>CAMZMU010000020.1:13494366-14800307 GCA_947311845.1 Poa pratensis | reverse complement strand
TCAGAAGATTCTCACCGTAAAGTCCTAACCAATCTTGGGGGCTAATGTCGGGGGAATACTTTCTGGATTAACCCGCGGCCCAGTGCGACTTAACTTACTCGCACGGACAAAGGCCCACTTGGGAGCAAGCCCAATATTGAACCGCCATAAGGGGAAAGATCTAGAAGACATATCCCGGAGGACGTGAAGACCAAGTAGTCTCCGAGTAGGCCTCTGTGGACGTATTCCTTATGGGGGAAGTTTCCTTTTAACCTAGCGAGCCTCTGTGTATATAAAGAGGACTCGCAGGACTTAGAGCGGGTCAAGCTATCAAGCCCTAAACCCTAGCTCATACGGCGAGTACCAGATCGGATCGCCTCCATTGTAACACCTCGATTATCATATCAATACCAATCTAGGGTAGGCAGGAAGTAGGTCTTTTACCTCACATTGAGGGGGCCGAACCTGGGTAAATCTGTGTTGATCTTTGTTCCTGCGATCCCAAGCTCGGAGATGCTTGACTCGCGTAATCCCACACCTACGAAGTCATCTATGACAACTGACGTGACAAACCCACGACACAGAGCTTCACAAACTGCGCCATCTGTTGACTGTTGGTGATGTTTGCAAGCGCTCGAACCCAATTCCGTTGGTGCAGCTCCTTCTTGACTCTCCTCTTCTTTCTTGTGGCTATGTGATACGTCCAAAACGTATCTATAATTTTTGATTGTTTCATGCCATTTTTATGCTTTTAGCACTTGTTTTTATATTAAGTTTATTATTTATTTGGACTAACCTACTAATAGTTGCAAAAGTGCACAATGTTCTTGTTTTACTCTTTAATGTGTAGAAATTATCAAGAATACAAGAGGAAACCTTGTTGGAGTCGAATTGGGACTTTCCTGAAATCTGTCTGAGAACTTTTTACGAAGTTTGCCAGTTTGACCCTCGAAGATGACGTCAATTGGAGGTCTCCCCGAAAACAAAGTTGTCACAATTTTCCATACGAAGATTTTAAGCCCGAGATCAGCCCAATCGGAATTCGTACGCGGCCTGGAGGCCCGTTTTGGTGGAACCCTAAAAGGGGGTGACGGAAATCCGAGAAGATATATAAAGGGAGGAAACCTAACTCGTGGAGGACTCCTCCACCCACGAATTTCCAGCCAACAAAGCCACGTTTTTGCCTCCCCCATGGATCCCATCTCCATGGGGGAGGGCTCCCTTGAAGCCATGAAGGAAGAGGGCTAAGGGGCGGTGCTCCCCCATGGAACCGGCGGCGCAGGAGGAGCCCCCTGCGCAACCGCCGGTGCCGGCGCCGCCCTGCGCCTCTCGCTGCCCTCTCCACCGTCTTCACCGCCATCTCCATCAACATCTCCTCCTTGTATTCAGTGGTTCATCCTCCCACAAACCTCTGTACCGTCCTATGTAAACATGGTGTTTGATGCTATAATATTTATCCTATGATCTATGTCATGTTTATGTAGTTTATTTGTTTTTCGATTGTTTTGTTGAATGTCTATGGTTCATTAGAGTTGTATGTTGATATGGTACTGTCCTTTGGTGTCCATTATACTTGTGCGCGCATGGATCAACACCATAGGGTTAGTAGTATGTGCAAAGGAAAGGGGGGTAGTCCTGCCGGAGTGACAGAAACCTGGGGGCTCAAACCGGTTAGTTGCATGTATGGGAGTAAGAGGACCATAAACTTAAGATTATGGTTGGGGAAACCTTAATGCATTGTTAGTATTTACGGATGTTTGCTAACAATCCAATCATATAGTACTTGTAAATCCCAAGTAGTGGAGTGCATGTATATTTAGCCTCTCCCACATTGAAAACTGCATCAAAGACAATGAACTAGATGTCTTCACTAATTAATCTTGGACAAAGCCACCACAATTACCACCACTTTTCCACACTCATGGTACTGTTAGTATATGGTTACTTAGTATATTTTATTGCTGCAGCACTAACATTTACTTTCTTGTATTTATTATCTTGCAAAACTACCTCTCATACCCGTATTGCTACCGTAGTTTTATTTCCTAGATAATGCAAACGTTTAGTGTGCGTAGAGTTGTATCAGTGGTTGATAGAACTTGAGAGATTACTTATCCTACCTTTAGCTCCTCGTTGGGTTCGACACTCTTACTTATCGAAAAGGCTACACGCGATCCCCTATACTTGTGGGTTATCACTATGGCGTAAAGGTCGGGAAACTGAAGGCGCAATGCTCCTCCTGGCCACCAGCGGTCATGCCAGAAAAGGCATTTGGCGCCGTCCCCGACCGACACCTCCGTGGAAGCCCGGAACAGCGCCATGTCCACCTCATCACACGGCGTCGCCATCCCCTGCCATGGCCGGTTCGCATCTCTCCAAGCAAACCAGGGCCAGCGGAGGCGCATGGCCCTCCCAAACCGGTCCAGGTCCAGAACCCCAGTCCACCAAGGTCCTTGGGTCTACATATTGTCCTCCAATTCACTAGATGGTGCGGCCTCGCCCCGGCGTCGCTCCTAGCTTCATCCACAAGAAACTCCTCTTTATCTTCTCAATCCTCGTGATCACCCACCTTGGCAGCTTGAAGACTGCCAGATGGTAAAGGACCATGGAGGACAGCACCGAACGGCAAAGAATCACGCGGCCCGCCCTGGTGAAATGCTTCGCCCACCATCCCGCAAGCCTCGAGCCAATCTTGTCGATGAGGGGCTGGAAATGCACCGCCTTGAGCCGGGAGTGGTGCAGCGGCAGCCCCAAATACGTGCAAGGAAAACTTCCCGCTTTGCCGGGAACACCGCCAAAGCGGCTGCAATCTGCTCCTCAGTGCAGCCTATAGGATAGGCCTCCGACTTTCCGAGGTTTGTTCGCAGCCCCGTGGCCGCCGCAAACGCGTCCAGAATCGCCCCCACGACCAGCATGTCTGCAACCTCCGGTCCCACAAAAATCCCTGCGTCATCCGCATAGAGTGACACCGCGAATCGCACCGGCGTCGCCCGGAAAGGAAGCAAGAGACCGGCCTCCGACGCCACCCTGAAGAGATGATGTAGAGGGTCAATCGCGAGGATGAACAACATCGGGGACAGAGGGTCCCCCTGCCGCAGCCCCTCCTGTGCGCAATCTTGGGGCCTGGCTTGCCATTCAACATCACCCGAGAGGACGCCGTTGAGAGAAGCAAACAGATCCACCGTCGCCATCCTGGACCAAAGCCAAGAACCCGCAGCAACTCAAGCAAATAGGCCCAACTAACCGAATCAAAAGCCTTCGTAATGTCAAGTTTGAGAAAGAACCCCGGCGTCTTCTCCTTGTGCATCCCTTTTATCATGCCCTGAACGTGAAGGAAGTTGTCGTGAATACATCTCTTCTTGATGAACGCCGATTGGGTGGGCGAGACCAAACCGGGAAGGAGAGGCGCAAGGCGCAACGACATCATCTTGGAGAAGATCTTGGAGACACTGTGAATCAGACTAATCGGCCTAAAGTCCGCTATCGAGCCAGCCTCCGCCTTCTTCGCAGGCAGCCCAAAAACCGCAGCCCGCAGTCAATTCAGCAGCCCCGCCACTATTTTTTTCCTAGAATATCTTTGACTATTTTTAAAATGAGACAAGCTTTGTCTCAAATGGTGCCAAACTTGATAATACTTGGAAAAAATATTTATCAGACATCCAACACAGTCAATTACATAAGAAAATAAGTATTGATACGTAGGTATATTCTCTATGGACATTTCCTCAACGTAGTGTACTGTGTGCCAATAATCGTGCCAACGAACCTACACCATTCTCAGATATAATAACTTGACGCCATGAACCCATCAAGTCCCTTTTTTTTGCGACTCATCAAGTCCCTATTTCTAAACATCAACTTGCTTGTATGCTTTGTCTCGATCGCATGGGCAGGACGTAAGGTAGCGTAGGCAGGACAAAGTCTGGTGGCCCCAGGAAGGGCTCCAGAGACTCGGCCCGCAGGCAACGCACCGATGGCCCAATCATTGAGGTGCCCCTGGCACGCAAGACACCGGGCCGTCCAACCGGATCGCGCCACGTCCCCCGGTTGACGCGGCCCTGTGCGTACGTATTTCGTGGTCGACCGTGGATTCGGTTTCTGCGGCTCGTGAGCGGATCGAAGGAGCACCTTTTTTTCAGGCCTGTAAAGTGCTTGTTTGGAGTATTTGAATCTGCAGTATCACGCTGCTTTTTCTTCGGGAGGACACGCCGGCCTTGCTTTTTCTCAAGGCGTTTCTTGTGTTGCGATTTTGTCAATTTAGTGAGGTTAAACTTGCCAAATTTGAAAAGGCTACATGGGAACACCAAGAGAAAAAGAGTAGATCGTCCACTTAAGTGATTGGCCTAAATAAACCACAATCTTCAATAAATCTTAGTGGCAATCTTCCGTTGGAAATCCGGTTTCTTCCATGTGAAGTGATTGGCTACTACTATCTTGTTTTTGCCTATGAGCCGGCGCAAGAGCTGTATGGTAGCTAAGAAACGACCTTATTCACTTTGTCATTAACTACAGTGCCACACCAGCAATGTTCTTATGGTACCGTGCTTAGCGACAAGCATTGAGAGAGGCCTATAACATATGAAAGTTTCTAATTGGACATTTGACATAGTTATTCAGTTTTAATCAATAATTCAAACATGTGGAACATATAATACGTAAACATATTAATTGTTTTCCTCGATAATGATATCATTTTAATGACGTTAGATGTCACGTATAAATTTTAAACATCTTTCGTTGGATTCCATATGAAGTTTACTTAGCGAACAATTTTTCTATTTGTTTTGCATTAATTCCTTACCTTTTTTTACACAAATAATGGAATGCCAATTGTGGTTTGGTTATTTTTGCAATTCAGTGTTTTATCTGGTCACTTGGATTGTGTTATTTTGGAAACGGAAAATTTTCTCGAGTAGTCAGAAAATCAATATATCTTTATTTATTTCTCGTACTCGAGATAGCATTTAACTTTTCACATATACCTCTTCCTTAAGTAGTCAAGTTCTCTAGCTCTTGTTTTCACTTATATCGGTTTCGCACGATAAAAAAAGGTCGAAAAGTCCAAAACTCAAATTTCTTCCCCGCGATGCCCGTTGATAGAAAAATTCAAATACACAAACATATTAATACTTGCCTCAAGCCCTCAATAATGCACTCAACTTAATGGTGCTAGGTGTCACACGGAGTAGTAGTAATTTGGGAAATATTCTCTCGAGATCCAGTCAAGTCCATATGCATAAACTTCTCTTAAGCCGGCACTTGTTTATAAGAGTTTGCTGTCCTCATTTATAAATAGTCTACGAATATTCCCTCCGAAAAATCTCTCCGGTATTCGCCATCTCTCTCCGCCAACGCACGGCTTCGTTCGTCCCTGCCAAATTTCTCCCCGTGCCAGCAGCGCGTGCGCCAAATCTCCTCCGGCGACTGCTCCTGCGACTCTAGAAGCTTCTCGAGCCGCGGCGGCAGCTGCTCCGCGTCCGTCCTTGGCCGCGAGGCGAGGAGGCCGGGGCGAGGGGGCGGCGGCGGACGGAGCTGCTCTGATTCGCCGGTGCTCGGCGGCGAATGCTCTACCTCAAGCTGCCGGCGGGGGATTTAGGGTTCCGGGGGGACGAGGCGGGACGGTGATCCCGTGGCGGGCGGAGGCGGGGCCTGAGGCGGTTGATCCGGCCGGCGTCCATGGCGACGGCGGCGGCGCCGCAGGCGCAGGAGGCCGAGGCGGCATGCCTGCAGAGCTTCGAGCTCTACGAGAGCGAGTCGGTAAGGTTTCGCCTCCCGCTTCCTTCTCCCGGCTATGTTGCGTGGCTAGGGAGCGATTCGCTCGTTTGATTCGACATAGGCGATAGATTTCCGTAGAGTGCCTTCAGGTCGTTTGCTTCCTGTAACTCCAGCTCCTGCTCAGCTGATTGATTGCTCGGCTGCTTCCTGTAACTTTGCGTATCGGAGGAGGCTGCTGCTAGTTGGATTCAACCTTGAACGACCTTCTCCCTTTGCGGCTTAACAATTCGGCGTGCTACTTCCTTTGATCTCTCGAAGAATATTTTGTAATGCGCGTGATAGGTGAATTGGTGAGATCCCTTGAAGGGTTCGTCTTTCTGTTTCATGGTTACTTGAGAGAGAGGAAAAAGAGAGGTTTGCTCGATTATCGTTAGCTATTAGTGTTTGCGTGCTTGATTATGTTGACATTCGTTCACCTCCTATATTCCTGCCACTGCCTGCTGAACATTAGTCAGCGGTTGGGTGTATTTTCTCCTTCGGAACACTCATCCACCTCTTGCTGTGGGTTATCGGCCTCTCCAGTCCTCAGAGTACATGCATCATCGTTGAGCACACAGAACTATGGCTCCACCGTCTGCTTTGCTGAAACCCCATTTTGTTCTGGTTCGCTGATCTTAGAAAGCGAGAGTTTGAGTGTCACCTCCCCCTTCACGTACTTTGCCTTCCTCGCGGAGCATGGGGTTTAAGTTTTGCCATTTGTATTTTTATTTGCTTTTTTGGATAAAAAATCAACTTTATAGATCACCGACCATTAAAATGCTACATCGTCGAATATACTGTTGACTTTAGTATAGTTTAATCAACATATTTTTCGAACAACTCTTAGTATTGTTATAATATAATTTGATTGCTAGTAGGTAGCAGCTCTGTTGGATTTGCAACATCCAAAATGCCGACACATCATTTAATTAATTCACACTTAATTAGAATCATAAGTTATCTGAACTTGCGGTTAAACTTCTCAGTCCCTGCGAGTTACATATGATCACTTTGTTTTTAACTCCATTAATGCTTGAACAGTTAACTAATTAGAGAAATCGATCAATTTCTTGGTTCATTCACTCATTCTCTCCAACAAAATTGGGCTGACTATGTTTTACTTTCTTTGCAGAGGTTCTACATTTTTGGAACTAATTCTGACAAAACACTGTGGAGGTTACTCACGATTGACATATCGAAAACACCAGAGCTTGACATAGATGAGTGTTCTACTGTCTATACGCAAATTGAATATCTTGAACTGTTAAATGGCCTCGCTGAAGAACACAAGTCAACTGGAGGAGTAAAATTTGTGACAAAATTTTATGGCATAATTGGTAATTCATTATTTTCTTATTCAAACAAAAGACAAATTAATTGTATGAATATGATTTTCATAGTGATTTTTTCTCAGGTTTCGTTAAGTTTCTTGGGCCATTTTACATGTTAATTATCACCGAGCATAGAAAAATAGGGGAGATATTTGATCACCCAGTGTACCAGGTGACTAAGACTTCAATGGTCGAGTTAGCAAATTCTACATCTCGATCCAGTTTTCTAAGTTCCAAAGACGAGAACAGGTTTGTGCATTCTGTTTATTACCAATGCTAGAAAATGTTCTTTTTATTATGCTTAAATTGTTAGGTTGATGGTGGAGAATTATTGTCAATGAATCTATATATGCGAATACTACTATTTTTGCCTCTGAATTTGATTAGTTCATTATACTCAGTTTTCTGTGAAAAATGTCAAGTTACCTTCCATTTGTGTAGTATTGAATTGTTTCTAAAATCTCCATAAGCTTTCATTGCCGCCTGGCGTCTTAGGCCTCTCAAATGCATCACTATGTAATGAGTCCGTGTCACAAACTAGTTCATATAGTGTCTGGTTCATTTGTACTTCTAAAGGCCAACAACTTACAAAGTACCATATCGATTTTAATTCGCGAACTATAATATGAGTCCCAGTCTTGCATTTACTAACTGATTCAAATATCTAATAACAAGTTGATTCTTTATGTAATTTCGCAGATACAAGAAGATTTTGAACACACTTGATCTTAGGAAGGACTTCTTTTTCAGCTACTCTTATCCTATCATGGGAAGTCTTCAGAAGAATTTAAGTGATCCTCAAAAAGGGTGGTCATTATATGAGTCAACCTTTGTGTGGAATGAGTTTCTTACCCGTCGAATACGTAATTGTCTCAGAAGTACTTTGTGGACTGTTGCATTAGTCTATGGGTTCTTTAAGCAGGTATGCACCAAAATAAGAAGCCTTTAATTGGTATTTTGTCCTCATGTAGGTATAGTTTTTTAAAATAAATTTCTTCTATTCTGAAATGGAAAACATTAAAATAACAGTTTTAACTGGATTTAAAACATAAGTTCACTAATATTTGCATCTAGATATGTGAAAGTAGAGGTGCTTGTCAAAGGCAATCAATCCGTTCAAACCTCCCATCTTCTTTCTTCATGCCCTCTTCACCAAAATCACATAGTTCTTCGTTTTCTCTCTATAATACCAATCTCTATCAAGGCTTTTTCTCACTATCCTGCAAAGTGCTAGTCTTAGATTGCTAGATTTTTCCTCTGATCGTTAATTTCTTATGCCATGTTATTAGGACAAATTTGCAATATCTGGGAAGGATATTATGTTCACGCTCATTGCTAGGCGCTCAAGACATTATGCGGGCACCAGGTTTGCACATTTGAAACAATTTGATTAATATCCCTTTCCTTGTTAATTTCGCATAATGTTTGGATTGAAGTGGTTTAGCGAATATTGAACAGATATTTAAAGAGGGGAGTAAATAAGAAGGGCAGAGTAGCAAATGATGTCGAGACTGAGCAAATTGTTTATGAAGCTGTGCCTAGGCCTACAGAAGTAAGTTCTGTTGTGCAGAACAGGGGTTCAATCCCTTATTTTGGTCGCAAGATACATCAAAGTTAAATATTAAACCGGATATCATATGTAAGCTTCTAAACATTTTCTATGATGTATATGCACTATCATTAAAAATATATACTGATAAATATTTCATGTTTTGTCAGTTCATGAGCAGGACAAAAATTATGAAGCTACCAAGCTTCATTTTGAAAATCTTAGAAAAAGATATGGCAACCCTATCATTATCTTAAATTTGATTAAGGTGAGTTGCACCGTCTTATTCTGGAGTGGTAACATCTTTGGATATGCTGATGCATGATTCTTGATACATAATTGCTGATTTGCCCTGTTCTGTGGTTTTGCTGTTTTTGTTTGAATAAGACACGTGAAAGACGGGAATCTATACTTCGTCGGGAATTTGATAAGGCAATACGAATCATAAACAAATCTGAATCAGAGGAGAACCATCTACGGTTCTTACATTGGGATCTTCATAAGAATTCTCAAGGGTATTGATTGTTATATTTTCATATTTAATCTCAACATGTTAGTATTCTGTAGCATGCATTATTGAAATAATTCTTTTTCAGAAAACCTACAAATGTGTTGGACGTTCTTTTGAAAGTGGCATTTCGTGCTCTGAGGTTGACAGAGTTTTTCTATTGCCAAGTTGCACCACCTTCAGGGTCTGAGACTGCTCACTGGCCTGCGTTATTGTGAGTTCACCATTATCATTATCTCCCACATTAAGATTTTGTTCTGTTGCCCTCTTCTATTTCAAGAATGGTCACTGCTCTTCTTTATGTATTTAATCTCCTTTATTTGCCTGTTTCTTTATAGGAATAGTCACGATCCATATTGCTGTGATGAGACCAACAGTGACATATCCCAAGAAGATATTTCGGGCAGTTCTGATTCTTCTGGCAATGGAACTGCAGAAGACAAAGCTGAAACCAGTGAAGTACCCCAACTAAAACCACCTATATTCCAAAAAGGTGTCTTACGGACAAACTGTATCGACTGCTTGGATCGTACAAATGTTGCTCAGTATGCCTACGGTTTAGCTGCCCTTGGACATCAGCTGTATGCACTTGGTTGTGTAGAATCCGCAGAACTTGGTTTAGGTGTTCCCTTGGCTCATCATTTAATGCACTTTTATGAGAGGATGGGTGACACACTTGCCGTCCAGTATTGCGGGTCGGCTGCTCATAATAAGGTAGTTTACAAAAACCCACTATTTCTGTTGAACCAACTACGTATGTAAGCAGCAAGATGATTTATTGTGATTCCATGTAGTAAATATGGATTGAACTCGGAACAATTGTTCAGTTGAGTTATACAGTTAAGTTTAGATGACCAAACCGCAGATGAATGTTAAGAAAAACATTTTTGGTATATTTTTTCTATATTTTTTGGTTATAATAGTAGGAAGGGGATTAAGTCAATTTTATCTTCAGATTATAAGTTTTAGTAACTCATTCTTTCAATAGCTTAAGTACCATCTGGGCATATAAGACACTATCTCCCTACACAAGTATTGACCATGCATGTATCATGTTTTGTAATCATGTTTCTATTGAATAAACTTGGTTCCTTGGATTTGAATAATAAGCTGTGCTATAGCCCTATCTTGATAAGGGACATTGCCCGATTGCATCATATAGAGTACACAAGCAGTTCCACATAATAGCAACTCCTAGGAGAACTATAAAACTGCTACATCTTTGAACTCTAACGAGATGTCGAATAATCATCATATGTTTGTTCTATGGTTTCTGGATGTATCGCTTGCCTCTGAACCTTAACGAAGATTAATTGATCATGGTACTGAACATTGAACTTAACCCCATACGGGAAGAGGAAAACTGTGCTGATAATACTAAGATTGTAATATTCTGTTCATTACTTAGATCTCCCTAACTAAAATATTAAATATTCCTTTAATATGGACCGTCATTCAGTTTTAGTAGCAAATTATCAATCTTCAAGTGGGGAATGTCTTCTTTTTACTGCTTGTCAACTAATCTTTTTTTTCTCTATCTTTATATTTTGTTTCATGTTTAACCGTATGCACCCATCACTGCTCTAATTTCTCTTTACGTGTTTTTCTTGAAGATATTCTCTGCAAAGAGGGGCCACTTGAAGCTTTTTATACGATCACAAGAGTTCTTCAGGACACTACAACGGCACTACAGCAATGCCTGTGTAGATGCTAACAAACAGGCAGCCATAAACTTGTATGTTTTACCTAGTATCCATGACCACTTTGCCGAACCCATTGTTTCAATAAGATATTGAGTTTGTTATTTTTATATAATTCAGATTTTTGGGGTACTTCCAACCGGAGCAGGGAAATTCTGCACTCTGGGAGCTGGAATCATCTTCTGAGGAACATAACAATGAACCTTTGGATCATATGGGGTAAACATGAGTCACTTAGTTATTTTATTTACAGTCTTATCTACCTATCACCATCCAAAAAATAAATTTGTGCGATGCTTCACATGCATGCAATCCAAAGAGCTGGTGTAAAAATGAAATTCTCTGTGATAAACAATCCCTCATGAGTCACCCCTTCGCATGCAGAGTCATTTGACAAACAGAATTTTATTGTTCCTTTGTGCCGTTGGAAAAATTTAGAGCATGCGAATAATTAATTCTTATCCCATTATTTCAGTGCCGCTGATTGGTGCATTACATATTAAGTACATCCCTTTTGTGGGCTAAAAATCTACCATCTCCTGGCAGTGTTATGCTATTGTTAAACACACAAGGGTGTTTTAGTATCATGATACAGTCAGTATTAGTTGTTTAAGGCAGTGGCAAAAAGTCAGTGATGGGTGATATTAGGCTGTCTTGTCTTGCAGTAGTGCAGATATTTATGTTTAGATCAGCAAGGGCCTTCATGTGATTAACTATTTATTTTGATGTCACAGTGACAGTGCAATGCCAAGAGTGCAATCAGATGGCAGCCTTCTTTGTGTAAGTAACACATCTATATCTGGCGGTAGTAATGAATTATTGAACGGAACCCAACCTGATGTCATAATGAGTTACAACCTTCACAATTGGAATCGGATTTGGTGTACGAAAATGAGATTTCACCACCCTTCGAAAGTGAGGTGTCAAATTTAAGGTCAGTTTCTGTTTATTCAGGCTTTGTACATTAAGTTTGATTCTTTGTTGGTATTATGATAGTTTACTAGAAGGTAACATTGTGGTATTTCAAAGAAGTAAAGTTTCGCCATTGGTATTTGACTGGTTCATTCTTCTCTCAAACCTATTGCAGGTATACCCCCACAGTGTCTGATAATCATATACATAATGTCGTAAGCAGTCAACTTGAATATTCGAATGATTCGGGTGATTCAAACTTCCTGGATCTTGATTGGCTTTCAAATTCAGGCAATTCAAGCGATGAAAGGTCATTTTTTTTGTGTTGTTTTACTTTAGTTCTGTAATTGTTCCCATGCATGCTCAACATCGTACCCTTTAACTGTGTAATCCTCATAATAACAGTAAATTGTTCTGTACGTACTTAAGGGAAACGTAAAAGGAACAAAGACAATGAAATTGAAGGATACCATTAATTCATTTTTACTATTATCAGTTTGATGTCCTTTTGCTCTGGCAATTACATCCTTACACTATCAAACACAGTAGTTCTGTATCAGTTTGAAGTGACTTTGATCTGGTGATCACATACATGTCCTTGCACTATTAAACACAAATGACATCAATCTTAGGTGGTATCATTTTGTAAAATCATATTTGCTGAGAAATCAAATCATATTCACTGAGAAGTAATTTGAATCATTTTTCTTAGTGTGTGGTCTTGTTCATCTTATATCTTCCAGCCTGCTGATTAGTACTGCTCTGGAAACATCGAGAAACCAGTATTATTTTCTCACCGTAGCTTGGTAAACCGTGAACAGGTCAATTGCAGTTGGCACGCCAGATGCTCACCTTTCAACCGAGAATGTCATTCCAGAGAACACGGTGAGCATACAATCTCCAGATTTGGATCTCTTCTTCCGTCATTTAATATCTTAAGGATTTGTTAGTGAAGCATGTTTTGTAAGATACGCCTGTATGATCATTGCGCTTGTGCAATCCAACGAAACCAATCATCTATTCCCAAACTTTTCAGGAAAACCAAGTTGCTGAGGTTCAGGATCAGAAGTTGCCTGAGCATTTCGTGCAGTGGGTTAACGATGGTGACACTTTTTGGTTTTGAGACACACTCTGATGTTGTGTCATGCATGCTTGGCTGCTTGGAAGACCCAGAGTCTCTCTTCCAAGTAGTCCCTGCGCAGATTGGAGTAGCAGATTAGGAGATGAGAAGAGATGGATGGTTCAGCAATTCCAGTCCTTTTGTCACATATTTTGGGGTTTACCCACTCCACCAAAGGGCAGAGTTCTTACAAGTTACGAGTTGTTTGTCTGTCATTCCGGAAGTCCTTCAGGAAGCTGTTTACTTGGTTGCGTGTTTGTACTAAGGGCGAGTAGGTAGGGTAATCTTTTTTTCACATGTTGAAAAGGAAATAGCGGTAGGTATCGTAACTGTTATTCTTTTTGCAAAATGTATATTATTCATGGGAGCATTTCATGTGTAAATATATATGTAATTGAGGTGGATCACAAAACACACTTTCTCTTGATTTTTCTTCTTATTCGTGCCGACTGAGGTATGGAGTATTCTTTTTATGGTACGTGTATACATATCTTCATTGCCTGTTGCTTGTGTTACCATCACCAGTTTCAGTTGTAACATTTCTGTGTACAGCTTCATTGGCGTTAAACTATTTAGTACTATCACATTATGCAGCTGGGTCCTAAGGGAGGCTGCCATGTTGGGGTCTCGGGGCGTGGTGACTATAAAATGGCAGGGTGCCTCGCTCCGAACCTAGCATAGCTTGGAAGTGACTTTCCATTCTATAACGTGCGCTCTACCACCTAGCATAGCTTTAGATGATTTGTGGAGCACATGCTTAGGACTGGGATTGGGTGATGTAGGGAATATCTTGAAAACCATCAGGAATTGATGTGCGTAATTCTTTTTTGGAAACAGGAAGCTAACCAACCATGGAAGAGCGTGAATTACTATCCAAACCTGACGATGAGTTATTTTTCGTGCAACTCTGGTGTGCCTCTGACGTCCATGATGCAGCAAGAAGACATGCTTAGTAAAGAAGGTTACTGTAGTGTCTACTTTTTTTTTGAGGGACTGTTAGGTGTCTACTTAATCGAGCCATGAAATCTTCAGTAATTTACATGTGAACTTTTTTTTTCCGTTTTGTGCCGAGCTGAATGTGAATGCCAATACGATTTAGTTGTTACTGATAATCAAACCAATCAGCCGCGTTTGACTGTTTGAGTGAGTACTTGTGGAAACAAGGAAACATGTTTAAATGCGCAACTGTAGAGCGCGTAAATTTTAACGGAGATACGACATCCATGGCACCACACATCAATTGATGGTATTCATGCTTGCACCCCAACATTACAATGCACATTTTAAGGGAGGAAACCACACCACCGCAGGAAATCAAATGGCCAGCACAACATGCTACT
Organism: Poa pratensis; assembly: GCA_947311845.1. Taxonomy (NCBI): domain Eukaryota; kingdom Viridiplantae; phylum Streptophyta; class Magnoliopsida; order Poales; family Poaceae; genus Poa; species Poa pratensis. The sequence continues at coordinate 14,786,114 of CAMZMU010000020.1, read as the reverse complement.
TAAATTATTCCATGTCGTATCTCTCCACTTTGGGGGCTTATATTTTTCCTATGGTGACACGATCAATGGTGAATGCCTCCATTAAAGCAATCCCAGAAAATAGAGAAGTTTTACTAGAAAAGGGGCCAGCACAAGAAGTGAAGCGATCAATTGTGAATGCATCCATTGAAACAATCCAATAAAATTGAGAAGTTTTACTGGAAAATGCACCTACTTTGGCAGGGGCTTGCAAAAATAATGTGTGGTCCGTCCAACACAAACAAGGAACGTTCATATTATCCCTGCAACTCGGACTCCGACTATCAATGGCTAGGCAAGTCGGGCACATGATCGGACTCAATGTAGTTGGCTAGTCGTGGAGAGATCAAAGGTGTATTTATATGTGTGCACCAAGAGTTCAAGAAAATTAACCCTGGGATATCATTTGTATGATAACACATCTCAACCACCTCATTAATATTTTTCAGGCAGATATTGCTTGCGTTGTTAAATCATAATGTCTATGGGTACGATGCTCGGATCCAGAGGTAGACAAGTCACAAATTGAAGATCGTTTCGAGAGTTAAAACGCTTCTCACAAATATTATGAGAAGAACTATTTGAGTGTCACTCCTGATGCCAAAATCGGACCTCACTAAAGCTATCATACTTCAGCGATGTCCATCAATACTGACACAGAAGCACAACTAAATGTAGATAAGAATGTTGTTTGAGACGTAAACAATCTGAATCCACTACCGTATGTCTGCCTTTGCTTCAATCTCCCAGTCATAACGCTTCTCCATAAGATAGAGAAAGCTCGTTCATCTTGTCTCTCTACTAAATTTTTTTTTTTTGACCGTGAACTCTACTAAATATATTTATAGCAAAAAGTGCACTCCCATTAAATAAAACTCCTTATGAACTGATATAGATTGTATTTGTAGCAATAAATGAAAATAGTCATTTAATGTAAAAGTGCTCCATTCTTTAAAATCTGCTCGAGTATACCCCAACAATGTCTCATATACATCATGTTCCCAGAATTCAATTTAATTATTGCAATAGTTTGGGTGATTTAGACTCTTGCATCCTGAATGAATTTAAATTTCAGAGAACTCAAGTGACAAAAATCATACCATATGTTTGTAAAACGTGCTCTAACAAGTCAATAACAATTGGCAGCCAATGTTCTCACCTCTCAACCGAGAATGCCATCATTAGTCACGTACATCCCGAGATCATGGTGAGCGTAGTCTCCGCACTTGGATTTGCATCATTTCTTACTATTCTCTTTGATTAAATTGCACAAGTGCGTACCTATCGAAGTCATAGTAACCAAAAACCCCGCTATTGGGGTTAATTTTGTAACAAAACACCAACTATTGAGTCCATATGTAACAAATACCACAAAGATTTAACATCAATTGTGACATGTGGGGCCCATCAGGAACAAGGGGACACCTGTCGCCTGCTAGGCCGCTGCCGCCAGGGCCTTGGACGTGACCGCCTTGACCGAAGGAGCGGATGGGGGTAACAATGCAACAGCCTATGTTCCGATCTGGTGAGCCTCCGCTGAAGCTCTAGCCGTAGCGGCAAGCCATGGCATAAGTGGGGACACCAAGGAACCGCAAGCGGCTGAGAGGAGCCACAGTTTTATTAGGGGAGAGTAGATAGGGCAATATTATTTATGAGCTGAAAAAAATGTATTGATAAGTACGGTAACTATTTCTTTCAAGAATGTGTATTGTGTGTAGGAGCATTTCGTTTTGATAATATAAATGTGATCATGGTCGAATCATAGGCACATCTTTTGTCAAAATCTTTTCTTACCTTCGATCTAGGCTATCACGCGTGTAGCTTCATTACTCACTGGCATTATTGCACCCTTTTTTCGCAGCGAGTGTTTTGTACCACATCGTACAACTAAAGGCTCATAGGAGGCTATAAAATGCTGAGTTGGCATATCCCTCGACAACTAACACGTCCCATACTCCATGAAATTTGTTCACGCTGAAACGTGGCACATCCCTCTTTTGTGGTATAGAGAGTAGTTTAGAGATGGACATATGGAAACTAATGCATACTAACGAATGGTAGAGCATGTTCTAGGATTGGGAGTATTCTGGATTACAATTAAAACTACTATGGTAAAATCGTGGTAATGAATTTTCTAAATCATTAGTCGTACGTACTCTACCCCACGAAGTACGATCTCCTATTGCACTAGTAGAGCATATTCTGGGATGAGCACTCGTAGAGCATTTGGTGCAGTGGGTTAACGATGGTGACACCTTTTGGATTTGAGACCCACTCTGGTGCTGCTTCATGCATGCTTGAGTGCTTGGAAGAACCGAGGTCTCTTTTCCAAGTAGTCGCTGGGCAGATTGGAGTAGCAGATGACAAATTACAAGTTGTTTGCCTGTCATTCCGGAAGTCCTTGAGGAAGCTGTTTACTTGTCGCGTTTTTGTACTTTGTACTAGGGACGAGTAGATAGAGTAATCTTTTTTCACATATTGAAAAGGAAATAGCGGTAGGTATGATTATTGTTGTTTTTAGAAAATGTGTATTATTATTATTTTAGATAAAACGTTATAAATGTCAGCTTTAAATTAATAAAGTCAGCCAGCCACACGATACAAGGTGTTGAGAATAACCTCGTACAAAACAGAACAAGGTCAAGCTAAACTGTGGGCTACACTACACCAAGCACCAAACGCTTGCATAAAACGGGCCAGCCACAAGAGGCAGTATCGGATCACCAACGAAGTAATCACGATAACCACAGAGCTTGAAATCGGAGAGGAAAGCAGGAGACGAAAGACCAGAGCCTTCAGAAGACGTCGAGTACGAAGGAAAGATGTCGAGCATCACATTGCCGAGCGGCGGCCAACAGCGAAGGCCATGGTCGGACCCCTATCCGAAACCGGTGGTGACGACGCCGTCAAACATGCCTGCGTGGGGACGAACCACAAGCCCACGCAACACCTACACTGGCGGGCACCAAACCTTTGCGTAGAACGGCCAGCCACCAAGAGGGGCAGGATCGAACCACCGTGTCACTCCGCGAACAAGCACCGAGGGCTGCAGCGCCTCCATGGGAGAGCCACCACCAAAGCACAAGAGCAAGACAACATCACTTCAGATCGCCGCTGCAAAAAGGCACAAACTTTGCACTCAAACAGTCATGTCGAAGCAAGGAGAACCCTGCTCCAAGACGGTGCTTCCAAGGAGGTCACAACACAGTAGCGCCGCCACCGCCCGGTCTGACAGATCAGGGTTTTCACCCGGAGCATAGACGAGGGAGGTGGGATGGAACCACAACGTCGCCCCCAAGGAGGGAAAGGCACCCACGGGTCTCGCCGACATCGGCGTCAACCGACGAATTGAGCTTTCGCTCGGCCCAACACCCACCTACCCAGCGTCAAGGGTCACTGATTCAAACCCCCACCCCGAAGGGCAGGGGACAACAAGCCTCCAATAGAGCCTCCAGATCAGTATCTGGGCGAGAAACGATGCCGTCGCCGGACCTCGCCAGGAACTCCAAATATCGTCATTCATGCTGCCCTTGCGACCATAGAACACGACCAACACCACCACCACAGAGTTCCCGTGTGCACCCGAGCGTCCGTCACCCAGAGCCGCCGCTCCGGCGTCCGAGAGAACCATCCTTACCCACCTCCAAAGCAAAGACGAGCCGCATATGTACTGCCGGCCACCCCCGATGCCACACCGGCGCACCTCCAGCACCTACACCCAACTTCCCGATGACGGCCAACCGAGCGACGAAGAGGCCGACTCTGCCCAGATCAGCGCGGACCGAGGAGGCCCATGCACACAAACAACGGCGAGGTCAAAGGACTGGACACCAACCGACCCCTTGGTCATGGCCCCAGATCGACTCCTTTGTCAGATCCGGTAGCCTGGTCACACCCTTGAGCCGTTGTCCGCAAGGGGACGCATACCCGTGCACCCGGCGGAGGAGACATCTGCAGGTCAAACATGACGTCTGGCGTGGCGAGGAAGCGTAGGGCGGAGCAGCTATGGTCGTCGTGAGCAGAGAGGCAGCAGCGGGAAGGTGAGAAGGGTAGGAGGAGGAAGGAGGTGGGAGGCCTCGCCGCTGCCGTGGGCCGGCCGGCGGCGGCGAGGGAAGGCACGGGAGGGTGGCGGCGGCGAGGGAAGGCATGGGAGGGTGGCGGCGCTGGGCAGAAACCTAATCGCCCCGTGTCGCCCAAGCGAGGACGACACGGGGAATACTCTTTCAAAATCAGTCGCTCTCGCTGTTGCGTTCTCAAAATGTGTATTATTCATGAGAACATTGGATTTTCATTTTTTTTTAAGGGAGCATCACCCCTGCCTCTGCATCAAAATGATGCATACGGCCTTTTTCTATTGTTAAATAAATCCAGAATCCGACAAGTAGTTGTGGAAGTACCAAATTATTACATCTCACTGATCACGCAGTGTTGAAACAAAAATAAGCCAGAAGAAAAGAAGCAGGCTAGACATCTATTCTTCTAGCATGACGCCACCAATTCTGGCAGAAGATAGCTCGAACGACCGCCATCATTCGAGTACATCCGGAATCCATTTGATTTTCATTTGTAAATATACATATGCAATTGAGGTGGATCACAAAGCACACATTCTTGCTCTTGATTTTTCTTATGCCGACCTTGTGCCGAGGGGTATGCAAGGAGTACTATTCCTTTAATGATACATGTATACATTTTCAGAAAAAAAAGATATGTGTAAACATGTTTACACTTCCTCTTGCTTGTGTTTTTATCACCAGCTTACATTGTAACATGTGTGTGTACACTAGTAGAAACAAGACCTTTGGTTTAGAGCCCCATTTGGCTCTAGTCCCGGATGGGATTTGGACTGGGACTAGATGGGGGGACTAGTCCCGGTTCAACGGCTACGAGGCCGCACCGGACTAGTCCCGGATCGAACGGGACCTCTAGTCCCGGTTCGTAATACGAACCGGAACTAGAGGGGTGGTGGCAACCGTTCGCCTGGCGCGAGCCCCTTTAGTCCCGGTTTGTGGCTCAAACCGGGACTAAAGGGAATCATAATATTATTCGTGGCAACCGTTCGCCTAGCGCGAGCCCCTTTAGTCCCGGTTTGTATCTCAAACCGGGACTAAAGGGCCAAACCGTTCGCCTCCCGCCCGTTCCTCACGATCAAAACACGGGAAAATGATTGCTACAGTAACCGCGGCCATTTCTGTTCGTCTCCCTCTCTCCTCTCTTCTTCCCCCATCCCCTCCACCATGAATCCACCGATCACTCGCTACGGGAAGGTGCTCGCACATGGCACGACCTATCTCAATGTCATCTACACGAACGACAGCGCCAAGGTGCCGGATTTTCTTTCCGATTTCGAGTATTGGCTTGAAGAGGAGGAAGACAAGTTCATGGGCCTTGATCTCGAGTACACGGCCAATCAAAGAGATGTTGCCATCATCCAACTTTGTTTCAAAAAACATGTCATGGTCTTCCAGTGGGAAGGTAATACGAAACTTGTCATAGTTTTAATTGGGGCTTTTCTTTGATTAATTCATAGGATAGGAAAATTGCATAGGATAGCAACATGTCCATTTGAATCCTATGGGAAAAAGCAATTCCTCTTTGATTGTAGTGAAATAATTTTCCTTGTAGTTGCATATTGGCCATCGTGGGAGAACATGTCATAGTTAATTTAGGGGCTTCTTTTGATTCATAGGATAGGAAAATTCCATAGGATAGCAACATGTCCATTTGAATCCTATGGGAAGAGCAATTCCTCTTTGATTGTAGTGAAAGAATTTTCCTTATAGTTGCATATTGGCCATCGTGGGAGAACATGTCATAGTTAATTTAGGGGCTTCTTATTATACTTGTTCTAAATTATACTTGTTATGATTCTTATTATACTTGTCGTTATGATTCTTATTATACTTGTTCTAAATTATACTTGTTATGATTCTTATTATACTTGTGCCGAAATATACTTGTTATGAGTCTTATTATACTTGTGCCGAAATATACTTGTTATGATTCTTATTATACTTGTGCTGAAATATACTTGTTGCAGCAGTATTTAACATTTGTTCCATTTTGTTGTTGCAGTAGTGACAAGCACTGTCCAATACTCATGGATTTCCTTCACAGCGGCATACATTTTGCTAGCGTTGATATAACGAATGACAAGATCAAGATGAGGCGCACCTGAGGTCTTGAGATACCAGCTGCCTGCCACATTGATCTCCAGGGCAAGTTCAGGCTTCAGCACTACAAGACTGGAATGGCTGATATGACAGCCGCCGTGATCAACGAGGAGTACGATGATATGAAGACAAAATTCCCCCAAGTATCAGCACAAATTCTAGGAGAAGACCCCACTTGACGCTATCAACATTGAGTATGCAGCAATAGATGTGTACGTTGCATACGAGGTGTACCGCAGGATTGGAATCATCAACTATGGGCAGCGTCACCTCGTACCGCCACCAATGCCCCATGGGTCTCCTGCTTGGGGGTATTCTGATCCGGAGGACGAGTAGTGTTTGCAATGGCGAACACTTTTATCTCTATTATTATGTAGTGCTTGGGGGTCTCTCCTGATCCAGACGAGTAGTGTTTGCAATGGCGAACACTTTTATCTCTATTATTATGTAGTGCTTGGGGGTCTTCAATTATGCAGTACTTTCTGTAATGGATATCTGAACTATTATTTCTATTAATTATGTCCCTGTTTAAGTATGATGTGAGCAAGCTTTCTGAAGCATTGTGATGTATGTGCTGACTTTTTTTGTTCTTTGAATTCAGAACTATTAGTACTTAATCATTAATTTTATGTTAACATAGGTTTGGATTTAAAGATATGAATTTATCCATATTAAATTGAAAATGGCAATAATAATGTAAAATTCATTTTTTGTTATTTGTTAACAATTATTATTACTTAATCATTAATATTTATGCAAAAGATGATATGGACACAATATTTAGATTCCTATCATTTTTCTGATCGATTTATATATATTATTTGTCGAATTTCGATTTACGGATTTAAAGATATGAATTTATCCATATTAAATTGAAAATGACGGTCGTAGGGAACCCTATACGAACCGGGACTAAAGGTCCGTGGCAGGGCAGCCGCAGAGGGGGGGGGGGGTCCGCGCGAGACCTCTAGTCCCGGCTCGTATCACGAACCGGGACTAGTGATAGACTTCTAGTGCCGGCTCGTACAACGAGCCGGGACTAAAGGTTCCCCTGTATATCATCTCTTCCACCTGAGCCAGCTCTCCATTTTTGAGCTCGACCCACATCTCCATTTTTTCACTCTCCAAAGCTCAATTTGATCCTCATTTTTCTCCACTATTTATCAATATTGGCGGCACCCATCTATCCAAGGTTAGCAACATCATCATTTCTTCTGGCGTTGCTAATTTAGCTCATTTCATTACTAGTTTAGCTCATTTCATTTTTCTAGTGCTAGCTAGGTGTTTGATGAAATGCCTAAGTAGGGGATTTCATTTGTTTTATGTGCTCAAACTAAATTATGATTTGTGGGTTTTAGTGTCGTTCCGTCCCCGTCCTCACCACCGTCGATTGCCCGCGCCGTCCCGTCACCGGCACCATCTCGGTGAGCCTCTTGTTTTTATCTTTTATTTTAAAAAATCTTAGTTGTAGGATTTAGATGCATTATTATTACTTGTATAATTTTCTTAGTTGTATAATTATTTATTATATATACTGCCATGGTTTTGACATCTGTCCACACCGGCTCTCGTCCGCTCTATTATTCGGATGTGGTATGATTGTTTGTTATAACTATATATTCGTTTCATTTCGTGTTTATGACAATTATGCCGACCAACTTGACATAGATATATTTTTATCTAGGAGGTAGTTGAACCGGAAATTCCAACCGACCCTATTGTCGAGTTTTTTGAAAAAGAAAATAATGATTTGAAAGCAAAATTGAAAAGAAGTGAAGATCTTCGTCTCCAATGCTTAGAAGAGAAGATGAAATTGGAGTTGAAGCTTGCCGACGTCGTCGGTGATCACGAGATCAAGATGGATGCAATGCGCTTGAAGCTTAAAAAGATTAGAAAATATGCCATTAATCAAGAGGCTTGGTATCATTATGATGTTGGTTCAATAATTACCTTAGTTGCGATTTTGATCGCATTTGTTGTTGGATTTAAATTCTTTAGATAGTTGTATGTTAGTTTCAATTAATGTATGTTTTATGAGAACTATGTATTACATTTGGTCACTACTCTACTTTGGTTTTAATGTGGTGAACTTGTATTAATGAATTTGGTCAGTTCTCTATTCTATTCATGATGTAGTGTGTAATTGGTCGATTATGTTCGTTTACCGTAATGGGTTTTAGCGGTGATTGCGTTTGATATACTTATATAATGCAGATGAGCCATCCATGGATGTACGCTGACCGACGCTCTAACGAGTACATTCAAGGCGTGCGTTCTTTTATCGATGTGGCTGAGGCAAACACGCGGAATGGTTTTATGTGTTGTCCATGCCGTAACTGTCGGAATGAGAAGGATTACTCTTCTCAAGAACCCTTCACATCCACCTGATTCAGTTCGATTTCATGTCCGGCTATAATTGTTGGACCAAGCACGGAGAAAGAGGGGTTATAATGGAAGACAATGAAGAAGAAGAGGATCATGACAACTATCCTACGTTCCCTGAACACGGTGGTACTACAATGGGGGAAGACGAAGCTGAAGAAGAGCCCATTGTTGATGAGCCCGATGATGATCTTCGTCGGGCCATTCATGATGCACAGATAAACTGCGAAAGTGAAAACGAGAGGTTGAAGTTGGAGCGCATGTTAGAGGATCACAGAAAATTGTTGTACCCAAATTGCGAAGATGGGCAGAAAAAGCTGGGTACCACACTGGAATTGCTGCAATGGAAGGCAGAGAATGGTCTATCTGACAAGGGATTTGAAAACTTGCTGAAAATATTAAAGAAGATGCTTCCAAGAGATAACGTATTGCCCCACAGTACGTACGAAGCAAAAAGATTGTCTGCCCTCTAGGATTAGAGGTGCAGAAGATACATGCATGTATCAATGACTGCATCCTCTACCGCGGTGAGGAGAACGAGAATTTGAATGCATGCCCGGTATGCGGTGCATTGCGGTATAAGATCAGGCGAGATGACCCTGGTGATGTTGAGGACGAGCCGCGCCCCAGGAAGAGGGTTCCTGCCAAGGTGATGTGGTATGCTCCTATAATACCACGGTTGAAACGTTTGTTCCAAAACAAAGAGCATGCCAAGTTGTTGCGATGGCACAAAGAAGACCGTAAGAAAGACGTGATGCTGAGACACCCCGCTGATGGGTCGCAGTGAGAAAAATCGACAGAGAGTTCCCGACATTTTCAGATGACGCAAGGAACTTAAGATTTGGTCTAAGTACAGATGGCTTTAATCCTTTCGGGGAGCAGAGCTCCAGTCATAGCACCTGGCCTGTGACTCTATGTATCTATAACCTCCTCTTGGTTGTGCATGAAGCGGAAGTTCATTATGATGCCAGTGCTCATCCAAGGCCAACCCGGCAACGACATTGATGTGTACCTGAGACCATTGGTTGAAGAACTTTTACAGTTGTGGCGTGAAGAAGGTGTACGTGTGTGGGATGAGCACGAACAAAAGGAATTTGACCTACGAGCGTTGTTGTTTGTAACCATCAATGATTGGCCTGCTCTTAGTAACATTTCAGGACAGTCAAACAAGGGATACAATGCATGCACGCACTGTTTAGGTCAGACTGAAAGTATACATTTAGGTAACAAGAATGTGTACCCGGGGCATCGTCGATTTCTTCCAAAATAGCATCCCGTCAGAAAGAAAGGCAAGCATTTCAAAGGTGAGGCAGATCACCGGACGAAGCCTACCTGCCCTACTGGTGATGATATATATGACATGGTCAAGGATTTAAAAGTAATCTTTGAAAGGGTCCTGGCGGACTATCTGTTCCGAATGACGCTGACATCACGTACCCATGTGGAAGAAGAAATCTATATTTTGGGAGCTACCCTATTGGAAAATCCTAGAGGTTCGCTCTGCAATCGACGTGATGCACGTGACGAAAAATCTTTGTGTGAACCTGCTAAGCTTCTTGGGCGTGTATGGGAAAACGAAAGATACACCGGAATCACGGCAGGACCACCAACGTATGCACGAACGAGACGACCTGCATCCAGAGAAGTATCAAGGTCTTGCCAGCTACGCTCTTACCAAAGAAGAGAAGGAGATCTTTTTTGAAGTTTTGAGCAGTATCAAGGTCCCGTCTGGCTTCTCGTCGAATATAAAGGTAATAATAAATATGACAGAGAAAAAGTTCCAAAACCTAAAGTCTCATGACTGCCACGTGATTATGACACAATTATTTCTGGTTGCATTGAGGGGTCTTCTACCGGAAAATGTTCGAGTACCCATTGTGAAGCTATGTGCATTCCTCAATGCAATTTCTCAGAAGGTAATCAATCCAAAAACTCTACAAAGTTTACAGAAGGATGTGGTCCAATGTCTTGTCAGATTCGAGTTGGTGTTCCCACCAACCTTCTTCAATATTATGACGCACTCATAGTTCACCTAGTCGAAGAGATTAGGATTCTCGGTCCTGTATTTCTACACAATATGTTCCCCTTTGAGAGGTTCATGGGAGTCTTAAAGAAATATGTTCATAATCGTGCTAGGCCAGAAGGAAGCATTGTGAAGGGCTATGGAACAGAGGAGTCATTGAGTTTTGTGTTGACTTTATTCCTGACCTTAATCCGATCGGTGTTCCTCAATCGCGCCATGAGGGGAGACTGCGTGGAAAAGGCACGCTAGGAAAGAAAGCAACAATATGTATAGACGGACATTCTTTCACTCAAGCACACTACACAGTTCTACATAATTCCAGCTTGGTGGCTCCATATATCGAGGAACACAAGAATATGTTACGCTCAAAATACCCGGAGCAACGTGAAGATTGGATTGATGGAGAACACGTGAAGACTTTCGGCGGTTGGTTGCAAACACGTCTCATTAATGACACCGTAGTTGGAGAAGAGCTATACTTGTTGGCCAAGCAACCATCTTCGACTATATTTACTTTCCAAGGGTTCGAGATAAATGGGAATACATTTTACACAGCCGCCCAAGATAAAAAGAGCACCAACCAAAACAGTGGTGTCCGCTTTGACGCAACAAACAACAATGGGCAAAAGACACATATTATGGTTACATAGAGCAGATATGGGAACTTGACTATGGACCTTCTTTTAAGGATCCTTTCTTCTGGTGCAAATGGTTCAACCTGTCAGGCGGGGTAGAGATAGACCCGCGGTACGGAATGACTACAGTGGATCTCAAGAATCTTGGGTACGACACCGAACCATTCGTCCTAGCCAGTCAAGTGGCTCAGGTTTTCTATGTGAAGGACATGTCTACGAAACTGAAAAAAAGAAAAGATAAGCAAGTGAATACATCATACGATGAGCCAAAGCGCCACATAGTTCTTTCAGGGAAAAGAAACATCGTGGGAGTGGAGGACAAGACAGACATGTCAGAAGATTACAATAAGTTTCATGAAATTCCGCCCTTCAGAGTGAAAACTGACCCAAGCATCGTGTACGACACTAGAGACGGATGTTGTTGGCGATGTGTAATAATGTATTAAACATTTTAAGCTTTAGTCAAGGCGGCCCATCTCAGCGAAGAAGCAGCGTGGCTTCCACGGGGCTCGGTGCTGATGAGTCACCGACGGATCGCTACCCCGTGGATTATATCAATGAGAAGACAAGTTGTGAGCTACATGTGCCAGTGAGGAACTTATCCTTGAAGGCGGCGGACGGCTATGCTTTAACTTATGAATCTACAGCACTAGTCCCAATTTCAGATGGCTATGCTCGTGTCGGCGTGGATCAAATTTGTCCAGGATATGAATCACTGGAGCTTGACATCCCTGGAAGTGATGATGTGAGGACACTAGGAGACGTCGAGGGTGGTATCATTCTATGGCGCAAGAAATGCATCGTGTTTCCAGGCTGGGCGCCAAGGCCACCATCGTCTCCTCCGAGTCGCGATTCACCACCTCCAGGTCCACATGATGACGACAGGGACGACGACCAGCACAACACAAGTCCACATGATGACGATCAGCCGACTCCGCCGCCGCGTCAGCCGACTCCACAGCCATTTCCGCCGCCTCCGCCCACTAATAAGCAGGGTCAGGGCCAAAAGAGGAAGCAGCAGTACACCGTTTCGTCGATGGGTTTCCGACACGGACCCCGACAGGAGCCCCTCCCAAAAGTACCGAAGGTTCCTCCCCCGAGAGCTTACGACAAGACTGTAGAGGAAAATGCCGCGATCGTGCAAGCCGAGGTGAAAAGACAGCTTGCACCGAGAAAACCCGAGCCAAAGGAAATATTTACGCCAAAGCAGCAAAATTGGGCTAAGGACTTTCTTGAGCATCCATCGCAAACTGAGATAAATAGGCCACATGACTATTTACGCTGTATAAGAAGAGTTCGCTCCCACACGACGACAAGTAGTACTGCCAGCGGGAAAAGAGACGTTGCCCAGCTCGGAGAACAAGCAAAACAGTCGATCTCCCTGCTCAAGGCGTTACCCACTGATCATCAGGGCTCCGCGGCGGACATTGGTTTATCCGACGCGGCGAAATTTGCTGCAGAAGCTGGTATTACACTTTCTCAACTTGAAAGCGAACATATCCCTATTTTGGATGTACAAGTATGGAAATGGGAATACGGGAAGTCTCTGCTGCCACCTGATCAGATCGAGCTTCTACCAACACAAATGCGAAAACTGCATAAGTGGTACTTGGAAGTCACAAAGGTAAATCGAGAAGTTATCCTTGAGAAAGTTACAGAAGAACATTACATAGGTGAAGACCAGGTAAAAATTTATCTTGAAGAACTCTATCAGTTATACAAGCTTGACGCCCTCGACTTGAGTATCATCAGTACCTATAGCCTGCAAGTGATTCAATTCATTTATTTCTAAAATAAATTCTCTAGCTCAGCTCGGTCATTGCATGTAGTAATTATGCTCACTACGCTATTTATGCAGAATGAAGAGTGACGAATGTGAAAGAAAAGCAATCTTTGACATTGGGTTCATTGACCCAAAATGAGTTAATGAGGACTTGCTACGGCACTTCGCCAAGGAAACGGAGAACAACTTGCTAAGTTTCATACATAGGCAATATTATAAAAAGAAGATACTGTTTCCTTACAACTTCGGGTAAGAGTATTACTGTCTTGTACATATTAAATTTTGGTTACTCGATGTTTAGTGTAACTGATGAGTTACTGATGTATATAAACATGCGCAGCTTCCATTACATTCTGCTAATCATTGAAGTTGACTCTGCAAGAGTTGAAATCTTAGACTCATTGACATATCCCGAAGAGAAGTACCAAAACATTTTAGATGCGCTCCAAAGGTATTTTCAATCATTATCACACTATATCAGTCTCTTTTGTTCATTTCCTGGGATATCAAGTAACTAATAACTCATTTATTTATTTTTTTACCGGGCAGGGTTTGGAAATCCTTCAGAAAGAGGACAACTGGTGAGTTCAAAGAGGAGCTTAGTTTTTATCATATCAACTGCGAGAGGCAGCCACCGGGGACCAATTTGTGTGCATACTTCGTTTGCGAGTGGATTCGCCGGGAGGTCAGTGAGTGGAATGATCAGACATGGATAGAAGTACGTGAACAAATATATTCACAATTCTATTTTATTACCATCAATTGTGTTGAGTGTCATTCAGATTGATATTCATATTGATCTCCTTCTTTTATAGTGTGATAGAACGCGGAGGAAGCTGCAAAACAAGGAGCGCTTTCTACCAATTCAAGAGGAAATTGCGGATTTTTGAATGACCATGTCATAAACCCAAAGGGAAGATACAATTGCACCGAATAGACGGGTTCTAGTCCCGGTTATGATCTCCATGTAATCGAATAGACGGGCTCTAATCCCGGTTATGATCTCCATGTAATCGAATAGACGGGCTCTAGTCCCGGTTATAATCTCCATGTAATTGAATATACGGGCTCTAGTCCCCGTTATGATCTCTATGTAATCAAATAGACAGGCTCGAGTCCCGGTTGTGGTCTCCATAAAGAATAAAGTATATTTTTATTAGATAGATATTTCAATTATGAACATTTTGATATGCTATATGTATTTTTCTGATTTGTAATTAATTAACTATATATTTTGCAAAATTGATTACAGTTTTAAATATTCAATAAGGCGGGAATACAAAAAATCCAGAGGCTGCCACGTGGGGGAATCTCTAGTCCCGGGTCGAATTACGAACCGGGACTAGAGGTCCTCGACCACGCGCTGCCAGAGGGCCCACTTGGGGACATCTTTTGTCCCGATTCGACTGTCCCGGGTGAGCAGTCGGGACTAGAGGCCCTCCCCACCCGGTATTAAATGTCCGGTTTCTACTAGTGGTATAGCTTCATTGGCGTTAATACATACTGGGAGATCGCACCCACTGTTTTCGTAGTGCCACATTATGCAGCTGGGACCTGGGAGGCTGCCATGCCTGGGCCTAGGGGCGTGGTGAGATATAAAATGGGAGGGTGATTCATTCCACAAGTAGCAAAGCCGATATACCTTCCCGTCCTACAACGTGCGCTCTACCACCTCCAGCGGCTCCTGGCCATACTTATACAGAGTGTAGAGATATGAACTGAAATACACACGAAATATATATGCTTTTGATTATTGATAGAGCACATACTTACAACTGGGGATTGGGATTGGGAGGTCTCCGAGATATCTTGAAAACAACATTTGCTTGATCAGAGATGCTGCAACGACGAGTTGAAAGTGTTACAATTGCTATGGCGAGTTGCCTGCGTGTAATTTTTTCCTGAGCCGAGCAGAATGTGATTGCTGGAGTACTGTGTAGGTGTTATCATATTCTAACCAATCAGTGTATTTTCGTGAATTAATTAAGTACTTATGGCAGCAACGAAACATACTTAAGGACAATGAATCGCAGTCTTCATAAATGTTTTGAGACACAGTGACCCCTGGCTCTCGTCCGCTCATCGGGAGCCCTCTTCTGCCTCCTCTCTCCGGCACCTTGCTGTCTCCAGTGGGGTTGCCTAGGCAAAGCCTGGCTGGTGTGGTGCCGTATCGGCGGGCCCTTTTAGTGGCGCGGAGGCGTTGCATCTCGTCGTCGGATCGGAGTTGGCTTGGTCGATGGTGATGCCTGCAGTGGGTTTCTGACGGCCGTGCGGGGGTGGACCGATGTGGTGAGGCTAGCATGTGATTTGCGTGGCAAGGAAGCCCGGCCGGGCGACAAACCCTGGGTTGGCGGCGATGGCAGTGGTTGTTGCTGCAGTTGGGGAAGGCAGATGGTCTCAGCCCTAGCTGCCTTGACATCGGTCATGCTGTGGTGTTCGGCTCTACGGAACGAGACGCAATCCAGAGCTGCACGCCACGCTCCGCCTGTCGCCGTCTGCCGAGCGGAGTTTACCCATTTTGTTGCGGTGCATACCCCTTGGCACCCCCCACGTTGTGGGCGGGATAGAGGGGAGATGGGTGCGCGGGAACTATGATTTTGCTCGGGCACCTCCCTAGGAGCGATGCTAGCTAGCTCTGATATATGTAGAGTAATAAAATAAAAAGAAGTGATAGGTATTGTTATTTTATTCTTTCAAAAAGGGTTTTATTCACGGAGCATTTCAGTTTTTATGTGTAAATGTATGTATGATCAAGGTTTAATCAGAACGAAAGTCTTTTTTTTTTCCGAAAAGGGAAGATATCTCAGCCTCTATATCAACTGATGCACACAGCCCACATGGCATATCTTCTTGCCGACTACTTTTCTTTAGATGAACTTTGCAACAAATGCAGGCTAGTCAAAATCTTGCTCGTGTTGCCAGCTTATATTGTATCATGCATATATCTTCATTACTCATTGAAATCACATCATCTGTTTTGGCAGTGAGTGTTTCGTACCACATCGTACTACTAGAGGTGCGGGGCATGGTGAGGCTACAAAATGTCGGGGTGGCATCCCTCCACAACTCATAAGTCCTTCACGCTGAAACTCGGCATCGCTCTTTTTTGTGGCATAGAGAGTATAGTAGAAATGGACATTTGGAAATTACTTATTTTTTCTAGAACATTTGGAAATTACTGCATATTCACAAACGGTAGAGCATGTTCTAGGACTGGGAGGTTTCTGGAATACATTCAAAGCTGCTATGCCAAAAGTGTCGTTGTGACTTCTCCTAAACGTCAGCGTCACTAAGAACAAATCTCTAAAACTTCTTCTTATTTAATGAAAATGGCAAGTCTTTTGCCTCGTTTCAAAAAAATAAACGTGAGCGTCTCTCCCACACCTGGAGAACGAGCTACCATTGCTCTACTAGACCACACGATAGGATGAGACGACCACGATGACGACGACTCGTCCTTAGAGAAAATTGCTTAACTTTGTCCCTTGCAGTGTTGTTTGCTCCAACTAGCAAACAAAGATGTAGCAGCCAGAGAATGACTATTTGAAGAGGCAACAAGCACCATGACTCCCGATTCTCAGTTGCTATTTTCTCATGTACTGGTTAGGTGTTAGCCTGATTACCAAACTCATCTATCAATCTTTGAATTAAATCTGCAAAGTAGATAGGCAAATGCGTAGAGTAGATCGGCAAATATATTTTCTCATATTCTCAGTTGTTCTAGATTGCAAGTTTTTTATGCGCAGAGTAGATAGGCAAATGCAAACAAAACAAGACAAGTGGCGGCATATGCATATATGCTTTTTTAAACGACTCAAAACATTTGCTATTATTAATTAAGAAGGGGGGTTTGCCCAGTCAATTAACAGAGAACCGGACAAAACTGGTACAACCGGGCCATGCCCACACAACACCAACACAACCAACCAGGGCCAAGCCCATACATAACTTCGTCGAGACCAGACGGCCTCCAACCAAAACTAGAGAGAAGACACCATGACTGTATGGGAGAAGCAGACATGGGAGCTCCGACGAATATGAGTAAGACGATCCTCAAGGAGACACTCGATTAAGCAAGATGCTTTGCACATCTCCGACGTTGGAGGCACCATTGTGGAACTGATCTATGGCGGGAGGGCAACATGGGGAGGCTCCTGGCGGCGCTAGGGTTCAACCCAGTGTCGCCCTGGGGCGCGACATGGCAGGAGGTGTTTCCTTCTCCATCTGACTACTACACATGGCAAGGACATATATGCACATATGTGGAGTCTCATAGTTGATATTGTTGATAAAGGAATATATTAATATAAATATATACAAATTATACCCACCCTCTACACCAACCATGTCTATACTTAGTCCAGACACATTAAGAATGCACGCACCTAAAATGGAAAAAGAAGAAGAAAAATATACCCCACCATAGTTCAAGACTACAAAAGAGGTTCTCCAAAATAAACGCCTCCAAAAGGGGAACGCTACACAAGCGCCTCGCCCAATATAGAAAATTGTAGGTTTTCACCGGGAAGAGGAAACAATTTCTTCAACAAGGATCGTCACTACCAGGTACAACCAATTAAGGCAAGTTCCCGCATATCGAGACTCGGCGCTCGAAAAACACCACCAAACTGAAATCCCCGAGTGCTGCCCACCGAAGTGCTGCTGCAAAGCACGCATTACTAGGATCAGATCCACATGTGCGGTGCGGACAAGAAAATTGTCCTGCAGCCATGCCCGCACAACCTCCTGTGAAGTAATGTCTTCATTGCATCCAAAACTCCACTTCAGTCAGAACAGTTCTTCCAATTATAGCGGTCTTGATGTTTTCCAACTGCTAACACCTGAAAATCGCAAGTTTCGACATGTTCCATGGTGTAAACAGAAAACAGAGCTTCACGACACGCCCCTCTTGATGTCTCACGCGCTGAATTTGAAGACTCGAACAACCGGATCCCATCAAACCGAAGTCCAGGAGTAGATACGTCAATCCGTGAAATTCACCAACGGAGACATCTCAAAATCGTCGATGGCCAGAGCGAATACGACCGGCGGCAGGAAGATGGGCGCGTTGGGTGGAAGAAAACCACTAGGGCCACCGTCGAATCGATACTTGTGGTATCAGAAGGCTTCAACAATATTTCTTATTTTCTGCTACGAACACATGAACAAAAGTTCTTGGAAAGAATGAATATTTGTTATCTTCTCGCAATTTACACGTTTTTGTAATGAAAGGGACCAGTTCTCTTTTCAGAATGAATCATGTCATAATCGTTGCATTCTGTTACGGTACCGATGAACGAGCTTGGTGTGCTGCTTCATGACCATTGCAACCACTCTTTATATTCAGAATGTACCACTTTGGGGGAACAGAATGCAAGCCACCGATCTTGAATTGTTGCTTCAGACAGTAAATAGAGTTTTCTAAGAGAATACTCCCTCCTTCTACATGCGTTGCATATAGTTTTTTTTGTCAAACCTAGCAAGTGTGACCAAGCATATTTTCATGATTGTTCTGGTAATATTGATTTTAACCTGTTAGTGTATGTGATGTCAAGTTACCATGCGCATGCTAAGACCATTATTCTTATGAAAGGGCTAGTATCAGTTTATGCAGTGCAATATCGGGAACTATCATTGGGGATATTCAGTTTTGCCTGCAGATAAATACCTTCGAAAAATGAGAATGATATGAATACAACTGAATGTATATGAGTTACTTAATTAAGTATTCACTCCAAGAGGGAGATACCTATGGATCACAACATTACAAAAATCAATAGTTGTGTTAAAGAATAGATCATTTGTTGCACACGTACCAGTATAAATGACCACCTACCGTGATAAGGTACAGACTACGAGCCTGATGGAACCGGTAAGTAGTTATATATGTGCGCGCCTCAAGGAGTTCATAGAGACCACCTGATACATTTTAGAAGATACATTTTCTTATTGCAACATGGAGGATTGATGTACCGTGAGGGTGATTGACCAACATGTAGGATTAGGAAGCATCGGGAACAACATTATGACAACTTCTCCAAGTCCTTGAACTTTATTTTATACGAAGACTGCCTCCACAACCATATGTTGTCCTGACCCATTCTTTTGATCGGGGACAAGGACGGCCGCGTGCCCGAACCTGTGCTCATGTGCTGTTTCCTGGTCACAAGCGGTGGCTGTGCTTGGCACAGCGGAACAGCAACAACCAAAGTCTCATAGGAGAATGATAAGATAAGAGTGTGAAGACAAACACCCTGAATATTTTTCGGGTTTTTTTGATAAATTGGAATGCGCTTTTTGGACAGTGGTTGCTTCTGTCGAGCAAAATTAATTTTTGGCTCGTCTATTCCTTTTTCTAGTTTAGGGATTGGGGACAACAGCTGCATGAATGGGCCGGGTCTAGAGTTTAGACCATGGGAAGGGATGTGGGGCTCTTCGCAGTTTGGACCGGATAAATGGGCATTTGTCAGGATGGAACTAGGGGAGTGAGAGAATAGGAGGTGCACCTCAAGGCTGATATACCTGTGTCAGCATCAGACGATGCCAGAGTGGCTTCTCTGGAACGGTTGGTGTGCACCGAGACGGCAGCCTCAGATTGTACTGTGATCACAACTCTATTGTGTAGGGTTACGTTTCACATGATGTGGGTGACAACCTTGAACGACAGAGGTTGCAAAGTTGTTGGCCTAGTCAACACATCCCAACAAAATGGTTGGACGGTGTCAGGCAGCGGCACCTGATGTCGTGCAACAACCATTGTCTACGAGTGGTTTCCCTGTGCAGCGAGGCTGAGAGTAAGCGGGTCCTGTGGTGGCGATCCCGGAAGGTGGTTTACGGCGGTCGCACGACTCTCAGAGTCCCAGGCGCACCGTCTAACTTTTGATCCCTCCCTCCTGCTGCGTGACCTGACTTGACTGCGTACAATTCCTTCCCACGGCTTATCGCACCTGTGCTACTCCTACAATCACATAGTCCATACCGCGGGAACATCATGAGCATGACTAGTTGACTAACCGCAAGCGTGGAGTCTACATTTGGCTCACCACTTCCATATACCGTAGCTCATGGTTATTTTCTCCGCCACACCACAACACCATCATTCATCAATGTACTCATTCTTCTTAATGATGTATGTCATCATAGTGACGTGTAGTTATGTATGCTCATGAACTAATTTTGAGTTTCAGAGTTAATAGTGTCGTAACATATGCCTTCTATTTTTGCTCGGTAACATACATTAATAAGAACAGAAGCATACAAGATTGAAATGGGATAACCTCTAAACAAAGCACACATAAAGCTATCATTGTCACCGCCACTCGCAGAAGAAGTGGAAGCGGTTGAGAATGATTTGGACCAAACACCACATGTTGTCTAGTGTAGCACACGTCAAGACCGCAATAGGCAGGAGTAAAATCGATGGGCTTTTTGCGACATGATCTTCCTCATCCGAGACATTGCCCCCAACAAATAAACACCACATACCTAGCATAAGTATTTAATTTGCATAATTCTTTCTCAACGATTTAGCATCTCCTCACCTGATTTGCCGTGCACTATTGACCTATTGTATTTGCGTTACATATCTATCACTACCGGAAAACCATGTGTGTTAGTGACTTGCGTACTAAATTGACCTCGATAATCCGACATACCGGTTAAACACAAAAAAATGCAATTTAGAACAATTTTTTGTGGCTCCATAAAAGAATGATCTTTTGAATTTTCTTAGACATGATTTTAAATTATTTTTCAAAGTGGCGATCTCACTACGGCTCGACCTTCACATATGTCCGCACTAAAATATTAATAAGGGAACGACTATGTGTAAGGCGTCTTACATTTGGCAAAAGTGTAGACACTAGGTAGGACCCATGTTCATACAGCAATGTGTGTCGTCCGTTCCAACCTTTTTTGGCCAATGCGTACACTAAGGAATAGCTCATTTTGCATGCATGCATAAAAAACAAAAAACTGATGTCATCGTCATTAAATGCAAATTCGAAATTTTAAAAAGTTTTGTAGCCCAAACCGTTTATCCGATTTAGAATCCGTTTTCACTGCTGAGCTAGTCGCGACGAGATCTTCAAAACTAGATCCCATGTTGACATATTCCGACAACTTTTTTTTCGGACCCAAAAGTTACCCACCCCGTAACATATAAGTTACCCAGGCTGTAGTATGTAAGTTACCGACCATATCAACGATTAGTTTTAGAACCATTTTTTGTTGTCCTTCTAGATATTTTCGAGTTTTGAAGTTATTACACCTAATTTTTCATAAGTGAATATCACCTTGGGATGGTAAATGTATCGTGCATAAGTTGGTAACTATACAAAACCACACGTACAACTTCATAAGTACTTGTTGGGTAACTCTATAATTATTGTGTGGGTAACTATTACCGAGAGAGTATAATAACTGCATTATTTTCATGGTGGATATTACACCATAAAAACAATTGGTAACTTTATCAGTACTGGGTGGATAACACTATCAGTATTAGATGTTAACTATTACAAAGAGAGTAGAGTAACTATAACGATTTCGTGGTGGATAACTACACATGAAAACACATGGGTAACTTTATCAGTACTGGGTGGTAACTTTATCGATACTGGGTTGGTAACTTTATCAGAATTGGGTGGGTAACTTTATCAGTACAGGGTGGTAACTTTATCAGTGCAGGGTGTGTAACTATTACCGATAGAGTAGGGTAACCACACAAGCCACTACTAGCTCTCGAGGGCTGGATCTCCAAGACATTGTCTGCAAGGAGGACACAACGATGCATCGCCGTCGACGCCCACTTCGGTCAAAACAGTTTGAGTTTTCACCCGTAGTTAACTATATGATGAACATATGGGTAACTCCATCACTACATGCATGGTGGGTGACTATAACGATTTCGTGGTGGATAACTACACATGAAAACACATGGGTAAGTTTAACAGTATTGGGTGGTAACTTTGTCGATACTGGGTGGTAACTTTATCGATACTGGGTGGGTAACTTTATCAGAATTGGGTGGGTAACTTTATCAGTACAGGGTGGTAACTTTATCAGTGCAGGGTGTGTACTATTACCGATAGAGTAGGGTAACAACACAAGCCACTACTAGCTCTCGAGGGCTGGATCTCCAAGACATCGTCTGCAAGGAGGACACAACGGTGCACCGTCGTCGACGCCCACTTCGATCAAAATAGAAGTTTGAGTTTTTACCCGTAGTTAACTATATGATGAACATATGGGTAACTCCATCACTACATGCATGGTGGGTAACTCCATCCTACATGCATGGTGGGGTTGATAAGTCTATCAGTACTGAAAAGGTAACTTTATCAGTACAACGTGGTTAACTCCATCAGCACAAGGTTGGTAACTTTATCAGTACAGGGTGGGTAACTTTATAAGTACCGGATGGGTAACTCCAATAATGCTGGGTGGGTAACTTTATAAGTATTAGATTGATAAGTTTATCAGTACATGGTGGGTAATTCCATCAGTAATATGTTGATAACTTTATCAGTACTAGGTGAGTATGCTCCGGTTGATTCAGCTCGGGGAAGAGGCTTCTCAATATTGGGACGCGTGGTTCTGTCAGAGCATACGTGGAGGAAGCCGAGCTAGGGCCACATCGACACGATTATCTAGTTCAGCAAGTGCATCCCCGCCTTCCACGTCGGCCGCGGAGTCCAGTGCACTCCCGGCATCACGCGGTACCACTGCAACCAGTGCCATGCCTCGACGTCGTCCACCTCGTAAAGATCTCAATTATATGCCACCACAAAAGAGCTGGGTAGCGGCCGACGGGCCTAGTCCATTGACGAAGCGGCAATCATAAAAACAGAGCAATATATATGGACACCATTTCTTTGATAATTCACAACTTTGCACATATATTTTGTATGAACAAAAGCCTTAGCTAGCTCTCTCGCTCGCTCTCGGACGGATGTAGGAGAAGCAAAAGATTTTTTCGGCGACGAACGTCGTGACACACGAACGCCTCTATTCAACTCATACTCATACTCATACTGTCTACACATGGATACTCACGCCTAGAAAAACGCCCTAACACTGCTCACACGACGCGAACGGCAGCCCCGGCAACCACCACGGGCACACCCACACGAGAGCTACATTGTTTCTCCTAGCTACTCTACACTCAGACGCAGCCCCACGCTTATTACAATCCCTTAAGTAGGATCACACACGCACACGACCAGGAGCCACTAACTCCACGCACGCATGCACTCAAACGCACTAGCCAACATGTGATCAGTTATCCATGCACTAACAGCGCTGACTTGATCTACTTCTCCTGGAATCACTCGTGATCCACATGACCGGGACGCCAGTTCTGACTATTCACACAAACGGAGCTGCACCATTGCGGGGCTTAACTCAAACTTTAACACCAGTGCGCACACACTAGTGTCCAACCCCGACCTGCGGACTCAAGATTAAGGCTAACAATGAACACGCGATCCCCACGAATCGATTTCCATTACTATGACATAACGGAAATACAGCCGGCCCAGCATTATGTTCTCTCAAGTTTCCACCATACAAACAAGCAAAAAGGATCAACCAGAACCAAATTCTAAGCACCCAGCTAGCTAAACACTTTTAACGCAAGCTAACAACTACCAGCAAAAGCAGAGGGCAACAACCTCAACCCCAGGAAAAACATTCCAGCATAGCGTAACAAAGAGCATTACAGATCAAAGACAGCAACGGACCAAACTTGTTCACTTTGCTGCTACAATTCGACTGAAAAAAGAATAGCTCCCAGCATCCGGTCTTTTTGATTCTCCCAACAGCAGCACTTGCTTTGTTCACACTCCTCATCCGCTTGGATCTCCTGGACATCATCACTTCTGTTGTCTTCAATCGAAGGATATTGCTCCTGCCGGCTGGAGGTGCAGAGGATGTCGCCAAGTTAAGTAGCACATTAGCTCCAGCTCGCATCACTTCCTGTTCGCCCATCATACCTGCCCAATAATTCAAGAAAACACATCAATAACTAACAAGCTCTACAGGAGAATAGCCCAGCAGATTGCGGCAACCCCTGCCACCTGAATGTTTCTGCAAACGCTGATATATCGAGAAAGTCACCAAAAGAATTCAGAGAAAGATTAAGGCCAACAATGCCGGAGGCGAAAACTCGGCCGGCGGCTACCTTGCGACGAGCACGGCGAGTGCGCAGGAACGACGACCGTGACGCGGTAAGGACGGCAAGGAGCCAAGGACGACGCGGCGTCGGCGCTCCCGGCATCGGCGACGTGCTCCGGCGGCCGGTAGCGCTCCTAGCGGCGGCGGAAGGACGTGCCATCTCCACCCGCGCTACAGTCGCGGGTGTCGGTGCGGCTCTCGTGGAGGACGCCGCCACGGTCCTCGCGGAGGACGACGACGCGGGGCGGCGTGGAGCTCGCAGGGAGGCCGATGTTGCGAGGCGGTGCGGACGTGGAGGACGACGGCACGGGGAGTCACGGGCGCGGAGGACGTCGGCGCGGGGAGGCCGACGACGGAGGACGCCGACGCGGTCCTCGCGGAGGACGACGGCGCGGGCCTCGCAGGGAGGCCGACGGCGCGGGGCGGCGCGGACATGGAGGACGTCAGCGCAGGGAGACCGACGGCGCGGAAGCAGAGGACGTCGGCGCGGGGAGGCCGATGGTGACGAGGGCGGCGGCGTGGCTCCGGGCTCGCGGGCACGGCGTGCTCCTGGGCGTCGGCTTGCAGTCGCTCGGGAAGAACATGGAGAGGAGAGAGAATGTGGATCGGGAGAAGAGAGAGAATGTGGATCAGGAGTTGCACGACGTGTGAGATCCGCCGTCCGTCCGTGATCTGACGGTGCGCGTGCGTGCGTCGCGTTTTGCCCAGTAGCAGGCGCCTTACAAATAGATTTTCCGTATTAATAATGCTCTTTGTTTTATATAAAATTAAAAGAGAAAGGACAATTCTAAGAAAAAGAGCAAAGTACTGCAAGGTTGTAACGGACTACTGTTTTAACCGACTCAAACTTGTTCCGAGTGTAAATAAGACACGATGCAGCAAGGCCCACTCGCAGGCCGTATTGGGCACCGACTCTAAGTCTCTAACTGTTTCCGTGTCCAGCACGTAACCGACTCCACGACTCTCGATAAATAAAATCCCTCCTGAAATCCCCAAATCGCGACCATAGAGGATAGAGCCCTCCTGTCCTCCGCGCAACATCGAACATAGCGACAAACATGGCGGCAGCGAAGATCCGATGGGGGGAGGTCGAGGAGGACGACGGGAACGACCTGGACTTCCTCCTCCTGCCCCCCGTCGTCACCGGGCCCGACGAGAACGGGCTCAAGAAGACGATCGAGTACCGTTTTGACGACGAAGGCAACAAGGTCAAGGTCACCACCACCACCCGCGTCCGCAAGATCGCCCGCACGCGCGTCTCCAAGGCGGCCGTCGAGCGCCGTAATTGGGCCAAGTTCGGCGAGGCCGCCAGCGGCGACGACGCCTCCGCGTGGCTCACCGTCGTCTCCACCGAGGAGATCTTCATCGAGCGTCCACACGCCGCAGGTTCGTCCACGTTTTGTGTACATCTTCACACACCGTTGATTCTGTTCCGATTCAAGGACTGTGTTGCTAGGCATTCTCTAGCTAGGTTGGATTGATGTTATTCATTGTAGAAGCGTTATAAAACAAGATTGGCCATCTATCCAGTATACATATGTGTAGTAAATATTTCTAGTTTGTATGAAACAAATCGTCGTAGATATTGGGAGGACAGTAAATAGATTGCTAGCTGTGATATACAATGTTCGATTGATATGTTTTGAAGCAATGCTGGTATTGGGTATTTCCAAGCTGTTAGAAAAATCCAGTTATATATTGAGAGAAGCCGCAGTTGAATTTAATTGAATCATGAGTTCTAGAAAGGTTCTCCGGATTGCTGCATTATGTTTGAGTTAGGCAGGTGATTGATGTACAGTTGGTGCTGGCAACGTAGGATGCTGGACCATGGGGTTTCGATTTTTAAGTTCTAATGCGCTGTTAGCTTTGGAGTACACGAATTAATACAAATACATTACTATCATTGAAAATGCCCACACTGTCTCATTCCAATTTCCTGTGACACGACGATGATTATGTCACCAAAGACACGGATTTTTCTTTCTGCATTTTGTTTTAGATGATTTTCTGCTCTTGACGATCGCATTGACACTATTACTTCAGTTGGTACTTGTTCCTGAATGATGATTGATCGTTACTGGGCCACCCAAACTTAACCTTGTACTACTGTGCCATGGATGTTTTATTGTCTATGTCGCTATAACTTGTCCTCTGCTCAAACAGTAACTTGGATCTTCTTGATACTGCCATCCTTGTTGATAATCACTTCATTATTGTTGACTGTTGTTCAGAAGTCCATTAAACTAGCTGCTGTACTATATCTCGGTGCTCTCAGTTTTTAACTCTTCACTTAATTGTAGGGAGCAAAGCTGATGTATCAAGTGTTTCTGGTGATCCACTCGCAATGGCAAGGAAGGAAGGTGCTGCTCTCATGGCTTGCAGAATCTGCGGTAAGAAGGGTGACCACTGGACCGCAAAGTGCCCCTACAAGGACCTCGCTGGAGCGACAGATGGTTGTGACAGGCCTCCTTCTTCTGACGGACCTCCAGCGCTGGGACCTGTTGTTACCAAGGGATCATACGTTCCTCCGAGGCTGAGGCCTAACGCACCGCAAGGTGATGGACACATGCGGCGCAGGAACGATGAGAACTCTGTCCGTGTTAGCAACCTGTCGGAGGACACCCGTGAGCCTGACGTCCTCGAGCTGTTCCGCACGTTTGGCCCGGTCAGCCGTGTCTATGTCGCGATGGATCAGAGGACTGGGACAGGCAGGGGCTTTGGCTTCGTCAACTTTGTCCACAGGGAGGATGGCGAGAAGGCGATCAGCAAGCTCAATGGCTATGGCTATGATAACCTTATCCTCCATGTGGAGTGGGCAGCACCCAGGCCTAGTTAGTTACTAGCTAGTATATCTAAGCAGCATGTTCTTTCAGTGTGTCGGAATTTTGTATTTCTATATTTCTAACGAAATTAGATAGTGACATCCATACACAAAGTGAATTCACCTTCAAAGTGTTTGAGAACTGCGTGAGCGGTGAGCTGTTCACCTACATGGTTGATAATCCAAAATCTCCAAACACAAGCGAGAACTTCTTCTCAGAAATTAGTCTCGCCGCTCAATTCCCTAACCTTTATAATATTTCAAATAATCATAACATTATTGTTCAGAAAGCTTTTGGGAGTGGTGTTAGATCCCTTTCCTTTAGAAGGAATCTTACTGGTCCTAAGGTAACTGAATGGGATAGCCTCATCAAACTTTGTGATGCAGTTAAGTTAACAGCTGAAGGAGACGAGCTAATTTGGCTTTTGTCGTCCTCCGGAATTTTCTCAGTGAAATCTTTCTATGCAAGGCGAAGATTCCGCTAAGGGTTAAAACCTTTCTTTGGCTGATCTTGAAAAAAAGCATCCTAACCCGAGACATTTTATTGAAGAGGGGAGGCAGATGTGAGAAAACTTGTCTTTCCTGTGGACAAGAAGAAAGCATCAACCACCTTTTCTTTAAATGTCCCCTGGCAAGGTATGTCTGGAATGCAGTTAGTGTTGCAACAGGTGTGAACTGTCAGGTAATGGATGCTCGGGAATGCTTAACAGGTTGGCTTGATCAGTTTAGTGAGAAACAAAAATTGAAAGTAACGGTTGGAGTGGCAGCAATTCTCTGAGGGATTTGGAAAACTAGAAACTTAGCGTGTTTTGAAGGGAAATGGCCGGCTGAGCCAATTGATGTTGTTCGTCGAGTTTGCTATTGGATTGATTGGTGGGCTAACTTGCAGGTGGTGGAGGACGTAAAACTGGAACTACAAACGGCCGCAAAGCTGCTGGGACGAGTCGCTGAGGAGATATTCAGAGGAGCGCGAGGATGGAACTCCTGGAGATCAAGGCTGGGTGGCTAAAACCTATCGATAAGAGAAGATGTTGCATGGTGCGCGAGGAGAAGTGTTTTGCTGGAGAAGTTTTTTTTCGTTTTGAAGCCTAGATCTTTAGGGAGAACGTGTAGGAAGTTTAGCGTGCATTGGTGTGTTAGGCTCGTACTTGCCTTCTTTTTACTTGCCTTCTTTTCAGTTTCTGGGACTGTATCTCCTGTCAGTGTAGTTTCTTTAAATTCTTGTCTGGCAGGCTTCACTTTTGATTCGGCGGCGATGTTTTGGTGGATATTGTAATAATGGTTTCTCTTAATAGAAATCGGGAGGACCCCTCAGCTTCAAAAAAATCATTAAACAAGTACTCCAGGTTTGTGCCCGGTCACATTTGCCCCGCACATGCAGTGCTCAATCAATGATTTGAGGGAAACCTTGAGCTAAGTGGTAACAATTATCTATACTATTATTAAAAGAGCAAACATGTTCGGATACATTAAATCGTACACGTTCAATTTCCGAGCAACCGTCCAGATCATCCCGACGGTGTTGAGCACCTCAAACACACTCGAAAAAGCGAACTGGTACGAGTCCCTCTTCCGGCGATATTACTATTATGGTGCCTCCAGTACAGCGCCTCCGTCAGGCCAGCAACCAGGCCTCCGTCGCCCCACGGCGGCCGAGCCCGAAGTTTCGTAGGGACTCGACCTCCTCGCCGCGGATGCGTCCCAGGGGGCGGAGGCGAGCTTAGCGGCCCCGGTGGCGGCGCACGGGGAGGATGTGGGTTTGGCGGCGGCCGCGGGGAGACGCCGGGGACGGATCCTTCCCTGAGGGCTTCCTGGCCCAGACGACGACGACCAACAATCCAGCATCTCCATCGACACGCGAGGTATGCCCGACCCCCTTCCCCTTCCTCGGTTCTGCATCATAGAAGATGTTGTCCCTGCCACAACAACCTCCAGCATGGAGGCATGGCCCCCCTTCCCCTCCCTTGGTTCTGTGTCACAGCAGATGGTGTACCTGCCCCGACGACCTGGAGCACGAAGGCATGGCCCTACTCGAAGCCAGAAAGCCATTAAATCAAGTAGTGAATGGCGGCAAGGACCCCCTGCGTTTCTGTACTTTTCCCCACCTTAGGTAAATACCTCTATTGATTCCTTCATGTCACTAATCCATCAAGTTTGGCTCCTGCGCTACTCCAAAGCTTGTGCCGTCCACCTGTTTGGTGTTATGCTTATGGGGATTCAGCTAGCTCCTTTGATGTTTCTCTTTTTTTTTTTCCGAGAGACTGAAATTACCTATATAAGAGATGGATGCATCCAGGGGACTGAATGTTGCTAATGAAGATGCTGGAATTTTTGCACTCTAATCGTTCCAAAAGGAAATAAATAAATAGATGCAATAGAAAAAAAGATGCAATGGTAGAAATAGGTTCACTTATAATCTGCTCTCATATTTACAGATTGAACTATCGGCCAGTTAGCCACGTACGTCGCCGGCTACACTGTCATTGGTCGTCATGGGTTTTCAGTGTTACAATGGAGGCAAAAAGGTTTCCCGAAGTTCATTCGAGAACCTTAATTACAAATTTGATCAGGCCATCTTCTTCCGACATGGAGGTTTCCAATTCATTTATTTTCCTTTTAGCTGATGGTTCTCTGTGGTTACTTTGGTAATGCATCAGGGCCCAAACAGTCAGGATCCAAAATTAAAATGGAGATTAGTCAAGAATTCTTAGCAGCTACACTATCAGATATCTTATTCCTAAGAAAAAATGATATGATGTGGTAGAAACCAGACCACATTTTCTTTTATCATTTCTCCGAAGAATTGTAGAAAAAGTGTTTAATTGATATTAGACTATGGATTTCACTGTAGTTTGAGAAAGATCAAACTAGTGCATACACAGTACACTGTAGTTTGACAGTTTAGACTCCAGATATTTAGTATTTCTTTCCAATAATGTTGAATATTTGTGTTCTTGAACCAATTTGCTATCCTTTTCTTTACTATCACAAGTGGTTCAGTTCCTGCAACACGTGTCACAAGTTGTTGCAGCCATATGGCTCTGGCTATTGATGCTCTGGTGCATTGCCAAGGTTGTTTCCTAACGTATTATGGTTTTAATGCCATTTTTTCAGCATGATAACATATGTGTTTGCCTGAATCAATAAATGTCGGCTTTGTTATATGGGTTCAGATGGTGACAGTGAAGTTGAGCGTATATATTTTTGATCACATGGACAAATTTTTCCTGTTTTTGAAGCTGGTACGCGAGCACGGATTGTTGCCGCCACAATCACTGAGCTACTATGTTTTAGGCGCCTTCTCTGGTTCGAGGTAAAATGTAAAATCTTTGTCCATCTACTTTCTTGCTGATTAATTGCAGCAATGATATGTGTAGTCTTAAGTTGTTTTCATTCGGTTAAGATAAAAAAGAATGCCTCCATGTTAACTTAAAAGTAGGAACAAATTATTGCAGATATACACTTATGAACATCGGATATTCATAACGGCTCATGGGTCTAGATGATCTAGGGGTGAAAACGGAGCGGATATGGTCGAATAGTAGTGAAACCATGTCCGTAACCATATTTTTTCCGGATACGGAATCGGAGCGGATAGTGGCCGGATATGAATACGGAATCGGATCCTGCCGGTTACGAATATGGATCGAATATGGGGCGAATATGGTTCGGTTGCGGATAAACATTTTGTCGGATGTATTTTTGAAAATAGGACTGACATATAGAGAATATTATGAATCAACTTACTCCACATTAACTTTATGTATTGTGTAATTCTAAGACAAATAATTTTGTAATAACTCATACTTTCATTTCCAAGTGGCTACTTAGTTTTGCCTTTGGATGGGCTAAGGGTGCCTCCAACGAATGTGATTCACAAACATGATAAGGCCTTGACAAGATTTTTATGGAGTTGTGTAAGTAACTAAGTTATATCTTGCCCAAACCTCGGTCACATGAGGTTTGAGGTATTATTTGCCGGATATTGCAGCGGATACTTGTCGGATATAACCGTGAAATATGGTATATCTTTGGATACGGACGGATATTAGTAAAACCACATCCTTTTCCGTATGCATGAATTACTATCCGTATCCGTGACCGTATCCGTCAACTATCCGACCGAATCCATATTTGCCTTCCGTGAGCCTCCGGTCGGTCGGTCGGTCGGAAATAATCCGTACCATTTTCACCCCTAAGATGATCCCACTATGTAATTTATTTTTAATTTATTTTCAGAATGTCAAAAAATTCCAAAAAAAAATCCGGATGTAGATTACAGCGTGATGTGTTCGCACAAAAATTGGCAAGGTGAAAAAACTTTTTTAGCAACGTCCGAATTTGTCTTTTTTGCACAGGTTGCAAAAAAAGTTTTTTCACCATGCCAATTTTTGTGCTGACTTGAAATGTGTTGGACTACATGCAAATATTTTTTTTTTGAATTTTTTGACATTTGGAAAAAAAAAATTGGGACAGCGGGTGCAGCTGCACCCGTGTCCCAAATCGCCGTGTCCAACTTATGAACATCTCCATCTATCAGGCAGAACATATTCTGGTCACATTGAAGCAAGAACAACACAGTGACTGTCCACGTCTTGCAACAGCAAAGTGACTGTCCACAACTGATTATTGCAGGCATACACTTATCAAGGTGAGCACCCCACCCTGGACTTTTTCCTTTCACATCTTGCTACAGAAATGTGACTGTTCACGATCTTTAATTTATACATCCTTTGGAATAAACTCTAAAGTTACAGCCGCTGCTAGCACTATTACACAAAGATAAGTTGTGCTTGCATACTTTTGTCAGTTTGAATAACGCATTGCTGATTGTTTTTTCCTTAGATGTTTATCGTCTGCATGGTCACCGTATTCAAAAAAATTGACAATAGATTTTCAGTTATTCCAAATTTTTATGGGTGATGAAAAAATTATTTGTTTGGTGTGTTCAAGTAATCATTTCAGTAATTCGTTGGAATATACTACACGCAACAATGCAATACATGCAATACATTAATGTATGTGTGTGTGTTTTAATTACTTCAGTAATTATTTGTTTGGTGTGTTTTTATGATAGCTCAATGTGTGTTTTTATGATAGCTCAATGTCATAGATGAGCTCTAGGTACGCATGCGGTAGGAGTTTGCAGGTTATGTGAATTAATTCTTTTTAGCTTTTAGTTTTGCCATTCAGCACGTTTTCTTGCTTCAGCCTCCATGAAACTTCTGGACTAATAATCTGGTATTTTGTTTTCGGTCTAGGCTGAATTCCAGTAGATCTGTGTGTGATCTGAGTAAATCAAGTGTCACTCAAGTGAGAGTACCTAACTTGAATGAAACCATACAAAGTCTCGGAATGAAGAGAAGTGGAGAACTTTATTGGTTCTACAGAGGATATACTATGATTGCAATTGGAGATCATGCAATTTTGAAGATGGTGAAACTTGGAAGTGCAACCCAGCTGAAGCCGTGTCTAGACAGTAGCCAAGAAAATATGCGGAAAGGTGATTACATTGTAATCATCATAATGTTGTTGGTTAAGGAAGGATAGTGAAGTGGTAGTTATTCGTCTCTGCTTTACATGGTTCTTGCAGTTTATTTGCCCCGTTCAAGAATAGCTTCAGTTTCAATGAAAAATCATAACTGCACTCCCTTGATTCCAATGGTGTATTATTATACCAAACGGTAGTTTTGTTGCCTCTTAATGTTTCCATTCACATCCATGGATATGCTGGTTGACCAAGATGTGAGTTATCAGCCACGTAGTTCTTAACTTTTGTAGTTTTGTTGCATAATACTCCTGGATAATGATCCAAATGACGCACCATTTGGATTACTTCTTCAACAACTTATGTTGTACTCTATATTTACACAGTAGAAAAATAGCTGTCTATAGTGGTGCTATAGTGGTTTTACCATGCATGGGTGTTTGCGTTTTCCTGTTTTCTACCCGTTGCAACGCACAGGTCCTTTTCCTAGAGTAAAAGAGGCTACTTGGTAAATATTTGTTGAGTAAAAGCTTGAAAATACATTGCTTCTTATTACTTGTACCAGGAGATTCGAATTATTTCAAAACTATTTAAACTCCATCTCTTTTTACCATGAAAAAATTGCTTCATGTACATTTAAAATTATTAAGTATCATGACTTAAGTAAACTGGAAAATTCTTAGATCGCGTTGACTTTGAAACATAAAAATAGAATCATGCATCAAGTGTGGAATGACCAGAAGTTAGTATTTTGGTGTTTCTATGTATTGAAAATATATTGATTAATAGTGAAGGTCATGCGTGCGTCTTTAATTGGGGAAAACGTGTGTTACACGTACATGCCAACTAGTTAGAAAAAAAGAATAGAGAGGTGATACTCCTCCGTCCCAGATTATGTGGTGTCGCCGTTGTCCCAAGTTTGTCCACTAATTTGATCAAAATATAAAACAAGTGTTCTTTATTACAAAAATCGATCAATTAAAAACATTATTGGAATACGAATTCAACGATATAACTTTTGTGATAAATAATACAAATTTCGTCGGTAAATTTAAGGTCAGACTTACATCTCAAAAAACGTGGGTGGCACCTATTTAGACGGAGGGAGGAAGTACCCGGCAACCCAACTCTATTAATTTGATTCCAGGCTCTTGGTGACCTCGTGTGTGGTGAGTTTATAATATGGCAGGGTGGCTCACTTAACAAATATCCCTCATTATTTATTTCAATGTTCGAGATATCGCTTATCGTTTACTGCTCGGTTAGCCTCAGATTAGAGATTAATCGCTTATCGGGCGATTAAACAATTTTATCGGCCGCCTATTTATCGGCGAGTTTTTTTGTATATGTCAACTTCCGGCACTAAAAATTCTAAAATATGCTTTGCAAAAATTATATTTGAGTATTGGATATAAGTGCTACATTGATTCCTTTCTTATGAATCAACAAAATGGGCAAAATTTGAACTATTGTAAAGTTTTACAAAACTATCGTCCAATAAATCGGCTGTCCGGCCGATAAATCACCGATAAGTGGCAAAAATGGTTGAAAATCGGCTGTCAGACCGAAAAATCGGCCCCAACGATAAACTCGGCCGATATGCTATAATCTTATCGGTCACCCCACGATTCACGATAAATCGGGCGATTAATCGGCATATAGGCCGATTTTTTGAACATTGATTTATTTACCTCACATTTTGGTGTTTTTGCAAGTCATTAATTTTTTGAATAAGTATATGAAAACATATCAACCATAATATAAAATGTATATAATACAAAAAAATATTGAGGTGATTCTAGTAAATGTTAAATTTATATTGTAGAAGTATTAGTTTGACTAAATCTAGAATGTGATGTCGATAGCATGTCTTTAACCCGAGGCACTTGCCCCCGCCGCTAGATGACGCCACCTTTTTATTCTGGCTCTTGTAGCGTGCAACACGATACCATGCAGCTCGTTTGTCTTACTTTAATGTATGCAATACGTTGCGAGCAGGAGGACACCCTTTTTCACACCGCCTTCTTAGCCTCCCTTTTTTATACCTCTCGCGCATAATGAATTTCATCATCGAGTTTCTAGATGGCCTTCGCTTCTATTATGCCAGGGAAAACGAATTGAGCAATATTTGTGTGGGGTTTATTGTGACTCGTACTCTTAAGGTTGGTCTTAAAGGGCTTGCCAGGTGGGACACGTGTAGTCACTGAGCCTTTCTGTAGTATTTATAAGTGCTCAGCCTTCAGAGAGTTCAAAGAGGCCAGCTGATACCATTCAGAAGATGATACTCTTAGAGAAACACAAAGGAATGATATATCCTGGGATAAAATACAATTTGGGATTAGGAAGCATCGGGAACCGTGGTATAACCTGATGCTATATTCGTCTAACTGAATGTTCGTTAAGAACTACTACCTCTTGAGCCATCTGGTCTCCTTCTTGTTTCCTTCGATCGGAGGCGCGGACAGCTGCACGCCTCTTCATCAAGTCTTGTTGCCTGGTGACCAGCGGCAACCCTGTGTGGCCAGCCATTGCTTCAGGGCTGCCTGCTTTTGTTTGAGAATTTTCAGGGCTGCCTGCTAGCATTGGCTCCATTGCCCCGTCACAGTATGAAAGGAGTGGGCCGGTCAGGGTCAATAGTTGCCGGATGGGCTTTGGACTGGGCTAGGATGACGCGGTGGGCGGTTTGCAATTTGGGCTGGATGACTGAGGGTGATAATAATGTTTATTTTTTGAGTTTTAAACAGTCGATCCTGCCGTACAATTAGATAGAATAGAGTTTTATGTACATATATGTTTATCGGCAAGAAACCGATGATTATTTTTAAGGACCATAAACAAACTAACTAACTAAAGCCTAGCCTCCTGGGTCTTCAGAGGGTGATAATAATGTTAAAAATAATAACCTGACGGTTATTAGGGGATAATCCCCGCTCCCATATCCACTCTTGCGGTTCCGGAGCCCAGCAACCGTCTATGACGGTTGCCTGGAACGACGCCTCTAGGACCGACGTATCCCTTCTAGGAAATTGTTCATCCTGTATATAAGTGTTCATCCAACATCAATAAAGGATTGTTCGATCATTTGTTCGATTCTCTTGTTCGTTTACATCTCTCTCGATTGTGTCTCGATTATAAAGCGTGTGTTGCGTCGCCGTGACCTCAACATGTTCACTCTAGGCGTGGATGACGCGCTGGTCGACCGACTGATGGCCGGACGTACGGCGCTGCGCCTCCGCTGGCTAGGAAGGGTTTTGACGCCTGGTGCTCCTCATTGTATGATCTGGTCGTCATTGTGGAAGGAGAGGAATGCTCTGGTGTTTGAGCAAACGGCAGCAACTACCCGCAACTGCGTATCGCAAAGTCGCCAACGAGATCGAGCTTTGGAACTTCTCTGGAGTTGTTAGGCTGGAACGAATTCGGAGATAGTTCCTTTGGGTTGGGGATGATGTTCTTTCTTTTTGTGTAAATGTGGTAGCCATGCCACCTCTGTCATGAGTGGTAACCGGAGACACTATAGTTTTTGCTCTTTCTATTCTAATGGAAACGATACACAAGTCTTTTGTGTGTTTGCAAAACAAAAACACATCCTTTTTCATGTTTATTTAACTCGATTAGGCGAGAAGTAGGGGCAACTTATTCTGACGCGGCGTCGTCCTCGCCATCGATGTGACGCCCCTGAAAAAACCTCAGCCAACCCTAACGACTCACTAAATTCATAATTTCCAAGATCTCCATCCCTGCAGTCTCGTTGGAACGGTGGAGGGAGGATGCAGAGCCCACTGGCCTTGCCTGTAGAGGGAGGGTGCAAATTGGGTCACCTCCCTGTTCACTTGTAGGGAAGTGGTTTGGACATATGTGAGCAGCTCTGTCAGCTGACATTTGAATTTACGTAGGTCGCATCTCGATCTTTGCATGGTTAGGATGTACACAACCAACACTAACGCGCACACACAAAGGATCGCGCCAGAGAATAGTAAAGCCATATAATACGAATACCTATGCAGGGTAAAGACAAAAAGGAAAGGAAAAACAGACAACCGCTACGCCAATGCAAAATTTTCTTATATTATTCAGTAATAAAAACTTTCAAGTTGGCCTCACCGAGAGACGTCACTTGGTCCTGTTCTAACTAGGATATCTTCTTTTTCCTATGTTTACCATTAGCAGATAAAAATACTTTACTTACAAATAGGATCCTGACATTAAAATAAACATTAAACAATACAAAACACCTCAACAAAATCCAAAATGACAACGAGATACTTGAGATGTCCTTCGTCTTCAACCTCCAAACCATTAGCAGATAAAAATACTTGTATGACCCTGTATATGACGATTAACAATTAATGCATCTAGGAGATCCAAAGAAGCAAATTAGTTCAAAAATTTGTTATTGGTAAAATACATCAAATTTTGGACAACATTATCAAAACATTTGCAGTACAATAAAGTAAAATTGTTGGTGTAGTATGTGACTCGGGATCTAATAGTCATAAAGGGCTAGCCAGGCCAGGCATGTGCAAGTTACGAGGGGCTGATGAAATCAGGAAGGGCTAGTGAAGCATATATAGCGTGTGTGCGCGCCACAAACAGATACGATGAGAGACCAGTCGATATCATTCAAAACATTAGGGACACAACACAACAGATTGATGTACCTGGGGATGACTGAACACACAACATAGAATTAGGAAGCATCGGAAATAACGTTACAACCTTGTACACTTTTCTTTGACCTGAAATTCCTTCACAGATCACCTCTAGATCGAACCATCAGTAGTCCTATTCGCTCCCTCCATTGGAGTCACAGACCATCGTGCAGCCGCAATAGCCTGGCAGCTTGCTACCCCGTCACCAACGTCCGCCGTCGGTGTGCAGTCAGAGGCAGGCATTGTGTGGCTCGACGGCATGCAGCCTTGGCCTTGTGTCGGTGTCGCAGCTTAACTGTATCTAAAGCTTGCGCTGTGCAGGTGTCGTAGCTAGGGCGGAGACCCCTCCCCCGCTTCCTCCTTATTTTTTAGACGATGAAGTCCGGAGTAGTCTCGACGTGTCACAACACTCCTCGTGCCAGCTGTCTCAACAGACTAGGATCATGAGAAAACGGAAGGCTTTTCCACCATGCACCACGGTGCTCAATCCTAATGAAACAACAGAAAAAGGCGAAAAACAAGTGATCACTAATGAACTGTAGTCGCCAATACGTAGATCACGCTTCCACCTATGTTTGATAAACATATCCCTCGTTGTAGCCTCCAATCGTGTAGACCTTCCACAAATAGGTATCGATTCTCCACGTGTTGTAGCAGTGAACTTGAAGTCTTGAACGGAGTTAAGTTATACGTGGTAGGAGCTTATACGCGGTTGGAGCTGAATGTTTAACAGAGAGTAATAAACCCAAAAGAGAAACCGAAGATGTTGGGTGAAAAACATGGGCAGAACGGCAGTGCTAGAAATCTTGAGGCTAGAAAAACTGGTCGTGCCAAGAAAATCTAGCAAAAGTGCTGTAGTGGACTAGAAAAAAATGAAGAGTAGATAATATATCTTTATGGACGATGGGGTCAAAGCATTGTGAATCTCCAAGGTCATGCTCATCACCAAAAGAAATGAGATTCTCAAAGGGAAGAATTGGGGAGTGAACGAGATCTTTTACCGTCACTTCATAACTTTGTACTGATTTTATGCAATTTCTAATCATGTCCATATTGAGTTTACATACTCTCTCCGATCCGGAATTAATGTCGTTGGAAACGATCAGATTGTATACAGCTTATATATACGTACAAGCCATGACACTTTTTTAGCATCGAAGTGAGTAATAAATTTTGGTTGTATTTTTTTTCAAATATAGGAAGCCCGGCCTCTGTATCGATAGATGCAAGCAGACTTTATTACTTTATTAAAGTTCAATTATTGCAAAGGATTACGTCATGGGTCGCATAGGGTAGATACATGTATCAACCATCTAAAAAGTAATGATAACATGAATGATTCATCAAAATGTCATTCTAAGATCAAAACGCTAAGTGCACTAACTGTACAAATCCCGCACAACCATATCGAGTCAGTTGCACCCATTATCCAAACCCTCATGCTTCTCCATTGGTTGTAGGAAGCACAATATATGGAGGCAATGAGTACAATTTTATCGATGTTAATGAAATGCGTCAACTTTAGGGAGGGAAACAAACGAGCAATATTCGGGTGGTGTATATCTTGACTCCGACTATAACGGTCGGTGGTGAAGTACTGAAGTGCCACCAGATCGGGCACGTGTGGTCAGCGACAGCTAGCCTTCTGGTAGTATTTATATGTGTGTAGCGCCTCAAAGAGTTCAGAGAGACGAGCTGATACAAAGGATCGATGTAGCACGAGGGAGATTAAATACAACTTGGGATTTGGAAGCATCGGAAACAGTGGTATAACCGGGTGCCCTATTTGTGTAACTTCATTTTATTACAAGATTACTTCTTTGTTCATTCGGTGTCCTAGTTCTTTCCCTGATCGGAGGCGTGGACGACTACACTCCTGGGCATGTCGTCGTGTTGCCTGATGACCAGCGGCAAATGTGCGTAGGCAAGCACTCTGGAAGGGCTACCTCCTTACAATTTGCTCCTTGACAGTACCGAGTTGGAAAGAAAGCGCCGTACAGGAACAAACACCTCTAGTGCGGAATAGTAGCAAATTAGTTAAGAAGTTTATGACCGGTAAAAATAGGTAGAATTTTGAACAATGCTATCAGAAGTTCAGAACATTGTGTGGTTTAGTAAAAGTAAAATTGTTGATGTGGTTCAGCCTGGGAATGGGCTGACTCCCGCACCTAATCCAACCCACACCATTTACTATTGCCTCAATACCCCAGTCCGGCCCACCCCAAAAATTATGAAGTGACGGTCCATCAAGATACTCACACGATTAATATACACACTAATTAATCATTGGTTATCACAAACTGCACAGTTTCACACGTAGTCCAAACCAATTAACAGTAGATGAAAAGAAAAAGGAACCAAAGAAAGTGTCATCTTCCACCATCTATTTCCGTCTGCATCTACCATGGGGAGAAAGATAATGGCGAGGAGTTGCTGCTCATGGATCACCTTGGTGAGAAGGGCAGGGCCGGAGGACGGAGTGGTGTCCTTGTCTTGCCTGTGCCACGGGCGACGAGGCAGGGGATGCGGCGGAAGTACTCCTGGGCGGCGCCGCTGGTCGGCCAGAAGGTCCGTGCTCCAGATGGCGGCGGCGGCGTGGGCCTTGACTTATGCGCGTCGGGGTGGAAGAAATCCGGTGGCCGGCGTCGAGGGAACGCAGCACTAACACTACGTGGCGGCGGCGGCGGAAGAAGGGGAATCGGGGGAAGGCGGCGACGAGGCGTGCCCCGAATGCCTCGTGCGGGTCCAAACCCACGGTTCAGCCCGTTCATGTTCTTTTTTTCAGACACCGAACCGCACCGCACCGCCCTGCTTTTCTGTTAAGTCCGCACCGCTTCGGACCACGAAATCATTTTCACCCATTCAGCCCAAACCGTTTGAGGCCGAAGCATAATCCGCACCAAAATCCCCACTTCAACCCGCACCATTCCCAGGCTGAGATGTGGTATGTTTGTGAATCCGACTCTGACATTGATAAAGGTTCTAGCCAGGTCACGCATGTGCAAGTTTTATGAGTCCGATACTGATAGAACCTGGAAAAGCTGACAATACATATATACTCCCTCTGTTTTCTTAATATAATATGTTTTAACTCTTTACCACATTCACATGTATCTACATATATGTAGACACATTTTAGTGTGCATATTCACTCCTTACAATATGTATCTAGACAATATGTGGAAGAGCTAAAACGTCTTATAATTATGAATGGAGGGAGTATATGCGTGTGAGTATGCGATTGTGGGTGACCCGGTCCCCTGCTGCGTATAATTATGAATGTGTCACTCCTCCCAGTGGACGTGGGAGGCATTGCCCCATGGTGATAGTGTTTTTCTCATTGGGTTCCCGTCTGCCGAGGATCTCAACAGGGTAGACGGTTTTCAGCTTAATATTCCGTCTTTTAAATCACAGGCCACTATTTCTGTTTGGAAGGCGCAAGAGGATGTAGCCCCGATTAAAGTGCTCGAGAAGGGCTGGGTACATGTCCAAGGAGTGCCTTATGCTCTGAGGCACTTCCTTGGCTTTTGGGCGGTCGAACCCTCATACGGACTACTCTGGACGTCGATCTTGTCACTTACCGGAACCGTGGTATTGTTCGCATTCTGCTGGGTATGCTGGACTCGACAGTGCTTGATAAGCGAATGGGTGATGATGGTCCGTATGTTGGGGCTTCATGTGTGGTGAAACTCAAACAGTACGGGTTTTACTTCAGTCGTGAGCCTGCGGATTTTGTCCAGGATCCCAACTTCGTCCCCTTCTTTTGGCGAAGAAAGAGTGATGACACTGATGAGGAGGAAGGAAACGAGCACGGCTTGGGCGACACTTTGGGCCAGGATATCATTCACAGTACCCCCTCCAACATGGATGTGGATGGCACTTCTTCTTCAGGAACCACTGTAGCTAACAAGACCGTAGCTCCCGGGGCTCAAGTCAGGTCAGTGACGGCGATAACTCCATATAATTCAAGTCCGGGCACTCCAAGAGGACGAGACATTGTGGAGATGATCCACCGCACATCGCCTACCTTGCTGCGCCCTATCCTGGAGATGGCGCCGTCGACTGAGTCTGCAGGGGGTGTGGCATCCAGTGGGCCGATTCCACCTACTGGCGCTGCGGGGCTAGGAGCAGCGACTGAGGCTGTAGCAGGCCAATTTGGCCTTTCGCCGGCCAGCTGCAGGTCCCCAACCGCAACGGCTGCTGCTGGGCTGGGCCGTGGTGTACCTGGGAGCAGCCCGGGTGGGGCATCTATGGCTTCTGGGCTGGGCTGTGGGCCTCCCTAGGACGCTGCACTCGGGCCTCGCTCGCCAGGGAGGGTGGCGTATGGAGCAGCACCAGGCGGGGCTCTGGCAGTGGCAGCTTCGACTTCGCCGCCGATGCCTGGCGCGGCGTCACACCAGGATGCAGGGACGCTCGACCTGTTCTCGAGCCAGGACGGCAGCGCTGGGCTGGTCTCCGGGGGGGCTTCTACTTCACCACAGCCTCCCCAGGATGGACTGGCCCATGACGCTGTTGAGGTGGGTGTGGTCTCGTCTCCGACACGGACCCACCCGTCTCACGATGCTCCACTTGCTGCTGCTATGATGGCGGGGTTGGCTACTACTTCGACCAAGCCGACCCCCGCCATTTCTTCCACGACTGCTTCGCTCACTGTGGGAGGCGTCATCACGCCATCCACTCCTCCGTCTCGTCGCAGCGAGAGGTTCGGGGTGAAGGTAGATGGGGCCTCGGTGACTGACGAAAACTCCATGACGAAGGCCATGCGTCGCAAAGCGGCGCGCGACTTGGACTATTCTGGTATGGAGACGTCGTCGAAATCTTTTCTTTCTTTTTCTCCTCAGTCAATTCATTCAAAGCTTAGTAGTGTAGGAGTTAATCTTGGTAGTAGTAAAAATCAAATTCATGTTTCAACTAATGTCTTGAGACATATGGAATTTGACCATTTCACGGTTATTCCTAAAGTCTCGACTAGGTTGTCCGCCACCTATATTGATGAAGAAGAAGCGATTGCCACATCAGATGGTCAGCTTTTTCTCATCTCATTGGTGAAGTGTTGGACGGAGGGTTGGATGACGACGGATTGGGCTCATTGTATGAGTTAAAAGCATCCGGTCGGAAATCTAAATCTACCTCCAACAAGTCCCAGAAACGGAACAAGCTAGCCAAATCCCCCACGGTTTCCCAATGAATGACATGTTTGCAAATAGCAGAGGTCTTGGTGACTTGGCTAAACATTTGCACTTTGCTGGTTGTATTCGGGACCATAATTTGGATTTCTTAGCTATTTCTGAGACGGGTAGACGTGAGTTCTCGCAATCTCTATTGAACCGCCTTTCAGGTGGTATAGAGTTTGAGTGGTTCCACGTCCCCCTCATGGCCGCTCCGGAGGCATTTTACTGGGTATCAAGACTGATTCCATGGAAGTATTGGACGTTACAGATGGTGATTTTCATATTAAAATACACATCCATAATAAATCCGACAATTTCATTTGGAGTCTTGTTGCCGTGTACGGGCCAGCCCAGGATGCGGCTAATACCTCCTTCCTCTGTGAAATGGTAAACTTGACAAAAGATAACCCACACCCTCTTATCATTGGAGGGGACTTCAATTTGCTACGTTTTCCGTTTGAGAAAAGTCGAGGGCGGTTTGATAACCGTTGGCCTCTTTTGTTCAATGCAGTCATTGACAGCCTGAACTTAAGAGAGATAACAATGGTGGGGAGACAGTTCACTTGGGCTAATTCTCTCCCTGAACCTACATACGAGAAACTAGACCGTGTACTGATGGATACTGAGTGGGAAGATAGGTTCCCATTGGTGTCGGTACGGGCTCTAGAACGTATTGAGGGTCTGTCAGACCATCTCCCATTCTTTTGACCACTGGAACCCCTAGACCACAGTGTAAACCACGGTTCAAG
This sequence comes from Poa pratensis, assembly GCA_947311845.1. Taxonomy (NCBI): domain Eukaryota; kingdom Viridiplantae; phylum Streptophyta; class Magnoliopsida; order Poales; family Poaceae; genus Poa; species Poa pratensis. The sequence continues at coordinate 14,743,047 of CAMZMU010000020.1, read as the reverse complement.
TTTGAGCTTGGGTGGTTGCACCGAGAGGGTTTCCATGAGATGGTTACAAGAATATGGGAAAGACCAGTTGTGGGTGATACGCCTATCCAGCGGTGGAACAACAAGATACGTGCTTTACGCATGCACCTCGTTGGATGGGCTCGTCATACTACTGGTTTACTTAAGAAAGAGAAGGTACGACTTTCCTCCATAATTGATGCTCTTGAAGCACTAGCAGAAGTTCGGTCACTATCCACGCAAGAGATTGAGCTTAAGAGCCAATCCAATGCACAGATAGCAAAACTACTGCGAGAGGAAGAGTTAAAATGGTATCAACGTTCCAAAGCCCAATTCATCCTAGAAGGGGACTCGAATACTCGATATTTCCATGGCATTGCCAATGGCAGACACCGGAAAAAGCGTATTCATTCCTAGTCCAAGATGCGGGGACGATTGAGGGCCATGAACAACTAAAGTCGTACATTACAAATTACTATAAATGCCTGTTCGGGGCCCCAGAGGAAGGAAACTTCACTTTGGATGAGTCTCGGACAGATGATATACCCCAGGTTTCAGACGAGGAAAATGGCCTACTCACTAAACCCTATTCGGAGAAGAAGTGAGAAAGGCGGTTTTCCAAATGAAACATAATTCAGCACCTGGACCTGATGGTTTTCCAGCCGAGTTCTACCAGAACTTCTGGGATGTTATCAAGTCTGATCTAATGTAATTGTTCGCTTGTCTTCTTATGGGACAACTAGAGTTGTTTCGGCTCAACTTTGGTGAGATAATTTTATTACCTAAGGTTAACGAGGCAGAAAGGATTCAACAATTTAGACCTATATGCCTTCTTAACGTTAGTTTTAAAATATTTACCAAAGTGGCTACGATTTGACTTAACAGTGTGGCAGATCATGTGATTCGTCCGTCTCAGACGGCTTTTATGCAAGGCCGCAATATTCTTGATGGAGTTGCGATCCTACATGAAACAGTTCACGAACTACATAAGAAAAAGCTGAATGGGGTAATTCTTAAAATTGACTTTGAGAAAGCCTATGATAAAGTCAAATGGTCTTTCCTTCAGCAGACCCTCAGAATAAAAGGTTTCTCTGAGGAGTGGTGCACGTTAATAGATTCCTTTGTTTCGGGAGGAAGTGTAGCCATTAAGGTCAATGATGACACTGGCAAATACTTTCAAACGAAAAAAGGTCTTAGACAGGGTGACCTGTTATCGCCAATACTATTTAATATAGTAGCTGATATGTTGGCCATCTTGATCGAACGCGCAAAAACTGAGGGCCAAATTGAAGGAGTGATTCCACATCTAGTCGATGGTTGTTTATCGATCCTTCAATATGCCGATGACACAATCCTTTTTATGGAACATGATATCGAAAAAGCTCGTAACTTAAAGCTGATCTTGTCAGCCTTCGAGCAACTTTCGGATCTTAAGATTAACTTCCATAAAAGTGAATTGTTTTGCTTTGGCGAGGCTCAAGAAAACGCCACCTTGTATGCTGAACTTTTCGGATGTGAGCAACGACAATTTCCCATCAACTATTTGGGTATTCCGATTCATTATCGGAGACTTACAAATGCTGAATGGAAAAGAGTGGAGGAAAGACTGCAATTACGTTTAAATATCTGGAAAGGCAAACTCTTATCTCTTGGTGGAAGATTGGTTCTCATAAATTCGGTACTAACGAACATGGTACTGTACATGATTTCCTTCTTCCAGGTGCCCAAAGGAGTCTTGAAAAGATTGGATTATTTCAGTCTAGATTCTTTTGGCAAGGGGATAGTGAGAAGAAAAAATATCGGCTGACTAAGTGTAGTGTGGTTTGCTGCCCTAAAGACCAAGGAGGGCTCGGAGTTCATGACCTTGAGGTCAAGAACAGAGCTCTCCTAGGTAAATGGCTCTTCAAGCTTCTTTCTGAAGATGGAGTGTGGCAATCCCTCCTTAGGAGAAAGTATGTAGGAAATCAAGCCGTATCTCAGGTTCTTTGGAAACCTGGTGATTCACACTTCTGGGATGGCCTCATGGCTACCAAAAAGTATTTTTTTTCCCACAAGGATCTTTCTCAATTAGGGATGGATCGGAAATTCGTTTTTGGGAGGATAAATGGCTAGGACAAACAACTCTAGAGAACAATATCCGGCTCTGTATGCGATAGTCCGAAACAAGAGCGACACGATCGCCAAGGTGTTGGGTTCCTCCCCACCAAATGTTTCGTTCAGGAGAAGTTTACTTGGAATGCTTTGCTCATTCGATTGGATTCCATCCATCTGTCGGAAGGTCCAGATAAATTTCAATGAAATCTTACGAAGAATGGTAAATTCTCGGTTGATTCCATGTATAGAGCACTAATCGTACCCGAAATTCCAGTCGATATTAAGGATAATAACAAGATTTGGAAGATGAAGATCCCGCTAAAAACCAAGGTGTTTGCGTGGTATCTCCGTCGAGGTGTAATTCTTACAAAAGATAACTTTGCCAAACGCAATTTCCATGGAAGTAAAAAGTGCGTCTTCTGTCAACACGACGAGACTATTACCCACTTATTCTTTCAATGCGAGTTTGCTAGGTCTATATGGTCAGCCATCCAGATAGGTTCTACCTTACATCCCCCTAGATCTGTTGCAAACATTTTTGGCAACTGGTTAAATGGGGTTGATCCTAGGTTTAAACTATTCAGTAGGGTGGGAGCGATTGCCGTTATTTGGTCGTTGTGGCTATGTAGAAATGACAAGGTTTTTAACGATAAAAATGGTCTTTTATGCAGGTTATTTATCGGTGTACCGCAACGCTACGGACTTGGTCGGCCCTGCAGCGCGTGGAGCACCAAGACTTGTTTTTGGAGGTGGCATCTCGGTTGGAGGCGGCGGCCAGGGAGCTACTCTCGTGGCACGGTTGGCAACATAGGCTCCGGATCGACTTACCACCTATTTAGACGGCTTTACAATTTCTCATCATGATATGTAATCCGTCTTGTTTTGATTTTCAGTTTTGGGTACTCGTGAACTTTTGGCTGTGTGCATCCTCGTTATGTACAGCCGGGTGTAATGCTTAAAACTCTTAAGTAATAAAATCCCTTTATCTAAAAAAAAAGTATGCGGAGGTGTGCGCCGCAAAGAATTCTCAAAGAGACCCATTGATATTTTTCAGAAAATAACTTCCGTTAGAGAAACACAACTGATTGATGTACCTGGAGGTTGATTGAACACAACATAGAATTAGGACGCATTACTCACTATATTAAGGCGCGTCACTTTCTCGCCCTCTCAGCCACCCGACCACTGTTCTGGAACAGTAAGTACTGTTGTACACTGTTCACAAGAACCGTGCTCATTTTTTCCACTTTTTTTTGGCCAAATTTTTTCAACTTTTTTTTTAAACTTTTTTTTACGTGCTCAGCCACCCGTCCACTGTTTTGATGCTCCTTTTTCTTTTTTTCCCAAATTTTTTTTTTACTTTTTTTTACGTGAAATGCTCAGCCACCCGTCTACTATTTTGAGTGCTCCTTTTTCATTTTCCCCAAATTTTTTTTTACTTTTTTTTACGTGAAATATATGCACGTCGACGAGTAGGTTCACGTGAACGGTTTTGAGTTTTGCCGACTCTAACTCCTCAATTTTGGATCCAAACTCGCACAAACATTTGACACATTTTGCCAAAATTTTGCAAAAAAAAATCCCTGCATTTTCTAAAAATTATATCGTCGAGCACTTCCTCAGCCTGAGAGGCCTCCGTGCACTGTTCAAGCTACAGTTGTCACTGTTGTACACTGTCCACATCAACAGTGATTTAATCCGCGCCGTCATCCCCGATCGAACGGTCCGCACGGCATACCCATGCCGTTTTTCAAAAAAAAACTTCGCAGATCGCAACGTTGCTCGCAGCCCACACTTTCTCGCTGCAGAGAACCTATCCGCGTTTTACTAAAACCCCACGGACCCTGCCGAAAAAATTCGCCACATCCCCCTTCCCCCCTTTCTCTCTCACGTACGGCGGCGAGATCGCCGCGGCCGCCGACGCGGCATGTCACCGCACTGCTCTTCCCCCGTCAGATCGACGCACACGGGCGGCTCCGTCATCGCCTTTTCTCCCTCCTTGCTGAGCGCCGCGTGCTGGGACGCCGGAGCCGCGCCGGAATCGTCCGCGCCATGCCTCTGCTCCCTCCGTCGCGACTGCTCGCCGCCGGCGACGCTCCAGCCACTAAACCGCAGCGGCGCCGCCACTTTTGGGTACCCCACATCCAAGCGCGTCCCACACGGCCAGAACCGCGTCCCAGATGCCGGCGGTTCGACGCCGGCGAGCTCACCGTGGCCGCCGTGGCCTCTGCTAACGTCACCCCGACGTCGGGGTTGGCCCGCTTTGTCAGTGACTTACACTTTTTCACACAGATTTAAGAAATTGCTAAATCTCCGACATGTCGGCCCAGTTTGCTCACATATTTTCCAAAAAACAAAAAAATACTGCAAAATGAATAGTTTAAAATCTATCCATCAGAAAAATATGAAAAAATTATCAAAATGTCCAGAAAAATACATGCTAACTACTTACAACAGAATACAAACATTTTTGGACATTTTAACTTGCCAAATATTTAGAGACGACCTAAATGCGTTCCCTCTAATTAAATGAAGTTGAATTTAAAAAATACTTATATACTGAAAATATGAAGGAAAAAAAAAGGTCCAGAAAAATATATGCTAACTACTTACAACAAAATACAAACATTTTTGGACATTTTAACTTGGCCAGTATTTAGAGACAACCTAAATGCATTCCCTCTAATTAAATGAAGTTCAATTTAAAAAATACTTACATACTGTATTCCACCGATTATGTAGCTTAATTAAATATGGCAACATACAAACACAATCCTATAAATATTTGAACATTTAAAATTGCTAACATTTTTTAGATACTCAAGACGACAAATTCCAACGAATTTTACCATTTTGAATTGAAATACAAGAGTAGCTTTTCCTTAATGTCGACGATTATTTTCTTATGACCTACAAATTTATTGTTGTTTACGCGGATTACATTGTTGCACCTGTTCATTTTTACCGGTTGAAACATCTGTTGACAAAAAACAAAAAACAAAAAAAAACACGAACACCCATCTAATATTTCCTCTCCTAATAACATTTTATTTCACTACTAATTTTTTTTTTGACTTTTCTACCGTAGGGGAGAACCCCTACGGTTTACTGTTTCACTACTAATCACCACACGGATGCAAATAAAAAACAGGCACAAAGCTTAATGTATTATACAAATCAAATCTGCCACTCTACTTGCAAAATATATTATGCAACCAAAGCAAAAAATAATTCATCACCACAAATTAGCATCAAGGGCGCGGCGTGCGCCGCGCCGATTCAACTAGTCGGGAACAATGGTACAACCTGGCGGCATTTTCTTCCACACCTGAAATTCGTTGGAAGACCAGCTGAAGAAATAGCTATGGTCCTCTTTGATCCTTACATCGGAGACGGAGACGACCGTGCATCCATGCACTATCGTCAAGCTGGCCTGGCACCAACATCGGCAGTGCGCAGCCAGAGCCAGGCGTTGCTGCTTCACGACATGCAACCGGCCTTGGCCTTGTGCCGGCGCCGCAAGTATGGCGTTGCAGCTCGACTGTGTCGAACACTTTTTCTGTGCAGGTGTCACAGCCAGCAGGGCGGAGACCCCCTCCCCAAACCTTAACGATTAGCTCCCTCGTGCAGGTGCATATTAGTATTTGTACAAAGATATTTTTTTGCGAAAAAGAGAGTGATTATCTTGATTGTTACTTTTTTTTAATCCGATCCTGATTGTTACTTGTACCCTGACCAAACTAAAATCACACAATGTGCATGCGTATAAGGGCAGCAGGCCAGCAGCCCAAAGCCCACAACTGCCGATGTGGCGAAGAAAACTCTGATCGAGAGGAAACATCCTGCACAAAACAGTAGAAGGTCAGTTCCCACCGAGGCTCTAGATTTTTTTTTTTTCGTCTCGCCCAACAGTTGCTTCCTACTTTCGACCTGCTCCGCCACAGAAACATGGCGATCTCAAGCAGTTTTGGCATATTTGGCGCACAAGATTCTCGGCGCCATTCTCTAACTGATGACTTGCTGCGTTTGGGCACTTTGCGGATGAGGGACTGACCGAACACTTCTGCGCAACTAGATAACGGAGTGCTAAATAGTGGATCCGTGCCATGATGACTCCATATCCAACGACATGTTGACATATTCACATCAGTCCTTGACAAAATTTGAGCATCCAAGCGCTTAACTGTCGACGATGTCGCTTCGCCTGTCCCGCTCCCTCCCCCCCCCCCCCCGAAGGCGATTCCCAATGCCACCACGAACTACCCGATCCCACGAGAAATCTCCCTGTGATTGATGATCCCCCACCGATCCCCCGTATCCTTACTTCCAATATCGATGATCCGCCCAAGATTTCCAATCCCGCGATTCCCAAGTTCCTACCGTGTGAGTTAGAGATAGACTCCACTCAATCGTCAAGAAATCCCCAAATTCACACAAATCCATCTCGCACCTCCGCAACAGATTCGCGCTCTGTGGTCTTCGAACAGATCCCCAACGGCACCCCCCCCCCCCCCCCGCCGTTCACCCCGTCATCTACATCTTCCGCAATTGCTCCAGCCCCCATGGCGGTGATTGCGGTGCCCCGTATCGAGACGGTGGTGCTGGCCGCGAGGTCAGTCATTCACCCACTGATCACGCCCCCCCCCCCCCCCCAGAGAGAATGAGCTGGCGCTATCAACGATTCCCTCCTCCCTGCCCAACGGCTCCTCCACGGTCGTGATGGCCGGATTTATGGCAGGCGATTCGTCGCCGATGATAATTCCTTTCTTCTAGCAAAGCCACCTGACCCTGGCGGATTGGCTATAAATCTCGTCCTCCATTTTCAAGCCATACACCACCACAAACACTGCGATCCTCCCTGCACTATCCCCTCTCGTCTTACTATGGAGACCCACGGTGAGAAATCCTTGCGACGGCTGCCATGGCGACGGTGGTCACCACCACCACCCCCGCTGCTGCCAGTCCCCTCAACACTGACACTGGTGGCAGTGGGGTTGCGGCTGACGGCCCCTCGTGGAGGAGGGACGGAAAGCAACATGTGGAGGACGACCGCACCGACGAGGAGCGTGCGCCCATCTCCATCAACCTGGCCGTGGCTCGCGGCCTGATGCCTGTGCGTCTCCTAGCTGTTGGCGTCTTCCTCTCGGTGATCAACATCCCCTCAAGACAATTGGTGAGCTACATGAAAAATGTTTGGAAAATTAGAGGCTCCCTGGAGTCGCACCAACTCGCAGATAGGCGCTTCGTACTTGAGTTCTCCAGGGAAGGCGACTACGACCATGTCACGCGTGGAGGACCATGGAGGTACCAGACCGACGCTGTGCTCATCCGCAAGCTGGAGGAGAAAGAGGACCCGAACACGGTGCAGTTCGAGTCCTTCCCCATCTGGGCCCAATTCAAGAACATCCCGTACTACCTCCTGCCAAAGGAGCTGGCGCGGAAGCTGGGAAGGAAGCTTGGCCACTTCATCAAGATCGACAACTATGCCCGCGGCGACATCAACGACAAGATTCTCCGCGCCAGGGTGCACCTACCCGTCGCTCGGGCTCTCCAGCGGTGGATCACCATGGAGGACGAGTTCAACGGCGAGGAGGTGGTCGCCAACGTGCTCTACGAACGCCTACCATCCTTCTGCCTCTACTGCGGGATGATTGGCCACCAGGAGGCGGCATGTGACCTACCGCCAGCAATCAGGACGCGGAGGTACAGGCAAAACCTCGGCGTCCCCCCGGTACATCCCGACGACAGGAGGCAGTGGGTCATCCCCGAGTCCACCGGCTCCAACGGGCGCGCTCTACAGATGGACTCCCCCTGGCGGAACGTGGCGGCCCTCGGTGCGAGACGCGTTCGCGAACCCCAGGCACAGCTGGCCATCGTCGCCACGGTGGCCGAGGGCGTTGGGCGGCTCTCGGTCCAGGAGAACGCGGGAGGTGCAGGAAGCGAGGCGAAACTGAACACCATCGACAACACAGAGAACGGGCATGATACTGCAACCCCGAACAGCTCCATCGCCTCCATGATCGACATCGACAAAAACAAGACGGAGACGAACTCAAGGTCTTCCGCCTCCGACGACAAGGCGGGCGAGACGACGCCTTTAACGAAGAAGTGGAAGAGAATCACAAGAGAGGAAGGTGGAAGCAAGGATACGGATGAAGCAGAAGCGGCCCTTGCCGCCGTGGATGCTGCGATCACCATCTCGCAGAACCTGAAGGCCGAGCTGTCCAACAACCAAGCTGCTGATGAAGCACAAGCGGCCCTAGCGGCAGCGGACGCTGCGATCATCGTCTCGCAGAACCTGAAGGCCAAGCTGAACAACAACAATGGTGCTGAAGAGGGAAGACCGAAGCTGGGGAAACGTCTTGGCTCGCCTGAGCTGGGACAGGAGAACAACGACACTGTGATGTATGAACGCAAGAAGAGGAGGGGGGTGGACACTTCTTGCAACAGAGAGGCAAACGGTGACACATGGGGTGGAGGAAAGAAGGAAGCAACCAGTCCCGGGGCTACTGGTCAACTGACAGGTGCGAATGACGGCGCCTGTCAGAAGCAATGATCATCTTGGCCTGGAACTGTCGGGGCCTGGGCCAGCCCCGCACAGTTCAAGAGTTGGTGCTGCTCATCCGCATCTATAGGCCAAATGTAGTTTTTATTAGTGAAACCAGACAAGGTGATAAGAAAATAAAAGAGTTGAAAGGGAGGCTTGGCCTCAGGAACTGCATTACGCAGATAGGCAAAGGTAAAGGCGCCGGCATTGCTTTGTTTTGGGATGATCAAGTTGAAATAAAGGTTTTATCGGAGGGTCCGAGGTACTTTGATGTGTTAGTGACTGATATCCCCAATGGCCGGAAATGGCGGGGCCCCTTCCTATATGGTGAACCAAAAAGTTCTGATAGGCATCACATGTGGACAACCTTGCGCAGAATTAAACCAAATGCTAATTTGCCGTGGTTGATGATGGGCGATTTCAATGAAACAAAATGGCAGCATGAGCATTTCTCTGAAACTAGAAGATCTGAAGCTAGGATGGCAGATTTCCGTAGAATTTTGTCCTTCTGTAACCTGCATGACATCAACTTTGTAGGCCCTCCTTGGACTTTTGATAACAAGCAGAAGGACAAAGGAATGTCAGAGCTCGTATTGACAGGGCTGTAGCCTCCCCTGATTGGTCCGCTGTTCATCCTAAGGCTAAGCTGACACACATCTCCTCGTCAAGGTCTGATCACCTTCCCCTGCTCCTGGATTTAGATGGCCTTTCAGAACAATTTAAAGCTCCTGCAACCTTTAGATATGAATACATGTGGGAGAGGGAGGGCAATCTGTCAATGCTCGTTGAGGACGCTTGGCACAGCTTGCCTCCGGGTACCTCCCTGTCGGGAATTATTGACAAGATCAACTCCACTAGAGATCACCTTAAAGACTGGAGTAGAGAAAATTTTGGTAATGTGACCAGAGAAATAAAGGAAAAAAAGGAAGAAGCTCAACACGATTTGGTCCGGCCAAAGATCAGCTAACCGTGATGCAGAGGCCAGTAAACTTTGCTCCGAACTGGATGAACTTTTACATCGAGAGGAGATGATGTGGAAACAAAGATCCAGAGTAACATGGCTCAAAGAGGGAGACAGAAATACCAAGTTCTTCCACAGGAAGGCAAATTGGAGGCAGTCTAAAAACAGCATTAAAAGAATCAGGGGACTGAACGGCAATTGGACGGATGACCCGGAGGAAATCAAAACACTAGCGTCCGATTTCTTCAAAAACCTGTATGAGAGGGATAACTCTGTGAACCCGACTGAGCTGATTGATCTCCTCGACAGCAGAATTTCGTCTGAGAACAATGTGGAGCTATGCAAAGAATTCACTGACGAGGAGATCAGTGATGCACTGTTTCAGATTGGGCCTCTAAAAGCCCCTAGGCCGGACGGGATGCCGGGCCGATTCTTCCAACGGCACTGGGCTGTGATGAAGGAAGAGGTTATCCGGGCGGTTAAAGGTTTTTTTGAAACAGGGCATGTTCCTGAAGGTCTTAACGATACCTGATCGTGCTGATACCGAAAAGTCAAAAGCCTGAGAGCCTCGTGGAGTTCAGGCCAATAAGCCTATGTAATGTCATATACAAGATCATTTCGAAGTGCTTGGTCAACCGGCTTCGCCCTCTTTTGGATGATATAGTATCTGAAAACCAGAGCGCCTTTGTTCCCGGAAGACAAATCACTGACAATGCAATGATTGCTTTTGAATGCTTCCACAAAATCCAAAAGAGCAAAAACCCAAGGGATACTCACTATGCCTATAAACTTGATCTCTCAAAAGCCTATGATCGTGTTGACTGGGTTTTTTTGGAGAAAACTCTTACAAAGTTGGGCTTTTGTGCTAAGTGGACAGGTTGGGTGATGAACTATGTCCGTTCGGTCAGATATGCAGTCCGTATAAATGGGTTTACACTCGATCCGTTTTCTCCTTCAAGAGGCCTCAGACAGGGTGATCCCCTCAGCCCGTATCTTTTTCTGTTTGTGGGAGAAGCTCTCACTTGTATTCTCAAGAAGGCAACCAGGGAGGGCAGCATTACTCCTATCAAGGTTGCGAGAGGTGCACCGGGAATCTCTAGTTTGATGTTTGCAGACGACAGCCTCCTCTTTTTCAAAACTAAGACTGAGGAGGCTAGGGCTACTGATAGCGTTCTCAAGCTTTTTCAGAGATGCACGGGTCAATTGATAAGCCCTAGCAAGTGCTCCATCCTTTTCAGCACTGCTTGTTCGTCTACTACGCAAGCTGAGATTAAATCCATCCTGGGGGTCTCCTCTAGCACTTTTGAAGAGAAATACCTTGGCCTGCCTACTCCAGAAGGAAGAATGAAAAGTGAGTGTTTCCAACCAATCATGAAAAGATTCTCAAAAAGGCTTACTGTTTGGGATGAAAGGTTTATGTCCCACGGGGCGAAAGATACTCTAATTAAAGCGGTGGCTCAATCTCTCCCTGGCTATATCATGGGTGTTTTCAAGATGTCCAATGGCTTCTGCGAGCAATACGAGAAATTGATCCGAGATTTCTGGTGGGGTGATAAACATAATCAGAGGAGAGTTCACTGGTATGCATGGGACAATCTTACAAAGCCTAAAGGAAAGGGCGGATTAGGCTTTCGTGATATGCACCTTTTCAACCAAGCTATGCTTGCTAGGCAGGCTTGGAGACTGATCCAAAACCCTTCGAGTCTCTGTGCTAGAGTCCTAAAGGCAAAGTATTTCCCTCACGGCAATATTTTGGACACGGTCTTCTCCTCAGATCCCTCTCCTACATGGAAGGGGGTGGAATTTGGTCTCGAGCTTCTGAAACAAGGCATCATTAGCAGAATTGGGGATGGCAAGAAAACGCAAATCCTTAGAGACAATTGGATTCCAAGGGCCTCTGGTCTGAAGATTTCGGCTCTGAAAAAGAATACCCGACGTCGTTGGGTAAATCAACTGATCAGGAACGAGTCCAATGAATGGAATACTCCCCTGCTGAGGGAACTGTTCTATGAACATGATGTTCAGGCCATCCTAAACATCAGGCTGCCAACTCTTGGAGGTGATGATCGCCTGGCCTGGCAAGGTGAGAAGAACGGCATGTTCACCGTCAGAAGCGCTTACCGCCTCGCACTTTCTCTGAAACACCAGGCTCGGGACTCTAACAGCAGTAGCATCTCGCCCTGCGGTGATCGCTCAATCTGGAACTACATTTGGAAGGCCGATGTCCAACCAAAAATCAGGGTCTTTGCTTGGAGAGCTGCCACCGACACCCTTGCCACAAAAAACAACAAGTGGAGGAGAAATCTCGAAACAGATCCTAGATGCTCTATCTGCGGTAACGGTAATGAAGATGCCCACCACGCAACTATTGTCTGTACCAAGGCTGCTGCCCTGAGACATGCCATGAGACAGAAGTGGAATCTGCCCAATGAACACTCCTTCAGTTACTCTGGCAGAGATTTGCTTCAGGTTTTGTTGGCCCAGCTTGACGATCCAGAGTTCTCTTATTGTTGTGGAGGTCTTGGCACCTCAGGAATGATATAATACATGGTAATGGTAAGGAATTGATTGCAAGATCAGTTTCCTTCCTGGAATCTTATGCCTCGTCTGTCAGCGATTGTGCTCCTACCCGGGACGACAGTAAAGGAAAAGCTCCGATGCATCCCAATATCAGCATGGTGTCCCCTGTTCAGATGTCGAACAAGCCCTTGGCCTGGTCGGCTTCGCCTCTTGGTTGGGTAAAACTGAATACAGACGCCTCCTTTATTGATCTGGGCATTCCTGGGGGTGCTGGAGCGGTAGCTAGAGATGATCAAGGTCGTTTGGTCCTGGCTGCTTGCTGCCCCATTCCCCGGTGTGTAGACGCAGAGGACGCTGAAGCCCAGGCTGCACTGTTTGGAATCAGAACACTGTCAAACATGGGACATGAGAAGATCATCCTGGAGATGGATTGTGCTACGGTTGTTACAGCTCTGAAGTGCGATGGATAGAACAGATCCGCTTACTGGTCTACCATCGACGAAGCTAAGGAATGGCTGAAGAACTACAGGGAGGCTCGTATTCAACACGTCAAAAGAGAGAGCAACAGAGCTGCCGATGCCCTTGCTAAATTAGCCAGATCGGCAGGGAGCTGCATATGGACCAATTCACCACCTGACGTCGTGGTGGATCATCTTACTCTAGATTCTGCTGCTCTTGTAACCACTCCCCTGTAATGTCCCATTTAATCTCAAAAAAAAAATTGAGCGTTTTGGCCGGTGCATCGTTAAACATTTCATGATCCCTGTTGTGAGTAAATTGTAAAAAATCACTACAATTGAGGAAACGGAGTGCATATCTGCCATGGAAGAGCCATCAAACATGCTATGCTATCCTCTGTTTTAGCCTCGGGGAATTTTAATTTGCATGTTTAAGCTGAGCGCTGGTCGCCAAAATGGACGGGAAATGAATGTTCATGAAGTCAGCATAGTCGAGGCCAGCTGATCCCTTCGCCTCACCCATACAACTTAACGAAATGTGATTATCAAGGGGGATAAATAGGGAGAGTGCACCAGGTCATCATGAGCAATTGCTTATGAACCAGGGAGAGTGAACCATACTGAAAGAGTACAATTTGGTTGAATTCAAATCATGAGGAATTGCAGAAAAACAGTACTAAGCTATGAAGTGTTTATTAATGTTTAAATTTTACATGAGAAAATTTAATTTACTAGTACTTTGACAACTCTGTATGGCTAGATGATACCGGCATTGCCATTATGCTACCAGTTAGCTTCTAAATGTATAATGATGAGGGGCGACGATGATAACGTTCAACTCAACAGCGACAATATACAACTCAAAAACGACGAGGGGCTTGCAGAAACAATATGTTGCCAGGCGTAAATCAGCAACGCTCAATATGTTACATGAGATACATGCTCCGACTGCTGGATTTGGACATGGGTTTGAAATATTGGTGTGTGGTGTTCATGTGATACAAGAGATGTAGATTCCGACTGTCATAAGGGCTAGTTGGTCAGGCACATGCATGGTCGATACACAATGCAATTCGCTACAAACCAGTAATGTAGTTTTATAAATCTCATTGAATACTTCGACTTTAGCAAGGGAAAACAAACAACCGCAATGTTCGTTTGGGGTTCATTGTGACATTACTAAGTATATGAAAGCTGAACAAAACGGCGCTCTCTCCGCGCTCCACTTTACTGTAGATTACTGTTCAATTCTACAGTGTTCAACAGTGCCGGGTAGGCCCCACATGTCAGCGACACACCGCGGCGTACTTTGCAAACAGCGACAAGCGGGCCACAAAAATCGCAGCGCAAACCCCCCATTTCTGCGGCGTCAGGGACCTACCCGTAATTTCCTGAAAGCACAGGGACCTCACTGCAAAACTTCCACATATCCCCCTTCCTCCTCTCTCTTTCACGCGCGGCCGTCCCGTCGCCGGCGCCGGCGCCGCGGCGCGCTGCCGCTCCGGCCCTCCCCGTCCAAATCAAAGGACACGGCGAGGTGCGCCCCGCCGCCCTCCACCTCCTCGCCTCGCGCCGCAGCCCGGAACGCCGCGGCCACGCCGCAATCGCCGCCGGCGTTCGCGCTACCCGCTGTCGCTTCCGCGCGCCACCGCCGCTGCTCCGGCGACCCAAAGGCGGCGACGCCGCCGCTGGCGGGTCACCCACGTCGCCGCGCGTCGTCTGCTCGCGCGCGTGCGTCCCAGGTCGCGCGGACGCGCGCGGAATCGCCGCGCTGCCGCCGCCGCACTCGCGGCCGCTGTGGCCACTGCTGACGTCAGCACGACGTCGCAGTGGCCCACATGTCAGGTTTTTTCAAAAAAAAAAAACTCAAAATTGCTACAAATACCCGATAAATAGGAAAAAATATCAAAATGGTCAGAAAAAAAAAACTAGCTCCTTTTTTTTACCCCCCTGTTTCCCTATTTTCCAAACTTTTAAAACTTTTCAAAAACAAATTAAAAACAATTCAGACCAATTTCTTAAAAAATGGAAATTCAAAATAGTTATTTCAAATGGTTTGGGACCTTTTCTAAATTATTTTAAATCTTATTTTCCAAATAAACTTAATTGGATGCAAAAACAAAATTTAAAAATAAAAAAACATGCTCCACAAAATTTAAAGCAATTTGCATATACTGTTTCACGGTATTTATCACGGTATTTAGACAATTTCGGAAAACTACTACATGCTGCCAAATCATAAACTTATACAGGTGAATATTTGGAAATAAAGACACAACCATAATAACTTACAAAATTACGACAAAATGGTACCATATTTGATCATTTCAATTTACCTAACATATTTGGAAGGGATATAACTTACATTCCTCTAATTATGTAGTTACGCTTAAAAAATTGTTTGCTTCTATGATTATTTGCGAAAAATGCAAATTCATTTCCACAAGTTATGGATTGATTTTAAATTGAATTAGAAAAAAAAATCCTCGAACAATGTATTTCCTCCAACTATTGACTTTAATTAAATTTGTGAGATAAGACACAAACAGATCATATCAAACCGACTTGGTTAACATCTACAAACAAAATAACTAAACTCGCTCCAATCATGCAATACAATTTACTAAATGCTTAAATTGAAGTTAACTCTCTTTAAATATGGACTTGAATTAAAATAATGCTTCATTACGTGCACATTTTCAGTAAACCTCAAATTCTTTTTCTCTAAATATGGATTGAATTTAATAGTTGCTAACACAGTATATTTCCTCCTACGAAGACAAATTCTGCCAAAATGAAATAAAATTTAGACACCTAAATTTGGTGAAAAAAAAAACAAAATTCTATATACACTTCCTCCAATTATATGGAGCTGAATTTCAAAAAAAAAAAAAAACCCACGGAATCCAATTGAATATATGTGCATTCCCACCCATTATGAACTTTAAGTAAAATATTGCCAACAAGCTAAATTAACCTCCTCTTAATATGAAATTCAGATGCAATTCTTCAAAATATATATTCACTTTACTATATGCTCATACGGTGCACATCTTTTGATTGCGAAACTAAATTAATTGTCTAGACCAACATACAAACATAATCAAATATCAATGCAGCTCTTCAAATTATATATTCACTTTACTATATGCTCATACGGTACACATCTTCTGACTGCGAATCTAAATTAATTATTTAGACCAACATACAAACATAGTCAAACATTAAAATTTGCCAACTATTCGAAATTACCGTACCATTTCTAAATTTTAAACATCGGCCACCATTTTTACGTAACTCAGATACATTTTCTTTAATTACATTTAAAAATTCATGGCAACAAAGAAACGTACTTAAATACTTCAATTTGCTACATATTTGCCTATTCTCTAAACAATATAACAAATTCTCATATAAAACAACACTAACCATCTATGACAAAACACAAAACATATTTTCAGATTTCAAAATAGTCAATATTTAGATGCAATATAAATAAACTTTCCCGAATTGTGGACTCGAATTCAACAAAAAAAAAATACCACTAACAACGTACTTACGTTAAATATTATTTGAAAGATAGAATTATATTTGGATATTTCAACTTCCTACAATATTAAAGACACTACAGAATATATCTACATGCTCACCAAAATATATAATACTTATTAATGCCAAAAATACAAACTTAATTAGACAATTCAAAATTTAAAAAAAAAAATCACACAAGCGCGGCGTGACGACGCGCAAAATTCCACTAGTATATTCTTAAGGATGGTCGTCAAGGGCTTGCCAGGTCGGACACATGTAGTCAATGAACCTTGCGTCTGGTAGTATTTATATACGTTTGCGTATGCGTGCTTCAGAGAGTTCAAAGAGACCAAACACACAGGAATGATTAAATACAAGTTGGGATTAGGAAGCATCGGGAACAATGGTCTAACCGTCTTCTTTCAAAAAACTACTACCACTCCTCAGCAAGCTCGTGTCATTCTTGTTCCCCTTGATCGGACGGCTGCAAGCCTGTGCCACCGTGCGTGCCATCTTGTTGCCTGGTGACCCAAGCAACCGTGCGTAGCCAGGCACTGCATCAGGGCTGCCTGCCTCATCCGGCTATTATTCCTCACTCTAGGTCATCGTTCTGCTACCATGGCTCCATGAAACATGCATGGTAGGAGAACGATGATCTGGAGTCACTACGGGAAAGCCACAAGACGTCGACAGCCGAATTATACGCCGACGGCCAAATGTCAGGGCCGTCGGCGTATAAGGCGAGCTAGGGAAGCCGCGAACGCGGCTGTCGGCGTAGCCCGACATACGCCGACGGCTGCCCTCGGCGTCTACAATGCTGTCGGCGTACAATGCCCGCCGTGACGGCACGCAAACGGAGCTTTACGGCATTGATACGCCGACGGCGGCCGTCGGCGTCTACTTTGATACGCCGACGGCGGCCATCGGCGTCTACTTTTTTCTATTTTCCATTTAATATGAAATAATTCATATCTTTAAATCCGTAAATCGAAATTTAACAAATTAAATTTCTAAATCGATTAGAAAAATGAGAGGAATCCAAATATGAAATCCATAAAATCTTTTTCACCATGCACATGACATTTTGTAACATATGTTTGGTACTTACTTAATTAAAAAGTCATTTTTGACACTTAAAAAATGGAAAATGATATTTACGAAAATATTTTGGAAATTGTTTTTGGCAACAATGTTTTGCATACCAAGACACCCCCTATGTGTCAAGTATGGACACATTATCACAAACTATGGCATGGGGATGGCCATAACTTGGTCATTTGACGCGAAATCTATACATGTCTATAGATGATAGACCTTTTTGTGAAGCATTTTTTTGAAATATTTGTCAAAACTCAAGTTTATCATTTTTGCTAGCAACTAGTACACATAAAAGGACTCCTTGTCAAAGGAATTCTTTTTTTGAGTATTTTCTCATTTTCTTTTATTTTTGTGAAAAAACGGTCAAAATGACCGTCGTGCCTATTCATTGAAATGGGTCACATTTTTCAAAACTATCGATGTTTCTGAGATAAAGTCACTACTTGTGTTCCTAAAATGATTTTTGTAAAAAAATAAACAAAACTATCACACATTTGTAGTTCAATTTCAATTACTTTTGGAAAATCGGTATAAAGTCATTTAAATAGAAATTATTAGGTAAAAATTGAGAAAATTCCTAATACTTGGGTATTATCCATAAAATATGTAGTACCCTTTGTGACAATAAGATGGGTGCCTTTTGCAACATATTTTTGGTATTTCCTCCATAACAAAAGTCTTTTTTGGCACTTGAAAAATGGAAAATAATATTTATAAAAATAATTTGGAATTTGGTTTTGGCAACAATGTTTGCCATACCAAGGCACGCCTATATTTCAAATATGGACACATTATCACAAACTATGGCACAGTGATGGCCATAACTTGGTCATTTGGCGCGAAACCTATACATGTCTATAGATGATAGACCTTTTTGTGAAGCATTTTTTTGAACAATTTGTAAAAAAAGAAGTTTATCATTTTTAATAGCAACTAGTACACATAAAATAACTCATTGCCAGAGGATACCTTTTTTTAGGGGTTTTTTCACTTTATTTAATTTTTTTTCAAAAAAGAGTCAAAATGGCCAACATGACTATTCATCGAAAGAGATCAATTTTCTATACCATCGATGTTTATACAATGCAAAGGATGATATGGATGTCATATTTGAATTTCTCTCATTTTTCTAATTGACATAGACATTTTATTTTTCAAATTTCGATTAACGGAATTAAAGATATGAATTATTCCATTTAAAAAGGAAATAAAAATAAAATTAATTTTATTGTCATTTATTCAAAATATACTATTACATAATCATTGTTACTTATTCAAATGAATTTTTTAAATTTAAACAATGAAAAAGTGTAATATCATAACTCAGGGGTTAATATGATTGATATGATACAAGTATCAGTAAGTTCTCATTTCTCATTTGGAAGCTAATCTTGAAGAAACTCAAAAGTTAAGCATGCTTGGCCTAGAGCAATTTGAAGATGGGTGACCGAACGGGAACTTTGACCAGCGTAATTAATTTGACCTATGATTAAGTGTGTAATTAGAGATTTAGTATGTAGCTGAGTTAGAAATTTCGAAATAGAAAAAAAAGTTTAAAAAAATCAAAAAATTCAAAAAAATCAAAAATATTTGCATGCAAAGGCCGAGGCTGACGGCAATGCCGTCGGCGTATGGAGGGCTGACGGAACGGCCGGATGCCGTCTTGTGGGGCCCACCACAGCGTACGCCGACGGGGTCGCAGACGCCGACGACATGCGTGCATACGCCGACGGCTTCCGGCCGTCGACGTCTTGTTCGATTCCTGTAGTGAGTGAGGAAAAATAGCCGGACGAGCTTTCAACTAGAGTAGGATGAGGCGGTGGGTCGTTTGGAATTGAGCTCGTTGAAGAATGTGAACAAAGATGATAACAAAGCACGTTCTTTTTCATGTATTTTTATTCAATCTCGGGACAAATAATATGCAAGGAGTACCCATTTTGTGAGAAGTAAATTTTATGACTTTCACTTCTCAATGTGTTACACTTGTGTCACCAGCTTCTATCGTACCGTGCATGTATACTTCATTTGATTCAATAGATGATTTTCAATGATTTCATCAACAGCCCTCACGCTGTCATCTCGCGATACTATGTACCTTTTTATATGGCCAAAAGATGCTCATCCCTGTCTCTAAATTTCCTCCCTTCAACAAAAAGTCCAAGTATAGCACGGGCTACATGTAGCTTGTTCTTAAAAAAAATGAATACCTCATTTTAAAGTTTGAAATTTTTATGGAAATAATTCTAGACAATGATAATGATTTATTATTCGAAATTGCAAAATCTCAATTCGCAACACTTTGTGTTTTGAGCCGCACAAAACTGACAAATCTGACAAATTTTGGAGCTTCATTGTGTAATATTCACTTGTTAAAATTTCCACTTCTGTCATTTTTACACATGCTAGAATAGAATGTACTTTGAGTTGAAATTTTCCACATTGATATAATACATCATTGTCTCACTAGTAGGAAAAGGCCTACCGCTGGCCGACGGAAATGGCCTACCGCTGGCGGGCGGGTGCCCGCCAGCGATCACTACGCCAGTGGTAATATATACCGCAGTCGGACAGCCGTCCGCCAGCGGTAAGGGTTGTTACCGCTGGCGGGCATCCCATAGCGCCCGCCAGCGGTATATGCCACAGCGCTGGCGGGCATGCGTCCGCCAGCGGTAATTCACCACGCCTGCCAGCGGCACTAGTCGCTGGATAGGGGTTCTGGGTGCTCTGTCCGCCAGCGGTAAGCCTGTGTGTCCTCCAGCGATAGTATTTCGTGGAATTATTTTTTTTCTAGAAAATACTATTCCAGCAGTATATCTAGTATAAATACAGTATATTCAGGTGTACAGCGAACAAAACAACAGGAATATAGACAATTCCACGCACAAATGACCAAATTGTGACACACATATACATTAGTTCATTATCACATGCATTACAAACCATAGTAGTATATCAAAAGTGGTCATACACAAATACACCACATAAAAGATAGAGAACCACAATGTTTAAGAGAGGGCGCGATGAAGTTGGTTTCGATCATCCGGTTGTTGCTCTCTTTCAGTGGATTCAAGTCTTTATCTTCCGCATCCTCCTTAGATACTCTCCCACTTCTTCATCTGTATACACAAAAGAAAAATAGAAATGTTAGCTAGGCAACTAAATTGTTCACATGTCGTGCAGAAATAAACAAAGTAGACACAAAGTAAATTATGCCTCATCCTTAGAATATTATTGGAAACACACAAGCAATCCTGATAGCTTTGTAGAACCAAGTAGGAGGCACACAACTTGTATGTGTGCATGATACAAGGTTCAACAAACTATCAGGATTTCATATAGTGTGTCACGTCATTTTAATCATCGGCATTGTAAAAGAATGAAGTATTATTGGAAGACTTATAGAGAAAACAAGATTCCAAAAAAAATTATGCCTCATACTTAGAATATTATTGAAAGCACACAAGGAATCCTGATAACCTTCTTGAACCAAGTAGGAGGCACAGAACTTGTATGTATGAATGATACAAGGTTCAACAAACTATCAGGATATCATATAGTGTGCCACATCATTTTAGTCATCGACATTGTAAAAATGAGGTATAGGGTCAACTGAAAAGCATGCCTCATACTTAGATTCGGACACAGAAGGAGTTAGACAAAACAAGATTCAAAAAAAATTATGCCTCATACTTAGAATATTATTGGAAGCACACAAGGAATTCTGATAACCTTGTTGAACCAAGTAGGAGGCACAAAACTTGTATGTGTGCATGATACAAGGTTCAACAAACTATCAGAATTTCATATAGTGCGCCACATCATTTTAATCATCGGCATTGTCATAATTTTGCATATACCCATGAGACCATTTGAGATTTCCAAAATTTCAGTTACTCCATATGTCATAATTTTAGCAAGTCATGCCAAAATTCACGAAAAAATTCGGCATTACCTTTGCTAAAATTATGACATATGGAGTACCCGAATTTGCCGGAATGGAAATTAATCAACATTCCGGCAATCTCAAGGGTCTCTAGGGTACCTGCAAACGTTTCATACATAGCCACAAGGCCGCAATCGCAGCCACCACCACAAGCACAATAAATTCATCACCATCAGAAGACTGCGTTCACAGCCACCATCACCATTTTCAACTAAACAATCACCTAAAAACTAATTTTGAACTTCAAAAATTGGGCTAGACATTTTCACAAACACCTTGTGGGTGCTAGCTACAAGAAGAGGAGGGTGCGGCCGAACCTTGGGGCGGCGGCTTGGCGCTCGATGGCGGCGGCAGACGACTGAAGGAGGAGGTCCGGGGAGCGGCCGGCGCGAGAGGGGGTCGTCAGCGGTGGAAAGGAGGGCGGCGGGCGGCGAGGTAGGAGATGGGGAAAGGGCGGCGCGGGGGAGAAAAGGAGAAGCGGGGCGGGGACGACGCGGGAGGGATCGAAAGAGTATGCGGCGGCGCTCGGGGGCGGCGCGGTAGGAGTCCCCGGCGGCGGTGGCGGCGTGGAGATTGGGGCGGCGTGGGAGTCGGGGGCGGCGCGGAAGTCGGGGGCGGTGCGGGAATTGGGAGATTTGGGGGATTTGGGGGCCACGCGCGGTGAGAAGAGATCGAAGGGGTGGGGCCCGGGCTCAAATTTTTGGGTCACCTTACCTCTGGCGGACAGCAGCCTCGTCCGCCAGTGGTAAGTTCGTTTTTATATTTTTTATTTTTCTATTTTTTCCTTTATCTTTTCAAAAAAATTCTGCATTTCAAAACATATTTGAAACACATGTGTGTATTTCAAAATAAGTTTACAAATTACTTTTATAAATATCAGTTTTCTTTTTTAAAGTCGCAAAAATGACTTTTTTTGTGAACCAAGTACAAAAAATATGTTGCAAAATGGCACCACCCGTTTAAATATCACAAGGAGTAGTCCAAAATTAATGGATAATCCCCAAGTATTATGAATTTTCTTCATTTCTATCTAATTTCTCCTACTTAAATGAGTTTATGCTGATTTTCCAAAATTAATCCAAATTTGAACTACAATTAGTGTTTGATAGTAATTTGGTCTCCAATTTTTTTAAAACTCATTATAATTAAGGTACCCAAGCAGTGGTTATATCGTAGAAACATCAATAGTTTTAGAGAATTTGACCTCTTTCGGTGAATATATATATAGTCGTGGTGGCCGCGGTCGTTTCGACAGTTTTTCGTACGTACAAAAACAAATAGAGTGAAAAAACACTCAAAAAGATATATCCTCTTGCATGAAGTCCTTTTATGTGTACTTAGTTGCTATGTAAAATGATAAACTTGATTTTTCACAGCACTTTCAGAAACATTCTTCACAAAAAGCACTATTATGTATAAACATCTAGCTATAAGCTCAATTAAACCAAATGACCAAGTTATGTCAATTCCCAACGCATAGTTTGTGATAAAGTGCTCATATTCGACACATAGGTGTGTTTTGGTATAGGAAGCAATAGTTCCGAAGGGAAATTACAGATTATTTTTATAAATACAATTTTCCTAGTTATATGAATTTACATGCCAAGTTACCCCTGGCGGACGGCGTAGCGTGCCCGCCAGCGGTATTCTACTTACCGCTGGCAGACGGTGGATGGTGCCCGCCAGCTGTAATTTGCTAGTTTTTTGGCCCATCTGAGGCAACTACCGCTGGCGGTCACTATACACCGTCCGCCAGCGGTAAGTATAATACCGCTGGCGGGCACCTCGGCCGTCCGCCAGCGGTGGTTAGCCCCGCCTCCTCGCATCTGCCTGCTTTACCGCTGGCGTGCATCTTGGGACGTCCGCCAGCGGTACGTGTAGAACCAGTGGCGGGCACGGAAAACCGCCCGCCAGCGGTAGTAACGCTGGCGGACGCAAATACCGTCCGCCAGCGGTAGGCTGGTGGCTATAAGCACATTACTACTAGTGTCTACATCTAGGATTGTATTCAGAAGTTTTTGAAACTTTAAATATTGTTTGCAAAAATTTCAAAAAAGGGCTACAAAACACCATTACACTCTCCCATCAAGCTATATGTCGGTCGATGATCTTTGGAAGGCTATAACCAACGACAACTATATGTACCTTTTTTTTTACATGTGGAATATTTGGAAGTGAAGGAATTGCTTTATTTTCGCCATCAATGACCCTGACCTCGTCATTTCGCAATACTATGAAGACCTTATTTATGGCCAAAAAGATGCTCATCCCTGTCTCAAAAAAATCTTGTGACCCAATGGGCTACAATTTTGGGCCACTTGGCTTCTTTCAATGCATTTTATTTAATTTCCCTCTTAGCTTGTAATTCTTGTTTTAATAACAATATGATGCAGGCTGCCTTTGCCTACTGTAGTCCTCGTCCTCTAAAGAAAACTCACCTTGTGCACACCATGTGAGACAAGATTAATGGTAGGTGATGCATCAAGTTTTGGACCAAGATCTCAAGAATTTTGTGTTGTTAAATACAGACAGGCAATATGCACATAGTAGTATATCATGAACGGTCCGCCATCAATGATAAAGTCTTACCAAGATAGACATATGCATTGAGCGAGCTTTTTTTTTTTGCGAAACACAGTACAACGCAAGCGCTCATATACACGCGCACACACTCACCCCTATGAACGCACGCACGCACACCCTACCCCTATGAGCACCTCCGAGAGACTGAGTCGGCGGGTCGAGTCTTGAGATTGACGAAGTCACCACGGGCGCCTCGCTGTCGACGGGAACGTCGCCTCCCACTGAAGAATATTCCGCCTTAAATGAGAAACACCAGCGTCAAACCTGGGGTTTGAACTCTGGTGGGCTAGGGGTACAACCACCCAACTAACCATCTTGCCACAGGCAAGTTCTCATGCATTGAGCGAGCTTGCTTGAGGTATATATACATGTATATGTGACAAGAGGTTATGCTCGAGGAGGCTAGCTGATATATATTTCAGAAGATGGAAACATTTAAACCAATAAAAAGGAAAAGGATATTTAGGAACACGCGGGATTGTTTTATACGTAGAATGAATGAACCAATATAGGCATTGGAGACATCGGAAACAAATGTGAGACCTGGTGCCATTGGCGTTCAGCAGGTTTTCTTCAAGTTACCACATGAAGAATGACGAGATCTCCTGCTCGGTGCATGTACTAGAGGCACAGACGACCAGATGGATGACCGTCGAAGACCAACTGCAGAGGGCGTGCCATGATGTTCGGTCACCAATTGATGACCGCCGTGCAGTCAGCCACCGTCACGTGGTTGAGGCTTGCGCGGAGTACAGGGGATCCCTGCACTTCGTCTCGGGTAGGACCTGAGTACGATTTCTTTAGGTCTTTTGTTTACTAATTCGGTTTGAAAGGGATAATTCTCAAATATCCCCTACCAACCACCTCAGTTTTGGCTAAATTGAAAATTATAGTCCATGCTAATGCTAGTGTATGTGATGGAAAATATTATTGATTATAATTATATTAATTTCAACTAACCAATTTGGAGGGGCATCTATAGTGTTGTAATATATACATCTTCAACTTTTATATATTGATTGGCAAGTGATCTCTTGCTAATAGACGGATTCAAAAATAAATATTTTGAGCAACGCAAAAAAGTGAACTAAAGGGTTGGGAAGCATCTTGAACAAAATCAAGGCTCGCTGCCCTTCTCTTGCGGCCGGATTTTTTCCGAAGAGCGCATCTTCAGAAAGAATATATGCTGATTCTCCTCGATCGACCAGTGTTGGAGAGGAGACGAACGCTGGCAAAGCATTTTTTAAAAACTCTTGTAGCACGCGGCCTAAAGAGAAAATTAGGCAGATGCTACGTCCTAATTCATCTACTCCATCCGTCCTAAATATGATTATTTTTTTTAGGTTTTTCTGTTCCACACGTATCTATACGTGTTTTAGTATATACGCACATGAATATACACACTAAAATATGTCTAGATACGTGTGGGTCAGAAAATTGTAAAACATCTTACATTTATAAACAAAGGGGGTAATATTTTCTTAAGCGGTCACTTGAGCACTTCTTCATTTATAAAGGCTTAAATACATTCGCGCAAATGGCTTTTGTATTGGATTCGATCCGAGAAACCTCCATCGGGGGCAGCATCTATTGAAGCTCAAGTTACCTTAGGAAGCCATGCACGAAACCTAACTGGGGAAGGAAGAATGGCTCATCTAACTGAATCTACTCGTCTCATTCTAACGCATATTTACTCGCCATGGCTTAGTGCCCGTCTCTTTATCTCTTTCTGCCTATCTCTCTGCACCAAACTTCCTCATACAAGTATTGTTGTTCTGTCTCGCTTTACCTTTTAATCTTGATGCAAGTCTTATTTACGATTTCTGGAATTTATTGCCAGTTGTTTTTTTATGGTGGGTTGACCTTTGTGGTGCAGGAAGGGATAATTTATCATTAACAAAGTGTCCACGAGCAGTGCAGACAATATCGTCATCCGATAGAATTGAAATATGAGGCGATTCTCCCAAATAAATTGAATAAAGCAGTGACCGGGAAGTGCAAAGCATGAAGTCCCAGCGCGACGTTGGTTAGACCAAGACATGCAGCCGCATGCCACCCAAATTTGATGCCACCAGGACAACCCACCTTGTCAATGTTGGGCAGCCTGCTATGGTTGCGGTACCCCTTGGTCGGCGTGGAGTCTCCCCTCCGGCGTCTCTTCACGGGGCACAGCCCGCCGACCGGCATGTAGCAACGCGACCCTGGTGGAGTGAAACGTCGCGTTGGCAGACCGCCCGGAGGAGACACACGTCCTTGACGCCAAGAGCGAGAAAACCGTCTCTTGTGCCAGCTACGGGCCCGTGTGGCGTAACCTTGTCTCCGGCGACGGACCCGGCGGCCTGCCAGCGGCAGAGCTCCACCTCTTCTGTCCGCCAGCTGCAGGTCTGAAGCAAATGATTCGCAAAGGCACACAATTGCATGGCTCTGCTCCCGATGTATCTTAGTCCTAGTACAATTGTTATCGCTCTTCCTCCATATAATCAAATTGCGGTGACTCTTGGGCATTGCCGTTTTAGCATCCCAACATGGTTTTCACGTCCAGTTCATGGAGACATTTCTTCTCTTGAAATACAGTGGTCGTATACTGGAGGTTATATGTTTACACAAGCAAACACAACTGTATATGTAATACTCCCTCTGTTTTTGTATACAAGGTCACTATCAAATATACATTTTTGCTTCTATACAAGGCCACTATCTCTTCCCAAGATGTATTAAATAGGTTTCTACATCGTAATATGGTGCTAATTAATGTGAATGTTGCATGCATCCATAGAGAAAGAAGCACCACATGCAACATGATTAATTAGCTCAGAACACGAGAGGCTTTTATACAATTAATTATGATATTTATTAGTTGGCTTCCTTTTCTTGGTATTTGAAATTTGAGATAGTGACCATGTATACAAAAACAGAGGGAGTAATATGTTGTTACTTGTCGGTACCATGGACGTCTTTGGCAGGTTTGGTAGAAGCTATGGCAGTCCTGTAGCATTTATCTATTGCAGACTTGCAGCCAGTGGCGAAGCTAGCCCAACATCAAAGCCTGGGCACATGGGCCAACATCAAAGCCTGGGCACATGGGCCAAAATCATCCCTGTTGAAAGGTGGAGGGGCGTGGCCCAATAGAAAAGAGCCCAATAGAGGATAGGAGACAAGGCCCAGGAGGCGAAATCAATCCAAATCGTGAACGGAACGACATCTTCTTCGCTTCAGATCGCGATTTCATTGCCCAGACGCTGTACGCCATGGCCAGGCCTCCTTGAGATGTCGTCATGGAGCCTGGGCACGTGCCCGAGGCGGAGGTATGGTAAAATCGCCCCTGCTTGCAGCGGAAAGTTTATATTGGCATGTGCTCAATCTATTAACAGTTATTTATTTGGAACTGGGGTTAACTAACAAATATAAAATGCTAACACTAACATATGTCCCCCGACAGGAAGTAAGACTCTCTCCAACTACTCAAGAAAGCGTGAGCACTAAAGGTAATGGTTTTAGTTACGAAACATCATAAGACTAGCCATAATGAGAGTATCATAGCTAGTATAAAGCATGCCATGTTGGCAAAAATCTGACGTGGCACAACAATTAATGCGAAAATAGATGACAGTGGTATCTACCTATGTTACGGTATCATGACACGTAAAACAAGATATTTTAATACCAAGTAAATCTTGTACACATATTTGTATTGAGATTCTACAAAACAATAAATAAGGTGTGGCTATGATACTACTATATGTTACTATCCATTATAGAGGTAGTGTCATACAAAAGTATCATATGTATGATATCAATATATGATACTCCCCACTATGGCTAGTCTAAAATATATTACAGGCTATTTTTTGAAAGGGGAACATGCCTGGCATCTGTATCGAAACAATGTAGATAGTCTGTGCCATTCATTGCATGTACACACAAGAAACAATTAATTCCATCTCTCACCTAAAGATGCATGTTAACGAAATGCTAAAGGTTCCCAAAAAGGGTTTTGAATAGAAATAAAATAATAAAGCTAGCTGAAGAAATAGGTCGTTAAATGATGATGTGTTGTCTTTCCTCGCAGAGAGGTTTTTTTTTGCGAAAAACAGTACAACGCAGACGGTCACATACACGTGCATACACTCACCCGTATGAACGCACACACGCATACCCTACCTCTACGAGCATCTCTGAGAGACTGAGCCGGCAGATCAGGTCTTAAGATTGACGAAGTCACCACGGGCGTCTCGCTGCCGAAGGAAACGTCGTCTCCCACTAAAGAATATTTCAGCTAAATGAGAAACACCAGCGTTAAACCTGAGATTGAACTCTTCTGGGTTGGGGCAGAACCACCCTCCTAACCATCCTATCACAGGCAGTTCTCACAGAGAGATCTCATTCTTGCAGATCGCCTCTTCGCTGGGATAAAAATAACATGTTGCAAATAAGCTTGGGCAAATCAGCGAGTCTAACTTGGGCAAGCTAGTGCTGCAGGCGGGCATTTTTTGGCAAAATTACCGCGGATACCTACCAGACGTAGCACGTAGGATTTGGTTTGGATAGCTAGCAAGAAAAGGATGCACGAACGCCTTCGGGGCTAACTAAAATAGCTGTCGACAAACGGTAGGTGAATCTCCTTCATAGACGTTGGATCAAGTAATCCAGCTGGGCGCGCTCGCTGCCCTCGCTGGGAACGATGCACCGCTGCTACGGTTTTCACCTTGGTGAGAAGTTCAGATTCATCATGGACAGGTTCCCTGACAAGTTATTGCCAGGCGTCAGGATACCATGGAGGAGCGCGGCGGCATTCCTCGTGGCGGTCCTCTTGCTGGGCGCCATGGCGTAGCAAGCAAAGGCGAACTCGAAACAGCCGTGCGTCGGATTCTTGTTGCTGAAGGCGGCTTCACCGTGGAGCGTGCAGTGGGCTATCCGCAGCCCGTGGCTGTGTTGCTCGCCGGCCGCGCCAGCGACGGACCCGGCAGTGAGCCAGTGACAGAGTCTTACCCCTCTCGCATCCTAAACAAGTGCATGTCTGAAGCACATGATTCGCATAAGCACAACTGCATCGCTCTGCTCCCGATGACTCTTACTCCTAGTCCAATTGCACCACTCTTTCTCCACACAAACAAATTGCAGTGGGGCATTGCCGTTTTAGCATCCTAGCATAGTTGTCGCGTTGAGTTCATGGAACGATTTCTTCCTTTAAATAGGTGGACGGATTCTGGAGGATTTGGCGGACCCAGGAAATAAGGTTAGCCGGGGCGAAAAGTTTAGGTTTAAATTTTTTAGGCAGAAATATAGATCTAATCATCAAAATAAATGGTTCACAAAATATTCGTTTTGGATCCATTCAAATAAAACTACCACGACCATGAATTTTTTTTTAGAAACTATACTAGCATGGACTTGTTTCTTTTAAATTCTCGAGTTAGCTGCCACAACGTGGCCCCAAAATTCCAAGCTAAGTCTAAACACGTGGAGCAAAAAAAAAAATTCTCTCTCAAGTATGAGTAGTAGTCATCATGCGGGATAGAGTGTGCTTAGAATTGTTTTTCTTCAGCGGAAGGCTGTTTTAGCAAGTCAATAGGGGATCAATGATGGGCCTTTTCACTTTGGCTGTCTTCTTCTCCCGTACTCTGCTGAAGAGAAAGCTTCGCTAGATCCATCAAAGGCGGAACTCTGCACTCAGCCGCTGAAGGCACGCTAGCTAGGTGAAACCTGCTCCGCCACAGGAGACCCGGGGCGGCCGCCCCTGCTCGCCCCTACGGTGGGTCCGTCACTGCACACCTGTATGTTGTTGCTTGTTGGTACCATGAATGTCTTTCGTGAAAAAGTTTTGGTAGCAGCAATGGCACGTCCAGAGGCATTTATAGATTGCAGCAGATTTTTCATATAGGCATGTGAGACATTGAGCAGATATGTCATATAGGCATGTGCTTAATCCATTTAATTTTTTGGGACGGGTTATGACATGTATAATGGTTGACAAAACATTCATATTGTAGACTGGCCATAGTGGAGAGTAATTTTGACTAGTAACATGCTACTAACTACGAGGCGGAAAAGAAACAGTGCAGTCCCATTTCCTGCAAGCAGGCATTGGCTTGATTCTGCCGCATGCAGCCCCAGAAGCGGAGCTAGACGAATTCATGGGTATGCGGTGTATACCCAATAAAATTTGAAAAAAAATCAGTTTATATGCTCCTATATGCATGTACATACGTAATAGGGTCTCATTCTACATGTCAAACTCGAAAAAAGTCGCAAACACACGCCCTCCAAAAACAAGTTTCAATGTGACCATCCAAAAAAGATTGAATGTGAGCAATCCTTTCTCCAATAAACAATTTATGTTTTTCGTTTTTCATATTGTGAACTTTAATATCTTACATTGTTGTGTCAAAAAAATTGCGACTCCGGATACCCAATATGAAAATCCTAGCTCCGCCTAGCCTCTCCCTAGGTGCTCCTCGTAATTGCTAACGGGCCTTACTTTTTAAAAGGAAATGGAGCAAGTAGTTTTTACATGTAAAAAAACAACTCCACACGGCCAGTTAATGGCGTCAGAGATAAACACACCGCGCCAGGATGCTCCGTCAGGGAACAAAAGTGAAGATAGATAATCATGGAAATCTTTTGGCATATCTGTTTTGCATGTATAACATAATACAAACTACTAGGGTTCGTTTGGTAGCCATGCTCCATGGACACTGAAAATAAGGAAATCTTTCACTTTTTTACAGCTAGCGCGTTGTTTGGTTATATACGAAGCCCCACGTTATGGCCAGCACGCTTCATAAAGCAGTGATGAGCCAGGTTCGGCACACACGCTCAGATCGAGCGTTGTCTCGGGGGCAGGCCGCGCAGCTGCAGCCAACATGCAGGGCGTGTTTGGTAGCCTGCAGGGGTTTCCCACCTCGCTGGGGGCAGGCTCCACCGGGCATGGCCGAAGGAAAACAGCCCTCGAGCTCTGTTGGTGGGTTTGTTTGGTAGCCTGCAGCAAAGAACGCCGCATGGGCTAGGCAATTTGTTGTGGATGTTTGGTTACTTCATTGCATGGCCATATGCAACTATGCCTATGTTTGGTTGTATGCAAAGCAACTGCTTATGGCTAACTCTTTCACCTATGGTGATGTTACCCGACAAATAATGGAGCATAAACCATAGCATAGCATAGCATAATAGGATACCGAGTTCACAAACATGTCTATGCAGCACGATCAGAAGCTCATGTTGCATCTGAAGTTCATCAACGGAGGGGTTAATATATACCTCCTCCTACATATTACAGACCACTAATCAGTACCTACTGGTCATCAAGGAATGCATCGACGAACAGGCTACGCAGGTAAGCCCTAAGCAGGCACACCTCTCCGGCTTGCTCATGCTGGAGTACTTGAGCTGCTCCTCTGCGTTGTCCGCCAGGAAGTCCATTGCCTTGATGATCAACGCTGGAGAGTACATGCTACGTGGCTGAATTGTCCTCACCTTGAAGATGGCCTTCATTTGAGCGAAGTTGGTAATTGGATGGTTCAGCAGCTCCTCGTCCCTGGAATGTCTAGTAATGGCATTTTCAAATCGTTAGTGTACACAGTATTTGAACCTGACTATGAACAAAAGAGTACAACAGTTGGGTTGAATGGAAGGGGAAGCAAACCTGAAGGTGATGAAGCAGCTGAACATCAGCCATCATCAGAGTCGTGCTGGTTTCATACCAAACTACTCCAGGCATGCGCTTCAGTTCGTTAATCCTAACTCACCTGACTCTCCACTTCCTCAGATGGTTGTACACTTGAGTGCTGGTGATAGTCAGACCAGTGAATCAAGAACAGCATCGCTGACCTTCCTGATGTACAGATCCTTGAAGCATTTGTCAAACTGGATCCCCTGCTCCACTAGCTGCACTACCCTGTTCAGAACAAATAGGGATAGAGGAGCTGTCCATTGCATTGTCTGCCTCCAAGTAGATCCACTATGCATCTAAGTACGGAGGCTAAGTAACGTGGATTCGTGGTCTACATGTGGAAGAACAACAGATCTATAAGGTACGAGCAACAGATCTACGGTACGAACAAGCATAAGGTTCAGAAAATCTTACATCCACCGGGTGCATCTGCATCTTGTCGTCCGCCTTCATGCCAGAGGTCGCCGTGGAGGCGGTGGAGGTCCCCGGCGAGGTCGCCGTCGAGGTCAGCACCTCGGTGGAGGTCGCCGTCGAAGTCGCCTTCGCCGTCACACAAAGCGCTCTAACCGCATTGCAAGAGCTCGAATGGAACAAATGGCGGGACTCGATTTGGAGGTGAGCTAAATAGAGTGGTGATTTTTGGCGGGCGGTGACCGAAATCCTCCCGCCTGATTTTCCCCGCTCGCGCCATCTCCGCGTCCTGCAGCTGGGCGGCGCGGCGTTCCTCTAGATCAGCCGCCCGCAGCCTGGCTGCAAGGAAACGGCCGATTCGGCCGTTCCCACTGGGCCTGGCCCAAGGGTGATTTAAGAACCGCGCTATGCAAGTTTCGGGCTGCAGGCAAGCAAACAAGCAGGGTGGTTCTGCACCAGCGAGCCTGCCCGGCTGGCTGCAAGCTACCAAACGTGCCCGCAAAGATTCTTTATCCCTTACATTGTCCTCTTGCACCGCATGCAAGACGCAGCCATAGCAAACAGCTTCACATGCACTCCACCTACTTCCATGCAAATCATTACTTTTTGTGCTATTTGATAGCTAGGTGGTGGGGCTTGGATGTGTGGCTGCTAGCTGCGGTGAGACCTGGCCCAACAATAACGCAGAAGTCATGCAAATAGCTACAGGGTACCAAACGTGCCGAGCTTGGTTTCCTCTCTCGCTACGCCGATGAGTACAGTTCAGTGAAATCTTACTTAACTAAAGGCAGCCTGATTCCCGTGACTGTCTTTCTTGTCATGCCATACATATAAGCTGGAAGAGTGACCTCTCTCCACAGCTTAATTTATCACTTATCCCTGCCAGAAAGTAAGTGTAAAACTTTTTTTTGTGCTATAGAGGAGCAGACATAGGGAATAGCTAGAGAGGAATTAACGCACGCAGAACACACCTTCTTGGATTATGAGGCATCTGGAATATCTTCAAAACCAACGATTGGGGTTCATCGTGACGTTTTCCACTCCCTAGTACGTTGTTGTCTCTTCCGGCCTCATGATGTCGGTTAGCTTGACTCTAAACCGGATGGTAGAGCTACAAGGAAATCCTAGGTACGCCGCATGCTGTTGAGACCTGACGAGTGATACTGCAGAAATGATGGCTGGTTTAGTCCTATGCTACAAATCTTTGATCGAGCTTACCTCTAGTTTTAGCTAGGTGGGTCTCCTTATGATCTTATCTCGTGGGAAAATAATCTAAGGAACATTAAAAAAACAATGTATCTCCATGTTCTGTTCCAGATGTTGGATTCATACTCAAGCCACGTCCGAACAATCAATTTATGTGAGAGTTTGATATGCCCCCTTGTGGAATGTGGGTTTTGGCTCTTTCTGAATATGTGAATATGATTTGCCCTCTTGTTAATATGTGTTCTTGCGCAGTTACATTTCAAAGCACAGCACGTTTTTTGTCTTTATGAGCTGGATGATCGACTGTAGTTGCATACTTGCATTGCAGTCCCTAGTGCTTGTTGGATGTGTGCACATGCATTATCCGAAAGCTAGACTTGGAGGAATAAATGATGGCTGGTTTAGTCCTATGCTACAAATCTTTGATCGAGCTTAGCTCTAGTTTTAGCTAGGTGGGTCTCCTGATGAATCATTTCTTGTTGGAAAATAAATCTGAGGGCCCGATTGGATGGCCGGTTCAGTTTACAGAACCGAAACTTTTTCCCCGTTGTCGCTGGAATTTGTGCCAGGTAAAGTTTCCGTCCGGATTCGCTTTAGTCGAAGGGAGCTTTATTATTTAAAAAGTTTTAATCATTACACCCGGCTTCTCCATAACTAAGATGCGCACGGCCGTCACAAGTTCAGTAGCACAAAAATAATAAAAGATGGATTACATATCACGATGAGAACTTGTAAAAACGCCAATGACGGTGGAGGGCCGATCCGTAAATTATGATGTCATCCATGTTGGGATAAAAATCCCCTCACCATATTATTGGTGTATTCTCCAGTCTTATACACAACTCCGTAAACAGGTCGTGATGCTTCACACTTTGCAACGGTGACCAAGAATGGAGCGTAATATACGCCGAACCAATCGGCACCTAAGGAACATTAAAAACAATTTTCGATTACAGTTTTTTTGAGTTATGTTACAGATTTTCTATCGATTCATACTCAAGCCACGTCGGAACAATCAATTTATGTTAAAGTTCTTGTGGAATGTGGGTTTTGGCTCTTTGTGAATATGATTTACCCTCTTGTGAATATGTGTTCTTCCGCAGTTACATTTCGAACCACAGCACGTTTTGTCTTTATGAGCTAGATGAAGACACCGTAGTTGCGTTACAGTCCCTAGGAAAAGGATAAAAGAGTGAAACGCACCGGAGGTCACGAAGTTGCGCAGAAAGGAAGTATTGGTCACCAAGTTACAAACGTCAATTCTTGATCACAAAGTTGTGGATTTACCAAACTTTGGTCATTCCGTCACGGCGGGCGTTAACTAGATGACGTGGCAGTCTGTTTTTTTACAAAATACCCCTTGAACTTTTGTTTCTTCTGATTGTTAGGTCCTTCGCCTGGTCCTTCCCCTTCCCCTAGGAGAGGCCGAGTGGCTCAGCCGCGCTGCTCCACTTCTACCGGTCCTTCGCCGACGCCGCCATCGCCCGGGCGCTCCACTTCTCCCTCTCGTCCGGCCGCTCCCCCATCCCCGAGCCGTCGTCCATAGATTGCATCTCATCGTCGAAGGCAACCGCCGGATCTGGAGAGAGTAACCCTCACAAAGACCTTTCGATGGTCATAGCAATCTGCAGTGAGACCAATGCCGCATACCGAAGTGGGCATCACGTAGATCAACACCGACGGAGAAGCACCTCTCTGCCGACTGCCACCTCACCGAGGAGAGCTCTTTCCAGACTCGTCGGCCCAAGGGTCGACATGATCGTATTTGAAGCACGAAAAGCATATCTGTCCGCTAGCCAAGAACCAGAGCGCCGCAGCCTGCCTGGTCGCATCTCTCACGGCCCCTGGCCCATCTCCACCGAAGCGGCCGAGCGCCTAGTGGCACACACTGGAGCAGCCGCCCTGGAGCACCAGCGCGCAGCTCCGGCCAAGCCCGCACAATTGTTGGCCGGGCCTAGTCGCGAGGAGAAGCTGGGCAAGCCCTGGCCACAACACACGCCTGAGGTCGATGCTGCCGGATCAAGGCAGGATCGGCGACCAGAACGCCAAAGGAAGCACAGGGAGGGCGCGTGCTGGAGACAGCCTCCATGGATCTCGAGTGCTGGTCGGGGCCGAGATCTGGGTGAATGGATGGATAAAGAGTAAACAGGCTCTGGTACTCCACGAAGGTGATTAATTAATCCATTAACAATCACAGTTTTACCTCTGCGAGCGTCCGTACTCCTGCGAGGCTGATCTCTTAATAAGAACTCCCCTAACACTATTTGTGTGTCGGACGAGAGGGAGAAGTGGAGCGCGTGGGCGATGGCGGCGTCGGCGAAGGACCGGCAGAAGTGGAGCAGCGCGGCTGGAGCCACTCGGCCTCTCCTAGGGGAAAGACCGGGCGAAGGACCTAACAATCAGAAGAAACAAAAGTTCAAGGAGTCTTTTGTAAAAAAAACAGACTGCCACGTCATCTACTTACCGCCCGCCGTGACGGGAATGACCAAAGTTTGGCAAATCCACAACTTTGTGATCAAGAATTGACGTTTCGCAACTTGGTGACTAATACTTCCTTTCTGCGCAACTTCGTGACCTCCGGTGCGTTTCACTCAGGATAAAACTATACAGTCAATACTGATTCGTTACTTTCAGAGAATAACACGGAGCTCTAATATGTACCAATGTGCTTCAGACTTCAGAGTACAAATGATATATAAGCGAGCTGGTTAAAAATAACTACTGATATTGTTTGTGATCGAGCATTTAATTTCAAACTGAACTGCTGCTTTCAAATAGTTGAGCCGAGTGACAGAGTGAAACAGTTGAAGCCAGCAAACCGCCATCTTGAAAAGCCATGCATAACCGAGCCCTCCCGCACAGCATGACTAAACTTTTTCAGGAGTTACATGTTGATCGAATTTCATGTTGCCACCCCCAGATTCTTTCAAACAAGCTAATATAAGTTAATTTAAACTGACCACCGGGAGTAATAAAGAGTCCAGATTTGAACTTTCGTAACCATGGTAGTAAGACTTCGTATTAGAGACTATTGAACACCTTTTTATTTCTTGCCCTTTTGCAAAACTTGTGTGGCGTGTTGTTTTTTGTACTTATAATATTCCTCCCCCTACTAATGTCACAAATATGTTTGGGAATTGGTTGCGGGGTGGACAAAAAGACCAAATATAGGATTCGTATAGGCGTTTCAGCTATCTGTTGGTCTATTTGGAATTGTCGAAATAATATTGTTTTTAACAGGAAAGATACTTTTCATGTATTACAGCTCATTCATATGGCGGTGTACTGGATCCAGTTATGTGCTTTCCTGCTGCCTTCGGACCAACGGAACCTTATGGTGGCTGGATGTGCGAGACTCCTGCGGGTGGCACAGGAGTTTTCCTCCCGACATACGTGGCAACATATTAGTAGGCTTTCGTAGTTCTGCTTTCACTTGTCAGTGTCGGTTGAGGTCTGTCTCAATCTTAGTGATTTTTCATATGTAAACCGAATAAGATACGTTGAAACTCTGTAATAATCGGCTGTGTGCATCACTCGATGCAGAGGCTGGGATTAATAAAATTCCCTTTTTCTAAAAAAAAAGACTTCGTATTAGAGTGGGAAGCAGGGAGAGGTAGTCATCACGGAGCACCCGGTCTTTATGTATTGTATGATTTTATTTTATTTTGAAACGAATGTATTGTATGATTCACAAGTGACTAAATATGTAATGTTAATTGGAAACCTAGCATGCTTTGTTTTTTTTTTAAAGAAACCTAGCATGCATGCATAGCATTGCGGAGGCACCTGCCAGTTCTTCAACGACATTGGAGTTCATGAATTTTCAATTCCATGAGTTCATGTCGTTTTGATTATGTATAGATTGATCGGCAGTACCAGAATATAGGCTTATGCATTGAAATGTTGTATCTTATAAGTAGATGCTAAGGATATTAAAGTCAATGGAGAAAACGTGAGGAAATGTTGCCTCCGAGATATACCTGTAGATGTGTCTTTGATGTAGGCGGAACTTCAACTTTTCATGACAACAACCACCTACTTGAGGTGAAGCGAGGCACGAGAACTCAAACTTCTTCACAAGCTCGGGCAGAGAGTGAGGGAGGGAGGGAGAGAGGCGGAAATCACAAATGAGCACGAGCGACACATCGCCCTCTATTGTGCAAAATAAAAAGAATCATATTTTAAAGTTTCAAGAGAATCTAAAAAAAAATCTGGGATGTAGACAATAGTGCATTCTACAAATGTGCAAAATCTCAACTCAAAAAAATTCATATTCTAGTCTACACAAGAATAACAAAATCTGATGGATTTTGGAGAATTGAACTTTTACACTGTTCGCTACTTTCAAATTCAGAATTGCTATTTTTGCACAGCTCAAAATAGAAGATATTTCTTGTTGATATTTACACGTTGGTAGAATGCGACATTAACTATATCCCGGATCGTTTTCGGATTTTTTTTAGCTCCAAAATATGAGTTTTGATTCTTTTAAATACAAACAAAGTCAAATTGAGACGGTCAACTACAAAAGAGACTCATGATTCAACTTTTTGGATCTGTAAGATTGGACATAAGCATATGCTAGCCTAAGGTGACAATAAGGTGCCTTCCCGACCACCCATAATCTTCTTATTCCTAAAACACAGAGCAAAATGTTCAGATTAAAGAACAAACTATGTGCCTTAGATTGAACATCCAAATTGCAAAGGCTTGCCCTTTGTCCCTATATACAGGGTTTTGTGGTCCTCACTAGATTTCGCTAGAGCGGGACATGACATATCAAAGTTCCAATGGTCCATATTGCCAACGACATCATGAGACACATCGTTATTCAGAGCGCTGTCAGCCAACACATAGACGACATCATCCATAAGAAATCACATATAAGCTTCTAAAACAGTCAATCTATTAGTAAGATTGCAATCGATGCAGAGGCCTGGGGCGCCCTATTTCGAAAAAATCTATTAGTAAGATCAACGATGTTGTGCTGATTCGAAATCCATCCCCTACAACAATGGTAGTCATGAAGAATTGAAGATCTCCTTGTAAACGATTGTGCACTCTATGGAATGAATGGAATGCTTACGGATGCCACATTTATGTTAGAAATATTCCTACCGAGATGACAACACTCGCAGCACCCAAGGGTACACAACATACATGTGAGGTTAATTGTTAGCACACCGGTTACAGCGTCCACCCTACTTAAAGGGAAGAACCGAAGAAGTAACCACCATATCTAAGAAACACAACTAGTTGTTCCTAGAACGATAAAAAGAGATACGTGAAATACTAAAATGGTAGCGTTGAATAGTTGTTTGATCGGACTAGAACTAGAAGTCATCGAGAAGGAAAAAAATGCCACTTCGTGCAACTCGGATTATTTTGATCGAAGTGGCATGATAGGATACCACCAAGTCAGTGCAGGTTCAAGTGACACTGACCGAATCAACTAAAATGCAGGGTGGTAAAGCGTCTAGATTAGTGACGAGCAACAAATCACCATAGTAAACCATCTAGATTAGTGACGAGCAGCAGTTGCCGAAAAAATTGTTTACGGACGTATCCTTGAGTTGACAAGAAAAAAAAGAAATTAAGCTCGGTAAGAAGATCCTTAAACATAGAACATCTCACTCCCACTCATGGATTAGGATCGCACATAGCATAAACTCTAAAGATAAGAACTACATGCTCGTGCCAAAGATACCAAATATGGTGCATTTTGCCAGGGCCCGAAGTGGTAAGATATAATATAGAGGGCAGATTTGCTGATCTTACCTGTACAATAGAAACTGTGCAAGCGACCAGAACACTTCCAAATTTAACAGATAAACTTACTGACATAGATAAGATATATAGGTTACTTTCATCACCAACTAAACTCAGAGAACTGAAGGAAAGAGCCATAAGTGCATAGATTAAAACATACTGGACACAGACTCATGATGTTCACAATCAGTCATGGTAGCAACCACATAAAAAAAAGGCATCGGTTCTTTAGTCTCATATAATTGGCTGCCATACAGAGACAGTCAAAT
This sequence comes from Poa pratensis, assembly GCA_947311845.1. Taxonomy (NCBI): domain Eukaryota; kingdom Viridiplantae; phylum Streptophyta; class Magnoliopsida; order Poales; family Poaceae; genus Poa; species Poa pratensis. The sequence continues at coordinate 14,703,991 of CAMZMU010000020.1, read as the reverse complement.
AGGGAACGGGTCAATTACAAAAGAGACTCAGGATGCAACTTTTCCCATCTAAGCTTAGACATAAGCATATGCTAGCCGAAGGTGACAATCGGGTGCCTTCCCAATCTCCCATATCTTATTCCTGAAAAAACAGAGCAAACAGTTCAGAATAACGAAAAGACTTTGCGCCTAATTTGAACATCCAAATTGCCAAGCCTTACCCTTTCTCCCTATATACAGGGTTTGAATCCCTCAATAAAAGTCGCTGCAAATGGGCATATCATCAAAGCTCCAGAGGTCCATGTTGCCGATGACATCCTGAGGCCCATCAAGATTCAGAAGGCTGTCGATCGATTCATCCACAGCATCATCCATGAGAAACCTCATGTAAGGTTCTAGATCCGCCAGCCCATCAGTGAGATCAGCTGCATTGTTCTCCATAACAGGAGGCACCACCACTGAGCTGTAGGTGTTGCTCATGGCAACTGCAGATTCATCACCTTCAGCAATGGCAGAAATGGGAGCAATAGATGTTATATCAGGAGTCTTGGTGTCATACTCCCAGCCCAAGTCAGAGTAGCCAAATGAGTTGCTTCCCTGGTCAGAGTAAAGATTCATAACTGGAGCTTCCACGGGGGCAGCATGAACAAATGGCACGTTATCAGGCTGAGCAAGTGGCTGGTTTGGTGCAAAGTCAGCAGATGGGTAGACGAAAGCATTTGTGTTGGCAAGGTTGTTGACTGCTTGTATGACGGTAGGTTTCTGTTCTGCTCTTGACTTGGGTACTTTACGAGCAGCAGGGCGGCGCTTCTGAGCAACCGCTGGCTCCTCTGGGAAGTTGACCTTGGCCTTCTTGCCACGGATCCTGCGTGCTTCAACATCATAAGCTCTTGCAGCTTCTTCAGCACTGTTGAAAGTACCCAACCAGACACGGACACCCTTGCGAGGATCTCTGATTTCAGCAGCCCACTTACCCCAGGGGCGCTGGCGGATACCCCTGTACTGGTTCTTTCTCTTCCTTTTTGCTGACCTTTCTGCAGGACCATCAAAACCACCAGTAGTCATGGTGCTTAAGCCCTCTGCAATGGAAGGTAAATGTCAATGCTAAAAGAGACCAACAAAGCCAAACTTTTCTCATAAGTAGTTAATTTTATCATGGACGTGAATTTATTTATATGTAAAATACCACAACCCTAATGAACATTCAACCATGATAGCAATCCCCTTCAAGTTTGGGAGAAAGCACAACTTAATTTTCTCTACAAATATCACAACTTAATTTCTCTACAAATAATTTATGAGAAAAAAACAGACCTCGTGCTATAGACCTTGCCATCATTGTACAACTATCAATCTTCAGATCCCATTGAAGAGGATACAGAGTCAAGGATACTTTTACAGTAGGATTCAACAATTACCAGACTAATCCTTTAGATTGAGATATGAACCGAGTCTATGACCAATCGTCACGCAAATCTACAACCATCTAACAAGGAATCAAAGCAAAAAAGACCTCCAAGCAAAACGGAGAAATTCGGCCCTCTTGTGCGTATTTTCAACTCCTTTGGCTAAATAAACATGTGAATCAAGGCAACAAAGCTTACAAAAGGTAGAAATCACAGGACCGTCAACAACCTAACAACCTAAATCGCTTCTCTAGAAAGGAACAGTAGCAGAGATGAAATAGGCCTAACCCCCTTAACCCAAATCAGTCCATAATAACACATCTAATCCAATCTAAAATCTCTACACAAATCGGAGTAACGCACCACAAATCCAGCCAACCCCTAACAACTTCTCTTCCTCCCGCAATCGAGCGACCAAACCGCCCCCTGTTACCTGAATCGCCACCTCCCGAATTTCCTAAATAATCCCGTAATCTCCGCGATCTTCCACAGCAACCGAGCACGCAAAAAAAAAAGTACGCATATTAAACGGCTCCCAGCGAGGCAGCGGCGATATTACCTCCGGAGAAGGACCTCTTGACGACGGCGAGCGGCTTGATCTCGACGACCTCGTCGTCGCTGGCCTCCTCGGCCCCGAAATCCAGGTCGGAGTCCCCGGAGTCCACCTCGAACTCCTCGAAGTCGGCCTCGAAGTCCTCGTCATCCTCCACCTCCACCACCAAGGGGAGCCCCGCGAAGCTCCGCCCGCCGCCGCCGCCCCTCCTGGGCTTCTTCTTCTCGGGCCACAGCGGCGCCGCCTCCGGCACCAGCCTCCGCGCCACCCCCGCCGCGACGGGCTTCTTCAGGTTCGCGAGGATCGCGCCGCCGCACATGGTGCTTCGTCGTCGGGAGGTTCGCCGCCGCGGCAGCAACTTGCGCACTAGGAGGAGGAGGAGGAGGAATGGAATGGACGGAGTTTTTAATGAAGTGGCAGGTGGGGCTCGGGCAGGTCGCTATATACGCGGCGGGAGCGTGACGGCGTGACGTGGCAGGGCGCGTAGGTGACCCGACGCGTGGTGGGGCCGTGGCGTCAGTGGCACGACGCGTGCTGGGGCCACTGCGTCAGCCAGGGGACGCGTGCGGCGGAAGCCACCAGGTAGGTTCTGGAAACGAGCGTTTCCATTCGGGGAAATCTTGCACGCTAACCCCTGAAAGAGGTCTGTATTTGCATCCTGCCCTTGAGTAATGAACGAATGATTGACTTATTTCTTTTTCTTCTCTTCATTGGTCCTGCACTCCTACGGAAGCATCATTTATACGCTCAAGATTGTTGTATATCTCACTCTAAATGAAGATCCTAGACGGGTCATTTAACCAAAAACATTATGTAGATCTCATTATCAATAAGCTCGCTAAATGAAGATACACTGGTCATTTAGCCAAAAACATTGATGTAGATCTCCTTATGAATAAGCTCGCTAAATGAAAGATACACGGGTCATTTAACCAAAAACATTGATGCAGATCTCCTTATGAATAAGTGTGTACATTGTACTGAATTTATACCGAGATGAGTCAGCATATATTGAGAATGCCGCTAAAGATATTGTGATGAGTTAGCATATATTTTGCAATTATAAGCATCATTTTTGGTTATATGAATTCTAAATGAGTAGTGCAAAATTTAATGCATTTGTGATCTACATATATATGGAAAGATTTATGTTTTCAAGAAAAGATTTAATATGACAAGCATCGGTTTAGAGCTTTCTGTCCTACACAATAACAATAGGGGGCATGCTAGGCATCAAGCGATCGGAGCACCGATGGAAGGGGGTCCGTCGTTCAATGGCGTCAAGTGGTCCCATCTGATGTGGTCTAGGGGAGGAGTCGTGGTTCTACAATCTCCTTCCTCACGTGGGCGGGGCCCACCCCCACAATTCAGGAAAAAAGAACTAAAAAACATAGACATGAACTTATGCAAGAACTACACGAAAAATTAGTAGATTATGGAAAAACAATCATTGCAATGAATTACAATTACTACTAATTCCAGCAAAAAAGGTAACAATCCAACATTAGAATTTTTTGTGCAAAATTCCTTTGCAAAAAATTACAGAGATGATTCCAATAATAATCACCAACGCTTTGAACAAAAAAGTTTAACAATTCAACATTAGAATTTCCTCTATGGAAAATCCCATATTGTGCAGATGTTTGTACCAAAGTCATCAACGCCCTTCAGCACAAAATATCAACAATTCTAGCAATAGAATTTCCTTCATGAATAACCCTTTACAACAGATTACACATATCTTTGTCGCAATAGTCATCAACGTTTCCAGCAAAAAAATAACAATTCTAACGTGACATTTTGATAGTGGAAAATCCCTTTACAACTTACATCCGAAAATAGTTTGCAATCGAATCACCTGAGAGTGTCGCTCGAAATAGTGGCGAGATCAGCTCGGCGCACTTGTTTGTGGCCATCCTCATAGCCCTGCGTGGCTGGCCCGCAACAGCGTGCCCGTCTCCCCTTGCAGCAACCCAGCGCGTACTCTCACACAACACGCAGTCGATGCAGGCAGCGGTGGTACATGGGGTGCGGTGGTAGCGCCTGCATCAACATGGCGAACAAGAGCGCGACGGATCACGATGAGCGGGTGGAGGGGAGGTGTGCGGTGGATGAAGAAACGACTGGAGAAGAGAGGATAAGGTACCGGATGAGTGGCGGCTGGGGCGGTGGCGACGGCGCATGGCTAGCCGGCGAAGGCCAGCGCGGCAGGGGCTCGAGAGTTTTTCGTGGAGAGATGCGTTTCCAGTGAGATGCAATGGGGAATGAGAAAGTCGTACTTGCTAAGGGGGATGGAGAAGATAGGTTCTTATGGGGCCGCTCTTGTCTGTCTTGCCACGTATAGGACGCGCATCGCAAGAGAAGGCGACCATCGCGAGCTTTAGTGGGTCGACTGGGTATAATAACTTTCCATAACAATAACAAAACTTGATGATTTTTTTGTGAAGAGGAAACTAATCGGTGCATAAATAAAATAGTTTCTCGGGGACCAACACCGAAATTTATGTCGACATTCAATTATCAACTTATACTAAAATAGTGGGAAATTGTGTAAAACGGTTTAAAACCAAAAATTTCTCTCGTCGACAGCTTGGTTTAGTCTGGTGCCACCATACATCACGTCTAATGAATGCATTATGTAAAGTAGTGATCGATGGATCTAGAAAGAATTTTATGTCGACATTTTATGTCTAAAAAGAACAGGGTGTGTGTGTAAAGTGGTTGAAACAAAAAAGACTCGTCGACAGCCTGGTCCAGTTTGGTATGATTTGGTGCCTCCATATAGCCCGACTAACCGATGCCTTAATAAACTAGTGATTCAGGGATCGATAAAGAATTGCATGTCATCATTCTACTCTCGACTTTACACTAAGAAGGGGGAATGGTGTAAAACACTTGAAACCAAAAACATATCTCGCCGATAGCCTGGTTTGGTTTGGTAAGTAATGGTGCTACCATATAGCCTGAATGGTCTATGGATAACTAAAGTAGTTGCTCAAGAATCGACACACAAAAAATATGTTGGCATTCTACTCATGCTTTTAAGCTAAAAATAAGGGGGGGGGGGGGGGGGGGGGGGGATGTTGTAAAATGCTTGAAACCGAAAACGTCCCTTGAGAACAACATGGTTTGGCCTGGTGCCACCATAAGAGAACTGAGCCAAATAAGGATCTAACAGCATATGGAGAGATTTAACACTTTCAAGAATATTGGTATACAACTGCTTTAAAATGTGAAATTGTGCACCTTTGGACTATTTTCTGCAAGCGAAGTAGTAACTCGTGAATCAACATGGAAATTTCGCCTAGCCATTGTACACTCGACTTTATACTAAAAGGAATAGGAGAAGAGTGTAAAGTATTTGAAACCAGAAACATCTCTCGACAACCTAGCCTGGTCTGGTATGGTCAACTTGCCAGCATATAGTTCGACTAACTAATGCATTAATAAAGTAGTGACTGGCGGATCGATAATAAATATTATGTTGTCCTTGTACTCTCGACTTTATACAAAAAAAGAAGGTGGGGGGTGACATACGGGTCTACTCCGCTGCCACCAAATAGCTCGACTGACCGATACATATAAAAAGTACAGACTGAGAGATCGACCCATAAATTTTATGTCAACATTCTACCCTAGACTTTATATACTTGAAAATAAGGGGAAGATGGTCTAAAACTAGCAACATCGGACAGTGTGGTATGGTCTGTTGCCACAATGTAGCCCAATTAAGCTAAGGGGCCATCTAGCCATGTATAAAGAGATTTAAAACACTTCCAATCACGTGGGTGTAGAACTTTTTATTTGCTGCCTAATAATGTAACACTAGTGCACCTTCAGATGCAGTGAGGAAAACAATTCTCGTATCTTGTCTAAAAATAATAAGATAATATTCAGATTTAACACCTTGGGCTGTTTTATGTAAGGGTGAGCTTGTCCACCATAAAGTAAGTAGTAACTCATGAATCAACATGCATACTTCGCATAGGCATTGTATTATTCATAAATGAGAAGTATGCAAAGCGCGTGAAAGCAAGCCATGATGTAACATTTTTACAAAGATTTAGAACATCTTCAAAAGGAAAGTTTATCATGGAAAGTGCGGGAGGTTTTCAACCTTGTGGCGTAAGAGGCAATTAGGTTAATTTTTTTTTTACATTTTGGCTTATTGGCCAAAAAAAACACCTAAATAGATGTTTTTGGGTTTCGCTTATATCTGAACAATGTTGCATATGGTCGTATAAGGCAACAGGCAAATTCATAAGCACTTATTTAGATACATTTATGACTTGTAAGTTAAATTTTGAAAGATAAAAATAAGTCTAATTAACTAAACGTGCTGTAAGGATATGCATGGGAGGATGAGAAAGGTGTTTCAATGTGAGGATGAGATCGGTCGATGTATAAATGAACGAGAATAATTTTTCGGATATCGTGTTTATACATACTCAATAAATAAAAACTTTATGATAGTTATAAGTTAAAAAAGTATGTAAATGACGAGTACACGTACATATATACAAGTGATTGTGAGATTTCACGATCAGTGTCAGCTCTAGAGAATACGTTACTTGGTGTAGAAAATCTACAAGTTACAGTTCGCGTAGATCATCTTTTTTTTGGAATTTAACAAAAAAAAATGGTATGGACATATTTAGAGAATACGTTACTTGGTGTAAAAAATGGTATGCTCGTGCGTTGCCACGGGCTATGTAATTTTATGTTCTAGCTAGACCTCCACATTATGCTTATATCTAACTTTATGTGGACTATATCATGAAATAGGAAAACAATTCAATTCCAAGAATAGGATGACATAGTAGCTCCGTACGGACATGGCATTGCGATGGATTCAGCGCAAGGGGTGTTCCGTCTAGCCGCGAGTCTTGCATTGCGCTGAGCTAGAAGTGTCTGCTTTTTCTCAGGTGATATGTTGTGCCAATTTTCTCTTCGACGAGCGTTCATCTCTTGTCTCTCCTTTAGTGATACGTTCCGCCTTGCCTGCCTTTGGCGAGCATTTCTCTCATCTATTGTTTTCTTTTGCCTGGCTACTCTTCTTTGGGCATTCATGTCCTCCCTTTTTTCGTCTGTTAAGTTATTTCGTCGTGCTCTGTCACGTTCCCGTCTTGCTTGATTTCTGCATTTTCTCATGTTTGCAATTGCGTCGTCTTCATGATTGACGTGGAGAAGATATCTAGTGCTACTAGCTGTTAGCTGGTACAATGCATTTCAAAGAATGTGGACCGTTCGATCTCGCACGTAGGGACAGGATCAATACCTCGGTTGCTTCGTTGCCTGATATGCAAAAGACACCCTGGGTTCGTCAATATTGAGCAAAGAAACGCGTCTTCTTTCTCTTCCTAGGTTTCAGGAGTAAATGATACTGCTAGTACTAGGCATATATACTCTCTTGCATTGTAAATGTACTCTTCAGAGAATCAGAGTGCATGTTGTGTGTTGTATGCAATTCTTTGTTCAGTTACTGATGCCCACAAGGACTGTTGTGTGTTTCCAAATTTGTGTATTTAGCAGTAGCTGATTTTTTTTCAAAGCTAAAAATTTGTTGGTTTTAGACTATGGGATGTTACTGTATCTGTAAATTCAGGGGACGAGCATGTTGAAACTTCTTTACTGTGACAGCCAATTGTTCGTGGGAACAAACTGGATTATTTATCTTTCAGATGCGATTGCAGTAGCTAGTTATAGGTTTGGGCGTGCCCAAGAAAATTGACAAACTCACAATGCTTCAATGAATGTAGATAAAGTTCACTATGGGTAATATTGGTACATACATTTACAGAGTTCTATGGAAACTTCAAAACTAGTAGGACTAGTAGATAAAGTTTACTATTGGTCTTCGATTTGATTGGTAATGATGTTATAGCACAAATTTGGTTTTAGAGTGTGGGACATTATCGTACTAGTAAATCTTGATCCAACTTGTGTATATAGAGGTATCCTAAACCCAACTTGTGTATATATATTGGTAGGGGATGTGAATTGTAACCACCAGATGCTCACGTAGCAAGTATGGTCTGTTTTGTTTTGCGGGGAAATATCTTCTTATTTCTTAACCTGAGCTTTTGATTAATGAACACCAAATGACTTAAAATGCTGATCCAACTTGTGTATATAGTTTCTGTTGGTTTCCTCTAGAACCATTATGGGGAGTTCTGTTGTTTTGCCTAGTGAGACTTTTGCCAAGAATCTGGAGAGGAGAGCTGTATATAGTTTCTGTTGGTTTCCTCTAGAACCATTATGGGGAGTTGTGTTGTTTTGCCTAGTGTGACTATTGCCAAGAACCTGGAGAGGAGACCTGTATAAAATAGAAGGCATCGGACATTACTTTCTTTTTGCTGTTATATGATATAGATTGGCAAATAGAGATTGCAGTACAGGTGCCACCTGAAAGTAAATGTCATTTGAAACTTCAATGTGAAAATAGGGTACTAGTCTTTCCTTTAGGACTATATCTCTGAGCTGGTAATGCCAGGGTGTTGCTTTCCTTTCTGTGAGACCTCTCCAACTTTCTAGTCAAAAGCTTGGTTATTCGCACGTGGTCGTCAGAACATCTCATTTGTCAAACTACAGTTTGCGAACCGTGTGAAATCCATCCATGCCCAAAACTAAGCAGCCTTCAAATGTTTCTCCTAGTAGTAGGAGAGCTATATTAAATAAGAGTTCTGCAAAAAAAAATCCTTTTATCTTTTATCTATCATGTTTCCATCAGTAGACGTTGTTCCTCACAGATAGTAATTTCTCTTTTGTCCCATTTATTCATTACCTTTGAAATGATGTGGATTCATCACTCAAATGACAATAGAAGGTTAAACTATGGATGCCATTAGTTGCATCATGCCCTTATCTCACGTCCGTACTTGTTTCTCCTGAACCTGCTAAATTGATACTTTTTCATACTTCTATATGTGCTCACCTCATATATTTTCTGAGCGTACTTGGTTCTAAGCTATAGAAATGTGTGTTACCTTACTTCTGAGGTATGCAGCTTCTGATCTTGCAAATGAGAGGAGGTGTATTTGTGGTCATCCCAGAAAATGTAGCATTGGCAGGAAAAGGAATGTTCTCGTATGTCAACACTAAAGTACCGCATAGTGTGTCAGCATGCTTCTGTACATCCTTTTTCACATCTAGACGTTTAGCTAATTTTTGTGTTTCAGACATTTCTGGTGATAGAAGGGGCCTCTTCGCACTTGCAATTTTTTTGGTCAATACTATTAGATGTGTTTGAAAATGACGGATGCATGCCACTGATTGATATCTTCCTTTTGGAACCTTGTAAAGGGGATAGTCAATTTGATTAGTTCATCCCTTGGCATTGTTTCTACCATGATCCGAACATAATAATGCCACTATTTAATATGTTTTCTGAAGCTGTGTTCTGGAACGATCCTTGAAGGCATCACAAACCAGAGTTTGATAGGAATTTGCGATTCTGATAACCAGAGTGAGGATAGCACATCCTTTGCTACGCTGATCAATTATAGTACATTGAATTTGCTGGGATAACCAGAGTGAGATAGGAATTTCTGGGTTATTGGCATAGTTCAGTTTTTTTCTTTAAGTCAAGGACCAGGGCCTCTAGCTATTCATTAAGTAGACAAATAACTGATCAATTGTGTATATAGTTCACATGCTGATTGTGCAGATTAGGCTACTTATTGAACTTTATGAAAAGATGCTTTTAATTTAAACCATTAACTTGGAACTATAAAATAGATGGCTTGTAATTTTCTTATTTCGCTGATTATGATGGTTTGTTTCGAATATATGATTGTTTCTTATTCTTGCTTTTGTCATGTAGGTTTGTTGTTGTGCTTGGATGTGGATGGCGGTGGAACAAGATGGTACATACTTAGTGTAGTATTATATTTAGTTATTCTGAACTTACAAGCAACATGTGCTTTGCGAACAGCTTATGTCGTTGATGTTCTGATGTACTCGAAGAGATTAATAATTATTGTAAAAGTATGTTAGTGTTCCTGATGTTCCGCTTGTTTTAAAAGAAGTACCGAGTACATTAAAATCTGTTGTTTTTCGTTAAGAAACCAAGTTAAACATAGGATTTCAAGCCGCCTATTCGTTTAGTTCCAGTGTTCGCTACATATTAAAAAATGATGCGGATGAGCTGGTCTTGTGCATGCAACAGGGGATTTTAAATCTGGGACTCAAACAAGAGAGAACAGAGAGAAGATGCAGTACAAGGAAAAAAACGATGGGACAGATGAGCTGGTCTTGTGAATACGGAGGTTCTTTCAAGGGTCCAAGCGCAAAACGACCATGAGTGGGATGCGAAGGGGTAAGTGGACTAATCCTATCCCCACGTACATGATCCAACGGCCCATGTTCTTTAAAATGCATTGTATCACCTAGCAGCTTGTATCACTGGATATTCTCTCGATTGACGTGGTATGCCCACGGCAATCCCAGTGTCGAGTACCCCAGGTATATTTTGAGAGAGAAGATGTGCGCGCTGGTAGTATCGGACGGCTGACAAGCAAGGATTTACCCAGGTTCGGCCCCTCATCGTGAGGTAAAGACATACTCCTGCTTGTCTGATTATGATGATATATGAGGTTACATGGTGGCCGTGATGGCGATATGGTGAGACATGGTCTCGTTATGCCTATGCGAGTTGTGGATCTAGTCTGCCTCTATGTGGGTGCTCCTGCCTGGCTTTATAAAGGGAGCCAGGTAGGGTTTACAAGAGTCCTAGTAGACTACGTCTTGGAGTCCTTGACTTGTGCTTGAAGTAATTGCTGGGCCGCCAGGTGGGCCTTCGTCTGGGCTGCACCAGGTATACCAATAATAGGGGACCCGAAGGGTATAACCTCGTCAGTAGCCCCCGAGTGTCTGGTCGATTCGAAGTATCGGGCAGAGACTCAAAACAGTATGTCGAGTAGGCGTAGTCGATGCGTCGGATGTGTTGATGACCATGTGATGACTGTATTATCCATTCTTCGTGAGTTGAATCATTTATGAGAAATCCAGTGTATGAAATCCAATAATAATAAATCCGATGCGATCTATAGAGAGACCGACTTTGAGAAATCCAGTTTAAGAAATCCAATAATAATAAATCCGATGCGATCTATAGAGAGACCGACTTTGAGAAATCCAGTGCGGGCTGTAGAGAACCCAACTTTGAGAAATCCGATGCGGGCTATAGAGAACCCGACTTTGAGAAATCCGATGCGGGCTATAGAGGACCCGACTTTGAAAAATCCGACACGGGCTATAGAAAACCCGACTTTGAAAAATCCGACGCACTAGAGCCAATGGCGAATGCGCTCCCGATGGGAGTAATTAATGAAATCTGAGTTGTCCAAGGATGCTCTCAACTTGGGCGTAGTCTTCACTCTGTTGCAGCGTTTTCTTATACTTTTGACTCGGTAATTCGTCGGGTGCGCGTCCTGCGCTCCCAATGGGAGTAGCCCCCGAGTGCCTGGTCGATTCGAAGAATCGGGCAGGGACTCATCTGCAGGTGTATGTTACCGTCTGATTCTTTGCTCATTTTTCTATGTACTTTTGAGTCGAGATTGTCTTGATTGTGCATGCTGAGTCGGTAATACGTCGACTGATGCTTTGTTTGTTTTGGAGTCGAGATTGCCTCGAATGTGCATGCTGAGTCGGAAACACGTCGACTGATGCTTTGTTTGTTTTGCCTAGGGATGATGGCATAGTAGGCCTGGTACGCTCGACGGATCGGGACCAGTTAACTGCACCTCAGGGCAAAACCTTACTAGCCTACTTCAAGTTCGAGTCCCCGGACTCGAACCCGGAACAAGCTGGTCAGGTCCGACTCAGGCCGCGAAGGTCTTACTGAGCCGGCCTGCAGCATAAATTTGCGACCTAACGCGTCCGTCAGGATTTTCTTCATGTCTGTTGACATGGAAAGTTGCAGGGCAAACGCCGTAGGAGCGGGCCCCGGCCCAGCTCGACGGATCGGCGGGTCTTACCTTTGTACCGTGCGTGCAGCATCCGATTTATACATGCGGCGGACGCAATCTCGGGGATTTGTGAATGAAATATGTATGAGGCTAAGTAGCTCAGTCGAATGGTCGTTCGACAGCTCTTGTGTGTAACGATTGATTGATTTTGCTCGTAATGTCTATCGGGTGCGCGTCAGTGCTCCCGATGGGAGTAGCCCCCGAGGCTATGTGCAACTGTTTGTAGTTGGGCATAGGCTCGATTTGCCTTCATTTTGTTGTTGTCGAGTATCTTGTGAGTGCTCCAATCTTTGCGTCTGCTGGCGTAGATATTTGCCGGGTGCGCAGCACCCGAGCCAATGGCGAGTGCCCTCCTAATTGTCGAGTGCGGCTGAGGCTTTTTCAAGTAGCCAACCTGCGCGGCGCAGCTCCCGAGTCTTCGAGTGCGGCCAAGGCTTTGCGAGTTGGGACCTATGCGGCGCAGCCCCCGAGTGTTCGAGTGCGGCCAAGTCTTTGCGAGTTAGGACCTGTGCGGCGCAGCCCCCGAGTGTTCGAGTGTGGCCAAGGCTTTGCAAGTTGGGACTGTGCGGCGCAGCCCCCGAGTGTTCGAGTGCGGCCAAGGCTTTGCGATTTGGGACCTGTGCGGCGCGACACCCGATAAAGTATCAGGTGCGGCCAAGGCAATTTTGCTGCGGCCTGTGCGGCGCGGCACCCGGTAGAGCATCAGGTGCGGCCAAGATCTTGCGGTGTTTAGCCGGAAGAAGTCGACGCGGCGGACCGGAGTCGACACGGCGGAGTTGAGAGGTGTAGGGAGTCAAAGCGGCGGACCGGAGTCGACACGGCAGAGTTGTGCGACGAAGAGGTCGACGCGGCGGACCGGAGTCGACGCAGCGGAGTTGTGCTGCTGGGGTAGTCGACGCGTCGGACCGGAGTCGACGCGGCGGAGTTGTGCGACGAAGAGGTCGACGCGGCGGAGTTGTGCAGTTAGCTGTTCATGAGCGACGGAAATCTGTAGACTGTTGTTGTTTGTCGTTGATGACGAAGCGCCAGCCCCGAGTATCTGAGGTGGAGTCGAGGAAGTCACGGGTGTCGCCTTGTTCCCGAGTCGATGATTTGTCGGGCCGTGTGGTCCGGTGGCCAATGATGATTGCCGCAGTTGATCTTGACGAGGGCGAGGTTGGTGTCGAAGCGCCAGCCCCCGAGGGTATGTGGTAGGGTCGATGAAGGCGAGGCTGCCAGCCCTCTTGTGTCGGAGTCGAAGTCGACGAAGGCGAGGCCGCCAGCCCCCGAGTGTCAGGAGCGCCATGTATATGTGTAGACGTCGGCGAGCTGCTGATGAAGATGTGCAGCGTCGTCGCCGACCTGAGCCGCCAGTCTGTCGGGTATATGCAGTCGACGCTGATGTCGTTGTTGATGTCGAGTTGTGATTGTCGGACGGAGTCGATGGTCCGTCGGGTCGGTGATGATTTTAGCCAATGTGCTGGCAGCGGACGCTGACCACTGCCGTCTTCCCGAGTCGCCGGTTTGTCGAGTGCGCGCAGTCAAATATGATGTCGTTTTTTATTTCGAGTGCCAGCCCCCGAGGGTACGTAGTGCCCTTCTAGGGAGCGGGCTTTGTGTGCTGGCACCGCCGTGTTGGTTGATGAAGCGGAGGAGAGTCGAAGTTTGCCCGCAGCGGGGTCGTTGAGGTTGTCGATTTGTCGATGAAGAGGATGCCAGAGTTGCGAGCGTTGAAGCCAGTTAGTCGCAGTAGAGGCTGCCGATCACACTTCCGGTTTGTTAACTCGCCGGTCCATCGGGTGTGCATGGCTTAAGCCAATGCGCCTTGTCACGCATGAGTTAGCTGATGTTTGCACGACGTGAGAGTCGTTGTTGTTGTAGATTTGTCCATGCAAAATAGTGCAAATTGAGAAACAAAAGATTTGCACTCATACATAACTACGTATATGTATGAAGTGAATAAACAGGAAGAATAGCACCTGGATGTTTTTGCTAGCGTCATGATTTGCATGCGTGTGTACGTGCGTATGCCTAGGTAGGCATGCATCGGATCCTTGGCAGCTGCTGCACGGGCTCTCTTTTGCATGCGTACGTCGATGGAGGTGGCTTCTCGCGTCCTGGCCTGAGCCCAGAAACGCGTCTTGGTCGTGGTGGCGGGTCGAAGTTTGTCTGCGAGCGGGCAGCAGCGGATGCACGAGGAAGCCCGCGGTGGAGTTGGAGTCGATCACGGCTGAGGATCACGACGAGTCGGCGATTTTGATGTCTCGAGCTGACCGCTTGTCTGTTTCTGCAATAAAACTTCTTTTTTCCTCTTGGAACCTGAACCAAGCGAGGTTTGCACGTAGCTTTGCTTCCATGCATGGAAAATCCCATGGATTAGGAATAAAGAAAACAATCAATTGAATGGGTAATTAACGAGAGAGAGTAGATTAAATAAAGGAGCCATCGGCCATGGCCATGTGCAGCTGTGCTCAGCTCATGCAGCTGTCCATGAGCTGAGTCCGTAATCTGCACCCGCGGCCTGATCTTTGTCGTGACGTTCGCATGCAGTACTGCTTTGCTTTTTGAATCGATTGATTGATCAGCTCGCGAATCGTGGCTGCAACGTATGGCCACGGAAGGACTCCGTGAAGGTTCTTCGTTCACCACTCGCGATGAATGCGGGTCCAAGGATCGAGAGAGGCGGCTTCGGGTTCTTCTTTTCGATCGAGGGATTCTACGGTTTGCCCGGCTGGGCACGCCTGCTTTCGAGGCTAACAGATTGGATGGCGTGAGCCTATGCGCGGAACGCGTCGTCCTCGTTGCTGGCCGCCGCTTGTGATGTTATATGTAGATTGGTTCCGTGACGCACGGAACGCCGCCGCTAGATTGGATCACGGGAGCTATGCACCTGGAACGCCGCCGCCGCCGTAGTTGACGAATTTTGCTGTTGTCGATGTAGATTGGAGCCGCCGAAACCGCGATCCAGCGCGCGTTCTTCCCACAGACGGCGCCAATTGACGTGGTATGCCCACGGCAATCCCAGGGTCGAGTACCCCGGGTATATTTTGAGAGAGAAGATGTGCGCGCTGGTAGTATCGGACGGCTGACAAGCAAGAATTTACCCAGATTCAGCCCCTCATCGTGAGGTAAAGACCTACTCCTGCTTGTCTGATTATGATGATATATGAGGTTACATGGTGGCCGTGATGGCGATATGGTGAGACGTGGTCTCGTTATGCCTATGCGAGTTGTGGATCTAGTCTGCCTCTATGCGGGTGCTCCTGCCTAGCTTTATAAAGGGAGCCAGGTAGGGTTTACAAGACTCTTAGTAGACTACGTCTTGGAGTCCTTAACTTGTGCTTGAAGTAATTGCTGTGCCGCCAGGTGGGCCTTCGTCTGGGCTGCACCAGGTATACCAATAATAGGGAACCCGAAGGGTATAACCTCGTCAATGATCAATCGAGGTTGTCAAAATGAGTTGACATTTGTTTGGTGTGCCCTCACGCAGTGGAAGTGAGCAAGCAAGTTCAAGTTTTTCACCTTTGAAAAAAATTATATTATTATAACACTAATACATGTTATAAAAGTTCATGAATCTATCTGGTCAATAATTAATGTAACTATATTCAGATGCGTGCGACGTTTAGAATGCACTGTTATAGGAGGGTACCGTTGACAGTTTCACCAGGATTTGTTAGATGAGATGACGCGAGGGTACTATTTACTGAAATAGTTGGGTATGCGTGAGCTGGTACGTCATTGTAGTTATCTGCATATTGTTTTGCCTCTGACATCTGCATGAAAATGGTTACTCGGGGGTGAAATAGAAAATTAAGCCCTATACCAATTTAAAATACCATGGGAAGGACGTACCTTCATTTAATAATTGTATAAATCACCACTTCAACATGCGTTTTTTTAGTACCAATTTATTAGAAGAGAGATATACCTGGCCTCTTTATATGGTGGTATCAGTTGACACAAACCACCGAGCAACCAGCTCGACTGATTCCGCTAGCTACGGTATGTCTCTGACCAAGCAGGTCTATCGATTCCCTCTATCCAGCGTACTAAGCAAACTGAATTTACTTCTTGGCTAGCTGATCTACCGTGGCACCGGCGGACGTAATGCCAGCGATGTCAATCAGCAGAACAGCGGCACGCCGACCGAGTCTCGGTGATACGGTGGGATTCTGGCAAGGTCGACGCAAGGGCGAGATTATGACGGGCGGCGTTTCTCGAGTTTGGCACAACATCAAGCTGGCGGCAGAACGACAATGCTTGGCGAGGTCGCAGAACACGGCGGTGGAGTCTGCGCTGGTTCGCATTATATAGCGAAGCATAATCAGGAGTTTTTGTAGGAGTAGGATTAGAGGCAAGGGCCCCAAGGCACGCTGTAGGAGTTCTTGTAGGAGTAGGATTGGCAGGGTGGGAGTATGGCCTATCTTGCATTAGAGCAGAAAAGAGGGAGCACGGGCAGGCTGCACGATCAGGCTGTAGGTGGGCACGCTCACGGCTGCCCACCAACTTGCCACCTGTGCCCATATAATTTAATGGGGCTTCCGCGATGTGTCCAGTTCTAATCGACATACCAAGTGGGCTACCATATGTCCCATTTGAACCCACCAAATTCTCTGTACACGGGAAAAGGCAAAGGACCTGGCGTTGAACTGATCGATCATGGCTCGCGTTCTTCTTCAAGAGCAGCGGCACGAGTGCACGACGGCCGCGAGGCAGGTCCAGGAGTTCATCGTCTCCAAGCCAGCAGAGGGCGAGAAGCAGGCCGCGGATGGCTCGTCGGACACCCTTGCCGTCGCGCGCTCCGTCGGCCGGGCTGCGCCGCCATCAGCGTTCAGCGTCGGCCTGCTAGAAGTAGGAGAGCGTGAATGGGTCGGCGGCCAAGGATGAGCACGATAAGGTGAAAAGCACGGCGAACACGCGCTTGGGCATGGGCCTCCGTTGCAGCTAGTGCAGGACTCTCACCAGCTCGTTCGTTTTTCGAGACAAATACACAAATGGCTAGTGCAGGAATCCAGGCAACGCGCGGCACGACCCACGAACGCAGTACGCGCTGCCGCAGTACGCCGCCGTCCTCCACCGGCCGGCCGGGACGATGAGCGTCCGCGTGATGGCGGTGGCCAAGTCCGTCCTCGCCGAGCTCTGCCGACAGCAACGACGTCGGCCCCGGCTGGTACCTCATGGTCTTCTCCGGCCCGTTTGGGAAAACAATTATGGAAACAGTTGTAACTTAAAACGGATGCGTACGAGAGTATGCTTTGTCGTTTTTTTTTCCTTTCCTTGTGTAAGCCGAACTGGATTTGAACTGGATATTGGAGTGCGGAGGACGTACCACCCGACGTACCGCCCGTATGTACCATCACGGCAGCTACAAATATTATAGTATAGATAGATATTCCTTATTTATATGCACAAGTTTGTTCTCAGATTTGTAAACCCTAGAGATTGTGGTTTTTTCGTGGAGATTCCAATAGATTCACATGAATCCAACACGAGAACTGCATATCTCACAAATAAATAAATAGTAAGCCCGGGATCAACACCTATATAGGGAAAAAAGTGGAAATCACATACTCCCTCCGATCCATATTAGCGGGCATAGGTTTGTCTAAATTCATATGTATCTAGTTAAGTATTTGGACTAGATACATGTGTATCTAGACAAAGTTGTACCCACTAATATGGATCGGAGGGAGTATTAGAGTGTGGTCGCTGGTCGGGTGCCAGCCCGTAGGCTGTAGCCCTCAACCAAGGCAAGCCAAGCCGCCACCGTGTCGTGTTCGTGCTCTGCTAGTTTCCCTCGTCTCGGTGATTTCCGCACGTTTCCTCGCAGAGTCTACCGCTAGACGGCGTTTGTCGCCCCCAAAAGCACCTGGGCCCGCGCTGTCCTCGTGGTAAAAAAGTGTGACGCTCAGCAAATTAAGCACCGGTCCCACGTGTATCCAGTTCAGATTTCCGACCGCTTAAATTATCCCTGCTCTCTATGTCCTGCTGGTCTCAGACGCTTTAGGGTGTCACCTAATTAGTTTTGACCGGCCACGGCCAGACAGACAAGGGCAGTTGATCATCAAAGCCAGCTATACATAGCTTAACACTTTAATGCATGTCTCTCGCCTTGCCTAATGTACCTGTAAATTATGCATGTGTCTGCTCTTTCAAACAATTTTATTAGTCAGTCTTCAGAGAAAAGCACTACTGGATTCCAGCATCTAGGAGTTGTACCTTCTAATCCATTTGGTCCTCGATTTGAATCTCTAAACGAAATAATCAAATGCATGTGGGCCACCTCTGATTCCTTTTCTTTAATTTGACCGACTAGCAGCATATGCGGCTTGATGGGTCGGCGACCGGCGTGTTGGTTCGTCCTACCAAATCTCAGCTGGCAGTTGCAGCGCAAGATCCCGGCATTTTCGACAGGCAAAGCAAAGCTTAGCCAGAATGGCACGCCGCAGTAGCTATGCCTGTTGTTTATGCAGCAACTTGTGGCTGAGGTTTCGTGGGAGTACATGTATTTCGTGGTCAGTGTACCACACGTTTGTTCGTACGACAGCTCAAGCCTCGTGCCGCATGGCGCGATTATCTGCTTTTCTGATCTCGCATCGCTAGCTGTACCAGACACCATTTTCAATTCGTCAGACACTACTTAGCATTTCTGAAGAATATGGTGCTGCGTCTACGAATAAAAAGATGTAGTGCTACCACTAATAGCAACCGTAGCCTCGGAAAATTGTATCGAGTGATCTGAAATTTCATAGAGGATGTGGAGGTTGTGTCCAAAGTCAAACTGGCTGAACTTGAGCCTCCAAGAATGTTCATGTGTTTTTATAATAATAAAAATAAAGTTCATCACATTTAAAACAACATAAGACATAACTTAATAGACATGGTTCAACAAGATAGCTCGATCGTGACTACTTGTTATTGTCAAAGCATGAACGCCAATACCTTTACTTCTCAAGTAGTCGTTGGGATGCCGTTCCTGGTATCGGCGTCATTCTCCTGTGTCGGAAGACCCGCTCTGAAGGATCGGCGTCGTTAATCTCGATCGACTTTCCATTGTCCTTGACGAGATCCTCATCTTCAATGCCGGCAACCGCAGCGCCTATAGTGCACTTCATCTCTATTATCCCACCCTTGAAGGTAGCTGAAAGGACATCTTACCCTTAATTGTTTTTTAGGTAATACCGCTAGGGTTCAACAAACTCAAAAATTCATTTCGGCACCCGGGTGCAGACGCACTGCTATTAAAAAACAAATTTAGAAATGTCAAAAGAGTTTGAAATAAAATTTCACGGAGACATCTTTACATCTTGTGTGTTTACAAAGCCGTTTCGTGAAAATAGAAAAAAAAAATCTCGTGAAAAGGACAAAAGTTTGTCTTTTTCGTAGACAAAAAAGTCGATTTTCCCGTGAGACGAATTCGTTAGCACATACCCCCTCTGTTCCACAATATAAGATGTTTTAGGTGGTACACATATTGTCTAGATTCGGACTAAAAAGAGTGTATGTGTACACTAAAATATGTCTAGATACATATGTATGCATGTGCATTTGGGAAATGGCTATAACATCTTATATTGTGGAACGGAGGGAGTAGAATGCTAACATTGATATGCAAACATTTTCTTTATTTTTTAATATTTTAAATACTGGGTGCATTGCACAGTGCACCTAGCTAGTAGTAAGCAAAACGCCTATCCCATAGGCACCAAATGGAAGATCCACCTCGGTGGCTTGAGACTTGGCGCGAACCCGACGGTTGCTTGAGGCCATCTCCAGCCGTCCCCCCGAGCCCCCCAGGAGGCCTTTTTCGCGCCGCGCCAGCCAAAAAGCGCCGTTTTCCTACCACTCGGCCCCCCCAGAAGCCCAGTTAGCGCCGTTTCGGCGGAAAATAGCGCCGGCGCACCCAGGCGAAACCCAGCCCACTGGGTTCGGCCTGGGGGGGCGAAATAGCGCGAAAGGCGACGCGGGCCAGCTCTGTCAGCGACGCGGGGAAAATGGCGCGGAACAGAACGCCCGTGAAGCGGCGCGTCCTCATCTTCTCGGCTCCCGCGTCGGTCAAAAAGCCTGCCGGAGTTATTGGCGTGGCCAGCGGCCAATGCTTCCGCCGGTCAAAGGCTGCCGGAGTAATGACGTGGCCGGCGCGCGTCGTTTCGAAGCCCAACGGAGGCCACGCGGCGCAGTATCGCCTGGCCGCGGCGCGCTATGAAGTTCCCCCACCACTCGCCGTCCGTCCACACCAGCTCTCGCCTTCCTCGCTCTCGCTAGACCCTCGCCGTCCTTCTGCTCTCTGCCTCCCTCTCGTCCATCCTTCGCTAGCAGCAATGGCCGACGACGGCGCCGCCGCTAACGGCTTTGGCTGCCGCAGCTTCCGCAAGAACGAGGCATGGGCCCTGTACAGGTGCGGGTACCCGTGCCAGCCGGACATGCGCGTCCCCGGCGCCTCCGGCGGCCAGGCAGCGTGGGCGCTCAGCATGGGTGGCATCCCCGTGCCTCCCATCCCTGTAGGCGCCGAGTTCGAGTACGCCATCGACGAGGTCCGGGAGGGCCTGATGGCGGAGCAGGCCGCGGACCCGCGCTGGAGGGCGGAGGGCAACTCCGCCTTCTGGACGGCGTACTTCCAGCGCCGCCACGAACAGGACCTCAACGACTGCGGCACCAACGGCCAAGTGGAGGGCCGCCACAACCGCGACGGGCGCAAGCGGTGGTGGGGCGGCGAGGGGCGCAGCCTCGACAATGTGATGGAGTACATCGCCAACGGGAACACACCGCGCCTGGAGATGCCGCCGCGCAGGGTGTCCTGGACCCCGCGGCGGATGGGCGCGGCGGCCTCGTCGTCGTCGGGGAACTCCTCCTCCTCCGACGCGCGATCAGCGCCGTCATCGTCCCGGTACGCCCCCTCCTCCTTGACGCCCCCCTTTCTCAACTCCGGGCGCCTTGCCCCGGTGCGCAGCGGCGCCCTGCGCATCAATGGGCCACGCGGCGGCTCCCAGCGCCGCGCCGCCTCACCGCCACGCTCCTTCCTCCGCCGCCTCGTCAAGGCCAAGAAGGAGCCCAAGCCGGAGCCGGAGCAGGAGGAGGAGTGGCCCGGCCTGAAGGAGGTGGAGGAGGCGTCCTTCAACACCGTCCAGCCGGCGCTGCCGGAATGGGCCGAGGACTGGAGCCTCCACTCCTTCACCGAGGAGGAGGTGGAACGCCAGCGTGTGGCCCTCGCCGACCTGGAGCGCAGGCGCGCGGAGGAGCGCCAGCAGCGCCAGGAGCGCCAGCGAGCTACCGCGGCCAATGCGGGCCGTCGCAGCCGCATCCCGCCTCCTCCGTGGCGCCGGAGGTCGAGTACTACAAACTCGACCCGAGCGACGACGACGAGGACGACGCCTTGCAGAAGGCCCTGCTGCTGAGCAAACTGCAGCACGGCGACGACGGCGCAGGCCCAAGCAGGCCCCCCGGCGGCGATGACGGCTCCGACGACGACGGCGACTACAGCGCCGCGATCCGTGCGAGCCTGGGCCTCAACTAGTCGCCCTGGGCCGAATAAAAGTGTTTTTAATTTTTAGTTTTAGTTTCTGCCAATGTATCTCGGCGAGTTTGCGCCAATATGATGAACTCGCCGTCTTTCTGTTTGCGCCATTTTTTGAATTTTTGTTGGGTCTGGACACGGCTGGTGAACGCGCCCCCCCCCCCCAGCGTTCAGTTTCGCGCCGTTTGGCGCCGCGGCGCCCCAGAAAAGGCGAAGTTTTGGACCCTAGGGGGGGCAACACGGCTGGAGATGCCCTGAGACTTGAGTTCTGGTTCTCTTCCCTGCACTGTACCACAGGCGTACGTAGCTAGGAATCCTAGACTAGGACGCACGCTGGGGGAGGACACATCGATTGTTTTTTTTTTTGAGAGCAGAACACATCGATTCGGTCCTTCAGTACAAGTAAAAGCGGCTCTCCCATAACGCGAGCCTTATCCTCTCGGCTACAGTAGACACAGGCGGAGAGAAAGGCGACTCGTGCGTCCAGCTTCTCGCCGGCGAGTCCTGCGCTCCCCTCTGCCTCCGGCCGCCGTTCCGGCGCCGTGAGGTGGGGGGGGAGCTCGGGTACTAGCTCGTGCGTGTAGATAGGTGGTAGTTAGGTCTCTAGGTGTGTGTTCCTCGGCGGCATCGAGACGGCGGCGATGGCGTCGGCGTGTGAGGTGTGGTTCATCCCCTCCGCTCCCCGTTCCGGCCTTGGTGCCGGGGAGGTCGTGATGGCTCTCAGTCGGGTGCTCTCTGCCATCTTCTCTTCTCCGGCCGACCGTGGTGGTGAGGGGAGAAGGAGGTGGCTGCGGGTGTTCCGTTTTTGGTGGTGGTGTTGCAGGTGGTCTTCTCCTTCGGTGCTTCTGCTCTGGCCGGCCGTGGTGGCGAGGGAGCGGCGCTTGGAGGTGCTTGGGTGGTGGTGGTGGTGGTCCTCGACGACGGCGAGCTGGCTGGTTGTTGGGCGGAAGCGGGGAGAGGAAGTTGTGGCCGTGCACGTTCATCGCCTCTCAGTCCCGTCGCGCGGCGGCGGGCGGCTCCTGCGGCTGTCTACAAGGTGTGGTGGCGGCCTCTTCCCGCCGGCGAGCGGTACGGCGGCTCCGGCGTCGTCTAGGGTTCTGGGGTGCGGCTGTGGATCTGATTGCGCTTCTTTCCGGTGGCTGAGGGTGCTCTCTGCACTTTTCTGGGCTTTTTTGTATTTTCGTTGTTTCTTCTGGGCCTGTTTGTAAAAGTGGTGAGCCTCCTTAATATATGAATCAGATCCTTCCTAAAAAAAAAAAGCGGCTCTCCCATGCTAAAGAAAGCGCTCCCGTACGTACGCTCCGACAGTAACCTGGCCGGCCCACACGCTTGTACAGAACGGCCGGGGAAAGTGAGCATGAAAACAGTATTGTAGGGACTTGGTTAGAATATGTAAATATGTACAAGGGTTAAAGTGTGGGGAACGTTCTGTATATGATGTGAGAAGAAAGAGGGGAAAATGCAAGTTCCAGAATACTCTTGTCCACCTTGTCTTGGCTCACCGCCGGTAGAGTATAGGGTACACAACATGGTATCAGAGCACGACGGCGAATCGTCGGATCGGCGCGGGTGTTGACGGAGGGAAGTTCCTGCAGGTGGAGAAGCGGGAGTTGGGGATCGTTTCTGGTGGTGGCGGCTGATCGAGCTCTGCCTCTAGGCGGCGAGTTGGTCTGCTTCAAGATCCGGCGGCTGGCTGTCTTGGAGGTCCTGGGAGAAGGTTTCCTCTCGATAGAGTAGAGAGATATAAGGCAATACTAGTGGCCAAAGGCTTTAGCCAAACATATGGGGTTGACTATGATGAAACATTTGCACCGGTTGCAAAAATGAGTACCATTAGAACCCTGATCTCTATGGCAGTGAATAACAAGTGGAAATTGTTTCAGCTAGATGTAAAGAATGCTTTTCTCCATGGAGATTTGCAAGAGGAAGTCTATATGGAGATTCCGCCGGGATTCAACGGACTTGAGAATGAAGGCAAAGTATGTCGACTAAACAAAGCACTCTACGGACTCAAGCAATCACCAAGAGCCTGGTTTGGAAGATTTCAGAAAGAAGTTTGTTCACTGGGATTTCAACAAAGCAATGCTGACCACACCCTCTTCTTTAAGCATCACCAAACTAAAATTGTAATATTAGTCGTATATGTTGATGATATTGTGGTTACAGGGAATGATGATGAGGAGATAAGAAACGTGAAGAAGATGTTGGCAAAGTCCTTTGAGGTCAAAGATCTTGGCTTCCTCCACTACTTCCCGGGAATTGAGGTAGCATATGGTTCTCAAGGTATTTACCTATGTCAGCGAAAATATGTGCTTGATCTCCTTGCGGAAACTGGGATGCTTGAAAGTAAACCTGCTGCCACACCAGTAGAACCGAACCTTAAGATTACTGCTAGTTCAGGAGAACCTGTTGATAGGGGGAGGTATCAAAGGTTAGTGGGACGCTTAATCTATCTTTCTCACACTCGACCAGATATTGCACATGCATGATCCTCGGACAGGCCATTTTGATGTAGTAAATCGAATACTGAGGTATTTGAAAGGTTGTCCAGGGAAAGGTATTCTGTTCTCAAACAACGGACATTTAAAAGTGGAAGGATTCACAGATGCTGATTGGGCTGGGAGTTTGGATGACAGGAGGTCGACTTCCGGTTATTGCATCTTTGTTGGAGGAAATCTTGTCAGCTGGAGGAGTAAAAAGCAGAGTGTAGTGGCCAGGTCAACAGCAGAAGCAGAATTAAGATCCATGGCTTCAGGGTTATGTGAGATGTTATGGCTTCGACTGTTATTAACTGAACTACGATTGTTTAAGGATGGGCCATTGACACTCTACTGTGATAATCAAGCCACAATTAATATTGTGAACAATCCTGTTCAACATGACAGGACGAAACACATAGAGATCGATAGGCAATTCATCAAGGAGAAAATCGATGAAGGCGTGCTACAGGTGGATTTTGTGAAAACTGGAGAACAGCGTGCAGATATACTAACTAAAGGTGTTACTGTTGTATCATTCTTGAGACTATGTAGCAAGATGGGGCTCTTAAATATTTTGCCCCATCTTGAGGGGGAGTATTGTAGGGACGTGGTTAGAATATGTAAATATGTACAAGGGTTAAAGTGTGGGGGAACGTTCTGTATATGATGTGAGAAGAAAGAGGGGAAAATGCAAGTTCCAGAATACTCTTGTCCACCTTGCCTTGGCTCACCGCGGGTAGAGTATAGGGTACACAACAAACAGAGCCTGCCTGGAGGAATGGGTGCCGACATCGTCGGTCCGGTCGATGGCCGGCCGCGGCGCTGTACACACGTACCTGTCGCCGGCGGCGATGACCGGCTGTGAAGGTGAAGCAGTGGCCCGTTTGGCTTTGCCGATGTCCACTCCGGTGCCTGTTCTGGCGTCTACCCTCGGTAGCTAGGGGATGAGAAAACACAACGACTGATCATGCGGGTTGGCTACTAGGCTGCCTAGACTGACCAGAGATTAATCCTCATCTTTTCCATGGCTGCGGTACCAGCACCACTTTTCCACAATTGGTCCTCCGAGTCAGAAACTTTTCCATTGGTTTTCCCCAGAGGCAGTTTACTTCCTCTAATGCACAATTACCATGCATTCTGATTTTAGTTGAACTCCAAATTTATAAACTTTCACTAAATATACTGTCTCCTTTCGTTTTCTGAAAGTCAAAATTCACTATCTTGAATATACCCGACCGTTGCGTCGGGGATCCCTTAAAAATTATAGTGTAAACAAAATGGTATGGAGGAGAGGATGATACATTACATTGTCTAACGAATATGAAAAAAATCAGTTAATCAGGGTCGAGATACTAAATTTAATAAATGCGATGAGTGTGTATTATAATTTTTTAATGTGAAGAATTCTTTAGCTTAAGAATGGATGATGTGTAGCTTCCATGTAGTATCTAATAAATATCAGTGGAGATGACATTTTGAATTGTGAAAAATATGACGTGAATAGATTGCATGTTGAGATAGAAAAATATCATCTTAATACGAACAACGGATAAGTTGCTCCTTTCGATCCGGAAAGAATGTCGGCAGCTGTACACGAATTTGTACTACGGCAATACGTTCTCTACGACAATTAAAATGGACCAGAGGAGTAATAAAAACTCATTTATAGATAAAAAGGCATATCCAGCCAACCTGTTTTTCTTTCTAATAACCGGCATACGTTACCTGCAAGCTGTGTATATGGATAATAAAGCACACATGATGTGAGTGGAGATTATTGGCTCCCGAGCTCCAGTGCTCCCTCCGGTTTATAAAACTCGAAAATCATATTTGTGAGTTTATTATTTTTTGAAAATAAATCCGAGTGTACCCAATAGTATAGAATAGGAACACGCAAAAATATTAACTTAAAAAACTTTGTATGAGCTACACAAAAATAACAAAAATGTGGATGTAAGTATACTTATTTTCAAAGCTCGACGAGTTCCTTAATAAGGAGATGCCAATTTCGGACAAAAAGGAGACTCCAAGTTTTATAAGGATTTGTTATTTTTGTGTAGCACAGAATACAAAGTATTTGAATTTGATATTTTACACGTTCGTGGGATATACCTTTGGTTACACCGATTTTTTCAGTTTTTTTTACCTCACAACTATTATGTTCGAATTTTTTAAACGGGAGGGAGCAGACGGAAAACACTTTTTGCTCCCGAGCTGAAGTGCTCTCTCTGGTTAAAAAAATTCAAAAATCATATTTTTAAGTTTTAAACAAATCTGAAAATATTCTGGCATGTTGCTAATGATGTATCCCACAGACGTGTAAATTTTTGATTTGAAATACTTTATATTCTGGGCTACATAAAAAAACGTAGGATATTTTGGAGATTTGAAAGTATGTACATTTAGATCACACATTTGTCATTTTTGTATAGAATAGAATATAAACATGTTTTTCAGAATTTTCTGAATCTTATAAATATGATTTTTTTTACACGGGAGTCCGTGAGTAAGAAATCTCTACTCGGGGAGCAGAGCCAAAAAAAAAAAACTTCCCAACATGGTGTAAACAACATTATTCTCTGATAAAATCAGACGTAAATGGGCCCATTCGTATCAGTTTCTATCCCATATTGAGCTTTCACCACCGGCCCAACGCAAGTACGGCCCAAGTTGGAAGAAAACAGCGCCTCCGAAATATTTTGGCGGGACGAGAATCCCTCCATTTATCCCCTCCCAAATCGCCAAAATCAGCAGTGAACACAGAAAAATATTTGGGGGAAAATCCAGGGCAGAACCCTAGCACGGGCGGCGATGGCGCGCGGCGGGGGCGGTCGGACGAGGGTGGAGGAGGAGGAGGAGCTGAAGGGCGCGAAGCGCGGGTACCGGGAGGCGGTGACGGAGGGGAACCGGGCGGAGGAGGCGCGGTGGGCGAACGTCATCGGCGACATCTTCAAGCGCCGCGGGGAGTACGTCGAGGCGCTCCGCTGGCTGCGGATCGACTACGAGGTCTCCGTCAAGCACCTCCCGCAGCGCCACCTCATCGAGTCCTGCCAGTCGCTCGGGGAGGTCTACCTCCGCCTCGGCAACGTCAAAGAGGCCCTCACCTACCAGGTTACCACCACCATTCCCCAGATCTTGCATTCGATCACGAGATGTTTATTAGTAGCAGGCTTTGGGTTAAATCACATAGTTTTAATTTTGGTTTTGTGTGTATATTGTGTTTGGACCATTTTGTACTTTATATGCAGCAATACAACTTCGATTGGACCGTGTGTTTGAACTGTTTAGTGGCAAAAAATTAGGTTGGTCTGTTGAAATCGATGTACCAGAGGGACGCAGATCCATTCCATGGTGCATATGTACATCAACCTTTGATCTGACCTCGTATTTGAAATGTTTTAGTGATGAGCATTGGACTTGCACACTTTGGCTACTTCTTTCAACAAGCGCTGTGGTATTTTTATAGATTGTCGTATCAATCAGCAGAGCTTGTTGCTGTACCTAGTGTCGAGCTGTAGAAATTTGCTAAATTTTACCGGTGTGAGTATTGCAAATAATCTAACATCTCATATTTGGGTGACTGATTAGTTGCCGATGATGCATGTAACACCATTTCCCTGGCACAAGTTGGCCGATGTGTGGATTCCTGCTGCTGCTGTTTTAGTCTCATACTGTTACTTCTTTTTACATGGCCATGTTTTCAGTTTAGTTGCAGTAAATTTCATGTAGACCTTTTGGTAAACCATCCATACCACAACCGGGATAACCCTTTTTGGCGAATTAAAGGTGAAATCCTACTGCCTGTTATCATGACATGCATCTGAATGTACCAGTCCTGTTTCAGTACGATCAAACTCTGATGTGCTAACTACATTTTCGGTAATAAGGTCTGATTTCTCGTTTTTTCTGTTGTTGGTTATTTAGGTAACGAACACAGTTAGCTATTAACCCGAAATATCTGGTTGGTTTCTACTACATGAAGTCACGAACTCATGCCATTTTCCCTGATGTTTGCTTGCTTCACAGAAGAAGCACCTACAACTGGCCAAGGATTCTGATAACCTTGTTGAGCAACAGCGAGCTAGCACCCAGCTTGGGAGAACCTACCATGAAATCCTTCTAAGATCTGAAAATGACTATAGTGCCATACGGAATGCCAAGAAGTATTTCAAATCTGCCATGAAACTGGTAGAGAATCTAAAAGAGAATGCCTCGTCTGAAAAATCCCTCTATCTGAAGGAGCTCATCGATGCACACAATAATATGGGCATGCTTGAACTGGAACTTGAGAACTATGAAGAAGCTAAGAAACTACTTCAAAAGGGTTTGAAAATATGTGATGAAGAAGAGGTGGATCAATATGACGATGCTCGTACTAGGCTTCATCATAATCTAGGAAATGTGTATACTGCGTTACGCATTTGGAAGGAAGCCGAGTATCATATTGAGAAGGACATACAGATATGTAGAAAAATACACCATCTTCAAGGCGAGGCAAAGGGATTTATAAATCTGGGGGAGTTGCATTATCAGGTTCAAAAGTATGAAAATGCAAAGGATTGTTACAATAAAGCTCTTGATATAATAAAGGGTTTGGAAGATGAAGATGCACTAGTTGAACAAATTCATCAGAATATTAATACTGTTACGAAAGCAGCTGAAGTTCTTGAGGAGTTGAAGGAAGATGAACAGAAACTGAAAAAGCTTGTCAGAGATACTTCTAGTGCGTGTGAAACATCAAATGAGAGAAAACTGCTCCTTGAGCAGCATGCATTGCTGGATAATCTTATTGAGAAGGCAACAATGATATCTGCATGGAAAAAAGTAAGTGAACTAAACAGTATCTAACTATGTGAACTTTACCCACATAGTATTAGCTGTTACTTGTACCCACTTTCTGTTTGTGATTTTATTGCTTTCTACTTCTGAATTTTATTCGGAAAAAATGTTCAGATAGTTTCCCTACATTTATCCATAAGTGGACACTGTTTTCCTAAGGGCTGGGTTGACTTGATCTACATTTTGTTTTGAGGGCTAGTCCTGTGGATGACAGTAGTACAGTATTAAATGCTGTCTTTCGGTCATAAGTTTCCATATTTTACTAGAAGCTTATTTTTAGAATTATAACTTCTGCCCAAGCTTCAAGCCCGAACTATTTATGTTATGTGCTATCAATGTCGAACTATTTCAGCTATGCTGTTTTTACTTGGCTCTACTTCGTACAGACATCTGTGTTGAATTGCATGTATATTTTACATGCTTTTGCATTGTACCAAGTACTAACGTGAATTGGTTAGTTCTTGTTTATCTCATTTGGTGAAAAAAAAATGCTGGAACAAGTTTCAGAACTGTAGTTTAAAAACACTTCTCAAGAATCAAAGGCAAAAAAAACTTGACATATTGACTGTGCCTCTGCCTACTCTAATAACATAAATAATTATGCGACCCTGTGATGACCATAAGCACATGGTTCAGCTCTGATATAAACTATTTGCTTTCCAGCACAAGGAATTTTCGCAAGGGAAAATAAGAGTAACAAAAGAACTTTGTGACAAGGAAAAAGAGAGTGATGCTCTTCTGTCCATAGGAGAATCATACCAAAAGCTTAGACACTTCAGCGAAGCTAGTAAACGGTACATGGAAAGCTGGATCATGTATCAATCAATTGGAAATTTGGAGGTGACTTTACGTTTCCTTATTTAAATATTTGTGTGTATGTCAGCATGTCTGCTACATAATAATAGACCACCTTCCTGTTTGCAATCCGTGGTGCTAACATTTCAGATCTTGCTTACCTTGGATACGTAAAATTTCAGGGGCAAGCATTAGCAAAAGTGAACATTGGTAATGTTCTTGATTCTTGTGGTAAACAGGCTGATGCGTTGGAAGCTTTTGAAGAAGGATACAGGCAATATCTCTATGCCTTCCTGTCTAATATTATTTTCAAGTAACTTGCTATCTTGGATGCTATAAAGTAGGAATATATCGTATTAAATTTTAGTGGTTTGAAGAGCACATGGGACATGCCATCGGAGGCTTATCCATGAACGTATTATTTGATTCATTGAAATTTTGAAACAGCCGGTGGCTGAATAGATGGACAATGATACTAGTATGAAAGCTTGATAAGAATATGGAGCGTCAGCTTTGATTTTTAAAAAAAACATCTATTCTAATCGAGATAACAGGCATCTAGTACCATGTCCAACATATATGGACATATTCTTGCTATCTTACACATATCGAGGATACGCTGAACATCCGTACACATACATACTGTATTGTAATTATGTCAGTGCTTGAGGAATCATTTGTAGTTTGATTTGAAAATTTGACCTGTAGTCACATCGACCTACAGTGTCACCTCACAACAAATTTTTGATGTATGACTATCACCATAGCTGGTTACAACTATGAACCAATATAAGTTAATAGAACATGTAGTGTAGCATGTGCTTTATTCATGCCCAAGGAAGTTGTAAACACGTGCTGGAGTAATTACTATTTGCAATGCCATATTGCCATTTTAGTTCCGTGCCATAATGTATTTGGTAATTGTTCCAGTAAGTCTGGAACTGCATGTGTCATGGTGGCGTTTTAGTTCCACCTTTAGATTCTGATACTTGCATTTTAATGATATGCAGAATTGCTGTGGAAGCTGATCTACCAAACGTGCAACTTGACGCCCTTGAAAACATGCAATACATTCACATGGTCAAATCTAATAATGTAGAAGAAGCCAAGTAAGTAACCAAGACAGATGTTGGACAGAAGAAAGCTAATTTAGGCAAACTTGTTATTGATTATATTATATTTTTGTTCAGGAAGTTGCAGCAAAAAATAGATAACCTGAAGCAAATGTTGAATCAACACGAAGCATTGGAAACTGTTAGTGACTATTGCCCAGAAACTGAATCTGAAGGTGGTGATGTATCTGATCATATATTTGATCCAGTGGACAGTGATGGGCATGATGCAAATACATATTCTGAGGAGTCTGATGATGATGTTATTCTTGCCTCACTTGTTCATAGAAGTAGAAGCTCATCTGATATCAAGGCATCCAAGGTACATAGCATCCCAAAGAAGGTTGATAGATTATGTGATATGGATGAGGGCATTAGAGAAGTTATAAATAAATCATGCAATAATCAGTCTGGTAGAAAACGTGTCCGTATGGTTATATCAGATGATGAAGCTGATGAGAGTCCTGAAATTGATCAATCGAAAAGGATACTAAGTAGTCGAACAGATAGTCTGTCTACATCAGGTACACGCCATATGAACATTGTATGCTTTCTCCAGCTTTTGGAATGCCTGGTGATTGTCTCCTAATTATATTCTATTCATTTTTCTATCACTACAGAGCGTATAGCAAATGGAGCAGACAACAGAATTCAGGTTATATAAAGCTCATAATCTCTTGTAACTTATAATTTTATATTCTTGATAGGAAATTGAGATACATTATTTTTCTTAACATCTGTCAGTTCTCATGTGTTCCATTAGATGCTGGTAGAAAATTAAAGAGACTGATTATTGTCCACATGTTTTGGGTAATAACTAGTATTCATCTGCAGGATACTTTACACCCTACTGAACCCAGGGATGTGCACAGTATTCTCACACCCTGCCCCGCTGAGGAAAGTATATGCTCATTCAAATCAAGTAGCCCCATTAGTCATGGTAATGATAGCCGGGAAATAGGAGCTTTAAGTGGAGGAAAGGTGTCTGCATCCAAACCAGCAGCGAGTGGTTCCAAAGTTGGTACTTCTGCATCACACAGTCAGCCACAAGGTCAAAATGCTGCCGGTCTTCAATCAACAGATGCTGATCATGTAAGTATTGTTGCAAATTCAGTCTTCACATGATCGCTAAAAAGCATGTGAGGGTTGTGGCTGTTGTGCTTTCCGTTGCTCTCTCCTTTGTTAGTTAGTTGGATATTCCGTAGTGCCTTGGTCAGCTGGTAAGTGGTAACCTGCGATCTCCATGAATGGTGAAATGTATTAGAAGGCATTCATATGTTAAATGGAACATCTACTATTATGATCTCCAACAATTAGTTTTGAATGTACATATGTTCGTACTTCTCTTTTTCTGGTTGCTGCATGAACCGAACACTCAATGCCAATAAAACATGTGATTAAGCTACTATGTGCGGGCCACTTAGAAATATCAATTATAGGGCAGGCAGTTGATGTGTGAACCTATCCTCGAATGATACTACTCCTGATGAATATCACTGCTCTACGGTTATAGCTGCATGCCTACATGTCTAAAATACTTTTTATTTTTTTGGGAGTGAGCTTTGTACCATATTCACATTACAAGCACATCAGCTGCTCCACCTATGGTAATCCATGTGGCCTGTGGTTCAAATCTGATGAGATACTTAATTTGCAGCATTATTTAGCTTTCAGAATTGGTGAGCATCTGGTGTATTTGGATACAAATGCTTGCATATGTGGGCTGCTTTTAGCATCGAGTCTCTTAAAGTTGAGGTGGCATGTGTATACTGCCTTCAGATTCCTGATGAAAAGAGCTCCAAAGGTTTACCCTTACTTTCTAAATTTTGACAATTCATACTGTGTGTCCATTCAATTTTTTTGATTGTTTTCTATCAGGGGAATTAGTTTCAATCTTTTACTCCAGTGAGTTCGCCTTTGATATTCTTATTAATAGAATGTCAGAGGTTGAGGGAGGGATCTGTACTTCAGAAACCATTTCAAGATCTCTTACCATTTCTCTTATCAAGTTATCATCTATGGCCTTGTTGAAGAAATGTAGAATGTCCTTTGTAGAGATGCATTCTTTGGTTCTTCCTTCAGCTGTTATGTCCATACATTGTCATCTTTGGTTCATTTTTCCAGCAATACATATCTGATTGTTCAATTCTTATGCTGGAACATCTGAAAATACAAATATTGTCTCCTAATAACATGCTTTCTTTTTTAGTACTAAAAGGACATGTTTGCTAGATTATGGGGGCAATATCCTAGGATAAACTCTGTGTATACCATGTCTTAGCTATTTATCCAATATTCATACGTGTGCCCAGTATGATATAGGACACAGTTTGCATCTTTGCGGTGCAGTTCCTGCGGTCCTTGCGGTTTCATGTTGTTAGGGAACATCTTATTCCTTTCTCTTTTGTTGGGACTCATGTTTATCTTACTTTGCTAGGTTTGTTGCCCATCATTGGGGAACTCAGGTGCTGTGGGGATGTACTGGATGGTGCAGAATCAACAGATCATATTGGTCAACTTGCTTCTGAACAGAAGTGCATTGATGCTGTTATTGATGGTATGGGTGCACTACACTCAACTTTGTTCACAAACTGCTATTTGCATCAGTTATTTGTTGTCGTAGAATATGTATTAGAGATTTAAGGGGTAATGATTTGGTGATTGAAGTAAACTGACAATACATTGTGGTAGTTTGGTTCTATACTGTTTGTCTCGTGGTGTTATCACCTGTGATCTGTGTATACAGACCAATCTCACTCAATGTTTGTAGATGCTTGGTTTCATGTATATTTTTCCTGTTGCATGCCAATCCATCATAGTAAACATAATTCTCGTATTTTCAATTAGTTGATATTTTATCTAATAGTGTATGTTTCTATTGAAGATTGGGTGCCAAAGCGGTTGATGAAACTGTACATTGATTTCTGCACAAAGTTATCAGAAGTACCAAATAAGAAGCTACTGACAAAATTATATAATCTTGAAGTAAGTTTGGTGGACTTGTATTACTTGTTTAATTTTAAATATAAATCAGGTCTGACTAA
Source organism: Poa pratensis (assembly GCA_947311845.1). Classification (NCBI taxonomy): domain Eukaryota; kingdom Viridiplantae; phylum Streptophyta; class Magnoliopsida; order Poales; family Poaceae; genus Poa; species Poa pratensis. The sequence continues at coordinate 14,670,319 of CAMZMU010000020.1, read as the reverse complement.
CTTGTCAGAGCCAAATGTGTTCCTTTCCTTCCGTTTTCTAACAGGTGTCTGAAGATGAAATTATTGTGTCTGATTGTGGACTGCAAGATCTGTCGATTACACCTTTTCTTGATGCCCTTAGATCACATAAAACAATAGCCATGTTGGATCTTTCTCATAACATGCTAGGTATCATTTTCCACTATCCCTACTTATTTCCATTATATATTTAATTTATGCATCAAGATTGGCAAATAAACAGTTGCAAGAAGTGCCTTTAGCCTTGCGACACTGAGTGTGCTGTATCAGTAACCTATTTATTCACGTTAGACTATCTTATTTTTTAGCTTAGACTGATTAAGAATTATGTTTTTGAATTGCAGGAAACCAAACAATTGAAAGGCTTCAAGAAATATTTGCTTCGTCGAGCCAAACATACGGTGGCTTGACATTGGATTTACATTGCAATCGATTTGGTCCAACTGCTTTATTCCAGGTATTTTTACTATTCCATAAACCTGCATATCAAAGTGGAGCCATAGTTAGTCTTAAAGTCATATTTTGTGCATAATTTACGGATGAACAGATATGTGAGTGTGCTGTTATGACTGAACGATTGGAAGTACTTAATCTGGCTGGGAATCGCCTCACAGATGGTTGCAGTTCTTATCTTTTCACAATCCTACAGAAGTGCAAAGGTATGTGTAAGTTGCGACACCCAGAATAAGTGTGTATATTTTTGTTCTGCGAAACTCTAGGCCTTGTGTGTCTGCAACAGAAGATATTTGTTTGCACCTTTGGAGTTTCTGCCATGTCTTGTTTTTTCTTAGTGAGCACCCTTTACTTTCGTCTTATATAATACACGCTATGTTTTCATTTTATGACAGCACTATATAGCCTGGATGTTGAGCAGTGTTCTATCACATCAAGAACAGTTCAGAAGATGGCAGATGCACTAGATGAAGGATCAGTCCTTTCACATCTATCAATAGGTACTTTTGGTAGTTCTCCCTTGTATATAACTCAAACTCTTGGACCATCTTCATGTATAAACATTACGCAGCTTCAAAACTCCATACTTTTGACAGGAAAGAACAATCCGATTTCTAGCAACACAATGCTTAACCTTCTCTCCAAGCTGGCTTCTCTGAAAAGGTCAGCACACATTGTTCTATTACTGTTAATAGCAATGAAGTGTGGTGAAATAATAGACCAGCTATACATGTGATCACTGCAGGTTTTCACAACTAAGCCTTACTGGTATCAAACTGAATAAGTTAATGGTTGATAAGCTGTGTTTTCTTGCTCAATCCTTGTGTGTATCAGGATTTCTGCTAGGTGGAACTTTCATTGGACCGGTGAGTCTTTTGTCCATGCATGATGGTTAGTACATGCAGCTTGTGACAAACACTTTGCCTTATGGATGCTGCTCTTTTTGCAGGGAGGAACAATTAGGCTTACCGAGGCATTATCTAGCACATCCCAGGAATTGATGAGGTTGGATTTGTCTAACTGTGGGCTCACAGCTCCTGAATTCTCGCAGATATGTACAAATCTTTCTCGAATCAATATTCTTGACTTGAACCTAGGAGGAAATTCCATCAACCTAGAGGTTTGCTTTCTTTTCTGAAATAATTTCATCTATGCAATTTTGGTCCCAGTGATCGGTTGAGTTACATTGCACAATGCAGGGATGTGATGCTGTTGGGCAATGCTTGCAAACCCCCAATGCAGTCTCAGATCTCTCACCCTTGAGAGATGCAATCTTGGGCTTGTAGGCATTACTCATATTATTCAGGCGCTAGCAGGTGAGCAACAATTATACTCAAAATAACACCTTCTGTATCAAACTCACGATCGTCTGTCATTTCCAGGGAATGACCAACTGGAGGAGCTGCGCATGGCTGAGAATACAAACTTGGCACTAGAGCGGACACTGCATTTTGACGAAGACATGCAAGATGTATCGACAAGTACTGGGCATAAACATGGCGACAATGCTGAAGCAAGGGATAATACAGCTCCCGGAAAGGTAGATCTTGAGAAGATGGTGGTGGCAGATAGCGAAGATGAAGCGGTCGATGAAGACCGCCGTGCAGCGTCGGGTGCCTCCCGAAGCTGCGCAAGTTCTTGCCAGCGAAACTCTTATTCCGGCTGTCAGGTCATCCAAGAACTTTCAGAGGCCCTCGTTTCGGCGAAGCAACTGAAGGTGCTCGACCTCAGCCGGAACGGGTTGTCCCAGGAGGCCATACAGTCGCTGTATTCTGCTTGGGCATCTGGCGAGAGAGGCGCCGGGACGGCTCGGAAACATGTGAGCAAGGAGGTGGTGCATTTCTCGGTGGATGGTACCAGTTGCTGCGGCCTCAAACCCTGCTGCAGAAGAGACTTGCAAATGTAGTCCTGGATTGCCTTCAAACGTCAGATCATACTGTAGCCGCTATCAGGATCATATATTTAGATTACTGAGTAAATAACTAGGGCCTTTCATTCGGTGTAACTATGCCTAAAATAGAGATTGGTCGGCTGGAGTTGGTAGCATTTGGCATTGACAGCAGTGTACATTATGCGGGTTTGCTTGAGTGTAGATAAAACTTGTATGATGAACCTTCACACGCAAGACAAAAACCGCAGCAGCTGTCCATTACACGGAACCAAGGACTGCCCTCCAATGCTCAACATTCAGTTGAACAGATTGGAGAAGTAGGTATGCAATCAGTTTATGTTGGAAACAAGCATCGTTCCTCCTAGCATTCCAAGCAGCAGGAATGATCTGTGCAACCCGCCAACACCTTAAACACAAGTTCTCTTGCAGGGCTGCTAAACTCCATCCCCCACTTTCACCATTCGACACATTTCTCCAAGCTGATACGGTCGTCTTAGCTTAGTGTTAGTACTCTCTCCATCTAGAATACTTGACATGGATTTTTGTTTAAGTACAGAGATGTATCTAAATACATCCATTTCAAGTATTTCTGGACGGGGAGTAGTACTCTTCACGCATCATTCTACATCTTGCGCTTGCGGTACATGCGGATGCGCTGTAGCAGGTGACAGCACGAGGACAATTATCACCATGGCTGCATCCACGTCGAAATTCGCTGGAAGCCGAGCAGCTCAACGCAACGGATAATTCTCGAGTTAAACCACGTGAGGATAATGCTCGAGTAGCTTCTCTCGAGTTAAACCATGTGAGGATAATTCTACAAAAATAAATTGTACGTACATTTAGTTATTTTTGGTCTTTCCTGCCATAATCGTATTTTGATTTGGTTACATTCATCGTCGTTTGTGAGGTGAGCGAAGATGCTAATTTCTAAACAGAGGGAATAGTAAGCCTTGAGATTTTGTAAGGCGCATAATGCGCAACAACAGTTAGCTTGGCAGCGCATAGATTAGCAGCTAGGCCAGCTTCCGTTTTATTGTTACCAATCCTTACATGTAGCCTTCCATGTACCATCCAAGTTAATTAGCCGGAACATGATAAGCATGCCACCATCTTAGTCATAGCCCCGAAGTGTAGCTCACTCCGGTGTTACTCAACCAGAGTCTCCCATAATAAAACCTCGCACGGTGAACCGCATGGCGTCCACGGTGGACAGTGCTGTGTGCACCCCGCTCCACTTCACTCGTCCGCTTGCCCCGGCGCCAGGGCCAGTGTTACCGTACTCCCCGTAGTACAGCGTGCTCAACGCAAACTGACCTGACCACTCGTTGGGGTGATGGAATCGTCGAGAGAGCTCTCCATCACGACCGTCCGTGAGTACTTCTTCCACGGACGGCCTAGATACACCTCCGTGTTACCTATGTCAGATGTGCATATGATGCGACACTTGTGGATGGAAATGCCCGTGTTCTGGTTCGGGTCGGTCCGGCCCTGGGCCGTGATCGTGTCCTTCTGGCCTGCCCGAGGCTTCCTAGGATGGATGTCGCAGTTATGGATTACCACCGCGGAGTTTCCGAAGATGAAGTCTACCGTGCCGGTGATGTTGTCCTCGGCGTAGAACTGGCGGTTGGAGTGCACATAGAGCGTGTCCTGGTACGCCTCGATGTCGCACTTGTAAACGACGGAGTGGTCGCCGCCGACCAGCAGCGCCACCGCCTGGCCCTTCCCCGGCCCGGCGTCATTGATGATGGTCAATCCCTTGGCTATTAAGCCCGACCCCATCGCAGCTGTTACAGACAATCACATTCACGTGTTAGCTAGTTAGTGCTAGAAAATGTATTAGTACGCTTAAAGGAAAAAAGATAAGCAAAAGTGTGAGCAAAACCGTAAAAGAAAGCGAGTGACATTATGAAACAGTCACTCACTTTTGTTTCACGGTTTTGCTTGTGCACCGTGGATGAGATGGAAGATATGAAGATGATGAAAACTCTATGGATCTAACGACAAGATCGAACTATTGGCATGTGCATATTTGGCTTGCTTGTGTCTTTATATTTGGAGGGTACAAGGCCGCTAATAGGCAACTGCTCCATTATATTTTGGGAGCTTTAGCTTTTGTATGGTCGATGCCATGATGGTAGGGTGATAATTCTAGGACTTTCCTTCAAGAACGTACCTAGCCGGCCAGGACAAGAAAAAGTTGTAACCAAATTGAAGAGGGGAAAAAGGTGGAGCAATATATGACACTTTTGTAGCAGTGGTCCTTGATGTTCGTACTTCTTGATATCGCTCTCGCCAGTTAAAACAAATATGACTTTCATTACTATTTCTTGCAAAATGTATATGTATATCCCATGTGCAGTAGGGAAATTCATAACGGGTAGTAGGTGCAGATGCACCCACTATCCAAAAAAAACAACTTTTAAAATGTCAAAAAATTCAAAGTAAAATTTCGCATATACTTCAAGATATTTTATGTTAGCACAAAAAGTTACGTGAAGAAAAAAAAATTGTGACCTGTGCAAAAAAAGACAAATGCGGACGCACCAAAATGATTTTATACGAGTAAATTTTATGTCTTTTTTGCACAGGTCACAAAAAAATGTTTTTTTACCACATCAGTTTTTGTGCTAACACATAATGTTCTAACGTACATCCAAATTTTTTCTGTAATTTTTTGATATTTTGAAGAAAAAACTAAAAATATTTTACGTAATAGGTGTATCTACACCTATGAGCCAAATCGCCGCCTCCCAGTGCAGTAGTTCTTGTAAGTAGTTTTTGTAAGCACATCTACGAATGTCCACGTTTTTTAGATGCATAAATAGGTACGTACACCCCAATCTCAAGCACTCGATCATAGCTGTTGGTACAAAATCCACTATATTATTCATAAATAGTTAGAAAGATAACGTTAGTCAAAGTTCAACTAAAAGCTTGCCATTTAAAAAATCAGAACCAATAAATGTATTCAGCAGTTTTAATTTGGTGCTACCGTGTAACCAACACTCGATATATAGTGCTAGTTAAAGGTTATAAGAAACATCTGAATTTGGTACCATTGACCTAGTATATAGATCAGGTTACATGAGAGGAGAGAGAGAGATCTAATGTCCCTTATTTTTTTTAAATCACAAATTATATTTACAAGTTTTAGAAAAAAAACTGAAAATGAAACTGGGTATAGTCATCTTACAAGCATGCAAACTCACAATGTAAATCCTTATATTATTGGCTATAAAAAATGAAAAAATCTAATATATATTGGAGAATCGAAAGTGTGTATATTTATCACACATCTCATATTTATGTAGCTCTGAAATTGCATGTTTGTGGAAAACATCATTTACAACATGCATGATTTTTTACCAGATTCTTAGAAACATCTAAATATGATATTTTAACTTTTAAACAAAGAGATCACTGGGTTTTGGGAGTCAAAATCTTTGTTTGGAGAGAGATAAGGATAAAGTGTTCACACATTTCTCTGAAAATTTAATTCAGCTCCCGATCTCATATGCACCCTCCTGAATAGTAATAAAAAAAAAGAACAATTTAAAAATTCTGAAAAATTCGAACAAAGAGATCAAAGTGTGCTACATACATGTAAAGTTTTGTGAAAAAGAAAGACTGGTGCTCTGCACGAAAGAAAACAAAATCGGTGCTGGATATGTTTGTCGCCAATTGTTTGCAGATTTTTGTTTTACCATGTTTTTGAACTATTTTTGTTGTTGTGCTGTGTTCTGAATTTTTGTGGTATCCAGTATCTTTCATGACTTCTTCTTAATCTTCTGCTGCATTGCCATCGACACGCATGGGTTAATTTTGTACCTACATGTACGTAGTACAACGCATACGAGTGACACACTAGCTAGCACGTACAGTAGTACTACGTACCTACGGTCGCGGAGGAGTAGATGGTGTAGCCGTCGGCGGCGCTCCTGTTGCCGGCGATGACCGTCTTCCCCTTGCCATCGCCCATCAGCATCACGTTCCTCTGCCTTCTCGAGATTCGCACGCTCTCCTCATACCGCCCGGCCTTCACGTAAATCACCTTCCTCCCTGCTCCGACACTCGCCTCAGATGAGCCCACCGGCGGCATTGCCGCCGTCACCGCGGTGATCGCCTCGCTGATGGTCACGTGTGTACCGCTTCCGTCCAGCGCCACCACGGCGTCGGGCATCACGCCGTGCGCGGCAGACTCCAGCAGCTTCCTGTCGCGGTCAGAGACCCAGGACGGGAACGTCCGGTTCGGCGTAGACGATGGCGTGGACGCGGCGAACGGTGGTGGAGCCGGTGACGTCTCGCTCGCGCTCTTGAGGTTGGCGTTCAGAGCCAACGCCGTGCCGATGAACTCCGCGAGTGCACCAACACGCTTGCGCACGCCCTCGCGCCCCGGGGAGGGTGGCACGGCGGCGAGACTGTCGTCACAGGTGCCCTGGTTCGTCAGCGCGGCGCTGAGCCACGTCGTCACGTCGTGCGCGGAGCCGGCAGCCAGCGCGTCGCCGAGTTGGCCGTGGCTGATGTCGAGCAGCTCGGCGCAGTCGTCCATGCCCGAGGGCAGCCGGCGCGCACGAGAAGACGGCGCCGACGAGAGGTTTCGCGCCAGCGCACGCGCCGACGCGGCCCTGACCATCGCGAACTGCACCGAGGCCGTGAACGGGCCCTTGGCCGACGCGACGCGGACGACGACAAGGCCGTATGGCAAGCACCGGGGTACGGCGTCGAGGAGCAGATGGCCGTGACGTTCACGGCTGGCGGCGCTGCCCGGGTGGTGGCAATCATGGACACGCTGTCGCCGACAGCCTTGGAGGTCGTCTGGTTCTTTCCGGCGGCAACAGCAGCTGCCAGTGTGGCTAGAGCTAGCACCATTGCGATGGTTTCTTGCCTACATCCCAAGCTTGTCCTGCGCTATGAACTGCCATTGTCCCATCTAGCAGTGGTGCTCTGCTGGGTTGACAGGTGCGTTGCAAGCACACAGGGGTTTTTATAGTGACACTTTGCATGTCGCATTACGAGTGAATACGATGTAAAAATGATGCAAAATTGAATCCATAGTACAAACACATGTTACCGAAATCATTGGAACCTATCGTGGAATCATACGTTGTATGGATTTGTAATAAAATCAAACAAGCAGGTGCCATGCGACGAGGCTATATAACCGGGCAGTGTATCCTCTCTTTCAGCTCGACATAGTATCTATATTCACCCAAGTAAATGTACCTTCTTGTTATGAGTAAAGATAGGAATATAGCACATGGAAAGGGTTAGTATATCACACTTTGGATCGAGAGGCATCCGGAAAACCTTTTAAACTAACTGTGTTGCAACGGGAGAGAAAATCAGTGTCGCTAAGCGCATAAGTGAGAATGTAAGATCTCGTTGGTGCAGCCATGACATGTTGCTAGCCACTTTGTTAAACACACAAATACTAAAATCCCTTCATTATTTGGCATTGATTTTCCAGCAAGAGAAAGTTTGGACATATGAACCCAACAATAAACACACATAGGTTAGAACCACATCTCTGCAAAAGAAAGAAGATAGAACTACGTCTACAAAGCTGAAATCGATCTTCGGTTTGCGACTCTCTGCACAACAGCTACAGATCTGCAATGTATTTCTTTGCTTGCCAAGAGCTTGATGGACCCATCCTATGTTAGTTGTTCTCATATCCTACAATTCTTCCCTGAGAATCTTCAGAAAAATGATCCCCAAAGATTTGCTAATTAATTCTGTGAGAGACCAATAGTCGGACATACAAAGTGTCTGCATTGACATAACATTGTAAGGAAAATTTGATTTCATTTTTGTTATACTATTTCCAAGATTTGCGAACCAATTGAGAAAAACGATGAATGACGAATGCCAACACGACACATAGGAATTCGAGTAACTTATGAGATAGTATGAAATAACTTAGTCAATTTTTTTATAATGGGAATTTTATTACTTAAAAGGTTTAATCCTTACAACCGGCCTCTGAATAAGTAGGATGCACACTGCCGCACTCATAACAGTCCGAAGATAAAATAAAGTACATAGGCAAGTAAAAAGATAGTAGCTCTGTATCGCCTATGTCGCTGGGGGCCAATCCGAAGATCACGCGGCCATCCATGTTGGATAAAAATATCGCTTGCCATGTTTTCCAGTCATGCAGACACCATAAAAAGGTCTCGATTTTTCACACGATATTATGTGGACCACGAATGGAGCAAACTGGTGCAGATTACGGATTACCTGCATAGGAGAAAAAAATTATCATAAAAAACCTTGTCATTTCTACTCAGCCAGAGTAACCATATAACGGTTATCGCTCCCACCTTAATTAGCATTCTAAACTTGTGCTCAACACCATGTAACCAATTGCTGAAAATATTCGCAACTGATCGTGGAGGATAGAAATTCGAAATTACTTGGATGGTTGTCCAAATAGAATGGGGAAACTTGCAATCGAAGGATAAGTGTTTGATCGTTTCGTCGCGAGGACAAACACACTTTTTTGCTTCCATGCACTTGCGTTTAACGAGGTTATCCTTGATTAAAATAACACATCGACGAATATACCACACAAAGATTTTTAGCTTTAAAATAACTTAGGCAAATCTAGTGTCTAATAATAATAGTCGTTAAATGCTAATTATTGCTGCTGTAATATAGTACACATATTGAGATATCTAGGCCCCAAAAGCAGAGCAAAGAATTTATTAAGTTGCAGGATATTGATAATTATGAATCCCTTCATGGTTTAACCTTCTCTTAATCTTCCTGTCCTTGTGAACTTCATGTACTCATTTCCTGTGAACCATCTTAAGGAATGTTTTAAATAGCGGGTAATAGCAAATAGCGGCAACTCTGAAAATGGGGCTACAACGAGTTAGATCGAAGCTAAATGAGGCTATAGCGGATAAATTGTGCATGAATTTATTTAGCGGCAACATACTCAAAAGGCTATAGCGGGGCTATAGCAGACTATTTAAAACTATAATCCTACGTCTTTGCTACAATAGATTCTTGTGTTTTGCAATCCTGTAAGAATCCCTACCACATGGCATCTCAATTGTGTTTTTTTGTTTTACTACACATTATCTAATTAATGTGATCCAATGACGCCCATGGGGATATTTCGCTCGCATATGTATAGCCATGGGCTTCAAAACACATTAGCAACAGCAGCTAGTCAGTGTGGCTTGACCTAGCACCATTGCGATTGCTTCTTGCAAATATATAATCAAAAGGTCAAATAAAGCAAGAGCTAGCACCATTGCGATTGCTTCTTGCCTCCAACCTAAGGTTGTCCTGCGGCTATGAACTGCCATTGTCCCACCTAGCAGTGGTGCTCTGCTGGGTTGACAGGTGCGTTGCAAGCACACAACGGTTTGGTTTTTATAGTGACACTTTGCATGTCGCATTGCGAGTGAATACGAGGTCAAAATGATGCAAAATTGAATTCATAGTACAGCCACATGTTACCGAAATCATTGAACCTATCGTCGGATCAAACTAGCAGGTGCAACGCGACGAGGTTATATAACCGGGCAGTGTATCTCCTCTTTCAACTCGCCAAAGTTTCTATATTCACCCAAGTGAATGTATCTTCTTATTTTGTGCTATAGAGTAAATATATGAATATAGAGAAAGGAACGCACATGCATGGAAGGTGCTCCGGGCTCGTATCTCACACTCTTGGATTGAGAGGCATCGAGAAAATCTTTTGAACTAATTGTACCGAAACTGGCTAGTGCGTTTTTTCTAAAACTCAAACATGCTATCCATGGGACAGCATAAGCTGAAGGACCCGTGTCTAGGAGAGATAGTGGAGAGCAACAAGGTAATTCTACGTTAGAAGTGCTATTGGGAGTTTAGACGTATTCTTCCCGTTCTGCAGTTTCAGCTGATCACAAAGTAGCGTTTAGTGCTATGCCAGTACGGTTGATGATGTGCGAGTGAGCGAGTCCACATGATAGATTGTAGTTATTTCACGTTGTCATGCCAAGCAGGATGCTATAGCCTATATATGCACAGCACAAGCTGCGGTAATACTTATTAGTCAGTGTCATTACGTACATTTAATAGCTTAAAGGTACATACCACATTAAGAATGGACATTAGGTGGAAATATTTACTATTGCAAGAAATATTCTGCACCGTTGATTTAAGTGATTAAGAATGGACATTAGGTGGAAACAAGATTAGTTTTACACTCATGACTCATCTCAATCTCCACAAAAAAGTTGGTACTCACACATGTTGAAGGGTATATATAGATTGTACTATCCCTTTCCATCAGTACATATTTTTTGATAGTTGGTTAGTGCATAAAACATGACATGGTATTAGAGCTTAGAGTTTCGAGTTCGAGTCCCGGCTTTCGCAATTTATCTAAAATTTGTTGTCCCCCCCCCCCCCCCCCCCCCCCTCTTTGTCCATGTATTGGCCTCTTAAGCCATACCTCTGAGACTCGCGCACCGTCGCTCTCTACCGGTTGCACGTGTTGGCCTCTTCCTCCCCCAGTCACACGTGAGAGTGGGTGGAATTGTTTATGTGGATTGTACTAGCCATTTTAATCAGTTCGGACTTTTAAATAGTTGGCTAGTTCATGAAACATGACAACACAATTATTTCGACACTCCTTTAGTAAAAATAAATGTGAGATTTATATCCATTTGCAAACAGTTTCTTGATTAAGTAAAAGTAACATAACAAATTTGCCTTTAAAGTCAATTCAATTAGATTTTTTGCTATCCAAATCAAGCTCCTGCACTGAACATTATTAGCAAATATTACGAACCAAATTATCAGGACTACACGAACCAAATTATCAGGACTACACTAAAGCCAACTAATGTGTTTTTCTAAAACTTAGACATGCTAAGTTTCGACCCGTAAAAGTTGCTGGAGTTAATTTCAAATCAGATAGTAGAAAGAAACAAGATATATTCACATCAGATGATTAGTTGATCCACTTCATACAATTTATGCACTATTGGTTCTGTAATGGCTATATGAAAAACAAGCTTAAGTTGTTATCAATAAAAAACTGTCCGCAATAATATAGTGGAGGTACCAAACGAGGTACCTTTTGAAAACCTAAATTTAAATATTTCCAACTACCCAATGATAACCAAACTTGATAGATTTTTTCATTCCACAAATTTCCTCTCTAGAATTTAGGTGCACCCTTAAAAGTCATGCTACGGAGAATGTATCTGGTGCATTAGGCCTCGTGGTGCAGCCAGTGCACCAAACCTTTGTTCTACATGTTATAGAGTGCATACACAATGATCACGTAATGATGTACTGCACCCGTTGCGCAATATAAGATGTTTTAGGCCTTTTCACACTCACATGTATTTAGACCTATATTAGTGTATATTTACACTTATTTTACTCTAAATCTAGACAACATGTGAAACACCAAGAATATCTTATATTGTGGAACGGAGGGGGTACCACGCTAAAAAAGTCAAACTCAAATTGAAACCAAGATTACAAAGAAATAAAAATTGAGTGTGAATAGCAATTATGAGCTGAATTCACAAACCATATTTGATTAGTTATTATTCAGTAAGAGAATATTTATTTTATTTTATTACCCAAGCTGTGTTATAGTTTGCAATTTATGTTGGGTTGGTGCGCCCATTATTTATGACCATACGTAGGTGCGACACGAGAGGAAATGTTCGTAGGCTGCAACTCTGGCTTACGACTAGCTTGTGGTTTCGATATGATTTCCTCTGAATTCCGACGAAAACCACAAATGGAGACCGGGCTACATGGAGCCCCTTTTTTTGAAAAATAGGAAATTGACATTTTAAGTTTCAAAAATAGCGAAAAAATTCCCGGATGTAGATATTGTCGAGGTCTACAATCGTGCAAATTTTCAACTTTAAATTCGTCATTTTTGGCTGCACAAAAAAGACAAAAGGGTGGATCTGGTGGTGAAGAATACACAGTTTCAAAATTTTGAAATTTCCCCGATTTGTCTTTTTTGTACAGCCTAAAGTGTTCATTGACATCTTAGGCTCCCTTGATGGAAGATTTTGTTGGGTTGGTGCGCCCATTATTCATTGACATCGCTTGTCCTTAGTTGCGACACGGCTGCAAGTATCGCTTACAACTAGCTCGTGGTTTTGATGTGATTTCCTCTGAATTCTTTTTAGAGAAACTTTCCTCCGATGACTATAGTTTAGGTGATATTTATGTTTGATCTCACTGCCAACCAACCTGGTGACTGATTGATTGACTTGTTGAGAGGCCAATCAACGAATTAAGTTGCCTGATTGATCGCTATTGCAGCAGCTCAACCGAAAATACTAGTGGGAACACAAAATGATGTAGATTGATGCGTACGACAAAGTAAGCTGTATAAGTGGGCAAAAGGTTATGACATGCTGATCATTTTAGTTACAGACGGTACATAGTACAACTTCATGTTACAAAAGTCAGAACCTATTATTGTGTGATCACATGTTGTACTACAGTAATAAAAACCGACTAGCGCAGCTAGAGCGCAACGAGGCTATATAAACGTGCATGATATCGTCTCTACCAATTTATATCCTAGTATCTACATTCACCCAAGTAAATGTATACTCTTATCAGAAATTCATCATGTGCTATAGAGTAAAGATAGAAAAGGAGAGAAGTGGATGCACATGAGAGGCGTTCGTATATCATCCCCTTGGACTGAGAGGCCTCCGGAAAACCTTTGAAGGCCACTGATGCCTTTGAGGGTCCAAAAAGTCTTGTCACACTGCGATAGACCATTGTAGGTTGAACGGTACTGCTATGTTGTCATCCAGAAGCTAGCTTCTTCTGATGCCATCTCGAGCCTTGCCGAAGATACTAGACGCCAGCCGCAAAACGTGATAGTTCACTTTGGGCGTATTTGGCGACTCGCACCGTATTTTGTGTCTTTACATCTGTACCTTCCCCACAATCTGGCTTAGAAGAAACGTGACTTGAACAATGTTCTGTACGGCCAGGCCCGGCTCTGGCCTAGGACGAGAGGTGCGACCGTCTGGAGCCCAACTGAAATATGTAGGGGCCCATATATTGTACACATCACGTACATGTCAAAGGGAAAAAGGGCCCATCTTTGGTCTACCGCACACAGTTCCAGTATGGATACCACCGTGTGCGGGGAGAGTCAAGCTGCATGTAGATGCGGCTGTCGCTAAGCAGCAGCTGAGTGGATCTGTTTGTGTGGTCTGCCGAAATGAGGAGGGGATTTTCTTGGGTGCTTCGGCTGTGGTCTTCGACGGTCTCATTGTTCCAGAAACCTTGGAGGCTCTAGCGTGCGCTGAAGCTCTAGCTCTAGCGGAAGACCTGCATGTGCACAAACTACAAATTACTTCTGATTGTCTGAATGTGGTGAAGGTCATTAATGGTTCTGAGGAGAGAGGACAATGTTGCATGATTATCCAACAAATCAAGTTGGGGAAGACGAATTTTCAAGAGGCTGCGTTTAGCCACGAGCGACGCGAAGCAAACGTTGAAGCTCATCGACTGGCCCGCAGTGCAACCAATCTAACCATAGGTAGACATGTGTGGTTTTCTGCCCCTTTGGAGATGGGGATTCATGTAAACATTATGTCTGCTTCTTGATGAAGCTTCGGTCATTCCACTAAAAAAAAAAAGCTAGCGCAAACATCATTGATGTGGTTCACCCTGGGCCCTTGAAATTCTAGAGCCAGCCCTGGACATGGTGGACAAGAATAATGCCAAGATCAATCTTAGAATGATGGGGCGTTTTCATCACCCTTCTAAATGACTTAGAGCTCACGGAGCTTCCCAAATATACATAGTCAATGAAAGATTACATCCTACTCTCACGAGAATTGACAACTGGTTCTATGTCGCTGATTGTTTTTTCATGGGAAATGCCCCAAGTTTTTTTTTATTTTTTGCATGAATGCCCCGAAGGGCCTGAACCTGATATTAAACCAGTGGCGGGTACAAGATTAAAAATACACCCCTAAAGAAAGTCGAAATAGCAACAAAGGGCTCTAAATATATAAACATGACCCTAAAGCATTGGTAATAAACTTATAAACATGATCCAGTCGCTGAGTCTCCGCCACAGAACGCAGACCACCGAGGAACAAGCCAATTGGGGCTGCATCGACGATGAATCCCGTACTGAGGTCGAGGAAGAGATCGATCCTCGCAGGGAGGCAGAAGAACCTAGGAAGAGCCTCTTGTTAGCCTAGAGTTGCTCCAAACGCCCAAGATAGTTACGGCCTGACGCGACCGAAGAGCCTCTTGTTAGCCTAGAGTTGCTCCAAACGCCCAAGATAGTTACGGCCTGACGCGACCAATACTGACGAACTCTGGTTATAGCACCTTCCGATGCACATGCGGGAGCATGCACATCCACTTTCCGCCGAGAAGCAGACCGAGGAGCTGCACATCCCTCACCGTCCTCCCGTCTATCGCCACGGCCCACGACCACAAGGAGGGAGGGGATAAACCTTCAAATCTCAACGATATGGAGCTCCATGCTTGAGATTTATTGAAGAGAGGTCGCCTACGGCTCCACCCCTTCTTCACACCTCCCACCATGAGAGCTCACTAAAGAAGTGTTTCACCGAGAGCAGATCGCTAACGATCATATCAGGCGACGGGAGAACGACATCGCGCCAGACCGCAAACTATGCATCACTCTCCCCTCCCAACCCCAGACGGCAAAGCTGACGGAAGAGAAGAGACGAGGGGCAAGGGAACACTGACGACTCTGAATGGGAGAAGATAGAGGACAAAGAAGGAAAGGGTGAGCATGAGCCCCCTTTGTTCCGCTGACTGTGATTCGGCGCATCCAAACTGTCTCTTGCAAGCATTGTCCTCAAGTTTGTCTTATCACTTCGGCATTGCCCGATGAAAATGTCTACGTAAGTATTAACTTTTGATCTAAAATGTGCTCATGCTTTGAATCTTTCTGACCCAGTCTCTCTAGTGTGTTCACGAAGTGGTGGCCGAAGCATGCAGCCATTGACGCGCATAATAACCTATCTGCACTCTCGATCCCAAGTTACGAGCAACTGCAAGAGCCAAATACGCATTGGAAGGGGAGAGCCTTATGACCTATCTGCAGCTCCTTATGACCCAAGAGGTGGTCTACTGGTCTGTCAGCTCGATGTGGCGCAAAATTTTGATCTCTTACTTTGACCCAAGCTTGGTTGCAAAGTGAACTGAAGAATACAAATCTTGGTTTGGCAGTTCTATCCTCTGCTGCCAAGAACTATTGCAAGGCAGCGCTCTAGTCTGTTGCAGCTTTGCGAGGGAATTGCAAATACTGCGTACTTCCATGCCCACGCATGTAAGCAAAGACGCGGAAATCACATGTTCAAACTGCGTCGAGACATGGAAGTTAATAACCAGAAAGGCAAGGAAAACAACTTCTCAGAGTA
Organism: Poa pratensis; assembly: GCA_947311845.1. NCBI lineage: Eukaryota > Viridiplantae > Streptophyta > Magnoliopsida > Poales > Poaceae > Poa > Poa pratensis. Next base: position 14,654,542 of record CAMZMU010000020.1, on the reverse strand, counting down.
AGAAATCCCGATGCTTCCAAGTCCTATGATGTTTGTGGATTTTAGTGGCATTGCAAAACTAGTTCCAACTTAGTATTGTGTACATCGCATATGGCATGTAGATATGAACATTGAGCTCTACTCTGTGCTTTGCTCATCTATGCAGGACAACTTCCTTGCAAACTATGATCATGTTCATATCTCGTGCTGCCACACTTAAATAGGAGAAATATTGCATAACTTCCAGACGTAACGTGGTGCAACAACCATGCTCTTCAATACTGCCATAAGGATCACATGTCATTATTATACTATTCTGAGTATCCGCTCCCTCAAAGAAGTAGAACCTAAAATGGAGCCAGAGCTTCATGGGTCATGCTATTTTTCCAAATTCAAATTGTACATTTAAAGTTTCAACAATTATTGAAGAAAACACTAGATGTAGCCAATGAAGCATTCCACCAACGGGAAACATATCAAGGTGAAATACATTGTATTTTTGGCTACATAAAAAGACAAAATTTGAGAAGTGTTAGATGTTTCAAAATCTGCACTATACACAATTTCAGATCCACGATTTTGTCAATTTTGTACAGCCCAGAATACATAGTCTTTCGAAATGAATTTTTGGACACTGTTAGAATACATCATCATCTACATCTAGTTTTTCTTTTTTGAAACTTTAAAATAACTTTTTCAAAATTTTAAAAATCTGGGCTCCATGTATCCGGGCTCCAAAATGCCACTCTCATCCCTTATAGATTTTTTTTATATTGTAGATGTTTTATCACATGATTTCTTTGCAATTTAGTTTCTGTAGATGACCACACTTTGAAATGCATGCTTTTTTCCGGCTTGTCCGTCCATCCAAACTTAGATTGAGGTGGAAAAAAGGAGAGAGACTCGAGGTGGACTATGATGACTAGTTGAATGCCCGTGCGTTGCAACGGAACAAAAAGCTAGACACACTAATCAAACAATAGTTCAAAAATATGTGACATGTGGTTTCCATTTCGATAGCGAAATAAATTATCTCTCCAACTCTCCTCATCGACAAGTTTTATGTCTTCTTCTTTTGACATGAGGTTTTATGTCTTCTTAACCTCCCTTTTCTTCTAAGAAAACAAAACGACATCCTTCCCATGCCATGTTTAGCCTCAACTTTCATTCTCTTGTCCGCTCTTGCTCTAACAATTAATGTATGCCGCTTCATAAGTTTGTCATGTCATCTTACCATCGCTTGGGCATGTTTTGTAAACTTAAGCATATGTATGAAATGGTCCTCACCTGCTGGCTTTCGCGGGAGGTGATAATTATTGGACTACTCCCTCTGATAATCTAAATGAATGTCGCAACTATATATTTGTACATTGTATGTTCATTTTCCGCGACACATTTAACGGTTCAGAGGGAGTATCTTAGTTGTAATTCTCACCTATTACACGAGACGACGACATTAAATGTTTCTTAACAAATAATGAAAGATCCTTATTCTTCCACGTCAACAAAGGTAATACTATCCATTTCTATGGCTTTCCTCTTCTAAGAGTATAATACATGTCGTGCTCCTCCACAGTTCTATAAAGCTTTTGTGACAGCAACAAATGTAAATATAAACAAATATGATGTATAGCTGAGAAAATCAACCTAAAATTTAAACATGATTAACTAAAATGACCCTTTAATAACTTCCCTCATTGTATTTTGCTATGCACATTTCTGCAGGGTGACGTAATATGTACAAATTTAACTGTAGAATAGTCACAGTCACTTGCCTAAACATGCCACGGCCAGCAGACACCAATTTACCCATGGAAAGTCTGAGCGCAAACCCAATGGCGGCGTGCTCCTGAGCACAACTCACCTTGTTAAAGTCTTCCATGTCTATGGAGATGGATAGTCTGGACGTAGACCTCCATCGACGACGCATCACTACCATTCCTCTGTCGCCAAGCCGGCCAGTAGCCTAGATTAGGCAATGGTGAGCTCGTCCTTAGTGTTCTGTTGTCCTTCCGTGCCGGCAAGTAGTTTCCTCTTCGCCTCGCTTTCCCACCATTCACTGCTGCAGTCGCCAAGCTCGAAGAAATTCTGTGGCCGTTGGAATGTTCCAAGTCTCTTTCCCCCTACTAATTTTCATCAGTCCTTGCTCAATTAATCCATACACTATTTGAACGCATCTATGTCAATATACAGTTTTTGCTCAATTAATCCATACACTATTTGAACGCATCTATGTCAATATACAGTTTCTTATTTGCATTATATATTCAAACTTCAAATTGCATATTTAGTTCCCCAAAGCAGACTAATTCAGGCATAATGTACTTTGATTGCATAACTTAGGGTTTCAGATGTGTATCCTTTAGCAAAGTATAAATTTGATATGAATGAAACATATGCGAATTGACATGATAAAACAATTTCCTCCAAAACAAGAACCAGTAACCATAAACATCATGTTTACCCTCTCATAACAAAAAAAATACTGATATATTGTACTTAATGGATCCTGTTAACCCGTGATCCTGCAACCAACAAGTTATGCCTCCTTGTACCCTTGGTATCATTAGGAAGAGAAATTAGTTCAGATAAATGACACGAGCAAATCTTAGAAAATAATCATGTGTAGAAATAAACAATAACTGCAAGTCATAAGCACATGCGACTACACAAAGTTCCACCTAGCTTAATACTCATCAACATTTGTTTCTGGACCATTGAACCATGATTATACTATCCATGCAGACCTGAAGGTGAAGCTAATAAAAAATTGCTAGCTAACCTACTTCTACAAGTTGTAGAAGTATCCACTGGCCATGAGTGATGACATGTATAATTATATATAACTCTAACAAGTGTTGTAGAAGTGGCCCTTTCCATTGAAAAGGAATAGGTAAATCATGAAAAAACACACAATATTACAAATAATACACATACAAAACAATGATACAAGGTCTAGTACCTTGGGGCGCTAGTTTCCCCCTGAAGGGCTACAACTCCTCCTAGCCTGAGGTGACTGGCTACAGTTTCGTTTCATTTAGTTTGGACCACCCGTGCGTTTCACTCCTTTGCACTCCAACAGACTAAACTGCCATTTAAGCTTTCTTTCATTAGATGCCCAAGCACATCTGAACTGTGTATTGGGTTTTTCTCATCCTTGAGCTTATTATTTGGCATTGTATATACATTTTCTTCTGCATTAGTAACCCGCCAATGTTCAATTTCAGGATTTTATCGCTTGGTTAACTCGGCTCATTATGGTCAGACAATAGCACAAGGTTGCTGGAAGCATCAGTGTGGTCCTCATCCTCACTATCATCTCAGGTGTAGTTTTGATGTATTAGCTGCAATTAGCTCCCAGCATCCACAATCACATTTCCGGTTCTAGTTTTCCCAGTGCTGCCCGGTGGCAAATCAGTGCCAATGGCGTCATTAACATTCCTTGGCACATTAAACTCATTAATATCTCCAAAACATTCCCAGCAGCGACATCCGACATATTGGCTATGATTAGATGCACACCCTTGATATGGTGAGTCCTCATCTCCTGAAATTTAACTTCCCAGAGTAAAGTCTGGATAGAGGTACACTGTCTTCAAGAATGAAGCTGAATGCAAGTATCATATCAATTGAAAAGTATGAATAGAGGTACATTGGCTCTTTTTTTTAGATAAAGGGCTTTATTACTCAAAAGTTTAAGTATTACACCCGGCCTCTGCATAAAAAATGCACACAGCCGCAACCAAAGTACCAAGTAAAAAGGAAGTGCGAGAATAGACGGATTACAATCAGCAGAGAAATGTAAAATGCCTATGTCATGGCTAGCTGAACAGCCTATGGAGGACCAATCCGGCGATCAAGCGGCCACCCATGTTGTGACAAAATGTCCCTTGCCACCTCCTCCAAGCGTGCACACGCCTCCGTAAAGAGGTCTCGATGTCCCACACGCTGTAAGGTGGACCACGTACGGAGAGTACTTGTGCATCGGTAGAGTACCTGCAAAAGAGAAACATTTTTGTCATTGAAAACCTTGTCATTTCTACTAAGCCATAGCGACCATATAACGGCAATCGCTCCCACCCTAATAACCGTTCTAAGCTTCTTATCAATCCCATGTAACCAATTGCCAAAGATATTTGCAACAGACTTGGGTGGATATAAGTTAGATGCTATTTGGATGGATGACCATATAGAACGAGCGAAATCACATTCGAAGAATAAGTGTTTTATTGTCTCTTGTTTAGAACAAAACATACACTTTGTACTTCCATGCCAATTCCGTTTGACAAGATTATCCTTGGTTAAAATGACACCTTACGAAGATACCACGAGAATACTTTTATCTTTAGTGGAATCTTCATTTGCCAAATTTTTTATTATCATCGACTGGAATATCAGAATGTACAAACGCCCTATACATGGAGTCTACTGAGAATTTTCCATTCCGCATAAATTCCAACGAAACTCATCGGATCCTTGTGTAACTGGATTGAAGCCAGCCGTGCCAACAAAGCGTTCCAAGACATTAATCTTGCACCGAATAAATCACGTCTGAACGACACATTGGGGGAGAACACTGCATAACAGTGGCAATAGTATCCCCTTTGTGGCGTACAATACTGTATAGGGCCGGATATTGTTCCCGGAGGGTGGTAGTTCCTAACCATTTATCCTCCCAGAATCTAATCTCCGAACCATCCTTAATATTAAATACACCGAAGCGAAAGAAATGCTTCTTAGTCGCCATCAGTCCGGCCCAAAAGTGGGAGTCACCAGGTTTCCATGACACCTGTGATACCGCCTTCGTGCCAATGTATTTTCTTTTAAGGAGCGTTTGCCATATACCGTCTTCGGTTAGCAACTTAAACAACCACTTCCCTAGGAGGGCTGAATTCTTGATGCCGAGATCATGAATACCCAACCCTCCCTGGTCCTTTGGTCGGCAAACCACATCCCATTTAGCCAGTCGATACTTCTTTTTCTCACCATCCCCTTGCCAAAAGAATCTTGATCGGAAATAATCCAATTTATACAAGACTCCTTTTGGTAATTGGAAGAAGGATATCATATACAGTACCATGTTTGTGAGTACCGAATTAATGAGAACCAGCCTTCCACCCAGGGATAGTAATTTGCCCTTCCAACTAGCTAGCCTCGCTTGCAGACGTTCCTCGACGTGTCTCCATTCCGCATTAGTCAATCTCCGATAATGGATTGGAATGCCCAAATACATTATGGGGAATTGACCCTGCTCACAACCGAATATATGGCATACTGAACAGCTGTTCCTGTGCTTCGCCAAAGCAAAATAATTCACTTTTATGGAAATTGATTTTTAATCCCGATAATTGTTCGAATGCTGACAATATCAATTTCAGATTCGACGCTTTATCTATATCGTGTTCCATAAAAAGAATTGTGTTCCGCATATTGAAGGATAGAAAGTCCTCCATCGACAAGATGAGGAACAACTCCTTCAATTTGGCCATCCATTTTAGCTCGTTCGATCATGATGGTCAACATATCTGCCACTATATTAAATAGTATAGGCGATAGTGGATCACCTTGTCTTAGGCCCTTTTTTGTTTGGAAGTAGTGGCCGATGTCATCATTGACTTTTATCGCTACACTTCCCCCTTCAACATAGTTACGGATCCATTCACACCAGGTGTCCGAGAACCCTTTCATTCTCAGGGTCTGTAGCAAGAATGGCCACTTAACTTTGTCATACGCCTTTTCAAAATCGATTTTGAATATAACCCCATTAAGTTTCTTCGTGTGCATTTCATGTACAGTCTCGTGTAGAACCACGACCCCATCTAGTATATTCCTCCCTTGCATAAAAGCAGTTTGGGTAGGCTTTACCACATGATCTGCAACAGAATTCAACCTAATTGTCGCTACTTTTGTAAAGATCTTGAAGCTAACATTCAGGAGGCATATAGGCCGATACTGTTGTATCCTCTCGGCCCCCTGAACCTTAGGTAACAAGACGATTTCCCCAAAATTAAGGCGGAAAAGTTCGAGTTGCCCAGCATGAAAACAGCCAAATAACTCTAACAAATCAACCTTTATGAGTTCCCAAAAATGCTGGTAGAATTCAGCTGGGAATCCATCAGGTCCAGGTGCCTTATTGTGCTCCATTTGGAAGACAGCCTTGCTTATCTCTTCTTCAGAGAAGGGTGCGATGAGCAGGCCGTTTTCCTCCGGAGTAACTTGGGTAATATCATCTGTTCGTGTCTCATCAAGAGTGAAGTTACCTTCCTCCGGAGCACCGAACAGACCCTTATAGTAGTTGGTAATATAATCTTTGAGCATGTCCTGACCTTCGATCAGCCCCTCATCTTGGAGAAGAGAATGAATGAGTTTCCTCCTATGTCTGCCATTGGCGACATTGTGAAAGTATCTCGTATTCGAATCCCCTTGCAAAATGAATTGTGCCTTGGATCTTTGGTACCATTTAAGCTCTTCTTCTCTCAACATCCGACCCACCTGCTCATTCGAGTGCCGTTTTAGGTCACTCTCATTTGCTGATAGGGGACGCGTTTCTGCGAGTTTATCGAGCTCATCAATAATGGAACACAGGCGCTCCTTTTCTTTCTTAAGCATACCGGTGGTGTGGCGTGCCCATCCACGTAGGAATTTACGCAAGTTGTGCATTTTTGCATTCCATCGTTGAATAGCACTGTTGCCCACGACCGGTTGGGCCCATATCCTTTTGACCAAATCATCAAAACCATCACGCAACAGCCATCCTAATTCGAATTTGAAATGGGGCTTAACGGTCGGTTTCAATGTACCAGTGGAAAGGAGAATGGGGGCATGATCCGAAAAAGCTTCAATTCGTTCTAAAGCCCGAACCGATACCAATGGATATTTATCCTCCCAACGGGAATCCATCAATACACGGTCCAGCTTCTCGAACGTCGGCTCTGGGAGACTATTAGCCCAAGTGAATTGTCTCCCCGTCATATGAACCTCCCTTAGAGACAAGCTATCAATTACAGCATTGAATAAGAGAGCCCAATGACCATCGAATCTGCCCTTACTTTTCTCGTGACGGTATCTCAGCATGTTGAAATCCCCTCCTATAAGAATAGGGTGTGGGTTATCCTTAGCTAAGTTAACCAATTCTCGAAGAAAAGCAGCCTTAAACTCTTCTTGGGCAGCACCGTATACAGCAACTAAACTCCATATAAAGTTGTCGGACTTATTTCGGATATTAAATTTAATGTGGAACTCACCATCCGAACGGTCCAACAACTCCATGGTATCAGTTTTTATGCCGAGTAACATGCCACCCGATCTTCCTCGAGGGGGACAAGAATGCCAAGTAAAATCTACACCACCAGAAAGGCGATCTAGTAGAGTGCTTGGAAAATCTCGTCTACCCGTCTCAGAAATAGCCAAAAAATCCAACTTGTAATCCCTCACATGATGCGCAATATTTAAATGTTTAGCCAAGTCGCCTAGACCTCTGCTATTTTCAAATATGCCATTCATTGGGAAACTATTGGGGATTTCGACTCTCTCGCTCTTTTACGCGAAGATTTGTTCTTTTTACTTTTAGCGATTTAGATCTCCGGCCGGTAGCATACAGGTCATCAAAAGATCCCAGCTGAGCCTCGTCCAAATCCAAGATGTATAGAAGATGTGATAGAAGCTGTCCATCTAATGTGTCATTCGCTTCATCATCATCTAAAGGAGGAGGTATCGGTCTACTCGAAACACTAGGTGATACCTTACGGCGATCATATTCTACATGTCTCAAAATATTAGCCGATAAAACAACTTCGCTTTCATTCCTCCCTAAACTGACGCCAACACTGGACAAGTTTGCAGTAATTTTTTACGGCGGAAAAGAAAGGAAGGACTTCTAGGATGGAGACATACCGGGAGGCGGAGTAGAGAAAAGTCCCGCCTTGCGTCGCATTGCCTTGGTCAGGGAGTCCTCGTCCGTCGCCGATGCTCCGTCGTGCCCCGAACGGTGGCGTTCACTACGCCTAGGCGTAGCCGTAGGTAGCGAACGCCCCCCAGTAGGCGCCTCCGTGACGGGAGAGGGTGGTGGTGATGTAGCAACCCTCCCCTTCACAAAGGTCTCCGAAGAAGCACCCGTAGACGGTGAAGGCACCATAGGGGAAGGCAATGTTGGTGTAGCAGCCCCCACCTCTATGGTGTCCGATGTCAGCACCGGCGAGCTCGCGCCGGCGGCCACCATGGGGCAGCCCAGCGAGCCCACCTTCAGCTCCTCCGATGCAACCCAGGCATGGTTGCCCTCCACAGCAGCAGCCCCGCCAGGGCTATCTGCCGCATATGCAGGCTCCAGCGGCCCAGCTGCACGTTCAAGTGGCTATGAACCAGCTCCACTCAGCGCACAGCTATCTGCCGTGCAGGCAGCCTCCAGCGGCCCAGCAACGATCCCCAGCTGCAGCGAAGCAGCGCCACCACCCGACGCGCCAGGCGACGGCCCATGGCGAGCGCCTCCCGGCCGCGCGCTAGCAGGTGAAGCGGGCCGAGTTACCTCGCCAGGCCAATCACCTCCGGCAGCTTCCGTCGCCAGGTGAGCAGCACTATCTTCTCCGTCGCCCGACAACACAGGAGAGCCCACAGATGGTGGGCCGAAAACAGCAGCATCCTCAAGCACCGGAAAAATGGCAGATTTTTTCCATTTCTGCACTAACTCGATACCTCTCGGGGTCTTCGGACAGCCATGCCCTTCAGTGCTAACGCCACCGCAGCTCCATGCACCTGTCCACTCCCTCCGGCTAGGCTAGGTTCAACCGACATGTTCGAAGCCTCCGCCCCAACATTGGACGGCCCGTCTTCTCCAGGTTGACCTCCCAAACCATCATCACCCATGCCGATAGCATCAGAGTCATCCTTTCCTTTGCGCTGCCACAGAAAGGCACAAAGTCCGCCTCCGGTATATAATCATCAGCCTCCGGGCGAAAGGTAAAGTCATACCCCTTAAGTCGCAACACTCCAGCAGTCGAGATGAAAGGGCCCAACTCATCGATGTCTTTGAAGCAATCTCCTGTCAACATCCCAACCAGGATACGTACCACACCTCTACGCCGGAGCGAGAACAAGTCAACATCTATCGTAGTACCGATGAGGGAGCCAACTGCTCATATACCCCAGAAGTGCCTCAGTGGGTTAGGAACGCCGGTGACATGCACCCAAGTCTGGACCAACTCCGATGTGTGCTGCACATCCACTGGCTTCCACTCGCTGAAAATGAGCTTGGTTGCTTGAGAAGGTACACCCAGCTCCACACCAAAAAATCGCCCTAAGTCTTCCTTGGACGGAAAGTTCACCGTGAACGACTTGTCCCCATTAGGGACTGCTTCCCAACACCAAGACCGGGCCGGGCACAGTCGAGCAATCTGAGCTTCCACCTGTCTCGCATTGGCGGCCACCCCCTGCACAGTCACAAGAGCAACATGGGAGTTCTTCGGTGCCACCTCCGCCTTGTACAAACTATCAGGGAACTGTGTGAACATAGTGTCGAGCTACCCGTGCCCAGAAACAAACACCGATGGCCTCGGTAACTTCAGCGTTGGACACATCGGGGTAGGGTGCTTAGCATTGTCGCAAATATAACAATAATGTTTCACCGGACAATCTTTAGTCGCATGATCATTAACAGCGCACTTCCAGCACCATGCCTTGGCCTTCTTGGTACCTTGAGGGTTTGCATTGGCCGCTGCTACTACAACCACATTTTGAGCTAATGTGGGAGTGGCAACGGGCTGTCCCGTACCCGGAAACTGCTGCTGCACTAAGTTTGCTTGGGTCTGAATGGGAGGAGCAGCCCCTGGCTGCATGCCTTGCTGGTGCCCCTGACCCCCCTGCGCCGCTTGATTGTACCGTTTCTTCTTCCTTCTCGGAGCTTGAGCGACCATCTCATGGCCCCCCTGGACCGGCTGCCCGAGATGAACCGCCCCTGCCTGTTGCAGCGCCGCAGCGCCAAACTGACCGGCGCCCGCCAGCTGAGTGCCGGCACCCGCACCGTGAGCGCCACCCGCACCCTGGTAACCTGCACCCGAGCCAAGATGCCCCGGCGCTGCACCGAAGCCAGCACCAGGACCCTGCTGCCCCGGCGCCACGCCGTAACCAGCACCCGGACCCTGCTGTCCCGGCACTGCTCCGTACTGAACCACACCAGAGCCCGCAGGAGCGACCCCATATGGGGACATCCCCGCACCTTGATGAGCAGCGCCATGGAATCTCGGCGCGTAGGCCTGGGGACCCGCAGCATTGCCGTAGTGGCCACCGGCGCCACGACCTTGTCCACCAGCGCCTCGCCCTTGCCCGCCCGCACCACGGCCATGAGCTCCGGCACCGCGGCCTTGGATTTGAGCGGCCGCCGGCGCCCAGCCCGGAGGGCCGGGGAAACCCGGAGGCGCCGCCATTGTAGCCAGGGACGCAGCAACCTCGGCGAAGGAGCGCGGAACTTGAGCGGGACGTGCACCAGGAGAGGAGGACGACGCGTGACGGACACCAGGAGAGGAGGACGATGGAGCTGAGGAGGACGATGGAGGGGCGGGGGCGGCGATCGGATGAGTTGCTGGCGAAAACGGAGAAGCCCTAGCGCGCCTGCCCTTCGATCCCAGCCCCGCGTACCAGCGGCCCAGATGCGCCCACGGCGACGGACGGTGGATGATGCCGAAGCTTTGGGCCCACATGGCAGCTGGTGGAAATTTTGAATTGCCGGGTCCACCTCCGACTCCGTCTTCCTCGCCGAAATCAACGCAGAGCCGGTGCTGGACTCGCTCGCCGCCGGCAGGAAAACCCCAAGGCATGGGGGCGGCGTGATCCGAGGACGGGGTAGAGGACCACGCCATCCCATGCGGAACCTCGGCCGGAGTAGCACTCGAGCTTGAGACGGACCACTACGGTCTTGTCCATGGCCGACAAGCTACACCGGTGTTCCAGCCCCTCCCCTTGCGCCTTGCTCGCCGTCCGACCTGCACAGAGAAGGAGAAGCCATACCTTGCTTGTCCACGGAGCTGCCCGGGGATGGATTCTCCCAAACCCGAGAAGCCGGCGTCGGAAAACCTATCTCCTCCCAGAACTCGCGTGCGATCTCGTCGTCGGACTTGTGCGGCCGACGGACATCCTCTCGCGAAACCTGCCACTCCTCCGCAAGCACCTCCTCCGCGGCATCCACGGCCCGGAGCTCCGCATCGCCCATCAGATCATCTGGGGCGCCGTCGTCAAGCCCAGACAGATCCGCGTGTAGTTTACCTAGGCAGGAGAACCGCGATCCCGTGGATGACGACTCCCACGCCGGCGGCGCGAGCGTCTTCCGCCGTCGCCCACCCGTGGCAGCCGGCGGCGAGTCCCCGGCGTTGTTCCAGCACCGGCCAGGCAGCTGAGCCACGGGCGCGCCCGCCGCGTCGTCAGAGCCCATGCTATTCTACCTAAACGAGATGTCCGTACATTGGCTCTTACGGGAAATAAAAATACCGATAGTTTGACATCATATAGACTGCCATGCATAGTCTATCAGGTAAACTGGACATGATACCACATGGATCCACAAAGTAATTCAGAACATGCACCCTAAGATGCATCAAGGTTGGTGCTGTGATATATTGTGCGGCAGCAGAAAAGAATGTAGGATTTTCAGAAATCTAACAAATCGTTGTAAAGAAATGTAGGGAGGATCTACTCACCATCCATATCCATATTTGATTTAGTAGACACAGTAACCAAGTTGTCGCTTCCTCAGTTTTGCCATCACAACCACCATCAGTGGCACCTTCTTTTCCTTTTGGCTCTGCAAAACAGCATTAGCTTGGCATCACCTCAAATTGTGGGTTAGCCCCGTAAAAACAATTTATAACGTTGCAGTCCAGAGATGGTGAATACTCGAGAAGGCAGAAGGTAAGATCAATAGCAGTCGTTCTCTTGAGGAAATTTTGGGATAAAAGAGAAAGTAGATCAATAAGTTATCTACAGTCACATTTTAAAATTCACAATTTATTTATGATGAGAGGCCGGTAAATTAAACACCCTACAAGAAGATATTGACAATAATACCCTGCAAGTCAAATGACACGATGGAGGTGATCCAGTCTACCTTGTGCAAGGACGAGCCTTTCCCTGAAAGAGTCTTTCCAGAGGGAATCTGAACGCAGCGTTGTTGGGGTTCGTGGACCTGTGCCACGCCGTCCGATCTCGACGCGGGAAGCACGGAGCCTGTGGCTGCGTGGCAGAGCAAGCACAAGTTCCAGGGCTGCCATGGGCTGGTGAAGCCGTTGTTGTCGGCGACGGCCTTAGTTTGGTGTGCGACGGGTTGCTAGCCTTGCTGGAGGACTGTGGGATGGACGATGGACGGATGTGGACGGAAATGGAGCCGAGCGTGGGAGAGGATGTCAACGGTGCGGAAGGGGAGAACAAAGGGGCGCCGCCGACGCCGCCATTAGCGTAGGCGACTGCTTGGGTTGTAGGCGGAGGGGCAGGATCCAAACTGGCCGGAGGGCGGGCGAGCGGGGGGGGGGGGAGCAGCGGAAGTTGGAGAAACTCCAGAAACACAAGGAGGGGATGCGAGATCATAATGCCCGGCGTCGATGGGTAGCACGATGACGACGTAGAGGAGCTCGGTGCAGGGGAAGAGCTCCAGAAGACTGGGAGGCTGCAGGGATCTCGGAGTTCAGGCGACGAGGTTGAATTTGTTGCCGCACTCGATTTGTTGGTTGGGGACTTGGGGTGTGGATCAGCGCTAGGTTGTTGGACGCTGGGCCACATGTGCTGCGATTTGATAGATTTGTTAGCGTAATCAGTGGTAGGAGGATAAGGGATTACCGCTAATGAATGATTTGAGACGGGTTACTACGGTGGCATTCCTGGTGTAATTTGTCAAACGTGTGACACCAACGACGGACTCTCCTTTAATAGTAAAGATTAGGGGGCACAAACATACACAGAAAGGGAGGATCAATCTATTGGGTTTCCAGGATCAGCTGTTGTACCAAGTTACAACAAACTTCTATAAAAAGGCTCAACACACGCCCCCATGTCCGAAGAAATTAAAGCATCCCAGTCATTCGCCCAATAGAACTCTCAATAGGCTCTTGGGGGCGGCAGACAAAAAAACGCTTTAGTCACGACCATAGTACACAAGTTTCGTCTGAGCACTCCCAACATTTTGTCTGGCGCTGTCAACACAGTACCCCTATGTTTTCGGAGTCAATTGGTAGTGCTGGACACAAACTTATGTTCAGCTTGGCCAACCTAGAATGACAAATGGAGAGTTCCCCTCTTTGTTTTTTGGTGCCATTGGAGGGACACAGCCCCAATAGAGTACCGATGTGTCCAACACTCCCAGTATAATGGTTATGTAAACAAATATACAGAAACTTCTGGATTTTAAGTTGAACAATTGGCATGATCCTTTTTTGTGTGCCCAAATTTTTTTTACAAATTATAGTCGGTTCAATAATAAGTTTTTTTTAGAAGTCACCGGGGGGACAAAATCCCCACCTGAATTTTATTGAGAATATGTTAATGATCTATCCTTGTTATTCCAATATATCCGCTTATAGTAATCACCACCGAGCATAGATTTATACTAATATGATCAAATGTCCCTACTCCCTAGGACCGTATGACCAAATGGGATCACCCGCGGGATTGCATGTATCAATCCCCAAAAGACCTTGATTCCATTTTGGGAGTTTGAAATCAGATCTTCTAATCCGTGAATGATTGGAGTATGCACCTGAGTCGAAGAAGAAGACTGCAGTGCTGCTCGTCGTCGCCTCCTATTTATTGTAATCCACTTGAGCTTAAGAGCATCCCCCAACGTGAACACGGAAGTCTAGCACTGAAAGCTTTTGTTTATCCAGAGAGCTTCGTCGTCGCCCACGATCCTCCATGGGACTCTCAGTTGAACCTGAACCTGAACCACAGGAACTCGCCGGAGAAGAAAACGAGACCGTAATCAAAGCGTAACTCTATCCTTGCCTCTTCTTCCATCTCTTGCAACAAAGGCAAGCCCTCATATCTCTCCATTCCAGCATCCTCCTCTTTGGCGCCAGCATTGTCACCAACGTCAGCAACCTTACCGGAGAAGTCGTTGACAATACATCGACCCTTCAGTCGCCTAAAAGTCTCTCCCTTTCTCTGCTCACCCTCTCATCATTTCAAAAGTAACCGTTTGTTTGTTTAGGATTTTTGCATACAACCCAGGTAACCCATTAATTGGGACTAGTTGGGCTGGGTGGGGGCAACCAAACATGCCCCTTGTGGTTGACTTAATAGAGGGTGAACATAACTCTCAAAAAAAATAGAGGGTGAACATGGAAAACAACATGAAATTACAAAGTGTTGGACTTCAGACGCTGAATGTGAGCGGTGGATATCCGCCATTTGTCCCTGCACGGCCAGTTACACAAGAGTTCTAGACATGTCTGGATTGAAACCATGTATAGCTTTTTTATCCAACAATATTTCGGCCAACCTCTTTCGCTGCTTATGCAAACCATCTAGCAAAGAAGGAAAATACATGTCTTTTAAATCTTTGCGGATGACTGTCATGGGTGTGGCGCCTTGCAGACAACACCCTTGCAGATTTTACATCCATTTATAAGACTCAAATGCTAGAACAAATTTTAACGAAATTTTGAAATGAAAATTTACCGTAAATCAACTAGCCATGCATTCATGCATGGTTTGGATTTCTTATTAAAACCACAACCTTTGTAGTTATGGGTTTTTTGTTACCCATTTTGCCCTACATTCTGGGTTATGTACCAAAATCTGGTTAAGTCGTAGTTTTTTTTTGTTACACTGCCCACTGAAAAAGCTTGCTTTGGTACAAATTATTAGCCCAGGAATGACCATCCCCAAAAGAGGCAGTCCTGGAGTGGCGAACTGATGAAATAAAAATCGTGCAAGAACAGTAGCTTGTCTCGAGTTGAGCCATGTGAGGATAATTCTACAAAAATAAATTGTACATACATTTAGTTATTTTTCAGTCTTTCCTGCCATAATCGTATTTTGATTTGGTTACATTCATCGTCGTTTGTGAGGTAAGCAAAGATACTAATGTCTAAACAGAGGGAATAGTAAGCCTTAAGATTTTTGTAATGCACATAATGCAATAACAACAACTAGCTAGCTTGGCACGCATTGATTAGCAGCTAGGCCAGCTCCATTTTATTGTTACCAATCCTTACATGTAGTCTGGTTCCATGTACGGATGTACCATCCAAGTTAATCAGCTGGGCCTGATAAACATGCCACCATTTTAGTCATAGCCCCGAAGTGTAGCTCACTCCGGTGTTACTCAACCACGACTCTCCCATAATAAAATTCCGCACGGTGAACCGTGTGGCGTCCACGGTGGACAGTGCTGTGTGCACCCCGCTCCACTTCACTCGTCCGGTTGTCCCTGAGCCATAGCCAGTGTTACCGTACTCCCCGTAGTACAACGTGCTCAACGCAAACTGGCCTGGCCACTCTAGCCACCCTGCCGGGGTGATGGAGCCGTCGAGATAGCTCTCCATCACGACCGTCCGTGAGTACTTCTTCCACGGCCGGCCTAGATACACCTCCGTGCTACCGATGTCAGATGTGCATGTGATGCGACACTTGTGGATGGAGATGCCGGTGTTCTGGTTCGGGTCGGTCCGGCCCTGGGCCGTGATCGTGTCCTTCTGGCCGGTCCGGGGCTTCCTAGGATGGATGTCGCAGTTCTGGATTACCACCGCGGAGTTGCCGAAGACGAAGTCCACCGTGCCTGAGATGCCGTCCTCGGTGTAGAACTGGCGGTTGGAGTGCACGTAGAGCGTGTCCTGGTACGCCTCGATGTCGCACTGATAAACGACGGAGTGGTCGCCACCAACCAGCAGCGCCACCGCCTGGCCCTTCCCCGGCCCGGCGTTGTTGATGATGGTCAGCCCCTTAGCTATGAAACCTGAACCCATTGCAGCTGTTACAGACAATTACATTCGCGTATTAGCTAGTTAGTACTAGAAAATGTGTGAGTACGCTCAAAGGAAAATAGATAAGCAAAGGTGTGAGCAAAACCGTGAACAAAAGAGAGTGACATTGGCACAGCTGAAACATCTGACATAGGTAGCACGAAGGTTCGCTATCATTGCTTTTCATGGCTCTCCATCCACGGCCTCTGTTAATGGTGCAACACCGTGGATGAGATGGAGGGATATAAAGATGATGAAAGGTGTATGGATCTAACGACAAGATCGAACTATTGGCATGGGCATATTTGGCTTGCTTGTGCTTTATATTTGGAGGGTACAATTAAGGCCGCTAATAGGCAACTGCTCCATTATATTTTGGGAGCTTTAGCTTTTGTATGGTCGATGCCATGATGGTAGGGTGATAATTCTAGGGTCTTTCCTTCAAGAACGTACCTAGCCAGGACAAGAAAAAGTTGCAACCAAATTGAAGAGGGGAAAAAGGTGGAGCAATATATGGCGCTTTTGTAGCAGTCCTTGATGTTCGTACTTCATGATATCGCTCTCTCCAGTTAAAACAAACATGACTTTCATTACTATTTTTGCAAAATGTAAATGTAGTTTTTGTAAGTACATCTACGAATGTCCACGTTTTTGTAAGCACACCCCAATCTCAAGCACTCGATCATACATGTGGATACATCATTGACAACATGCATGATTTTTTACCAGATTCATAGAAACATCTAAATACGATATTTTAATATTTAAACAAAGAGATCACTGAAGTTTGGGAGTCAAAAATCTCTATTCAGAGAGAGATAAGGATAATGTTAGTTTTCACACATTTCCCTGAAAATTTAATTCACCTCCTGAATAGTAAATTAAAAAAGAACAATTTGAAAATTCTGAAAAAATTAGAACAAAGAGACCAGAGTGTTCTACATACGTGTAAAGTTTCGTAAAAGAAAATGACATGTTATGGTGCTCTGCACGAAAATAACAAAATCAGTGCTGGATATGTTTGTTGCCATTTTTTGCAATTTTTTGTTTTACTATGTTTTTGAACTATTTGTGCTGTTGTGTTGTGTTGTGTTTTAAATTTTTGCGGTATCCAGTATCTTTCATGATTTTTTCTAAATCTTGTGTTGCATTGCCAGGGACATGCATGGGGTTAATTTTGTACCCACATGTACTACAAGTGTACAACGCACACGAGTGGCACACTAGGACGTAGTACTACATACCTACGGTCGCGGAGGAGTAGATGGTGTAGCCGTCGGCGGCGCTCCTGTGGCCGGCGATGACCGTCTTCCCCTTGCCATCGCCCATCAGCATCACGTTCCTCTGCTTTCTCGAGATTCGCACGCTCTCCTCATACCGCCCGGCCTTCACGTAAATCACCTTCCTCCCTGCTCCGACACTCGCCTCAGAGGAGCCCACCGGCGGCATTGCCGCCGTCACCGCGGTGATCGCCTCGCTGATGGTCACGTGCGTACCGCTTCCGTCCAGCGCCACCACGGCGTCGGGCATCACGCCGTGCGCGGCAGACTCCAGGAGCCTCCTGTCCCGGTCGGAGACCCAGGACGGGAACGTCCGGTTTGGCTGCGAAGACGATGGCGTGGACGCGGCGGACGGTGGTGGAGCCGGTGTCGTCTCGCTCCCGCTTTTGAGGTTGGCGTGAAGAGCCAACGCCGTGCCGATGAACTCCGCGAGCGCGCCAACACGCTTGCGAACGCCCTCGCGCCCCGCGGAGGGTGGCACGGCGGCGAGGCTGTCGTCACAGGTGCCCTGGTTTGTCAGCGCGGCGCTGAGCCACGTCGTCGCGTCGTGTGCGGAGGCGGCGGCGAGCGCGTCGCGGAGCTGGCTGTGGCTGATGTCGAGAAGCTCGGCGCAGTCGTCCATGCCCGAGGGTGGAGATGACGACCGCGCCGAGGAAAGGTTTCGCGCCAGCGCGCGCACCGACGCGGCCCTGGCCATGGCGAACTGAACCGAGGCCGCGAACGGACCCTTGGCCGACCGCGACGCGGACGACGACAGGGCCGTGTGGCACGCGCCGGGGTACGGCGTCGAGGAGCAGATGGCCGTGACGTTCACGGCTGGCGGCGCCGCGGCTGGCGCTGCCCGGGTGGTGGCAATCATGGACACGCTGCCGCCGACAGCCTCGGAGGTCGTCTGCTGTTGCTTTCCGGCGGAAACAGCAGGTGCTAGTGTGGCTAGAGCTAGCGCCATTGCGATGGCTTCTCGCCTCCATCCCAAACTTGTCCTGCAGCTATGCACTGCCATTGTCCCAACCTATCAGAGTAGCAGAGGTGCTCTGCTGGGTTGACAGGTGCGTTGCAAGCACACAAGGGTTTTTATAGTGACACTTCGCATGTCGCATTGCGAGTGAATACGAGGTTGTATAATGGGGCTCCTATGAGGCAAAGTGGATTTCCCGTGACGTCACACTTTTCTTAGAGATGCCACATAGGATTTTTTACTTAGTTGGAGGAGAGAGAACGTAGAAAAGATGATTGTCTTCCCATTGTTAAGAGATAACCACTTAAAAATTAAGAGAAGTGCTAAAATTTAATTCATACTTTTTTTGAAATTGTACGACTGCTATTTATTGTCTTCTACACATGACGTGGAGAATGACTAGGAATGACAATAAGAGATAATAAATTATACGACTGCTATTTATTGTCTTCTCCACATGACGTGGAGGATAAGAGAAGATCCGTTTTCTCTACCACTGTGCCTAAATGATACGAAATTGAATTCATTGTACGGCCACATGTTACCGAAATCATCAAAGCTATCGTCGGATCAAACTAGCAGGTGCAACGCAACGAGGCTATATAACCGGGCAATGTATCCCCTCTTTCAACTCGCTATAGTTTCTATATTCACCCAATTGAATTTACCTTCTTATTTTGTGCTATAGAGTAAATCTAGGAATATAGAGAAATGATCGCACATGGAAGGGGCTCCTAATCACACTCTTGGATTGAGAGGCATCCAGAAAACCTTTTGTACTAATTGTACCGAAACTGGATAGGGTGTTTTTCCTAAAACTCAAACATGCTATCCATGGGACAGTAGAAGCTGAAGAATTCGAGTCTAGGCGAGATAGTGGAGAGCAACAAGGTGATTCTACATTAGAAGTGCTATATTGGGAGTTTAGATGTATTCTTCCAGTTGTGTAGTTTCTGCTCACACAGTAGCGTTTAGTGCAATGTCAGTACGGTTGATGATGAACGAGTGAGCAAGTCCATGTCAAGCTTAACCACTATTTCAAAAGACCGATCTGATGGAAAGGGCTAGCGCAGTCCATATATATTATAACAGTCCACATGATACATTGTAGTTATTTCACGTTGTCATGCCAAGCAGGATGCTACATATGCAGAGCACAAACTGTGCTAATACTCATTAGTCAGTGTCATTACTACATTTAATAGCTTAAAGGTACATACGATTTACTATCACAAGAAATATTCTGCACCGATGATTTAAGTGATTAAAAATGAACATTAGGTGGAAACAAGATTAGTTTTACACTCATGGCTCATCTTAATCTCCGCAATAATTTTGATACTCAGACATGTTGAATTGTATATGTGGACTGTACTACCCTTTCCATCAGTTCGGAGTTTTGAGATATATAGTTGGCTAGTGCATGAAACATGACATGGTATCAGATCTCAGGGTCTCGAGTTTGAGTTCTGTCTTTCGCAAAATATCTAAAATTTATTGTTGCTCCCACTTTGTCCATGTATTGCCTCTTGAGGCGTTACTATGAGATTTTTTTTTGAGGCTTCAACAGTGGGAAAACATCCCCACTGTAATTTTTATAAATTTTCAATTATGGTATTAGGTGCATTACCCCAAGATTTGCGCACCGTCGCTCTCTACCAGTTGCACGTGTTGACCTCTCCCTCCCTGAGTCACACGTGAGAGAGGGTGTTGAATTGTATATGTGGATTGTACTAGTCATTTCCATCTGTTCGGACATTTGGATAGTTGGCTAGTTCGTGAAACATGACAACACAATTATTTCGACACTCCTTTAGCAAAACGAACCGTGAGATTATCCATTTGTAAGCAGTTTCTTGGTTAAGTAAAAGTAACATAATAGATTTGCATTTAAAGTCAATTCAATTGTATTTTTTACTATCCAAATCAAACTCTTGCACTGAACATTATTAGCAAAGATTACGAACCAAATTATCAGGATTACACTGAAGCCAGTTATTGTGTTTTTTCAAAACTTAGACATGCTAAGTTTCAGCCCGTAAAAGTTGCTGGAGTTAATTTCAAATCAGATGGTAGAAAGAAACAAGATATTTCACATTAGATGAGTAGTTGATCCACTTCATACAATTTATGCACTATTGGTGCTGTAATGGCTATATGAAAAGCAAGCTTAAGTTGTTATCCATAAAAACTCTCTGCAATAGTATAGTGGAGGTACCAAACGAGGTACCTTTCAAAAACCTAAATTTAAATATTTCAACTACCCAATGACAACCAAACTTAATAGCTTTTTCATTCCACAAATTTCCTCTCTAGAATTTAGGTGCACCCTTCAAGTCAATGCATGAAAATATAGTTTTACTTGAGATATCGAATATCAAATTTTTATTCGTGAAGTATGATTTCAACATATTTTTACTTTTAATAAGTTGAAAGTAAGTGGTGAAGCCGTTGTACATCCGTAAGGCGGCACATCCGTCACTCGTGCTAAGAGCAGACAAAAGGAGCTGTGGGCTACGGAGAATGTATCGGGTGCATTAGACCTCGTGGTGCATCCGGTGCACCAAACCTTTGTTCTACATTTAATAGAGTGCACACCCATTGATCACGTAATGATGTACTCCCTCCGTTTCATAATATAAGATGTTTGTCCTTTTCCAATTATGAGATGAATTCACAAACCATATTTGATTAGTTATTATTCAGCAAGAGATTTTAATTTCATTTTATTTCCCGAGTTGTGTTATTGTTTGCAATTTTGCAGAAAAGTACATATGTACTATATGATTTTTTCGATTTTTTACGACTTCTAGACAAACGTACTAAGATCAAGAACTCCGGAGGCATGACAAAACCCAGTGCACGGATAGGTTCTCGTCACACGAAAGAAACATAGAACGCTTAGAGCATCTCCACCGGCGCGCCCAATACAGCGTCCGGCAAAGTTGCCGGACAGATGCTATTGGGCGCGCCGGCAACCGTTGCCGCCTATTGGGAGCGCCGCGCCCCACCGTTACTCCCAATAGACGCTCCCAGATGACAAATTCAAATAAACGGTGGGAAATAAAATCTGTTGAATGTCTAAATTCACATGTCCCAATGTAGAGTTGAATACATATATGATGGATGTTCCTGATCCTGAACACTGTAATAATGTTAGTAATGTTTATGCTCCCTTCCTCGCAGAAACATGTGTGAGCAAAGATATCCACTACACGGGTTTTCCGCGACTCTCATGAGTACTGAACTACTGATGCAGGGACTGGAGTTTGTAAGCCATTAACACCCTATGATGGATGTTTTCAGTGCAGCATCATGAATCCAGGTTTTTGTGCATTCCTTAACGAATCCTCCGTGTAGATCGAATCCATCTTCTTGTTCAGCAATTTGGCACTAACCCAATTTTTATCTGATTGCTGCTCCCTCCCACGATACGGCTCAACCTCAACTCAAACAGACAGTACAGTTTGACTTCATACAAGAGACAAGTCTGACGCCTTAGTTTACTCCTACACCAAACGCTGGCAAGTGCATATACAACTAACATCTAATCCAATAATCATCGATCTGTTGCCATCTTACGACCTACTAGTAGTTGCCGATCAAGTACAATAATCATGCAGTTTCTCTTCATCAGGATAATGCAGGCGTCGTGCGTTCGTAGAGGCCGACAGGAAGAGAAATACAGTAACAAAAGTTTGCACGCTACGCTCGCTATCGGGTTCTTGCAATAATGCAGTACAATAATCAGCACGATTTGGATCAGAACCTCTCAGATCTCTGCCTACTTATCGTCCTCTCTGTGCCTAGTGCTACTGCACGCCAGGCAGCGTAGTACATCTGTTGCAGCGCGATGATGATGGAGCTCAGACCACTCGCGGCCCTGTGCGTCCTGCTCGCCTTCGTCGGCTCGGCGGCGGAGGTGGAGCTCGAGACGGCGGAGGCCCAGGCCTCCTACATCGTGCACGTCGCGCCGGCGCACGCGCCCCGCCTGCCGCGGCGTGGCCTTCATGCTATCCGGCCATACACCGCATTCCTGCGTGACAACATCCCCGTGGAGTTGTCCAGCCCGGCGCCGAGGGTGCTCTACTCCTACTCCCATGCCGCCACGGGCTTCGCGGCACGGCTCACGGAGCGACAGGCCGCGCGCCTCGCGTCCGCGCGCTCCGTGCTCGCCGTCGTGCCCGACGTGATGCAGGAGCTACACACCACGCTGACGCCGTCTTTCCTCGGCCTCTCGGCGTCGTCTGGCCTGCTCCCGGCGTCTAACGGCGCAACGGACATCGTCATCGGGGTTATCGACACCGGTGTACCCCGAAGGCCGACCTTCCTTCGCCGCCGACCCGTCGCTGCCTCCCCCACCCAGCAAGTTCCGCGGCGGCTGCGTCTCTACCCCGTCGTTCAACGGCTCGGCATACTGCAACAATAAGCTCGTCGGCGCAAAGGCATTCCAAGAGGGAAGCTTGGCTGCTCTTGGCCGCGTGGTCGGTGAGGCCGAGGAGCCCGCGTCGCCGCTCGACACCAATGGCCATGGCACCCACACCTCCTCCACCGCCGCCGGATCTGCCGTCGCCAACGCCGCCTTCTACGATTACGCCAAGGGGAGAGCCGTTGGCATTGCCCCAGGGGCGCGAATTGCCATGTATAAAGCGTGCTGGGAAGGATGCGCAAGCTCTGACATTCTTGCAGCGTTTGACGAGGCCATTGCGGACGGTGTCGACGTCATCTCCGTCTCGCTCGGCGCCGTCGGCAAGGCGCCGAACTTTTATGCAGACAACACCGCCATAGGCGCCTTCCGTGCCGTCAAAAAGGGCATCGTCGTCTCCGCCTCCGCGGGGAACTCCGGCCCGGACGCGTCCACCGCCGCCAACGTTGCGCCGTGGTTCTTGACGGTCGGCGCGTCCACCATCAACCGCCAGTTCCCGGCGGACGTCGTTCTGGGCAACAATGAGACCTTCACGGGCACCTCGCTCTACGCCGGCGAGCCTCTCGGCGCGAACAAGGTACCCCTGGTCTACGGAGGGGACGTGGGCTCGAAAGTCTGCGAAGAGGGGAAGCTGAACGCCACCATGGTGGCCGGGAAGATCGTTTTGTGCGAGCCCGGCGTGAATGCCCGTGCGGAGAAAGGTCTCGCTGTCAAGCTCGCCGGTGGCGCCGGCGCGATCCTCGCGAGCACCCAAGCATTCGGCTTGCAGGCCATCACCAGCCCCCATGTCCACCCCACTACGGCCGTCCCATTTGCCTCCGCCGAGAAGATCAAGAAGTACATAAGCACGCAAAAGTCACCCACCGCGACGATCGTGTTCCGTGGCACCGTCGTCGGCTCGACGCCGCCTTCTCCCAGAATGGCGTCCTTCTCAAGCCGCGGGCCAAACTTCCGCGCACCAGGGATCTTCAAGCCTGACGTGACCGCGCCCGGCGTGGACATCCTGGCAGCGTGGACAGGCGCCAACTCGCCCACAGAGCTCGACAGCGACAAAAGGCGAGTCCAGTACAACATCATATCGGGCACGTCCATGTCATGCCCGCACGTGAGCGGCATCGCCGCGCTGCTCCGGCAGGCGAGGCCGGAGTGGAGCCCCGCGGCGATCAAGTCCGCCCTGATGACCACCGCATACAACGTTGACAACGCCGGCGGCATCATCGGTGACATGTCCACCGGCAACGCGTCCACGCCGTTCGTGCGCGGGGCAGGACACGTCGACCCCAACCGCGCCGTGGACCCTGGACTGGTTTACGATGCCGGTACAGAGGATTACATCACTTTCCTCTGCGCGCTCGGCTACACCGCGCAACAAGTCGCCGTGTTCAGCCCGTCGGCCAACTGCTCGACACGGGCGGGCTCTTCCGTCGGGAACCACAACTATCCGGCCTTCGCGGTGGTGTTCACGGCGAACAAGCTGGCGATCGTCAGGCAGCGCCGCGTGGTGCGCAACGTCGGCACCAATGCCAGCGCCACGTACACGGCCAGGGTGACCAGCCCCGCCGGCACGCTAGTCACGGTGACGCCGGCGAAGCTAGAGTTCAGCACCAAGCAGACGACGCAGGAGTACCAGGTCGCCTTCACGCAGCGGATCGTTGGGAGCGTCACCGAGAAGCACACGTTCGGGTCCATCGTGTGGAGCGACGACGACGAGCACACGGTGACGAGCCCCATCGCCGTCACCTGGCCGGTGGCGGCGAGCCAAGTTGCCGAGATGTGATCGATTCGATGTGGGTTAGGTACAACCGTTCACCTACGCGAGAGTTTTATATCTCATTTGCTGCAGTTTCGGTTGGGGTGATGCGATCTGTGAGAGGTCTCACATTTGATTTTTACAAAATTTACGTTGTGTTGGGCTTGCACATCAGATCGCAAACACTAGGCCACAGGTGCCGCCATCATGTTTACGAAGTCATGGAATAAGATAAAACAATACTGTCTTAAGAAAATGCAACTTGACCAATTTCACAATTTTAACATGATATTGCCCGTATACTTATACAACAGTTGTGTTTGAAATGTTCTGGTACATAAAAACCGGGATATATATAGGAATGAAAATAAAAGGTCTTGTCTGTATTGGATTTAAAATACAAGTGGAACGAAATCATTTGACATACGAAAAAATAACAAAAAACGTAAGGGAAGGCGAAATATTATCATAAGAATCAACCTCATTGCTTGCGACCCTCTCTGCTGCCCCCTAGAGAGGCATGACATGTCCATGTCTCGTGCATGAACCGTCCAAGTATTTTTCATTAACTGGGCCTTTTAATTCACGTCAGTGATTCTTAATTTTTGTTGGGTCGCCCTGAATTAATCTTCATAGTTTTGGGAAATGGAACATTTGGTCATGAAACCATGCTGACCACCCCCAGCTTAGGCAATGAACTAACGAGTGGCTCTCGGCAGCCGTTATTGGTATCCAAGTGAGAGGATGAAGAAGGGAAGGGCAACATGCTTGTGCCTACGGTCGGCCTGAAGAGGGGCTAGGTCAGGACGCTCCAAGACGGAGAAATGATGAGATAGACGATGGGAAATGGGACATTGACCCGAGATATTGGTGGAAGGACATAGAGAACATATGAAGGTGGGTCGATGGGTTAAAGAAGATCTGCGCCGGGGTTTCGTCCCATAGATTTGGAAATGATTCTCCAAATAGAACAATTTGGACAAGAAATCACTAAGGAAACCCAAACACGTCAAATAGGGCATACAATTATTCAAATTAAAATAAATTGGGCAGTCAATTAGGATGGTCGATCTGCTTGGCCTTTGAGTGCCCACAGATGCTCAACTAAATCATTTTGTAGTTGCCCATGTGTTCCTTCATTCTTAATTTCAGCGTTAATTGTGAGGTAAGTGCCAAAATCCGTAGTCAAATCCGCATATTCATGATCAATCTGGGTAAGAGGACCCACATGATAGTATGGATGGTCATCATGTTGCGGAGGATCAGCACGTTCAGTCTCGATGATCATGTTGTGCAAGATCACACAAGTCATCATCACCTCCCACATCTGCTCTTTCGACCAAGTTAGAGCAGGATACCTGACAATAGCAAAGCGAGCTTGAAGCACCCCAAATGTCCGCTCGACATTCTTCCTGGCACCCTCTTGTTCTGCTGCAAAATGAGACTGGCTTTGACCTTGAGGCTGGGAAATGGTCTTGACAAATGTAGATCATCTTGGGTAGATGCCATCTGCTAGATAGTACCCCTTGTCATACCCATGGCCATTGATCTCATAGTTGCATGGTGGAGAATCGCCTTCAGTTAGTCGGTTAAAAACCGTTGAACATTGCAGCACGTTGATGTCATTGTGAGTTCCTGCCATACCAAAGAAAACATGCCAAATCCACAAATCTTTGTTAGCCACTGCCTCTAGCACGACACTGCACTCTCCAACATGACCCTTGTAAACTTCTTGCCAGGCGAATGGGAAATTCTTCCATCCCCATGCATGCAGTGTGGGGACCCCGGACTAGCTGTCCGAAATACCCGATTATGCTTAACACAACGATCCCGTGATCAGTCTGTCGTTGCACATAATCCGAATTGAATACCAAAGTTTACATCCATTACAGTACCGAATTAAAAGTCTTACATAAATGGTCATTTAGACCAAGTCTTACATAGGTGCCTTCATGGGCCAAACCAAAATATCAGCGGAAGCTACGGCGTAGTAGACCTCATATTCTAACGATGACAACCCGACAGGCAGCTGACTTGCAGTCGATGCTTCTAAGCATACCAGGAAATCCTCTAGCTGCGTTCTGTGCCATGAGCCTAGCAGTGTCACCTTCATTTGGTTGTCTCAAATATTTTGGCCCAAACACTGCAACAACCGCGGAGTTAGTCGTCTACTGCATCTGCGGGTGCTCCATATGCCAGAACTCTCAGAGCAGCCGTGCATTTCTGAATAGAGGAGAAACCAACCAGTCCGGTGCAGTCGCTCTTCAGCTTGAAATAGTCATCGTACTCTCGCACGCCGGCCAGAACGACCATGAAGAGGTCTCTGTTCATCCTAAACCGCCACCGGAATTCCTTGTCCCCGTGTGTGGGATTGTCGGCGAAGTAGTCTTGCCACATCGTCATATGTCCCTGCATCCGTCTGCGATCTTTGTTCATCCTCCTACCCGGCTTCGAATCTCCAATCCGAGGCGCAGCGTTCATCTGTCCAAGCAAACCAACTAGGCAAGTGATGATCGCCAAGCATACGTTCACCACGGCGTTGGAGGCGGCATGGGCGGTGAGCAATGCGCCGGACAGCTCGAGTTCGTCATCGCTATCCATATGTACGAACACAAGGTTTAGAAAAAACCAAAGACGAGAAAAAATGAGCTGAGCAATGAGACGAACACCTTGCTTGCGGGGAAGTTCTCGGAGGCGGCGATGGTGTAGCGCCGGACAACAAGTGCGGCTCGACGGAGAAGAGACTACGGACACTGCGACGGGAGAAATATTGCACCGTTCCTGGCGCGCGGGGCGAGACGGGCGTCCGGACGGCGGAGGGTGGGTGGCGGCGACGGCGATTCAGTAGGGAGGGGAGACTCAGTAGGGACGGGGATGAAAACAGTCCACAAACGGACGCCGGGGGAGAAAATAATAGGGTTGGGTCGCCGACGCGTCGCCCCCACCCGTCGGGTTTCGACGAGGCGCGCGTTGCCGCGGTTGCCGGCACGCCCGCTTGCGTCCCTATAAGCTGGGCGCGAAGCGGGGTTGCCGGACGCTGTATTGGGACGCGCCGGCAACTTATATTTTATTGGGCGCGCCGCTGGGGGTTAATTTGCTGCCGGTGCGCTCAAAACGTCTATTAGGAGCGGAGTTGGTCGCGCCGGTTGAGATGCTCTTTAGGCTTGGCATCAAAAGCCCGCTCCCACTAGGGGAACGATTATCGCGACATATACCTTCCGCTAAAAGATACTAATACTAGTACTACCAGGTATTGAGTTCAGAATACTCCAGAAATCAAGGATGGCCACCATGCTGTGAGGCTACCTTCATGGTGGCGGAAGCCCGCTGCGATATCAGCATGTCTTAAAGCTCAACCTAAAGGTCTTATTCTCCACGGAGCACCACGATCTTGTCCTCCCGATGACCAGTTCACGCCGATGCTCAGCTTCTCCAATTTCATCGCCAGGGGAAAGGGGAACGCAGAATGATGTAAATTGATGCATACGAGACAAGGTAAGCTGTATAAGTGGGTAAATGGTTATATGTTCTGATCATTTGAGTTACAGACGGTACATAGTACAACTTCATGTTACATAAATCAGAACCCGTTGTGTGATCTCATGTTTTACTACATTCATAAAACCAACTAGCTCATCTGGAGGGCAACGAGGCTATATAAAGTTATAAACAAGCATGATATCCTCTCTTCCAATTCAGCCTAGTATAGTAGTATCTATATTTAGCCTAGTATAGTAGTATCTATATTCACCCAAGTAATGTACATTCTTATGTGCTATAGAGTAAAGATAGAAAAAGAGAGGAGAGAGGAGTGGACGCACATGATAGAGGCGTTCGCATATCACCCCCTTGGCCTGAGAGGCCTCTGGAAAACCTTTGAAGGCCATCGATGCCTTCGAAGGTCACGCAAGTTTTGTAAGACTGCGATAAATCATTGCAGGTTGAACGGTACTGCTATGTTGTCATCGAGAAGCTAGCTTCCTCACAAGCCATCTCGAGCCTTGCCGAAGATGCTAGACGCCAGCTGCACAGCCTGGTGGGGTTCACTTCTCGACGTGCTTGGTTACTCACATCGTTTTTTGCCTCTCTCCATTTGTGAATCACTGAGCCTCGCTGAGGGGAAACATGACCTGAGCCATTTTCAGCTCATTTAGCATCAGTGTTTGGTGTATATATGTATCTGTGTTCAATGTACTCACTCTTATTAACTTACCTCGCATCATTTCTGCCGCTGGTGACGAGCAGAACGATAGCGCGGTGCAGTTGCGTTGAGGGTTTCCACCAGCTTAGCAGCAAGCAACCTAGCTGTTGGACGGATGTATTTGCTAATACAAGTGTTAGTTGTCCCGTGTGACCAAGCTAAGCAACCATGCTAGATGTTAGAGTTCACAACAGTGAGCGCGACGATGTTAGGCTCCCTTGATGGACGATTTAATTTGTTGGGTTGGTGCGCCCATTATTTGACCTTACGTAGGTGCGACATGAGAGGAAATGTCCGTAGGCTGCAAATCTGGCTTACAACTAGCTCGTGGTTTTATGTGATTTCGTATGAATTCCGATGACTATAGTTTGGGTGATATTGATGTCTTATCCCACTTCTATCCTGGTGACCGATTGATTAACTTATTGAGAGTCCAGTCAAAGAATTAAGTTATCTGATTGATCGCTATTGCTCCAGCTCAACCGAAAATAATAGGGGGAACACACAGTGATGTAGATTGATGCATACGAGACAACGTAAGCTGTATAAGTGGACAAAGGTTATTAAATGTTGACCATTTGAGTTACATACGGTACATAGTACAACTTTGTGTGATCACATGATTTACTGCAGTCATAAATATCGACTAGCGCATCTGGAGCGCAACGAGGCTATATAAAGTTACAAAGAGGCGTGTGATTCCATACACCCCCAAATCTAACAATCACATAAATGTACCAAGCAGTTTTTTTTTAGCCATTACAATTTGGAGCCGAGCCGACTTTTTTAGCAGGAATCGAACCTACGACCTGTCTGTGGAGCGCTAGGGAACTACAGCTGGGCTAACCAACCGGTGCAAGGCTGGATTCTGTCATACAAGTCCACGTTGAGTTTAAATACATTACATTTTCTCACAGAATATTAACATTTCTGCACCATTCTATTTTTTTAAAAACCAGCAAGTGAACCGAGTAAACCGGCAGTTTAACCGGTGAACGATGAACTGAACTGAGACACTCGCCGGTTCCGTTGCCGGTCCAATTTTTAAAACTATGTTCATACTACGGACGGTACGCCAAAGATTTCAACCGTGTTCTTTGACTCTAAAATTGAGCATCAAATCATTCAAAATTAATTCTAGAAAATTACCAATATGAATATGAAACATACATGAACTCATTTTCATGAAAAACATGATAATTGTAGCAAGTGATTTTTTTGACCTTCTCGAAATGACCTATTATTTTTTCCTAGTATAGTATGACAAAATTAGGCACATGTAGTTTTATTTGTGACAAGCTTGATGTTGGCGTTGCAGTGTATTTGATCGAACTTTACGTGGGCATTTGTTTGGTCGGATGTGTCTTAATTTGTATATCCACCACGCCGCGACGGAAAAGATTTGAGTGACTGTGGCCAGTAGCGATGCTAGAACTTGAAATATGTGATGTCATTTTAAGATTGTGATGTCAAATACATGTAGTTTTACTAATTTATAATTTTTTCTCATGATTTATGTTTCTATACAAAGAATTAACGAAAACGTTGTACGGTCATTTGACCACACAACACATACTAACCGTACCAACGCATGGGCATTCAACTAGGAGTGTTACGGTGGGACAATATATATCCCAAAGGTTGTAGGGGCACACCTATCTCGTAAGCAGAGTTGCATGTGGCTCCACACATATCCTGAAGGTGGTAAGGGTACACCTAGCGAGCAAGGTAGGAGTGTTGCATGTGCGTCCGATAGATGGTAGGGGTAGACAGGTGTGGGTCCACATGTCCCAAGGGTGCTAAGGGTAGACCAAGCTAGCGTGATAGGAGTGTTTTTTCATGTGGGTCCACATACCTAAAAGATGATAGATGTATACCTAGATGGCTAGGAGTGTTGTTGTGGGACAACATATATCGCAAAGGTTGTAGGGGCAGACCTATCCCGCAAGGACAGTTGCATGTGGGTCCACACATATCATGAAGGTGGTAAGGGTGGACCTAGCGAGTTGGATAGAAGTGTTGCATGCGGGTCCACATGCCTAAAAGGTGATAGATGTATACCAAGATGGCTAGGAGTGTTATTCTGGGACGACATATATCCAAAAGCTTGGTAGATCTATCTCGTAAGGAGAGTTGCATGTAGGTCCACACATGTCCCAAGGGTGCTAACTGTAGACCAAGCGGGCTTGATAGGAGTGTTTTCATGTGGGTCCACATATATCTCAAAAGTTGTATGGGTAGACCTATATATCTCGCAAGGATAGTTGCATGTGGGTGCACACATATCCTGAAGGTGGTAAGGGTATTCCTAGCGGGTCATATAGGTGTGTTGCTTGTGGGTCCACATGTCTGAAAGGTGGTAGGGGTAGACGTGTGTGGATCCACATGTCCAAAGGGTGCTTAGGGTAGACCAAACTGGCGTGATAGGAGTGTTTTCATGTGGGTCCACATGACCAAAAGGTGATAGATGTATACCTAGATGGCTTGGAGTGTTGCGGTGGGACGATATATATCCCAAAGGTTGTAGGGTAAGATCTATATATCTCGCAAGGAGAGTTGCATGTGGGTCCACAATTTTCCCGAAGGTGGTAAGGCTAGACCTAGATGGTTAGGAGTGTTGTCGTGGGACGATATATCCCAAAGGTTGTAAGGGCAGACCTATCTTTCAAGGAGAGTTGCATGTGGGTCCACACATGTCCCGAAGGTGGTAAGGGTAGACCTAGCGGGTCAAATATAAGTGTTGCATGTGGGTCCACGTGCCTCGAAGGTGGTAGGGGTAGGCGTGTTTTCATGTGGGTCCACATACCAAAAAGATGACAGATAATAAATTGATGATCATCAACGTGTCATGTTGGTCCACATTTCACAAATGTGTTAGGTTAATATGGCTAGGCGGTTGCATGTGGGTCCACGTGTACCAAAGGTGATAGATACATAAATATAAGAACTACTAGACATATAGACCCTCATATACTAGCCCTAGGCTACAAACCATTTAGACTTGTCACAAAATAAAAGTAAAAGTACTTTTCAAGTATGCCTAATTTTGTCATAATATAGTAGAAGAAAATAACGGGTCATTTCGAGTAGGTTAAAAAACCACTTGCTATAATTATCAAGTTATTGATGAAAATGGGTTAATCTATATTTCAATTTCATGTTGGTATTTTTTTAGAATTAGTTTTGAATAACCAAGTTCTAAATTTCAGAGTCAAAGAACGTTTGAAATCTTTGTCGCCGTCGTGTGCCGTCCTAGTTTGGCTCACCCGTTAAATTGCCGGTTCACAGTGTAATTGATCGAACTTTACGTTTGCATTTTTTGGTCGGATGTGTCTTAATTTGTATATCCACCACGCCGCGACGGAAAAGATTTGAGTGACTGTGGCCAGTAGCGATGCTAACTTGAAATATGTGATGTCATTTTAAGATTGTGATGTCAAATACATGTAGTTTTACTAATTTATAATTTTTCCTCATGATTTATGTTTCTATACAAAGAATTAACGAAAACGTTGTACGGTCATTTGACCACACAACACATACTGACCGTACCAACGCATGGGCATTCAACTAGGAGTGTTACGGTGGGACAATATATATCCCAAAGGTTGTAGGGGCACACCTATCTCGGAAGCAGAGTTGCATGTGGGTCCACACTTATCCTGAAGGTGGTAAGGGTACACCTAGCGAGCCAGGTAGGAGTGTTGCATGTGGGTCCACACGCCCGATAGATGGTAGGGGTAGACAGGTGTGGGTCCACATGTCCCAAGGGTGCTAAGGGTAGACCAAGCTAGCGTGATAGGAGTGTTTTTTCATGTGGGTCCACATACCTAAAAGATGATAGATGTATACTTAGATGGTTAGGAGTGTTGCCGTGGGACAACATATATCGCAAAGGTTGTTGGAGCAGACCTATCCCGCAAGGACAGTTGCATGTGGGTCCACACATGTCATGAAGGTGGTAAGGGTGGACCTAGAGTTGGATAGAAGTGTTGCATGTGGGTCCACATGCCTAAAAGGTGATAGATGTATACCAAGATGGCTAGGAGTGTTATTCTGGGACGACATATATCAAAAAGCTTGGTAGATCTATCTCGTAAGGAGAGTTGCATGTAGGTCCACACATGTCCCAAGGGTGCTAACTGTAGACCAAGCGGGCTTGATAGGAGTGTTTTCATGTGGGTCCACATATATCTCAAAAGTTGTATGGGTAGACCTATATATCTCGCAAGGATAGTTGCATGTGGGTGCACACATATCCTGAAGGTGGTAAGGGTATTCCTAGCGGGTCATATAGGTGTGTTGCTTGTGGATCCACATGTCTGAAAGGTGGTAGGGGTAGACGTGTGTGGATCCACATGTCCAAAGGGTGCTTAGGGTAGACCAAACTGGCGTGATAGGAGTGTTTTCATGTGGGTCCACATGACCAAAAGGTGATAGATGTATACCTAGATGGCTTGGAGTGTTGCGGTGGGACGATATATATCCCAAAGGTTGTAGGGTAAGATCTATATATCTCGCAAGGAGAGTTGCATGTGGGTCCACAATTTTCCCGAAGGTGGTAAGGCTAGACCTAGATGGTTAGGAGTGTTGTCGTGGGACGATATATCCCAAAGGTTGTAAGGGCAGACCTATCTTTCAAGGAGAGTTGCATGTGGGTCCACACATATCCCGAAGGTGGTAAGGGTAGACCTAGCGGGTCAAATATAAGTGTTGCATGTGGGTCCACGTGCCTCGAAGGTGGTAGGGGTAGGCGTGTTTTCATGTGGGTCCACATACCAAAAAGATGACAGATAATAAATTGATGATCATCAACGTGTCATGTTGGTCCACATTTCACAAATGTGTTAGGTTAATATGGCTAGGCGGTTGCATGTGGGTCCACATGTACCAAAGGTGATAGATACATAAATATAAGAACTACTAGACATTTAGACCCTCATATACTAGCCCTAGGCTACCAACCATTTAGACTTGTCACAAAATAAAAGTAAAAGTACTTTTCAAGTATGCCTAATTTGGTCATAATATAGTAGAAAAAATAACGGGTCATTTCGAGTAGGTTAAAAAACCACTTGCTATAATTATCAAGTTATTGATGAAAATGGGTTAATCTATATTTCAATCTCATGTTGGTAATTTTTTAGAATTAGTTTTGAATAACCAAGTCCTAAATTTCAGAGTCAAAGAACGTTTGAAATCTTTGTCGCCGTCGTGTGCCGTCCTAGTTTGGCTCACCCTTTAAATATCCGGTTCACATGCTAGTTTTAAAAATAGGTTAGTGCAGAAATATTAATAGTCTGTAGGAAAATTCAATTTATACCCTACGTGTATTGGTATGACATAAATTCTTCTTGAACAAAGTGGTTAGCCCAGCCTACGTGGTACTACGTGCTTCCGCGAGGTCACAGGTTCGAGTACTGCCTTTTGCAATTTGTTTTTCGCTAGCAAAAATAATCTGTTCGACTTCGCGAGTTTATATAAGCTTTGATCCTACTCCTATCACAAACCGGTATGTAGTCTAGTGGCTGTGCTCCATGTGCCTCTCCTGAGAGAGCTGTGTTCGAATCCCGGCCGTCACACTTTCCGCTATTTTTGTCCCACGATCATCAACTAGATAATCTCCAAACTTTCAGCTCATCAGCTCGGCTTGGTAATTGTCAGCCTTCCAGGTTCGGCTCAAGCCGAGCTGAGTTGGTTTGGCTCCTAGTGAGATTAAATCTCAGCCGTCTTTGTGTTTCTACTCATGATAACCCTTCGTGCTTGGGGGTGTATGGAAGCACAAGCCTTACAAAGAAGCATGATATCCTCTCTTCCAGTTCAGCCTAGTATCTATATTCACCCAAGTAACGTATTCTTATGTGCTATAGAGTAATAAAGATGGAAAAGGAGAGTAGTGGACGCACATGAGAGGCGTTTGTATATCACCCTTTGGACTGAGAGGCATCTGGAAAACTTTGAAGGCCATTGA
Source organism: Poa pratensis (assembly GCA_947311845.1). Lineage (NCBI taxonomy): Eukaryota > Viridiplantae > Streptophyta > Magnoliopsida > Poales > Poaceae > Poa > Poa pratensis. The sequence goes on along the minus strand of CAMZMU010000020.1, from coordinate 14,620,042 downwards.
TGCCTTTCTTGTCGGACTGCGATAAACCATTGCAGGCTGAGCGGTACTGTTATGTTGACATCGAGAAGCTAGCTTCGTCACATGACATTTTAAGCCTTGCCGAAGATGCTAGACGCCAGCTGCACGCAACCTGATGGGTTCACTTTGAACGTGTTTTGTTACACACATCGGTTTTTTTTGTTGCCATGTTCAGCTCATTTGGGCTTTTCCATCAACCCCCGTACGCAAGCACCGGTGTTCGGTCTATGCGTGTGTTCCGTGTACTCTCACCGATCTTATCTATGTGATGAACTGATCTCACGTCATTTCTGCCTCTATGACGAGTAGAACGATAACGCGGCGCAATAACGGTCGGGAAAGTGGTCTCCAGAAGGGCAGCGACACGTTTTGGAATATAAATACGGGCGTAGTCTTCCAGTCCCACAAAGTATATCATCATATTTTGGTTTTCCCACTGCTCATTATAGCTTATAGCTGATGTGCGAGTGTACACGACACATGGTAATTATTGCGATTGACATGTCAAGTAGGTTGCTATGCACTACACCAAGTCGTGCTAATGCTCATTAATCCATGTGATTAACATACGTTTTGTAACTTAAAGTTGCCTAGTATTTACTACTCCATCCGTTTCTAAATGTAAGATGTTTTAGGTGTTAGACATGTTGTCTACATACACATTAAAATGAGTGATTATACACATGAAATGTGTCTAGATACATTTGTGTACATGTGCATGTGGATAAAATCTAAAGCATCTTATATTTGAGAACAGAGGGAGTATAAAACGGAAGATTCTGGACCAAAACCTGAAGTGATTGAAAATAAGAATGGACAGTGAGTAGAAATAAAAATACTCTTGTACTGCATCTGAATCTCCATAATCATTTCAATACTCATATAAGTATTCTAACACTCCTTTAACCCAAATAACAACAGGATAGATAGCTATTTACATGCAATTTCTTGATTGATAAAGAATAACATTGTGGTTTTGTATTTGGAGTTAGTTCAATTGAACTTTTGTGATCCAAGTTGAAAGCTCGTTCACTGAACATGATCAGAACTGTAAGAGCTGATCTATAGAACCACATAAATGATTATCGCAGAGTACGAACATAATTTCCAGCACTCCAGCAATATATTGGTAGTAACACATCAATAACAGAATTTCAAAAAAAAACACATCAATAATAGTAAACACATACATTGTTCCAAAAATTTCTCACACGAAGTGTCCCTGTAATGATGCTGACGTCCCACTAGTTCTCATGCTCTCCATCGTGGCAATAGAGGTCACGGCGGTGTTATAGATACAACTTATCTCTCCATCGTGGCAATAGAGGTCACGGCGGTGTTATAGATACAACTTATCGCACAGGGTCAAAATTAGGCTTTGCATACGGTTCTAACGTTCATGTGCATGGATGGGTGGGCGATGTGGGCTCTGGATCGCACACGGACGGAAAAGAACGTGTGCGATGGGTTCTAATACGCACACAGTTCGCAAAAACATATGCGATGGTTTTGAAAAGCAGTACCTTGGCCATCCGGTCTAGTTAATCTGTGTCCATTTTAGTTATGCCACTCAACATAATAAGCGGAGCGCACCGACAAAGTGTGTGTTCTTGTCATATGCCAAGCGACAGCATCCTCTGCATACGATTACTCAGATGTATGCGTAGAATTCTAGCAACATCAATTGGATTAAGTATACCTTTCATCATCCCCTCATCCCAACAACCAGTATCTTGATCTATAAGTTCATAAACTGTTGTCAACAAAATATTACCTCGAATAGTTTCCACTTTGCAAGTCATACTTCCCGGCACCCGTGGATCTTCCCATATATTTATCATACGAGCCTACCCTCCATATGAATCCTCTTTTAAAAGTATTTAAACCAGCAATAATGCTCTGCCAAGTAAAGGGGGTCCACTCTTCGTCCCAGCCTTCAAAAGTTTTCCATGTGGGTAATATTTTGCTCCGGGGACCTGTGCACACAAAGAACTGGGCTTTGATATCAACCTCCAGCTTTTCCTTAGCCAATATCACTAAATTAAAGGCATGAAGATCACGAAAGCCCATTCCACCCATTTTATTTGGGACACACATCTTACAACATGCCATCCAATGCATACGCTTCTGAATTTCCGAATCACCCCACCAAAACGCCGCCATGGCATCAGTCGTTTCCTTGCAGAGCTTCTTCGGGATTTTAAATACAAACATAGCATAAACAGGAATCGACTGGATGATTGCTTTCAGTAATATTTCCTTACCACCCATTCTGAGAATTTTCTCTTTCCACCTTTCCAGACTCTTAATTATCCTCTCCAACAAGTGAATGAAGCTATCGCTTCGGTCCGCACCTACCAAGGCTGGAAGGCCTAATTATTTGTCCAGTAAATTAAGCCTCGGTAATAATATTTAATTTTGTCCAATCTTCTGCCCTAACATCAGCGTGCACATTAGGACCTAAGATAACACTGCATTTAGCTTCACTCACCATTTGCCCCGAAGCAGCACAATATGTGTCACTTGGAGGAGTCAACGATCTGTCATCTCCACTTATCTCCAGTACTTATAAAAGAGCAAACTTGGCAGGAAAATCAAATCTCCACCGTACATACAAGACAATCTAACGTCCAGGATTCACTTGTTATCCCTCCCTAAAATCACGCCTCCTTCCAATGGCCAGGCTGTCATCTTGCCGTTGAATTCTGCCCGGCCGCACCGGACGCACACATCTCTCTTCCTCTCTCCACTCTCGCGAATCACGGGCGCAATCCTTCCCCAACACCCGGATGCCGCTCCTGTTCCATGACCTTCGACGCGCTACTCCGGGACAGTCTTGACGGCAACAACATCGCGTGGCTTGTTCGTGACCTCCGACGCCGCCTCGAATCCCCTCGACCTCCGAAGGTTTTGACTCCAATCCACCTCGACGCTGCCTCACCCTGCTCCTGTGAACGCCCTCGTATGCCACCATGACCAGATGCAGCATTGCTCGCTTTCGCGCCGCCGAGCCATAGTGAGTGTCCTCCTACCTGTTGCGTTCCTTGCCTCAGTACATCACCACACTAGCTCATGGCCTCGAGGATTCCCGGGTTATTTTGTCTTTGTGCGTGCAGTATATGGATTGCTTCACTGCCCCAGTACATACAGTTCAGCATTTGTCTTCAATGCCACAATAGTATCAGACCATTGTACTACTTTTTTCAATTTGAATTCCTACTCAGAAGTTGTGTTTTGTAAATTTTGTCTTTCTAATTGATTGCTCTATACTAGACTGGACGTATAAGCTCCTGGAGGGAGGTATGAAGCATAATCTACGCATGATATTGTAGTACAATTTTGTGATTTACGGCACATCCTCTCTCTGTTCTTTTCCTATGTTTGAAAAAAAGTTGACATTCTTACCCTATTGCCCATAGTGTGGTAAATTTTTGTAAGCTCAAAGAAATTCTCATTTTGTGGTTTAGACACGTCGCTTATGAAGTTTCTAGAAAGAGATGAACCACATATTATTACCAGAATCTGTTGTTTTCCCTATACAAATTTCAAAATAAAACCTAAGCGACATTAGACCGTCATGTGTCCATTAAAATGTTTTTTTTTACTTGCGTGCATTTCAAATGTATTAGTTGATACTTTGAGGCGTGCGTTGCACGTGCAAACTTACTAGTACTTATATAAAAGAGCAAACTTGGCAGGAAAATCAAATCTCCACCGTACATACAAGACAATCTAACGTCCAGGATTCACTTGTTATCCCTCCCTAAAATCACGCCTCCTTCCAATGGCCAGGCTCTCATCTTGCCGTTGAATTCTGCCTGGACGCACACATCTCTCTTCCTCTCTCCACTCTCGCGAATCACGGTGCAATCCTTCCCCAACACCCGGATGCCGCTCCTGTTCCATGACCTTCGACGCGCTACTCCGGCACAGTCTTGACGGCAACAACATCGCGTGGCTTGTTCGTGACCTCCGACGCCGCCTCGAATCCCCTCGACCTCCGAAGGTTCTGACTCCAATCCACCTCGACGCTGCCTCACCCTGCTCCTGTGAACGCCCGCGTATGCCGCCATGACCAGATGCAGCATTGCTCGCTTTCGCGCCGCCGAGCCTCAGTCATAGCCTCTCTGCCACCACCAAACTTGGAGGCGCCAATATCCATCATCATGCCGCCCCAGCCCGCCTGCCATCCCCGACTGGGACGTTCTCTAGGGTTACGCGCCGTTGCCGATGGGATTTGCAGCCTGCGGCCATCACGACGACATACATAGGGAAATCGGCAAACCATGGTGAGTGTCCTCCTACCTGTTGCGTTCCTTGCCTCAGTACATCACCACACTAGCTCATGGCCTCGAGGATTCCCTGGTTATTTTGTCTTTGTGCGTGCAGTATATGGATTGCTTCACTGCCCCCAGTACATACAGTTCAGCATTTGTCTTCAATGCCACAATAGTATCAGACCATTGTACTACTTTTTTCAATTTGAATTCCTACTCAGAAGTTGTGTTTTGTAAATTTTGTCTTTCTAATTGATTGCTCTATACTAGACTGAACGTATAAGCTCCTGGAGGGAGGCATGAAGCATAATCTACGCATGATATTGTAGTACAATTTTGTGATTTACGGCACATCCTCTCTCTGTTCTTTTCCTATGTTTGGAAAAAAGTTGACATTCTTACCCTATTGCCCATAGTGTGGTAAAATTTTGTAAGCTCAAAGAAATTCTCATTTTGTGGTTTAGACACGTCGCTTATGAAGTTTCTAGAAAGAGATGAACCACATATTATTACCAGAATCCGTTGTTTTCCCTATACAAATTACAAAATAAGACCTAAGCGACATTAGACCGTCATGTGTCCATTAAAATGTTTTTTTACTTGCGTGCATTCAAATGTATTAGTTGATACTTTGAGGCGTGCGTTGCACGTGCAAACTTACTAGTCTGGTTCAAAAGGTTCTAACTTCTCAGTGGGCTGTCTTGGTCCTTCGGGCTGCATCTTTTCTAATGATCTGGGCCCACCGGGTAGCGATATTTACGGTGCTCTGTGCGAAAAAAAATTAGAGTTCTCTGAAATGACATTTTTAATCGAATTGAATTTCCCAATGGATTGTCTCTGTTGTTTCCATTCAATGGCAAAACTGCAGTACTACTATGCATAACCTTTTATGAGATTAAATAAAAGGCGGCAAGTAACAACTTACACAACAAAAATGAAAAAGGGTCGGTAATGTCCTGCTGCAAACTCCCGTGAAAAATGGCAAGCGTGTCGAAGTGCAGCCGGTTGGGGCTTAGCCACCGGAAACCGACCATGCTTGAGTTTCAGTTCGTGTCGCACACGGACACCAACTCCCGTCCTCCAAGACAACAGGGCCGCCGGCCGGTGGTGCCGTATCTGAAGCGGACTTGGAATCCCCAATATATACTTGAACCAATCTTTCCCCAAGGCCCGTCTAGGGTATTTCCAGATCTCCGATGGCGCCGATTCCAGGAAATCGCTGCAGCTCGTCGGCCTTCCGACACGAACACGACGCCTCGTGGTACGACATGCAATCGAAGCAACCAATCCCGGCGGATTATCCTAGAGATCGGAGCATCATCGCCGGGAAAACCATGGACACTTCCTCCTCGCGCCGGCAGCCGCCAGTCATCGAGAAATCGTTCTTGCCGCTAAAGAAGAGGGCGACTAGCGATGCTAGTAGCAGCGGTTCGTTCGTGATTCCACCCAAGAAGAGACGGGTCGAAGATGCCACCAGCGCCTACGGCTATGGGAATATTCCAGCTCAGACCCACCGGCACGACATGGCCGACGACGCTCCGCCCAACCCGTCCAGTTCCGTCACGTCCGAACTGCCGGCGGTGCAGCAGAAGAAACGCATGCACGACGGCATGAGCGGAGGCGTCCGGTACGCCCGGCGGCTCTTCCCGTGCAACGGGCCCATGGCGGCGGTGGCACGAGCGAAGAAGAACAAGAAAACGAGCAAGAACGAGAGGCCGCGGCAGTCTGCGCGGGGCGCGGAGCTGAGCGGCTGCCTGTCGGCGCTGGGCGCGACGGCGGCGCAGTTCGTGCGCAGCAAGACCCTGAACAAGAGCGACGTGTGCAGCAACCAGAACCGGCTGCTGATGTCGTGCAAGCCGGAGTTCGTGGCGGAGCACGCCATCACCCGGCTCCTGGGCGAGAAGGAGGCCTACTTCGTGTTCGAGTCCGAGCACGGGCTGCGCGTGAAGGCCTACGACGGCGACGGAAGAAAGTACAAAATGAAGCTCAGGTACCTCGTCTCCAACGGCGGGTTCCGGCTCATCGACCAGTGGCGCGGCTTCGTGGAGAAGAACGAGCTGCGCGGGCCGGTGACGAAGGGTCGCCGCCAGGTCGACGTGGAGCTGTGGGCGTTCCGGTCGAAGCAGCTGCCGAATCAGCCCGAGCTGAGCGACGGAGACAGGCAGCAGATGGTCGAGGGGCTCAAGGATCATAAGGACGGCAACCTCGGGCTACTCGTCCTACCTTACGTGGACGACGGTGAGGGTCGTGTCGAGGAAGACGAGGAGCGTGCGGTGCCAAAGGTACATGAGGCGAAGAGGAGGCGGGCGTCGGCCAAGGCGGTGCGAAAAGAGAGGAGGCTTGCGGATCGTGCGAGTCGGCGGCCGGGGAAGAAGGCTGCGGCGCGCGACGTGACGTTGAGTGAGATGATCGTGGAGCATGGGATGGATTTGGCGATGTCGGTGGCTGGGCTGTTGAAGCTAGTATATAGTCATGTCGCGCCCCCGGTCCGATGCTTACCACCATGACGTGAGAGGTCAAACATTTTCGATATATATATAGAGAGAAAGATGCAAATGTATATAGAGGAACATTTTGTGTGAATTGGGCAAAATGTGCAGCATCTGTCCTTTCCTTCGTTTTTATGTTATCACTGTCTATCGCGAGTCCGGTCCATCTCTCAATCGTGTCGTGCAGATCCACCGCCGCCTTCCCCGACTGCTCACGATGTGGCCTCACAATGATATGCCACGTCCCATGCAGGATGCGCGACCATCTTACATCGGTACTTCATGAGAGGAAAAGTTTGTAGACTTCAAATTAGCTATAATACAATACGAGTACAACACCGATGCTTCACCGCGATTTATGTTGGCTCCCTGCATTGGGTAAATGTCATGTTACTGCTTAACAACATTCGAGTTACAGACAGTACAGTGCACAAAAAATCTGAACCTACTGCGAGATCACACGCTGTTCTAATTTGTAACAAAAGCAGACTACTGCAACTATCAACTTCAGTGGGACAAGATTGACATCACTAATGAAGCAATGATACTCCATTCCGTTCTGCTAGAGCGATTCTTCAGTCGGTCACCAGCTTAAAATTATGTACAGATGTCCCGCTCCCAACCCTCACGGGGCACGATCAGAGGATGTGCCTGACCGAGTACCTTGGCGAGACGTTGTTTAGGTCAGCACCACAGCGACGGCATTGGCTAGCGGCTGGTGGCGCGAGAACCCTCCATCAAAAGCCAAAGCCTTTTTCATCTAAAAGCATATGAGGATGGTTGAGCAGTCAGCAAATTTCAATTCCAAACAAAGGCAACAAATGGTACTAGTGTGCTACTAAGGGATGGTGGTATATAAGTTGGAGTAATGAACAAAATAAACCGCCAACTTTAAAAGTAACTCATAAATTACAAAGTTTTTACGATTCTTACTATTTCGACTTTTTTCTACCGAGCACAACATGCAACTGCTTATCACAGGAAAGTTCGATATAAAGATCAACCGTGTTTTCAAGATGGCCTCAAGTGTGATGGCACGGGATGTTCCGTACACCCTCATTTCTCAATGAACATGTATCAAAAACTACTTAAAATTAATAGTAAAAAAACTGCGTAAAATTTCTGACTACAGCTCAATTAATAACCCTTTTGTTATCTACTCCTGCAACAATGACTGCTATCTTTGGCTCCGGATAGCAGTGTGAACTGCTCAAAACTTCTTGTGGCTATTTATGAGCAGAAAATTATATAGGATGAGATGGCTGTGGCACACCACTAATTTTGCACTCATAGTATTATCAATATCCTTTCTCACTCTAGAATAAATTGATCTGAACACCAGCCAACAATAGATATGGGAGGAATAGATATTGCTAGACATGTAAAAAACTTGCTAATTACAAGTCCAAACAAAGACAACAAATGGTACTGGTGTGCTAAAAAACTTGCTAGGAATAATGAACAAACAAACCACCTGGAATTAACTCCAACACTCATAAAGTAACTCATAAGTTACAAGGTTCTTGTGATAATTTCGACTGAGCGGAATATATAATCGGCTATCACATGAAAGTACGACTATAAAGATCAACTGTGTCTTCAAAATGGCCTCAACCCTCACGTGTGTTGATCCTGGACAGTCATTTCGCTACATCCTGTCCCCGTCATTTGTCAATAACCGTGTGTAAAGAACTGCTTACTCTAACCTATATTTTCCGACTACAGCTCAATAAGTAATAACCATTTTGTAATCTACTCCTACAACAGTGACTCTGCTGCTTCTAGCTCCCCAGAGCAGCATGAACTGCGTAAATTTTACTGTGGCCATTTATGCTCAGAAAATTATACAAGATGAGATGGCTGTATATCACATCACTATTTTAGCATTCATGGTATCACATCACTGAACATATTTACTTGATCTTTTTATTAATTAACAGAGGTAGAATAAAGTGATCTGAGCAATGGACACCAGCGAAATAGATACTGGAACACAATGTAAATAACTTACAAATAGAAGTTTAAGAACTCACTGGTTTATATGGTGCTGCCAGGAACACATCATGAAAGACCTTTCAGATTATCTCCCACCAAATCTGAAACATTAATGACCATTATTTAATGTGTCAAAACTCAGATAACTGCTAGAGTGCTACAGCCTTAGAAGGAACTCAGATAACAGCTAGAGTGCTACAGCCTTACAAGGAAAGCAACACGAAGTAATATACTCACTAGACCATGACTGTCCGCCGATATAGCACCTCATCATCACTATCCTCATTATCATCATCCGACACTAACTGGTTCCCGGGCATCTGAAGCTTCCCGCCCATTGTAAACGAAGGTCCTGGTGCATCCCCTTCAATAAAATCCCCTCGCATCCTTTCCTCAAACCTATGATCACTGCAGTTGAGAAACCAATCTAAACTACATCTGATGCCCTTGCTTGCCACTCTCATGTACCTAGGCTTGATCCTCGACTCCAAGCTGTAAGTAAAATACTCTGGGAATTCCAATAATTCACTTATTGGGCGCTTCAACTCACTCTTAAAGTAGTAAAAACTGTTCTTCATGAGCTCATTCCGCAGCAAAAGAATCTGCGGGCACCGAACCAACATCCTCCCAACATCCTCATCGGTAATTCCACGTCCACGAAGGAACTCTACGGGCTTCAGTATAACATTCTGATGCAAACTCACAAGCTGTGGCAATTTCTCAACAGCACGGGCAAATCCATCAGGATCAATTTTGAGCTTCAAGTTGAAGAAGTACTGGTGTGCCGCTAGCTTCACTTTCAGAGGCAACCCCAGAATGGATGGGTACTGCGCGATCACAAGTGGCAGGACTTCCTTCCGAATGCCGAAGCTGAGTAATGCCTCAACATTTGGCTTGACCGTCTCTTCAAGATCATAGCCAAGGATGTATGGCCGCTTCTCGATAATCCTCGCGAGGATCCGCATCGGCAGGCCGAGAGACGTGACATAGTCGCAGAACGGCTTGATGGTGGTGCCAACACGCATGCTAAGGAAGAACGGGTAGTGCGTCACCATGGGACCAATGTCACGCGGCGCGACGCCGACGATGCCCACGAGGTACGCGACGGAGGTGCTGATGGTGCCGTCGGGCTTGAGGCCGAGCACGTCGGGGTAGCGGTCGAGGACGCGGGGGATGTCCTGGCGGTCGACGTCGAGGCCGCGGAGGGCCTTGACGATGGGGGCGAGGTCGACGGCGACGGAGGCGTGGAGGCAGGCGGGGTAGGCGCGGACGAAGGCGGCGAGGCGCGCGCGCGTGACCCCGAGCTTCTCGAGGTAGGAGAGGACGGGGATGATGTTCTTGCGGAGAGAGCAGGCGAGGAGGAACGGGTAGGCGGAGAGGTCGTCGGTGGAGAGGCCGAGACGGAGGAGGAAGTCGAGGCGCTCCTGGAGCACGTCGAGGGATGAGGGGAGCTCGACGGCCTCGAGCTCGCCCGCCGGGTCGGAGACGCCGGCGGAGCGGAGGAAGTCGAGCGCGAGCACGCGGGATACGAGCCGCTCCTTCCGACCCTGGATCACGCCCCACGTCACCGACGGCATCTGGTACTCCGGCGGCGCGGCGGCGGGGGACTTGGAGGAGAGCGGCGCGAGGAGGAGGAGGCGCGCAGGGAGGGGGACATATGCCGCGGCAGCGGACGAAGCCGCCGGGCTGAGTCTGCGGATGGCCGCGCGGGCGAGGGGGAGCATGGCTGCGGCGGCGCGCCGGGAGCGGCGGCGGGCGGTAGAGGCTGGAGAGAGAGTGGAGATGGGGTTTGTGGTCTTGACGTTATCTTGGGCCGAACAGAAAGCGTAGGGTAGTTCTTTTGTTCTGGCCTGCCAGCAGTTTAGATTCGTCGGCCGTGCTTGTGATCCCAATTACCTGTGGGCTGATCCAGCAGTGTTCTTTCATCGCTTCTTGTACTGGGCCTGTATTTGCGTTGACTATATGGATCAAATTCATGGGTTGCATGGCTTATCCTAAAAAAAGGGGATATATTCCGATTTTGCTAAAAAAAAATACTACTTCCTCCGATACATAATAAGTGTAATACTTTTGTACTAATCCTAGCTGTGACACATATTTCAAATCAGATAGGATACTTCCGGTTATCCAATCAGGTGTGGTCGTTATTCACAAATCACAGTGGTGCAATGTGCAACTACAATGTGTGTTTACAACTTTATAACCAGTATTGATGTTGCATCGTGACATTCTTCCGAAACCGTGGCAATAGCACTATCTTTACCGGAGAATGATAGTGATGCCTCATGCGCCAACAAAGCACTAACATCTACGCTGCCGAATCGATTCATAGAAGAAAATGTCAGCCTCCTTTTTTTGCTAATTTTTTTTTAATAATACATTTTTTAATTAAATTCGAAAAATATTACGCAAAATAACGAAATTTCAAAAATAATACGGCCTCGGCCAGGGCTGGGCCGATTAGAGCCTGTCGGCCAGAGCTGGGCCGATAAGGCCTTCGGCCGACGCCCGCGCGTGTCAGAGAAGCTTATCGGCCAGGGCTAAGCCGACTAGGCCATATCGGCCAAGACTGGGCCGATAGGGTGCTGTCGTCCTTAGCTGGGCCGATAAGGCCTTCCTCCATTTTTCCCTCCACTCCCCCTTTTTTAAAACAAAATGCATACAAATTATAGATAAAATGAAAGTCTAAATTTAAAACACAGATGGAGACTAATTACAGATGAAATTAAACTCTAAATTTAAAACACTGATCCACACATATTACAGATAAAAACATAGTCCAAATTTAAAACATTGATCCACATTTATTACAAATAAAAGCACAGTCCAAATTTAAAACATATCCTAGTTTCTTCCCCTTCCTCTTGGTCCTCGCCTGCCTCGCCACGTGGAGCAGCTGCTCTAGTTGCCGGAGCAGCATTCGTAGGTGGGAATTTGTACAACCAGTGTCCCTGTGACCAAAATCATTGCACAAGAAACATTGCACTGTTGGGCCTCCGGCTTCAGATTCATCCATACCATTTCTGATACGCTTGCACGGTCGTCTACCTCTACCGGACGCAGTAGCCTTGGGTCGGGGATGTACTGCCTTTCATTAGGGTCAACCGTGTTGAAATTACCCACAGCTCGAAATCCCACCATTTCACCGGTCCAGGTATTAAGAACAGACTCGTTAAAATAATATGGTGAAACGAACGAGCTGGCTGACAGTCCGAGTTGCCCACACGCAGCCAATACATGGGAGCAGGGCAGGTGAAGCAATTTTGGTTTATTGCATGTGCAGTCACATGTTGGTCGGGCTTCATTTCCAATTCTCACCTCATGCGTTCTGAGCTGATTTCCGCAACCAAATTGTCAGAAGGTAAGCGTACCTCGAACCTCCTTTCTTGATTTCCTATGGCCTGCACAGCATGAGTACGAGCTTTTGCCATCTTCCTATCCATGTACTCTAATCTTCTCACAAAAAGGTGTGTTCGGGTTGTTTACGATATGCAAGTGAGCTTTCTGGCGTCTTTCTCTGAAGTACTTGACTGTGCCCTAAAAATACCCTCCACAATGGCTGTAAGTGGCAATGCCCTATTTCCTCTCAGAACAAAGTTGTATGTTTCAGCCAGGTTGGTAGTCATAACACCGTACCTGGCTCCATAAGTGTCGTGCAGCAAAGACCACCTCTCAGAGGCTCGTGCTCTATCCACTGCTGAAAGTTTTTAATCAACCTCCCAGTCTTTCTCCTAACACCAGGCGGATCAAATCCTGGCAAGTCACAAAGCCCAACAGGTACATCCTCAGCTGGTGGAGGTCCGGTTGCTAGCTGTTGCGCCACAAGTTGCACATGTGCTGCTACTGCAACATTTCGTGCAGCTCTCCTCTGCCTAACATGCTGGTTAGTGAAGTCATCAAGCTTACCACGTATGAATGTGTATTTCCAGAATTGGTTCTGCTTGCATAGTTTTTTGAATAGATTCATCAAAGCCTTATCTCGGAACTGTGAGAAAAAATTGGCCCCCAAATGGCGCATGCACCAACGACTCTGCAGGTCTAGCCATGGCGTTTCTTCCGCGGCCACAGGGTTTGTGAGTGCCTTGACGGCGTTCAGTATACCAGCATGGCGGTCATGAAGGATGCACACGTTCGGCTTATCTTTTACTACTGCTATTTTAAGCTGCCTGAAGAACCAAGTCCAACTTTCAGTGTTCTCGCTCTCCACAAAAGCAAATGCAAGTGGCACGATCTGATTGTTGCCATCCTGACCAATGGCAGTCAAGATCTGTCCCCTATACTTCCAGTAAGAAATGTACCATCAACACAGATAACTGGTCGACAGTGAGTGAAAGCTTCTATGCATACACCGAAAGAGAAGAACACACGATGCAGCACCTTTACGTTTGGAAACTCTTCCATCCAAAAGTGTTTGACGTCAACATATGTGCCTGGATTACGGGCCTCAATGTGTGGAGGAGCCGAACAACTGAGTCATATGAGTCTAGGAACGATCCGAATCTTTTCTCAAGTGCCATCTGCTTAGCCCTCCAAGCTTTGCCATAAGATATTTGTACTTGAACCTGGTGAACACCTTATGCTGAATAGCCTTCGCTTCCATAGCTTTGCCCTGTACTATTTCTGAGTACAGCAACCGAGCTATAAGCGTCGACGAAATGTTACGATGATCTTGAGGAATACTTCAATTCTACATGTGTGCTGTACTACGTCGCTCACTTTCCAGTTTATGCCGAAGTGAGGACGATAACCGTGCACCCTTCCAGGACACCCTGCTACCTCACATTCCATTGTCAGATATTTTTTACTCGACACCTTGGTTTTGAATGTCTTGCAAGTCGACATTGCCCACTTAATGATTGCGTCTTGCAAATGTTGCTTGTCGGTATATAGAGCACCCGCAGCAACCTGGTTCTGATGGTATTCCCAGGCAGAATCATGACCATCGTTCACTGTCATTGACGACGAGAAATCATGACTCCATGACGCAGGATTTGGCACCACATGTTCGTCATCTGACTCGTCGGAATCATGCCCATAAGCACTACCACCATCTTCGTCTTCCTCTTCCATCATTTCTTGGAATACATCGTCTGCAGCTGCCTCAGCACCATCTTCATCTCCCTCTTCCATCTGCTCTGCCTGACTATTTTGGCCAGATTCATAACCACCACCTCCAACATCTCCCTGATTATAATCATGTCCAGAAAATTGCATCTCCTGACTACTCTGGCCAGGATCGTGCCTCCCTCGCCTTCAGGCGGAATCACCTCCTTCGCGACAGGTATCAGTAACGCGATAGGGGTACATCCCCTGCTTTCGCAGCCTTGCAACCATCGCACCATCTGAGAGGTCCGCTCTATCGGCCTCAAATAAAAAAAACCGGGGACCTTGTCTTCGTCCACAGTGCATGCACACCGACAGTGTCTGTTTGAGGATTAAGCCCTAAACACGCTGCCAACCAATCTTTCAGCTGACTTATAGACCATGTTTCTGGGTCACTCAGTTCCAACTCTGACCATCGAAACTCACCCAAATCAGCTCCATGCTCATTTACCACAACTTCGCCAGGACCGTAGTAAAACAAACATTTCACTAAATTACTCATCTCAACAACCTAAAAATGTGACACCAATTAACTGTTATAACGGGAACAACTATATACTTAATATTACTAGCGCAACAGTAAACCCTAATTAGCCAGATAAACGCATACCCTTGAAGCGTGCCGATTCAATGGACCAGCACCGTCACCACCACCGCCAATGCAACACCGCTGCACCACCACCACCACGCTGCACCACCACCACCCTACACCAACCTCCACCTAAACTCCACCATTGCTCCAACCAAACAACACGAAATCACACAAAAACCTAACCCATCTGTATATCTGAGCTGCCTTAACTCTCTAACATTTCTAGGAGGAAGATTTGGTGGCTGGATGGACAGATCGCCGCTGAAACGCAGCAAGGAGCTGCTGGTTTTCGAGAGGAAGAAGAAAAGGAGAGAGAGGACGCGAGGAGGAAGATGTGGCCAGGCTGGCCTTATCCAGCATCCTATCGGCCCAGCCCTGGCCGACAGGCCTGTCGGCTTAGAGTTGGCCGATTAGTGCCCACTCGTGACGCGTGACGGCCTGTCGGGCGCAGGCCTGGCCCACCATGCGACCTTGTCGGCTTAGACAGAGCCGATAAGGCCTTATCGGCCCAGCTCTGGCCGACAGGCTCTAATCGGCCCAGCCCTGGCCGAGGCCGTATTATTTTTGAAATTTCGTTATTTTGCGTAATATTTTTCGAATTTAATTAAAAAAATGTAATATTTTTCGAATTTAATATTTTTGGAAAGGGAGATCAATTTTCTGACTCGCCCATAAATTAAGAAAAAGGAGAATATGTGGAAAACAGTTACAAACTTTGTCAAAAAAAGGCAACCAAGTCACAGTTCCAATAGGAAAACGGAGTAATCCAAAATACGAGACCAGAGGGCCAAAGAAACAGACATACACATCCTCAACATGATAAATTGAAGTAAACACATCGAGCACAACCATGATGACAGGACAAGACACCGAGAGACATCCACCAAGCAACCATAGATTCCTGTAGCGCCACGCATTTTGTTTCTACACTTTTTAATTTCTCCGTCACAATGACAGGTCTATGGGCTAGTGTCGCCTCTCTTGCTCTTATCCCTGCTGGCCTTTTCCTTCAGAAGACCCCCTGCCAAATCCAGAGTTAGCATCATCCGAAGTGGTGAGAAAATCACAAATCTCTTTGGTCCTCCCCCCCCCCCCCTAACATGCAGAAGATTTCAATATACCCCCTAATATTTTTGCTAAAAAACCTCCAATTGTTGCATTTATATACTTCAGACCTCCCTAAAATTTGTCAAGAGCTGAAATTTTTTAGGCTTAGTAGAACTAAAACTGAGTACATTAGGTGCAGTTTCAGTACTAGTAGGCACGAGGAGGGAGAGGTTAGGGTTGATGGACAGGTGGTACCTAAGAAAGACACCTTCCGATATTTGGGGTCTATACTCTAGAAGGATGGTGATATCAATGAAGATGTGAGTCATCGAATCAAATCTGGTTGGATGAAGTGGCGCCAAGCTTCTGGCATCCTCTGTGACAGGAGAGTGCCACAAAAGCTAAAAGGCGGGTTCTATAGGACGGTGATTCGATATGCGATGTTGTATGTCGCAGAATGTTGGCCAACCAAGAGGCGACATATCCAACAGTTAGGTGTAGCAGAGATGCGCATGTTGAGATGGATATGTGGCCACACAAGAAAGGACCGGGTCCGGAATGATTATATACGCATGTGAGAGACTTGGGGTGGCACGATTGAACAGAAGCTTGTCCAACATCGTCTAAGATGGTTTGGGCATATACAACGCGGGCCTCCGGAAGCGACAGTGCATAGCGGACGGATAAAGTGTGCTGAGAATGTTAAGATGAGTCGTGATAGACCAAACTTGATATGGGAGGAGTCTGTTAAGAGAGATCTGAAGGATTGGAATATCACCAAAGAACTAGCTATGGATAGGGATGCGTGGAAGCTAGCTATCCATGTGTCAGAATCATGAGTTAGTTTCGGGATCTTATGGGTTTCAACTCTAGCCTACCCCAACTTGATTGAAAATGAAAGGCTTTGTTGTTGTTGTTGACTATATTGTTTTCCTGCCTCCGCCCCTGGCAAATGCTCTGGGCGTAGCAATTACATCACCTACAGGGAGAGAGAGAGGGGCTACACCACACCACTCCCCTAGAAGTCTAATGCTTGGCTTGGCGGTGAAGGCACAACTGAAATTCATTGCAGTGTTAGAGTGTTTGGTTAAGGTTATTTTTGGCTTTTGGGTTTTGTCTTATATATAAGTGAAAAGAATCAAAATAGGCGCTTTTGACTTTCGACTGGATAATATTTCAGGATTTTATAAGCCAAAAGGCAAAGAAAAAAGCACACATGTAGGTGCTTATTCCCGTTTGGCCTCGTCGGCGTTGTACATACGCGCGTACTACTCTCACTCACTGTCCGCGCCCGCCCGTACGGTTCGTCTCTTTCGTCCATCCCTTTCACTCACGAGTGTAGAATCACAAAGCACATTTGGTTCTTCATCCTTCCTTTTTATGAACGGCTGCGTGCGTACGAGCGAGCTCTCTTTTGGCGCTTCCTTTTGGGCCGAGAGAAGTTGCTGTCAGTCCATGACGCGCGCATTCGTGGATGGATCGGTCTCGGTGCATGCGTCCGTCTGCCGTCAACCTCCGAGCGAGCGAGAGTCGCCGGTAACCTGCACACTGCATGCAACGGCGGCGTGCGTCCTCGCTCCGGTTGCGTGCGAAAGAGATGCTCTCATATAAGTAGCTGGCTGGAGTTGCCGTCCGTTTCCTCGCCACCTTTAATTTGTGCAGCCAAGCACGGCTCTTCGATCGGCGGCCGGCGACAGATAAGCCATTGTCAATATCCATCTAGCCAAATTTGTTTACTATAGTCTTACTTCACTCTTGCCAATTCGGCATGGACGCCCAGCTAGGCTCGGCATGGACGCCCTCTTCCGGCCGCTGAAAGCTTTCCCCCGGCCGCTGAGCTACGAGCTAGGTTGACTTTGGGGCCATGTACGATTGTATCGTTGCGCCGAAAACCACGTCAGAGTTTCGTCAACTTGATCGCGACGGCTCAACTTTGGGGCCATGTGCACTGTGCAAGGAAGTCCAGAGTTTGCCGTCACCTCCCATAGCCATAGCTCAGCGTGTCGTTGTAGACTAGCTAGTGGAGTCATATAAAAACGACGCGCACTCCAAGGGAGATACCTAGTCGTACTATAAAAGTGTAATTTTATTTTCTTTATACTAGATAGAGTAGTTTAAGGATGACGATGGGTAGAGTATGGGGCGGGTACACCAATATCATACCCATACCCGTGAGTCCAACGTTGTTTTCGGGGAGCTGGGCAGAAGGAAAAGAGGCTCCTAGCTAAAGTTGTCTCCGTGTAGTCAATGGGTACAAAATTCTACCCATACCCGTATCCGCGGGCATAAAACTTTACCCGTACCCATACCCGCGGATACCCATACCCATTGGGTATCCAACGGGTAGATCAAATAGTACACAAGTTACTCATAATTTTACATTCATCGGTAGATTTTTGATAAAAGAAAACATTTATCTCAACTCAATAACATATATTTGAGTACGTGATAATTATGTCAACTCAAATTGATAATTGATGATAACTTCACATAGGTTCACAATCTCATGAGACTAATGTTGGACCTCCACGAGTAAGCTATATAAACAGGCAGGGTATGGTTATACCCATGGGTACGAGGTTATACCCGTACCCTACCCACGACTTAAACGGGTAGGGTACGGGTGCTACCGATGGATATAAAATTGTACCCATACCCTACCCATGCGGGTACGGTACCCGCGGGTACCCGTACCCATGGGTAAAATTGCCATCCTTAGAGTAGTTACTAATGTTAATTTTATTTTTGACCTTGTGTGTGTCCGATCCAGTCGTGAGATCAACTCTAGCCAAGGGGATGGCTACGTCCATGAATAACTTTTTTCTTTAAGTTAAGGGCCTATCCTTTGTTAAAAGAAAACAGAGAGGCAAGAACTTCACCTCATATCATTGATTGGAAGGACCTATCAAATTAATTATAAAGGAGTATATGTCTTTTCCTCACAAAAACCAGACGTCACATTCCCACTTCTCATAAGACCATCCATGTGGCATGCATCTAGTCAAGGAGTGGCTGACGATTGCTAGCTCTCCAATTTTTTGATGCACCGTTGCTACTTGCCGATGTTGTCGTCCTAAAGACTATGAAGGGGGAAGGTTTGGACCAATTGCCCGGTCACCCATTGTTATGGATCTGAAAAATGTGATCAATGGTCCTAGAGGGGTTGTACTCGTAAATAGATCGTCAACAAAATTGAGTTGCGCATTTATTAGCTACTCGTGTGAGATCGAGACAATTCAGCCATGTTTGGTCTGATTGTTCCCCTTGTTCCTTATCACATCTCATGGTTTTATTTGATTGTAACTCTATTTCTAAAGTAATAAAGCTCTCACCTGCTCGCAAAAAGAACTCATTAGATCTGACACGGCGGAGAAATGATTTGCCGCATCGATAGGAATGTCCGGTTTCTGATGCTTCACCGGCCCATGTCAGATATCTTATCCACTTAACTCAAGCATAGGAACGAAAAGGTCAAAGATAGAAAGTATCCAATTGAAACCAAGTTACGAAGGAAAACTTCGTGGAAACGTCCATACATAGGTGTTCCAAGAAAACAAGAAAATACGCCATGTTGGGGATGATGTTATAAAGCATGCAAATTTGCAAGTTCCAACTCATATTTATTTCACAGTTATGTATGCATCAACGGATAATACATTATTTGTTCCCTTTTATAAAACGTTTTGGCAAGCTCAATTGCTTGCCAAAAAACGTCTTATGAAAGTGGCCGAAGGAGTAGAGTTCACTGTTTGCTACTCTCACCGTTTTCTAAATATAAAATGTTCAAATGTTGATTAGAGGCGAACCAAAATGAGTGAAAATACACATCAAAACGTGTGTAGATACATGTGAATCTAGAAAAAGGCCTAAAACATCTTATATTTAGTAACGGGGCAGTACTATTTATTGTTCAGTTTGGACTTTGTTTTTGTACCTCCCAAACTATTTTGAGTTTAAACTTGAACTTTCATGTGTCCGTAGGACTCCACCTTCCCAACATAATGTATTTCTGTGAGAACATTTAAGAACCTTTGTAGGTGGTTTTTACTTGGTTTCCACCAGTTTTCACTCAAAGTTTGTTCCAGTTTTCCACCGGATACTTTCTTCAGTTTTCAGGAATAGTTTCTCAACGAAGATTGGGAAACAGCAAGATAATGCTTTCCTTGAGAAAATTTTAAAACTTTTAAGAATGGCTTTCTACCGTTTTCACTGAACGTTGTTTTCTACCAAATATTTTCCTTCAGTTTCCATGGGATATTTTTGTCAACAAAACGTGAGAAACAGCAACGTGTCTGCGTCAATGTTATTCATTTTTCTTTTGGCGTTGGCTACACTGTGCAACTTAGCAACTATCCGTGAAAAGCCCAAGTTGACTTGTCATTTATCAATTTGTGCAGAACCTCGTCGGAGTTCCATGAGCTGTTAGGAGCGACGATCGCGACGACTAATCTGACTCGGATGTAACATGTGCATTGTGCAAGGAAGTCTAGACTTCTCCGTCGCCTCCGATAGGTGCCCGTGTCGTTGTATACTACTGGTGCGGTGGTGCCATATAAAACGACGCGCTAGCTCCAAGGGGATAGTCGTACTATAGATGTGGATTATTTTTCTCTATACATATACTGTACTACTCCCTCCGTTTTTTAATATAAGATGTTTTAGTGGTTGCACATGTTGTCTAGATACATACTAAAGTAAGTGGACACACATACTAAAACATGTCTACATACACTTGTACACATGTGAATGTGGACAAATGCTAAAACATGTTATATTAAAAAATGGAGGGAGTACTCATTTATATTACTACCTCCGATCCATATTAGTGGGCACAACTTTGTCTAGATACACATGTATCTAGTCTAAATACTTAACTAGATACATATGAATTTAGACAAAACTATGCCCACTAATATGGATCGGAGGGAGTAACAGTATTATTGGCCTTGCGTACCTCTCCAGTCTAGTGTGTGAAATCAAACCCCTGACGAAGAGATGGTTGTGGCTACATTAACAAATCAATATAGTTAGAACCATAACAAAATATGCTTTTATGTTGTATATATTGAATGATTTGGGGGGTGGGGGTATATATCATCTTTTCTTTTCAGTTAAACGATTCCCGATTTCATCCTCATAAATTTGATAACACAATCGCTATCTCATCTGACATGACTGAGTAACGACTCGAATCAAGATTTTTTTCATATGTTGAAGTCCTTGCAAAGGGTATGAAGCATATGAAATCCAAGCATTTCCATACATTCGATTAGTTTTAAGGAAAACTCGCAGCGCTCCCCTTCGTCGTCCTCCCCAAGGGCGGCTCGGTGACATCCTCGCCGAAAGGTTAATATGATTGATAGAATACTCGTATCAACAAGGTACGTCTTCTTTTTTATCGAAGCTCGAGGTAGCTTGGCCGGGGAAAAATATTGGATTAGTGACCGACTGCAAAGTATTTTCCGGTTGTGCACGAGTGAGGACAAAGTGCGCAGTAAATACTAGCGTTGGTCTCTCAGGTCAGTCTATAGACTCTAGAGTGCTTCACCAGGCATGTCGCACCGCACTCTAGGGCTTGCGGCACGATGGCGACCTGCGGCGGTAGATTTAGGCCTCCACGACCTAGACCTGGTAGTGGTGGTTGGCAGTAGCGTGGAGGTTGGTCCCTGAAGTGAGATGATGCCAATCACGGTGAGACCAATGATGGTTAGCGAGGAGCTGGAGGTGGTCGGTGTCGTGACGCGGTCTTGAGGGTTTGTGTCCCGCCTCCTCGTCACTCATGGCTATAGGTTGGACTAGGTGAGTCTTTTTCGTGTGTTTGCTATGGGAGATCGTTGTAAGCCGAATGGCGTTATAAACCCGTGCCCCGGTAAGGGGCGCGAACATGTGGAAAATGTGTTGGCACTGCTTGAATGAACGTGTGTCAGGTTATAGGTTAGACTATGAGTACTTGTCGTGTGTTTGCTATAGGAGGTTGTTTTAAGCTGAATGGCGGTGAGGCGACTAGGATGTTTACACTTGAAAAAGGTTTCTTGTGATTTGTTCACATTCGGTCTGTTATGTTTTCACCTCTTCTTTATAAAAAAATGAGGTACGGAGTATGAAGTAAGATGATAGCGAACGCAGTTGAGCTGAGCAAGCAACCAAAGCTGCGCAAGAAGCACACGCACTGCCGTGTGAACACAAAAGGCGCTCGCCATCGGCTTCGTGAGCCATTGTCCCTCGTGTCAGGTCGCCGTCGCTCCTCGTCTCCTACCTCCCGAACCCAGCTCCAGTTCCGGTCGTCGCCGCCCGTCGCCATCCATCCGTCCCCGTGATCGAACCACCACGTATTAAACCCCAATCCTCGGCTGTTGGTGTCCAAATCGTGCTGCTCTTCCGCCGGCCACCTACCTAGCTAGCTCCTCGCTCGGTATATCTAGCAATCCTACCTCGCTCTCCGGCACGCCCGCCCGCCATTCCTCCCATCCTCGCCGTGGCCTCCATTCTGCCGCAATCCCAGGTACGCGTACCGACGGCCAATCCAGCCAAGTTTTTGTTGCTGTCGCTGCATTTGTGTGATTTCAATTTTGATCGCCTTGGTGGGGTTGCGCCGCGGCCCGTGGGTAGGAGACGAGGGCCGAGCGCCGGGTTTACGGCTAGAATCGCGGGGTTCCGAGCAAGCAGCGCGCTGGCCGGGGCAGCCAGCGGGCGCCGGCGCCGGCGGTGCAGCCATGCGCATTCTCTCTGGGCGGTGGATGACACGTGCCGCGGCCGCCGGGTGCTCACGAGTGGCGTGTCTATCTGGGTAGACCCGGGACAAGTGTGTGAGGCACAAACGGGCCGTGATTGACAACGTGAGCGCGTGGCTGGCTAATTGCGTGCGTGACACTGGAGCCCAAGCAGGCTCCACGGCGCTAGGTGATGGGGACGGACCGTCTGAAAATGACTGATATGCTGCCAGTTCGATCAAATTCAGGCTCAAATTTCAGTTATGCTGGGTGGAAAAAAACAGTGCTACTATTCTTTTCAGAGTTGTTACCTTTATTCTGACATTTGATTGCTTGATTGGGCATAACATATGTTTGAAAAAAAAACAGACAACAAGTGAATAACAGGGTCTTAACCATTGCGCTGTCATGGGGTCTCTGTTGTGAATCCGGTCCGTATGATAGATTCTTTTAAATACAGTCACTTGTTGGTTAACCTGATTCAGGCAATCATTTCATTTTCAGGAGTAGATGGTCGTGGCGCCTTGATTGCACTCGTCCTCCATGGGGTCCGAGAGAACTGAAGTGCGTCAATCCATCTCCCCGGCTGTTAGATTTGTGCGGTTTGGGATGATTTCTTCGTTAACACTGACATCATGTTCATTGCATTTTCACTCACAGAGAAATGACAGCTTGCTGGGCAATGGAGTCATCGGTATTCTTGCCGAGACTGTCAACATGTGGGAGAGGAGGGTGCCATTGACGCCTTCCCACTGTGCTCGTCTCGTGCTCGGAGGAGGCAGGAGCAAGTCCGGTGTAAATCGGATCATCGTACAGCCGAGCACAAAGAGGATCCATCATGACGCTCAGTATGAGGATGCCGGGTGCGAGATTTCAGACGACCTGTCGGAGTGTGGTCTTATCATAGGCATCAAGCAGCCGAAGGTTGCATTATAACCTCATTAAGCTTGATAATCTGCTCGACTTTGATTTATATAGTCTGTGACAGTATCATGGCTATGAAATTTCTGAAGATGTGTTTACCTGTGCAGTTGGAGATGATCCTTCCAGATAGAGCATATGCCTTCTTCTCTCACACACACAAGGCCCAGAAAGAAAACATGCCACTGTTAGATAAGGTAAGCTACCATGTTGAGCATAAACATTTTTGCGGAGGAAATGTTATGATATGCGCAGTTTTTTAGGTGGACATGCACTAAATTGGTACTTCGTATTGTCAGATCCTCGAAGAAAGAGTTTCCTTGTTTGATTACGAGCTAATTGTTGACGATGAAGGGAAAAGGTTGCTAGCATTTGGGAAATTCGCTGGTAGAGCTGGGCTGATAGACTTCTTACACGGCCTTGGACAGCGTAAGAAACACTGTCATTTCTCAGTTCATGTACTGACCTGACCTGATTATGCCTCTGACCTGTGGTCTTGGAATTTTAGGATATCTGAGCCTTGGGTACTCGACTCCCTTTCTCTCTCTGGGGCAGTCCCATATGTATCCTTCCCTCGCCGCAGCCAAGGCTGCAGTCATCGCCGTTGGTGAAGAGATAGCAACATTCGGACTTCCATCTGGAATTCTTCCGATAGTATTTGTATTCACTGGATCTGGAAATGGTAATTCTAATGTTAACTTTCTCTTTTATTCTGGTTGATTCTAATAATAGAAGCCACTTATACAAGTACAGTGCAAGGAATAAGCATAGATGAAAAATTAGGAACTAATAGAAAACCACATTAACTTAAAATCTCAAGTTGTATTGTTTTAGGCAGGTTATTGATAACAGCACATTAACGCCTCACATATATAACTTCATATGCCACAGTTTCTCAGGGCGCACAAGAGATATTCAAGCTATTGCCCCATACCTTTGTTGATGCTGAGAAACTTCCTGAGATTAATGCGGTATTACTCCTTTTCTCTTAGAAGTTTCACATTTCAGTATTTAAGTGCGCAAATACTTTTGTGAGCTTCTTTTGTCCTCATTGAACGGAACGGATTTTTCGTACCTGCGGAACACATGTATTATCTATGCTAACAAACTTGGGTTATTAATTGAGTGGTGACGGGTGTGATCTGGTATTTGATATTATTTGTTGGCATAGTTTTTCAATATAACAAGTTTGCTCTATTTCTCAAATTGTACAGGGCAAGAGTCTGTCTCCACATTATCGGTCAACCAGGAGAGCATTCCAACTATATGGATGTGTTGTCACATCTAGAGACATGGTCTCACCAAAGGATCCCAGCAAATGCTTCGACAAAGTAATGCGCATTTATTGAATTTATCAAATATATGTTCATTTTTAGTGTATAATAAGGGATGCTTAAGTATAATTTGCAGTGTCATGTATAATTAGTCTACAGAAATATCATATTTTAACATGTCATAACATAGTCCTCTTTTCTCAGAATACATTTTTTGTCTTGATGCCACCGATTCGTTCAACTAATTTGCTGCACAGGGCTGTTCAAATGTTTTGCCTGTCTTTTTACATTGCATCGATAATGTGCTTATTTTCCTCATCCTATTCACTGATGCACTGGGGGTCATTTTAGCTTCTAGTAGTAAATTTGCATTAAAATGTTAGAGCCATACACATTCTCCACCTCTTTTATTTTATTATACATATATCGCTAGCATTCCTTCACTTTTCAGTAGCCTAACTGTAAGAATCTTTACTTGACATCATCTGTAGGATGACTATTATGCTCACCCGGAACACTACAACCCTGTTTTCCATGAAAGGATTGCTCCATATGCATCTGCCATTGGTATGATCAGTAGCTCATTGTTTCCATTTTATATTGTTTGCTTCTGTATCTGACACAATCTGTATAACAAGTCTCAACAATAGGAGTGTCACCATCTATTTTGTTTAGTTTAATAAAAATAAGTAACCACATAATTCTGAAGTGCAGAAAAGTGCTAGTTTAAACTAAAACTGATGCTGGCATTGATAAAGTTACTGATGTCAGTCGTGGGTTTCTGCAGTTAACTGTATGTACTGGGAGAGAAGGTTTCCACGGCTATTGAGCATTGATCAGTTACAACAGCTGATGAAAAATGGATGCCCTTTGGTTGGCATTTGTGATATAACTTGTGACATTGGAGGTTCCATAGAATTTGTGAATAAGAGTACATCCATAGAGAGGCCTTTCTTCCGGTAATGCATTCACCCTCTTCTGCTTCATATATTTGTTTCTGAATATTCATCACGGATACATAGATTTAAACTGATCTTCTGTTTACTTTCTATTAATTATTTATAGAAAGAAAAAAACCATCTCTGCTAAATAGTATACCTGGTTGCAACTTCACAGTTATTAGTTTTTCTTCAACGCTGAGCTTTTGATGAATTACTGGATATGCAAATGTAGGTACAATCCTTCTACTAATTTATACCATGATGATATGGAAGGCGATGGTGTGATCTGCTTAGCTGTTGATATTCTACCAACAGAGTTTTCTAGAGAGGTGAGAGATTCATAATAAAAAAATAAATATATTCTCGTTGAAGTTCAATCTGCTGCAGTGAGACGACTCACTACTCTACTGTACTAAAACTCTGTAGGCCTCCCAGCATTTTGGAGACATATTATCTAGATTTGTTACTAGCTTGGCTTCGACTAAGGGATTATTGGAGCTACCTTCCCACTTGAGAAGAGCCTGCATTGCGTATGCTGGCAAGCTCACTCCTCTGTATGAATATATTCCTCGGATGAGAAAGACTATGATGTAAGTTTCAAATATTTCTCATCGTTACGACCATAGTTCTTTGTCATAGTTTTGCAGGCCATGCATTTTTGTTTGTTCCTTGAATCCTTCAGATAATAGAAAATAAATTACAAAGGGAACTAAATATTTAATCTTATTAAAATATATGTTTCATACTGAACATGATATATAGTTCCAATCTGAAATGATCCGCCTATCCTTCTCCCTGGCACGTGTTAGAATATTTTCGACAACTGTTATTCTTTTGCTGTCTGTTGGAATGTGTATTGTTTGGTCATCACTGGTATTTACTAGCTTGGAGCATGTTTTACTGATACAGTCTTATTCTAAACATTATGTTTTGTTCGTTGCAGAGAATTGCCACCAACTCCAGCAAATTCATTGCCTGATAAGAAGTACACCCACCTGGTTAGAAATATAATTTTCTAGTAATGTGGTGCATTTAAGCTAAATCCAACTGCTTGCTCTATTCTGAAATAATTGCTCAGTTGATTTCTGTAAGAAGTTTTCTATTAATGGAACAGGTATCTCTCAGTGGCCATCTCTTCGATAAGTTCCTTATAAATGAAGCTTTGGACATTATTGAAACAGCCGGGGGTTCTTTTCACTTGGTTAAATGTGATGTTGGACAAAGCATTGATGATATGTCCTACTCAGAGCTTGAAGTAAGAAATAAAAATTCTAATTGATGCGAAATATTTTCAGTCCGAAATAAATACAACACGTTGTATCTAGTTTCCTAATCAATACTCGTCTCTTTTAATTAGAGCAATTAATTTTTTGCAAGCACACATCTAAATGGTCTAACAACGTGATGTTCCATCTTGTCAGTTGTCACATAATTAGGACAAGCGTGGTGGTCATGCCAAACCGGTAGTGATGCTTGGTAACTGTTATCTATTACCGAACAGAATAAAGTAAATAGTACAAAGAATCATCAAATTAAAGACCTTGGATCTGGTAGCTCCTGGCCCACCATCAACCATCCCTATCAGGTTATCACTTCTCCAACTAAAAAACATAAACAAGAAGGACAGATCAGTACGTCTATTGCAAAAGCAGATCAAACCCTTTAGATATTTGTCACTCAATCATTGAGTCTAGGTTATAATAGTTCAATCTGCAGTCCCCTTCCTGAGCCTACCAATCTGCTCAGCTTCCACTTCAACTAACTGGAAGTCTGGACTGCCATGAATCAGTTTGTGCTCCCCTTCCTTCTCATTTCTTTCTGAACTGTGCTTCCCTTCAACAATTTGCTGGGCACAACTTCTTTGGCTTGCTGGTTTTTTAAGTGTTTTGCTACCGTGCCCCCCCCCCCCCCCCCCCCCCCCCCCCTCTCCTCCCCCTCACTGTTTTGGAATTCGAATTTTGCAGTCATTTGATCAACATACTGGAATTTGGTTATTGTTTTTCATCAACTGACTGCTCTTCTGCATCATATAAAACTACCTGAAGTAACATATGTGGCTCGCTTTAATGATTATTAGATCATAAAAGATACAGATTTATTTTACCTTTTAGCAGCCCTCACCAACTCATGCCTTTAAAGATAATTTTTCTTTGATTTGTTTCTGAAACATATGATATGTTCCCTTTTACAGGTAGGAGCAGATAACACTGCTACATTGGATAGGATCATCGATTCCTTGACTTCTGTAGCTAATGCACATCGTGGAGATCCTAATTTCACAAGAGAAACAGAAATAAAGATCGGAAAAGTCAGCGAATGCAGAACTGGTGACATCATGGATAAAGTAGGACCAAAGGTTTTGATTCTTGGAGCTGGAAGAGTTTGTAGGCCAGCTGCTGAGTTCCTAGCCTCTTATAAAAACATCAACGACGATGGTGCCAATGACTATAAGACTGACCAAGTTCATGTTATTGTGGCATCTCTTTATCAACAAGATGCAGAAGAGGTTAGTCTCACACTCCTTATCTCTTATCCATTGATCTCCGTATTTTTAGTTGATTCAAAAACTTCAGTTGCAAAAAAATTGTTAGTTGCTTTTGGCATGTTTGTCGATATTAATAAGCTGTGACAAATTCAGTATGCTGTCATTTTGGCCAACCAGAATATGATATTTGTAGAATTCAACGGTCAGTGCGCTACCTTTCTGGCTTTCTCATGTCTTTGTTTCTCCTTGTGCAGACAATTGACGGGATAAAGAATGCAACAGCAGCTCAGCTCGATGTATCAGATACTGAAAGCCTTTCAAATCTTGTTTCACAGGTATTTTAGCTCTGATGTATATTTTCATCTAGTGTACAAATACTATGTTTCATCATATTGCCTTACAGTCTGCATAAGTGGCCGTACTTTGTTTCCATTCCTATAGTTAACTTGTTGTGTCCAGTGTTTAAATGTTTGCACTTCAGGATATAGATTACTAATCTTTCTTGTAATTTTTTGTCAATTGTTGCACTAACTTGTACACGGATTACGAAACTAATGATCTGAGCTCCTCTTACAGGTTGAAGTTGTAGTTAGCTTGCTGCCTGCTAGTTTTCATGCTGCCATTGCAAGAGTATGCATAGAGGTAGGCTTAAACGACTACTGGTGCTACGTGGAAACTGTTTCATGTACAGTATTTTAATTGCTTCAGCTGATTGAGTTACATTCCTATATGACAGCTCAAGAAGCACTTGGTAACAGCAAGCTATGTTGATGACTCCATGTCAAAGTTGGAGCAAGCTGCACAAGGAGCCGGTGTAACTATACTCTGTGAAATGGGCCTTGATCCTGGCATAGGTACTTCCTAAATATAATTGCCAACGAACATATGAACATAGAAATGCTGTGGTTCCATATTCTGCACATGTTAATGGCTAGAATAATTCACCGAGTATTATGTGGTGAAGAAAATAATGTTTCGTCATGGAGCAATTTTGCATGATGGAACAAGTTGAAAATAAATTTCCACTACACAGATCACATGCTGTCGATGAAAATGATTGATGAAGCACATGCTCAGAAGGGGAAAATAAAGGCCTTTACATCTTTCTGTGGCGGACTTCCATCACCAGCTGCCGCAAACAATCCACTGGCCTATAAGTTCAGGTATTTTCAACTAGCTTTAGTGTAGCATGGTCTCCACGTCTGGAGGTTGTGGTACTGTCAAAATATTGTATGCAAAAAAATTTACCAGAAACACTAATGGTTATTTTCCTCTTTTTTAGTTGGAGTCCGGCAGGTGCCATCCGAGCTGGAAGGAATCCTGCTGTCTACAAATTTCTTGGAGAGATCATCCATGTGGATGGTAAGTTAGTCCCATGTCTCATCAATTGGCCACAGAAAAGGAGCACATTTCAACAGACTGGTTTACTAACGCAACCATACTGTACCAAAGAGTATCACTCAACTTACAAATCACCATAGCTGATTTACTATCAGGTGAATTGCACCATACCGTTGTGATGATCACTCAACTTACAAAACACCATAGCTATGTCGCAAACATGTGCCCCAGATCTCACTTATCAGCATGTAGGACATACATTCCCTTTTCGTGTCATGGAATGTAAGAAGCTGTTGAAACAGCTATGTCTAGTGAAGTAGTGATATATAAGTGCATATAAATATGAGGAACAGGTCTTTTTTGGGCGGTATAAAGATTCAATTGTTACCTAATTAATATGCTGATATCATTTACTTACCTCTTCCACAGGAAGCAAATTATATGAGTCAGCACAGAGGCTCAGACTACCGGAGCTTCCAGCTTTTGCTCTGGAACACTTGCCAAATAGGAATTCCTTGATGTATGGAGACCTGTATGGGATCTCCAAAGAAGCATCTACCGTATATAGGTCCACTCTTCGTTATGAAGGTAAGTGTTGATGTACTTTTTTTACTGAGTATCTTTTTGCAGGGAATAATATTTTTGTTGCATTTGCGCAGGATTTAGTGAGATCATGGCTATCCTCGGGAAAATTGGTTTTTTCGATGCTGCAAATCATCCGCTGCTACAAGAAACTAATCGCCCGACATATAGGACATTTCTCAGCGAACTCCTTAATGTCAATGATATCTCCACATCTAACACAAATGTAAATGGTGAAGAATCTGGAGGACATGATGAGGAGCTGATTTCCAGACTCGTGATGCTTGGGCATTGCAAAGAAAAGGAACTAGCAGTCAAGATACTAAAGACCATCAAGTTAGTTTTTTATCCCTATGCTTTATCACAATGTTTCCAGATTTCATCTCTTCTACAAACTTCTTTAGTACTCTTTTAATCATATTATGTAATAGTTCAAGAGTATGTTAGTAACAAGAGGCATTACTTCTGAAATTCTGTGTTAGAACTGACGAATCACGTACCGGTTTTGCACCTGCTAGGTTCTTGGGACTCCATGAGGAGACAGAGATTCCTAAAGATTGTTCAAGTGCATTGAGTGTTATTTCCCAACGAATGGAACAGAGAATGGCCTATGGCCAAAGTGAGCAGGTGAGGCTTTATATCTCATGCATTGCATACGGTTCTTAAATTATTTATAGAACAGAACATATCACGGAAGTACTACTATCTTTTTTTGTTGTCAGCGAAAAGAACCACAGAATGTTACATTATAGGCAGATATCTCGGGGCTAATAATTTTGTTTCTCATTTTGGACATCATCAAGTGTAAAGTTTGTAGAGCCAAATTTCACACACATACACATTATCTTAGTGTTGTAGTAGATTGACAGTTTAATGGCCAACCCAAAATTCTACATTTCACATCGCTTTCCAACACCATATCTCGTAAGCCAGGGAACAAGAATTATAAACTGGCTTACTTGGACCACCATACTTAGCGAAGCACTAAACACTTACTTTGCTCTTGTAATGCAGGACATGGTACTGCTCCACCATGAAGTCGAGGTGGAGTACCCGACGGGACACCCACGGAGAAGCACCAGGCGACGCTGCTGGAGTTTGGAAAGACCGAGAATGGCAGGTCCACCACCGCCATGGCCCTCACCGTCGGGGTACCGGCAGCGATAGGAGCCCTGGTACTGCACCTTCAACCGCATCACACGCACATACCTGCACCATGAAGAAACATGTGTTAATTAATCTCCATCTCTTGTTACAGCTCTTGCTCCAGAAAAAGGTCCAGAGGAAAGGGGTGATCCGGCCTCTGGAACCTGAAATCTACATCCCAGGTGAGTGCAGTAGCAAATTAATTTGATTAATGTATGTAGCCTATGATTCTAAAATTCTGACCTTTGTCTTGTGGATATGAAGCGCTGGAGATCTTGGAAGCGTCAGGCATCAAGCTGATGGAGAGAGTAGAGTCTTGAGGATAGAATAAGAAACCACAGAGTATATATGCTGCAAGAGAGAGGAGCAATGAGTAAATAAAATGATGATGTGTCGCTGTTTTAAGTAATGAACTGTATGTATATATGTGTTTATATATTATGTATATACTACTCCCTCCGTATTCATTTTACATACATGTGTGTGGTGGGTGACTAGTGCGATTTATATTTTGATACGGAGGGAGTATTATACTATATCAATAAAGTACCGAATCGCCGCAAAAGAAAAAATACTGAATCAGTCAATGTTTGCTCGGTTTGAGGAAATAGCACATAACACCATTTGTTGGGCATTTTTTGACAGAACAACCACAGTTTGGTTTTTGCGCAAAACACCACATTTTGCTATAATCGGTTGCACAGAACACATAACTCGGTGTTAACAGCGTTGATAACAAATTATTAAAGTTGGACCCACTTTTTTTTCTGTTCCTACGGGCTTCTTCTCCCCTCTCGAAAATGACAGCCGGCGGGCGGAGGTCGAGGAACCAATCTCTCGCAGAAACCTGCTCCTTCGCTCGACGACTCCCTTTTCCCCTTACGGCCTGGTGCTCGACCGGGAGGCGGCGACCATGTCACCGGAGACCGGCGACGAGCCGACGACGGCGGGAGCGGCGTCGCCTTTACACGCACAAGCTGCCACACTGATAAGACGTACTTCTCACTCAGCAATGCCCTCCGAGCTGAGCTGCAACGTGGGCAGGAACGCCATGTCTGAGCGTCGATCCTCCTCGTTGTCTTCTTCATCACCACTTTGGTGAAGCACTTGGTGGCGAACTTGACGCTTCCATTAGCGCGCAGCTAGATCAGTTACAGCAAGAACATCAATGGACTAGAAAGAAAGATAGGAGATGGGGTCAGTTATACAGTACACGTGCCTTCCGCCGCTGGTCATGATGCTAAGCGCCTTCACCTCCCGCGACCGCCTCCTCGCCGACGTGCACCGGCGCCGCAAACTTGGTGACTGGCTCGCGTACACGGCTCCAGGCTGCATCATCGATCAGATCAGACTGGATCTTACCGACTCGCCATGCCTACATGGTGTTCGGAGGATTGACAGAGAGGAATGGAAAGGGGATGCGATGCGTACGAAGCGGGAGACGATGAGGGCGGGGAAGAGGGAGGCGTCGAGCATGCCGTGGACCACGCGGCCGCGCGCGAACACGCCGGCCCCGCGTGGCTACGGCGTCGTCCAGGTGCACCTGGTTCTGGTCGCCACTCACCGCCGCGTACGCCGCCACGTCGCCCTCCGTAAACTGCCGCCGATCCGAGCGCAGCGCGTAGCCCACCTTCAGCGACGCCGCCGCCGACACTGAGGCCGAGGTCGCCGCCGCGCGGACGAGCGGGACGGCGAGGCGCATCCCGGCGAGCGAGGTAAAGGTTAGTTTCGAATATGTCTTTTGAGAATCAGGTGATTACACACGTGGCGGAGCAGGTGGTGATGGCGATTGCCCTACGTCCTCCCGTCGCGAAAGAAAGGATTCTAAAAAAACGCAACCCCCCCCCCCCCCCCCCCCCCACACCACCACCCCCGACTCTGTTTTCGTGACGTCAGATCCTCGAAGTAACAGGAGAGGGGAGCGAACCCATGGCTTGAGAGATCTTGGCGTGGGACAGCGGTGGCTGATGGCTTGCCTAGGTGTTTGGCGTAGGTGTGCCCCCACGAGTGCCTCCCTCCCAATTTTCTAGGGGGGCAGCCATTGCAGAGTGGGGAGAGGAAGATATGGCGTTGAAGGTGTTCTGGTCGTGGGCGGCTGTCGTGCTCCAGCCGGAGCTCGCCTTGCCGCTGGTGATAACCCGCACCACCGCCACGACCCTCGTGACCGACCATCTTATCCTCGCCGTGTGGCCCCGATTCGGCGGGAACTCTGGTGAAGGTCGACGCTAACGCCGAGATGTCCAGTGACAACAGCCTGACTCTGGTGTTGCAGCACCAGGACGCGCCGCCTGCGCGAGGACGTCGCCAAGCTCCAGGTTCTTGGACTCGGAGAGGAGGCGGCAGAGGCGGCGGGTTCAAGTGGAGCACGCTCTGGTTCGGCGGTGGCGGCACGAGCGCCGACGTCGCGAGGATCGAGGAGTCGGAGAACGGCATGGAGCGGCGGACGCCGGGGAGCGGGTTGAAGGGCAGGGCTGGCCTGGCGACGCCGACGCCAACCCGGCGGACCACGAAGTGGCGCAAGTCCACGTCGTGATAGAATCTGAATAATGCGCTGACGATTAACATGGGTGATCATTTGTCTCTGGCTTTCTGCTTCCCCTTTGGTTCCTCTTTCAGTTATGAAAATAAATGTAAAATCTCCTGGTATGGCAGACTATGAACAAGATGAATTTAAGTTTTTTCCCACAAATCAAAGAACAGTTCTACGCGCTCCAATCTGAACACACAAGGGTGCTCACTAACCACAAATGTTCAGTTTCTCATGTGAACCTCAAGATGCAAGCTATGCTTCACTAACTTGAGCTACAGAAGCAAATAATTTCAGAATAATATTTTTTTTCACAGATTAACAAATAGTTGTACACACACACTCTGATATCACTAGCCATAAGTGTTTCACAAATCAAAGTTAGATACACTCCTCTGATCGCACAAGGTTACAGGCATCAGGCTGAACTCTGCAAGCTATGGCTCACTATAACTTGCTGTCTTGTTCAGCTACAGAAGCAAATAATTTCAGAATATAATCTTTTTCACAGATCAACAAATAGTTGTACACAGAGAGTCTGATCACACCATGGTGACCATTGACCGCAATTGTTTCACCACCGGTGTCGACGATTTCTTCTGAACATTCAGTTATCTCATTCCTGCAGCTCTCATCGTCATTGATTCTGCTTTGCACTTGCTGCTCATTCAAAGCATCATTCTCCTCGGCACCGATCTTCTGAAGAATGTATACTTCATTTCCTTCTTGCTGGTCCTCCATGAGCATATGAAGCCACTTATCCACATTGCAGTGCAAGATCGGCGGGGACGAGCAACCCTCCTCCCAGAGTCCCAGGCGTGATGGGTTCGCTACAGATCAACGAGCTGCATGCAGAAGCAGCTGCACTAGAAAGAGGTGCTGAGGTATGTGGTATGCCCATAGTACTATAAGCGAGATGAGCGCGGTGTGTTCGACCATTGATTACTTGATACGCCAGGTGCTGAGAAAGCGTCTTTGAAGTATACGAATTCCCAGTTGTACAACATAAAGGTGAGCAAAAATGTGGTTCCATTTCGGATGCAATATTTACTAATCAGTTTCTTTGATATATGTCCTGGTAGTTTCAATTCCCTGAGTCGTCTGAACTATCCTTGTTGTTCAGGCAATTTTGTGATGCATGGAAACTGTAGACATGCGATAAGGCGTATTATATGAAAGAGTGAAAGGCACCAGAGGTCACGAAGTTGCGCGAAAAGTAAGGATTGGTCACCAAGTTGAAAAACCTCAAAACGAGGTCACGAAGTTGTGGAGTAGTCAATTTTTGGTCATTCCGTCACGGTGGGCGTCAAGTTGCTGACGTGGCAATGTGTTTTTTTACAAAAAACACCTTAAACTTTTATATATTCTAATTGTTAGGTCCTTCTCCATGAGTGAAAGGCACCAGAGGTCACGAAGTTGCGCGAAAAGTAAGGATTGGTCACCAAGTTGAAAAACCTCAAAACGAGGTCATGAAGTTGCAAACTGCGTCCGCGACACACAAGCACAAGCTGCAAAACACGCAGCAGTGATCAAGAGCTAGCTGAGGGAGTACGTGGAGGCGGCGCGGGAGATGGCGCGGCGGCCGGACAGTGGGCCGCCGAGGTGGTTCTCGCCGCTCGAGTGCGGCGGCGAGCGCGTTCCCGGCGCGCCGACGCTGCTCTACTTGCCCGGTATGTACGCGCATTCCTCTTCTCCTCTGCTCGCATAGCTGCGTTGAAAAAAATACAAAGCCGGGAACGCTCCCCTGGTCTCTTCCCTGTCGCCGCCGTAGTAGACGAGGGCGCGGGCGAGGCGGGCTGCGACCGTGGAGTAGGCGGACGCTGTCCCTCAGCTAGCTCTTGATCACTGCTGCGTGTTTTGCAGCTTGTGCTTGTGTGTCGCGGAGGCAGTTTGCAACTTCGTGACCTCGTTTTGAGGTTTTTCAACTTGGTGACCAATCCTTACTTTTCGCGCAACTTCGTGACCTCTGGTGCCTTTCACTCATGGAGAAGGACCTAACAATTAGAATATATAAAAGTTTAAGGTGTTTTTGTAAAAAAAACACACTGCCACGTCAGCAACTTGACGCCCACCGTGACGGAATGGCCAAAAATTGACTACTCCACAACTTCGTGACCTCGTTTTGAGGTTTTTCAACTTGGTGACCAATCCTTACTTTTCGCGCAACTTCGTGACCTCTGGTGCCTTTCACTCTATATGAAAATCACACTGTTTGGTCCTCCCGGAGTGGCTTCTTTCTTAAGAACAAATGCACTCCAAACCAGACACTTTGTACTGCTTGCTGAATCATGAAAACATTGAAATGCACTCCAAATCTCTCTTCTAGAAACACCGATTAATTTATAGAATAATTTTGGAATGGCCTGAAAGTGACATTTTTCTAAGAAACTAGTTTTGTAGCGTCATCGGTTTATACTTTATTTTACAGGGAAATTATCTTTTGGGAGTACTACTTGAATAGTTGAATATATATAGTTTTTTGTGTTGCTTGGGATCAAGCCGTATTTGTATTTAGGATATGATATTTTGTTGTAACCACTGAATTTGATTGCTCGCCATGGGAGAGTGAGGATTTCCTTAACAAGGTATGGTCGAGTGCTCCGACATGATAGTGTTTAACAACTTGATGGATGAGTTAGTTTAAAGTGATCTTTCTTGCAGCTAAACATGGCTAAATTTTATTATATTGCACCGTGAAACCCAGAAGGACCAAAAGGTTATGCAATATGTTTCATATTCGACTTTTGAGCCGATTGTCTTTACTTTTCAATCTGTATGGAGAAAAATACAAGCTAATGTAAGAAATATTTTGTAGTCCTTGCAGATTTATCCAAATATAATGTTCTACCTCTAAGTTTTTTTTTGAGAATTATGTTCTACCTCTACGTTGATCCCTCCTAGGACTTTATGTTTTTTATTTAACAGTTAAAGTCTTAAAGCCCGCAAACATCTATTCACTTGAGACCCTATGGTGTATTATGAATGTTTTTCTTCAGAGATGGAGCAAGATGACCCTTTGACTTTCTGCCGGGGTATATTTCAAAATAGTTTGCTATTTTTTGCGGTCTTTTGACAAATACCTATTTTTCAAATGTTCTATAGTCACACATAAATATTCATGTGGATAAAGAAGAGGAGTCGTGGCAACACACGGGCACTCAACTAGTTGGTAGAGAAATCTCGCACGAGCTGCCACTGTTGGACCGCCCCCTGGCGATGGGCCTAGAAAAGAAGTAAACTTTACCAAAGTATTAAAAAGAAAAATATTTCTTATGCTGTCACAAATTTTGGGAGGCGATGTTTTGCCTCATAGACCTAGATACTCCCATTAAGGCATGTAGTGCTTATAGAGGTGCTTAGCAAAATACACCAGTTTTTGGTTAGGCACTCGGTGCTTATTTTACACAAGATAAATGCTTAACTAGGCACCTCTTCTGTAGGAATAAGCATTGGTGCTTAAAGAAATGCTTGATTTATTTTTGTAAGCATCTTACTAAGCAACTTGCATTGTACATGGCCTTATAGGAAATAAAATTTAAAAAAAAAATCAAAATGTTAAAAGAAGTTGACAAAAAAATCAAGTGTACATCCAGACATTTTATGTTCATTCAAAAGTTTTACGAAAAAATAAATTTCACCCGATATGTTTTTCTTTTTAATACAAGCGACCAAGAAATGTTCTTTTTAGTGAAATTTTGTGTGCGAACATCAAATATCGGGATGCCTCCTACATATTGTGATGATATTTATGCTATACAAACAATGATAATCTTAGTTATGAAACTTGTTGAAGCCATTATAGATGTGGCTCCTCAATTTGTGTGTGTGTGTGTGGGGGGGGGGGGGGGGGGGGGCTCGCTGTTTTGTTATGCTAAAAAAATGATTTTCAGTAGTGAAATTGTTTGTGCCTAAAAAATATTCAATACAAATCAAACCCGTAGCGAGAAACAAACATATTTGATAACCCTCCGTTCCATTTTTTCTTGTCAGGGAGAGAACATACGACGATACTGGCGCCAATAAAAAAGAAACATGGAGTATCGGAAATCCATAACAAGTAGCAGGTGTAGATGCACCCATTGTCCAAAAAGCAAATTTGAAAATGTCAAAAATTCAAAATGAAAATTTCAGACATACTTCAAGACATTTTATGTCAGCACAAAAAGTTACGTGAAGAAAAAACATTTTTTTTGACATGTGCAAAAAAGACAAATCCGGACGCTCCAAAATGATTTTGTACGAAACATTTTTTTGCATTTTTTGCACAAGCCACAAAAAATTTTTTTCTCCACGATATTTTTTGTGTTAACATGAAATTTTCTAATGTGTATCCAATTTTTTCTATAATTTTTTGATAATTTTAAAAAACATTAAAAATGTTTTACATAATAGGTGCATCTGCACCTACTAGCCAAAACGCTGCCTGGAGTATAGTATTTTAATATGACGATTGGGGATCAAATTTCCTATCGGGTAAGGACTCAATTGGGGAGTAGGAATTAACACGTTTCAAATTTAAGCGAAATTTGATCATAAATATGAATTGTTTTCCTTTTGCTAGAGCCGAGGCCCAGGGATTAGATTACGAATATACGAGCTGGATAAGGCCAAGCCGAGCCGGGACTGGAGCCAGCCGGCTCGCGACGAGCTCTGTTTTTTTCCAGCCCTACCTCTTCACCATTCTCTCTCCCGCATCTCCACTCCAACCGCATCACGCACTTCTCTCTCTCCTCTTCCTCCACCCAGCAGTGGGCGACGACGAGGGTGACCGCGACCGCCGCTGGCCGTGTCGACGACCAGGACCGCCACTGCCGCCAGAGACGGTGGCCGCGGCGACGAGGGGAGCACGGCAGCGACCGGAAGCCGACCGCGGGGACGAGGAGACCCGCTGACCGCCGCAACAAGGAGAGATCTCGCGACCCCGAGGGAGAGCGGCGGCGGTTTTGGGTTCTACCGTTCTTCGTTTCCGTGGACACTTGGCCGACTGACTCCACCCCCTAAAAAACCGAAGGTACGAACCCGAATCGGCTCGATCTGCGCGAGTGCTGCTAGATCAGACTGATCCGCGGTGATCGCGCAATGCTAACCATGTTAATTATGGACATTGGCACCACGTCCGTGGTTCACGCAGATGGATCCGTGGTAGTTTGGTGCGAAATACTAGATGTTGGTGGTCGCTGCTAGGTTTTTGGGGTTGCGCGCCTGATGGATGGATGGTTGGGTCATGGTTATCCCCCGTTCGCGCTAGCTGTTCATGGGTTCTAGTTTCCCGGGCTGCACGCTTGATGTGAAGTACTTGTGGAGTTGTGGTTCATGGTTACTGCCCTGTGGCCCGTAGTATTTCCAAGTGAACCAAATTTCCTTTAACTTTCCGTCGTCGAAGCTTAGCATTCGTTACAGTGGTTTATGAATGCTATTGCTTTCCTTGCTGAAAAACTGAAATCATACCCTGTTTCTCTTGATGTAAATATTGTCTGATGCTTTGGTTTACATATAGCCCACAGTCTTCTGTAGAACACCTGCTATCAACTGAAAATCTTTCTTACTGGGGTATATACAGGAAAATCTTTTTTGAATTGCCCATTTAGAGTATAGAAGGTTCCCCCTCTGTAGTCTCTACCTGATTTCACATCATAACTCGAGCTCATGCCCTAACATTGGGACAAAAATTAGGTGATGATTATATAAGTTCTGGTTTCTGGATCATATTTTAATGCTTTTGTATAGCATGAAGTGCTTACCATCCTGTAGAATTGTGAGCGAAAAGGTTCTTTTTGAGCAAAGTGTAGTTTGTGGCTGACGCCATATGCCGGATGTGCTTGACCTTTTGAACTTACTACTTGTGAAGGTGTTTGATTTAGACCATCCAAAATTGAGCGCCCGGGATCTGGGAGCGACCTACCCCAAGGTGGGGAGTTCGCTCCTTTTCTTGTAACGAAGAGGGCAAACTCTTATTCCATCATGATGGAAAGTGACATGGAAAAAGGAAGACCGTATCAGGAGAGACCAAGAACTTTTTCCACTGTACGAAGTAAATCATCTATACCACTGGTATGACCTATTACTAAGCTTTCTCTACCTCGTACACACAAAATTTTAGTACTAGGAGCATCAATTTAGTCTGCTTGTATCTTTTCAAACCAAATGAAGCTATCTCAGTTTATTGCTGCTTGTACTCCAACAAAAATGTTATATAGCTCAAAAGTTCAATAGGTACAAGTGTTCAACGCTTTGTCTTGTTTATTTTTATCAAAGTTCTTACATGTTTTGAAATGATTCAACCTAAGTAGTTTGGTCATATGTGTTACTTTAGCCATTTTCATGTAGATGTTATGCACACTTTTTCTAAGTGTGAAAATATTTCTCCTGATCAATTGGTCGGATTTATTTTGCCGTGTTATGAGAAACTCACTCGCATCTCACTTGCTATTCTGACTACTGCAGGTGTTCCGCATGTTGATGAAGATAAATCCTCGTGCCCTGATTGTTCTTCTTCTCTTGGTTGTCTGTGGTGTGTTCTATTTAGGAGCCAGTACATCACCAATTATAGTCTTCGTGTTCTGTATATGTACTCTCAGTTTATTCTTCGCTCTCTACCTCACAAAGTGGGTTCTTGCGAAGGATGAAGGACCGCCAGAGATGTCTGAGGTATTAAAATTTCTAGTGTTCAGCTCATTGAGGATATACCAATGCAGCAATGCTTTAATTTTTCTTAATGTTCACTGCAAATCATTGGTTTTCTTGTCATGTTTCACATGTCTACAAAATGCTGTATAACACCTTTTTATCATCTATTGCTTAACGCTGTTAACCATACCAACCTAGGAGACTATAATTGGTTTGTTCTATTCTGTATCTTTAGATTTAAGGTTTAATACTTCGACTTTTAGTCCTTGTGTTGATGTCTGACGAGGGATGCTCAGATCATGGATAATACTTACAGTCTAAAGTGTTATTTGTATGTGTTGGTTCAGGTTGCAGAGTGCTATTTAGCTGTGACATGTGGGACTGTGTGGAAGTTGCACAGTTCAATACAAATCGAGAACATATCCCATGTCATAACATGTTAACCAAATTAGCAGATCACACAATCTAGCATGATTCCATTTCAGGAGGTTATTATGGATTAGCTCACGGAGGCATCTAGAACATCCTTTTGGCAATATTATGTAGCATGATAGTCTTACAAAATATCAGCTCGTTGTGCATGGGCTTTATTTTACGAATTCAATTGCTAATAAGTAAATTCATCTCTGTAAATAATTTCGTTTGGACCTGTAAATTGAACATGGATTGTTGTGCTGTAGCCTAGATCCATGTTGCTCCTTTTGGGGGTCCTGATTTCTAATATTTTATTCATTTATCATTTTTTTCAATTCTACGTAATAATGTTATCAAGTTCTTGATCTGTCATATTGATTCACTGTTCAGATATCAGATGCCATAAGAGATGGTGCTGAAGGATTTTTTAGGACACAATATGGGGCTATTTCTAAAATGGCTTGCATCCTGGCACTTGTTATCCTTTTCATTTATCTCTTTCGCACTACCACCCCGCAGCAGGAGGCATCAGGCCTTGGAAGGTGATTTTTTTACTGTTATTCTGAAACCTCAGTTGTACCCATATTTTGTTGTCTCATGATTCTCATCGCAACACAGGACAACATCTGCATATATTACGGTCATTGCCTTTCTCCTTGGAGCTATATGTTCTGGACTAGCTGGATTTGTTGGGATGTGGGTCTCCGTACGTGCAAATGTTAGAGTTTCAAGTGCTGCTCGACGATCTGCGAGGGAAGCATTGCAGGTTTTGTTTTCATCCTTGATATATTATCATTCATGTGTTTCCCTGTATGGAATACGGTAGAGTTTGAAACCATGACTGATTTCTCGAAACAGATTGCTGTCCGTGCAGGTGGTTTCTCGGCCATCGTAGTTGTTGGCATGGCTGTATTTGGTGTGGCGTTACTCTATGCAACATTCTATGTTTGGCTTGAAGTAGATTCACCTGGTTCGATGAAGGTTACAGACTGTAAGTTTATTTCAAACATGATTTGTTCAATACCTGGGTAGATAGAACTCTGCTCTAATTGTCAATTGAGCTATATGGTCTAGTGTACAAGGTCAAAGATTGTTAAATTGGCCCGTACATTTTTTTCTTGTTAAACTGGTCGCTGATGATATGTTCATAAACGACAGTTCTAATGGGTTATGTTGACTAAGGAAATACATTTTGCTTCAAATAATGTTAATTTAGTCTTTGTCATTTTTATTTGATGTTGAGTTGCAACGCAAGTCTTTATATTATTAGGTAAATCATAAAATAACAAAATATAACACTGCAAATACTTTCACATGGCTAATTAATGTAGTTTTGAACATATCAATGATCAAACTTAAGTTGGATGGCATACATTCTAAAACGTGAAATGAAAAAAAGGGGTTGTTGTTTATTGGTAAGTATCACACTGGGTCCAACGGAGAAATTATGCGTGAATAATATAGCTCAAAGAAGGTGCTCTTAAAAAAAGTTAGTATATGTGGTTAAGATAGTGCTGTACAGATTGATGGCGGTAACTGATCCACTGTTGATATGCTTGTAGTTGCAAACTTGTATAAGTTTTTTCAATGCAAAAGTAACATTGTTATTGTTGCTGATCTCATGTGATTTGTGTAGTGCCTCTTCTCCTTGTGGGGTATGGTTTTGGTGCGTCGTTTGTTGCCCTCTTTGCTCAGTTGGGTGGTGGGATATACACCAAAGCTGCTGATGTCGGAGCTGATCTTTGTGGTAAAGTTGAGCAGGGAATACCGGAAGATGATCCTCGTAATCCTGCTGTCATTGCTGACTTGGTAATGGTGTTTCTACGATCTTTAATAATGTTTTGAAATGTTTCTTCATCATGCTCTTGATTGAAATTGTCTGATATTTTGTTCATCGAATATACCTAGACATAAGGATTGTATTCAGCAGATGAGCTTCATAAGTTCTATCAGAGATAATGTGACCTTAACAGCTTGCATTCATTCCCAAACCCAAACAAGTTATTGTTTCTGTTAGGGGTGGACTAGCGTTGTTGTCCAATGTGTTGTAGAATTCAGAAGCTCAGTATATGTTCCCAGTATATTTGCCTCTGCTTTGCCTATCATCGGGTTGTCATTAGTCTATATTTCATTTGTTGCTACCATATATGCTAATAATAAAACTACACAGGTTGGTGATAATGTTGGAGATTGTGCGGCTCGTGGTGCGGATCTTTTTGAAAGCATAGCAGCAGAAATTATCAGTGCAATGATACTTGGTGCAACAATGGCACAGCGCTGCAAAATTGAAGGCAAGACTCTTTTGCTTGTCATGTTAGATCTCTGATTGGGATGTCGAGTGACATTGTTTATATTTTTGTCCAAAGGATGTACTTTGGTCCATAAGAACACTGACCACAAGTCATTTGCTCATATGGATGATAATAGTTTTCTTTTAATCTGCGGATTATGTTATGAAAATAATCTTTGAATGATTCTCTGTGCATGGGATGTGCTCGGTTATGAATAAAATTGAGGATCATTTTTTCATTGCGGTTCAACATTCCCTGTAATTAGCACTGGATTATAATCAGCATCGTTTACTATTGCAGATCCTTCTGGCTTTATTCTGTTTCCTCTCGTTGTCCATTCTTTTGATCTCGTGGTGTCATCAGTTGGAATTCTCTCAATTAGGGGAACACGTGACTCTGGACTAACATCTCCTATTGAAGATCCCATGGCAATTATGCAGAAAGGCTATTCCATTACTATACTGCTTGCTGTTGTTACATTTGGAGTGGTAAGTGTTGCTGTTTGGTGAATAATTCCCTTTTGACTATTAACTTATCTTTCTAGTATTCCATTATACACAAAAAGGATTGTTCATGGTTAAATGATCTCAGGAAAAAACATTACACATGTTCTCCACAGAGAAAAAGACGTAGGCTCTAGTCCTCAATCTGGTAATTAGGAC
This sequence comes from Poa pratensis, assembly GCA_947311845.1. Taxonomy (NCBI): domain Eukaryota; kingdom Viridiplantae; phylum Streptophyta; class Magnoliopsida; order Poales; family Poaceae; genus Poa; species Poa pratensis. The sequence goes on along the minus strand of CAMZMU010000020.1, from coordinate 14,576,600 downwards.
AGATCCATAATTGTATGTAAACCATGCATATTCAAACTAATAATGAGAAATAGTTGTAAACCATAAACTAGTTTATTTTGATTGCCTAGTATGTTTGGAGCACACAACATGTTTGTCGTGTCATTTGGGTAAATATTCTAGTTTATATTCGTTTTCCCATGGAGTGATTTTTTGATTATTTACCTGTGTTATATTTCCAGTCTACTCGTTGGCTCCTGTACACTGAACAAGCACCTACTGCATGGCTCAATTTTGCCTTGTGTGGCTTGGTGGGCATCATCACAGCATATGCTTTTGTTTGGATATCCAAGTATTATACAGACTATAAACATGAGCCCGTCCGCCTTTTGGCTCTTTCAAGTTCCACAGGACATGGAACTAATATTATTGCTGGAGTAAGTTTGGGAATGGAATCAACAGCCTTACCAGTTCTAGTGATAAGTGTAGCCATTATATCAGCATTTTGGTTGGGGCGCACCTCTGGCTTGGTAGATGAGTCTGGCAACCCAACTGGTGGTCTTTTTGGGACAGCTGTAGCTACAATGGGGATGCTTAGTACAGCAGCATATGTCCTTACCATGGACATGTTTGGTCCTATAGCCGACAATGCTGGTGGTATTGTGGAGATGAGTCAGCAGGTAATGCACCGCATATTTCTTCTTGCATATAGGTAATTCAAACAGATATTTCACTTTTGTTGGAGGTTCTAGCAAACGATCTATGCTGAGATGTTAATGTATTATTATTTACCTGTACAGATTCGAAGCACTCTAAAATTGTAATGGCTGTAAAACAAATGCCAACATTTAATTAAATCATGTTTATACATGGGTTTTAACTATTTATGTTGTCTTTAACATTGTAACACGGGTTGAGTAAATTTTGCAGCCTGAAAGTGTTAGGGAAATCACAGACATCCTAGATGCTGTGGGTAACACTACCAAAGCTACCACAAAGGGATTTGCTATAGGGTCAGCAGCACTGGCTTCCTTTCTCCTGTTCAGCGCATATATGGATGAAGTATCTGCTTTTGCACAATTGCCGTTCAAAGAGGTATGCGTCATTATTACCTCGACACATGGAATGTTGAAATTAGGTGCTTATGACAAGTAATTGGTTTCACACAATGGTTTGCAGGTTGACATAGCAATTCCAGAGGTATTTGTTGGTGGTTTACTAGGCTCGATGCTTATATTCCTGTTCAGTGGATGGGCTTGTTCAGCTGTTGGCAGAACCGCACAGGAAGTTGTTACTGAGGTCAGGAGGCAATTTATTGAGAGGCCTGGCATCATGGTGAGTGCCCGTTTATCATCAAGTACTTCAGGTTTTTATGGCTGGGAAAATACGCTAACTTGCAAGATAATTTCATACAGAACTACACAGAGAAGCCTGATTATGGTCGTTGTGTTGCAATTGTGGCCTCTGCGTCCTTGAGAGAGATGATAAAGCCAGGGGCTTTAGCAATTTTGTCACCGATGGCTGTTGGTGAGTTTTATGGGTGTGGGAATTGTGGTGCCATGGTTCTTGATATTTTGTGCTTTTTGAAATTGAATTTATGATATTCTGAAATATAATCTACACGATCTACAGGCATTATCTTCCGGATTTTGGGTCATGCAACTGGCCAGCCTCTGCTTGGAGCTAAAGTTGTTGCCTCTATGCTCATGTTTGCAACCGTCACTGGTATCCTCATGGCACTCTTCTTGAACACTTCTGGCGGTGCCTGGGATAATGCTAAGAAGTACATCGAGACTGGCGCACTTGGTGGTAAAGGCAGCGAGTCTCACAAGGCTGCGATTACTGGCGATACGTAAGTTCCTCACTTATGTGCTGCTGCTTTTGGTTTCTTGAACTGAGTTCATGCTATTGATCAACAAATGCTAAACTAAATAACAATGTTCCTTTCTACAATAAGTTTCTGTTACGTGACCTGGCATTGTTTTTGCTCATTCTTAATGATCACGCGATCTGATGTAATATTTACGAGTATGTTATGCCGCAGGGTTGGAGATCCATTCAAAGACACGGCGGGGCCTTCGATCCATGTTCTCATCAAGATGCTCGCCACAATCACACTAGTCATGGCTCCAATCTTTTTGTAATTAACAGTACATCGATCTTTGCCATTAACCTCGCGGAGAAGTATCCATGGATCTTGTAGTTGAGGCATTAACGTGAATGGGATGTAACGATTCGCTTTTAGCATTGTTTTGCCATATTGAAAAAGGATAGAATCAGTACTTTGCCCAGTTTGATGGTGCGTATTTCACTGTTGTTGCTATTGGACAAATGATACAAACGCTGGAGAAATATACTGTGACAGAGATTAGAATGAGCTTCAAATTTATGGCTTGTCCACACAGATATCTGTATTATTTGTAGTTCAAATTTTACATATGAACTTCCATCGCTAATGCCATCTCTTAAAATAGCACGAACAGAGAAATGCCGAACGGAGTAACACTGTAACAGTATACAAGGCGCGAAATCTTATCCTGTGTTAATTTCGCTATCGTGCTTAGTGCGCCAGGAAATTCCAACATTGTGTTGCAAATAGCCACTAGACAACTCCTTCGGTGCGAATAGCCACTTTGGATATAAGGGATTTTTTTTCCTACGTAGATTGCTAGTAAATGATTTGAATCTACAGTAATATTTTCTAAGGATTCCTTTGCGTTTTTTTCTGGAGATTTTTTTTCATCATCCAGGAGTTCCGAAGATGAAAGATGCAGAAATTGTACAACTCATTTTGCGTTAACCCAAACGTACCCGAGAAGACCGCGGCGTTTCAAACCTGTGCCAAATTGAACAACTTTTTTGGGTCGAATTCGTATTGGCCTCAGAAATACGTATTAGGGACGCCGGACGCGTGTTCGGGCGGCCGGCCTCATCTTGGAGCAAATGCTGAATAGTCAACGAGAACAGAGTAACAGACCAACCCTCGCACGCAGCTGAGAGAACCGAACCACCGCCTCCCTCTCCTCTCTCGCCTCGCCGCCGCCGGAGAAGACGCAGGGGAGGCCATGGCGCCGGAGCCGGAGGACGACATCATGAACGAGAAGAACCCTCGCCCGCTCGACGAGGACGACATCGCGCTCCTCAAGACCTACGTGCGTGCCCCGACCCCGTCGGATCCCCTACTCTCTCGAATCTCGGTTTTGGTCTGGCGATCTGGTCTCACTCCGGGCGCGGGTTCGCGCCCAGGACTGGTCTAGGGTTTGCGCTCCTGCGCTCGGGGAAATTTCCGTCCCCCCTTCTGCGAATTTGCCGACGGGGAAGCCTGTCGACGTTTCGCAGCTCTGTGTGGGGTAGCTGTTGGTCCTGTTAGGGCTTCGATGCCGACGGGATGTTGCTTTGTCCCTCGTTTCTGCGGTCGAATTAGGGGGTGGAGTGCTCTCCGTATCGTTTTTGCTCAAGTTTGCTGATTTGGCTGCTGTTGACAGGGGCTTGGGCCATACTCCACGAGCATTAAGAAGGCCGAGAAGGAGATCAAAGAGATGGCCAAGAAGATCAACGACCTTTGTGGTGCGTAAGGATTTCGATCATGTGTTGCCTAGTTTAGCTCTGGAGATGTAGCCTATTTTGCTGCTGAGCTAGAGATCAATTCTCAGCACTTCGTTTAGTTGTTTCACCAAGCAGCTTACATTCAGATGAAGACTATGTGTATTAAGGACTGCAGGTGGTTAAGAACTTCTGGATGTTCTGCTTGTTCTGACACTAAATTGGTTTAGGGTATTGTTTGTCCTCAACAAACAATTGCTTGTTTAGTTTGTGGTAGGGGCATTGGGTTCCTGCTCCAGTGCGACGTGTCCCACGTTTGGTTCATGTTCTAGTTTTTTTTTTTTTTTTGCATAGTTTTGTTGAGAGAATTAGCAAGCATGACCTGATTAATGTTCAGAACTTGCTACTAACTTTTGAGATCTAGTACAATTGTGCAGTTTATTTGGTTATCAGTATGTTGAAGGAATTAGCACCATAACCTGATCTCAAGTTCAGAACTTGCTAATTCCTTTTGAGCCTTTGTGCAGTTTATTTGGTTATTAGTGTGTTAGGAGGGTAACACTTTTGAAGTAGCTTACCTGATCCATATGTGCTTCTATGAAATCTCAGGGATAAAAGAGTCTGATACTGGGCTCGCTGCACCTAGCCAGTGGGATCTGGTGTCAGATAAACAGATGATGCAAGAAGAACAACCATTACAAGTATATTACTTTGCCTAGTGTGTTTACTAATTTTTATATTTATAGTTTGGTTCCTAGCATGCATAGTTATTTCTGTCTTGGTTTTATATGTGCCACCGTGCCAATAAGTTATCTTCCATACACTGCAACTGCAGGTAGCAAGGTGCACCAAGATTATAAGCCCTAATACTGACGATGCCAAATATATGATTAATGTTAAACAAATTGCAAAGGTATGATATGCTTATGCTATCTTGTTTCAGTCATATACCCCTAGATTCATGCCAACGTCTTATGCTTTATTTTTGGATCATGCAGTTTGTGGTTGGATTGGGGGATAAAGTTTCCCCAACTGATATTGAGGAAGGGATGAGAGTCGGGTAGGTTCCTAATTGTATTTTGGTCCTAGTGTACCATACATCTTTCATTCAGTTCTACCTGAACAATTCTGTCCTGCTGTTTTATGTGTTTGACTTAGACCAAGCTATAAGCTGCAGCATATACTATACATGTAGGATGTGTTATATGTCATCATATAAGCCTATATGTTTTTTTGAAAAAGTTGAGTGGACCAGTGTCCGTTACTGTGATCTATGATCTATCATTCATAGTGTTGTCTGAATACTGGAGGATGATCATTTGTTCCCTAGTGTTATTTGAGTATTATTGGTTTTAGAAGGCAATGATTATTAATTAATGACACGTTGAACCTCTGTAAGCATTATCTTTCATCTCCTTAGCTTAGGTACAAGTTCTTTTTGTTTCTCATAGAATCCAGAAGATTCGTATGGAACTTAATGCACCTACATGATCTTTAGAGCAAGTTTGACTGAACTAAAGATGATTTTACGACTCCTTTTCTTTTTGGATAAACATCATTGATGCTATATTTTCCTGTACTTGTGCACTATCATTCTCACTGTGTGGACTTGCAATCTCATGCCTAATGCAGTGTTGATCGAAACAAGTACCAGATTCAAATTCCTCTGCCACCTAAAATTGACCCAAGTGTTACAATGATGACTGTTGAGGAAAAACCTGATGTGACATATAACGATGTTGGTGGATGCAAAGAGCAGATTGAAAAGATGCGTGAGGTATGCCAAACTATTCCATGAGATTCAGAACTTGTAATTAATCTCTACATTCTAGTACTGAACTTGCTTTATGTACTCTTTGCTTAACATTTTACAGGTTGTTGAGCTTCCTATGCTTCACCCAGAAAAGTTTGTCAAGCTTGGTATTGACCCTCCTAAAGGTGTCCTTTGCTATGGTCCTCCTGGTACTGGCAAGACTCTTCTTGCTAGAGCTGTAGCCAATCGCACAGATGCATGTTTTATCCGTGTAATTGGAAGCGAATTAGTTCAGAAGTATGTTGGTGAAGGCGCTCGGATGGTTAGGGAGCTATTTCAGGTATACACAGCACTAAGAGGACCTGTAGGGATTCATCTATTTTCCTGGACTTGAATGTTCCGCCTTATCAATGATCTTTCTGACATATATTTTTGTGCTACTGTAGATGGCTCGCTCGAAGAAAGCATGCATTGTATTCTTTGATGAAATTGATGCTATTGGTGGTGCTCGCTTTGATGATGGGGCTGGGGGTGATAATGAGGTTCAGCGTACTATGCTGGAAATTGTGAACCAGCTTGATGGGTTTGATGCTAGAGGGAATATCAAGGTTCTCATGGCCACTAATAGGTACTCATCTTGCCATGCTTATGCTTTCTCACATGGTCCAGAATGGTGCTTGCCTTTTATTCTTAATTAACATCTCACTTGGAAGCTATTTATAGGAAGGGTCTTATGATCCAGAAAGTGCAGTTATTTGCATAAGAACGTGTTATTTAAAATCTCTCTATTTAGGGATTAAAACCTAAAAAATCATGGTCTCAAATAGAGTAGAGAAGTTAACCATATGTTTTCGTTTCTCAGGCCTGATACATTGGATCCTGCACTTCTGCGACCTGGGCGTTTGGACAGAAAGGTAGAATTTGGCTTACCTGACTTGGAGGGCCGCACTCAAATATTCAAAATACATACACGTACAATGAACTGTGAGCGGGATATTCGTTTCGAACTACTGGCGCGACTCTGCCCCAACTCCACTGGTGAGTACATCGACCTGCCCTCTAAATGGTTTATGTTCAATTTGGTTCGACTGTTTCATCCAGCCTCCAAAACATTTTAGCTAGCCAATCATGTTGACACGTCCTTGTGTTTGTTGTTTCAGGGGCTGATATAAGAAGTGTCTGCACAGAAGCTGGCATGTACGCCATCCGTGCCCGCCGGAAGACCGTGACGGAGAAGGATTTCCTTGACGCGGTGAACAAGGTCATAAAGGGTTACCAGAAGTTCAGTGCAACTCCAAAATACATGGTGTACAATTAAGCAAATAGGCTTTCTTTCGTTTATGTACATGTTTACATCCATGTCGTGGGGTGCTACTTATTTGAGTTTTCATATCCTTTTTTTCGCGTGTGGTAGCCTTGTAGATCACTGTAAGCTGCTGGCCCGAGCGAACCGCTCTTTATCTTCCTATAATGCTTTGTCAAAAGATTTTTTTTTTTAAGCAAACAAGCTTCCAGCTCGTCCACAAATCAGAATTCACACAACTCGTGTAGCAGTACCTAGTGCCTGTTGAGAACAAAAGCTGCGTCCATATGGCGCCTTTTCTTTTTACTCTTCAGTCATCTCTTTTGAAGCGCTCCTTTGGGAGGGTAGAAACTAGAAAGAGTGTTCATCGATCAGTAAAACAGGGACTTGGATTCATTCGCTAATAATTCAGTTGCATTCATCATTAGCATCAACGATCTTTCGTATGCTTGATTTGATATTCCAATGCAAATTTCTCCAAAAATAATGACGATATGTATAGATACAAGTAGAGCTTCAAAAAAATACAAGTAGAATTAATTAAACATGGGAGGCCTTATAAAATGTTATAAAAACTCCCCAAAAATTAACGACCAAGAACTAGGAGTCGAACTTGTAGAACTTGGAGGACTTGAGGCCGGCGGTGAAGTTAAAGTATCCGAGCGTCTGCGCCCAGCGCGGGTTGTCCTTGAGGCGGTGCACGGCGATGGTGTCCGGCACGAGCTCGTGGGCGCACTTGGTCCACGGCACCGACAGCGGGTGGTCGTACATGGCGGGCTTGGCGTTGAACCTGTTCCTGGCCTTGCCGCCCCACTTGAGCCACTCCCCGGTCATCCTGTCCTCCGAGCCGACGGTGTGCCCCCGCGTCAGGTCCTCCGCCGTCGCGATCCACTCCACCAGGTCCCACGACAGCGCGTACCCCATGCCGGACATGTACCAGCCGTGCCTAAAGTTCCTGCTGGCGCACGGGATGGTGGCGCCGTAGTAGGCGTCCTGCCGCGGCATGGCCCCCAGCGACGCCGCCAGCTCGGGGAGCCGGAAGAAGATGTCGTCGTCGGCCTTCATCACGTAGTCGTAGGGCGCGTCGGCGTAGAGGGATGCCACGGCGTTGAAGAAGGAGTGCGTCTTGCCGCCGTCCATGTTCTCCGCGCAGGTGTCGAGCACGATGATGTCGCCGTGCGTGAGGATCTCGAGCGGGACGAGCACCCGCTGGTCGTCCTTGGAGAGGCGGCAGAAGATGAACCGGACGTCGATCTGCGCGGCGACGGGCGGGGAGGTGGAGGCGAGCTGGAGGCCGTAGACCATGCGGAGGAGGTGGCGGCGCTCGTAGAAGTCGGCGGAGGTCAGGATGCCGATCAGGAGCCGGAAGTCGGGCTTGCGGGTGGCCGACGCGTTGGTGGTGACGGCGTTGGTGCCGGCTGCTGGTTGCGGGCTGCAGGAGCTGACCAGCGCCTGCAGCTCGAACTCCTTGGGGTAGACGAGAGGTAGATGAAGACGAGGAGGAGGATCGGGAGCAGGATGAGAACTTTGCTGGAGGTGGACAGCCTGGGGATGCCGCGTGCCTCGTCCTCATGTCGGCATACTTGTCCCCTCCTCCATGTTTGCTCGCGTCGATGGCCATGAACCTGAGAAGATCGCTCGGCGACGGCCGGAGTAGAAGAAGACGCCAGTGCGTGTGGCCTGCGCGCAAGTAGGCGGGCGAGGCTTGGCACGTACGTATAGCTAGATAGCTTGCTGAAATGAAGCTCCTCGTGTGTGTGTTCGATGCGTGGTGGTGGACTTGCCGGCGTAGGGGGGCCTTGGAATGCACGGTAAATGGCCGCGCTTTGCGTAAAGGTTTGTGTGTGTGTGGGGTGGGGGGGGGGGGGGGGGCGACGCGGCAGCAAGCAAATTTTCTACAGCCCGTCCATTTTTTTTACATAGGCACCTCGTGGGACTCGCTGACCTGCCACCACACATACTCTTTCCGTCACAAAATAATTCGCACAAAATGATATTGTTGCATTCCTCTTGCAATTTTTTCATTTCATATATATGGACATATTATAAAATATAATCGCAGTCAAGATTATAAGTTGTTTGACCACCGAAAATCAAGAGCGCATTATATGTGGGATGGAGTAAGTACTTGCTATATGATAAGTTTTGCACCGTTCCTCCCCGTCAACCTCGATTCTTTCATCAAAGTATATTAGTAACTAAAACTAGATCAGGTTATTCTTTTAAATGCAATGCAATTTTAATCCTGCTCATATATTTGGCTTTCGAGTTTGAAATATGTCAAATTGATGCACATAAACCACAATGTTTTCAATAGAAAGCGAGAATCACGGATGATTTCATCGGCTTACAAAGGTAATAGGGAAACCAGAGGCTGGATTCAAAAAACGCTACCCAAAAACTACCACATAATCGTCGGGGAGAAGCCACAAGCAAAATAGTATGAGACCTGCCAAAGCACCAAGCAAGGGTCTAAGTCCCTCTACAGTACTTCTTTCAGTTGAAGAAGTCATGCGACGAGCTGGTGTTCAAAACTCAACATGGAGTTGAAATACTTGAAGAAAGGCTTGAACCCCCGACATTATTGTAATCCTTCCTCAAGGACTTCGTCACCCTTGAAGGCATATTGGACGGTGCTTATGAGGCGAGTACACTCATTGACTCATCATGATTCTCAATGGTCAACAAGAGAGTCTCAACACGACAAACTCATCAAGATAGTTCAGTATCCCTTCACGTCTAGTCTCCAGGTCTTGAACTCGAGACAACTTTTTTATGATACAATAATGAATTGAGCGTATTGAATTCACCCAAAAGTATGAACTAATGTAAAAGGGCGGGCAATGCATTTCAACTTTTTTTTTGTTGCGAAAATCAACTACGGAGTATTTTATATTATTAGCATGCTGACAAGGTATGATTATTGAACCTGAGATCCCTTTGCTCTGATAAAACATTGAATTAGATGCACCTCTGAACTAAAGTTGAAGAACAAGCAATGTACTCCCTAACGCGAGTCTCCCTAGCTTATAGCCATCTCTATAATTTACATTGCTTATGTTCCGTATGTTCAACTCAGTATAGTCGTCCAATACAAATTCTCCAAAATTAATGATGATCGATATAGATACAAGTTCAATTAAAACATGTCTCTTTTGAAACTGTAAGAATCCCCAAAATTAACGAGTCTAGCCGTGCCGGTTATGTGCGTCGTCGAACTTGTAGAACTTGGATGACTTGAGCCCGCGGTGAAGTTGAAGTAGTGAGCGCGTGCGCCCACCTGGGGTTGTCCTTGAGCCGGTGCACGGCGATGGTGTCCGGCACGAACGCGTGGGAGCAACTGTCCACGGGCACCGGCAGCGGGTAGTCGTACATGGCGGGCGCTTGGCGGAACCTGTTCCTCCCCTTGCCGCCCAGCCTCAGCCACTCCCCGGTCATCTTGTCCTCCGTCCGGACGATGCGGCCTTGGTGACATCCTCCGCCGCCGCCAGCCACTCCACCAGGTCCCACGACAGCGCGTACCCCATCCCGGACATGTACCCTTGTTCGGGTCCTAGCTGCCGCAGGGGATGGTGGCGCCGTAGTACATGTCCTGCCGCGGCATGGCCCCAGCGACGCCACCAGCTCGGGGAGCCGGAACATGATGTCGTCGTCGGCCTTCATCACGTAGTCGTAGGGCGCGTCGGCGTAGAGCTCCGCACGGCGTTGAAGAAGGTGTGGGTCTTCCCGCCGTTGAGGTTCTCCTCGCAGCCGTCGAGCACGATGATGTCGTCGTGCGTGAGGATCTCGAGCGGGATGAGCACGCGCTGGTCGTCCTTGTACAGGCGGCAAAAGACGAAGCGCACGTCGACCTGCGCGGCGAGGCCGCCCGGGAGGCGCTGGAGGCCGTAGACCAGCGGAGGAGGTGGCGGCGCTCGTAGTAGTCGGCGCGGGTGAGGATGCCGATGAGGAGCCGGAAGTTGGCTCCGGGCGTACGCGTGGGCGGTCGACAACGAGGCGTTGGCGGCGGTGTAGCTGCCTACGGGCGGTTGGCCGCAGGCGCTCATGAGGGCCTGCAGCTCGAACTCCTTGGGGATGTACGTGAGGTAGATGAAGGCGAGCAGGAGGATGGGGAGCAGGATGAGCGCCTTGCTGGAGCTCGACAGCCGCGGGAAGCCATGGTCGACGGCCTGCTTTCTCATCGCGGCTTGCTGTTGTTTCGCGCTGTTGGCCATGGAAATGATGAGATTGCTCGGCGCCGGCATTGTTGCTCGACCGATCGTATAAGCTGGAGCAATGTATGTTGGCGTGCTAGTGGGCGGCCGTGGCTACCTAGGTAGCTAGCTTAGCTTGGTGTAATGAAGTATGAACTAGCTAGCTTCTCGTGCGGTGCGTGGAGGGGAGCTTGAGATGCACGGTACGGTCTCGCGCTTTGCGTAAAGGTTGCGGGGCGCGCGAGCGCGGCATGCGAGGGCGCCGGATCTTGGGGGAGCGTAGCATCGCATCGAGTCAACGGCGACAATGCACGCCCACATCGATCAGCCCCGCTGCCCCGTCCGTCTTGTTGCCACCGGCACCATTCAAACTGTCAGCTGCAGCGACTGAACCAGTGACAATTTCTCGCGTGACATAGAGCAAACCACCGCGAGTCCGGAGCTCTGTGGACTTCTCCCTGCATACCACACAGATCACAAATGACGGTTTGGACATATCGTTTTTAGTAAATTTCGACAGATCGTAAGTCGATTTCAAAACATTGAGTATATATTAATTCGAATGTTCAGATTGAGAATGTTTAGATTACAATGTTTCATACATATATTATAGTTAAATAAGTGGACAAAGGTACCGAACCGGCAACCATAGCAGATAGGAGGCGACGCAACTAAGTTTTCTGTTCCTCTCGCGCTCGTTCGTCCTGCCTTCGGCGGCCCTTGGGGTATTGGAGGTGAAGCGGACCACGACCCTCGCAGGCGGAAGTGTATGTGTTCTTGCTTTTTGTGAGTTTCAGTGTTTTGTCGGAATGGTGTGACGGCGGCGACATCCTAAAATCAGAATAAAATCCTTCCCGCCATATATACATTGAAAGTGCAGGAGTCTTCATGTGTGGTTTTGATAGGTTTTGGCAGTTCTTGTCACGTATTTTCTTTTGGAGATTTTCCCGAATCTTCTTTTTTTTTTAAACTAAAACTGTGAGCAACAGCCCCACATCATTTTATTACTCACCCAAACTTATGTACAGAGAAAAAGAAACCGGATCTTCTTTTTTTAGAGAGCTAAAACCTTCTACTTATGGTGTTCTCATCCTTTGTTAGTATTTGGTGTTTCTCAGGGTGCGAATCTAGAGCTTGCTAGCTTCAAACACCAACTTCATCCAAAATGGAGTTGTGTGCAAACGTTATCGTGTTTCTTGTGTGTGTGTGTCAGTTGTTTTTTGCATTCAAGAAGCCATCCTGAATTTCGAACGGGTTGGAATTTTCCGAAGGAATTCCGAGCACATTCTGAACGAGTCGAATTTTCCAATTGGTTCCAAAACAGAGGGAACCACCTATGTATACCTCCGAAATCATCATGGAATCCTGAACTGAATCCGGACGGGCACGAAAACTGCATAACGGGAAGATTCTATTTTTCCTATAAAAGCACCCTTCTTCCCCAAAGTGTTTGAAGTTTCTTGAGCTCATTTTGCCCACCCTTGTGGACCTTCAAAAGTTTGATCCCTCACATAATCCTATGATTCTTGCATCTTTTTGAGGAAAAAGAGAGATGAGATATAGATCTATGTTTCCACCAATCCATTCTTCTTCAAAGTGAATGGAACCCGTTAGATCTAAATATTGGAGTCATTTGTTTATTTACTCCATTGTTTTCCTCTCCTATTTTGCCTAGCACTTGTTGCTTTGGTAAATTTGAGAGAGAAAGTACTTGAGACCTTGCTTTGCATTGACTGCATTGATTTGAGCTATCTAGTTTGAATCGTTCGAGTGAGAGCCCGTGAGCTTGTTACTCTTGGAGATTGACCTCGTAGACAGTTTGGTGGTTATGACGGCGGTGGTCTCTTCTTGGAAAATTGTGAAGATGCTAGAGTCTCTCCTTTGTGGAGATTGTAGAGTGGTTGTGGAGCTTAGCATTATGGAGAGGAGACAAAGCTAGCCATAAGGAAAAGGGACCTTACTTCATGTTTTTTTGAAAAGGGGAAATCCCCAGCCTCTGCATCGAGTGATGTACACAACTGTTTATTACAAAGTTTCCAATTATTCAAAGTTTTACATCCCAGCAATCAAAATGAGAGTAGACAGAAATTCCAATTACCTTACTTCATGTATAGACTTGGAGAAGAAGGTAAGCTTTTGTAGCGCTCGGGGAGTCCTTCTTAGTAACCCGCACCTCTCCAATGGTGAGTACCTTTCTTTGTGGAAGGGATAGTCGGGATACATCCTCATCTTCACATATCTCGGTTACTTCTACTCCAGAGTTTATTTCCTTGTGATAACCTTGTTGAAATCATATATATCTTGTTTATCACTTGTGAGATGTCTCTTGTGGTCTCTTGGTTAGTTTACGTTGTTGGTTCACTTAGTTGGGTCTAGCATATTTAGGTTTTGAATTTGAAAACTAAACGAGTAGTTTATTTCTGTGTTCGTTCAAGCAAAAACCGTAATAGTTTTTAAAACTCCTATTCACCCCCTCTAGGTGGCATCTCTATCTTTCACACGCTATGGCAGTGCGCCTAACGTCGGCGGAGGGCGCATGGAGTTGTGTGTCTGGAGATTCGGTACGTTTTCATGTTCATTGACGTGGTTGTATATCTGATTCTTTCAATTTATGGTTCTCATCCCTGACAATGGTTGTTGCTCTGATGCGTTGATCCTTAGCAAGACGACTTCCGGTGTGTCTACTAAAACAAGCTCAACTACTTTAAAATTTGCCCAACTACGATGGAGGCACGAGGATGGCGGCGTGCCTTTGGTTCGTTCTAGTGCTTGTATTTGTTTAGGTGGTCCAGTGGCATTTTATTACTTTTAGATTCCTTGTAGTGTTGATGAGTAGAATCAATAAACCATTGGACCTTTCGCAAAATCCTAATGGACAAAGGTAAATCTTGAAATCATGTTCATGTTCAAAACTAATATTTATTTGTGATATCCTGAGTATCTAGTAAATAATACATTTGCTAATCAATAATCTCTCCTTGTCACGAGGTCGTGTGCCATCAGAAGGGGAGTTCCTTGTACAAGATGACTTTCGCCAATGACTCACTTCTCTCACGACTATTACTTAGTTTCACCATCAGCATCAATTAGTTACCACTCAATCTTCTTGATGCGCCGGGGTTATTTTTACTTGCTTCTCCTCGATCATAATATATTTATCTCTTAAACCCAATGATATCGATGTATATATTGATTTATGGCATTAGTCACAAAATCCATCCAATATCCTTCATACATCACATATGTAGCATCACTTCATATATAGTTTGATGAAAGCATCGGTCCATAGGAATTGACATTCATTACTAAACCACATGTATATTTTTGTTCTTATGACATTTATCCTCTAATCATTCTAATTTCATGAAATAATTAGTTTATAAAAATTGTCATTAATTTTAAAGTCACACTTGCTCTCTCCGTTTCAAAATACTTGACTTCCACCACTCCCCATTATCCCACTAACTGGAACTAGCCTTTTTTTTTTTTTTTTTGAGGGTTACTAACTGGAACTAGCCTGAGCTGGCGGCTGGCCTGTCCTCGGCCTATCCAAACGAGTTGAATTAGCTGGGCCGGAAAAAACAACATTGGTCCATATATAAGAACTATCTTAAGCCCGGCCCGCCCGACTGCGCAATCCCCTTGAAAGCAAATCAGGACCCTCCACACATTCCATCACCCACCAATCTGCACCGCACACTCCCGCGACCGAGGGATACATAAACCACCACTAGCGCCGTCCTCTAGGGTTTCTCCCCTTCCTGCTCGCGCCGGCCTCGCAGCTCCCTCCGACCCCCCAGCCCTCGTCTCCGGCGGCCGAAGCAGCAAGATGGTCAAGGGACGCACAGGCCAGCGCGTGCGGCTCTACGTCCGCGGCACCATCCTCGGATACAAGAGGTGAGCCCTTGCTGTCCTCTCCGCCCGTCCGTTCGATCGGCGGCGCGATTCTCCTTCGTTCTCCTCCGCGTGGTTTGGTTTCTGAATCCCTGTGTTTGGGCGGCGTGGCGCGGCGCAGGTCCAAGTCGAACCAGTACGAGTCGCCTCGCTGGTGCAGATCGAGGGGGTGAACACCAGGGAGGACGTGGCGTGGTACGGCGGCAAGAGGATGGCGTACGTCTACAAGGCTAAGACCAAGACCAACGGCACCCACTACCGCTGCATCTGGGGCAAGGTCTCCCGCCCCCACGGCAACACCGGCGTCGTCCGCGCCAAGTTCACCTCCAACCTGCCCGCCGAAGCCATGGTGAGTGCGCTGTTCAACGTCCGATTGTCTATGCAGTGCTGTGCATCGTGCTCTCGATGTCCATCCGTTGTGTTGCCTGCTAATGTGGCTCTTGTGTGTGCTTTGTTCAGGGGCGCAAGGTCAGGGTCTTCATGTCCCGAGCAGCATCTAGAGGTGCGGACCGAATTATTATTTGTTATTTATTTACCATCGAAATGTTAGTTCCTCAATGGGCTGTTTCCAAGTGAACAAATGTATAGACGGAATTGCTAGTTATGCATGATTCATCTTGGTCACACACTTATAAATGTGGTATACCCTGTCATTCTTCTGTCAAGCAAATTGCTTATAGCTTGGAAATGTGGAAATGGGCACAACATGTGTGTACCTTAATTTTGTCTCCATGGAAATCTACAAATCTAAGATATATTTAGACCATTCTACTATGACAATCAACTGGCCCTGGAGCATGGTATTTCTAATCATACAAAAGGGCTGGGCATATGTGACCTAACCTTACCATGTAGTTTAGTCGCTTTGAAGTATCTGCATGGTCTCTATGTAGCTATTTTCTAGCGTGTTGCGATGTTGCATGGCTCAGTCCCTTGCACTCCATTTTGTGCTGCTGTTGCTCCTCTCAATGTTGCCAAGCCTGGCACTGCCTTTAGTGCTGATGTAGATTGACCTACCTTATTTCTACTACCCCTTCCATCATTTGGCACTCCAGGGCTCCATGCATGATGTGTAGTCAGCATCAAAACATTGGTCCATGCCTGTAGGACGTCACCAATCGGGAAAAGGATGTCCTTCGTCATCCTTGGCAAGTATAATCTCCTTTGCCATGTCGATGAGTCAGTACAGTTATTAGAATTAAATTTTATAAGGACTTCACTGTTCTCATGTGGATCCAGTCTATGTTGGAGGGCTCGGTCCACAATTACCATGCACTCCAAATGCCAATCTTACTATCAAATATGCTTATTTTGCTTGACGAACAATGCCTTATATACACTGCAAATGAAGAGGGATGGTGGGACAGTAGAGATGTGGAATTACTGTGTATTTTTACACCTTCAAAATTTATATTGTGATTATTATCGTTTTTTTGCCATATTTATTTTTATTTTGTGTATAAATTGTGATTCATAATTCTTCATGTAATTCTTGATTTCTGTTTGAGCCACTGCTAATGTTATGTCCACAATCTAATGCAGGTAATTTGGAAGCTCGAAGGATTTTGCTCATCTCTTAGGTTTTCATTTTGAGTCTTGTAAGATGGATTCAGGCTGGATTGGCAAGATGAACTGCTGTTTCCCTGAGAAGAACTGTAGTTTGTATGCCATCTGGAATGTGTGGAACACTCATTATATGATGTTATATGCAGTTGGAACTTTAAATAGTGTTTTGAGTTTTGCCTGCTTGCCTTACAACCGTCCTATCTGAATCTGAAATTACTTTGCTCTTGTAATCTGATATATTTATGTATGTGTAATGATTGGAAGAGTTTAACTTCTTTAGCTGCGATTACCATCATCGTGCAGAACAGATAACATGAAGAATTGTTGGACCAGGACAAAAATGCATGCCAGAAACTATTAAAAATTTGAAAACAACAGTTTGTAGTAGAAAGGTGGCTCAAAGATAGAAGGGAAAAAGAGTAAATTAAATGTTTTTGAAGGCTGATCAAGTAGAATAGTTTTGACCGAAGTGTGATTTTCCAAGCATGTATACATATTTTTTTAATAAGAATCGTATATGGTTCACTGAACTTGAGTGGGAAGTTCACTTTCGCCGAAGACTAGCCGGCGAAATATGGCGCGTCCCTTGTGACAGGGACGGTAACCGCCATCCTTCGCCTAATTCCTATGGCATCGTCCGCGGCAGTACTCACTGCGTCTGCCTTCCGGCACCGTCCCCCTCTACGGCAGCGA
Organism: Poa pratensis; assembly: GCA_947311845.1. NCBI lineage: Eukaryota > Viridiplantae > Streptophyta > Magnoliopsida > Poales > Poaceae > Poa > Poa pratensis. The sequence goes on along the minus strand of CAMZMU010000020.1, from coordinate 14,559,697 downwards.
GCTCCGATGGCACACACCGCCGACGCGGTGGCGCCGCTAGGCTTCACCAAGCCCAACGCCGTGGAACCACTCCAGGTATGTGCATGCTCTTGACGCTTGCCCGTGCTCTGAATTTGTTCACAGGAACTACGAGTGTCACCTCAGTTTCTGCTGGTGCAGGTCACCTTCGCCGCCATAGACGTCGGACCATCCGGCTGGAAGGGAGACGTGCTGACGGTCCTTGTCACGGAGAAGGATATGCGCAGGAGCCCAACGGCGGCGGGCTCCTCCACGTTCGAGAACGCCGTCTTGAGGAGGCTGGACGGCCAACTGGGCGGCCTTCTGTTGGAGGCCTCGGCAGAAGAGGGTTTCGCCGGGAGATCCGGCCAGTCGGTGGCGCTCCGCGTCCAAGAGCAGGGCTTCAAGCGGCTGGCCCTGGTCGGTCTCGGCCGGGACTTCCCGTCCACGGCCGCAGCGTGCCAGAGCGTCGGTGAATCCGTCGCGTCGATCGCCAAGTCCGCCCGAGGCGCCACCGCTGCCGTCGTTCTCACCTCCCCAGTGGAATCCAGGAGGAGTTCAGGCCTATTGCCGCCGCAGCGATCGCTTCAGGTGCGTGTGCGTGCGTGCTGCCATTGTTTGTGCTTTGGTTTTTTGATGGGTAGCTAAATAAACTGATAGTCTCTGTCCATTTCAACTGCAGGAACTGTGCTTGGATTGTATGAGGACAACAGATACAGATCTGAGTCCAAGAAGGTGCATCTCAATCAAGTTGATCTCATTGGGTTGGGGTATGGTCCTGAGGTGGACCGTAGACTTGAACTTGCCGGTTATGTTTCCTCGGGCGTGGTATTCGGAAAAGACCTTGTGAACTCACCTGCCAATGTCCTTACCCCTGGTTAGTATGCCGCTTAGCCGGACATTTACATGTCCTTACCCCTGGACAATGGAAGCTTTATTGATCTTGAGGTAGCATCGAGTGATCGATGCAACCGCAAGAGTTCATCCCCGGACTCTGCATACGAAAATGGACACAGCCAAATGATGTTCGTACGTATATTTCGACATTAATTCTATCGCAATCCTCTGGCTTTTCAGTTGTGCTTGCGGAGGAGGCGTCAAGGATTGCTTCGACATACAGCGATGTGTTCACCGCCATGATATTAGATGCAGAGAAATGCAGAGAGCTGAAGATGGGCTCCTACTTGGCTGTTGCCGCAGCTTCTGCGAATCCTCCCCGCTTTATCCACTTGTGCTACAAACCTCCTGGCGGGAATATCAAGAGAAAGCTAGCTATTGTGGGCAAGGGCCTAACTTTCGACAGGTCTGCACAAAGTTCTGCATATTTTTTCTGATTTGTTGCAGTGAGGAATGATACTTCATGTAATATTGACATGTCATCTTCAGTATGCTTTGCCAACAATGGTAGCTCATAATGTGCAGAGCTCACTAACTGTTAGTTCTAACTCTTAAATTTACCAATTTGTTTGCAGCGGTGGATACAATATTAAGATAGGACCAATTTGCAGTATAGAACTGATGAAGTGGGACATGGGAGGCTCCGCAGCAGTATTTGGTGCAGCAAAAGCTTTGGGCCAAATCAAGCCTCCTGGAGTAGAGGTACTTCACTTTTCACAAGTACTTGTGTTTATAAGTAGCCTTTATGTTGGGGTGTACTATTTGCTAACTATTTCCAGTTCCACAGGTCCATTTTATTGTTGCTGCCTGTGAAAACATGATCAGTGGGACAGGCATGAGACCTGGTGACATTGTCACTGCTTCTAACGGCAAGACAATTGAGGTATGTTGCTTGTAATGCAATTGATCGCAGAGGTCTAAAATCTGCAGGATCCCTGAAGCATAGTTGTTGTGTGATTCTAGTGCTTTATCTTCCTTGTTGGTTATGTAGTCTAAACAGGTCCTATGAATTGCACTCATTATGTAAATATTTTCCTTCAGGTAGATAACACTGACGCCGAGGGGAGGCTTACACTTGCCGACGCTTTGGTGTATGCTTGTAAACAAGGTGTTGACAAGGTAGTGGATTGTTTCTTTAGATGACATTTTGTGTTCATATAGCTGCCAGATTTGTTCACTTTGATGGGGTTGCTATATACAGATGTTGCAGGAGTCCTTACTTTGTATTCCTGTTGTAGCTGTCATTCTGATATTACTCACTTGTTCGAGCATCTTTGGATTTCTAACATAGATATACACTTGTGGTCTAAGCCTTAAGCACCGTGTCTTGCAATCTTGTTCGAGTTACTGAATTTTCTGTAACTACTTCATGCAGATTATAGATCTGGCAACGCTAACTGGCTACTGCCGTGTTGCACTTGGTCCTAGCATTGCCGGTAATTTTAACTAAACACTCTCATCTGCACCGTTCCCTGCCATCGATCTGCAATTTCAGTTTTCCCGGTTATTCAGTTCTTTCATTGCTTTTGTATATTAATTATTAAATTAGGGATTCTCACACAAAGCGACGAACTCCACGAGGAAGTCGCGGCTGCATCAGAGGTATCAGGAGAGAAATTCTGGAGGCTGCCATTCGAAGAAAGCTACTGGGATTCGATGAAGTCCGGTGTCGCTGACATGCTCAACACCGGTGTTCCGCAGGGCGGCGTCATCGCCGCTGCACTATTCCTGAAGCAGGTATGTATACATACTATAGACTTGCGTTATTTTGCTTAGTTGCTTACTTCCACTTTGAGTATCGGACGAGAGTTGAGCATTGTGCTGCCGCCACTTGGCGTTGAGCATCCAGCATGCTACAGAATTACTGACATTCCCCTTGTGCTTGCAGTTTGTCGATGAGAAGGTCCAGTGGATGCACATCGACATTGCTGGGCCGGTGTGGTGCCACAAGAAACGGTCGGCCACCGGATTCGGCGTCTCCACCATGGTAGAGTGGGTTCTCAAGAACTCCTCGTGACTATAGACCCTTACCCGGTTCCCCGAAGACGATGACACACAAGGAGAGAGGGCACGCTGTCTGGTGCTCTCTTGTGCAGGAGAAGGGGAATTCTACAAGTGTCGTCCATGTTTTCTGTATAGTGTGGGTTATAGAATAAGTGAATGCATCTTTGGCAAATGTTAAAAAAAGATTGTTGGCAGTGCAAGAATTTATGGTCTTATAGTTTACAAATTGCGAAAGATTGGAGCATCTGTTTTCAGTGGCGAACACAGCAAAGAGATTCCTTTTTTTTTTTTTGAAACGGGGGGCAAAAGTTTTGCCCCTTATATTAATTAAGGAGGAGTTGCAAGAAAGCAATTTTAGGGCGGACCCATTATTACAAACGAGACTACTCTCGTGGCATCAAGTTGCCCAAACGTTTGGCACCCGCTATAACCCACAACCAGGCCTCACACTTAATTTTAGCAAAGATCATCACCGGCGTCGAACACTTATTTTTGAAGACCCTATCATTCCGCTCATTCCACACCTCCCAAGTGACGAGTAGGGTGATGGAAGCTACCGCCCTCCGATGAGGGGATACATCCGCCATCATAAGCCACCATTCGTTGAAGGAGAGACTTGACCAAGAGCCCGGGTCGAAGCTAGTTAACCTGAGCCAATCCTTCACCATTCCCATAGCCTTCGAGTTACACGGCAATGGACGAAGAGGTGTGCCACCGACTCCGTGGTTTGCTTGCACAATGGACATAGACCACAATTCGGCCACCCTCTTCTCGCAAGACGGTCCGCCGTCCACACTCTATTTTGGTTGGCAAGCCAAGCAAATCTTTTTGTCTTTGGCGGCGCCCAAACCTTCCAAATTGTCCTATCCATGGTGGAGGCAATGGAGCCCAAGAATTGCAACTCATAGGCGGACTTCGCCGAGTACTCCCCATTTTCCGTAAGCTTCCAACGAATCTCATCGCAAGTGTTTGGGTTGAGCCGGATGGTGAGGAGTTGCGTCCATAGGGCCACGAATTGAGAGAAATGCGCGACGGTGAAGTTCTCGTCGAGGCGCACCTTGCCAACCCAAGCCGCCCCGGCCAAAGCCTCTAGGATGGTGCATCCCTTTTTGCTTGAGGAAGCAAAGATGAGGGGGGCAACATCCTTTGGCTTCCTCCCGTCCAACCATGGCGCATGCCAAAAGGGGGCCTTCGCACCATTGCCAACCGTGATTGTTGTGGCGGAGTAGAAGATGTCCATGTCCTCACTTGTGCACGGGTTGCCATGACCCACCCAAATCTTGTTGGGGTCTTTCCATTCTAACCATGGCCACCTCAAACGCAAAGCCGTTGCGAACTTGGCCAAGTGAAGAATACCGAGCCCGCCAAGCTTCTTAGGGCGGCAAACCAATTCCCAATTGACCTTGCATTTGGCCCCCGTGGTCGTGTCCTTGGCCGACCATAGAAACGCCCGTTGAATTTTGCACAACAGTCCAGAGCAAACAACTAAGCAAGCAGCTGTGGCTTCCGCCAAGTTTCTGGTCGTGGATGATCCAGCGAGCAGAAACAGCACAGCAGCAACTACCTAAACACAAGCAGGCTGACTGATGCCGGTACGCAGACCAGCAGGCAGAGGCAGCCTCGACAGGAAGAACCCCACAGCTAAAGACTAAAACTGGGACTAACATAAGCAAACTACGGTAACTCGATGCTGACTTAGTCTTGATTGACATCTGATCAGTTGGCTGCAGCCGCAGCACTCTCCTCCAGCACGTCGTGGTCGAGACCAGCGGCGCCACCATGGCTCAGCAGAGACTCGTCGACGGCGAGGTCTTCTGGCGAGTTAACCTTGAACATCACGCGCAGCTTCTGAAGGGCACGGTCAGAGACCTCTCCCTCGAAGCATCTGGCAAATTCCGCCATGGCCTGCTCCTTGACCACCTCACCATCCTGCACGATGCCGAGACCTCTGCAAACGGCCTGCTCAGCCGCCTTTGCAATGGCTTTGCCTTCTGCTTGGCCTTGGCGCGAGCGCTGGCCCGACGCACCGAGAAGCCGACGGAGCAGGGCGCGATGTCGACTCCGGCCATGGTCTTCCTGCGATTCGCCGGCCTACGCAGCAGCGTGGACATGGGCAGAGGGACCAGCGGCGATGACACCTTCGAGAACAGCGAGCCCAAGTCCTCGGAGCCGCTGCCGACGCTTGATTCGTCGGAGGCGACCGGCGGCGTGCGCGTGCCATCAGTGGCACCGGGGAAGGCAGCATCAGATGGCGTGGCTGGCTGCAGGATCGGCGAGTGGTCGAAGCCAGGCGGACGCGACGGAGTTCGCAGGAGAGACGAGGGTGCGAAGATCTCCAGCAGCTTCCTGGTGTCGTTGCTGTGCACGGAGCGCTCTGTGAAGGTGATCCGCGACGGCGCGCCACCCCCGGACGTGAGGAGGAACCGTGGGTTTGCAGACCACGGCGGCGACAGGGCCGCCCGAGACCGGCGACGCACGCCGGCCGGAGAAGCAGAGCGCGCCCATGGCCGACCACGGGGCCCCGGCGCAGCCAACTCTCTCGCGCCCAGCTGCAGCGTGGTGTCGTTCGCGGCGGCAGCATGCCTCCGCTCTCCTCCTCTGTTCCCAGAGCGATCCCTCTCGCGGCCTTGGTCCTGGTGGCGGTCGTCGTCGCGGCCCCGGTTGCGCGCCGAGCGCGAGAGGCTACGCCGAATCGCGTCGCCCCACCCCCTGGAGGAGTTGCGGCCACGCCTGTCGCGGTCGTCGCCACACCGGTCGCGGTCATCTTCATCATCACGGCGGCGAGGGATGTTGTTCTGCTGGATGCGCTCGGTGCGGTCCCTTGGCGTGCGGTCGCCGTCGAGAGCTGAATTCCTGATGTTAGGTTAGCCACACATCATCAGTATTCACACAGTTTGCAGCTACTGACTCCTTCAGTCCGTATTACCTAGTCTGCTTGCAGAATCCATTTGTAAGGAGTGTTCGTGTAAATAACATTAAGAGCTTTGAGTTTTTGAAACATCCTATGTCCTGATATGAAGCGCCAGATAGGCTGTATTACAGAGCTCCGGTCATACAGGAAGTAAAAGAGATCTGGGACTGTCATCGTACCCACTAACACAAATATTTGTTTTGATTTGGTTGGGGTGCGCCAGTCACCGGGCAGCAGTGCAACGCCCGGGCAACGCGTGAGGGACCCAGTGGCAAGCCACTGTGGTGGGCCCTCCCCAGAAAAAATTAATTTAATATCGTGTGGACACGAGGGTCCACATATCAGATATTAAACTGATAAGAACAGATACTACACTTGATCTTAGCCAAAAGGCCGAGAAAGGTATGCTTTGGAGAGCAGCCCTACGCCCTATTTTATACACTCTTCAACCGACCCTCCTCTCCCCGGGAGCGAGGTGGGACTAAAACGAACCGTTCTTGCGCTTGGGCAAGCCAGGCAGACAGGCAGCTCTCGCGTTTGGGCTTCACCGATAATCTAAAGATAACATCCTTGGGGGTGCCACCGCGTTCACCAGAGCTCAGAATTTACTGACCGTCCTATAGAAACTTGATGCGATCTCAGCCGTCCGATCGCGCTGTTTTTTTTTTTACTGTGCCCGGTCCCGCCTGTCATCGACCTTGCGGCTGGAGAATTCGGTGTCTCTGCGGGCGCGGTGGCAGGGGCCGTTATTCCGACGGAGCCGCGCGGGGCAAAATGGTCATTTCGCGTCTGGGGATATATAAGCAGCGCCCCACGCGTAGAAAACCCTAGCCGCCTCCACCCAATCCGCGCACGCGTTCTCCTCCCCAATCCCGCTCGCTGCCCTCCTCCCCAATCCCGTCGCCCCTCCCGCCGCCACTGCTCCTTCCCACCACGCTGTCGTCGCCCCTCGCCGCCACCAGCTCTCGTGCGCCCCTCCCCCAATCCCTTTCACTCTCCGGCCGCCACTGCTCCGCCCCACCAGCTCGCTTGAGCCTCTCTCTCTCTCTCTCAATCCCGATCTGCACGTGGTGATGGAGAAGTGAGTTCGGAGGTCGATCTTGCACGGCGGTGGGGAAGGACGGCGGCGGCGCTGGCAGGAGACCGGCGCGGTGGTGCCGCGAGGGGGAAGGGGCTGGAGGCCACGCGCCTCGTGGGACTGCTCGTGGGTCATGGTTATGGCGGCGGCGGCCCTCGCGGTGGACGGCGCGCGTCCTCCTTCCTCCCCATCCGGCGGCTACAAGCTCCACCGAGCGGAGCAGCCTCGCCGGACCGGCCTGCGGTTTTCTTGGCTGGTGGCTGGATGCATGGGAGGAAGGACGACGGGAGGAGGAGGCTTATTCCGGCACAGCCTCAACAGGAAGAGGAGGAGAGGGGGCGGCGCTGGGAGGAGGAGGGGGCTTGGGGCAGCGCTGGCCTGGAGGAGGAGCTGCAGCCATGGGAGGCTCGATCCCCCAGCGCTGGCCTTTTGCTTGCTCCCGCCCTTCTCCTCCCCGTCCCCAAGCTCGAGCCGTTGCTGCGCTCCGCCTTGCCATCCTCCACGGCAGTCAACGGGAAGAGCACGCGCCGCCGCCCGGAAATCGACCATGGTTTGACAGCGTTTCAGGTTCGTGCCCGCAAGCCCCCTTCCTTCCCGTGCTTGATCTTGGGGACGCTAGGAGGACCAAGACAGTCTGTGCTTATTTTCATGGTTTGGCCTTTTATCTAACCACCGAGTGGATTTCTTTTTCAGTGTTGAGCTGTATAAAGATCTTCTAGCTAGGAGGACCAAGACAGTCTGTGCTTATTTTTCCACGCTAGAGTGGACAAGGTACTACAAATTTGCTGCAGATTATTACTCCAATAACTATTATTGTGATTCAGCAAGTATAGCTAGATTAGCTTGCAGTTGCAGTTCTTGTGATAAATGCTACTACAAGTTTATATTTAGTCCGAGTATTTCGTGATGAGCATGCTGAATCTAAACAGATGAATGTCGGGATCATTCTTTTGTACCCGCTTAGAAGCTGCTGCGGCCAGATGGTTGGTTCAGCAATGGAGGGATTGTACCCTCCAAAGTTTCTCTCCTGGTTCATCAACGACATCGCCCTGTGTACAGGTAGATGATGTTTGTTCCCCTCCCCAGAATCTCTGTTCTGTATTGGTGCTTATGATATGTTCACTTGCCGATGCCAAAAGAGCATTTGGCGTAAAGGCTATAGCTTATTTTTCTCTCTAGGTTCTGTCATAGATTTTAATCCTGATATGTTGATTGTATTTCTTTTCTGGGAAGAGGGAAGTTGTAGCTAAAAGTTTATTGTCTGCAGGTCACTGCCCGCAGAAGATAGATGTAGCTTTTCAGGTAATTTTGCATTGTTATGGATAATAAAACTTCTTAGTTCTGATCTGATTTGGTAGACCATGCATCTAATGTTGAGGAGTGACCTGAATGCTTGGGCTTGGGTGGCAGGCAGTGTTGACAACGACGAACACTGGTGCACGAAGTTTTAGTGATTGTTTGCTACATGTTACAGGTGTGTGCTCCCTTCCTACCCACCTTCTTAGACAGTCCTTATTTTGTATCATTTGGAATATGGTTGTATCATTTGGATGCATATGCCTTTTTTTGTATCCTTTATTCTCATTCCTTTTAATCTCCTGTGACAGAGGATTTTGTTGGTGATCCATGCACTGGAAACAGCTGTGATATAAAACTTCTGTAGTCGCACTAAATATAATTTCCCTCTAATCATGTTTTTTACATGGGTTTGTTGTCAGGTTCAGATCTCCGGCTCAGATGATTTTCTCCTTTCACGCGACATACATCGTGTAAAAGAATGGCACTGAACCAAGATGAACTGCATGCACGCTGATTTGCTACATAAGGTATTTCCTGGCCATCATTGTGACAGGTAGAGCATTAAGCATGATAAAGCTTGAGAAGACAATATGGTATATGTTGAGCCTATACAATTTAATATTTCTCTAATCACCGAATGGTTTTCTTTTGCAGTGTTGTGCTTTCTAATTATCTTCCTGCTTTGAGGAGGAAGACAAACAGGCTACCCTACTAGACCACAAGTTCGTATTCGTATCACTTTTAGGTCAGTGTTCGTGTAAATCTCGAGAAACAATTGAGATGAGCTGTTATTAGATCTTAAATTTGGAAATAGGAGATGGATGCTCACATATGCATTACCATCTCCATGTCTTACAATTATTGTTCGTGGTCACATATATAGTATTTGTATAGATTCTGGGACTGTGGGTTACTTTTCATGCATGATGGATGAATTGATTGCTTCTTTATTTTCTTCCTCTTTGGAACTTATGGATGAGTTTTTCTGTACTGAAGCACTTGCATGGTTGATTCCACGGTTAGTTAGTGTAGATTATTAATCAAATATTTTTATTGTGATTCCAACTACCCCTTCCTGGTGGTCAACTTCCAGCCGACCGCGGCGCGTAGAAGCAGTGGTAAGAAGAGAGTGTGGAGGGAGAAGGAAGAGAAGACCCAGAAACTACTGCATTCACGAGCAACGCCAACTTACAAGCTACAGCCGCAAGGTGAGTCCCCCACTCTTCACATTTTCTTCACATCTTCAAAGCAGCAATGTGATTTTTAACGACCCCATCCTCTTGCATAGTTTTTTTAAATCTTGATTTGTCGAGTGTATTTCCTTTTGGACAAAGGGAAGTTCATCTATATGAACTGAGAAGCTTTATTTTCAATGATTTTGCCATACATTTTGCTATGCCTCTTCAAATTTATATAGCACCTCCTCTTTTCTTCACACTGTGCAGAATTCTTTGTCAAAAGTTTTAATAGTTAAGGATAAATAATACCTTGGATGTATGCATGTGTAATGAACTCCATACATTATCCTGATGAGGAATTCAACCCATGCATGCTTTTGCTATCCAATTTTGAAATTCCTAGCTGCGTGAAATTGATACTTTTTAGTTCTACCTGCCCATTATGAAAAATAGCAGTTCCAATTTTTATTTATTCTTTCTATCCGGTTACTAATGCACCACCGTTTTATTTTTGCTGATCTGTATAGAAAAGAGGTAATGCATGTTCTTCCTTGGAAAGTTGTTCCTTTTATGGTGATATACCCACATGTGTTTCTGTGTGTGTTTGCTAAGGCCGACTTATACCAATGGTTCCAGGCATAAGTTCCCAGAGCAGAAAGCTCTATTGGGTGCAAAGACCAAGAACAAATTAATTAGATTCATGTTGTCGTACAAGTGTCAGATTAATTACAGAGTGTATTAGCGCCCTCTTCAGAAAAGACTAATGTAACCCTTAGTTTTACAGGACTGAAACTTTGATGCTTCATGTTACCTACCGGTATCCCTGTTCTGCCTTTGGTGAAGCCTCACCCTCGGAAGGGTATGTGCAAGGCCATATTGTTTTCACTATGTAAATTACACTAGGTTTGCTAGACTGCTGGGAGTTATTGGCTATATGTAAATAGTCTATGCTTCTTGGAGTGACAATTCTTTAGCTGAAGCCATCGCAGCCCAGCAACTTATACCACTATGGTAGTAAGACGATCTGGAATCTGACCCTCTGCAGTCCTATCTGCAGTTCCCCTTCTGTTTTTTTGTTCATCATTTCTATCTACTATGTTTGGTCATCAGTAGTGTCATTTGTCTCGCAGCGTTTTGCTGTGGTTTATCGAACAGAAAGATCGATCCCTAATGATATTTGGTACTCCACCTCATGACTTAATATCTCTCTTTTGTTGACCTGTGGATTTTCTCAACCCATATCTACCGTATGCTCGATTCACTTCCATGGCTTTGGTACAGTAGTAAAGAATATTTGGTTGCTTAACACATGTTTTTAGAGTTCACCTGCATTAGTGTTTCTATTGCTACAGTTTGTACACTTCCCTCTAATTGTCAGTTTTATTTGTATATGATAGATGTGTCTGGGAGTTATTACTATTTCTATTTCTATTGTTATTACTATTTTTTTTTTCGAGATTTTGTTATCACTATTTCTATTGTTACAGCATGCTCTGTGGCTTTGGATTACCTTAACAGAGTTGGTATCTTAATCATATATGATGCCAACTATGCAGACCTTAAAATATGCCAGGTGTTTAGGAAAAACTGCTATGATGGTGTTTTTCAATGGCTTCTTCTAACCTTCAGATTATATATGCAGTGGGCATGACCCCTTATTTGATATCTGCTATGATGGGATATCAGGAAGTAATTAACCATTTACACATTTGGCCGATATGCAGTTTACCTGCTTGCTTGCCACTGAAGCTTCAATTTTGAATTCTTGCTAGAGGTTGATTATTTGCTAAGAGAGTCAGAAACAAGAAAAGGCTTGCTAGAGGTTGCTTATTTGCTGTCAGGTACAAATGAGGAGCATTGTGGCTCTTAACTTTTCTCTTGGCGAAGGTGCAGTGGACAAGGTTACAAATACTCTTCTCCTGGACGTTGCTTATATGGCTCATAGGTTTAAAATTAGAAGCACACGCCTGGAGAAATAATTGGAGAAAATAAGGACGGATTCTTAAGGTAGGGGTCATGTTAGACTACACACAATGTGTGCCGTGCCTGTAAAGATCACTATGCCACTTATGTAGTAGTGTTTCCCTTTTGCGCTCAATTTTTGACATTTCCACAGTGACACGCAATATCATCTCCACCACTCTGCCTTCATGTAATGCTAGATGCACACTTTGCCCTTTTCTTAGTGAACTTCATTCGAGTGCTGTTTTTCTGTCCAATATATCTCAGAATTTTAAGCATCCAGACATTATGCTACTACCATATATGTGTAGACCCTTTTTGTTACTCATGCCACCGGTTAAAATTTGGCTTCACCCCTCTATTTCTATATATTGTCCTATTATGTATTTGCTATGCTGTTGTTCATATGGCACTGCATTATCATGTCTGTGAACCTATGAAACCTCCTTATGACTCAATTTAGATACTTTTGTTTAGCTCGATAACTACATCATTTTTTCTGCTTGGGTTATTAACTATCTTATTTTTGTGTACAATACATGAGAATTACGGGCAAAGTATCTCTAGAACCCACAGGTGGCACGCGGCAAGACTGTTATGTTAGAAACTTACACATCAGTTCAAAAATATATGCTAAAGTGCAAAATATCTCTAGAACCCACGGGTGGAGTGTAGTCCTATTGAAGTATATATGCTAAAGTGCTTTCCACCGGATGGAGCAGCAATTTACCCTTATTTTTGCTGAGTTTACTACAGTTTTGTTGCAACAAGGCATTACAGTGAGTTACAGGATAATTTGGTTCAGATTTCGATTTTCGTTATGTTTTGTGCAACAGGGCATTACAATGAGCTATAGAATAATTTGGTTCAGCTTTCTATTTTCGTTCTGTTTTGTGCTATAAGGCATTACAGTAGGTTACATAATAATTTGGTTCAGGTTTCTATTTCATTCTTTGTTGTGAATTGTATCTCTATTTGTGGAGTGGTCTCAGTGTAAAAAGGCCAGTAGAATATCAGATTCAGTACATAGTGTTCAACCTGGGCAGAATTTCATTAGCATTGTACTAATGACCCAGAAAAAATACCGCTAGAATGGAACTGATTACGTACAAGTTGGTAGCACAAGTACCGACACATTATTTGGATCGTAGGTAGTACGTTATTCATTAGCATTGTACTAATTATGATTAACTTCTACTCTTTATGATCTGCTGCCACTTTGTATTTAGATAGCACTGCTGCATCTTCAACGCTGCTGCACACAGACTATGGGAAGACACTCAAATGCACTAGCCTTGTGCCCAACATAATCATTGTGATTTTCTTTCTGGATGATGAGCATCTTTTCCATCTGGTAAAGATCCGTCTAACCCGCCATATGAAGTACATTTCCCATGCTTTTTTGCTATTTTTGGAGTCATCGTGACGGATGATACTTAATAACATTGTGTTTTACTTTTCTCTTTGGTGCTTAGGCTTCTCCTGCCAGCCTGAGAACGCGTGATAATTTTTTTCGCACTACGGTCGTCTTCTCAGTGTTCGGAGAGACTGAATTTTTCCACTCTTATTTGGTGCTTCGCTGGTTGGAGGAGAGTGGTAATTACTTACTGGATATTTCAATTTTCCAAGTAGCAACGCCATAATTCTTAAGAAAATATGAGACGGATGCCGGTTGTGTTACATGTTTATAGAGTAAGAGATCATAGGGACCCCACATTTTCTGATGTTTGTACTACGAAAGATAACCAAATAATGTGCTGCTAATAATAGTATATTTTCATATCATGCATGGTGCAGTTTTGTAAACCGGTAATGGTGTATTGTTGATTACATGAAAGGCGATAGCCACCCGTGTTAGAACACCTTAAATTTTGTCCTATATCTAACATTAGCCTGTTAACATCTGTCATATTTTCCTCTCCAAATTAGATTAAGGTTTTTTTAACCCTTTATAGAGTTGATCAGTTCACATTTCTATAGCTAAGTTTTCTGAGGTGATCTGTTTATTGGTTATTTCTATTTTCAGAAAAAGATACTACCTAGGAGATTGTAGCTTTCTTTATCTCCTTACACTATAACCTGTCTAGGAAAATTAGTACTTTTTTAAATTAACCTTTTTCTGCAGCCTGATAGCATGCTAGATTAATCATTTTGATATGTTTGACTTCAAAAAGTGATTGAAAGCAGAAAACTCTGATTTAAAATTTGTCATGTTTATATGCTCTTATTAACCAGAGTCAGAGCTTAATTAACTTCTTTTGCAAACAGTTGCCGCCACCAGCGCTCTTGAGGGCGACGTCTCCACCGCAGCTCCCTACCGCCGGTGAAGCGATCAGCGGGTGCACCGCGTCCTGCGCTCGCATGGGCACCCGCCAGCCTACACATCCATCTTCATCGGCCCAAGCGATATTTGGTGAGCACATTCACTGTGTCATGTCCCTCCTTATCCATGTCGATTTGTCTCCACATGCTGAGTTACCTAACGTGACTCATGGCAGGGCTTGGTGCCAGCCACCGCTCAAAACTTCCCATGTCCTATATCTATTTCAAGATTTTTAGATGGATTCTTATCAATTTGAGATGTTAATTGGTGTTTGCATAATTGATTTGCTTCCATCTACGGAATTTTTGGATGCGCCAATGCAGAAAAACCTATTCATAAGATAGAGTAGTACCACGGCTTATCAGATATTGTTGTTGTATTGCAAAACAACGATGGTGCACAAGACAATGTGGGATGTCTACCTCACCTATTATCTTTTGGTATTTTGTAATTGTTATTCCTCCATTGTGCTGAGAGTAATCGCTATTAAGTGTACTTGCTATTGAAATAAAAATGCATGATTCAGTCAGCTCAGCTGGTCCTTGGAATAAACATGACTGCTATTATCATCCTATTTAGCTTATACCTATGGAGATAAACCATCTTCTAATAATCTGTATAAATTATGACAACCACGGACAACAAATTAAATTGTATAAATTGTCTACTACATACATATTAATTTCTGCTCCTTCTTATTCCGACAGTCTGGCTATGTTTTACAAATTAAGGCCACTCCTAATTCCTTCTGCAAATTTCCGTAGTACAGGTACTTACACATGTTTCGATAGTTCATCCCTATGATTTGGCAACCACTTCTGTCTTTTATGACATGTCCTACCTCACTGTACAGGAACAGGGATGTAGCATCCACCTAACATGCACGCAAGGCTTTGTTCCAAGGACCTGACCATCAAGTTCACATTGGGCAACCATTAGCCGTTGAAAAAACTGCAACCAAAAAACTTGCAGTAAACAATTATCTTCAAGAAGAGACATTGATCCATGATGATGGAGATGGGGGTCTAGAGAATAGAGCTAAACTAAGTTACCCTACGGTGAAGATACTCCTTAAGGTTCAACCAAATCGTACCTATTGTTGATTTAGTCCACGTAGCTACCCTCGGTTAATTCTGAACTTTGACTTATTTTGCCTATTCTTTTTCTAAGTTCATGACTGCCTCAAAAACCTGTGCTGGGTGATATTTTGATTATGCTATCCAAGTCTCCGTCGCCGAATATCTAATTGTTGATGCTGTTGAGGCTAGCTACCTCTGCCTTTTAGAATCGTTGTTCGGTACACAAAACTCAGGTGTTACATAAGACTTATGTATTTACTACTAATTCTATGTGATCAAAACTTATGTATTAAATGTGGTGTGAATTTTTATATTAATTCCCAGTGTGCTTCACCATTGTTTTGATCTTCCTGTTGCTTAAGACTTTCATTGTATGATGTTTTGATTACTCATTTCATGTGATCTGGAAGATACGCTTTCAAATCTATATAACTATGATCAAATTCATATGGATATAAATGTCCTTTAAGTGATCTGTATAAATGGTGGTAACCACGGGCAAAAAATTCAAAGAAGCAACAAGCGTTGCGCGGCGAGCCGCGCCGTTCGAATCTAGTTTTGAAAAGGCCCAGTTAGGAGAGCGTGGCCGCATGATTTGACGGCCAGCAGGACAATTGTCTCGGCCGTCTAGCCGCTCGCACCTCGGAGCCGTCGTCACTGTCCTGCTTTCCCTTCCCGCTTTGCCCGCCCCAAAAGGAAAAATCAAACAAGTTTCTCCAAAACTCCCCACGCAAGAGGGCATGGCGGAGGAGCAGATGGAGGAGGCGGCGTCGTCGTCCGCGGCGGCTTCCGGCACGCCGTTCCAGCTCCAGTTCGACAAGCCCATCCCCTTCCAGGTATCGTCTCGTCCCCCTTCCTTCTCCAGCCACCCGAAGCGCCGCGCGCCCACACACGCACGCGAGCGCGCGTCGATGCTCGACCGACAGAGCCAATCCGCGCCGAATTGCTTCTACGTCGTATTATACTCTGTGGCTAGATTTTCCGAATCAACGATTGAACCGCGAGCAGGGCGTGGGTGAATTTGGGCGAGCCGTCCAGGGGGGTCGCCGTCCCCTGCCCTGCGTGCCAACCGTTTGCTGAAATTCCTAGCAGGGTGCAGCCGGAACCTAGTAGTTTCATGCCGTCACTTCGCGCGGTTGAGAGGGGTTTGTGGCCGTGGTTAGCGGTGATTCAGTTCATCTGGCCTCGAGATAATATGTAACCGCTATTTTACTGATTTATGGAGCGACAAACACCACGCTGTATGTTGAGTTTTAGCTTTGGCATTTGCATTGAGTGACCCATTTTCGGCCCTTCTTCATGCTTGATCCATCTGATTTCTCTTGTATACCCTATCCAGTATCAACATTGCGTATGCTATAGTGGAGTTAAACAATAAGCACGCAGATCCGACGTTTCGTGCTGCTGAATCTCACTGTTCACCTCTTTATTTATTGCGCGCATTTTTTTTGCATTTTCTGTTATATATTTATTACTGATTCATGTTAATATGCTGTTATGATCCATTGGTAATTAACTTGCCCTTGCTTTACTATTTTTAGATAAAATTGGCAGAGTGGAATCCAGAGAAGGATCTGCTTGCTATGGTCACTGATGACTCCAAGGTTCTCCTCCATCGCTTCAATTGGCAAAGGCTGTGGACTATATCCCCTGGTTGGTACCCTTCCCACCCTTGGTGCTCACAACGAAACATCTATTGTATCATATTTTTGTAAGCCCCCCCCCCAAAAAAAAGAGTTATTGATATTGCCTCATGTTCCCTATGTTCAAAGAAGCTCATGTCATGTGTTGATGTGCACCTTGTCTTTTCAATAATGACTACATAAGCGGAAATCCCTTTTGGATCTCGGGCACCAGTGCTCCTGGTGCCCAATTTTTTTTTAAACTTTATTCTTTTGCCAAAAAATCACACAGGTAGTAGTCTACATGTGTGCTTAACTCATAAATTTGCAAAAAAAACTCGAAATAATTTGACCTGTGCAAAAAAAAGAAATCTGGGCATGTTTGCACGTTTTTGAATTTGCTTTCTTGACTGCTGATATTTGTTATTTTCACACAGCCTGCAAATATTAACATTTTTTTTTGCCAATTTTTCCTATGGTAACGAACATTCAAATCTATGTGCTTGATTTTTTTGAGAATTTTATGTGTAACAACAATTTTTTGAAAAAAAAAATTGGAGCACCAGGAGCACTGGTGCCCGAGATCCAAAACTCCGCGTCCCCACATAAGCACATATTTTGTAGTCGTATCCTAAGTAAGAGCCAAATGCTTTGGCAATTCATTTTCTGAAGTAGTGAGATCCATGCTCAGTGACATCCTCCACTAGCCGATAACTCTCAGTTTCCACTTTGGTTTGCAGTCTTGTCACACTTGCATCCTTAGGGCCTCTTTGGAATGCAGGAGTAGGAAAAATGTAGGGTTTAGATGTCATGACTTGCTGGATCCTACAGGAATTTCAAACATGGAACTTAAGACCTCCACAAGAATTTTGCTGGAATTTAAAGATAGTGAAGGTGCATACAGGACACAAAGGAAAATTTCTATGAAGTTTAACCTCTTCTAGAAATCCTATGAAATTGGAATGTTGGAATGCAATCCATAGGATTTTTGGTGGTTTTGAGGGTCTATAGAAAAAATCCTATGGATTGAACTCCTACAAAATTCACATAAAAACCCTTCAATCCAAAGGGCCCCTTAATTTACTCAGCAGTTAAACTTACCGTGTCTGTTCTGAAGTTCAAAAAGGTAGCGGACACTAAAATGTTTTTGTTTTTCAGGGAAGTGCATCACATCTATTTGTTGGAGCCCTGATGGTAAAGTAGTAGCGCTTGGTACAGAAGATGGTTTGGTTCTTTTGCATGATGTTGAGGTGCGTATGCTGAAAGCAATGAGTAGATGTTATTAATGTCTTCCTTTTTTGTTGCTGGACATTTGTTCACACTTCATGCAAACCTGATCTCTGCATGGTTACTCTTTATAATTTGCTAATGGCTCTGTTCTCATTTTGACCTTCATCCTTGATGACTTTTATGTATGGAATTATTAGAGATCATTGGGGGCACATGCTCAAGGACTTCTAAGGCTATTTGCCACCAACTATGTGCATACCTATTTGCCACCAACTAAGGACATCTGAATCTTCTCCTAAAAAAATAAGTGTCTCAGCAATAGGATGAAGTGGTTGGTTGATGCTAAAACCCAAGACATGTGGACACAACACATTTCGAATTTGCGACCTATGACAACTTCACCATAACTGAGTTCGCGATATCGATTTTTTATTTTTGATTATTGCGTGTTAGTAGATTTTGTAGAACTCTTTATATGCTCCTGGCAGCTGTAATGTAAGTCAATAACCTATTATATGTTTTGACCTGTTCATTTTTTATTTTCTTATTAATCTCCAAAGATCTCGCATGCTATCATACTTGTTACTTCTATTTACTTTACAACTTTGTGCGTGTATAGCTGAAGTGGGTGCTTATTGCAGAATGGGAAGATGTTACGGAGTATAAAATCTCACGATGTTGCCATTGTATGTTTGAATTGGGCGGAAGATGAACCACTATTAAGGGTATATTATTTTATTTACTCAGGAAATTATTTGTCAAATCATGTATAGCTGGCATCTTACTGTAATATATTCAAAGTTATTCAGTGAAATTTGCAACTAGAGATGATCAACTCATCTGTGTATTTTGCACTCATTGAAAATAGTATGGGGTTTCAGTGAAAAAGTTCTTTACTAGAGACCTTTGCTAATTACTGCAGACTGACAAGGATGACCTGTTATCTTATGAAGACCGCACTACACGTTTCTTTCCTCCTGCTCCCGTGATGCCTAGGATAGGTGGACTAAATTCAGGAGATACTGGTCTTGCGGATGAGAACGAAGACGCCATTCAGGCATTTTCAAGTGCTTTCTGTCAACGTTTTAATATTCTGTCCAGTGGTGATAATGATGGTTGCATTTGCTTCAGTATTTTTGGAATATTTCCGGTTGGAAAGATAGTAAGTAAACATCATAACCGAGTGCTCCTCTACAAGTCAATAGAATCAGTTATGCATACTTTCTTTTGATTCTGAAGGCTGTTCTGATCATTAGTAACCCATGGCCATTTGTTACTTCCACTGCAAAACTTTGTATACCCTACTAGTAAATATGATAACATGAAACAGATACCTTTGTAATTTTTTTATGATCTATGGATATTGGTGAAACTGCTGCCTAGATTTTTGTATCTGTCAATCGTAAGTTCTGGAGGATACTCTAGCAGTAATGAGTTTATACCTTTGACATGTCAGAACATAAATAAGGTTCCAATCCATGTACAATCCTCTGGAAAAAGAAGCAGTTACCGACTCCAGGATGCTTCGATAAGCAAGGTCATTAATTTCTAACTTCTTAGATTCCCATGCACGTGTCAGTCTGTTGGATATGGTATTCTGAGCAGTCTGTTCTTTATCAGGTCTCTTTATCGAGAAACCTCCATCAGTTGGTTCTTCTGTGCCCTGGAAAGCTGATTAGTGCTGACAACCATTCTCTCAGTAATGAAATTTCTGTTGGATTACATTGTCTGCACCTGGATACTTCTATCTTTTCAAACAGGTAACAGCATACTAGTTCCATTGTATTTTTATGCCGGCTATCCTTGTTCAGAAACCATTATCTTGTTGTGGTCTGGTATGAAAATAAAATGAGATCAACAGAAGGTACAAGAATAACACATTCCCTAACATCTAAATGACTTAACTCTGACAGGCTTATTCACTCATCTTAAGCACTTACTAGGTGCAAATATCTTAGGCTTTGTTACCCTAAAATATAGCAGCAGTCTTTCATTACTAAAGTTTGTAAGGATATTGACTGCTGTGATGTTCCTGCTAAATTTGACCAAATACATATTTCTAATTATGTTTGTTACCATCAATAAATGTCGTAAAGGAAAAATGAGCTACATCAGGTGTCTCAACAAGCGTCAAGTATTCAAGATCTGGTCGAAGTTGTCCGTGTTTCTATATCTATGATGTCCAAACAGTGGTCAAATGCTATGAACTTATTTCACGAAAATTTAGTGCCTTGCCTTCTCTGATAACTGCCCATGGTATGATCGATTTCTGAAAAAAAATAACCATCAAGAATCACATACCCCTTTTCTTCTTTGGTGGTGAAAGGTGAATGTTTTTGACTGTTTACAGGGATGGAATCTAGCTCCGAGGATGAGTTTTTGAGCCTTTTGTTTGGGACACGTACAAGTCCAGCGCTACACCAGTTTCTAGTCAGCTCTCTTGGTGAAGCGGTATTTTTTCCTACCGCCGTAACTTGCATACTTTCTTGTCTTGAATAACCTGTCTAAACTTGTCATTTCATATGTGAAAGGGTCTCAAGAGGATAGCTAAGGCTATTGAGAGTGCTGGAAGAGAACTTCGGATTGTTGTCAGTGAGCATCTTCAGGTCAGCTACTACATACTGATGCCACAGCAACATATCTGTACTGCTGTCTGCATTTTTAGTTCATTTCTAATGGACACTAGAGTTTATAGGGAAGCTTCACATCTTTCGGTTACAAGTCAGTAAAGTGGCCGTGGTATCAGTGTTTAGTTAGGTGACAATGATTACACTACAGTTTATAGGGAAGCTTCACATCTTTCTGTTACAAGTCAGTAAAGTGGCCGTAGTATCAGTGTTTAGTTAGGTGACAATGATTAAAAAAAGTAAGTGACCCAAACCAGGAAGTGCTGTCAGTATATTGGAATAACATAACATTATTGCTTTGCTGAATGGAAATATAGTCATAAGAGTTCTCTAATTGGAGGCCAGGCCATCCCATTTCGCCAGACTAAACATGTCTTAGACTTATAACCTATTTCTAGTTTCTGTTATTGAAATTGAGTCGCTTGCTTATATGTTCTTTATTTATAGCCTGCAGTCGAAATTATTTCATTCAGACTTGCAGAACTGAGAGGCCTTGCAAGATGGCGTTCACGATTTCAGAACATTGGGTTAGATGAAAAGCTTATGGATGGTGTAACTGAGAGGATAGGGATGCTAGTTGTGCAAGTCGAGCGCTTTTCAAGGGTTGCAGCTACTGTTCTTTATCTGGTACACTTTCTTCTTGTTGCCTGCTTTTACTGTTTTATCAAATTTGGTTGAAAATTGGGACTTATGCCCTTTCAGATTAAAGCTCCTCCTGAAAAAAGTAGGCATATTGTTTTCCTTTTAGTGTCTGTATATATAATTTTGGTACTAATCACACTACCTTTGGGAGTTTATCATGAATAACTTCATTGATTTATTGACTTTCCAGTTTCAAAATTTCTTCAGCTGGGTTTTGAAGTGTGTTAAGATATTATTAAGTGAACCAACCGATCAAGTTCCGCCTGCAAACAGGTTTATTTCTTTTTGCCTAATTTTTTTTTCTCTTCATTCTCATGCCATGAATCAACATTTTGTTATTAACTACCAGTGGGTTATCTTTTGTAGTGAACTTGTGGTGATTTTTCTGAAGTTTCTTCTTGACAAGGATCCAATCAAACAGCTACTTGAAACAGATCAGATATTTGAGTGGGATATGTAAGTAGCATGCTAGTTGTTGATTTATTGGTATTTTTACCTATTCCCAAGTTGCTATTTAGCCATCTATAAACATAAGTGCATTGTTATATCCGGACATGGATGAGTTGTACCGTTGCACTATGGAAGTTTTCGTAAATGCAGTTAACTGTCAGGAGGAACTACTTTTAAAATGTATATTTTTGTGACATTTCTTGTAGTGCCTTTCTTGTATATTACGTGTCTTGGTGTTGTTAACTGCATTACTTTTTTTCCTTAAAGAAGAAACATCAGTCCTGCATGTACATCTATACCGTTTTACTGTAGAAGTTTTGGATTTGCTTTCATAGATATGAAAATTTCTGGTACCTATTCCCAAGTTGGGACGATGTGTTCATATATTCTTTAATTGTATTCAAACACTTTTTTCAGAGATACTGCAAGACATATTGAGCAGCTAGTAGTTTTCGGAGGATTTACGGATACCCAATTTTTGGAAAGGAGTTTGGCAAAACAATTTAGTGAGTTAGAAGAAAGGTAAATCATTTTTGCTGCTTGCCAGTGCATGTGCTGCATTGCTTGAGATTGACAGTTAGTGTTTCAGCTCATTGCACTGTCCGTCAAGTCTTTGTGTATTCACTTTGTACAGCAACTTTAAATATGTTCCCTGTTGCTTAAACATAACCGGTCCTTCCCTTCTGTGCAGCAGTTTTCATGCTATGCTAACAACTCGTCATTCCCTATATTTTTTAGCTTGAAGGAGGCTTTCTTGATGCCATTCACCACTATTTCTTCACAAATACATTGCCAAGGATTGCTTCCTCTTTATCCTGTTACATCGTCCAATGCCTTGTCATCAACCTGTACTCCAGCTTCAATTGCGTTCTATAAGGTTTATGTTCTCTTTGGTGACTTCTTCCTAAAGCATTAACAACATGGCCAAAGAGTGATTGTAATCATTCTTCATTTCCATGTTTTTCTGCAACTTTTCTGTGCATGCTTTGCAATGGGTCAATGATTTGTCGCTATTCAAAGTCTTAATTGATTACTCAAAATAGCAGGATGAAGATTCTCAGCATAGTGCGTCTTCGTATAGCTTGACTGACTACATATGCTTCAAGATACCTGACGGATCATTAAATTTGAGAAATTGCATCGGCGTGATAAAGGACTTTTGCAACTCATGTAGTACCTTCGGCATACCACCACTTTCAGGTTTTCTGCTGCGT
Source organism: Poa pratensis (assembly GCA_947311845.1). Taxonomy (NCBI): domain Eukaryota; kingdom Viridiplantae; phylum Streptophyta; class Magnoliopsida; order Poales; family Poaceae; genus Poa; species Poa pratensis. Next base: position 14,537,184 of record CAMZMU010000020.1, on the reverse strand, counting down.
ATACCTGACGAATATGAGTGTGTTGATCTGTCCCTTTACAAGGTATCCCCTGTTGCAACTATTGAGGCAATACTTTGCTTTGTAGAGTACTTCACATATCTTACAGAAGGAACTGTTATTCACAGGATAACCAGGTGGTTCTACTACTTAGTGGAAAGTCCAGTTCCGAAAGTCCTGGAAGATCTTTGATGGTTATGCTGCAGATAGAGAACTTTTCTTTTTCACAGCTCTCGAGAACCCTCCCTGCAAATTGTAACAGTCTCCAAGAATTGGTGGTACGGATTTTCTTAAGGATAACAGTATGGGAGAAACTACTGTAATTACTACAAAAATCAAACTAGTCAAATTAGTAATTAATAATTGCAACAAATAAACAAAATTGTACTGGCAAGAACCCATTCTGTTATTTTACTCGTTATGTGATTAAGGACATGCATCGACTTAGCAAATCTTGATCTAGTTATTATTAAGTGAAACATGCCTGTTGAAGTTGACCTTTTACCGGCAAATAGTAATAGCGCTAATTTCCTGCCATGAACTTGTATAGGCATTGGAACTCCAGTTGGACACAGATTATGGGAAAGTTCGTAGCATCCCCCACCCTCTGTCTACTCCACTGGCAGTGAGCGGTAGGTTGAGCGTTTATTTCCGCGCATGAGTTTTATTCGCTATGAACTTGCATAACAAGTAATGGCTGGAGCTTGTTTTTTTCCTTAATGTTTGCAGCCTCAAGAGGAGTGGGTTGTGTCTTCTCGTCACGGAGGCATGCTTTGGTGTATATCCTTGATGAGGACGAGGACGAGGGCGAGGATGAAGATTCCGAGATGGAGTGACTATTCCACGACACCCAGCAGCTTCAGCTCGCGATGTAGAACTGCCGTGCAATGCTGCATGCTAAAAGGTCGAGAATGGAATCGCACCGTCCTGTGCCGAAAGCAGAGCAGGAATGGCTGCCACAATGGGCACCGCCTTCATGGTTGCCGGGAACATAGCGCATGATAATGCTGAAATGACCTCGCCTCCTCTTCTCACGACTATGCAGGCGCTTTGCTCTGATTCTGATATCTGAAGCTGTGTTAGACCTCCCCAGCTGCTACTGAACTTAGGATTGTAACTGGTTTCAGCGAACCAGCAGCATCTTAGCCGCTCCTGTCCCCAAGGACAGAAGGTGTTGCAGTAGAGATGTACTCCACCTAGTTTCTCTGTATCGTGCCAAGTTGTTGCGTTGATAAGTTATTGTGCATCGGTTAATAGACGCGGCCAACAAAATGGAGTTGGAAATGTTGACATTTTGAATACATGTGCCGATCATCCCATGCAGTTTCCTTAAATTTATCTAACGTGGCAAAATTTGCCACTGTTTCAAAGAACGATTTTGAACACTATAGATTTTGCAGAATAAGTTTCCACTAGCTAGGCTGAGGCAACCACTCTAGCCTACTTCTCTGCACCAGGCTGTGATGCTACCAACGTCTTATGGGTTTTATGGGTATAGTTCAAGCAACATCGCCAATTCGTTGCTCTTTGTCAAAAGTGACGTCAAAGCTTGTTCACAGTAATCGTTTGTTCTCTAATGGCAGTGTATCAACGTTATCTTGAGCTATCTGTTGGCTTTGAATCTGTGATCCGGATCTGAAATAAAAAAAGAAAAAAAGGAGCGAAAAGCCCAAAAGGAAAAAAAAAAACTGGTGTGCATCTCCCGCATCGCCCACCAGCATCCCTTCCAACTCAGATCTCTCTCTGTCCCCGACCCGCATCTCGCCCAGCCAGACGACACCCACCTGCCACCGGCGAGGGGGGCGCTCGCCGCCGCCGCCGACGCCGCGATGTACATGGCGTACGGGTGGCCGCAGTCGATCCCGCTGGACCCGGGCGACTCGGACGGCGTGGTCCTCCTCCGCGTCCTCGGCCGCCTCCTCCTCGCCGTCTGCCCCGCCTCGCTCCACCTTGGTCGGCCTCCCACCACAAGGTCCGCCTCGCCCGCCTCGACCGCTCCCCGGAATCCCTCGCCGCGCACGGCCCCAACGCCCACGCCGTCTGGAGCCCCGACGCCAAGACCGTCGCCGTCCTGGTCAGCCCCCGCCTGCCCTCTCTCCCCTGCTTGCTCCGCACTCCCTCTCTCTCTTCCGTGTCACGACTCACTGCGTGCGTGTGTGTGCTGTGCGCAGACCTCTTCCTTCTACCTCTACATATACAAGGTGCAGCTCTCGGGAAGCCGCTGATCGTCGGGGGCAAGCAGCTCCCCGGCCTCTGCCTCGCCAGCTTATCCCAAATAATCGTCGAGAAGGTCCCTCTCGCCAACGACATTTCCATAACGTACGGTATCCGCCGCTCCTTATACCCCCCGAAATGACGACTCCAAATTCCTGCCCACGGGGAGCTAATTTCGAAGTGTGATATCATGTTGTAGGAGCAATTTTGCTTGCGACAGCAAGAGCATGCTCTTCGGGCTGTCCAACGGGCACTTGCAGGTCGTGTCCTGGAATGCTGAGGTACATGGAAATGCATACTGCTTTTGTTTCTCGTAAGTCGCCCGTTAGAAGCGAAATATGTAGTTATGTCATGCCTGCTTCCTACTTGCTATTCTAATAGTATCGCGTGTTTGTTGCTACTTGCCAGTTCTCGGACAGCTTCAAGCTCCGTTGCTCCGAGTGTTCGCCCGACAAAACCACTGCCGTTGTAGATGCGTTGGTGTTTGATCCGCCTAGCTCGCGAGGAAGTTCTAACACAGGGCCTGCTCCCTGCTGCACAGGGGACTTTGCTATCATAAATGTCGAGCTCTCGTTGAAGCTGAGATTGCTGGTCGCTTTGTACTCGGACTGCCAGGTCGCGCTCTGTACGCTCGGTAAGAAGGGTTTGAAGCAAACCAGTGGCATCAGGGTAGAGAGATGGTTGAACGCTGGTGGTGCAATGTGTACTTCTGTTGCTTCGATCAGCAGATTCTTGCTGTTGGCTGCAGCAGAGGTGTTGTTGAATTGTATGACCTGGCTGAGAATGCGCGGCACATGCGCACCGTCTCCTTGTTTGATTGGGGGTAAGTCTCTCATAATGATACATATATTTTACAAACTGTTAGAGGTTACGAACTGTTAGAGTTCATAGTAGCGGTTGCGTTGCTAGTTCAGAGTTCTGGCAACTTAATTTTCTGGCAGTTGATTGCAAATGTGTACTGATTTAGGATACCCCTCTTGCATGTAAATTGGAGGAAATTTTGGAACATTTTTTTACTTTACTAGATGTCTTGATCTCCAAGTGGTATAAATTCAAGTGAACTTTGAATGCCTGATTGTATGGGTTAAGCACTTAACGCCGATATTGTTTTTTTGTTCTATACATGTCATTTTGCCAGAATGGTCTATTTTTCAGCATTTAATCTTTGGTTTGTGATTGACATGTACTAGGTCGATTTACTAGCAATGCTTTTCAGTTATTATTATAATGAAGCAGGAGATAACTATTCTTTTTCCTTGGGTAAAAATTTGTAGGTATTCAGTGGAAGATACTGGTCCTGTTACTTGTATATCTTGGACGCCTGACAATTGTGCTTTTGCAGTTGGATGGAAATTTAGGGGACTTACTGTTTGGTCTGTATCTGGATGCCGGTTGATGTGCACAATTCGACAAGCTGGATCAAATTCTGCTTTGTCTCCAATGGTTAAACCTAGTGCCCAAAAGTTTGAGCCTTTAATGGGCGGGACATCACACATTCAATGGGATGATTATGGATATAAATTATTTGCAGTTGAGGAAAGCTTGTCAGAAAGAGTTCTAGCTTTCTCATTTGCCAAATGTTGCCTCAACAGAGGACTTTCAAGCACAACATATACTCGCCAAATTCTTTATGGCGAAGATCGAATCCTATTAGTGCAACCCGATGATACCGATGAGCTTAAGATATTGCATCTTAATATTCCAGTTAAGTCTTACGTTTGATCTCTTGATTTGTTTCTTAGGCAAGAGTGTTGGATTATATGTTGATGCGTAGCTCATTATAATACTTCTCTTTTCGGAGCAGGTGTCCTATAGTTCACAAAACTGGCCTGTTAAGCATGTAGTTGCAAGCGATGATGGTATGTACTTGGCAGTTGCTGGCTCTCATGGCCTAGTGCTGTATGATTTGCGAAACAAAAGATGGCGGTTTTTTGGGGATGTTACTCAAGAGCAAAAGATTCAATGCAAAGGCTTGTTGTGGCTGGGTAAAATAGTCATCGTATGCAATTATGTTGAATCATCAAACACGTTAGTCTCACTTCCTTAACCTCTTTTTGCTATCTGGTAACTGTCTAAGGCTGAGACTTTCTAGTTGAATGCATGGAGGCTCTCTATTTATAATGATATGTATGTGAACTGAGTTTCATGCTTTGAACCAGTGCTTGAACTCACATAGATACTGGCTAGACTTCACTATTTGCTAATATTTCAAAGATTTCTTCATAAATATTGTTTATTCTTAGTGCTTTGTTACGTGTTTAAATGCCATGTTTATTATTTATCTTTTCTCAAATGTGTATGACTTGCTATTTAGCACTTAGCTATATGATATGTTTGCTGCCTGTCTTAGGTACGAGCTGCTGTTTTTCCCAAGATATCACCTTGATCATAGCTCCTTACTTTACCGGAAACCACTGCTTGGTAGACCCATTGTCATGGATGTCTTTCAGGATTACATTCTTGTTACGTACAGTCCGTTTGATGTGCATATCTTCCATGTGATGATCTCAGGAGAATTATCACCTGCCAGTAGTCCAGTTTTACAGGTGATGTGAAAATTTTGCATCCTCAATGAAGTGTTTTGCCAGCTCCTATCTGATAACGTGCATTTTTCAACGATTCAACAGCTTTCAACAGTTCGAGAACTTTCAATTATGAGTCCAAAGAGCCCACCTGTTTCAATGCGCTTGATTCCTGAACCAGCTGATGAAGGAGTGCAGCAGCGGGATACAAATGGGCCTTCTGACTTGTTGTCCCGACAACCTTCAAGGTATATTTAAACCCAAATGTCACCTGGTCATATTCTCCTTGATTTTTATTTGGTTTGCAATGTATTAGATGCCTGATCTTGCGGGTGAATGGGGAACTTTCTGTGCTGGACATGGACGATGGACATGAACAAGCACTTACAAATTCAGTTGAACTCTTCTGGGTCACATGTTCTCAAACGGAAGAGAAGGGTAATCTTATCAAAGAGGTTTCATGGCTTGACTATGGCCATCAAGGGATGCAGGTTGGTTTTAATTGTATTCTTCAATATATATTTCCCTTTATGCACATTTATTTTACGGTCATAGATGTTAGTTTTGTCAAAATTTGCTTGCTATCCTTTTATGCATATTCCGCTTTGTTGCAGGTTTGGTACCCTTCACATGGAGCAAATCCTTTTAGGCAAGAGGATTTTTTGCAGGTACTGATCTTTTTAGATCATATAATAGTTTTGATATCCACTTGGAGTTCTCCATCTACTTTCTGTGAAATGTCTATAGTTATTTTTGGGTAAATCTATCAATAGAATCGTAATACTTCTATATGCTGATATTTTTTTCAAGTGAGAATTTTCGAGATATTATTATAAATTATAAGCACTTCTTATTTGATTATACAGTTGGATCCGGAGCTTGAATTTGACCGAGAGGTGTATCCTCTTGGTCTCCTTCCAAATGTTGGTGCAGTAGTTGGTGTTTCTCAGAGAATGTCCTTCTCAACCTCAGAGTTCCCATGCTTTGAGCCTTCTCCAAAAGCGCAAACAATATTGCATTGTTTACTACGGCATCTCCTCCAGGTAAAATTAGCTATGATCAATCCTCTTTAGTATATGTTTTCTATTTGTTGACCTTTATGAAGATAAATACAATCTTCAGAAACTTTTCATTAGTCTGATAAGAACGAAAAATGTAAGATTTTCATGTTAGTCAAATATATTTTCTAGATTCCGAGCAGTCCACCTAGTTTTGAGTTACCTTCAGGCATGGTTTTTGAGTCGCGGCTCATGAGTCGGGCTCATGCCCACGACTCGCTGATAAATCGCCATTAGTCGCTGATATATCGCCCAAGTCGCCTGATTAGTCGCGAGTCGCCCCCATTTTGAGAAAACGACTCGGCGATATATCAGCGATATATCGGCGATATATCGGCGACTCAAAAACCATGCCTTCAGGTTAATGCTTGTACACAACCAAGTGAAAACAGGACTTGTGTACTTCTACGGAGAAAAAGAGGAAAGGACCAAGTTTGACGAAGATTGAGTAAACATTGGTACACACATCCAGTGTGATCTGCTAGTGTGAGTTTAGCTTAGATAAGTGGCGTTATCTTGTTGGTCGAATTTGCAAAGTTAACATATGGATGTGCCTGTTAATTCATGAATATCTCTAAGGACATCCTGCTCTTCTTCAACACAGTTTTATATTTTTCTAAAGATTCATGGCTGAACCAAAAATTAGCATAGGGATAACAAGGAGTTGATAATACCTTTTCTTTAACAAGGAGCTGGCATACCTTTTCTTTCTTCTGGTTTAATTCTCTGTATGAGAGGAACCTTTCTTAAGGTCTAACAAATTTGTAGCCATTGTGCTATCCCTTGCAGAAATATTTGATACATTAGGAATATTAACTTTATGGCTTTACCATGAAGTTATGTTTATAGCAACGCTTTATTGGGATACTTGCGTCAACTTTTCTACGCTGGTCTGTTCTGTAGAGCTTACATGCCAATTCCCTAGGTTGTATGGCGTAAATATTTTCTTGTGCACCTAAATTTACTCCTCCGTTTTCCTTTTTCTTAACAGAGAGATAAACATGAAGAAGCTTTACGTTTGGCAAACTTGTCAGCAGAGAAACCTCACTTTTCTCACTGTTTAGAGTGGCTTCTGTTTACGGTATTTGAAGCAGATATCTCAAGGTATTTTGATTCTGGATTGCACTGTCCTCGTACAAATGTACTGCATATTTGCAGTATGGAGCTAAAACAAAGCTGGAAACATGCTGTGGTTCATTGTGTATTGTTTAAAATATTTCTATTTAATGCTGCACTGGTAGTGTGATTACACCGTTTGTTGACTAAGTTACTAGCTTTCGTGTCATTATTGCTAAAATAATGAATCAAGTTTCTTTTTCTAATTGTCCACTTTTCTAATTGCAGGCCAAGTTCTTCAAAAAATCAACTTCCACAAAAAAGTGAATCTCCAAAGAAGTCTCTTTTGGAGAAGACATGTGACCTACTTCGAAACTTTTCTGAATATATGGATGTTGTAGTCAGTGTTGCTAGAAAAACTGATGGTCGGCACTGGGCAGATCTTTTCTCTGCAGCTGGGCGATCCACAGAGTAAGTGTGCAGCATTTTTTTCAAAGATGCATACCTCGTAGTTGTAACTCTTGCTCTTAGTAATTACCATATATCAGCTAGGGTGTAGATACACTTGTGGTTGCGTACTTCCATATGTCATAGTTGGTGTCCGTCAACAAGAATCTAAAGATTCGTTGTTGATTCGTTGACTTGCTAATCACTCAAACATAGACTACTGTCTGGTGGGGCTTCAAAATGACACTAATCTTAGAGATCTCAGGTATTTTGTTGAACCGGCCGGTTTCTTAGGTTTTTAGAGGATATAGATGTCGATTGAATTTTCTCTGGTAGTCAATTTTCGTAACTGCATTGATCTCTTATTGGTGTATATAAATACCTCCAGCCAATTTTCTGGTTACCAGTACAGTACCCGCGTTTGGTATCTTCAGGGTGCAGACTCAAAATAAATGTTTATGATGTTCAACAACCAACCACTGTGTTCTTATTGGTGTATCTTCAGGGTGCGGACTCAAAATAAATTTCCGTAACTAGCTTGAGAAAACTGGTTAACGATTGATTAACATTTGAAATAAATATAATTGTTGTGTTCTTATTATGACCGTTCTTCCATGATAGGATGTTTGAGGAATGTTTCCAACGGAGATGGTACAGGACTGCTGCTTGCTACATATTGGTACACCCTTTTAGGATATGTTAAATAATATCCGATGCATGATAGTATTGCTCAGACTTATGCAGGAACCGAGATTATTTTCACTATTATTATCATGTTGTTTTGCAAGAATTAGTGCTTAAATGTTTGTTTAATTACAGATCATTGCTAAGCTGGAAGGCCCTGCTGTCAGTCAGTATTGTGCACTCCGTTTACTTCAAGTAATTGTTTTGCCTTAATCATAAGGTGGTTTTGGTCTGTGTGCTAGTTGTCTCTCATTCTCATATTGAAGCTCTCAATTTGAGTGTTTGTTACTTTGCAGGCTACACTTGATGAATCTCTGTACGAGCTCGCTGGGGAGTTGGTAAGATTTTTATGCTATAACCTGTCTATTTCCTATATTTATAGTCTGCAGAGGAATAAGGGAATGCCATTAATGTTCTTAGGTCCGTTTCTTGCTAAGATCTGGCAGAGACTTCGAAAATGCCAATACGGACTCTGAAAAATTATCTCCAAGGTTTATGAGCTATTTTCTATTCCGTTCGCCATATAAGAGACAATCTTCTGATTTGAAAAGGTAAATTTTGTAGTTAATTTTAAAAAGGCTACGGTGTTCGCTAAAAACAAGGTTGTGCTGTTGTTATCAGAATTTCTTAACTGTTACTCCCTGTTTGGACAGTAACTCGATGAAAGAACTTAGCCCACATATTGCCTCTGTTATGAACATTCTGGAGAGCCATGCCAGCTATTTGATGTCTGGCAAGGAACTTTCGAAGCTCGTTGCTTTTGTCAAAGGGACTCAATTTGATCTTGTGGTGAGATTCTCACCATTCATTGTTATAACAATTTTATTGATTTAAAGCGACATGTTATCAAACCTCATTGTAACTTCATGCAGGAATATCTTCAACGAGAAAGGCTAGGCTCTGCTCGACTGGAGAATTTTGCATCTGCACTTGAACTAATCGGAGAAAAGGTTTTCATTTAACAAATCATGAAGAATTTATACCTCAATACTTTTTTTGTGGGAATACCTCAGTATTTACTTTTGTTCTCGGTGTATTTGCAAATTCCATAGCTTTTTATAGGAACTACACCTAGTTATTTAGAATTTTTTGCTTTGCAAAAACACTTGGGCTTGTACTGTATATATTGCATATTTCAATTTGAAAAAAATCCGCAGTCCTCAGCCCTAAGTTTTCTCAAGCTAGTTGTGCTTTGCTCAACAAGGCTTGAAACTGAACGTTGGGAATGTTTGTTTAATAGATAGGGAGATGCTTTACTCGAGCAAATCAAAAAATCACTTGACAATATTGAATGTACAAACGGAACAATCAGCTGGAATAATCCTGTGTAGACCATCCGCTTGCTTGGTTCAAGCAGATGCATCACATACCTTGATGCTCCCTTGGTTGATTTGCATGTCACACAGTAAAATATGTATGTGGTATTTTGTTTCCATATCCTTTTCTTGAAAAGGTTCTCACTTGTATACTGATATAATTGGATGACAGCTCCAAATGGACACACTTCAGAGCCGGCTCGATGCTGAGTTCCTTCTTGCTCATATGTGTTCTGTCAAGTTTAAGGAATGGATCGTGGTGCTAGCAACTTTACTGAGGCGTGCAGAGGTAATACTTGTATAGTTCCATGCTTTGACATGGTTAACAATTCTTGTATGCAAGCTAAAATGTTTGAGTATGCTGTGCTTTGGTGATGCTTTGCTGGCTTTTGTGTCTGCTGTCAAGTTGATACATTTGTGTAGCTTTTATTATCTGGATCTTCACAACTGCCCACTAGTGTTTACTTGCGGCCCAACTTGTACTTAGCGTGACTGGGTGATTCTTTTAGATGAGATACTAATCTAGTTGGTGCACTGTTATCAGTGAATAGTAGCAATTCTTATCTTGCTTTATTTAATATGTAGAAGTGCGATGGTTTAGTAGTGAACTTATTGCCTGGTTATGCAAGAATACTCATGCTTGCTGCTTGTAATACATTTTTTTGTTATTTCCTCAGGTTTTGGTGGATCTCTTTCGACATGATATGCGACTGTGGAAAGCATATAGTATTACTCTACAGGTTAGCAAGCATAAAAAGGGGCGTGTTTCCTTCTGTTTATGAACTTTATAAGCGTATCTAACATCCGTACAAATCACCTGCAGTCGCATGATGTATTCAGAGAATACCTGGATCTTCTTAGCGCCTTGGAGGAGGAGCTTTCTTCAGTTTCCGATCTCACGTTGCAAAACGGACCACTGTTGTGATACTGAAGGAACAGCGATTTTGGATGCCCAACAGTTTAGCCTGGTGTTAATTTAACACATACAGTTAGAAAGAGAGAAGCGCGGGGAGATCTTTCGTAGAGGGGGGGGGGGGGGGGGGGGGGGGGGGGGGGGTTTAACCCCCCTTAGAGCGACATCTTAGAGGCTACGGCAGCCTTTTGTGCAGTGAATGAGTTGATCACCACATTGTTGTATCATAGTTGCGGCAGAGTAAGTGTGTGCGTTCTTCCCTTACTGTAAGTATGCGCTGCTCCCTAACAATGTAAAGTATATACCAGTCATTTCCATCAAGTCGCATTTTTTTTGTTCGTCTTAAGCTTACCACCTCTATCCTGCCCGGTGCCCTGAAAGACTGATGCATTTGTATCACTGGAACTTGTAAGGATGTTGTTGACTCTTTCACTTGAATGCACAAACTTCTTGCTCCAGCATCATATTTCCACCCGTTAGGCCTTGTTTACTTGGTTAGGTTTTTGCGAGGTTATGAGGGGTTTTTTTCCAGCCCATCCAGAAATCCTCGGAAAATCCCACCAGTTGCGCTGAGAATTGTGCGGTTTTGTTTCGGTAATTTGGAGCGGGTCTGCGTTTGGTTTCTATTTGGTTTGGGGTGTAATGGACTGGTTTGGTTTCTATTTGGTTTGGGGTGTAATGGACTGGGGTGGTGCGGGTCGAGCAAAAGTATGGACTAGGGCGGTGAGTTTTGGCATGCGACCGAATGGGTCGAGCCCACGGGTTCAACCTGCACCTTCGGCACTACATGTACCAAATCCCCGTAGTGTTTTTATGGGGATTAGTGGGGATAATCCCTACAGGGATTGGGTGAGATTGAGTATTTGGAAAAATGCACTAGAGCATGGAGATTTGTGAGTATTAGGGATTTGATCGGGATAATCCCCACCAATCACCTAAAATACATTGGTACCAAACAAGATCTCAGAGTTTCTTGCACTGCCGCCGCCCAACGTTGCCACGGCCGTCCATCACCCTGGGCTGCCACGGCTGTCGCCGTCGGAGCTGCAGTGCATGAGTTGATCACAACATGTTGGTGTGGGCCACCACCATGTTTACTTGTAGCGGTTTGAACCCCAAATTCCCTGAACCTGCCCTCAGGATGTTGTTCATCGACAGAAAACCAATGCAGTAGACTACATACAAAAAAAAAAAAACAGTTTGAAGACACAAAGGACAGTCCGTCTTTATTTAGGAGTACACATATACTATCTTTGTCTGGAACGAACAAGCGTCAATGAGTGTTGGGACGATATCCCATCCAAGATGCCAAAAAGCAGGCGAAGAAAGAGCAGGGCGATCATCTTTCATCTACTCGATCCGAGGGACGCCGTCAAGGCCGCGGTGAAGGAAGAAATGGCGCAAAGGGCCTACACGCACACCCAAGACCTAGGAGATGTCTAGTGCGTTCGTAGGGGAGTGTGTGCTTTGCTTTTGCGAGGGCCCTTGGGCTCCTCATCTTGTACATAAACCCTCTCTTTCTATCTAATCGGATAAAACCTTGAACGCGACGCCTCGGGATGTCGCTGGGGTGTCCTTCGACAGGCAACCAATGCAGTGCTTTGGGCCTGAAATCAAGGAGGTGTTCTTCGACATGAACCCGATTGTTAGCCCGGGTCCTGATGGTTTTGGGCCTGCCTTTTAACACAAATTTTGGGACTTACTTGCTCCTGATGTCTACCAGGTTTTCCATGATTTCTACAACCTAACCGCTGACCTTGGGCGGATCAACAGAGCTTATTTGTTCCTTCTCCCCAAAGTGGCGGCTGCCACCTCCCCCTCTAACTTTCGGCCTATTTCTCTTCAAAACGGGATCATGAAGGGTATAACTAAAGTTCTTACGAATCGCCTTAAATCAATCATCCACTCCCTTGTTGATCTTGACCAAACTGGCTTCCTCGCCGGCTGTAGAATCTCGGAAAACGTTGTGTACGTGGCTGATCTTCTCCGCTGCTGCCATGCTCACAAAGCTCCTACCCTTGTGCTCAAGCTTGATTTTAGGAAGGCCTTTGATTCTGTAAACTGGGCTAGCTTGCTCTCCATCCTCTCAGCTCGTGGTTTCAATGATAGATGGTGCTCCTGGCTCTACATGATCCTCTCTATTGGGCATACTAGTGTTATCCTAAACGGAGTCCCCGGGGATTGGATTCGCTGCAAAAATGGTCTTCGGCAAGGCGACCCTCTTTCCCCGTACTTATTTATCATCGTGGCTGACGCGCTTCAACGTCTCCTTTGCTCTGCCTTCTCCCGTGGCCTCGTCGCTCACCCTATTTCGGACTCGGAGCCTTGCCCCATGCTTCAATATGCCAACGACACGCTCATACTCTGCCGCGCCGACGCCACCTCTGCAACTGCGCTGAAGAAGGTCCTCGATGACTTTGCACTTGCCATCGGGCTAGAGATTAACTTCCACAAATCCACCTTCATTCCCATGCACGTCTCGCCCTCGACATCCACCGAACTTGCTTCAATATTCGGCTGCCCCATCTCTTCCTTCCCCAAACTTATCTCGGCCTCCCCCTATCCCCCATCAAACTCCCTCTCTCGGCCTTCGCTCCTCTCATCTCCAAAGTTGACCGTTACCTCTCGGGTTGGCGCGCCCTCCTGCTTTCTTCGGGTGGACGTCTTGTACTGTAATGTTGTGCCTAATGCGCTTCCTACTTATTATATGTGTTCCCTTTCTTTGCCTATTGGAGTTACTGAAGCAATTGATAAAAGACGTCGTGCGTTTTTCTGGACTGGTTCGGACCGTTGCAATGGCTCGCGCTGCTTGATCTCGTGGGAAAAAATTGTGTTGTAACAGGGATGAAGGCGGGATCGGCATGAAGGACTTGAGGAGGCAGAACGCATGCCTCCTCCTTGGCTTTGTTCACAAACTGCTCTCTGAAAGGGCATGGCCCCCCATGTGTGATTTTGGTAATTAATGACAATCCCTATGGACTAATGGTTGCATTGAGTTATACTTGTAGTGTTTGTCCATAGACCATGCTTGAACTCCATATGTTGGATTCAAGGTTGATGTCATGAATATATTGATATAATGAAGTATTTGGCATCAAGATCATCGAGGTGTATGGATATATACTTGATATGATCAAGAAGAAGAGTATGTGATGACCAAGTTGTTATTCGAGGAGTTATCCGATGTTTGGTCATGTGTAAGTTGAGCATATTGCAAGTATGTCTTGAAGAAAATGATTATGTGATCATTCATGGTTATCTTCAAGACATCACCTATTCAAAAGAGAAGAAAAGATACAACGATTGATCAAGATTGATCAACACCCAAAGCTCCAAGATGTACCAAGTGGGATAATGTATCTATTGGTATGGTAAGAAATTGTCCATATAACTTTGTCAACTAACCCAGTACATGTGTGTGGCATTTCTATGTGTGGTTAGGTATCTTTTATGGGCGTGCATCAAATGAAGATTTCATATAGCCCATGGGGATGACGTCAAGTGGTGATCATCATCAAAGCTTGAGATGTGCAAGTTCAAGAGAAATATCTCGAAGATATCATATGCTTGATGCTTGCCACCCTCTTGGAGATAATGGTCAAGTGAAGATGTGCCTATGAGAGTCTCTCCCATAGTGGAGTATGGGGGAGCAATATGTGAGACTTCACCAAGCGAAGCGTAATCAAGAAAGGTGGTCCAATTGAAGAGATCAAGATCGATATTATCTAGCTCAAGTGGAATGCTCAAGGCAAAGGTATGATGTCGATAGGGTTTCTATTTTACCGGTCTCATGGTGCTTGTTGGGAGACCGGGTTATAGGATAGATACCGTACTATCAAGAGGGGCTCTCGACTAAAGCTTAAGCGTATCAGTTGGAGAGAGTTCAAACCTTTGCATACTTGGCATCGTCATCTTTCTTGGTTCTTTCTTGGCTTTTCTCCTTGTTGGGTTTTGGTGCTTGCCGTGTTCTCCATGACAAGCACAAGTTCTTCGAAAACAGATTTCGTATGAAAAACCATTTGCGTTTTTGGTGTTGGAAATATTATGGTTTCGCCTTTGTGAAAGGTTCCACACCTTCCCGTGTGTGGTATCCTCTCTCCATTATTGAATTGGTCTCACCTTATTTGGAGTTAAATTGCAAAAGTTACGAAGTTTACAGTTTTGCTGAGTGGCTGTTGGAAACAGCCCGGAGACTCCGGTGCTGTCTAGGCCGGAGACTCCGGTGTCCAAACACCGGAGTTTCTGACTCAGGGCAGCCGGAGACTCCGGCCTATATTTTTCTGGGCTGGGCTCATTTCGCCAGCACGTGGCGTAAGCCTCTGGTGCCCAGTCCGGAGACTGGCCGGAGACTGGCCAGAGACTTTGGAAGTCTCTGGTCTGGCCGGAATTTCCGGTCCCCTCGTGGGCCGGATATTCCGCCCAGGCCGGAATCTCCGGGGTTAAGTTTCCTGCAACGGCTCTATTTCGTGGGGACCTATAAAAGGCCCCCTTCTTCCCAAATGAGACTAGCTTTTGCTGAGCACGAAATTGACCTCCATTGTTGACCTTCTTGAGCTTAGCTATCTCTCTATCCCTCCATGATTCTTGCCTCCATTTAGTGGGAAAAGAGAGAGAAGATCTAGATCTATTATTCCACCAATCCATCTCTCCTCTAAGTGAGGGGAAGCCTTTGGATCTAGATCTTGGAGTTCCATTTGTTGAGTTCTTCATTGTTCTTTCTCTCTTCTCCCCCACAAACATTAGTTGCTTTTGGTGGGATTTGGGAGTGAAGGATTTGACCACCACTAGTGGTCTTGCCTTCATTGCATTAGTTGCATCAGTTTGAGTTCTCCACGGTGATACGTGGAAGTTGAAGTTGAGGACTTGTTACTTTTGGGTTCTTTGGAACCCTAGACGGTCGTTGGTTGTTCTTGTGGCTTTGGGAGCCGCGGGGACTAGCCGGGAGCCTCCAATTGAGTTGTGGAGACGCGCCCGGCCATGTGAGTCTTGTGGCTTTGGGAGCCGTGGGATTCCGGTGAGAGCCTCCTATTAAGTTGTGGAGTGTGCCTCATCCTTGTACGGGTTCGGTGACCACCCTCAAGTGTCCCATAGTGGATCGTGGCACTCCGCATTGGTGGAGGCACGAAGGAGATTACGGTGTGCCATTGACGGCTATTCGGGGATCACTTTGTGACTCCGCACCGCTCCAACGGAGACGTAGCTTCCATTGGGAAGTAAACTTCGGGATAAATCATCATCTCCAAGTGCCTCGGTATTTCTATACACGAGCTTCTTACTTATGCTCTTTACTTTGTGATAGCCATCGAGCTTGAAGTAATATATCTTGCTATCACATATTTGCTTATCTTGTTTAGCATAAGTTGTTGGTGCACATAGGTAAACCTAGCTTGTTTAGGTTTCGTGCTTGATAAATTAACGCTAGTTTTATTCCGCATTTATTCAAGCCTAAACCGTAAAGAATTTTTAATCGCCTATTCACCCCCCTCTAGGCGAATCGTGTCCTTTCACTCTCTCCCGGTGATGCCTCTTGGAAGACTTGGTACTTGCGGCGGGCTCGCAATGTTGGCGACTGCTCTAGCTCGCCCTTGTTCCTGGAGAGGATCATCAATGAGAGCCTGCCGTTGTACCGCTCGCTCACCACTGTCTGCGTGGGTGATGGACGCTCGACATCCTTTTGGTATGATTCTTGGCTGCCCACCGGGGCGCTCGCTGCTCAGTTTCCTACACTTTTCAGCCACTGTCTCAGATCGAACGTGTCGGTCGCTGCTGCTATTGCTGTTGGCATCTCCTCCACCCTCCGAAGCCGTCTAACTGAGGCGGCCTCCTACGAGCTGACTCAAGTCCTGGAGCTCGTCGGCGCTGTGGTGCTCGCTGACCAGCCGACGCTCGAGCTATGGCGTGGGGCGGCGTCAAGGCGTTCTCTTCCGGGGCGGCCTACAGAGCCACGTCCAAGCATGGTGTCAAGACAAGCTAGGGTGGTCGTGTTTAGACTAGCCCCTTCCCATGAAGATCAAGATTTTTATGCTGCTGTTCTGCTCCAACCGACTGAGCACTCGTGAGAACCTCTTCGCCAAAAACTGCTGCCCTTCTGATGGTTGCGAGAGGTGCAGCGCAACTGAAAGTCTTCAGCACCTGTTCTTTACCTGTCAACGCAGCGCTGCAGTTTGGTGCCTTGCTGGTGTTGGCTTCCCGATCTCCTCTTCGGGCCAAAACTGGTGCAGCAGGGATCAGATGGTTCACAGATCGTAGCTGGTGGACGATTGTGTAGTTATGATCATTCTTTGGCAGATTTGGAAGGCCCGCAATAACCTCGTTTTCAACAAGATTGACAGGACTGCCGATCGTGTTCTCCGCTATGCTATCGACGACATGGAGCTGTGGTCTAGACGATTCCGCAGCGACCAGCTCAAAGGCGAGCTGATGGCCTGGAGGGCTTTTTTGGTTTCTCGCACTTGCGACATGTAATTTTCTGTTGTTCTCTCTCCCTCTTTGTGTACCTCTGTAAACTTGCAAACATAGGCTCCGGCCTATCATGATCCTGTATGGCTTCCCCAAGCCCCTTTCGAGTTGGTAATATAAAAAACGGTTATTCTAATAAGGAGACGTGCCCCACGAACTCGTTCCGTCCGGCGTCTCAAGATTCTCGCTCGCCTCCATCGTGCGCACGTCTTCCTCTTTATTTAATCGAGACCAGTACCAGTCTTATCCTCTCGCTTGACTGCAACCACACATTGACCGAGCTCCTCTTTTCCCCTTTTGCTCTTCGCTTGCTCCTGCTCCAAGCGTCGATGGACTAGAAAATCCTTGTGATTTCGAGCGGCGGAGCAGCCGACGCAGCGGCCGGCGGCGGCGCGTGCGGCGGAGCAGCTGCTGAAGGTGGCGGTGGCGCGGTCAGTGGAGCATGCGAGGCCGCCGCCGCCGTGGCCTGCTAGATGCATCAGACGGGAAGATGAGGAGGGGAGCAGACGAGCAGGTGCTAGCAGGCATGGGGACGGGCGGCCGTGCGCCCATGGCGACAGCAGGCACGTCAACAGGGTGGCCACGCGCCCATGCCGCAGCATGCACGGCGACGTCGTCGACGGCGCGCCCACGGCGAAGCAAAGGCACGATGATGGGGCGCGCGTGTCCATGGCAGAGCAGGCACATCGACGAGGCGGCGCGCGTCCTTGGCGGAGCAAACACGGCGACGAGGGAGGCCGCGTGCCCATGGCGGAGCAGGTACGGTGGCGGGGCTACTGCGCGCCCATGGCAGAGTAGACACGCCAATGTACGGCAACCCGGTAATGATGTTTAAGTAATCTCGTTATCCTGTTTAAGCAATCTGGTAATCGTGTGTAGTCAATCTAGTAGTGGTGTGTAAGCAATTTGGTAATCATGTGTAAACAATATGGTAATCATGTGTAAATCAGGCAGCGGTGTGTAAGCAATCTGGCAATTAAGTGTAAATTATCTGGCAATAGTGTGTAATTAATCTGGTAATTCTATGGTCCTTGTATGATAATGTTTATATGTAAGAAATCGAGCAATTAACGTGTAAATTATTTGATAAAAGTGTGTAATTAATCTGGGTAATTCTATGATCCTTTTGTATGATAATGTTTATGTGTAAAAAATCTGGCAATTGCGTGTAAATTATCTGGTAAAAATGTGTAATTAATCTGGTAATTCTATGATCCTTGTACCATAATGTATAAACATTACATTAGGTGCTATATTAGCCAGACGTGATTTAGCAGTAATGCAGCGGTAATGTAGCCGAAGCAAGGTTTCTGCATGAATAATTTTACCGAATGAACTGATAGAAGCTTGTACTAGGATAGCAGCTATTGCACAAAGTGCGGGCATCAAGAAAAAAATAGACGAGATTTTAGTCACATTCGATGGTGGTGCCAGGTGGGACAGAAAGCAGGCCAACCAGGTCACGTGTGGTTGGGAGTCTTGGGACCAACGCGCGTACCGATTAGTGCGGGAGTGATTAGCGGCGCCGGACGGGAAGCTATTCTGGGGCACGGTCGTTTGGTAGCAAAGTCCTATAAAAAACGGTGAGGAGTAATCCCCGTCAATCTCGAAAAAAAAAACCAATGCAGTGCCAGCACTAGGCTTCATACAACAGTTTGACGACACAAAGGAAGGTCCGTCTTTATTTAGGAGTACACACATACCATTACACATGCGCCTTTCAGGCATGCATCAGGCTAGTATTTTATTGGAGGCAAGACACGGACGGAGCACTAGGACATGCACGACAACGGTGTCTAGATCATTTGATCGGAGAGGTCGTTGGCTACTCTATAGCACGGGCCGCTCTGGCACCCGAGGCCACAGTAGTCACCGCCGAGGCCGCAGTAGCCATACCTGCTGCAGCACAGGTTGCCGGAGCACCGATTGCGGCGCCCGCACGCGTTGCCTTGGGCGACAGCTTCCTGGACCTCGTTGGCTCCTCTGTAGCAGGGGCCGCTCTGGCACCCGAGGCCACAGTAGTCGCCGCCGAGGCCGCAGTAGCCGTACCTGCTGCAGCACAGGTTGCCGGAGCACCGATTGCGGCGCCCACACGCGTTGCCGGGAACGGCTTCTTCTTCACCGAGGGCGGTCACTGCAGCAAAGGCGAGGACCAGCAAGCACACTGTGAGGGCCTTCATGGCGGCCATGTTGGAAGCTCTCTAGATGAAACTTGGAAGGTTTTCTTCTTCTTTAGCTTATTATTAGTAGTTTGGTGGATGATAAATTGAGCTTCCGATGATGAAGCACCAAGCTTGCGAGGTGCCATTTATATAGCTAGGCCTCCTCGAGCGAACGTGCCGTGGCCAACAGAATGTTGTTTGTTCCTAGAAATATATTGTTTGTGCAAAGCGGCTTTTAATCACACGGACGGACGTGCCAGTCACAGATGACAAATACTGTTTGTTCATAGACAAATATTGTTCGTCCAAAAGCGGCTTTTAATCACACGGGCGGATCAGTCATAGACAAATATTGTTTGTTCAAAAGCGGCTTCCCTTTTAATTGTGTTTGGCTGTCTGTAGGGATGAAAATGGTACGGAAACTTTCCGACTTTTCCGCGGAAAAACGGAAACAAAATGGAAATACGGAAACGGAAACGGAATTTCGCAAAACGGAAACGGAAACGGAAACTTTTATGCGGAAACGGAAACGGAACAGCATATTCCGGTGGAACGACCACGGAAACAGAAATTCCGTTTCCGGTAATACGGAACTTTCCGTTTTTTTTGGTACGGAACTTTAGGCAGAACCCAAAATCTGAATATAAAAATAATAACTCCAAAGCGACCATGTTTAATCCTCATGTATTCACACATCGTCTCCCTCTTGACTCATGAGATTTTCTTATATTTTATTTACTCTTAAATTTTTGACAAGTTTGTTGATTTATTTGAATTTTCCTACGTTATTTAAGGACCTTTTTGTTCCGGTGAACATCCGTTAGTTGTTCCGTATCCGCACCGTATTCGCCATGTATCTGCTTCCGACAATATCTGTTTCTGTATTTGTTTTCGGTGTTTCTGTATTCGTTTTCGCTTCCGTAAAAAATATGAAAACAAATGTGGCACAGCTCAGTTCCGTCCGTATCCGCTCCGTTTTCATCTCTAGTCTCCACTCCAGTCTCCAACCACCGACTGCTCCGCATCCAGGGTCGCAAATCCATCGCCATAGTTTGGATCTCAGCTGCCGACTGGAGCCTCACCAGATTCCTGGACGCACTGATCTAAAGACCACACCGTACGTGAGTGGTGTTGCTTCTCCATCAATTGGTTTGCCTCCTTCTAGCTGGTCCTGTAGTTTTTCCTTTCTATCTAGAAACTGAGTAGGTGTGGACGTATCTAGTTCTAGTACATGGTTAATTTTGCTTCAGTCGTTCTGTGGTTTGGGGCGCATGGCCGATCGATCGATACTTTGGCTGATATACATTCAGATCAAAGAAATATGCTGCCTATCAAATACGTGTAGACACATTACTTCCTGATGGTTTCTTACAAATCTGAATACTAATTGCTGCTAACGATGGTTCTCATCTAGGAATTTATTAGTACACATGCATAAGCCTGGGAGAAGGCATGGTCGGCATCAGTAGTAGTTGCCTGAGTTTAATATATTTGAAGCCTGCTCTGTTTATAAATACAAATATGTGCTCATCGTTCCAATAATTAATTTGCTAACACAGCAAGCGCTAGACATGATTTATAAGTATACATAACCGTGTCTAGCATTTCTGAGAGTGATTTCATCAACAGATTTGAGGATTCCTGGTACCGATAATAATTCTTCCATTGAACATCGAGATTAAGGCAAGTGCATGACGAACCACTGCTCTTTGTTTGTGTCCATTCTGTGATTGTTCGATTGATTGTTCTCATTGTGTGAGATCTTTTTCTTATATGATTGTTCAGTTCAATCCTATTCGGTTCTTTCGATTCTATTTCTTTCAGAAAGATTACACTTTCCTAATTTCATAGCTAAGTCGGTGAGAAACTGTTCACAAGCGGCTAGTTCCGATAAAGTTCGGTGAGAACCATTGCTTGTGAGCTAGTCCGATGGCTAACCTTCATGTCAGTCCGGTGAGAGACTGTCCCGAGTGGCTACTCTGATAAAGTTCGGTGAGAACTGTCAGCTCGTGGGCTAGTCCGGAGTACATATTCAAATATTCAATTTCATGCTTTCATATGACAATGATGTTATCAGTAAATTGTTCTGTGATTAACTGTTCGTTTGGCTCTAATTGTACTTGCTGAGTATTTCATACTCATTCGTGCTTTTCATTTTGTTTTCAGGTAATAAGTAAGCGGTATTTGCATGGGAGACGGGCGTAGCGCACCTACCAAATTACTCGATCACATATTTGTAGACAATGCTTAGTGAACAATTATGCTGCTATCCTAGTAGTTGAGCGTCTTGGTGTCTTAACTACTCGTGTCTTTTGAAAATACTTGTGCGAGCCTTTGGTCGATCAGATCTTATTTCCATATGAATGCTAGTGGAATGGTGAATGATAAATTATGCGAACTGTTTTCATACCATCATTTGTACATTTATAAAATTGCTCGGGATCCTTTCCCACCAATTCTTCTCTCTATACGTAATAAAAAGAGATTCAGGTGGGTGCTTTGCACCCCCCGGTGACCCCTCTAAAAAAAAGGACCGTGCTGAACAAAGCGGAGCCGTCTTCCAGCTATGAGACCAACGAACGTATGTCAGCTGTACACTGTTCCGGTGCGGCCACAGATAAACTTCCCTGTCGGATACCCCTAATTAATTAACACGTTCGTGGAGTACAGTCTTGGTCGCCGTAACTTGTTCACGAGATTGTGCAAGATCGGTTACATGCTTTGGCTGATACATAACAGAGTGACAAGCTAGATCAACATGAACAGAATTACGAGTGTGATTGCCCGAATGTTCAAACAAGAAAAAAGGCTACAAGCTGCATACCAACTGAATACTAAGAAATTTACATAGCCTATTACGAAACCGTCGCTTATATATACTGGGACATAATTAAATGCACTGACCATCACTACGGGAAACCGTCAAAACGCCGACGGCGGCCCGCCGTCGGCGTAGCAAAGATCGCCGTCGGCGTAGGCCTACGCCGACGGCCGCCGTCGGTGTATCGGCGTCGGCGTAGGACGCTGTCGGCGTATGAAAACTGCCGTCGGCGACTCCGCAGTGGGACCCACAAAACGGACGTCGAACGTCTCCGTCTGCTCCACCTATACGCCGACGGCAGTGCCGTCGGCCTAGGCTGCCACGTGTGCTGATCTGGTGCGTCTGGAGGAGTTGACGCCGACGGCAATGCCGTCGGCGTAGGTATGACCATATGGTCCTCCAGCGTCGACGTGGCGCCATCCTGTGCGTCCCCACAGCATCCTACGCCGACGGCAGCCTTGACCATATTTTCAGTTTCTGAAACTTTTTGCTGCTGGTTTCTGGCGCATTTTAAATACAATTAAAATTGCACAAATTATAAAACATCACAGAAACATCAAATAAAACATCACATACATATCCAAATGACACAAACATGATTCAAATTCATCCAAGCATTCATACAAACTCCAAACAAGTTCGAATTCACACACGCTACACCCGAACACATCCTACACCTCCCGAGAGCCCGAGGCCGATGATTCCTTGCCTTGGCTCATCTTGGTCAATCACCTGCATTGAGAAAGGATAAACTTTTAAGCATGTTGAAAAATGTAGTAAATAAGAATAAAGACGTAATGCAATTAAAAGAAGCATGTTGAAAGACTAAGCATGTTGAAAAGTAAATAGTACGCAAAAGGACATAAAAGACCCTCACCCCTAATCATCACTCTCATAGTTAAGTCCTGGGTTCTCATCATCACTATCAACATCACTATCACGAGTGTTGTATATTGGAACCTCCTCGCACGATGGAGGCTCATCATCGTCATCACTATCACTCTGTAACTTGTTGAGCATATCTATATCCTTTAGATTCACCACTACGTCACCACCTGTTTGTGCATTGTCCTCGCGGTCCTCAAGACCTTGTATGCCAAAGTCCCCAAAGGTTTGTTCCTCTTGATAGAAAATCCCCTCGTATGTTTTAGGGTCAATGTTGTTGTAATCGTCTTCGGAGGGCATGGGTAGCTTACCACGTGGCGATACATGGAACACGACTTCCCAACCAATGAGTCCCTCTTTCTTGCATGGGTAGGGCAAATAAT
This sequence comes from Poa pratensis, assembly GCA_947311845.1. NCBI lineage: Eukaryota > Viridiplantae > Streptophyta > Magnoliopsida > Poales > Poaceae > Poa > Poa pratensis. The sequence goes on along the minus strand of CAMZMU010000020.1, from coordinate 14,514,267 downwards.
AAACTTGAAAGGCTTGGTGAGCCACAACAAAGACATCGGATCCATGTAGGTGGTTGAAGGCTTAACTTCAACTAACCCAATGGAAGGGGTACTTTTGGTTCCATGCTCAGGGTCGAACCAGTGGCATTTGAACACAACAAGCTTGAGTGATATGTTCGTGTTATTGAACGTCAGCTCATATACGTTCTGTAACCTTCCGTAGTAATCATAATTACCGGCTCCTTTGGTGAAGACCCCGGTATTTATAGTCTTTGCATTAGGCCGACTGTTCTGGTGATGCTCTGTATGGAAGCGGTACCCATTCACATCATACTTCTCATACTTCTCGACTCTACGGTTACAACCTTGGGAGACACATCTCAACTCATCTGACATCACAACGTTGGCATCAGCTCCCTACAAGTACAAATTGTTTTGTGCATTAGTAAGAGGGATAAGACACGAATTGCAAGGTAGAAGGGACAGGTTTGAAATTACCTTTTCCCTGAACCAAACCGTGAATTTTTTCTTTCCGGGGGCAGGCTCTTTCAAAAGAGTGTCCAACGCGGCTTCATTGGGTCCATCTGATGTTCCCGACCACATTTCATCCGTGAATTGACTAAAAGGAGAAAATACGTATTAGAACGAAATCATGTAGTAGTTGCAAAGTAATTTGTTCCCCATTTTACCTAAGGAAACTGCCCTCTTCTCCCTGCTCGTCGTGGGTCACTTCCTTCATGTTCATAAGCACATAGAGCATTATGCACTCCAGCTCATCATTGGTCAAGTTATACCTTGTTGGGCCACCGCTCTTGCCACCGGGACACTGGAAGAGGACGAGCTTGGGGTCTCGCTTGGGCTCGTCGACATTGTACCGAGAGGCCTGGTTATGCATAGTGGGAACATCATCGGGGTAGTACGTTAGCCTGGCGTCTGCCATCTCCTGAGGATAGTTGCCTCGGCTATGATGACTCAATCTTATTTTTGTTTCCACATTTGGTTCGAATATACTTAAACTCTCTCTCAATACAAAACTGCCAACGAAACTGCACCGGTCCACCCAAGAGTACCTCATTCGCAAGATGCACAACAAGATGTGCCATCGGAGTAAAGAAGCCTGGCGGAAATATCGTCTCTAAGTTGCACAGCAACTCCGGCACTAGTTCATGCAGCTTCTGAATAATCAGGGGACATACTTGCTTAGCACAGAGCGTGCGGAAGAAATGGCTCAACTCCGCGAGCACTCGCCAGACACGGTCGGGGAGATACCCTCGAACCATCACCGGTAGCAGCCGCTCAATCCATATATGATAGTCGTGACTCTTGAGCCCGGTGACTTTTCCGATTGTATATTGACTCCCTTACTTATATTCGAACAATAGCCATCAGGGAACATCACGACGAATTTGAGCCAATGGAATGCCTCAGACTTTGCATACTATTAAGGCAGAAGTCAGCATGCGGCTTGAACCAGTTCTTTTGACGGCCTTCAGGAGGCTTCATGTGCATTCTCTCCCTATCACAGAGCTTCTTAACATCAACTCTAGCCTTAACATTATCCTTCGACTTCTCAGGAATGTTCAGGATGTGTGAAAGAGGGACTCTCCAACATTCTTTTCGGTGTGCATCACATCGATGCTATGGGGAAGTTCGAGGTCCTTGTAATATTCGAGTTGCGTCAAGCCTGCCACGTGAGTCCAGTTGTGCGCACACCATATCCCACATATCGTGGGCCTTTTCCCTGGGCAGGCACGAGAGCACTTAGCTCGGCGTCAACAGCTGCACCATCGAAAGTTGGTATCGCTTTTTCTTCACGCTCAACTCTGCCCTTCTTGAAGTTCTTTTTGTCTTCTCTAAACGATGCCCTCTTTTGAGGAACTTTCGATGTGTGTCAAACGCGGAATACTTCCGTCCCGCCGTTAGCCACATGAACTCAAGTCGGTTCCTGCACACTGGGCATGGCCACTTACCAGCTGTACACCATCCGCAGAATAGGGCGTACCCGGGCATGTCATGCATGGAATTGTGATACCAAACTTTCATCAAGAAGTTTGTCTTCGATGCACGATCATATGTCAACGTCCCGTGGTGCCAAGAGTGGTTCAGATCATCCACAATTGGCTGCATGTACACACTTAAATTCTTCCCCGGATATTCAGGACCTGGAATGATCAGCGAGAGGAATATGGTCTTCTTTGCATTAGGGCTCCAGGAGGGAGATTGAGCGGAATAACAAACACGGGCCAGCAGCTGTACGAGGTAGTCGACAAACCATATGGATTGAATCCATCGGTTGCTATCGCGATTCTCACGTTTCGAGCATCTGCTGCCTCATCGGGGTGGTTCGCATCAAAGTTCTTCCATGCCGTACCATCAGATGGATGTCCCATCAATTCCCGGTCGTGCTCATCCTTGTATCTCTTCCCCGTTTTGTGCCATTGCATCTGTGTGGCAGACTCTTTGTTCATGTAAAGCCGCTTGATTCTTTGTATGAATGGGAGGTAACGAAGAATCTTAACGGCGACATTTGACTGCGTCTTCGTACCATCGGCTCCTTTTACCACATGATACCTAGAGGCCTTACACAAGATACAGTACTTGTCATTGGCAAACTGTTTCCAAAACAAAAGGCATCCTTTTGGACAACAATCTATCTTCTGATAATCCATGCTGAGATCTCGCAGGATTTTCTTCGTTTCGTACATGCTTTGAGGCAGACAATGCCCTTCAGGCAACAGGTTACCAGTTGTTTGCAGATGCGCTTCAAAGCATGAACGGGTGCTGCCATACTGGAGCTTGTTGGCTAGTGCTTGCGAGATGGCATCGAGCTGAGAAACTTTTGCACCCTCGTACAGAGGCCTCTGAGACGAGGCCATCATATCAAAGAAGGCCTTCGCGGTTGGCTCTGGGTCCTCTGGTTGACGCGGTTCCTCCGGTTCACGCGGTTCCTCCGGTTCTGGAGGTTCCTCCGGTTCCTCCTGTGATGGTGGCGAATCTGGCATGTCGCCAGCACGGAGATCATCTAGCCAGTTTCTAATCCCATCATCTTCATTGCCATTGATCCGCTGCCGCATCACCCTGCCACTCTCGCGCTCGTACTCATCAAAGTTGACTGTCGTCACGAAGTTCGGCATATACCCACGAGAGAAGAGGTGTTTAATCATATCATCCTTTCCCTGACGTGTACGAAACTTGCAACGAGGGCAAGGGCACTGTCCACGAGCGCCTGACTCTGAACCCTTACGCGCTAACTCCTTCACTAACAAATGCGTCTTCCATACCCACTCATCTGTTTTGTCAACCAAACTAGTTCGGCCACTGTACATCCACCCATTATCTGCCATCCTCTGCTGCTTTACTGTGAGCCAAATAATAATAACATGAAATTAAATGCATCATATTTTTATTTTCTTGCATGCAATGTCACCATTTTATTACGGCCAAATTTTATCTTTTACAACATGCAAGGGTTCACATACACTTCTAATAGGTAGGGGCCTATCCCGCCCGAGTACGTGTAGATCGAGTCGTGTCCCATGTTCTACCCCGACCCGAGACGGAATTTCGGCAGCACCTCCCCGCTGTTCTTCAGAATACACGTCTCGAGCTTGTCAAGCCGAGAGGGTGTGCATCCGAAGAACAACAGGGAGGTGCTGCCGAAATTCCGTCTCAGGAAGGGGTAGAACGTGGAACACGACCCGATCTACACGTACTCGGACTGTCCAACAGGACAACCCGGAAGTGTTACGGTTATAAATATGCAAAGATGGACAATCCTGCATATTTATAAATTTGTAACCCTTCCGGATGGGATCTGACTCGGGTTACGCGACTGACTTGGTGATCTAGACCAAAATAAACCTATGCAGCAAGAGAGGCGAAAGATTTATACCCTCGAAGCGTGATCGGTGGCCGGAGAAGGTCGAGGACGTGCTCCGGAAGAGGGCGACAAAACAAAGGGCACCGAGGCGGCCCCTCCTCAGCTGGAGAAGCCGCGACGACGCGCGGGACCGACGGTGCTGGCTGGCGGGAAGCTACGTCATCTAAAAAGTACAAACAATCGAAATATATAAGCAAATATCCCTCCATTTTACCTAATAATTAAACATAAAACAGAATAAACCATAGAACGATGTAACCATATTAGCTAAACATAACACATATAGACAAGTAGCACAATAATACATAGGTAGCATGCATGATAAGTCTAGCAGTACAACAGGTAGCAAGATAAGTCTAGTAGTACGACAGGTAGGATGATAGACATCCTAAACTCGACTCGCGCCGGTGTCAGTGACGTCGTCCAAGCGGTCCCAACAAGAGGACAGGCTGCTGCTAGAGTCCTCGCCCTGCTGCTGCGTGCCGGAGGGGCCGGCCTCGCCCTGCCCGCGCTGCTGCCGGCTCTCGCTGAAGACCTGGTACTGGACCGCCATCACCTGGGGATCAAGGAGGAGATCCTTGACCAAGGGGTCATCCTCCTCGCGCTGGTGGCGCGCCCTGAGCAGCCTCTCTGCCTGTCGGTGCTCCCTCTCCTCGGCCTCGTCGCGATCCTCATGCCATCTGGCGCTAACAATGCGCCACGCGCCGCTCATCCTCAAAGTTGAGGATCGCTCTCGCCCCAAAGTGCTGGACCGCCGCGCAGTCGTAGGCGCGGGCCGCCTGCCACGGGCACCTGAAAGTACCAAGCTGGATCTTCCTGTGATCCACTGTGATCTGAGCTGCCCAAGTCGGGATCTTCGTGTGTCTCCGATGAACACCACGAAACCGTCGCTCCGGCTCCGACATGATACTTAGTTAAGCAAAAGCATTTGATACACGGGTTAGTCAAGGAAGCATAGATAAAAGCATTTGACAACATCGATTTCTTACCCTCGAAGCGTGATCGACGGCGAAGATCTTCCGCCGACACCCTCCGTCGACAATCCCCACTCTCACGCTCCACACATACTCCTGCACGAGAAACAAAATAAAGAATGTTAATTGCTACACCAAAATCATTGTAACTATTTGACATATTAAGTTTTAGCAGTATCTTTGGTTAATCAAATTGCCTTCATTCTTTTTTATTATTATTGCCTTATTTAAGTATCATTTCAATCTACCTAAACGACGCTTTCCTAAACATAATCAAATTGCCCGAGGCTGGAATCGACAACAAATGATACCACAACAACGAGCTTAATTTTTTACCATTTTCAGAAACATGTAGAATTAGATTGATTTTGTCAACAAAATACATTTCTAACATCATAATCAATTATACAATTACAAAGGAACACGAGTATAAAATGACTACAAAGAACAAGAAAACTACATGTAAAATAGTGCTACATTTTGACTTAGATTCCTACAAAGAATTTCTAATTCATCTACATTTTGAATAAACCTAATTCATCTACAGACTAATTCATCTAGGCAAACCGGCGCGGCCGAGGCGAGCGGCAGGGTCAAGTTTGGGGTGGCGGCGCGGCGAGATTGAACCGGCAGGGACGCAGCCGCGCAGGGCAGGTCGGCAGAGGGACTCACCGTGGAGGGCTCGGCAGAGGGGCGGTGCCGGCGGCGCACCGGGGCACCACGAGCGGCGCGGGGAGGAGTCGAGGAGGCAGGAGGGCCGGCGACGGAGCGGCAGGAGGCACCACGAGCGGCGCGGGGAGGAGGGCCGGCGACGGAGCGGCAGGAGGCACCACGAGCGGCGCGGGGAGGAGGGCTGGCGACGGAGCGGCAGGAGGCGACGGAGCTTGGCACGGCGCGAGAGATGTGCAGCGTGGCTGGGTGGATAAGGTGGAGATGGGCGGTGCGGGGCGGTAGGATATTTGTGGCTGGGTAAGGTGGACCTACGCCGACGGCAATGCCGTCGGCGTTCTCTTTTTCCTTTTTGTAATATTATTTAATTTTAATATTGTAAATCATTAGAATTTATTACATTATAAATTTGTAGAGTTTTATTATAATTTATTTTATTATATCGTATGACCACACGCAAATTTTTAAGTGATTCCGACACTTTAGCTATCCGGTTTTATTGCGCCCGTAGTCCGGTAGGACCCGCATATCTACCCCCGAGCTTGGACATTTTACAGCACACAACACACTTGTATACATATGGTACGGCACAACCTTGGTTCCGGCGGGGTTCCGACGCTCCGGTGCCCCGCTTCGGCGAAACCCTGAATCCGCTGGAAAAAGCCAAACGTTTTCGTCTACCCCCATAGACGTGCGTCGAAAGGGGGTAGGCCAGTGGAGTTTTTTGCTTGGTTGTGTTAGGTTAGGCCATAGGAAGGTGAGAAACCAAAGTCTACCCAAATCAACACAAGATTTCATCCGGTTCGCCCGAAACGAGAGTTTTCACCTCTAAGTGCAGAAACTCACTAGAGAGAAAGTGAAGCCGGTCACACCCGGAGTAGGATATTGCACATTTACAACACACAACACACTTGTATACATATGGTATGGCACATCCAAGGTTTTGGTGGGGTTCCGATGCTCCGATGCCCCGCTTCGGTGAAACCCCGAATCCGCTGGGAAAACCCTAACGTTTTCGTCTACCCCCATAGACGTGCGTCGAAAGGGGGTAGGCAAGTGGACTTTTCTGCTTGGTTGTGTTAGGTTAGGCCAGAGGAAGGTGAGAAACCAAAGTCTACCCCAAATCAACACAAGATTCCATCCGGTTCGCCCGAAACGGGAGTTTTCACCTCTAAGTGCAGAAACTCACTAGAGAGAAAGTGAAGCCGGTGAAGCCGGTCACACCCCGGAGTAGGATATTGCACATTTACAACACACAACACACTTGTATACATATGGTATGGCACATCCTAGGTTTTGGTGGGGTTCCGATGCTCCGATGCCCCGCTTCGGCGAAACCCCGAATCCGCTGGGAAAACCCTAACGTTTCGTCTACCCCCATAGACGTGCGTCGAAAGGGGGTAGGCAAGTGGACTTTTCTTCTTGGTTGTGTTAGGTTAGGCCAGAGGAAGGTGAGAAACCAAAGTCTACCCCAAATCAACACAAGATTCCATCCGGTTCGCCCGAAAGGGGAGTTTTCACCTCTAAGTGCAGGAGCTCACTATAAAGAAAGTGAGGCCGGTGAAGCCGGTCACACCCCGGAGTAGGATATTGCACATTTACAACACACAACACACTTGTATACATATGGCATGGCACAACCTAGGTTTGGGTGGGGTTCCGATGCTCCGGGGCCCCGCTTCGGCGAAACCCTGAATCCGCTGGAAAAACCCTAACGTTTTCGTCTACCCCCATAGACGTGCGTCGAAAGGGGGTAGGCCAGTGGAGTTTTTTGCTTGGTTGTGTTAGGTTAGGCCATAGGAAGGTGAGAAACCAAAGTCTACCCCAAATCAACACAAGATTCCATCCGGTTCGCCCGAAACGGGAGTTTTAACCTCTAAGTGCAGAAACTCACTAGAGAGAAAGTGAAGCCGGTGAAGCCGGTCACACCCCGGAGTAGGATATTGCACATTTACAACACACAACACCCTTGTATACATATGGTATGGCACATCCTAGGTTTTGGTGGGGTTCCGATGCTCCGATGCCCCGCTTCGGCGAAACCCCGAATCCGCTGGGAAAACCCTAACGTTTTCGTCTACCCCCATAGACGTGCGTCGAAAGGGGGTAGGCCAGTGGAGTTTTTTGCTTGGTTGTGTTATGTTAGGCCATAGGAAGGTGAGAAACCAAAGTCTACCCCAAATCAACACAAGATTCCATCCGGTTCGCCCGAAACGGGAGTTTTCACCTCTAAGTGCAGAAACTCACTAGAGAGAAAGTGAAGCCGGTGAAGCCGGTCACACCCCGGAGTAGGATATTGCACATTTACAACACACAACACACTTGTATACATATGGTATGGCACATCCTAGGTTTTGGTGGGGTTCCGATGCTCCGATGCCCCGCTTCGGCGAAACCCCGAATCCGCTGGGAAAACCCTAACGTTTTCGTCTACCCCCATAGACGTGCGTCGAAAGGGGGTAGGCCAGTGGAGTTTTTTGCTTGGTTGTGTTAGGTTAGGCCATAGGAAGGTGAGAAACCAAAGTCTACCCCAAATCAACACAAGATTCCATCCGGTTCGCCCGAAACGGGAGTTTTCACCTCGAAGTGCAGAAACTCACCAGAGAGAAAGTGAAGCCGGTGAAGCCGGTCACACCCCGGAGTAGGATATTGCACATTTACAACTCACAACACACTTGTATATATATGGTATGGCACATCCTAGGTTTTGGTGGGGTTCCGATGCTCCGATGCCCCGCTTCGGCGAAACCCCGAATCCGCTGGGAAAACCCTAACGTTTTCGTCTACCCCCATAGACGTGCGTCGAAAGGGCGTAGGCCAGTGGAGTTTTTTGCTTGGTTGTGTTAGGTTAGGCCATAGGAAGGTGAGAAACCAAAGTCTACCCCAAATCAACACAAGATTCCATCTGGTTCGCCCGAAAGGGGAGTTTTCACATCTAAGTGCAGGAACTCACTAGAGAGAAAGTGAAGTCGGAGAAGCCGGTCACACCCCGGAGTAGGATATTGCACATTTACAACACACAACACACTTGTATACATATGGTATGGCACAACCTAGGTTTTGGTGGGGTTCCGATGCTCCGATGCCCCGCTTCGGCGAAACCCCGAATCCGCTGGGAAAACCCTAACGTTATCGTCTACCCCCATAGACGTGCGTCGAAAGGGGGTAGGCAAGTGGACTTTTCTGCTTGGTTGTGTTAGGTTAGGCCATAGGAAGGTGAGAAACCAAAGTCTACCCCAAATCAACACAAGATTCCATCCCGGTTCGCCCGAAAGGGGAGTTTTCACCTCTAAGTGCTGAAACTCACTAGAGAGAAAGTGAAGTCGGTGAAGCCGGTCACACCCCGGAGTAGGATATTGCACATTTACAACACACAACACACTTGTATACATATGGTATGGCACAACCTAGGTTTTGGTGGGGTTCCGACGCTCCGATGCCCCGCTTCGGCGAAACCCCGAATCCGCTGGGAAAACCCTAACGTTTTCGTCTACCCCCATAGACGTGCGTCGAAATGGGGTAGGCAAGTGGACTTTTCTGCTTGGTTGTGTTAGGTTAGGCCATAGGAAGGTGAGAAACCAAAGTCTACCCCAAATCAACACAAGATTCCATCCGGTTCGCCCGAAAGGGGAGTTTTCACCTCTAAGTGCAGGAGCTCACTATAAAGAAAGTGAGGCCGGTGAAGCCGGTCACACCCCGGAGTAGGATATTGCACATTTACAACACACAACACACTTGTATACATATGGCATGGCACAACCTAGGTTTGGGTGGGGTTCCGACGCTCCGGGGCCCCGCTTCGGCGAAACCCTGAATCCGCTGGAAAAACCCTAACGTTTTCGTCTACCCCCATAGACGTGCGTCGAAAGGGGGTAGGCCAGTGGAGTTTTCTGCTTGGTTGTGTTAGGTTAGGCCATAGGAAGGTGAGAAACCAAAGTCTAACCCAAATCAACACAAGATTCCATCCGGTTCGCCCGAAAGGGGAGTTTTCACCTCTAAGTGCAGGAGCTCACTAGAGAGAAAGTGAGGCCGGTGAAGCCGGTCACACCCCGGAGTAGGATATTGCACATTTACAACACACAACACACTTGTATACATATGGCATGGCGCAACCTAGGTTTGGGTGGGGTTCCGACGCTCCGGGGCCCCGCTTCGGCGAAACCCTGAATCCGCTGAAAAAACCCTAACGTTTTCGTCTACCCCCATAGACGTGCGTCGAAAGGGGTAGGCCAGTGGAGTTTTTTGCTTGGCTGTGTTAGATTAGGCCATAGGAAGGTGAGAAACCAAAGTCTAACCCAAATCAACACAAGATTCCATCCGGTTCGCCCGAAAGGGGAGTTTTCACCTCTAAGTGCAGGAACTCACTATAAAGAAAGTGAGGCCGGTGAAGCCGGTCACACCCCGGAGTAGGATATTGCACATTTACAACACACAACACACTTGTATACATATGGCATGGCGCAACCTAGGTTTGGGTGGGGTTCCGACGCTCCGGGGCCCCGCTTCGGCGAAACCCTGAATCCGCTGGAAAAACCATAACGTTTTCGTCTACCCCCATAGACGTGCGTCGAAAGGGGGCAGGCCAGTGGAGTTTTTAATATATATATATATATAAATTACAACTACATTAAATATTATATAGAGAAATAAAGAAATGAATATTACATACAAAAATAAATGAAAAAGGAACAACTAAACGCCGACGGCACTGCCGTCGGCGTATAAGCGATGCTGGACGGGCAACTTTGTTCTGTCACGGCGCCCTTTTGTACGCCGACGGGATTTACTTCGCCGACGGCGGCCGTTGGGCACGGTGAGGCTACGCCGACGGCGCTTCGTACGCCGACGGCTTGTTGGTCGTCTGCCCTAGGTCGTGCTGTACGCCGACGGCCCCGACATTTGGCCGTCGGCGTACATGGAGGCCGTCGGCGTTTTGACGGTTTCCCGTAGTGCATACGCCACACAGTCACTGCATAATATGTTCACAGGACAGTCCACAAAGCAGTAGGTCGACTGTTAACTCATTCATATCGCAGTGTCTCCTCGGCCTCCTCCGCCCTTGGCCAAACGCGAGCTGCTGATGCATGTTCTCTTGCACCGCCCGCGGCCCCGTGCGTGTGCACCTGCTGATGATGGGCACGGTCTCCCCTTGGTGCTCTGCTTGCTTGCGCCCGTGATGTGGCTGTGGATCGGCACCGGCACCCGGAGCTCACCACGGAGGACTTCGGCGTTGCTTGCACTCCCTGTGTTTGCAGCGTAGGCACACTTGGTGACGTTCGTGCACAGCGCCTCGACATGTGTTAACTACTCTCTAGGAATCTCTCCAATTCATCACACACGAGTACTGGGTTCGATTACAAGGAGCAACAATCTCTGGATACAGGCACAATTGTGCAAAGGAAGAAGCAGGAAAGGGAGGTAGGGTTCAGAGCCGAGGTGGGAGAGGAGGTGCTGCCGCCGTGCCGGGTTCGCCTGATCCAACTTGGATGCCCTGCTCCGTTGCTTCTCTGCGTATACTTGTAGCTTGTGCGACCCAGCAGCCGCGTGTGACGGTGGTTGGGCCACAGCCCACAGCATCGGCCCATGATATGTAGAGGGTTGCTAACACCCCTCCCTCCTTGAAATACGGCTTGACCCCAAGCCGTGGTTGTAGAGGAACCAAGAAGATCTGAGCCGCCGGGGTCCCAAGGAACTTGCATTACCTTGAGGCCATTAGAGTCCAGAGAGTGGAGGAAGTCAATGTCATTGTCATGGAGGAGGTAACAACTAGCAGAGTTCAGTGCATGCCTCCCTCCTTGAAAAACTGCATGTCGATCAAACTCCAGAAACAAGGGCAGTGCAGGCCTTCCCTGGTACCCGCATAAGAAGCAGCAGCACGCATTATGTGTATGTGACAGCTCAATCGTAATGAGACAAACATGAGCACAAGGTTGCCACGCAATCTGGCAATGAATCATCTCCTGATGGTGCAGTAGCAACACCTCACAAATGACCATGCTAGATGAATCAGCTTCTGGTATATCACACAACAAAAAATAGAGCCACTGGTCCTTCATGAAGTTACACCAATGACAATCAGTCTGCAACATCACATGCGCAAATATGTCAGACTTGGAAATGAACTCGTCCTCAGGAGAAAATATGTGCATTGACCACAACCGCAGGTGTATGTCATCCGACTGTCGCAACAATTTCAGGTTTATGAAGGGGCTGTTAGCGACAACCATCATACAATACTTGTAAGCAGAATTCCATGTGGTATTTGTTCCCAGATCAAGCTTACGGTCAGCAGGACAAGTACTGTGAGCTGCAAGATGAGTAACCCCAATTTGCAAAGGAAACCAAGCTCTGTGAGCTATCTGAACCAATTGCTCCCAGCCGAAATTTCTATGATGATATGCATGAGTCAGCCTGGTATTTGGTTGTACTGAACAAGTAACAACCATCTGCACAGAAAACTCATCACTGAATATGTTCACGTTTGCAGTGAAAACTGTTGCAAACCACCATAAATCCATGTATTTCAGAACAGCGGACCGGATAAGGAGCAGAGTACCACGACTGATTGCACAATACGCAAATTGCCAGTTCCAAGAGTTTTTCCCTTGTGCTGCTGGTCGTGGCTTGAGAGTTGTAAGCAAGCTATGGTCAAAATATATACTCTGAAACGTTAGCTTCATGAGACAAACACCATGAACAGTTTGGGAACAGGAAACTTTGGTGAAATCAGAGAGAACTACTTGCTGTCCTGAATCCCATGGTACTTGCATATGTACTACAGTGGCACAATTCCTAGGCCAATAAGAAGCATCATGAATTGCACCGTGGACAAAAGCTTCAGGTGTAGGATCAATTGACAAAAGGTTCAGGTCATGGTTTGTATGGGCTTGTTGCACACAATAACTAGCAAACCCACAATATTCAACAAATAAGAGCACATCATCCGAGCAGTTCCATTCACAAGAATTGCACAAGTCATGCGTAATGATGTGACCAGTGGAGGTGACGAGATTACCACAGAAGTCTGACATTTGGTATTCGATAGCAACACAACCTTCTGCCCGGAAACTGTCAGAACTGCACTGCCTGAATGCCTTCTCAACGAACTTACTTGGAAACTCACAGTCATTGATCTCCCTGAAAGATGGCCATGGCAAGGGCCGTGTCTCATCTCCATCGGCATGAAAACCCACAAAAGAAGGACATGGCATAGGACGTTGTACATGAAACTTAGGTGCGAGAATGGACGAGAACTCACACCTCATGGCTAGGGGCAACGCTGCAGCAGGGATGTTGTTGCTGTCGATGCTGTCCTCGGTCGGAGACGCAACCAACACAGGGGCGGCCACTAGATGTTGAGGTCGGCAAACCCTCAAACAGTTGGTGGGCGTCGAGGCAACGCCATTGACGGCTTGGTCGTAGATGGTTCCGTCACTTGCTGTAGGTGCAACAAGCACGGGGTCGATGTCGACAGGAGCCGTGTGCACCATATGCGCCGTCGTTGGGGTCGGTGCTGACCTCGACTCGGCGGTGTAACACCCCAGGCCTTCCATCGAGCAGGTTGCAGACAAAGTAGTGGTGAAGCCGCTGGAAGCAGGAAGGACGATCTCGGGGCCCCTCCCGAGGATGGCTGGCGTCGCCCTGTCGCTGGGAACCACGAAATTGACCGCCGCCGTCGCGGATGCAGCCTCGTCGTCGAAGATTCTGTCACTTGCCGCCGCTGCATCGAGCACAGGGATGACGCCACCGGTGGTCGTGGGCGCCGTCATGCTGACCTTCCGCGCCAACGGATCGAGTGGATCCACCGCGGATGCCTCCTCCGCGCTGCTGCCCTTGTCACGTTCGACTTGCTCCTGGAGTAAGTCCACGGCCGGCTTCCAGGTACCGAATGCCTCGGCGATCGACTGCTTGATCGATTGCTTGAGTTCACCGTGAATCTCGGCGAAGAATTCCTTGAGATCGGCCTTCATGATTGGCTCCATGGTCGATGGCATGGTGTGGATGGGGGAAATCGGTGAGGAAAAATGGGGAAAATTTTCAAGAAGGGTGATGGGACGGCTCTGATACCATATGTTAACTACTCTCTAGGAATCTCTCCAATTCATCACACACGAGTACTGGGTTCGATTACAAGGAGCAACAATCTCTGGATACAGGCACAATTGTGCAAAGGAAGAAGCAGGAAAGGGAGGTAGGGTTCAGAGCCGAGGTGGGAGAGGAGGTGCTGCCGCCGTGCCGGGTTCGCCTGATCCAACTTGGATGCCCTGCTCCGTTGCTTCTCTGCGTATACTTGTAGCTTGTGCGACCCAGCAGCCGCGTGTGACGGTGGTTGGGCCACAGCCCACAGCATCGGCCCATGATATGTAGAGGGTTGCTAACACCATGCTGCCCCCTCGATGCAGATGTAGCAGAACTCCGCCGGCAGACCTTCACGTGGCACCGATGACGGCAGGTGGCGGGACGCTTGCGGCGGCGCTTCTTCCGGCCCGCGGTGCACCAGTCGCCACCCCAGCCACCTCCGCCTCGGCTTGGGACCTCACGACGACCGAGGCGATCCGTCCAACAGCTTGTGGGCACCTGGCCACAGCCACAGGTGTGGGATCCGCGGCCGCACTCGCCGGGGGTGCCTACCGCTGCGAAGCACCTTGCAGTAGCACCTTCTCTTGCTGCCGCCGTGGTTGGTGGAAGGGGCCGGAAAAGGAAGGCAGTGGATGAGGAAGACTGGAAGAGCAGGGAAGGGAGGCTGGATGGGGTATAGGGTGGAATCAAGCCAGCGGAGGATGGACCTAGCTCCTTCATTCCATCTTCAGGATGGGCCTATTTTGATTGCTGGAGAGCTGCTGCGCAATGTCCTCCTTTACTGCGCGTTTTCCTTCATCAGATACCGAACCTTTTCCGGAAAATGGTCTTCAGTATCCGCAATGAGTACTTCCTTGATACTTGGGAGAAATTCCAGACCAGAAAAATCACATACAGAATTTTTCAGCCTCAGGACCTCAAGTTTCTGCATTGATGTGGGCACAAAAATTACTGATCCCTGCGCCTGCTCAAGCTCGAGTACCTCGAGGCTTCTGAAAAGGCCACTCAGGAACGTAACAGATTGTCCATGGAAAGAGTCATCCAACCAATACAGAATGGATAGGCATGGTAGCTTCCCAACGGCTTGCAGGGCTGCATCGTCCCACACTAGCTTGCTACAAAAACTTGATAGTTTGAGCTTCACGAGATTTTGGAGACCAGCGATCCATCCCGGCAATTTTTCCATAGGACCGTCCAGCTTGAGGCACTGTAGGTTTTTCGGAGGCGGGGACATGGCATGAAAATAGTCACAAAAATCTACTTCACGTGCGCTGAGTGACAAGGACTCAAGGCCAGTGAGATTGGATGAAATGACCGAACATAACTCATGACCATTCTTCTTTTTTATGCCAGACACTGCTAACTTGCGCAGGCTGGTGAGACCTTTTATATCTTGTACGTCCTTCCTCCATCCAAGATGCACAGTCCTCAGCGTGTGCAGTGTTTTCAGTTTCTTCATTCCTCTGACATAGAGACCCTGGCCATAGAGACCAGCGTGAAAAAAGCGAAGCTTCGTAAGCTTGGTCATGATTTTGGGCAGCCGGAATACCCTTGTACCTCTGATGTCTAGCGTCTCAAGTTGACTCAGGTTACCCACCGATTTTGGAATGTAGCGAACGCCGTTGCACGACCTTAGAGAAAGATATCTCAGATGAAGAAGCTTCCGATGTGCTTAACGTGATGACTTACTAAACCTTCTGTTCCTTCTAGGTCCAACACCCGAAGAAATCTCATCTTCTCAGACATGTAAAATGGCCTCCACTTGCCAAACACCGTCAATGACCGTATACAGGACAGCTCCACGGTGCTCTCATACTCACACTTATCTCCCTCCCAATCACTGCTTATGGCAAGGTGACGCACTGCACCGTGAGTGTTCGTCCTGCACCCTTCCTCGAGCCTGAACACCAGATTTTCCTCCATTGATTTTGCAATGCTGATATCACGGATCAGATCGTGTAGCTGGCATGAGTCAAAACCTTGTGTGCTGCAAACTGAATTCCGGGATGGTAATATCATGCTTCTATCTAAAAGTTCCATGAAGTATCTGTCCGCTTCTGAACTGTCCATACAATAGCCTTCTGCCATCCATCGGTACACTAAACGTCTCCGTCTAACATTACGGTCTTCAGGGAAGATGGAAAAGTACAGGAAACAAGACTTGAGATAATATGGTAGGCCATCATAACTTTTCATAAGAACTGTTTTTATGGACTCCAACTTTGATTCATCTCTAGCTCGACTCTGATATGCTCACTCAGTTTCCTCCATTCCACAGCACTTTTAGTTGGTTGGTCAGCCAAGAAGCCACCTATGGTGACTATCGCAAGGGGAAGCCAATTGCACCTTTTAAGGATCAGCTTTGCGGGTTCAACCAACAGGGATAGTCCTTGGTCAAATCTATGGGTTTGTTCCTAAATACCTGTAATTGTGCAAAATATAATTAGTACGCCATTTTACTACTATACGAATACATGATTCCGGTGTAAACCAATGTACCTTTATCTATTAATAACTAGCATGTCCCAATTTGGGTGGCAACTACACAAAATGCTATTTAACAAAGTCAATTTATTTCGCTGCTCTTTCATAGTGATAAATCAATAAACTTCAGGCCCGAACACAGTTTGTGTGTATTAATTGTCCACTTACGAAATGTGTAATCGGACCCTCCGTAAAACATACCACAATACAAGTTAAGTAGTAACTTATTGTGCACATCTCTGAAACAAATTTTTGCGCCAAATTTACATCGACATTCTATATATCCATTTTATGCATGTAAGGTTTTATTTGTAATTTCTGGAAAATTGAATATGTAATTATGCAAAGTTTATAAATGAGAAACAGAAAAGAAATACTCATTTAGCACTGTGTTAATATCAACCCGTTTGGAAAAGCACACCTTAGTTTTCAGCAATTAAAAAAACAAAATCATAGTTACATGATTCTTGTATGCTCTAGTTCCTGTATAATTTAATAATAGAGGTGGTGAATGCATGGAATTTTGTCAGCTTGTAGCTAACCCGGCACTGGATGATGTTATCAGTTTTGGTTAACTATTGAAGCACGCAAAAATATAGCATTTCCTAAATGATGAACCTATAACATGGGTAGATGTGGCCTAATCTCATGTTTCCGCAATGTACTATAAAGTATCTCTTCCAAACAGGGTTGGTATTGTTGCTCTTACAATATACTAATCTTAAATAACCCTTCAAGATTAAACCTAGATATAGATAAACTGAACATCATTGTTTTTGCAAACTATGAAGGTGAATATGTGAGTAATATTCATTCAATACCTTTTTTGTTAAGAGGTTAAATGCATCATTTTCTCCTAGATGGTTGAGCAAACAGATGAACTTTGGTTTTTTGCAACAATATTCAGCAATATCCTTTCTTCTTGTTGTGATCACAACGACTAAGCTTGGATTTTTCATTTCATATAAACATGGAAATACTAAATCCCATTCTGCAGTAGATGATAGATCATCAAGAACAATCAAGCAACTCTTTCCTTCCGAAAGTCTGACCAACAATTCAGTCAACTGACCAACATCCATCGAATATACTTTGTTTTGGGTGTCGCCTTGAAAGTTCGAGGCATCCTTCCTTGCATCATTTTTTCCATCTAGTTGCTCTACCAAAGTCCTAAGGAGATCCTCCAGCTTGAATGGTCGTAAGACCGTGACAAAAGCATGTTTCCAAAACATGTCACTGACCTCTTTTCTCTGCTGAACATCTTTGATCAGAGTGGTTTTTCCAAGGCCACCCATTCCCCACAGTGCGATGACCTCAAATTGCTGGGTGCTAGCTTGTTCTCGAATTAGTTCAATTATATCAGATTTTTCTTTCCCCCGGCCAATAAGCTGAGATTCCTCCTGGACAAATGACATCGTGTTTGCACGTGTGAGTCTCTCTTGCACCATCATTTTTCCATGATCTTCAATAATAGATTGGTCTTCTACTATCTCATTCTTAGCAGTGTAGGGTATGTTTGAGTTGGATACTTGCTTCCCTGAATTTGTTGCCTCACCAGAACTCTGAACACAAGCAAAAAAATAGTTAGACACGTCTTCAGTCATGGGTCACTCAAACATAATATTGAGGAAACGGATCAGTTCATATGCATTACAGCTAGGAAGCAAGATTAATAACACAATGAACCAAGTAAATCAAGCTTGAATGGCATGTATACCGTCAATTTTCCTTAGATAGCCCCGTCAGGCTTGACTTTCATAAAGCTGCACAAAAGAATCGATGTGCGGAAAACAAAACCAACACAAGTTTCTCATGAATCACACCGAAGGTGATATATCCTCTTTATGGAACATGATTTGGAGAAGGCCGTTAATACGAAATTAATCTTATGCATTTGTGAGCAATTGTCTTGACTGAAAATAAACTTTCCCAAAAGTGAGATTTTCTATTTGGGAAAGGCTAAGGATGTGGAACAATGGTACAAACAGATCTTTGGCTGTGAATCTGGTTCTTTACCCTTCAGGTACATTACAGGCGCCTTCACAATTCTAGCATCTCGTGAAAATCTAGTATGACGGTAAAGTGGGAGATAGCAAGACAAGTTACTCTCATATGGAGATCAACTTGTGCTTATTAATGTAGTCCTCTCTGGTCTACCGATGTTTATGTTGTCTTTCATTGAAATACTCAAAGGGGTATGGAAACGTCTCGACCCATGTTCACCAATGTATCTCAAATAGGCCAGCTGGTTTGAGCAAATAGATCACGATTTTTCTGGCAAAGTAATGAGATTAAACATAGTATCAACTGACCAAGGGGAATATTGTAACCCAAACTAGATAGTAAGTTCTCACTGCGTAAATGACTGTTTAAGCTACTTAACAAAGAGGTGGGTGTGGCACGAGTTGTGGGAGGATTGCTTAGGGGACTAGCCTCTATCTCAGCAATACCAATCGTTATACTCCCTCCGGTCCACAAAAACTGTCGCACAAACTGTGTTGGCGTAGTACAAAACTTGTTCACCCAGACGACACAAATTTCGGATCAGAGTGAGTGTTACATTGTGTATCCAAAAAAATGTTTTTCAGTGGCGCAAGTTTTTTTCTCAAGCATACATTGGTTTTAGATAAGCCTAACGGGGAATAAGTGGGAGCTTGGTTCCACTTATCTCAACGGTTGATGATGGTACAACTTTCATATAAGCAAAGATAGATTCATTTGGAAACTAACTGACCTGGGGATGGGATGACTTGGGGATGAGGATGTTTACAGTAAAATCTATGTATGCCGACCTTATGAATGGACATAGAAAGTTTCTCCGAAAACATCTATGGAAGCTTAAGATTGTGCTCAAAATTAAAATCTTTATGCGATTTCTTCATCGAAAAGTTTTATTAACTAAAGATAATTTAGCTGAGCGGTAATGGCAGGGTTAAATGTGGTTTTTGTGATTCAGATGAAAGAATTCAACGTTTATTTATTTCTTGTCCTTTGGCTAAATGGTTTGGCTGATTGTTCAGTTTGCTTTTAGTCTACCTCCACCAACCAATATCACAAATATGTTTGTAAATTGGTTAAACGGAGTAGAGAAAAAACTATGGGGTGTCTGCTCTATGTTGGTAGAATAACTGGTCTTCAACAAGGTTGGAACTTCTATCAAGTGTTTCACATGGCTGCTCACCGGATTACGTCATGGGGCGTACCTACTCCCGTCGGATCAGCGGGAACTTATGACTTCTGGTGGCACACAGCTGCTGATGATCGCTGAGGTTACTTTCAGCCAGACAATGGCGGCACACTAGTAGATTACGAGACAGGGACGGATCAATATAGGTTCATGGGTGTACATGCAATCCCAAAGTTTTGGAAAATAGAATCATATGTATATTACATAATACGTGTATGTATCAATGGCGTTGTAGTTTTGAGCAAATAGGTACTTAACATCAATCTAAGCTTAAGATCTTATAATTGTGTAGTACTTCTGCTGTCGATGATTCATCTAGCTATGGGAAAATATATTTAATTTATCTATTTGAATCCTTTATAGGGTTGCCAAGAAAAAGTTTTGAACACCCAAATCTGGATCCGTCCCTAGTGCGAGATGTGTAGTTTATAGTTGTTGATTAATGTATCGACAAATTTTGAACGTCGTAATAAATGAAGTAGTCCACCCTTTAAAAAAACAGTGCTGGTGGCTCATCCTGCTTTTAAAAAAAAAAACTTATTTTCGTGACCAGTAGACATTTGTATGTTCCCCCGCGCCATCAATGAAATGCCAACAATTGTTGGGTCTGTCGATAAAAAAACACCCTCGGCCGCACATACCACATGGGATTTTTTTTGCAAGGTAATACGTACGATTCTCGTTGATAAATAAAAAACGACATACAAAGTACGTATACACCGATCTTACATATCTCGAGAGATAGGATAAACCTATGTGGTAAACCAACGCTTATCCCTATTCTTTGGCACCACCGTAGCGGCCACCAAAGAAAAAAGAGACAGATCACCTCTTCACCAGAGCTCGACGCAGCTCCATTGCTGATCATCATCTTTTCAGCCTCCAAAGTAGTTTGTCATACGACAAACCATTGCCGTTGAAAGAATCAGACCGGGGCAGCACGACCCCGGACACACCATCAAACTTCAGCACTGTCACCCCCGCACGACGATGCCGGAGTAGGGAACCAGAACCGTCCGCCTCAAGCCACGCACCCAGCACAAGATGGACCATCTTCCAGCTGTCACAAGTGCAGACCACCGTCTGCACGTACTCATGCACGAATCCTCTCTGCCATGGAGCCGAGACAACGGCGCAACAATGGGGACAGAACAGTCGCCGCCGCCTTGCCGACACCATCTATGAACCCTACAGCCACCGATCTGAAAGATCGGCAAGCACACAATGCCACCAACTTCGAGAAACCGCCATGAAGGAAAACGCCGGTGTGGGGGAGTGGAGTTGAGGCAGATTTATTTGCCCGGACGCCGCTCCCACCACCCCAACAACACACCACAGCAGAAAAAGCCTAACCCTAACTACTATGCGGAAACATTGCGTAATGTGAATCTGGGAAGGTTTGAGTAATAATGCATAGGAGAAGGCTTAACATTGTTGGGCTAAGAAGGTCTCCAGAAACTATCGGTCATGTCTAGGTTGACTAGTCTGCGAACTTAATTGGATGAGAGAAGACAAAAGGGTTTTTAGGGCATATCCACTCGTGCCCCCCCGTAGCCTCAGGCCACTTTTTGGGCCAAATAGCGCCAAAATCTTCCAGTCAGCCCAGTACTCCAAATAGCGCCGTTTAGGCCGTTTTAGCGCCGTCGCACCCAGGCCAAACCCAGTGCGCTAGGGGTTTGCTGGGGCGCCGGCCGAAGCGAAAGCCCAATAAATCAGCGCCACGCGTCCGCCCACTCTCTCTCCTCTGCCTGCCGACCCACCCACTCTCCTTCACTTTCCCCTCTCTCTCCTATGCCGCACTGCTTCTCCCCCACCGGCGGCCGCGGCGCCCCTGCACCCCCCCCCTGCCGGCGCTCCTGCCCTCCTCCGCCGGCGCGGCCACGGATCCCCTCCACCAACACCCAGCGCGGGCGACGGCCAGGCTGCTCTGCCCGAGCTCGAGCACCGCGGCCTTCTCTGCCCCTGCCCTCCCCCGCCGGCGCTGCCGCGGATTCCCTCCACCAACCCCCAGCGCAGGCGACGGCCGGGATGCTCTGCCAGGCCTCCAGGACACGCCGTCGTGGCCGTCCCCACCTCCAGGCCACGCCGCCGCCATGGCGAGCTTGCTGCTCCGCCCCGCCGCGTGGAGAGGCCAACGGCCGCCGCGGACATGGCCGTTGAGACGGGGCGGAGGCGGCCGGCGGCGGGTACGGGCTCGAGCTCTGGCTGCGTCACTGTGGGATCTTGAGCCGGCGGTCGACGAGGCGGTCGGCGACGTGGAAGATGGAGGGGAACGGGGTGTGAGGGAGGCAGAGGTGGTGCTCGAACTCCTGGGTGCGATTATGGCTGGAGAATCAGCCTCCCCAGGAATCAAAATTGCGCCGGCGCAACCTAAAAATTCAGAAAATAGCGTCTGGGTTTGCGCCACGGCTGGAGATGCCCTTAGATGTAATCTATGTTACAACTCATGACTAGCACAATCATGAAGCAATTCAACAGGCCCGGAGCATTTTTCTCAGCCGCAACCCTTGTGCAAGTAGTAAAATCTCAGTCCTGACTAGCAAAGCCTTGTTTTAAATGGTTGCACGAGAGGTTTGTAAATTGAACTCTATTTAGAATCAAGGGGTTGGGGCTTGGTGGGTGGGTAATATAGACTTCTTTTTCTCTTCGCGCAGGAACGGGATAGAATTTACACTCGCCTGCTTTGTCCAAACACATAAATTGATCTTAGCAGGTATGATCCCTATCCGGGTTTACCTTTTTTTTTTCAACAATCTGAGATTTCCCTTGGCCACTAAAATATCTCATAAATACCTATACACATAGTCTATGTAGCATATAACCAAGGTTTTAGATAAATGATGACAAAAAGGTTTGTCTGAAATTTGTATTATTTTACGGGCAAGGAGAGTTTGAAATTGAATTAGTACCTGGTTATAGAAAGCATATATGGTCTGATCAGCAGACAGTTGCTTGAGCTCCGACGCCATACTATCTTTGCCTGGGGATAGGCTTGCGACTTCAACTTGCTCCGTGGATACTATGATACGGCTCCCTAGTTTGTTCTCCGGGAAGCACGCTTTGATCTGGTGCCATTCTTCGATGGTGAATAGGTCAGTAAGCACAATCAGATACCTGTTCTTGTTGACAAAGCCATTGTACTCAAGAGCCAACTCATCCACCTTCTTCTCCGACTCCATCTCCAGCAGAATATCGGTCACCCCCACAACTGCTCGAAACTGTTTCACTATACTCTGGATGAAATCTTTTGGATGGAAAGGGCGTGTCAACCTGACCCAAGCACGACATGGAAAATTTATTTTGACACTTGCATTCTCGTAGGCCTCCCAGATGATGGAGGTATGCCCAACGCTGCCACTTGTTCCCCAAACGCCAATCACTCCAAGATCATCACCCTCCATGTTAATCAGTTGGGCAAGATCCAGTCTTGATTGATGCTGCTTCGCGGCGTGCCTTGCTTCATCAACACCAAACATGGCAGCAGCAGGAGCAGTAGCGGGATCTGTGGAGCTAGAGCCCTTGATGAGGCCGTAACGCAAGTTCCTCTGGCTCACGTCCTCCACCTTGCTCTTCAGCTCCTTCATCTGCTTTGCGACATGGTGTCGATCGAGCAGTGTGCGAGGGATGCGCCACCAAGACTGCTTCTGTAGACGAACAGCAAAATCTTGGAGGGAGTCCTCGACATCGTAAGCGACGTCGCGGACCTGCTTCACCCAGGTCTTCACCACCTTGTTGTGGTCGTCTTGCCCATCGTGCGCCATCATCAGGAAAGATTGCATCATTTCCAGCTCGCCGGTGACAAAGGTCTTGTCACGGTGGACACCGAGCTGCAAGGCCGCCTCCTCGGCGACGGCAGATTTGGCGTAGCTGAGTGCCCCAGTCAGCACGGACTTCCCGATGCTCAGCCCCGTGGCCTCCATCAGCACCGAGCTTCTCTCTCCCTATTGCCGTGAGCGTTTGCGTGTGGATGGATGAATGGACTGAGAACAGCTCTCAGGATCTCAGCTTAGAGAATGGATGTCTACTTGCGACCTGCTCATTCACAACTTGCTTTTAAAAATCAAGACTTGGCGCCAGCTCTCTAGTCGTCGCATATTTGGTTTATCAAATGACTCATTAGTTAATTTTGCACCAGGCATTTATTGCAACAACAGACCGCGATGCCTCAACGCATTCCAATCAAAAAAATGTTGACGCTGCACAGACCCACCATATGTACTAATCCCTCGATCAATATTAGTTGTACGGACCAATAATCTACGACAAGTAATATGAATCGGAGGGAGCAAAAACTCCAAATAGAGGCCGAGCTATATGTAACTCGGTTTTCCAAAAAAATTGAATCTGCATTTTAATATTTTAAAAAATTCTGAAAAAATTCATACGTGTAGATAATATTAAAATCTACAGCTGTGTAATTTTAGTGAAATATTCTTTGTATTTTGTGCTGGGAAAAATACAAATATGTAGATCTTGATCTGGAACAGTATACAGTCTGAAAACTTCAAATTTTACCAGATTTGTCATTTTTTTGTAGCCCCAAAACTTACGAATTTTGATTTAACTTTACGTAATTGTAGATCTCGACTTTAGGTCTGTGCCAATGCAATGTTCTTAGCACGGTTTCATACGCAATTTGCTTATGTGGCATATACTAGTTAATGAGGAGAGAGTGTGAGGTTGTATCTTAGCTAAGATACAACTCTTGCACGTGGCCATAGGCAAAAAGTGGTGATACCCAATCATATGCATGAATTAGCCCCAAATCATTAAATTTAGATACAACTAATAAGAAACAATGCATTGACATAACTATCTCTTATATTTTTATTACTCCTAAGTTAACGTGCTTAGAGACGGTGCATTGGCAAAGGCCTTATCTACGACTAGAATGTTTTCTATATTTTTGAAACAGAAAAATGTGGATTCAATTATTTTTGGAAACCGAGCTACATACAGCTCAGCCTCCAAATAAATGCGATGCTCTCGGAGGGAGTATATATCAATCAATTGATGTAAAGACCAATAACATTCTGTATTTGCTACTATGTGCTCATTTTCCTATATACGTCTACCATCTGTACACGCTGGAGGGTAGAACAGATAACGCAGGTACACCGTACCTAAGTTTCTTGGACCAAGTGGCATGTGTGCCTGCAACGTCCTTCCTCCAATAACCCACATCACGTCACCTATGGATTAAAATTTAGAGGAAATACATACGACTTTGTTGCTATAATAGCTGTCCGCAGTCTGTCATACTCAACATAATATACTCCTACACCAGCTAACACAAGGTTTGACCATCTATCGATCGACCTGTTACCGACGTGCATGCACGTTGTGGGTTGTTGGAGTTGCGTGAGCCATGTGAGATACTAGTTTCGTACCCACGAAGAGCCGTTTAAGCAAAGCTTCGACCAGTGGGTCTGAATCGGATACAGCTAATGGCTGGTACCGATCCAGAGCATCAACATTGATTAAAAAGAGGTCAGATAAGCTGTCAGCAAGAATACCAAGTTCACATTCACATTTTTTATCAAGACTTTGGAAGGTCTCTCTCAGCTCTTAAGTCCACTCAACGCCCATCGAGGAAGTTCAAACTAATACTCGGAGTTTTTCTTAACAGTGGAGGAGCGGGCATCAATGTTAGATGCAGGTTACAAGCACGTTGCGGCGTGTTGGGACCTGCGTGCGGCCTCGCCGCTAAGAACGCGCCAATCTCAATGTTTTGACCAAATTAGAGAGATGCGAGTAATAGATTAATCAAGTTTGAAGGGGAATCCCATGCATATTCAATCGAGTTAAGGGCCATGACACAGTAAACTCGACTAAGTTTGGTAAAAACTGAATTACTGCAGACCCAAACAAAGCTAGCTTACCACCAAATCACAGCCTCGGTCCACCCCGTCCGGCGGCCGCTGTCGACGAGGCACTTCCCTCCTTCCGCCGCGACGTCTCATTTTCTCCCCTGTTCATCGATAGATTTGGGGATTTCTGAATTCACGGAGGAAGAGGGTGGGGGAACATACAATGCCTATGACCGGTGGTACCCCACTCGATGCAACATACTGAAGCATGTAATTGTTTTTCTTAAAACTTTGCCGTAGTTGTAAGATGTATCTTTTGCGCTTTCCAGTGAATAGCACGGAGGACCAGTAGATCCCTACCCGTAGAAGAAAAAAAAATTAAATTCGGAACGTAGACCGCGATCTGGAGGAATTTGAGAAGTAGCGAGGCGTCGTCACGACCCGTGCCGAAAGCAGATGGTTTCGGCAGGAAACAAGCCGAAACATGGGTTTCGGCACGAGCGAAGACGAAAGCCTGCTTTCGTCAGGGCCCAAGCCGACATGCATGTCGCTGGGCGCGTCGGCAGCCGTGGCCCACCTCTTTCGGCACGGGCGCACCCGAAAGCTGGGTTTCGGCATGGGCACTGACGAAACCAGGTAGATAACGACGATGCGCCCGGATCGGCCTTCTTTCTTCTTCCTTCGCTCGAGCAGCTCCTTCTCATCTTTTGTTCTTCCGGCGAAAATAGCACCGAATCTTACCCCCCCCCCCCCCCCCCCCCCAAAAAAAATCCCCACAAGCCCACATATTGAAGAAATAGAGTAGAGGAGGGGTTGGGGCATCCCCGATCTATTGATGGGATAGCTGTTATTGGAGGCGTTTGGGCGAGTGGAAGTGGAGCAATGGTGGTCAATAATGGTGGATAGTGGTGGTGTGTGCTAGAGTTTGGGGGAGTGGAGGTGGACATGTTTTCATGCAGGAGACATATTTCTTAGTATGAGATATCTATGTATCGTTCATTGTAATACTATGTATGAGACATATTTCTATCTACGTAGATTGGGTTCAGACATTGATTAAGATTACTAATAGATAGGACACGGTTACAGCAGGAATTTAAGACATCGGCATTCTGAAATGAATTACTACAACTGAAATTAAAAAAACTACCACAAAGTACACGACACGAAATCATCTCCCGTCGATGCAGCCTCCAGCCTCCGTCGATGCAGCACTCTTGCCCTTCGATGATGCTTCACTCTTGCCCTTCGATGATGAAGCAGTTTTGCCCTTCGATAATGCTTCACTCTTAATCTTCATCGATAATGCACCAGTCGTCATCATCTTCGTCCTCGCTCTCGTTCAACCATAAAGATGGATGTTTTGAAAATACATACGCTCTCCTTCATTCATAGATTTTCCGAGGACAACTTGCTTTGTCATACCTTGCACGCATCCGGAAATTTCTTGCTGTAATTCCTGGGGAGACCTACTAGGCCACCCATGACGTCGGAATGACGCCGCAACCTCGGTGAGAAGACTGTCACTACTGATGAGTTCCTCCCATGGAACTTCCTTATTGTCTACCGTCAACTCCCCCCGCACAATACAAAAGACAGTCAGACATTTGAGTTATACAACTATGATCTATAGGCCAATCTTTGCTAGGAAGACCCAACATTTCGAGTGAATTCACTGATCTGCTTACCCTTCTAAGTGGGGAGGGTTTTTTATAGGGCGAGAGAGAAGAATTGGCGGGAGAAACAGGCGGGAGCAAGGCTGGCGGAAAAAAAAGGCGGGGGCGACTATGGCGGGAGAATAAGTGGCGGGAGAAAGAAGGGCGGGAAAATACCCGGATCAAACGTGGCGATAAATATATGGAGCACATACACTAGAAGAAATATCGCCATAGACCACGACCTTCCGGCCAAACCGTGGTCTAAATCGGCCTTTGGCCACGAAATTTTGCTGTTTTTTTTATTTTTGTGGTCGATGGTACCAACGACCACGGATTTTCTCAGGCTGAATGAGCTTCGATCGGATCTCGACGAGCGCAAGAGACAAGCTAGCGTATCGAGTGCTCGGAGGACCACACAATCTGTCCAGTCTTCAAGACAGACAATATCGCCCCGCCGCCAGTACCGAATACTCTACATGCTGGAGCACGCCAGAGCGGGACTAACCCACAATTTGGACACCTCATTCAAGACACATGATGAAGACGGGATCCATATCTCCAAAACAATTTCTGGAGCTCTATATATACTCGGTGGCCACGAACCTGATGGCAATGCAACCCTCCAAAGGCGATCCTCGTGTGGCCCTGCATCGTCAGCAAATACAGTCGCTTAACATGGCAGGCGAGGCCCTCATCCTGGAGGCTCCTTTAACTGCAAAACACACGTCAATCGAAGGAAACTGGGAGTGGCATCAGCAAAGCCCGCGGCAGGAGACTCGGAACCGCGACGATCGCGACCACACCATACTTAACCGCGAGACCGAGACTGTGGATATCGGGAACAACTTCGGGAAGGTGAAGACGCACACAGCGTGAACATTCAGTGTACCGTCGAGCGCAACCGCTCCAAAAGAGATGCCCGCTTCTCAGCTACGACCCCTACTCGGACGACGACCATGAGCCTAGCGGAGCGTTCTGCTTCACTCGCCGCATCAACGAAACAAGGATGCCCAAAGGGTTTAGACTCACATATGATACACCCAAATGCGATGGCCTTCAAAGACCATCAGCCTGGCTGGAAGACTATCTCACAACAGTCGCCCGTCAGAGGGGTACTACTACAACAACAATGCAATACATACAGCTCATGCTCACGGGCTCAACTCGCGCCTGGCTCAATAGTCTACCTCAACACTCGTACGACTCATGGGATCACTTACAGGAAAATTTGGTGACAAGGGTATACATCTCGGGTACCCTATCGTGAGGCTACCTGGTGCACGTGGCGACTAAGGCCCAATAGCGAAGAGCCTATTTGAAGCCCAAGACCAGAGGCCCAAGAAGATGGAGTACCCTCCAAGATTAGTCATAGGCATAGTCGGTTTAGGCTTTCCTTACGTGTAAACTAGGTCGGTTATGAACTCCCGAGACCCAGCCTATTTAAAGGCTGGGAGGGGGCCGATCTAGGGCCAAGCCATACTCGAACCACCAAAAGCTCTAGCGAGATCGACATCTCGCCGGAGCCTCCTTGTAACCGCATAATCCCACACGATCAATAACAGACAAGCAGGAAGTAGGGTCTTTACCTCCACCCGAGGGGCCTGAACCTGGGTAAATCTTTGCCTCTGCTTGTCAGCCGACGAAACTACCAGTACTACCACGTTCTCTCCCCATAATCTCAACCCTAGGTCCTTAACCATGGGATTTGATGAGTTAACCCCTCGTCAATTGGCGCCGTCTGTGGGAAAGAATAGTGCTGGACTCACGGTTTCTTCGGTTCCATCGGAAAACGGCGACTCGCCGATCGGATCTACAAACGGCAACTCGCCGGCTGCATCAACAAACCAGAACTCGCCGACTCGGGCGGCACACGGCAACTCGCCGACTCACTCGACAAACGGCAGCACGCCAGCTTCACCTGCAAAAAGCATATCAGATCCTCTGATGGATTTCGAGCCACACTCGCCAGAATTCCAGGAGACCTTCTCCGATCTCGAGTCAGGTTTGGGTTTAACCGTTGGTTCGTTCAATTTTTTCGTCAACAAGCTTGGTGTGCAGGACTTGACAGATCCACGCCAACTCGCGACTTCCGCACCCGAGGCTCCATCGGTTGCGGCTCCTTCGACTGCGGATCCTTCAACTGCGTCCATACCATCGTCGATCCTCCAAGCTTGCTCGTCTGCAACAACCATGTCGACTCGAGAGATCAACGAGCTCATTGAAAAACTCCAGGGTGAGGAGGCCGAATCAGCATACCGCACAAACGATCCCGAGCTCGATCTCCCACTCGAGGATAGTTTCGATGCGGGATCTCCCTCAGCGACTTCGACGAGCTCGAAACTCATATCGACAACAACGTCGACTCCGAGATCTGCACCAACAACAACCTCGACTTCGAGATTCATAACAACTTCGCCGACGCCGAGATGAGCATAGGCGATGAAGGCATCGACAGCGAGATCCGTCCAGACGGACCACTCGATGGGCATATCGACTCCGACATGAGCCTTGATGATGACGTCGAGTCCATGACGGGACTCGAAAACACATACACATACCCTCGGGTGATACCCCAGCAGGTCTACGTTGCCTTCGCCGCAGAATCATCTGATGCTGCGGCCAGTCGCAGGCCTACAGAGTTCCCGTGCACGGTTACTATGCCGGACGGAGTCACAAATCTCACAATTACTGCTGAGATGGCAGCAAAAGCAGATAAAGTTATCAAGGAGTGCACAATGATGCCAGCAGACGCAACAGGGAGGAGATGCTGACCTTCCAGTACTTCAACTGGCAGGAATCACTTCGACTGCAGCAGATCAGAGCAACACTCGAAGAACGTAAAAAGCAAGCTAGCTTGTCGAGTGCGAGAAGAAGACAGCTCTCCCTGAGCTCCACCGGACGAGCAGACACAAGACCCAGATCAAGGCTGTCACACCTCTCGCCGGATGAGAGGGCGGCACTCACCCGCAACCTAGGCAACTCTTTCATGACATACGACGAGGAGGGAGTGCCAGTACCCAAAACAGCTGCGGGTGCTCTCTTTACCGCTGCAGCATACCTAGAGGCAATCAAGCCTCCAGCTGATGACCCAATGCAAAACTACATCGCCAACAGATCAAATCACTCGCCTTAGCTGCGAAGGCCATACGCCAAATCCCAAAAACTCCAGGAGGGAGTCGAGATCGTGCCATAGTTGACACGCGTCGTGAAGAGCATAATCGCAGTGGTCGCCGCCACCACTCGAAGGAAAGAAGCGGCTCACGTCGGCGCAGGTCCAGGAGCAGATCACGCAGATCTTACAGTAGTGACTCATATTCTGATCGAGAGCCTGAGCCACATGGAGCTCTGTGCTTCACTCGACGCGTCCGCGAGACACGGATGCCCAAAGGGTTCAAACTCACATCTGAACAGACCAAATATACGGGTCGACAGGAACCTTCGGGTGGCTGGAAGATTACAGGCTGGCTGTCGCGTGCCAGCGAGGCACAAACATCACAGCCATGCAATACATACGACTCATGCTCGAAGGCACAGCCCGCGACTGGCTCAAAGCTTTACCTCCATCAACATACGACTCGTGGGATCACTTCCGCACTGACTTCATCAAAAACTTCGAGCCTCTATGTGAGCGCCCAAAAACGTTCGAGAAGCTGCGAGCTTGCGTTCAACGGTCAGACGAAACGTTGAGGTCATACATCAGACGATGGACTGAGATACGCAACTCAGTCGGAGTAATTTCAGAAGATATGGCCATGGACGCTTTCATAATGGGCCTCGCCAGGCGAGACTTCAAAGAAGCACTTGGTCGCAAAAAGCCAACCTCTGTGGCTAACCTCTTGATGATCGCGACTGAGTGGGCAGACGGAGAAGACATGGCGCGCACCACACGCGGGTCCTCACCCCGTGACAATCATGAAAGCGGCAGTCGAAGCCGCAGAGACTCATACAGAGACGACCGAAGGCGCAAGCATTCAAAACGTCACTACGACGACGACAGACCCGAATTCATGGCGGCTGGGTTCTCCACACCCGCAACGACCAAGACAGAAGCGACCGGCGGTCCGAAGATCGACGGGACAGTCGAGATGATCGACGGGACAGTCGAGACCGCGGCCAACGCAGTGATAGCTACAAGAGGAAAGACTGGCGCAAGTCACGATCCGGTGCACAATCCGAGCGATCATTCGAAGAAAAGATGGATGTTGATTGCAGATTCCACCTGTACAAGGGGAAGACGGAAAACTGCGCTCCAACCACTCGATGAGAAACTGCAGAGAATTCGACCAAATGGCGACTGATTACATAAATCTCAGAAATGCAGCAGCCACGCCCGCACCCGTAGCTGCGCCGCAGCCAGCCAATGTACCCGTTCTGATGACACCACCACCACCACAGCCTGCAGCAGGCGGCAACATCGCGGGTGCCATACAACAAGTACCTCGGGTGGACGAACCTCAGTACCCTCCGCCCCAAAGGCAGATGTACATGATACAGAAAGGTCGCCCTTCCAACAGGGAGCAAAAACTTCGCACTCGACAAGTAAACTTGGCGGTCATGTCACCTCCTGCCGTAACTGAATTCTTGAAGGTATCCGAAACTGCAATAAGCTTCAGCAGAGAAGACCACCCACCATCGGTCGTTCGTCCAGGGCACTCTGCTCTGGTACTTGACGCACAAATTGGAGGTTACACCATGTCCAAGGTCTTCATGGATGGTGGCAGCGGCATAAACATCATCTTCGCAGATACGCTCCGCAAAATGAACAGGTCAGTCGAAAACCTGCCAAGATCTTCAAATACCTTTCACGGTATCATCCCAGGCAAAGCAATAAGCCCAGAAGGCACCATACAACTCGACGTAACGTTCGGGGACAAGAACCACTTCAGGACAGAGTCGATTGAGTTCGAAGTTGTCGACTGGAAGTCACAATACCATGCCATACTTGGACACCCGACGTTCGCTCGATTCATGGCGGTGCCACATTACGCATACCTCCAGTTAAAGATGCCTGGACCAAAAGGGGTAATCACAGTCAATGGAAACTTTCAAAAGTCTGACTCTTGCGACCGAGAGTTTAGCAAAATCTCTGAGATGTTCGGCATGGAAGCAATACTCGCCGATCTAGCGGTCTCCAACGATCGAACACTTATGCCGGAGCACAAAAAGGTGGCAGTCGACAGAGCATTCAATGCCACCAATTGAAAGAACGAGGATGTCACCTAGAGGGGGGTGAATAGGCGTTTTAAAATAATTACGGTTTAGGCTTGAATAAATGCGGAATAAAACTAGCGTTTAATTTATCAAGCACAAAACCTAAACGAGCTAGGTTCACCTATGTGCACCAACAACTTATGCTAAGCAAGATTAACAACTAAGTGATAGCAATATAGATAACTTCAAGCTCTATGGCTATCACAAAGGTAAATGCATAAGTAAAGGTTTGGGTATAGAAGTAACCGCAAAGTGGACACGAGGAGATGTTTCCCGTAGTTCCTTCCCAATGGAAGTACGTCTACGTTGGAGGGGTGTGGAGCCTCCTAGGCACTCCAATAGCACCTATGTGCTCACCCTATTCTCCGTGAGCTTCACCCGTGAGGGATTGGCTTGTTCCACTATGAGGTCGACTTGAACGCGTTGACCAAACCGGTACACCAAGGTTGAGGAACTCCACAATGAGTTGGAGCCTCCCAACAATGTCCCGGAGCTTAGCAACAAGATAAAGCTCCGAAACTCATAAAGGCCTCCTAGGGTTGCAACTAACCCACGAGGCAACGAGAACCACAAAGAGTAATGAGCTTCTCAAACTTCAACTCCACGAATCACCGTGGAGAACTCAAACCGATGCACCTAATGCAATGGCAAGAACACAAGAAGTGCTCAAAACAATTCACTCTCAAATCCCACCAAAGCAACTAATGATATGGAGGAAGATGAGAGGAAGAGCAAGGAAGCAACAAATGAATTCCAAGATCTAGATCCAATATGCTCCCCTCACTTAGAGGAGAGATTGATTGGTGGAGATGTAGATCTAGATCTCCTCTTTTGTTTCCCTCAAGAATGAGCAAGAATCATTGGAGGGATTGAGAGAAAGCAAGCTTTTGGAGGTCAACAATGGAGGGCAAAACTTGCAAGAAAGGTTGGGGAACCATTGGGGAAGAAGGCCCCTTAAATAGGTCACCCAAATATCCAACCGTTCGGTGCAGATTCGCGCCGGGGCGGTACTACCGCTAGACCCAGCGGTACTACCGCCCCCCTAGGAAGTTAGGACAAGAAAACGGGCAGAAAACAGGCTCCAGATAGCGGTTCTACCGCCCCGGGCAGCGGTACTACCGCCCCGGCGGTACTACCGCTTTTGGTGCCGCTGAAAACAGGCTTCTGTTTGCTCCGGCGGTACCTCGGGCGGTACCGGGGCGGTAGTACCGCCCCCTTGAAAACAGCAGGAAAGACAAACACCAAAACGACAACATCTTTTGCATCCGGACTCCGTTTTTGGTGATCTTTGGCTCGTTGGAATCACAACAACGAGCTTTTCAAGATTATGCAGAGAAACATCATAGTCCAACAATGAATCATAAAACCAAATGGGGAAAGGTTAAACCTCTCGAAAATAGAACAACCGGTAAAACCTCCAACACCAAAAACGCAATAAGTTTTTCTTACGAAATCCGTTTTTGATGAACTTGAGCTTGTCTTGAAGATCATGACAAGCTCTAAAACCACACATGGAGGAAAGCCAAATAAGAACCAAGAAAGATGATGCCAAGTATGCAAAGGTTTGAGCTCTCTCCGAACGATACGATCAAGTTACTCATTCGAGAGCCCCTCTTGAAAGAGTGGCATCTATCCTATAATCCGGTCTCTTACTAACACCATGAGACCGGTAAAATAGAAACTCTATCAAGGTCATACCTTTGCCTTGCGCAATCCACTTGAGCTAGATGATGACGATCTTGATCACCTCAAGTTGGATCACCTTTCTTGATTGCGCTCCGCTTGGTGAAGACTTGTGAAATGCTCCCCCATACACAATATGGGAGAGCCACTTTTAGGAACATCTTCACTTGACCATTATCTTGATGACGACCACCGCTTGACGTCATCCGCCATGGGCTATATGGAATCTTCCTTTTGATGCATGCCCATGGGAAGATACCTCTAACCCCACATAGATACTCCACACACACACATGTATATGGGTTAGTTCACAAAGCTATATAGACGATTGCTTACCATACCATTGGATCACAAGATCCCACATGTTACAACATGTAGCTTTGTGTGTTGATCACTTGAAATCCATCCTTTCCACTTAGCCTTGATCAACTTTGTATCTTTTCTTCTTTCTTGATCATTGATGATGTCTTGAAGATGAGCATGAATATCCACGGAATTCTATTCTTCAAGACATACTTGCAATATGCTCAACTCTATATAAGACCATTCTTCATATAAACCCTTGAATAAGATCTTGGTCATCTTATAAGCTTCTAGAGTCCAACACATGAACTCCAATCTTTCCTATGGACAAGATCTATAAGAATATCTCAATGCAAACATTAGTCCATAAGGATTGTCATTAATTACCAAAACCACGCATGGGGCAACACATGCACTTTCACCAATGACACAAGATCGCATCAGGTGCACCCGACTGACCCGACCAAGACAGTCAATGTCTCGTCGAGTCTGCCTATCGCATAGGAAAGCGCGCTGTCGAATTCCTCCGTGAGAACTGGGATATATTTGCATGGTGTCCAGCCGACATGCCAGGTATTCCCAGGGAATTCGCCGAGCACTCTCTCCAATTATTTCCAGATGCTAAACCAGTCAAGCAAACAATGCGCCGCATATCCGGACCAAAAAGAACCGCAGTCGAAGCCGAAGTCGACAGACTACTCGCAGCAGGTTTCATCAGAGAAATCAAGAAATCACAATGGGTGGCCAACCCCGTACTCGTAGAGAAGAAGCACACAGATATCCTTCGGATGTGCGTAGATTTCACAGCACTCAATAAATGTTGTCCAAAGGATCACTTTCCACTACCTCGAATCGACCAGATCGTCGACTCCACCGCCGGGTGCGCTCGCTTGTCCTTCCTGGATGCTTACTCGGGTTACCACCAGATAAGGATGAAGGAAGAGGATGAAGAGAAAACGGCGTTCATAACCCCACTCGGGGTCTACTGCTACACAACAATGCCTTTCGGGCTCAAAAACGCAGGCGCAACCTACCAGCGCATGATGCAAGACTGCCTCAAGAAGCAAACGTCCAGGTCTACGTAGATGACATTGTCATCACAACAAGGGAGGAAAACACACTACTCGATGACTTGCGAGAGACGTTCGCAAACCTCAAACGCTTCCACATCAAGCTCAACCCGAAGAAGTGCACGTTCGGCGTTCCAGCCGGGCAGCTCTTGGGGTATCTAGTCTCGGCTCGAGGAATCGAGGCAGACCCGGAAAAATACAGGCCATCTTGACGATGCAAAGGCCTTCAAAGCTCCATGATGTGCAAAAGTTAGCGGGTCGAGTGGCAGCACTCAGTCGATTCATCAGCAAGCTAGGCGAAAAAGCGCTCCCGTTCTATCGACTGATGAAGAAAGCAGATAAATTCGAGTGGACGCCAGAAGCCGAAGCAGCTTCACGGACCTCAAGCGAGTCCTCACAAGCCCCCAATCCTCGTCGCACCAAGGGAACGCGAGCCACTATACCTATATGTCTCCGCAACTAACAGGGTGGTGAGCACCGTACTGGTGGTCGAACGCAGGGAGGAGGGACACGCCCAAAGCATACAACGTCCAGTCTATTACTTGAGTGAAGTGCTCTCCATATCAAAGCAGCGGTACCCGCACTATCAAAAGCTGGCCTACGCCGTGTTCATGTCCTCAAGGAAGCTGACGCACTACTTCGCAGAGCACCCGATCACTGTAATCAGCACCTCAGGGATCGGGGACATCCTCACAAACCCAACGCAACTGGGCGAGTCGCAAAATGGCTCATCGAGCTAGCACCACGAGATATCAAGTATGATTACCCGAAGGCCATCAAAGCACAAGTCTTACCTGACTTCCACCCGAGTGGATTGAAGCTCAGCTGCCAGGAGCACCAGATGTGTCCAACTCATGGACTATGTACTTACGGCTCAAAGAAGAACGAAGGCGCAGGCGCAGGTGTCATCCTCATATCACCAAAAGGCGACAAGCTTCGCTATATCCTGCAGATGGGATTCGAGTTCCCATCCAATAACGAAGCAGAGTACGAGGCCCTGATCCATGGCATGAGGATGGCCAAAGCCCTCGGGTGCACTCGACTGATGATCTACGGTGACTCGAATCTTGTGGTGCAGCAAACAATGAAGGCCTGCGATGCAATCGCAGATAACATGATCGCCTACCGTGACCTGTACAACTCATGGAGGGCAGCTTCGAAGGCTGCGAGTTGCGGCACATAGGGCGTGAGAGCAATGAAGAAGCAGATAAGCTAGCCAACATTGGCGCGACCAAAGCACCAGTTCCACCTGGTGTCTTCTCGAGCGCATCGAGCACAGGTCCATCAAGAAAAAGCGAACATCTCCTACATCAGCCGCACCAGCCAAGAGCAAAGCACCTAGCACAGAGGACCCGCCAGTCGAGGTACTCCTCATCGAGCCAACTTGGACTCAACCTTTCCTCGCATACATACTCCGCGGCGAGGTACCTGAAGACATAACAGAGTCAAGACGCGTCACTCGACGATCTAAAGCATACACTGTCATCAACGGCGAACTGTACAAACGCAGCGTATCAGGTATGTTCCAACGATGCATAGCATTTGAAGATGGCCAAGCCATCCTTCGTGATATTCATGCAGGTACCTGCGGGCATCATGCCAGCAGTCGATCACTCGTAGCCAAAGCCTTTCGCGCAGGCTTCTACTGGCCCACAGCACTCAAAGACGCGGAGGACATAGTCAAAAGGTGCATCGGCTGTCAAAAATTCGCCACAAAGCCGCACGCACCCGCATCGGCGTTGAAGACAATACCATTGGCCTGGCCCTTCGCCCAATGGGGGCTCGATATGGTCGGGCCACTCAAAAAATCCTCCCATGGAGGGCATACTCACCTTCTGGTGGCGGTCGACAAGTTCACCAAGTGGATCGAAGCAGTCCCTATCACAAGTTCGACTGCCACTACAGCAGTCAATTTCATAAAATCCATCATATACCGCTTCGGCGTGCCAAGCAGTATCATCACTGATAACGGTACAAACTTCACGGCTGAAGAGTTCCGAACTTTCTGCAAAGAGCAAGATATCACGCTCAACTATGCATCCGTGGCACACCCGCAGTCCAATGGCCAAGTCGAAAAAGCCAATGGGCTCGTGACGAGTGGAATCAAGAAACGCCTCCTGGTGCCACTCAAAAGGGCCGCGGGTGCTTGGGTCGAAGAACTTCCATCTGTGCTATGGAGCTTACGCACAACTCCCAATGCCTCAACACAATTTACCCCATTTTTCATGGTCTACGGCGCAGAGGCAATCCTGCCATCAGACGTAAGATTCAATGCACCAAGAGTCGAAGCATACAACGAAGAAGATGCAGATGAAGCACTCGAAGATGCAGTCGACTTGCTCGAAGAAGCACGCAACACGGCGCTAGCACGCACAGCTGTCTATCAGCAAGACCTCCGCAACTATCACAGCCGTCGACTGCGTACCAGATCCTTCGAGGTTGGCGACTTGGTACTTCGACTGAAGCAAAAGAAGGTGCACAAACTTGCTTCTCCATGGGAAGGACCCTTCATCATCACCGAGGTCATTGGTGGTGGAGCATACAGACTGAAGCACGCGAAGACAGGCGAACTCTCGCATAATCCTTGGAACGTTGCGCAGCTGCGCCGTTTCTATGCTTAGATTGTTCAGTCGCATAATGTAATAGGCACATATGTCGGATGGCTGCAGGTTTCAGACGCGCTCTTTTCCTTACCAGGGTACCTACGGGGACTGGAAGGTTTTTAATGAGGCGGCCTGCAGCTTAACATTCAAAAATGGAATATAATCAATGATTCCTCATATTTCTCCCTGCTTACTACTCGCATAACTTATTCGAACAAACTTAGCCTCACCCGAATACTCGGGGGCTGCGCTGTTTCAAAGCATGAGCTTTCGCTCCTTCAAACATAATACTCCAGCCGCACTCGAATACTCGGGGGCTGGGTCATAAAAATCATACATGAATCAATTGCTCAAATCATGAGTTGCAGCTTCAAACATTGCAAAAATTCACAGCCTCACTCGATCACTCGGGGGCTGTGCAATTATGTTCCATACTCTGTATTTTTCATAAAACCCACTCGATATACTCGAGGGCTGCGCACATACACACAAAACAAAATATACACAAGTGGCAAAATTACACTCGGGGGCTGACCCCTATACATACAACCTTAATCTACAGGTTCTTCCTTTGGCTGGGTCCACTTCTCCTCCTCCTTTAGCACATGATGGATTAGGACCAATGCGTCCACCCGTGTCTCTCGGTAGTGCTCCTCCATTTGCACAGGACCCCACCTGGTACGGGTGCAGGCCCCATCGCAATTTTTTAAATCAAGGTGCGGAAAGTGCGACCGCACAAAGGCAAGAGCAACGTTAGCCCCGCTAATCAGTTGCTCGCGTACAAATTTCTTGATCGCCTTGCCCTTTCGAAATTTCTTCAGCAATGCAGCAAGGCCTTGTGGCTGCTCATTCAAAGGAAACAAAGCTCGTGGACTCGAAACAAAGCTAACCTGCAGCTCTCCAGTCGAATGGCAGTTCGCCACGCACGATCCAGAAGCTTTACCAAAATGGCACTCCTCGCCCTGTCCGACCAAAAGGGGTGGGCAGCGTACTCCGCGCTACTCGCTTGACCGTCGAGTCGGTCCTGTAGCCGTGCCTCCTCCTTCGACTGGTCAAAGCAAACACCTATGGCAAAAATAAAGCAAAATTATTATCCCAGTCGACCTGTGTGTCGAGTCCATAAATCAACTTCCAAAAGGCTTACATTCCAGCTGTAAGTTTACTTTCTCCAATTCTTCAAGCAAAAAGGCCTCCCGCTCTGTAATTGGAGATGGCCTCGACTGCAACTCCGCATATGCGTCTTGTGTCTTCTTCAGCTCGCTTGTCACCTCGGAAAGTTTGAGCTGAAGGAAGTCGATGATTTTCTGATCATTCACGCTACGTGACTGAGTGGAGCCGCTCGCACCTGGACCAGTCGATGTTCTAGGGCTCGGGTCTACATCCAGAATAACTCAGAACATAAGAAAAACAGAAGAGATCAAGCAAAAGGCTCGGGGGCTGTGCCTCCCGATAACTGGAGTTCATATTTCATGAAGCACAAATACGAAGTCTGAAGTTTTTTACAGCAAAAGCAAAATCATAAAAAGTCCCTAAAACTAGGCGACGAAGGAATCACTCGCTAGTCATCGACTTCTTGGAGGAAGCCTTCTTCGCCTGAACCTTGGCTGCCCTGTCTTCAACAGTTGATACAAGCTGTTGAGAATACTTTTGGGCAGCCTCCATCCAAGCGCCTAACCCGACGGTTTTGCCGCCAGGCCCCCTCGGGAACTTCGTCGTGACCTTGTCAAAATCCGCCTCGACTCCGTGCGCGAGCAGCATGAGAAAAGTAGTCTGAGCACCACTTACCATTTGCTCGCGACAGAAATCGGCGACGGCAGTTCCTTCGGGCTTGAACAGCTCCACCAGTTCTGCAAACGTCGATGGAAGCTCGTCATCAGGGAAGAAGCTGCTGTGAAGGGCGCCCAAAGCACTCGCCGCCTTCGTCAGCATCTCCCCTGCCCTACTGTTGGCAACTTCTGCGACAGCCACACTTTCATCGAGTGAAGCGCCAACGTTTTGCTTGCCAGGAGCAGTAGGACCATCCATCACATCTAGCATAGCATGCAAACACTATGTTCAGAGCATAGTACAACAACTTCAAATATCTAGTTCAATGGCAAAAATTGCATACCTGTCAAAGTGGTGCTGGCAGCAGAAAGTCGACCAATCGCCTGGTCTTCCTAACTTCGGCTGCTTTCAGCCTCTTCTCCAGATCAGCAACTCGACGGGTAGCTTTGCCCATCTCTTCTGCAGCGGCAGTCGCTGACTCTGCGAAACACAAAGCATTTCTTCAACATGCTGCAAAAGATATTCACATCAAAAACATTCGAGTTCTTATTACAGGATGCTTACTCTTCGCATCCTCGAGTTGCTGTTGCAGGGTGGCGACTTCCGTCTCCATGTGTACATATTTGGAGCCAGCCTTCAGTAGCTCCTGGACAAATGACTACAGCGCAACATGTGAAAGTTCAGAACGGAGTTATCGAGTCTATGAACAGCTTTAACACTCGCTGGTGATTCAACTATAGTACAAAAGCACAAGCTTACGTGATTCAAGAAGGAGGAAGTCGACGCAGGAACGCCTGTCGCTGCTGCCTCCTCTTTGTCAGCCGAACCTCAGGCTCAGGTGGTGTGGCTGCGTCCGCGGCAGCCGGAGTCGCAGTGGTTGGCGGCTGTTCTGGTGGCAAACTCCGAGCAGTCGATGCCGCACTGCTCTTCTCCATCTGAGGTGGTGGTGGCAAATCCTCATCCGAGGACACGCTGTTTCACACATGCTAAGTTAACAACTTGGCAACATTCATAAACCGTCAAAAAGCAAGGGCAAATAATACTTACTCTTCAGTAAGGTCGACCATTCGACCAGGTGCAAGCACACCCATGCTGGGG
This sequence comes from Poa pratensis, assembly GCA_947311845.1. Lineage (NCBI taxonomy): Eukaryota > Viridiplantae > Streptophyta > Magnoliopsida > Poales > Poaceae > Poa > Poa pratensis. The sequence continues at coordinate 14,473,812 of CAMZMU010000020.1, read as the reverse complement.
CGTGATTTCTTCGGGGGTCGTGGGGGAAGCGAGCGAATCGGAGGGATATCGAGTGGCGCCATCGTCGACTCCGTCTCGTTCCCCTCCTTCTCCTCTGAGTCAGCAGTGTCTTCCTCCTCGCGCGACCGCTTCTGCTTGGTTTGCACCTCAGCATCGCCTTCATCGGCGTCTGGCGTATGTGCGGTGGCGAGTGAGGCCACTTCATCATCAGAGCCCGCCTCGAGTGGCTCATTGTCCGGCACTGGGCCGCTCTCGGCAGAGGGGCATCGACTCATACATTCTGTGTCCCTGCACACAGAAACAGCAAAGGAATCAATATCGCACATGCATAACATATAAACTTACATATAGTATCGACTGTTACCTCTGGTAGAGGGTTGCTGGTTTCATAAGGAGCCACAGGCGAGTTCATCTCGCAAGGCTCTTCATCAGTCAGTTTGGTAAGGCTTCTTACCAACTTCTCTGCTTCCGCATCAGAAAGCTCCACTGCGCGTGAGCGGGTTGGATCAGAAACCCCACTGTATGCCCACAAAGCATGCGCTCGGGCTCGGAGGGGCTGCACTCGCCTCTTGGCAATAATGGCTAGCAAGTGGATGCCCGTAACCTCCCGACCAACAGTGGTCTGAAGCTTTAGCACCTTCTCCATCAGAATGTCAGCCTCTTCGGCTTCGACTCCGGTCGGCTGGGCGATCCAGGATGGCCTCTTCTTCACCAGCGCGTCTGCGTCAAAGGGAGGCAACCCGAACGCTTGGGTGCCTATGGTCACATCCTTGATGTAGAACCACTTTTGGCGCCATCCTTGCACAGACTCAAGAAAGCTGATCTTGAAGTACTCGACGTCAGATCGAGTCTGTACTCCAAAACCACCAGGTCCCTTGGCGCTGTGCTGGCGCTTGACGTTGAAGATGCGGCGAAACAGCCCGAAGTGGGGCGCAACGCCCAGAAAGCACTCGCAAAGAACGAAGAAACACGCAATGTGCAAAAGCCCATTGGGCGTAAAATCGTGCAATTGCACCCATAAACGTGCATCAGTGCACGAAGAAAGTTATGAACAGGGAAGGAGAATCCCCTGTTCACAAAATCCACAAAACAGACCCGCTCATTGGGGCCTGGGCGCGGGATTACCTCGGCGCCGGGGATGCGAACCTGCGAGGTGTCCTCAGGAATCAGCCCGTCGTTCCGAAGGCCGGTGAGCATCCTCTTGCTGCAGGTGCCTTGGTCCACGAGCCTTTGTCCCTCTTCAACCCGCTGGCAGCGGCTCCAGCGGCGCTGTCTGCCGACGCGTTCGCGGCGCTCCTGCTCTTCCGGGTCGAGGGCTTCGTCATCGCGATGATGGGTGGCAGAGGTTTGGCTGTTGGGCTATGGCGATGCGCTAGGAGGAAGAAGAAGCAGCGGCGGCGGAGAACAAATGGCAAGTAAAAATATTATTTACTCCGCCGCAGCCTTTTAACCTCCACGCAAAGAATCTGCACCGTTGATGCGAGATCGTGGGCAACGTGGCAAATCAGCCATACACGTGGCAGCCGTGGAGAGCAACCGTCGCCGGCCACTCCACCCACTACGCACGGGAATCTAGGAACCGTCATCATAGTCCTGGAGAAATCGTGCATGAACGGTCAAATCCAGTCCAAACGGCTGCATCGTGGGCCCACAGACGTGTCACGTCCCATCTATCACAGCATAACGCACGCCACCGCGTGTCAGGCAGCGCAGTCGCCAAAAATAACGTCATCCCTGACGTCATCGTGAGCGCTCTGATCAGAAATACATTGAGTCCGCCCAACGCATATCGGTCACTCGACTGCCTTGTTTGGTTCGGGTGTGAAAAAGCAATGTTAAGGCCAAATTGGTCACTCGACCGTTCCTTCGACTGAGGCATATCACTACCATAGGGAGCATATCAAAAAATTCTTCGACTGGAGATGCTCAAGATAAAATGATTTTGAGATTATCCTCCATTACAAGCAATACAGCATAATCTCGGGGGCTACTCCCATCGGAAGCACTGTCGTGCACCCGATAGAAATACGGCAAAAATTTCTTCGATTAACATATACAGGGTAAAATGATTTTGAGATTATCTCCATTGCAAGCAATAAATCACAATCTCGGGGGCTACTCCCATCGGGAGCGCTGTCGCGCACCCGATAGAATAAACGACAAATTGTCAGTCGACAAAAGGATCGACTCAGTTCATATATAAAATCATACTCGAAACATTCCCGAGTTGCGTCCGTCGCAAATACTTCAGATGCTGCACGCATAGTGCAAAGGTAAGACCCGCCGAACTTTCGAGCTGGGCTAAGGACCGTTCCAGCAACGTCAATCCTTATACTTTCCGTGTCAGCAGACATGATGAAAAATCCTGACGGACGCGTTGGGTAAAATTCAAATCTATACTGCAGAGCGACTCAGTAAGACCTCCGCGGCCTAGTCGAATCTGACCAGTCTTGTTCCAGATTCGAGTCCGGGGACTCGAGTTTGATTGAAAGCTAGTAAGGTTTTACCCGAATGTGTAGTTAACCAGTCCCGATCCGTCGAGTATACTGGGCCTGCTAAGCTATTATCCCTTGATCATCGTAAGCAAAAACCACAGTCGATGAGATACTCGACATAGCCAACATGTGCTATTCATACAGGAATTCCAATTATAATATACAGAAAACAAAGCATATGACGTGCACTTACGAACGAGTCCATGCCCGATTCTTCGAGTCAGACAAGTACTCGGGGGCTACTGACAAGGGTATACATCTCGGGTACCCTATCGTGAGGCTACCTGGTGCACGTGGCGACTAAGGCCCAATAGCGAAGAGCCTATTTGAAGCCCAAGACCAGAGGCCCAAGAAGAAGGAGTACCCTCCAAGATTAGTCATAGGCATAGTCGGTTTAGGCTTTTCTTACGTGTAAACTAGGTCGGTTATGAACTCCCGAGACCCAGCCTATTTAAAGGCTGGGAGGGGGGCCGATCTAGGGCCAAGCCATACTCGAACCACCAAAAGCTCTAGCGAGATCGACATCTCGCCGGAGCCTCCTTGTAACCGCATAATCCCACACGATCAATAACAGACAAGCAGGAAGTAGGGTCTTTACCTCCACCCGAGGGGCCTGAACCTGGGTAAATCTTTGCCTCTGCTTGTCAGCCGACGAAACTACCAACACTACCACGTTCTCTCCCCATAATCTCAACCCTAGGTCCTAACCATGGGATTTGATGAGTTAACCCCTCGTCATTTGGTCAAGAACTTCCTTGGAACATACAAACGACCCGCGACATTTGACGAGCTACGAGCTTGCAAGCAGCGATCAGACGAGTCATTGCGCGTGTACGTCCAACGATGGACCCTTATGCGCAACTCCGCTGGGTTGATTTCAGAAGACACGGCAATTGATACCTTCACTCATGGCGTCATCCGACGTGACCTCAGGGAAGCGTTCGGACGCCTCCAGCTGAAAACCATCGCCCAACTCATGAAACTCGCCAATGACTGGATAGGTGGTGAAGATTATGTCTGCAACGAATACCACGAATCGCCAGACGATGAAGGCGACTGATGACGTGAAAGCACACGTTCGTTGGGAGACCCAAAGAGGAAGGTATGATGTAGTCCAACAGCAAGTTTTCCTCGGTATGAAACCAAGGTTATCGAATCCAGTAGGAGTAGGAGTACTTTAGAAGGTTGTCAGTGGCGCCGTTAACACAAGCTGACGTGGAACCTGCACACAACACAATCAAACTATTTCGCCCCAACGAAACAGGAAAGTTGTCAATCTTCCTGGCTTGCTGAAAACAAAGGATTAAACGTATGGTGTGGAAAACAGTGTTTAATTGCAGAGAGTAAAAGAGAACAATGATTGCAGTTGATGGTTTTATCAGTGTAAAAGAATGGACCGGGGTCCACAGTTCACTAGTGGTGTCTCTCCATAAAGATAAATAACATGTTGGGTAAACAAATTACAGCTAGGCAATTGATAAAATAGTGAGCGCATGACAATGCATATAAATGACAAGATGACTACTATGAGATTTAAATGGGCATTACAACAAGATATGTAGACCGTTATCCAACTGCATTTATGACTAATAATCCACCTTCAGGTTAACATCCGTGTCCCCCGTTGGTATTAAGTTGTAAGCAACAGATTATTACAATAACTAAAGTGCATAATTTAAACAACACAATTATCCTTAGACAAAGTATTGATGTTTTAACCCTTGTGGCAACAACACATCCACAACCTTAGACGTTGTTGTCACTCGCCCAGATTACTGGAGGCATGAACCCACTATCTAGCATAAATACTCCCTCTTCGAGTTACAAGCATCTACTTGGCCAAAGCATCTAGTAGTAACGGAGAGCATTCGAGATCATAAATAACATATAAATATAGATTGATAATCAACTTGATCATAGTATTCAATATTCATCGTATCCCAGCAAACACAACATGTAGCATTACAATAAGATGATCTTGATCATGATAGGCAGCTCACATGATTTAAACATGATAGCACAAAGTGGAGAGACAACCAGCTAGCTACTGCTATGGACCTGTAGTCCAAGGATGAACTACTCACGCATCACTCCGGAGGCAGGCATGACGATGTAGAGCCCTCCGGTGATGATTCCCCTCTCCGGCAGGGTGCCGGGAAGAGGTTCTGGACCCTCCCGAGCTAGGATTGACGACGGTGGCACCTTTGAAACTTTTCGTTGATTTTCGTCCAATTCGGTGAAATAGGGACCTCCGTTGATTTTCGTCCAATTCCGAGAATATTTCCAGAACAGCTTTTCTGGAATACAAAAACAGCAGAAAACAGGAACTGACACTGTGGCATCTTATTAATAGGTTAGTCCCAGAAAATGTATATAAATGATATGAAGTGCATATAAAACATGTAACAATTGGTATAATATCAGCATGAAACATCAAAAATTATAGATACGTTTGAGACGTATCAAGCATCCCCAAGCTTAGTTCCTACTCATCCTCGAGTAGGTAAACGATAAAACAAAATAATTTTTGAAGTGACATGCTACCATCATAATGTTGATCATAAAGTATTGTAAAGCACATGTAAATGAATGAAGTGATCCAAGTCAATGGTCTATAGTTTGCTACCAAATAAATAATGAGTAAACAACTAAATCATATGAGCAAAACTTTTCATGAATAGTACTTTGGATTGTATCCACAGGTTTACATAAGAGTTACCTCATAAAGCAATAGATTATATTAAAAGGTATTTAACCAACACAAAGGAAGATTTAAGCTTCAGCATTTGCTTCAACTTTCAACATATTTATCTCATGGATATTGTCAATACAAAGCAATATAATAAGTTCAATATCTAGCATATAACAATTGTTGTACCAAAGTTGACACTAGTGTTTGCTTGTGGAAGATAGAAGAAGTAGGAAAACTGACTCAACATAAAAGTAAAAGAAAAGCCCTTCGTAGAAGGAAGTAGGGATTAAATCATGTGCTAGAGCTTTTTAAAGTTTTGAAATCATATAGAGAGTAAAAATATAAGTTTTGAGTGGTGTATGCTCATTGTCAACGAATGACAGCAGATGAAAACAATATTCCCCTTGTCAACCAGACTTTTAAGAGCGGCTTCAATGAAGGACGTTATTTCTACCAGCAAGACAGATCATCCCTCTTTTCTCTTTTATTTACACATTGGTTGAATTGCTTAACTGATGAATCAGGGCAAAAATGTGAAGAGAATTAAGCGGGTAAAGTTGTAATTAATTGGGACTGGGCACCCCGTTGCCAGCTCTTTTTGCAAAATTAGTAGATAAGCGGATGTATATGCCGCTAGTATGGTGGTAAAGTCTGTTTGACAAATGGAATAAAGAATAACCCACTACTTCCTCATGAGCTGGTAAACAGTGCCATCAAGGTAGCCATGGAGGCCCGCACCAGAGAGGTTCGGAAGGACGAGTCCCTTCCACATCATGAAATTGCCGGAGTCGAGGCGCACATGAGCCGTCGGAGCTACCGTCGACGGCATGGCTGCAGCGGGCGATGAAACGATAGAGCCGGCTGATTGCGAAAGCTGGAGTTGGGAGGTGGACATCACGGCGGCGGCGCAGAGGAGACTTGCGGCGACGACGTGGACTTGATCTCGCGGCGGAGGCACGGAGAGAGAGACTCGCGACGGCGGCGCGGAGAGAGGCTCGTGACGGCGGCGCGGAAAAGAGCGAATATGGCTCTGATACCATGTGAAATTCAGGGTTTCGGTGTGGCAGTAGCCTGCACCCTTGATCTCTTATATATGCAGGGTTACGACAGGTATATACTCGTTTACATACATACGTATACGGGTGGTATACACGCACACCTCGTGTACAAACCGACAGACCGATCTTAACACAATGGCCTCGTCCCCTCCATCCACCTGGTTCGCAAAAACTGTCGGGATGACGCTGTTCTCTGGCGTGCCCATCTCCCCCTCGAGCATAGGCCGGATGTAGACCTGTGGTTCTCCTTTCCTTCTTCCGGTGCCAAATAACCGTGGTGTAGGCTAGTGTGTGCGTGTGTTGAGGCCACCACCTCCTGTTGGTGATGTCTCCCTGTAATATCCCGTATTTGTAAAGTATATTTTGGACAGAGACGGAGTATATTTAACCAAAGATTGGCTTTTAAGACGTTGAGCGCATCGAAATTCTGAGACCGTAGTCGAGTTCATCTCGTGGAACTGAGTTAACAAAACTCTTATAGGAGTGTTCAGTTCCACGGACCGACATGCCATGGAGAATTTAATCCGGACCTTTACACTTTTCTTAGCGTATAAGTCCAGACCTTTATATGTGAGAAAAAATAGAAGATAAATATATATACCTAGCTCAGCCCTGCCGGCTCTCTATTCCCCACCAAACGCCCCGGCCCTTATCCGCCCGTCGCCAGCGCCGTCTCCACTAGGGATGAAAATGGTACGGAAACTTTCCGACTTTTCCGCGGAAAAACGGAAACGAAATGGAAATACGGAAACGGAAACGGAATTTCGCAAAACGGAAACGGAAATGAAAACTTTTATGCGGAAACGGAAACGGAACAGCATATTCCGGTGGAACGACCACGGAAACAGAAATTCCGTTTCCGGTAATACGGAACTTTCCGTTTTTTTGGTACGGAACTTGAGGCAGAACCCAAAATCTGAATATAAATATAATAACTCCAAAGCGACCATGTTTAATCCTTATGTATTCACACATCATCTCCCCCTTGACTCATGAAATTTTCTTATATTTTATTTACTCTTAAATTTTTGACAAGTTTGTTGATTTATTTGAATTTTCCTACGTTATTTAAGGACCTTTTGTTCCGGTGAACATCTGTTAGTTGTTCCGTATCCGCACCGTATTCGCCATGTATCTGTTTCCGACAATATCTGTTTCTGTATTTGTTTTCGGTGTTTCTGTATTCGTTTTCGCTTCCGTAAAAAATATGAAAACAAATGTGGCACAGCTCAGTTCCGTCCGTATCCGCTTCGTTTTCATCCCTAGCTGTCTGTGTATAGCAATATAAACACCAACTGGATCGCCTGTAGCAACAAAGTGTCGCTACTTTTTCTCGAGTTTGTTGGACTTGTAGTATTCCGTTTGTCAAAGACACATAGGTACACATCGGAACATTTCTTGCACTCAAAACTAGGCCTAAAGATTAACATCTATCGCAACTGTATGGACTAGGAAAAAACAAACCACAGTGAACCAACCGGGCGACACAGAAAGCTCAATCTCAAGCTCGGACGACGACAATGGAACGAGGAGATGGTGGCAAAAGAAACAACAAGACGTACACTTCTTCTTCTTCGTCTCGTACACACAAAGGAAAAGAAAAGAGCGGCGAGTTAGAGGCGGAGCCAAATGAAAATCGTTTTACATCTTGCTCGTGGGCCTAGCATGTGCAAAATATTTCCTTGGACACACATGGCTGATCGATTAGCTTTTGTCAGGGAAACCTTTTCGCGATGAACCATACACAGTTTGTACTCGATGGCGTCACCTTCAGTTCATTTGATCTGAGGATGCGCCTAAATCTCAGTTGATTGAGAATTAGTTCAATTCCCAGTCAAGTGACGTCATCCGTGAACGTGATTTTTTTAATTTTTTTTCAGTTGTAGCCCACTTACAAATCATCAACTAGTACGGATCACAAAGCAAATCCAGTGGCTTGGTACCTGACTGAGCTCAAACTTAATTCTCAGTCGATTTAGAACTAGAAAAAACGTTGATCTCTTAACCTTCAACTAGTGGAATCTGGCGCGGCGGCACGCCGCACCCGTTGTGATTTAAAATGTTGAAATCCGTTGGAATTTTTCGTATAGAGTATGTTCAAATACTTAATGAATTAAAATATTCAAATATGCTTGTATTTTGACATAAATTTTTAATTTAACTCCGTAGTTAGTGAATGCATGATATGAGCATTTATTAGTTTTAACTCCATATTTAGATAAAGTTCATTTAGATTGTATGTAAATATTAACCAAATTAAAATATTCAATTTAAGTCCATAATTAGAGGAAGTGCATTTGTTTTTTTTGTCTAAATATTCACCAACTCAAAATATCCAAACATGTTTGTTTTTTGCCGTAAATAGTTAGCATTTATTTTTCCGTGCATTTTGATGTATTTTCCATATTTTTCCAACAGGTATGGGTATTTACAGAAATACTTCAAATTTCTGAATTTTTTTTAAAAAAAATGGCATTGTAGAAGCGCGGTAATGTAGACATCTACAGTATTCGGTGACATGGCAGCGTGAGGGAAGAATTTGTGGAGAACGCGGGGATTTTTTTTGCAAGAAATTTGATAAAATTCGTGAAATGTTTGTGCGAATTTGGATCTAAAAATTGAGGAGTTAAATTCAACAAAACTCGAAAGCGATGACGGTGGTGGAACCTACTCGTCAACGTGCACATATTCATGTATATAAGTTTTTTTGGTAAACGTGGGGACTTTTTTGCAAAAAATCTGTAAAAATTCGTGAAATGATTGTGTGAATTTGGATCAAAAAATTGAGGAGTTAGAGTCGACAAAAACTCGAAAGCGATGACGGGGGTGGAACCTACTCGTCGACGCGCATATATTCATATATATAAGTTTTTGATAAACGTGGGGACTTTTCTGCAAAAAAAATTGACAAAATTCGTGAAATGTTTGTGTGAGTTTGGATAAAAAAATTGAGAAGTTAGAGTCGACAAAACTCGAAAGCGATGACGGGGGTGGAACCTACTGGTCGACGCGCATATATTCATGTATATAAGTTTTTGGTAAACGCGGGGACTTTTCTGCAAAAAAATTGACAAAATTCGTGAAATGTTTTTGTTAATTTGGATCAAAAAATTGGAGTTAGAGTCGACAAAACCTGAAACCGTTCACGGGAGGTGGAACCTACTCGTCGGCGCGCACAAAAAGAAGTTAGAGTCGACAAAACTCAAAAGCGATGACGGGGGTGGAACGTACTCGTCGACGCGCATATATTTCGTGTACGTAATTTTTAGAAAAAAAAAAGAATCGCAAAAAAAAAAAAAAAACGCTACTGTCCATATGAACAGTGTACAACAGTACTTACTGTTCGCATGAACAGTGCTCGGAGCGCTGTGAGGCCGAGAAAACGTAACGCCTTAATATATAGTAATTCGACGCGCATATATTTCGTGTACGTAATTTTTAGAAAAAAAAAGAATCGCAAAAAAAAAAAAAAAACGCTACTGTCCATATGAACAGTGTACAACAGTACTTACTGTTCGCATGAACAGTGCTCGGAGCGCTGTGAGGCCGAGAAAACGTAACGCCTTAATATATAGTAATATGAGATGATGCTGGGACAATAACCAGCATGATGTTCCACGGCTGTACCCGAATGACTAGATTAAACGGACCGAAACGTGACAGCCCATTGGGTTCCATTTCCTCTATTACTGTTTACTCTTTTTTGCTTCATTTCCTAGGTCGTAACCATTGCCTTGTTTCTTCTTCCAATGCCGCCATTTGCGTTTTATAGAGAAAAGCAACTTCATGTTTAGGAAGATACTATTAGGTTTGTCCTAAATATGTTTATATACTACTTCTAAAAATGGTTCGGAGATCAGAAATTTTGATTGTCACATGATATCTTGTAAGTTCAATATGTATCTACGAGGAACCGATCGGTGGGTCCGGATACTCTTTTCATATAGTATGAGTCCACTGGACCCTATCAAGAACTGATTATATAATTCCGTCCTCCACAGTCTTGTTCCTCGTCATTACCAACAGGTTTTCCGTTGATCTTTCTCCTCTCTATCATCTCCACAACAAACCTTCTTAGCACCTTGTGTGCCTCGTTAAGTTTTCTCTCAGAGCCGTAGCGCACAGCGTGCCGGAAAAAGCCCGCCTCCATGAGGCCTCGTTCGGTTGCCTGTGGTTAAATCCCCTAGTGGACCCAACCCTCCCGTGGATTGGATGTACCACGCGCTCGACCCAGACCCCGGCCCATTCCCACCATGCACATCCGGCCAATATAGACCCGTCTAAGAGAACACCACCTGTAATCACCAATCTTAATGCAGAAGTACGGACTTCTTCCCCCAAAGCGCAGAGTATAAGGATGACTCCAATGGGTCGACGCAAACGGACGCGCGTTTGGTCCTTTTGCGTCGGCAACAGGACGCGCGTCCGGCCCAGGTCCGCCCCTTTCCGGCCACTGCGCCCAACGGGGCCGGCGCATTGAGTCCGCCCGGCCAGGGTTTTTGATCATTTTGATCATTTTCAGCCAGGGTTTTTGATCACATTGCAACAAAACAAGTATAAAACATAATCCCGGCCTCACACAGGCCATGTCTGGGTACATACCCAAAATATCGATGTTGATCACATCAGGGCCGGTCGGCGCAACTTCATCTTTTCCGGCATTGTAGTCGTCGTTGGCGTACTGAGTGTTGTCCCTGACCATGTCCTGGAGGACGTCCTCCCCGTCGTAGCCGTCCTCCTCCTCCTCATAGTACCTAGGGTCACTCGGCGACGGCCTGGGCAAATCGCCGAACAGATTACGGGCGGCCTGGGCGGCGACCACTGCCGGGGCAGCTGCACGCGCTGCCGCAGTCTGCGCCGCGGGCGAGTGTGCGGCCAAAGGTGTAGCGGGCCCGTTGAGATCAAGGGTAGGTACCTCGACCGTGGATTCGGCTGAGTTAAGGGAAACCCGCGGCGGCATGGTTCCAGGGAGGTACCCGTACGCAGGCGATGGTGCCTTCGCGGAAGATCTCGACCTTGGCGGTCGGGCCGCCGAGGCGTTGGAGCTGGCCGCCGCAGTCGCGACCCCGACCGCGGCCGCGGTCGGGGTAATCCCAATCAGGAGGAGGGCAGCGGTGGCGGCCCTGGACACGAGGTCAGATTCGTTCGCCTCGCCCTGCTGCTCGGCGACGGCCTTCTTGGCGGCGTCGAGCTGGTCCTGCTTCAACCTCTTCCTCCGGGCGCCCCGCTTCTTGGTCTCTGCGGCCCTCTGCTCTGGCGTGAGTTCCTTCTTTACTTTCTTTTTAGTTTGGGGCGCAGGTCCAGCGGCGGTGCCGGCGGCGTCTGGTCCAAACTCAGCGGCGGCGGCGGCGGCGGAGGCAGCGTCGGCCATGGCTAGGGCTGGAGTGTGAACTGGGGTTTTGGGAGAGGAGAGACCGGTGTGAATTTTGCCGAGAGAGCGGACTGGAGGAGGACACAAAAGCGGTCCGCCGCGCGTCCGTGGCCGACGCATTCCTGGCCCAAATTTTGGACCAGGAATGCGTCGCGGCGGACAGAAAAACGGACCGCGGTCCGTTTGCGTCGCCCCGTTGGGCCTTGTTTTTTGCTCCAGCGGACATGGACGGACGCGCGCGGACTCGATGCGTCGGCCCGTTGGAGTCATCCTAAGATGCGCATATCAGCTATAGCTAACTAAACGGGCCGGTGTCCAGCCTGTTAGCACGCGTGCCCCGACCCCCGAGGGGACTAGCATGGCGTGCCTGGCCTGCGACATGCCTAGGCCTCGAGGCAAGACACACGTGCCAGCACGACATGGCCTGTTTACATGGTCAGCACGGCAAGGTCCGTATAGACAATTTAAGGCCCGTTTAGCCGGGGAGGTAGGGCCGGTGCATGAATTTGAATTTTTGGCGGGCAGTAGCGAGGTGGGGAGCGGTATGCTTAGTATTATGGGGTTTTTCTTGAACCTTTTAATCAGGATTTTGGTCCTTTCGGCAAGTTTTTTGAATTTTTAGTCGTTGGAGGCCTATTTTGTTAAAAAATTGCCAAATTTTGGCAATAAAAAGGCACATAGTTCAAACATGCACACAAGATGGAATATGCAGATAAGTACAGGCGGGCCGCCCGGGCACGCCATGTTTGGCTCGGTGTGCCGTGCTTGGTGAGGGAAACGGGCCGGCACGGCACGGGCCAATTGTAAACGTGCATACGATGCCCGGGCCAGACACGTTTACATGTGTGACGGGCCAGGCCGTAATGGGCCGGCCCGTTTGGCCACCAATAGACGCGACCGACTGTGTGGATCGGAAAAAAAGTCGCACGCCTAAACTCGCCTGCAGTTTCTTCGAGCGAAGCCGCCGCTCCCCTACCCAGCGACCGGCCGGCACAAGCGAAGCCGCCGTCCGCCACTGTTTCCCTGTCCGCACCGGCGGTAGCAGCTAGACGGCGCCGCCGCCGCTGTTACCCTGTCCGCCGCCGTTACCTTGTTCGCACCGGCCGTAGCAGTTAGCCGCCGCCGTCGCCTTTCCCCTGTCCGCCGCCATCGCAATCCTCGAGCAGGCCCGACGACCTCCACCCCCGCTTGTACGCCACTAGCTGGAGGCCGCCGCCGCCACCTCAGCAGCTCGACGGCACGCACGATTCAGGTAATTTTCCCCAACCTTCTTCTTTTCCCTTTGGACACAAAACGATGTCATGTTCGAGCTGCTGAACTCAATTACAGTGAAATTGTTTACTCCCTTTGGAGTATATGGTAATAATTCCCTTTGGTTGTCTTGTAAGAGCGACAGAAATCCCGACGGATTTTCGACTATGAACCTCTTTGCTTGTCTTCGCAACGGGAGTGCTGACCGATGTGTTGACAACATGCATAGAAATACTGCAGAAATGATAATCAAACTTGTTTACCTAGATATCTGAAGTTTACGACCCCAATCTTCTTCTTTTCTAAATCTGAACCAGTTGGTTTTCCAATATTTTCCAGGCACCACCGATGGATGCGCTCATGGCGAACTACGCATCCGGCTCCGACGACGACGAGCCGTCGCCCGTCGTGGGCGCCTCACCGGACCCGGAGCCTCAGGAAGCCTCCGTGCTGCTCCCTCCCCCTCCCCTCAACCTCCTCCAGCCCCCAAACTTCGTAGGCATGATTCTTGCCCTTCTCCCCGAATCTATTCCGGTTGTTTGGGTATCTCTCGTGATTTACTCACGGTTCTGCTTGCAGATTACTCGGCATTGGCGCAGGGGAGTCGCATCCGGAGCTTCCCCCATGTGGAAGGCAGCTACGCTCTGCATGTCTACATCCCCGGTCTGTTCTTTTGGCCGCTAACTTGATATTTATCTGCAAACAATCAATAAATTTCAGTTGTAAAGCGAAAGAGCGACAATGTTTGCTAGTCTGTTATTGATACATGCATTTATAGATGCAACGTGTAACACGGGATTCGAGATGATGCTACTGCCACGATTATGCTCTAAATTCATCAATTCTTTTTAGTTCTTATACTATTATATGAAGCAGTCACCTCTACTTACATGTAGCTATCTCATATGCAGTTGTCATTCCTTTCGGCGCAAGGAAGCAGCTGACCCTTATTATGAGAAGAGCTGCATCACTTGTACCAGATCTCTATGCTGTAGATGCGGATTATGCACTTTCGGAATTGTGCAAAGATGATCAGAAACTTGAGAAAGTGCTTCTGGGCAGGGAGTTCCATGTAAGCTTAGGAAGAACTGTAGGGATTCAGGTGCATCAAATTGACTCCCTCGTCGCAATGCTTCGTCAGAAGTTTCAGTCACAACAGCGGTTAGCCTTCTCTCAGAACTTCATTGCCGAGCTGATAATATTTTTGCCCCCTCTGGTGTGTCAAATCATGTGATTTTTGTACAGGACTGTGTTTGTCCAGTTATATATGTACATATTTGTGTCCTGATTTGCACTTATGTAGATGATTTAATTTTCTGTTTAAAGCAGGTATTGGATGGACTTCAACAAATGGGAGCATTTTGTCAATGATGACTCTACACGATCATTTCTTTCACTAGAGGTTACGAGAACTGGGTTACCAGAGGTACTTGGTAGTGTTTGTCTTCACTGCTTAAGTGTCTATATGCATCATAAAATTGTCAACGTGCATTTGTTTTATTTTGGTTATGGCTACTCATCTTGGCTTTTGTATCAACGTTGTATGATAAGAACCTCAAACCATAGCACATTAATCTCTTTTTTTATTGCGGGGAGAGCTATAGTACATTGATCTGATGGCTATATACTTACTGACGTTTGGTGTACTTTTTTGTTACTTCATTTTATTTTTGCAGATAAGTAAACAGATACATATGGTTGATGAAGTATATAGATTACACGGTCTTCCTGAGTTCTACAAGGTACTGTATCGTTAAGTTATGTTTTAGTATCTAGATAATTACCAGATGGACACATCTAGCTTACATTTTGATGTCACAACATGACATGGATAACATAACATGAACTTGCAATTGATAAATCTAACACTGCTTGAAAACAGAAGGGCGAATTTCAAGTCGGCAAATCAATGGATGTGTTTGTATTTTCATGTGTGGAAATACAGTACATAGTTATTTTGGAACATCGGTTACATAATAAAGTAATCAGTAACTGATATCATATGATTCTGATTCTGACTAAATTAGGAGCACAAAATATGTTTGTCGCCAAATTCGGGAAAGTCTTAACTGGTATTTGGTCATTTTGCAGAATCCTCGGCCACACATATCATTGGTCTGGGCATTGGGTGATGTTAGCTCCAAATTGAAGCAGACAACTAAAGAGATTGAGAAATTCCAAAACAGCATCAGCTCATCCAAAAACTGCAACCTGAGATGCAATTTTAGTCGTGTAGTGTGTAAAGTAGGCAAGAAGGTGTACGCTATCTGCAAGATCGCAGACTGAAACAGCGTTCTTGTACACTTAACTTATGGAATTACTCTACTTTTGTAGAGTCAATCCATTAGGTTGTAAGAAGGAACTAAAATTAGAGTTAGCTGCCAGGCCGTAGCTCCCAAGCTAGTGGTTTGAGTTGTGTTTTGGATTTGGCCTTGCCTTGTGTTGCTGTTTGTAACGGTGTACTGTGTTTTTCCCCCTTCTATAATGCAAAAGCAGAGCCCCTGCTATTCTCGTAAAAAAAGGAACTAAAATAGGGAAATTGCATTGGCTGTATAACATGTTATGCGGATTTGCTTTAGTCTACAAAGTTGGAAACTGATACAGAATAAATAGTCCACAAACTTGTCCCACAAGATAGATTTGGTCCAAAATGCGTTAATGGAGGGCTAATGATGCATCTGGAGATTTTTATAGAAAGCCCCTGGTACTCTGTTAAAAACGCTCAAATATGTCATTAAATATTTTGTTTTTTGCCTTCATCCGGGCCTGTCCTGTTCTTTCGTCCCTCTAGTCCTCTACTCACCTGACCTGGCCACATGGGAACGACCGCACGAGCCGCACGCCAGCGATGACCTGAGCACATCGATGGTGAAGATCTGCGGCGACCAACCACCCTTCATCGCCGGACCTAGGGAAGAACAACAAAATTCGGTAGGGGAGCAACAAGGCGCAACACATGTCCAATACACGAGAACGAGCACTCTCGCCTTGTGCCAAGCCTCCAATATGGAAGCTGATCGAGGTTGGTACCTTTCCAAACTCTTCCCTCGCGATTAAAACTCTAAAACTCATTAGCGCCTTTAATTTTAATACGGCCCACTTCCCCTCTTCGCCCGTTCCGGTCCAGTCGCACTCCCACGCCACCGCCGCCGGCAACTCGCCGCCACGCCATAACCGCCTCTCCCGGGATAACCCCTGACACGGCCCTGTCGCTCGCCTTCACACTTTGTTTCTCCCGCGGCCCTGCCTCCCCCGGACCTCGGTTCCCTTACCCCCTTTGCCCTAGCCGAGAGCAGGGACCAGGCCACCACGCAGGCGCGGCACTGCAGGGCTTGTCGTCGTATCGACATAATTGATAGGAGACGGGGGTCCTCTAGCCGATGGTAGAATGTGGGGGTAGAAGGGAGCGTCGTCGAGGTCGGGATTGAACAAGACAGTTTACCTAGCTTCGGATCTCACGTCGGAGGCGAGATCCTACGTGCTGCTATAACTCACTATAATGGCAATAGCCTTGATCAGGTTACAATGAGCGTATTGAGTATGCTATGTGTTGCCCTAAAGGCTCCCTGAGGTCTGGTTTATATAGGCGGCCAGACCTAGGTTACAAGGAGAATACTTGACCGGCAAGAATACAGAGTCCTATCTCTAGTCGGCAGAGTTGCCGCCTTCCATCTTGGTCGTGTGGGCCTGGTGGGCTTCGTCTAGAACCTTCTCCATTGCCGGCCGCCATCTTCCTTGTCATCAGCTTGCTGGGCAGCCAATGTCGGGCCACCTCCAACAAGCCGGATTGATCCATGTCAAGGATACCCCCAGTTGGTATATCCCCAACATTAGCCCCCGGAAAGGTTTAAGTTCTCCAGTTGTCGTCTTCGTCTTGATCAACGTCTTCTCTTGTTTCTTGAATGTTGGCGGCTGAAGAGCTTGAAGCATTCCGAAGAAAGGTAAATAGGCGGCAGTCCAACCAATGTTGTCGGACTAGCTGCTGCCTTTGACCAATACATGGGAAAGACGGCCTGACAGTTTTTGTCAGGAATCTTCTGTGCAGATGTCTCGTCAAGTTAACGTGCTCGCGTCACTCTGGTCCACGACAGTTTGAACATATAGAGAGGCGGAACGACGTCATGATGGCATTTCTGCCATTCCACGGAGGCGATGGTGGCGGCCGTGTCGCTGACGACAAGGCGACCGTGCCACGTCAGCAATTAAGCCAGAACATGGAGCTTTATTGTTTTGGTACCAATCGATGTCTTCCCAAACTGGCCAGGTTTGGGCGATTGGAAACAACAGCTAACGATCTGGCGATGAATTCGTTCAAACTAAACGCGATGATGGCGGCCGTGTCGCTGACGACAAGGCGGCCGTGCCACGGAGGCGATCGTGTTGCTGACAACAAGGCGGTTGTGCCACGGAGGCGGTGATGGTAGCCATGTCGCTGACGACAAGGCGACCGTACCACGAAGGCAATCGTGTTGCTGTCAACAAGGCGTTTGGGCCACGGAGGCGGCCTTGTCGCTGACAAACGAGGCGGTCGTGTTGCTGGTGATGGAGCTGCATGACGTGCAGCCCCCAAATATCGGGCGAAGGCATTGTCGATGTCAAGCCCCCGAGTATCTGGCGAGGGGCAGTGTCGATGTCGAGCCCCCGGGCTTCGTTAGCCAGAGTTTTTCTTGATCCGCCTATCTGCAGCCCCTGAGCGTTGAGTCGACGTACTTGAAAGTCGGCTCGATGCTCAGAAGAACTTGTGGCGTTGTAGATCGAATGGCTGTAGTTGTCGAGGTTTGTGCCGCCTTGACGAAAAGGCGGCTCCAGACTTGATTATCATGCTGCGATTGCAGCCCCCGAGTGTCAAGTATCCTGCACAGTAAACATAGCTGCATTAAGATGTACTTTTAATGTAAGCTGAATAATTATAAGGCCTGAGCCGGTAGTTTTTTGAACAAAACTTGTGGGTTGTAAATTTTATGTGGCCCGCCTTAATATTTATCTGGCCTATATGCTTAGCTTTTTGTATGTTGGCGGTACCGCAACATAGATACTTCAGCTGAGCCAACCAGGGCTAGTACCAGATAGTTTAGACTCAGAAATCAAAGCCGGCATGTTGATGCCAACGACATACTACTAGGCAACCCACATATAAGCAGTCAGAATAAGGATATTAGGCGGTGCAAAATGATTGCTTTAATTTGGCCCGGAGGCGGCAAGTATCGAAAGGATTGAACCACTTAGCACAGAGCAGATTTTGGGTAACTTTGATACTAAGAGTATATGACCATATGAAAAGACAAAAGACGGCATGATCTCAGAGCATAATGAGCAAACCATAGACTTTTATTTCATGACCATACAATTAATTAAATGTTTATAACTTAGCTTTTTGACGTTTGCTGAAGTTGATGTCGAGGAGGTCGACGCGGAAGACGGCAGCCCCCAGAACGTAGGCGGCAGCCCCCGGGATGTAGGCGGCAGCCCCCACCATCCTGAGACTGATTCCAGCAAGACGACGACTTCCTATTTCTCCTCTTATGCTGCATGCCACAGCTTGTCAGTTACGCTGTTCTTGACGAATAGGTGACGACGAGTAGGCCGCGACGGCAATTAAGCCGGGGCACAACAATGATAATAAGTATGCTGAGAAGCGTCGCGCCGCGTTAGCGATTAAGCCGGAACGCAACGACAAATATGCCGGACAGGCGGCGTGTCTTCGGAACGCGTCAATAAATTTGACGGACAAGCAGCGTGCCGCGTCGGAACGCGACGATAAATATGCCGGACAGGCGACGTGTCGAACGCGACGATAAATGTGCCGGACAGGCGGTGTGCCGCGTTTAGTAATTAAGCTAAAACGCGGAGCTAGAGTGTTTTATACCGATCGATGTCTTCCCAAACTGGCCAGGCTCGGGCGATCGGAAATAACAGCTAGCGATCTGGTGATGAATGCGCTCAAACCGATCGCGATGATGGCGGCGTCCCGCTTGACATCGTAGATACGGTAAGACTAAAATTTGACGACTTGATTAGTCGGTCTTGCAAAGCACAATTGACAATTGCTTACCATACCATAAGATCACTTGATCCCACTTGGTACACCATATATGCTTTGTGAGTTTATCAACTTGAATCCAATCTTTGTACTTTGTCTTGATCAACCTCGTATATTTTCTTCTAGACTTCATTATGATGATCTCTTAGAGGTCAACATGAATGCTCACACAATCTTCATTTCTCCAAGACACACTTCGCCAAAGGCTCAACTCTCACATGACCATTCTTCGGATCACACCTTGAACACCACTTTGGCCATCACTTAATCTTCTTCATGCTCTATCACAATATTTTGAGATACATAATGAATTCTTCACTTGCTTGCATGCTCAAAGCCTTAGTCAACTAGGGCTCAACACATAAGTCCATCATGACCTCGACTTAGAGCCATATGTTGAATTCTCCTCTTGAAATCAAACACTCAAGATCTTGATCTTTCATGGCTCAACACATAAGCTAGAGAATGTCTTTCTTTGAGTTCCATACACTAACTCCTTTCATCAATTATTCTCATTGATCATATCATATTCATCTCTTCATATCAATGATCTTGATGCCAATACTCAACCTATCTCTTTATCTTCATGGCATCCAACCTTGAATCCAACACATGGACTTCATCTCTTCGTATCAATGATCTTGATGCCAATATTCAACCTATGTCTTTATCTTCATGGCATCCAACCTTGAATCCAACACATGGACTTCATCTCTTCGTATCAATGATCTTGATGCCAATATTCAACCTATATCGTTATCTTCATGGCATCAACCTTGAATCCAACACATGGACTTCATATCATTACCTATGGAAAAGCCCTTCAAATATAACTCAATGAAACCATTAGTCCATAGGGATTGTCATTAATTACCAAAACCACACATGGGGGCTCCATGCACTTTCAATCTCCCCCATTTTGGTAATTGATGACAATCTCAACAAGAGGGTTTATATAATGAATACTGAAAACAAGTATGCAACTTATCCAAGAATAAATTGTATACAAGAGGTTTATTTGATATGATCAAGTATCACGAAGATACTAGCCCATATCAAAACTAGTTGTACTTACATCAACCACTACCAAAGAAGGTAATGTGAGTAGAACCATAATATATAGAGCAAACTCCCCCACAATATATGCACGTGTGATGAACTTGAATTTCATTACATACATTGGCAAGATTAACCTTTGGTGGAGTTTACACTATATATTAAACCATGCAAAACATCAATCAAAGATAGATATGCATGAAAGGCAAACACTTAAGAGCAAACCAACCTTAAGCATAAAACCATTTCCCTTAAACCCTCTAAACTTCTCCCCCATTGTCAACAATTGCCGAAATGGACGAAAAATCTAAAGAGCCAATATAGTATGAGCTCCTTCCCAAGAATGCATATCTCATAAAATGAGTGGAATAAAATGCACTTATCCAATGACGAATAAATGGAGGAATTCAAACGATATTGAGGATCCAAATAATGCAATGAGAAGATATGTGAGCGGCATCAACTTAAGAAGCAAAGAAACCATAAGGATCCAAAGAACATATTTTGAACACGATATAGATATTAGTGCACGATAAGTTTATCAAGACAAACTTGGGTCCAAAACATATTCCCGAAATATGAGTGCACGAAGATGCAATCAAGTAAGACAAGCACTCATAAATCAAATTCTTTCCGAAACCACCAAAAACACAACAAATAAGAAAGATGGCCGGCTAAGAACGAGGATGTCAAGGGGAGATAATAGCTTTCTCATGTGTATAAGTTTCTTAGTGGACAAAACATCAAGATGAAGAATCCACAAAGAAACATGCACACACAAAATAGTTACTTTACCATGATATCCGAGAAAGAAGTCATAAACTATACCAATAAGATATTTGCATAAAAGCATATATATATAGCACAAGGCTTGATATATCTCATTGTATAATAATGAACTTCAACCACTTAAACCTCAATAAAATCACAACTAGCAATAAGGGAATAAAAGATAGTTGGGATGCCTTGAGGAAGGCAACAAGTATCACAAAGGTTGAATAAATTTGCAACTTCATCAATATTGCACATGTGAGCATCATGAGTAAAGGATATGCAATAAAATTGCGAAGTTGACATATTTAGGATTACTCCCAAAGATATGCAATCATCTCAAATTTCCCACATTTGCAATAAAGAGTTTTCTTTAAAACCTTTTAAAGAACCAAAATATTTTGCAAATAAAGATATTCATGCCATGATGCAACCTACACAAGGTTGGAAGCTATACATGTATGCATGAAGTGAATACTTGTTACCGAGATAGCATTGGTATGATGTAGTAGGTAAGAGTTTATTGACCATCCTAGCTTGGCTCCAATTTACACATGGAGAGAACACCTTCCATATAGTTGAGACAAGCATCCATTGCATCTCCAATGTACCTAAAACAACATTCAAGTACATTTTGGTCCCCAAACTTATTGGGTCCAAAGTAGTTAGAATAACTACAATACATTGGGAAAACTCCGTATAAATATGTGCATATTTAGAGATGAAATTTGAATTTCATGCACATCTTAGCCATTTAGGATTTGATGGAGTCTACCCAATATATTGGATCAAGTAAACCAAGCATGCCATTAAATATACATATAATAAATATGCACGCACAAGACTTTCAAGATCCAAAGAAGATACATTTGGACAAAACACCAAGAAATCCAAGAAGACACAAATAGCGTGTCAAAACAAATTTGTTGTCCAAATTATATCAAAGAATCAAACCAACAAAAGATTTATCCACAAGTTCACACATGAACAAAATAAAAAAATAAAAAATTGAGCAAACATGATGAAACAAAACACACAAACTCAAACACTTATCTCATTCAAGAAGATAAAACATAGAAGAAGGAATGAGATAGCAAACTCCCAAAAGAGAGCAAGGTTCCAACAAAAAAAACCAAACCCTCCACACTTTTCACAATGGCACAAGCTAGGTACCAAAAAGATTTTTGTCTTCCATCAAAACACACTCGAAAAGGACAAAAAGAAGTTATGATAAGAGTGTAAAGAGAGTGTTCTCAAAGATATAGAATAGCTCCCCCAAGATATGTGCATTATCTAGAATTTTGCATTTGAATACAAAATGCACACAAATGGGATCAATGCCTCTCCTATACCAATTAAATCACTAAACAAAAACCAATATGAAGACAATCTACAAATTCCACCACAAATGTGAAAGTCACTTGTCAAGGACAAGGAGTATATGAATTTATTTCTTGGCGGTAGTTTGCAAGGATATTCAAGATCATCTTCACAACGAAAAAACATATGGGAAAGGATACGATTTAAGCGCAATGCTAGCTTAGATAGATAGATGTTCTTGATAGCTTTAATTATTGCACAATTATGCAAATCAATAATCATTATAACTTGAAGCAAACGGTTTCCCAAAAGATGTAGAAGAACACATTTGAGGAAAACCGTACCAAGAACATTCCTCACAAACAAGATCCAAAAGAGGAGCAAGAAAAATCATTCAAGAAATTTGGAACTTGTTTGAGAAAATGCCACATAGGAACAAGATAATTTACAATATCGATTCTAAGTAGCAATAACTCACATGTTCACATTTTCTAGGCTCGTAATATGCACATAGCTCATTACTCCCCCATAATGTGATAATCCATTTCTTCTCTATAAGAGGCAAATAAAATCCAACTAGAGATAATTAATGGACATTATAGAATTTGAATTTCTCATGAGCATGATATACCACATAGAGATTAGATAATCTTGATATATCAACACTAAGTGGTAGTCCTCATGTATACACATTTTAGGATTATGAAGTGCCAAAGCACATCACTCCCCCAAAATGGGATAGTCCATTGATCTCTCAAAAGAGTCCATTAAGATACGAACAAGATACAATCGAGGCTCAACACAAGCTCACACGTACATGGTGTGCAAACCAACATACACATATATACTTGATTACTCAAGATAAGTAAGTAGAGAGCACACCATATACAACCATATGAAAGTAATAAAACCAACACATGCAAAGGGGCAAGCAACTTTCAATGTATATATAGTTTAAATGCAAGTTACCGCAAGGAGGAACATTGGATATGAGATAGAGACACTATGATCCAAATGACTTGGCTTGAGGAAATATAATTGATGAAGATCCCTTAATTCTTCATTGTGTAGCCAAATCTCCAATGCCCTCCACTATTACCTATTGATCAAGTTTGAGCTTGTTGGTCCCCAACCAAGTTGGGTCCTAAGAAGTTAGTCACAATAGGCTTGGCGACCCAAATGGCTCTTTTCTTGAAACCACTTTGAGTCCCAACAAACTTGGCAAACACATTGCCACCCTTATCCTTAATAAGTGAATAATCATCATCAATAATGATAGGAATTGATAAGGTATCGTTAGAACATGATGAAGCAAAGTGCCCCTTCTCACGACATAAATAACAACAAGTGCTCCCCTTACTTTTCTTCTCTATTTCTTGACTTGGGAAGCATTAGCTTGAATCTTCTCGGGAAGTAGCCTTTCTACAACTTGAGGTTGGACTAGATCTTGACCTTGTGGCCTCTTCCCTTGTTGCTTCTCACTCAAGTGCTTCTTCTTCAATGGGCATGATCTAACATGATGCCCTTCAACCTTGCACTTGAAGCAAATGATCTTGGCCGAATTCTTGACTTGGTCTTGGCCCTTCTTCTTATTGCTCTTGGACTTGTTCTTGTTATTGGAGTTAAATCCAAGTCCACACTTGTCATTGGGGGATTGATGCACACTCAACATTTTGTCAAGTGTGGATTTCCCTTCATGACGCTTTTCCAAATCTTTCTTCAAAGAAATGACTTGGGCCTTGAGCTCTTTGATTTCCTCTACATGGTTAGTAACAACACAAGTACTAGAGGAAGTTGAAACTTCATTGTTAGAGCAACAAGGCAAAGCAAGCAATTCATCACAAGATGTGGCAACATTATGTCTAGATGAATCATTAGGACTAGCACATGACAATATAGCATTTTGAGTAGAAGTAGTGCTAATGTCCACATGAGGCTCACAATATGTTACCTTAGTGATACTTGCCTCATGAGCCAACTTAAGCCCATCATAGGAGATTAGAAGATCCTCATGGGAGCTCGAGAGCTTTTCATGACTTTCTTCCAATTTCCTATAATTGCTAGTTAGCAACTCAAGTTGAGCCTTAGATCAACATTCTCCTTTAAAATATATGCTTCACAATAAGTGGAGTTAGTAGCACAAGCATAACTAATAGATTTAGCATTTTCAAGCTTATAGGTTTCAAAAGATTGAGATAAAGAAGCACTAGTATGTTTCTCATCACGGAGCTCTTGCATAAGGAGATTGAATCTCAATTTCCCGTCATTAACAAGGGATTTCAAATCTTTAATGGTTTCCTTGTTTTCAACAATGGTATCCATTAAAAATTCGAATTTAGCACGAGCATTTGTATTACCACGAAGAGAAGCATACACCATGCCCAACTCATGCATAAGAGCATCATCAAATTCATCCTCATCATCATCACTCTCATCATTACGAGATATGTTGGGATTCAAAGTAGGAGTTACCTTCGAACCTCTAGCCATAAGGCACATGTGAACTTTTGGGGATGATGAGGAACCATCTTGTGGCATGTCACAAATTGGTGAAGTGGACGACATTGAAGATTCTTCACAACCGAAGGAAGCGACTTGGAGCTCTTCAAGATGTGAGGGTGAAGAGCTCCTCGGAAAGATAACCGACCTCAAGAGAATTGGACCCACCATATTTTTCTTCTAGCTTGGTCCACATTTTATGAGAGGACTTGCACTTCGAGACAATCAAGAATACATAAATCTGGAAACTCAAATTATGAAGAAACTTGTTATATACTAGAGCTTCGAGATGTAAGTTTTTCTCATCCTCTAAAGATAGATTTTGTGGATCCATTGGAGGAGAAAAACCTACATCTAGAAATTGCTCTATATTTGGACACAAGGTCCGAAGATTGCAAAGCATATATTTCTCCATCAGAGATAATTTGTGTCATCGAATTTAATTGTGTCATTGTGCACTAAGCCACTAGCCGACATCTTTTCACTCTAGGCGGTGAAGCCTAAACAAGAGAGACCTTGCTCTGATACCAATTGAAAGATCGAGATGTCGCCTAGAGGGGGGGTGAATAGGCGTTTTTAAAATCAATTACGGATTTGGCTTGAAAGAATGCGGAAATAAACTATCGTTTAGTTTTCAATCACAAATCCTAAATATGCTAGGCTGAACTAAGTGCACCAACAACTTAAGCTAAACAAGTGATAAACAAGATATATATAACTTCAAGCACGATGGCTATCACAAGGAAGTAAACTCGGGTATAGAAATAACCGAGGCACGCGGAGACGAAGATGTATCCCGATGTTCCCTTCCACGAAGAAAGGTAGTCACCGTTGGAGAGGTGCGGGATACCACGAAGGACACCCGTACGCCACGAAGGCTCACTTTCTTCTCCAAGCCCCCACACGAAGCAAGGGCCTTTTCCTTACGGTTATCTTTTCCTCCACTCCGGGATGGCAAGCTCCACAACCACTTCACAATCCTCACGAAGGAGAAGACCCGGGCCTCTTTACAATCTTCCACGAAGAGGTCACCGCGGTCACAACCACCAAACCGTCTAGGAGGTCACCCTCCAAGAGTAACAAGCACACGGGCTCTCACTCGAACTAATCGAACCGGAGAGCTCAAAACTATGTAACAAATGCAAAGCAAGAACACAAGAGGTGCTCAAATCCTTCTCTCTCAAATTCCACCAAAGCAACAAGTGCTAGGGAGGAATAGAAGAGAAAGAACAATGGAGGAGGTCAACCAATAACTCCAAGATCTAAATCCAAAGGGTTCCCCTCACTTAGAGGGGGATTTGATTGGTGTAGATGTGGATCTAGATCTCCTCTCCCTTTTCCTCAAAATCAAGCAAGAATCATGGGAGGGAGTTAGAGGGTGTAAGATTTTTCCAAGTGTAACAATGGAGGTGAGAGAGTGTGAAAAAGCTAGGAAAACCGTTGGGGAAGAAGACCTATATATAGGGAAAGAAGAATTCTTCCCGTTACACAGTTTTCGCACTTTCCGGTGCCAGATCCGAAACATTCCGGAATTCATACCGGACATAAAAACAGCTACTGGACTCACCCAGAATCGCCCGGTCTAAGCCCGGAATTCATTCCGGATTATACCGGTACCAGACCCGGAAAATTCCGGATCTGAATCCGGATTCCAAAACAGCAAAAACAGTTATACGGAAAACGCAATATCTTTTGCATACATAATCCGTTTTCGATGAACTTGGGCTTGTTTGAAGATAACAACAAGCTCTAGGTCCTCATGTAGAGAAACACCAAATAAAAGCAAATGATGATAGAACCAAAAGGGGAGAGGTTTAACCTCTCTAGAAATGAAGAACCGGTAAAACCTCCAACACCAAAAACGCAATAAGTTTTTCGTACGAAATCTGTTTTTGGTAAACTTAAGCTTGTCATGAAGATAACAACAAATTCTAAAACCTTAACCATAGAAAATACAAATAAGAACCAAAAAAGATGGTGTCAAATATGTAAAGGTTTGAGCTCTCTACGAACGATGCGAACAAGTTACTAACCCGAGAACCCCCCTTGATAGTACGGTTATCAAACCTATAACCCGGTCTCCCAACAACCACCTTGAGAAAGGCAAAATAGAAAACCTATCAAGGTTATACCTTTGCCTTGCGCATTCCATTTGAGTTAGATGATGACAATCTAACTCTTGTGCTCCTAGCATATTTAGGATTTGTGATTGAAAACTAAACGATAGTTTATTTCTGCATTCTTTCAAGCCAAATCCGTTATTGATTTTAAAAATGCCTATTCACCCCCCCCCCCCCCCCTCTAGGTGATATCTCGATCTTTCACAAGCCCAGCCAAATCAACTGTCAGGTTACATAATCAGATACGGTCCCGACCCTATGGCATGGCCGCCTGGCCTGAGATTTTTGGGCCACCCGGACCGGGCTGCCTATGACCAGGTCATCCTAAGGCAATCACTAGAAAAATAGTTCCCTTTGCAAAGGGAACCCCACCATTGTTCTAATTGTGAGAAGTGTCGGTTTCTCCTCACATGTCAATTTTGGTTATATGCATGCAGTTAAGTGTCACAATTAGATTGAAAGTGGGGGAGTATGAGAGAGAAAGGGAGGGATGCACGTACGTGGGCATGCAATTTTTCCTTTTTGCCTTTTATTTTTCAAATTCGAATTTTGAAAAAGAAATATCTTGAGAACCGTTTATCTAAATTACGAACCGTTTTCATTTTTGAGCTTCTCGCGTCGAGATCTTCAAAAGTAGATCTCATGTTGATACGTTTCGACGAACTTTTTTTTTGTACTCCCGGTTATGTATAGTTGTACAACTTGTGTCTGTGTTGTTGTACAATCTGTGTATGTACAAACTATGTCTGCGTAGTTGTACAACCGGTATCTATACAACTTGTGTATGTCTAGTTGTACAACATGTGTCTGTTTAGTTGTACAACCTGTGTCTGTACAACCGGTGTCTGTCTAGTTGTACAACCTGTGTCTGTTTAGTTGTATAACCTGTGTCTGTACAACCTATGTCTGTTTAGTTGTACAACATGTGTCTGTACAACCTGTGTCTGTTTAGTTGTACAGCCTGTGTCTGTGTAGTTGTACAATCTGTGTACGTGTAGTTGTATAACCTGTGTATATATAGTTATACAACGTGTATCTGTGTAGTTGTACGCCATAGGCATCTAGAGCTCTGCGAAGCAGAGCCGCCGAGGCAAAGACAATTCATAGCACACGGAACGACCAATGCGCGCAACGACGAATACGCTCAACGACCAATGTACCCCTTTCAAGGTATTATTAAAATATATAGAGGCGAAGCCGAGCCGTAATATCGACACACCATTTTGCTGTCTAATTTGTACGCTTATTATGTGTAGTTTGTATACCATATCTCTATGTGTTGTGTACATTGTACTCGGTATAGTTTGTACATCTCGTGTGTTTAGATTCTCATACCGTTCGTGTCGAGCAGCCTCCGCAGAATCTGTACATCCGGCCAGCCGTCCGTCAGTACACGCGGGTAGGAACACGGGGGGCTTCGTACTCCATACACGCCAGGCCTCGTCACTGATCGATGGCGTGAGCAAATTGGTTTTCGCTACAACAGGGCTTAGGCATTCACCACGTGGCACGTTCATACGGTCACAGTTCCCTTCGCGAAGGTTCCTTCGTATAGCGACACCCATCCTAGATGATAGAGATGACGGCGGGCCGCATGTGATTCGTCAAGAAAACAATGAAGTGCATCTGACTTCTATCAAAAAAAAATGAAGTGCATCTTGTTCGAAATCTATCGAGAGCGAAACGAGAGACAAATGAATTGAACTGTTCCTATATTGATAGTTGGAATTTCCTTATATACATGCGGAGGGGACGTGGCGTCGGTTCCCAGAGGAGGTGCCCAAGGAAACAACTGCCGACGGTTCCCAGAACGTGGGATTACAATGAGGGAAAGAAAGGGGATTAACTCCTAATTAATGTGATATTAATTATTCCTAACACTCCCCCTAATCACCGCTTGACTCCATAAGGATCCATCATCTTCGGTTAAATCTCCTCCAAAAACCCCGTGGGAAAAATGCGAGGAGTAGTGTAGTATATGTTGTAAAACTCCTTCAAACCCTGTGGAAAAAATAAGGAGAAAATGATCCAACATATAATGATTATTGCCTCAGTTAACTCGATATGAAGTGTATCCATAGAATTCAGAGGACAATAAATATGTCGTGTATACTTCCCTAAAAACCCCGGTGGGGAAAACAGAAAGTATGACATATAATCTTATGTTGATATTACCTCATTAAAAACCTTAATGAGAACCTGAAAAGTAAACTCATAAAGGGAAAAAGAGTGTAATATGATGCTTTGAACAGGAATAGTTCAGGAAGATACTCCCCCTGACTCTTGCAAATCCTGAAGCCGTCGCATACCAATCCGTGAATGTATTTCTGGAATGTTGAAGTTGGTAGAGACTTCGTGAAAAGATCAGCGAGATTATCGCATGATTTGACTTGCAAGATGTTGATTTCCCCACTCTTCTGGAGTTGATGGGGAAAACAACTTGGGGGCAATATGCTTAGTGATATTGCTCTTTATGTATCCTGTTTGCATCTGTGCAACACAAGCCGCATTATCTTCGTAGATAATGGTAGGTGATTCGATAGAACCAATTCCACATGACTGTTGTATGTGGTTTATCATCCTGCGAAGCCACACACATTCGCGTGATGCTTCATATATTGCAATTATTTCAGAATGATTGGTGGACGTTGCAACCAGAGTCTGTTTCGAAGACTTCCATGATATGGCCGTTCCACCATGTAGGAACACAAAGCCGGATTGCGATCTGGCATTATGGGGATCAGATAAATAGCCAGCATCAGCGTATCCAATCATACTAGAGTCCAGGTTTTCTGGAACTGAAAGAATAGGCCAAGATCCTTTGTGCCTTGGAGATATCGAAAGACATTCTTGACTCCGACCAATGGCGTTTGGTGGGAGCTGCGCTGTGTCTAGCAAGTAGATTCACTGCAAATGCGAGGTCAGGTCTCGTACAATTTGCAAGATACATAAGCGCTCCAATGGCACTGAGATATGGAACCTCAGGTCCCAACATCTCTTCTCCATCATCCCTCGGCCTGAACGGATCTTTCTCTACGTCTAGAGATCGAACCACCATGGGAGTTTTAGACGGATAGGATTTGTCCATATTGAATTTCTCCAATATTTTCTGGATATAGGCAGCTTGGTGTACCATTATTCCTGAGGGAAGGTGCTCGAGTTGGAGACCCAAGCAAAATTTGGTTTTACCCAAATCCTTCATCTCAAATTCCCTCTTTAGATGATTGCGTGCTTCATCAATATCTTGTGCGTTGCCAATGATGTTAAGATCATCGACGTACACGGAAATGATGCAAAATCCTGAAGAGGACTTCTTGATGAAAACACATGGGCAGTCATCACTGTTGGAGTAACCCTTTTGAAGAAGGAACTCACTAAGTCGGTTGTACCACATCCGCCCCGACTGTTTCAAGCCGTATAAAGACTTGTTCAGTTTTACACAGTACATGTTGCGTTTTGCGCTTGCATCCGGGACAGAGATTCCGTCAGGAACCTTCATGTAAATGTCCGAATCTAGTGACCCGTAAAGATATGCGGTCACGACATCCATCAACTGCATAGATAGACGATTTTGCACTGCCAAAGATATTAAATATCGGAAAGTGATACCACTCATAACTGGAGAATATGTCTCATTGAAATCAATGCCGGGTCTCTGCGTGAAACCCTGTGCTACGAGCCTTGCTTTGTATCTCACCACCTCATTGTTCTCATTCCGTTTCCGGAGGAAAACCCATTTGAATCCCACAGGGAAAACACTGGGAGGCGTAGGTATTGCTTCTGTGAATACCTTCCTTTTATTAAGCGAGGCTAATTCTGCTTGTATTGCATCCTTCCATTGAGGCCAGTCGGAGCGTTTTTCACACTCAACGATAGTCCTTGGATCATGATCATTAAGAAGGGTATTTGCAATTGTAGCAGAAAAATAAGTGTCGACAATCGTAGACTTACGGTTGAATGATTCTCCAGAATCGATATAGTTGATGGATATCTCGTGCACCGTTGATGACTCTTCGTGATTTCCCAATACGCGTGAGTCTAGGTGTTCCGATGTCCCAGCCAGTGTGTGCAAGCTGGAGCTGGGTTGTGGAGGTTGCCCTTCCACTGGGTGTATACTACCCATAAGGTGTTTGTCAACGTTGAGTTGACTTGCATTTACTGACTTTGAGGAGTTTCTCCTCACTCTCCTTTGCTGCTTGCGAGAAGCAGGATCCGGTCAGAGGCCGTACTACTCCCCCTCTTTTTGGGAACGGGGAGTTGAGTGGTTTTAGTTGGTACCTCCACTCTTTCGGGCGCATTTCTGGCCGGATTCAAGGATTTTGTGACACCTTTTAGATCAGTAAATGAATCTGGCAGATTATTTGCAAGATGTTGCAAATTTATGATTTTCCGAACTTGTAGTTCAGTCTCTTGGGTACGTGGATCGGAGGCTGAAATGGCAAGAGCATTCCAATCAATTTCCGGGCATTCTTTCTGGTACTTGAAATCTCCCCCTAATGCCGGAAAATGTTCCTCGTCAAATATACAATCAGCGTGACGGGCTGTGAATAGATCCCCAGTAAGGGGTTCCAGGTACTTAATAATCGACGGCGATTTGTACCCCACATAGATCCCCAGTTTTCTGTGTGGGCCCATGGATGTCCGCTGAGGTGGTGAGATCGGGATGTATGTAGCACATCCGAACTTACGCAGATGGGAAATGCTAGGTGGATTTCCACGTACCAATTGCAGAGGGGAAGTACTGTGATATGCAGTAGGTCGCAATTGTATTAAGTCAGCAGCGTGTAAAACTGCATGACCCCAACACGAGTTGGCAAGCTGCAATTCATCAACAAAGGTCTTGCAATGAGTTTGATCCTCTTAATTAGGGATTCAGCCAAACCATTTTGAGTGTGGACGTATGGAACACAGTGCTGAACTTCAATCCCCAGGGCCATGCAATAGTCATTGAAAGCACGTGAGGAGAATTCTGCAGCATTGTCCATGCGAATTGATTTAATTCGACTTTCTGGATAATGGGCCTGTAACTTAATTACTTCCCTCATTATCTTGGCAAATGCATGGTTCCGTGTGGAAGAAGGCACACATGTGACCATCGTGTAGATGCGTCAATAGAACCATGAAATACCTAAACGGTCCAGACAATGGTTGGATGGGACCACAAATGTCTCCTTGAATTCGTTCAAGAAATTGAAGTGGTTCAGCTTGTATCTTGAGGTGCGAAGGCCTCAGAATAAGCTTTCCCGTGGCACATGATGTGCACACAAAGTCCGATGACTGAGGAAATTTGGACTCTTGCAAATTGTGACCAATGGAATTGCTAGTAATCTTCCTCATCATCCCGATACCAGGATGGCCTAGGCGATCATGCCAGGTTTGGAATGCGTTAACATTCTGGAAAATTACCTTGTAAGCAACATGTTCTACGGGCTTAATGTACGTATAGTACAGTCCGGACGACAGAGAAGGAATTTTTTCAAGTACTTGCTTGCCATATCCGTAATCTTTTGTGAAGAGTAAATACTCCTCTTTGTTGTCTTCATGGGTTTCAATGTGAAAACCATTCTTACGGATATCTCGATAACTGATTAGGGTACGTGAAGAATCGGGATACAGCAGGCATCCTCAATTGTCACTTGTGTACCACTTGGGAGGGTAAATATGGCACGTCCAGTGCCAACAATTACCGTATCGCGTCCAGCGATTGTCAAAATATCTCCATTCATCTTTTTCAGAGTTTGGAAATATTTCAACTCCCTCAGTATGGAGTTTGTGGTAGCACTGTCCACAAGGCATAATTCCTCTTCCATCGGATTGTCCCGTAGAGAACTATATATAAAAATGAAGAATTTTCAATAAGAATCCTTTATTTAAATACATAGATTACAATCTTATTATATCAAAGTGCTGATACAATATAAATGACAACAATACTTATGTTCTATTACAACATCACAAATGGACATGAATATATCAATCACTAAGGAGGTAGCGGGACTAGTCGAAGTCTCCAAACACGTCGGTTGAGGCGTACTCAACCATCATGTCCTCCGTTCCTGTAGGGTCCTCTGACGGAAGGAGAGTAACGGCGTTGCTAGGTCCCGGGGGAACGTCTTGCGAACAACCAGCTCCATCGTGCCATCTGGATGAAGGTTGAAGTTGGCTTCAAACCTTTTCCCTCGAGGTGCGTTGCGTCCATGGGATTGCTGGTACAGAATGGCCAGATGCTTTGGGGTCTTGCACTTGTCAGTGGGGTGCGTGTAGCATCCACACTTGTCGCAAAGCTTAGTTTTGTCAAACTTGGGCTTTGCGGTGCCTTTCCCACGGTCTGAGTTTCTGGGCTTCCTGTTCCGGTTGCGCTTTCGCTTACCATTGAAGTTCGAGGGCTTTCCTTTGAAGCCACCATCAAACTTTCGTCCGTTCGCGACATTCATATGAACTTCAGGTAGAGGTTGAGAACCAACCGGGCGCTGAGAGCCATTCTTAGCGAGTAGCTCATCATGCTTTTCAGCCTGAAGTAAAATATGAATAAGATCGGAATAGACTTGGTAGTCGCGAGCACGGTACTGCTGCTGGAGGATCCTGTCAGATGGGAGCATAGTGGACAGAGTTTTCTCTATCTTCTCCGCATCAGTAGGTTCTTTCCCGCAAAAGCGCAGTTTGGAACTGATCTTATGAACCTCATGATTGTACTCCCCGACAGACTTAAAGTCTGGAGTCGGAGGTGTGTCCAATCATGGAGTGCTTCAGGCATGACAACTGCCTTCTGCTGTTCATACCTCGTCTTGAGGGCCTGAAACAAGGTACTAGGGGATTCTTCCTCCAAGTACTCAGACTTCAGATCTGGGTGAATATGGTGCCTTATGATGTACAAAGCAGCATATTTTTGCTCATCTGTCAGCGGCGTCACTCCAGCCGGAGGTGGATTCTCCGGGGTCTGGATTGCACGCACTAATCCACGGGACGCAAGGGAGATCTTGATGTCCATGGCCCATATAGGGTAGTTGTGGCCGTTGAGAGCGAGTGCATCAAACTCTCGAGCCATCGTTTACCTACATGGTAAACCAGAGAATATTAATTTACATTCGTAAATTAAAATCCATCATGGTTATGTCGTAATGAACTATGCAAAATAAAGTTTCAAGAAGTGGCTTGAACTTATTAGTGTGAACCTCAAATTGTTAAGTATGACACGTTGTAGATAATCTCCAGAATAAATTTTGGAGTAGATCTAGCAGCATTAGCGGAGTATATACTCACACTTCGAATGCCTTATGTCATAACTTAATTAAAATGTATGGGAGAGCACATTGGCAATCATAATGTCAAAAATGAAAATGTAGGCTTAAACAGTAGTCGTAGATAAATCTACACACCACATCATGATCCCAAAACATCAATTTGAAAAATCACTTTGATTTTGCATCTACATTTGCAAAAAAAAAAAAATCTCAATTGCAAATGGATGTAATTAATTTCGACACGTGACAAAGTGGAAATATATTACATCAACATCTCGAATACAGGGTACTCGACAGAAAATAGTACTGAATATGTGTAATGAATTAAACAGGGTCTAAACAGGAATAAAATACTGCTAGAACTACTGTTATAAGAACAAAGCAATAAAGCTAATAGCTATGGTACAATATTTTTTTTTGCGATACAGACCACTGCTAGAGTTACACTCCGGTTCTAACAGAACAGTCCAGGAACAAGATAAAAATTACACCCAGGTCCTCCTGGACCCGTTGACGAAGACGACGACGAGAACGTCGCGCCGGCGCGCCGCCGTACGACCTCCCCATAGCCTTGGATCGGGAGGCCCCCCTGCAATGACGGGAAGTCGACGCCACTCGGCTCCGAAGAGCCTCCGCCCGGCACCTTCTCCGCCGACGACGAAGTGAACGCGAGCAGCAGCCATGAGAAGCTTCAGATCCCAGATCTTCCGCCAGCGAAGATCTGGACAGGGAGCCCGACACGGCACAAATCCTCCGATTCGCGGGTACCGGACAAGCAAGCGCGCCACCGCGAAGCTCCTGAGAGCGCCGCCGCTGGAGAGGACGCGCACCTGCAACAAACACACCACCGACGACCCCGTCCGCTCCATGGCGCCGCCGGTTGAGTACCCAACTAAACCTACACTATCTACAACCGTGAAACGAGGATCCCCGCCCTCCCGCCGCCGGAGCAGCCGTCGTAGGGCGAGGAATCCGGCGATAAACAAGCAGCAAGTACTAGTGCCGCATGCACAGCAGCAAGTACTAGTGCCGCATGCACATGGACTCCTACAAAGCCTAGTCAACGTAAGTAGATAAAGAGAGAGAATAGGAAATAAATCCCCAATTTCTCAATCCCTATTCTCACGAGACACGGGCGGAGGCTTCCATGCCCGGCCGAGCGCCACATCCAAGCACGCCGCCGCAGCAGCGTTCACCGGCGGCGAGCGGCTCCGCGCTCGTCCTCGGAGGAAGAACCACCGGGGAGATGGGAGCCGGGCGCGACGTCGTTCGCAAGCCCGAGCGCCGCGGGGCTCCATGTGCCGGAGCGGCTGGTCGACGGCGAGCTCGCCAGCGGGACGCCCAGGGCCATGAGACGGCGGCGAGCGCCCGTGCGCGGCGAAGGCGGAGGGGTGGCCGGCGTCGGGGACGGCAGGCGAGGCGCGACAGCATCTGCTTCAACAACCGCTCGGGTCGGAGGCAGCAGCGGTGCCTCCACGACGGCGAAGTCGTACTGGTGCAGGGGCATACTACCGCCATGCACCGGGCACCAGAACGGTGGCGGCGGAGCCGCCATCGCCGGGTCAATGTTCTCGTCGGCGTCGAGCACGTCGGGCTGGAGAGGCGCAGGCGGCTGCACGGGCTGGTTCGAGGGCCCCGCGCCGTTCCGGTGGCGGCGGAGGTTGCGCACATGTCGCTGGATGCGGCGGAGTCCGCCTAACGCCATGGCGGCCGTGGCGAGCGACGAAACGGCGGCCACGGCCGTCGGCGCGAAGGAGGCGAAGCAACAGGTACATTGGAACTCGAGGCATGGTTCCGTTTCTCACCTTTCCCTGTTCTTCTTCTTCTCGTCGGAGTTCTCGGAATCGCTCACGCGAGCACTGCTGATAACGTGTTCGAAATCTATCGAGAGCGAAACGAGAAAGACAAATGAATCGAACTGTTCCTTTTTTGATAGTTGGAATTTCCTTATATACATGCGGAGGGGACATGGCGTCGGTTCCCAGAGACGGTGCCCTAGGAAACAACTGCCGACGGTTCCAGAACGTGGGATTACAATGAGAGAAAGGAAGGGAATTAACTCCTAATTAATGTGATATTAATTATTCCTAACACATCTGACGCAGGTAAAAAAAAAGGTGCATGCTGACGCCACGTACGCAGGTGCGATACCGTGCTACCCCCACCCAGCCACGCACCGTTCCACGTCCGAACGGCCCCGTTCCCGCCTCGCCGCCCGCAGGCGCCAACCGAGCGCGGCGCTTTCCGTTCCGGATTCCACGACTAATCATGCGTTCCATCGCGTCCGTCCTCCACCCACACGCGCGAGGCGAACCCAATGCTATTCCATTCCAATTCCCGGGGCTGGTGCTTCTGCACCACCGCGCCCGGCTCATCCTCTGACGCGTGCGCCCGCGCTGCCTGCCGTCTCCTTCCTTCCGCGGGGAGGGCAGGCGCCATGGACGGCGGCGGACGCCACCCGCTCAGCGTCTTCTTCCAGGGCGCGAGGTAGGCCGTACGTCGATCGATCAGCCAGAGGAGGCCCTGGCTCTGTTCTGACTAATTTCTTTTCATCTGGTTCGTGCCTGCAGGCTCGCGTTCAGGCGGGACGACCTGGGGAAGGAGATCATGGGGATCGCCGTGCCGGGCGCGCTCGCGCTCTTGGCAGACCCGCTCGCTTCCCTTGTCGACACCGCCTTCATTGGCCACATAGGTTGCTTGCTTCCCTTCCCTACTTTCTACCTTCTTTTAACCTGCTCCAGGCAGGATTGGTGATCGATCCTTTTGCACGTACCATCTTCCAAGCAATATTTTGTATTTAGCATATTTTGTACGGATATTGTTTTATCAATCCAAAACGAGATTAATATTAATTGCAGTTATTCTCTTTTAGACTTTTGGTAAATTTTGTCTTAAAACTGTTTCTCCCTGATATGAATGATACACTAATAAACGTTCATATATACCATATAATTTCAGCTTATTATGTGTAATGGTAATTTGATTACTGTGATTTGTTTCGTGACAAGCAGGTCCAGTAGAGCTTGCAGCCGTAGGTGTATCTATCGCCGTATTTAATCAAGTATCGAGAATTGCAATATTCCCCCTTGTGAGCGTCACAACATCATTTGTTGCAGAGGAAGATGCTATTTCAACTGACAGACACAAAGATGAAATAAGCGGAGACAATGAACACAATGTTACCGACAGCGAAATGGATGAATTGATTCCTCGTGAAGGTAAAATTCTGTGGTTCTCCTTACAGAAAGTTATCCGGTTAAGCGATGCATCTTTATTTGATATTGAAATTTATTAGCAGATACTAGTGCCACCTCCGGCAAGTGGTCTTTTCAGACTGACTCAGGGGAGGTCGAAACTGACCATAATCGGAAAAACATTCCATCGGTTTCTACGGCATTACTACTTGGTGGGGTGCTTGGCCTTGTTGAAACCGTGCTGCTTGTTTTCTGTGCCAAACCTATCTTAGGCTTCATGGGTGTGACAGCGGTAAGATGTTCCTTCATACCTTTTTTCTACTTTGATGGCGTAAACTAGTTTATTTTAGCACAAAATTATTAGCAACTTCAGCTTTGACATGTATCTCAAAATTAATTGAATGCACTTCAAAATTAGGCCACTGCTGTAATTAAGTTGATCAATCTTTTTCAACAGTTAAAGTTTAATTTTTTGAGATCGAAATATTGAATCAAAACATAGGTATGGGAACATAAATGCCAGCACTTCATCTCTGTATGAAATTGCTGCTACGAATCAGTTGAACTTGAAAGATTTCGAGTTTTCGTTTGAGCTTCTTTTCTGCAACTATTTCATGGTTGTTTTTTTACATTTGGATAGATTTGAATTGCTTAACCGAAATGCACCATTCAAATAGGATTCTGGGATGCTGAAGCCTGCTCTCCAGTACTTGGTACTCAGATCTCTAGGTGCTCCTGCTGTTCTGTTATCTCTGGCAACGCAAGGGGTATTTCGTGGACTTAAAGATACAAAGACTCCTCTATATGCAACTGGTATAATAGTATTTCCTTGTTTGTTGGATAGTACTATATGTGTTCTCTCTCTTTTCACTTTCCATTAAACACAATATCTTGGTCTTGCATGTTACTAGCTTTAATAATTTTTTTTGAAACTTCTTGAGATTATAATCACATAGTTGCTCTCTTCTTCTTACCCGGCCAATATAACTTTCATGTGAAATATCTAGATGTCTGTATTTATATTTGTCGCCATAGTTTTAAATGGTTGAATGTATGCTTTGAAAAGTTGCAGTGAAAGAGAATGGAAGTAGTAAGTGATGAGCAAGAGGTGCACTAAACCAATTTCGAAAATAATAATTATTTAATCAGTCCATTTGAACACATATCTAATGACTTCTAGGTTCATACTTTAATCTTAGTCAAAATAGCACACTTTCTTTGTCTTTTGATGTGAATTATAACGTGAGTTTCAATGGGAAGATTCCTTGTGAAAAATTTCTTTCTTACCTAACACAGTTTAACCGCTTTTTATGATCACCAGTGGCAGGAGATGCAGTCAATATAGTTTTGGATCCGATATTTATGTTTGTGTTCCAGTATGGTGTCAGTGGTGCAGCAGTTGCTCATGTTATATCACAGTATGGAGTACTATTCTTTCTCCATTTGACAAATGCCATTGTTTTCTTTTACTCGTAGGAAGATTCACACTTTATCCCAAATTATGCAATTATTGTCTATCACTTGTGACAGTGCTCAGTGGATCTTATGCAGATATTTCATTGCAGTCATACTCTTATGGAGATTACGTCTGCATGTTCAACTATTGCCACCCAACTTGAAACATCTGCAGATTGGTCGGTTCCTTAAAAACGGTAAATTCCTACAGATCATTAGTGAGCAATTATAACATATCTATTCTTAGGATAACTTTTTGTGGAATGAAAATGTTCAGGTGGGCAGATCGCCCCCCCATGTTTCCTCAGAAAATTCAATAGCTATTTCTTCTGTCTACATTTGACCCTATACTGTTGCCTTTGATAACATCTAATTTCATACTGAGAAAGTTGTGCTTTTTCAGTCTCTATACTTAGCATTTTGGTTTATGTAAAGCTCTTTGCTCTTGCATTCTTCAGGTTTTCTGCTACTTACCAGAGTTATTGCCGCCACATGCTGTGTGACCCTATCTGCATCAATGGCTGCGCGACAAGGTTCAACTCAAATGGCTGCATTCCAGATTTGCTTGCAGATTTGGTTGGCATCTTCCCTTCTTGCGGACGGACTAGCTTTTGCCGCACAGGTTAGGGAAGATTTTTCTTCTCTTGTTCGACTAATGACTGATTTTACTTTGTTGATAATTACATTTAAGATGAAAATCACATATTTAAACGTTTATTAATGTCGACCATACTTTTGCAGGCTATACTTGCAAGTGCATTTGCTCGTAGGGACCAATCGAAGGCCACAGCCACAGCTTCCCGCGTATTGCAGGTATGTTTTTTCCATCCAGAAATGTGCATTTCTCGTAGATTATTTTTGTATCGACGAAGGACTGTTTATTTTGCAGCTCGGATTAGTTTTGGGACTTCTCCTAAGCATACTTCTTGGGTTCGGCCTTCGTATAGGTTCAAGATTATTTACAGAAAACGAGGATGTACTGCACCATATTTACATGGCAACACCGGTATAGTTACATCATGCTAAAATCCCAAGACTATAATTCTGCGTCTTGAAATGTTATAGTTACATTTTCAGGATTTTCTTGTAGTTAATACTTGATAATATGACAGTATATTTTTACATTTAATTACCTGAAGGTAATTTCTCTAACCGAAGAGAGTTTTGTTTTCTATCTGCAGTTTGTTGCTCTCACTCAACCAATCAACGCTTTAGCTTTTGTTTTTGATGGTGTCAATTATGGCGCATCGGATTTTGCGTACGCTGCTTACTCAATGGCAAGTCGATAATCTATTGTTCACTTATTTGTGCTCTAGTTTCCAGCCTTTTCTTCTGACGCATTCCATTCAATTCTTTATCCCTCAGATGCTTGTGGCTATTGCCAGTATCGTTTGCATTGTCACCCTCACAAGTTATGGTGGTTTTATTGGAATTTGGATAGCTTTGTCGATCTACATGTGCCTCCGCATGTTTGCAGGATTCTGGAGGTACTTATCAAAGTATTCAGAATTCCTTTTTTTTACTGTATTACTCAGAATTTCTTCTATGGAATTTTATTATCACGTAGAGAACAACAAATGCCCTTCACTAATGACTTTTTAAATAGAGTTTTCTGTTATGTACTACACATTGTCAAATGGAGGTGTAAGATGTTATCCTTGGTGGAATTTCCTAATTTCACATGTAAAACCATAACTGACTACACCATACATTGCTTATTTTTTGCTGAAGAACCTATTGCTTGAGTTTTCAATTTTCAGTTTGGGTACTCTTTGTTTTCAGGATTGGGACTGCACGAGGGCCCTGGGCTTTCCTTCGTGACTGAACATGTACTAGAACAATATGTGCACCTTGCTGCGCCATTTGTTCTTTACCATTGTGATTCACTAAGGGAGAAAAATCTGCCTTGAAGAACTTCCTCACATTTGACATCCATCATACTGTATGTAAAAGGACAGTGTGGTTGTTATAATGGTTTAATCGGAAGAGCCTTTGAAGGCAATGTACCAGTGAGAACACACATGTAAATATTTAATCTCATGAGAAAATTATATCCAAATAAAAAAGAACTATAGAGGGCACATCGCAAAACATATCTTAGTATGTCTCAAACAGTAATATAACCCACGAATGAACCTTGTATTGTAGTACTAATTATCTCACTCAAAACTAACAATCCATTTCACCAACCTCACAAGGTCACATCTTCCATCAGAATATATGTACACATCCACTCTTGAGGGAAAGTAACCATGGCCTGGAATCAGTAGAGAGCTAGTGCTATTTTCAGAATCGATTTTCTATTGTTACAGTTGAAAAGCTACTCAAATTCAAAGCAAGTTACACCTAAAATTATTTCTGTAATTCAGGTTTCGTTCATGTTCATATTTTGCATCAGTCTCTACTTGTGGTCATAACTTTGGTGATCTACACTGTCAAATACCATTCATGGTTTCCTTAAATTGTAGTAGCATCATGAAAACTGATTGGTTTTGAGGTTTTGTTTATATAGTGGAACGACTTGTATGTAACACAATGCTTGAAATCGATAGATATTCTTCTGCGAAGTCTGTTTGGTGGCCTTCCGTGCCGAACTTGCCGCCATAGACTGTTCCACATCATTATACATCGATAAATAATCCAAAAGTATAGTACGCGAGCAGGAGGATAAATGGGGTTTCAGACACATCTCTCAAAGACAAGCAGTGTTTTTCTTTTCTTTTGTGGAGCAGTGTGTTGGCTTGACTGGAAGTTCTAGTACTTCCATTCTAACTGCCAGAGCGTCTTATATTTAGAGACAGGGGATTCATCGTCTAACCAACACCTCCTCCTCGTTTTATTCCTTCTATCTACGGAGTACCACTACAGGAACGATGATCTATGCCGACGGCCAGAGGCTACGCCGACGGCTTTTTGTCGGGGCCGTCGGCATAGAGCCCGTGAAGAAAAACCGTTGGACACATAGGTTTCTCTCATTTTTTCTATTTTCCATTTAATATGAAATAATTCATATCTTTAAATCCGTAAATCGAAATTTAACAAATAAAATGTCTAAATCGATTAGAAAAATGAGAGGAATCCAAATATGACATCCATATCATCATTTTCACCATGCATATTACTTTTTGCAACATATTTTTGGTACTTGCTTAATAAAAAAAGTCATTTTTGGCACTTAAAAAATGGAAAATGATATTTGTAAAATAATTTGGAAATTGTTTTTGGCAACAATGTTTGCCATACCAAGACACACCTATGTATCAAATATGGACACATTATCACAAACTATGGCACGGGGTCCATTTTGACCATTTTTTCAACAAAATAAAAGAAAGTGAAAAATACTCAGAAAATGAAATCCTTTGGCATGGAGTCCTTTTATGTGTACTGCTTGCTAGGAAAAATGATAAACTTGAGTTTTGACAAAGTTTCCAAAAAACTTCTTCACAAAAAGGTCAATCATCCATAAACATGTAGAAGTTTCGAGTCAAATGACTTAGATATGATCATTCCTGTGGTGTAATTCGTGATAATGTGCCCATATTTGACACATAGGTGTATCTTGATATGACAAACAATGTTGTACAACTGAGTTTTTCCAAAATATTTTTACAAATATCATTTTTCATTTTTTTAATTGTAAAAAATGACATTTTTGTGAAGAAAGTACAAAAAATATGGTGGAAAATGGCACCCATCCAATTATCACACAAAGTAGACCATATTTTATGGATAATCCAACAATATTAGGAATTTTTTCGGTTTCTACTTAATTTCGCCTATTTAAATGACTTTATGCCTATTTTCCGAAAGTAATTGAATTTTGAACTACAAGTGTGTGATAGTTTGCTCTGAAAATTTTACAAAATTCATTTCAAGATACACCAGTAGTGGTTATATCATAGAACCGTCGATAGTTTTGAAAAATGCGACCCCTTTCGATGAATAGGCACAGCGTCCATTTTGACCATTTTTTCAACAAAATAAAAGAAAGTGAAAAAATAATCAAAAAATGAAATCCTTTGGCATGGAGTCCTGTTATGTGTACTAGTTGCTAGGAAAAATGATAAACTTGAGTTTTGACAAAGTTTCTAAAAAAAAATTTCACAAAAAGGTCAATCATCTATAAACATGTAGAAGTTTCGAGTCAAATGACCTAGATATGATCATTCCCGTGACGTAATTTGTGATAATGTGCCCATATTTGACACATAGGTGTATCTTGGTATGGCAAACAATGTTGCAGAACTGAGTTTTTTCAAAATATTTTTATAAATATCATTTTTCCATTTTTTAAGTGCCAAAATGACTTTTTTTATTAAGCAAGTACCAAAAATATGTTGCAAAAAGTCATATAGATGATGAAAAAGATGACATGGATCTCATACTTGGATTCCTCTCATTTTTCTAATCGACTTAGACATTTTATTTGTCAAATTTCGATTTATGGATTTAAAGATATGAATTATTTCATATTAAATGTAAAAATGAAAAATATAAAGTAAAATTCATTTTATTGTTATTTATTCAAAATATACTATGACATAATCATTGTTACTTATTTAAACAAAGTTCTAAAATTTAAACAATAAAAAAGTGTAACATCGTAATCGAGGGGTTAATATGATTGATAGGATACTAATATCTGTAAGTTGTAACTTCTCATTTGGAATTTAATTTGAAAAGAACTCAAAAGTTAAGTGTGCTTGGCCTGGAGCAGTTTCAGGATGGGTGACCGAATGGGAAATTTGATCAGGGTAAGTACTTTGATCTATGATTAAGTGTGTAATTAGAGATTAAGTATGTGACTAAGTGAAAAATTTCGAAATAGAATTAAAAAGGTTAAAAAAAGTTTAAAAAAATCAAAAAATAAAAAATTATTCGGAAAAAAATGCCAACGGCACTAAGCCGTCGGCGTAAACCTATGCCGATGGCTTTCTGGGCTATGCCCAGAGGCACGTACGCCGACGGAGCTATGCCGACGGCTGCCGTAGCCGTCGGCTTATCTTCTCATTCCTGCAGTGTACGTTCCGGTATATTTTTTTTAAACGAATTGCAGTGCTAATATGCTCTAATGGCCCAACAAGCGTTTAAGCCTGACCCGTGTGCCCCAATGGCCTCAAAGTTTTGGGCCGGGTCAGTGACC
Source organism: Poa pratensis (assembly GCA_947311845.1). Classification (NCBI taxonomy): domain Eukaryota; kingdom Viridiplantae; phylum Streptophyta; class Magnoliopsida; order Poales; family Poaceae; genus Poa; species Poa pratensis. Next base: position 14,430,103 of record CAMZMU010000020.1, on the reverse strand, counting down.
CAGCGGACTGACCCGGCCCATTCCCATCTTGATGTTTGTCTACTCTGTAAAAATCTCACGAGCTGCAATGGCCATTTTTTGAGAAGCGTACAAGTGCCTTTCTTGGCGTACACAGGTGGGCAAGTCCCCAGAATGCTCGTATAGATCGATCGACAGCAACAATCGCACCATGCTAATCTCTCCCATATCTAAACTCCCTAGGATTTATGCTCCTAGGTTGCCACGTGGCAGCCTCTCATTGGTTTCTGCTAAACACATTGGTGTACATTAGATTGAGATCAGAATAATAATATCCGTTGGTTTAGCTGGACACAAAATTTAGAGATAAAATTTCTAACAACCGCACACGAATTTATGAGTCGCTCTTCTCTTAGATCATCTCCAATAGCTTCCATATTTTAGAGTTTAACTACTTTTAGGACATATGAGGCAAAAAACCTTACTCCAACAGCAACAACAATAACTGATGTAAATTTTTCCGAATTTATTTCGTGCAGTCCAAAAAAACACCTTATGCTGCAAATATAACACTTGGGTTGCTGCCAAATGGAAAAAAAGCAACGTGGGCATGATAGCTGCTAATTGAAAGTTTTATGTCGCCCTTCCGCCTCTTCTCTAGTGACTGCGCTGCCTCCTCTTCCATCGATTTGGCCTCGAAGTGGATGCTCCGTCACAACTTATATTGATTTGTCTGTAAATTCTCTGCCTCTGATCGAAGTCACAGTAGGTATTTGACCTTGAGGTTTGTCGTTGCTCTCCTTTCCCATGCAGCCACCATCGCTTCCTGGCTGTCCTTAGCTTCAGCCGACAAGCCACCCGAGCAACCATCCTCTCCTCCCCTCCTCACCGTGCCTCCTCCCTCCCTACAAGCACGCGCACGGCGCATGCAAGCTCTCCGGCTGTACCTCGACCAACCCCCGCCTCACACCTCTGCCTCCATGCACCAGGCGCAGGGCTCGCCTCGTTTGGAGATTAAGAAATTCAAAGCTGGTTTATATTGCAGATACCTGGCCACCTACAATAGTTGCCTGTAAAAAGGTTATGCAAAATACAACACTTGGGTTGTTGTTATATGGAAAAAGGGCAACGTGGGCATGCCAACTGGTAATTGAAAGTTTCATGTCGCCCTCCCGCCTCTTCTCTGGTGACCGCACTGCCTCCTCTCCCATCGCTTTGGACTCGAACTTGCCGCTCCATCACAACTCTTACTGATTTGCCCATGAATTCACCACCTTTGATCGAAGGAACAATAGGGATTCGACCTTGAGGGTTGTCGTTGCTCTCCTCTCCACTCGGCAAACATCGCTTTCTGGATGTCCATAGCTTCAGCCGACGAGCCACCCAAGCCACCGCCCTCTCCTCCCCTCCTCATTGTGCCTCCTCCTTCCCTACAAGCACGCGTATGCGCGGCGTGCAAGCTCTGCCTCCGACTGCACCTCGACCAACCCCCGCCTCGCTGACTCCTCTGCCTCCATGCACCAGGCGCAGGGCTCGCCTCGAACGGAGATGAAGAAATTAAAAGTTGTTACTTGTGCATTATTTGGTTTATACTGCCGATATCTGGCCACCTACAATAGTTGCCTGTAAAAAGATTATACCGGATCTGAGCGACTAATTTTACTCAAACAAACATGTCATGTATTGATCACCGTAATAGTACCTTTGGGCACAGCAAAGCGCGCCATCCTTTTCTAGTGATACTCTAAAGGGCATCGATCTATTCTAAAATCAACACTTATTGACGAGAAATTATTCACCTGAAGATAAAAAATTTGATATTTTCTTGAGTGGAAGCGATTCCCCTTTTTCGAGAGACCAAACTGGATATGCCGTCAATCGGGTCTGCTTCGAACAAACCTGATGGCAGAGAATATATTCTCCATGCCCATACATGTTTGGTTTCGAAAACTGTCTCCGCTCTAAGTATTCCATATATTCTCTTCCTCGGGAGCATATTACCTGTTCATGATAATGCCAGTATATATGCCACCATGCATCATTCTGTAGCTCAATTTGTTGATCGAGCGCTAGCCGACTGCTGCTGATCGAGCGCTAGCCGACTGAAACTGACAGACGCTTTTTTCCATGAGTTGTTGCCATCGGGTTTGCTGGGTCATGGACTGAATTTTCTTGACCTGAATGCTGAAAAGGATACCACGTCTCACACTCTATCCCCAGTGGGTCGCAGCGGAATTGGACAGATATACGATGATCAATTCATCATGATCTTTTGGGAAACACGGGAAACTCTACAGGGCAATGCAAGTGGGGTCTGTGTGTGTGACCAGATGCACACTGAGTAAATCGGAGTAATGTTGAGTTGACAACTTGAGGAAGAAGGCTTCGGTCGAGTTGACCAAACTAGTACCGGCGGACGGACTGTTACTTACGGCTCGGCGAGGGAGTGTACCTATACGTTGCAGTTGAGTCTCTGCTCAACATTGGGTGGTGGTTGGATCGCATGAGTGGAGGGTTCAGATTGTTTTGATCTGTCTCTCTAGCTAGCGTAGATTATGGTTCAAAGCAAGAGAAAAAACGGGTTAACAAATTCTTCGCAGATATACTATAGCTATGCTCTTGCAATATTGTTTGTGTATAGAGTAAACCGTATTTGCACTGCAATAGCAAGTCACGTATTTGTCCACGAAAGAACAGATAAACAACCAGGATTTGAAGACAAACGGTTGTAAGCATCTCATAAATCCAGATTTTACGTTAAGTTAAACCTTACTCCAGCAATATCTATCAAGATATTTATTAGATCATGCAAAGCTCTTTGCCAAATTATTCAAGTATGCTGAAGTAGCTAGACACACTCATGCATATATATTGTACAAATCACCTAGACATAAATTAGCATGTGGAGGAATGTAGTTTTTACCTTTTATAATTTTCTCATATCGAGCGTCGGCTCAGTGCTAAACTTGTAGCGACATTGCATAGTGCTCCAAGTTAGCTAGGTTTGAACCATCATGGAAGCAAACACCTCGATCGAGATATTCCTATCTTCCATAATCTGATGACAAGGGTCTCCCCTCCTCTGGACTTGTAAAGGAGGCTCTTCGAGGAGAATGATTTTGGATATCAACAAATAATGTATCTAATTGCAAGCAATTTTAAGTATATTTTCAACCATACACGTTAAAATTTGTATAACATGGACTATATTAAATTAGTATTTAGCATCACAATCTTGTGGTTAATTTTGCTAAGCGTAATAAAGGGATGTACAAGATGTATTAGTGACCTAGCAGAATAAGTTATAAATAAGTCAAAAGGTTAACTTTTCTAACTGTAATAGAAAAGTATAATTGTTTAGATATTTCATAGATATAAGGAGTGATTGACTGCAATTGATCCAGAAAGAGACATTACATTTTATATTAATTTTCTCACTCTCAAACTTTTTAGAATAAACCTTTTGTTTTTGGAAAGTTTACAAATTGACCAAGTATTTGCGGAATCTAGCAAAAAGTGGCCCAAAATTTAAATTATCGGTAAAAATGTCTCAAAAGTTCGTCGATCAAGTATCGAACATCGTTCAATTACTGGTATGTTTCCATATTTTTTTGTAAAGAATGAAAATTTGACCTTAATATTGCTGGATCTAATAAAATATGTCAAAAAATTTAAAGGCTCGAAAAAGTTCCCAAATTATTAATTAGTATCCATTTGTTAAATCACTAGATTTTCAGCACTTATTTGCAAAGCTCAAACATTGACCAACTTTTGGCCAAATCTAACAAAAAGTGACCAAACTTTTTAACAAGATGTAAAAATAAACATTTTCTAGATTAATTAGTGTCCATTGTTTCAAGTACCGGAATTATTTCAGATTTTTTATAAATTTTGAATTGACTTAATTTTGGCCGAATCTAAAAAAGTATAAACAAATATTTAAGGGGATACTAGAAGACATCTCAAACGTTTCCAGATTAATTAGTTCCCGCTCCTTCGATTATTGGAGTTTTCAAAAAAATGAAAATTTGACCAAATTATTGGCGAATCTAACAACTATGACAAAAGTATGACGCGGATAACACGGTGGACATATATATGCTACGTAATCACTGACTTGTTAGCCCCAATCCTCATAATTGCAATTAATCATGCCAATCTAGGATTTAACCTTTGTGCCAAAAATTGCACGCCAAGTCAGTAATTGTGGGAAGAAGAGCAATACTCTTAACAACGATATCTCGCGATATCAACGGGACTAACGGCGACCGCATTTTCTTTGGCCGGTCGATCATTTACTTTAGTCTCATTTTCTTGAGTGGAAGCAATTCTCCCTTCTTTCCATTTTCCGAGAGATCGACCAAACTGGATGTGCCGTCAATCGGGTCTGCTTCGAACAAAACCTGATGGAGAGAACATATTCTCCATGCCCATGCAAAGTTCGGTTTCCAAAACTCTCCATCCTACGCATTCAGATATATTCTCCCTTGGGAGCATATTTCCAGTTCATGACTTAATGCCGCCCACACATTCTCTAGCACAATTTTCGTGTGGAATATGTATGCATGCACATGTTACTGATGGAGCGTAGCAAGCCGACTGAAACTGACAGACGCTGTTCCATCAGTCGTAGCCATCGATCTGCTGGCTAGCTCCAAGGTCGGTCATGCGTTAAACTTTCCAGATTGATACGCTGATCAATTCATCGCGATCTTCTTCTGGGACTTGGTACATGGGAAACTCTACAGGGCAATGCAAGTGCAGGAACCACGAAGACAAGGTGTGCGTGACCAGATGCAGAGGCAGATGCGGAGTCACACTGTGTAAATCGGAGTAATAACGGAGTTGACAACTTAAGGAAGAAGACATCGGTCGAGCTGACCAAGATAGTACCGACGGACTGTTAGTGTTACTTACGGGTCGGCGAGGGAGTGTACGTTGCAGTTGAGTCTTTGCGTGACTGGTTACATACATGGACACTCCCTGCCTTGCAGGCAAACGGAGGGATCGGAAGCTCGGAGGTAGAAACCCTACAGGCAGATCATCATCATCGCTCGATGTACGAACAAGTTGTGTGTGCGTGGAGATGGTGGTCGTGTAATCTCGAGCAGAGGCCACAAGTGCCACCCACCCCGCCGGCATCCGCACAAACCGAGCAGAACGTCCCCCCGAGGTAGCAACGTGTTGAGCTGCTCAACATTGGGTGGTTGTTGGATCGAATGGGTGAAGGGTTCAGATTGTTTGGACTCTGCCTCTTTTCATGTTAGTGTAGACTATAGTTCAAAGCAAGAGGAAGAACGGATGAATTTCTTCGCACGTACTCCCTCCGTATCAAAATGAAAGATGTTTTAGCTTTTTTTGCTCACATGAATCTTACATTGACATAATGACTAATCGGTTGAAATACATTGACATAATGAGTAATTATTTCAACTACCCGAATTATTTCTGATGTTTTTATAACTTTTAAAATACCTTAATCTTGGCCGAATCTAAAAAAAGTATGACCAAACTTTTAAGGGACTACTACAAGACATCTCAAACATTTCTAGATTAACTAGTGTCCATTGCTTAGATTACTGGATTTTTCAGGTTTTGTATTTGAAAATTTAACATTAGTATTGCCAAATAAAAACTATGACAAAACTATGAGCCGATAACACAGTGTACAGGTATATGGCACATAATCACCGGCTTGCAGGCCCCAATCTTCATAATTGCAATTAATCAAGCTAATATGGGATTCAAACTCTATGCAACAGTTATTTGTGTTAAAACATGTAGAGTAAAGCTATGAAAAAGACTGGACAATATTTGATTGTTTGTGCAAGTTGGTGATGCGTCCAAAATATGTGAATCTTTATCAATGTTTAAACCGTATATTTATCATGAAAATGCCAATATATCCCTTCGTACCTGCCACTAACCACTAATGTGCAAACTACTTTGCAAATCGCCTTATGATTTATGTTTTTGCAGTTAAGGAGCCTATTTTGGTGGAAATCAGGCATTTATGAAGATATAATAAGGATGGGTAGTTGCCAAAAATCTAGATGATCCAGAAACAGGCGAAACCAGACTTAACGAGTCGTGGTGCGGTCGCGCCCGACCGTACCGTACTAGTCACGATCGGATCAACATCGCCAAACCGAGCAACTTCCATGAAGGGACCAGATATGATTTCGCATCAGAACTGCCTCGAAACCCTACCAGACTGCTTTAAGGAGAGAAGACCCCCCCTCCAGAGAGAACCGCCATTCATCATGGCCTCCACGAAGTGCTGCCTCCATCTCCACTCCATAGCCATCTCCACCAACATAGTCATCATCCATAGCCATATACTACTTGTAATTTGGATCTCATCGCGATTGGCAACACTGTGAAACTATCACTGTTTTTGATAGAAATGGGCCAAAATGCGAAGATATTTTGCAACGGGGTAGGGGGGGAGGGGGAGGGGGGCGGCGGCCCCCCTGGCATCAACATAGCTCCGCCTCTGCATATCACCAATGGCTGAGAAAACTGTAGAACCCTCTAATGGGGATTCTAATTACTAGCTTATCAATCACAAGCTCAAGGCAACTGCAAGGAAGCTTCGGGTCTAGAGCAAAAGCCTATTCTCCAGCCACAAGCAGCAGCTTATCATAGCTCTGGACGTCATTCTACAGCTTGATAATGCGCGAGAATCCAGGACTCTATCGGCTGCTGCGGATACCCTTCGGGCTGCACTAAAACGCCGCATCCTTGGCCTTGCGGTGCTGGAGCGTGCCCGCAAGCGCCAAGCTTCTAGAATCTCCTTTCTCCGTGAAGGCGACGCTTGCACCAGATTTTTTTCACCTTCGGGTGAACTCCCGCCGGCGTAAGAATCTTATACAGAGGCTCAAGAAAAATGAAGGGTGGATCGTTGCTCATGAAGAGAAGGCGCAGCTCATTAAAGACCACTTCTCGTCTGTGCTTGGCGCTCCGCAGCCGCGGCCTCTTGACTTCAACTGGAATGTCCTCGACCCCAACATTGAAGCTTTGGATGATCTTGGGCTGCCTTTTTCGGAGGAGGAAATCAAGGATGCCATTGATGACATGCCACCAGAAAAAGCCCCTGGCCCCGATGGCTTCACAGTCAACTTCTTCCAGTCTTGCTGGCTTATCATCAAAGAGGACCTCATGGCGGTCATCAAAGCATTCTCTGAGCTCACAATCAACAACTTCCAGATTATCAACACTGCTTGCATTGCGCTATTGCCTAAAAAAGAGGGGGCAGACAGCATCTCAGATTTCAGGCCTATCAATCTTATCCACATTGTGTCGAAGATCATCACCAAGGCCATGGCTCTGCGCTTGCGACCCAAGATGAATGACATTATTTCAAGCAGTCAGAGTGCCTTCATAAAGTCCAGAAGCATTCATGATAACTTCATGTACGTCAGGAGCACAGCTCGTAGACTTCATCGAAACCGTACTCGGGTTCTCCTGGTTAAGCTGGACATCGCTAAAGCCTTCGACTCTGTCCGTTGGGACTATCTGCTTGACCTAATGCAGCGTCGAGGTTTTCCGCCGCGCTGGCGCGCTTGGGCATCGCTCATCTTCAGGACTTCCTCTTCTCGAGCCCTCCTCAATGGGATCCCCGGCGACGAGATTTTCCATGGTCGCGGCCTTAGACAAGGCGACCCGTTATCCCCGCTGCTTTTCGACCTGGCAATTGACACACTTCCTCGGATGCTCGAGCTCGCCACCACCGCCGGACTGCTGCAACCCCTTCCTGGGGGTTTCATCAAGTCTCGGGTCTCACTCTATGTTGATGATGCGCTGATCTTCCTAGCCCCTGCCGCCCAGGACATCGCTAACCTGGCTACCTTGCTACGCAATTTCGGCGATGTCACTGGGCTTGTCACGAATGTTGAGAAGAGCTCCGTTACGTCCATCAGATGCGGGGACATCGACATCAACACTGTCCTCATGGAGTTTCCGGTGGTTCAGACGCAGTTCCCCATCAAATACCTGGGCCTTCCGCTTTCGCTAGGTCGTCTGAGACGGGTGGATCTCCAACCCTAACTGGACAAGGCGGCTGCAAAGCTTAACCCTTGGAGGGCTAAATTCCTTAACAGGGTTGGTTGTGCCGAGCTTGTGAAGTCTGTGCTCACTGCCATGCCTATCTTCCTGCTAACGGCAATTAAGGTTGACAAAACGACTATCAAGGCTTTCGACAAGATTCATAGAGGCATGCTATGGGCATGCAACGCTTCGGTAAGCGGTGGAAAGTGCAAGGTCAACTTGTCGAAGGTCTGCCGCCCCAAAAATTTGTGGGGCCTCAGAATCCTTGACCTTGAGAAGTTTGCCAGAGCTCTTCGCTTGCGCTGGCTTTGGTATGAATGAGTGGCCCCGGACAAGTCTTGGGTAGGACTGAAAACTCCAAACGATCAGGTCGACATAAACCTCTTCAATGCCGCTACCAACGTCACCATTGGCGATGGCAAAAAAGCTTCTTTCTAGTCGTCCTCTTGGCTTAACGGGGCCTCTCTCAGTGAGGTGGCGCCTCTGATCTTTAAAGCTTCCAAGCGAAAGCGGAGATGCGTCCATGACGCGCTGGCCAACCTCACCTGGATCGCAGATATCAATGTGCAAAACTTCACAGTTTAGCACATTGCGCAGTACATCACCCTCTGGGGCTGCTTCAGGATATCACGCTCAACCCTGCAGTTAAAGACACAATCACTTGGACCCTGATCACCAATGGCTGCTAGTCCGCCGGCTTTGCCTACAAGGCACAATTCGCCGGTTCTATCCCCTGCTCGTTTGAGAAGCTGGTGTGGAAATCTTGGGCGCCTCCCGAATGCCGTTTCTTCGCCTGGCTAGCCGTCCAGAACAGACTGTGGACGTCTGACCGCCTTGCCATCTACGGATGGCCCCACAGCCCAAGTTGTATGTTATGCAACTGTCAGCCGAGACGGCAAGGCACATCCTTTTCGAGTGTAGATTCTCCAGGCGAATTTGGCAGGCGGCATCGGCTTGGCTTTCTATCCCAACTCTCCTGCAGGACCTAGGGACGGGCCGCCCAACTGTGCTATCCTACTGGAAGGCCGTGGCGGGGTCCTCGACGGCTAACCCCAAGGGTTTGAAGACGGCCATCCACCTTATTTCCTGGGAGGATTGGAAAGAGAGGAATATATGCTCGGGTCTTCAACAACAAGTTCTCCACGCCTATTGACCTCTTCCAGAAAATCAAAGACGAAAGCAAGAGCTGGATTCTAGCAGGTGCAAAAAATTTAGCGGAGATTACCTCTTAGTTATTGGCCTCATGGCCCTTTTTTAATTTCGGCCTAGGCCTATGTTTGCTTCTACAATATCAATATAAAAGGCAAAGTTTTTGCCCTTTTCTTTCAATTACTAGCTTAAGCAACAGATGGCTGCAATATTTCCAGGAGGCCGTGCATATCACGCGGCGTCTTGGTTGTTAGATACGACGTACTACAAGATCCAACGGTGCTCCTCTGAATCTCTGATCGTACTATGATGTCGACATATGAAGGGGTTCCGGTTACAAAAGGAGGCCACCCGAGCGTGTCACTCCACGTGTTCCTCTTCTCGCATCGAAAGCCACCACCAAATCTTTTCTGCAGGTTGGACGGCCAAGCGCGCTGTCTGGTCAAGACTGCGCGCGGCGATGAGCTACAGTCATAAAGAAAAGTGGATAAAAAAAGGGGAAGCAACGGGGAAAAATCTAATCCAATGAACAAAGAAAGGGTAAAACGAACACTGCAGTTCGACTCTTCGCAGATCGAATCAGGATTTAAAAAACAAAGAAACGAAACACGATAATACGAAGTAGTACAACTCTTGGGTTCATAAAGAAAACTTGAGAAGATGAACTCACTGTCGATGTTTAAAGGGCATGAAAATAAGGAGCGCTCAAAAAACAAAATTCAACCTGAGCTCACAGCATGCATGGTCTTCCGTCCCTTGTGCAGCAGATCTGTGCTGCAACTTGGGCTGCCGCCAGCACTTTCCCAAGTGAGCCCGCGCGCGGAGCGCAGGCCGTGATGCACGTAGCATGGGCAGTAGAGTTTGGTTTGTAGCGAAATTAAGCGATCGGCAGCTAGAGGTGAAGATTATTATCCGGGATAGCGTTTACATCACCACTGCGTAATCTTTTTTGTTTGTAAAGAAGATTATTATCCGGGTCCATATATACGTGCGTGCTAGCGTTTACATCACCTGTCTAGGAACAGGATAGGATGAGGCGATCGGCAGCCCCACCGGCGATGGAACACGGAATTTGGCTTGGTATCCGTTCTTGCGCCGATGGCGGTGGAGCCCAACCATCATGGCGATATATAGACGACACAGACGCCGCTAGCTGCCGGCCGTTGGTCTCGTGCGCTGGACGGGAAGCCGTCGGTCGCGATTGGGGGGAATCCGAGCGAGTGGCGCGAGCTCACCTCACGGTCCAGACCTGCAACGCCGACGGCCAGCTACGCAGGCAGCTCGATCATGCGATGGGACGTCCACTGATGTTGGACATGGACGCCGAGGTGACCGGTCGGGCCGACAGAAGTGGAAAGGAGAATCGATGGCCTCTTCCGATTGGCGACGCACGAGCATCAGCACATGCCCTCACATCCCCTCACATGCGCGCATGCCCCCTCAATTTTGACGAAATTGGCCCTTTTCCGAACTTGTTACACAAAATGAACGAAAAATTAAAATATTTCACGATCTAACCTTTTTTTCATGGCGCCCGGCTTGTAACCCTTTTTCATGGCGCCCGGCCTTGGACGGCTCAATAAAAGACGTCATGGACCCTGCCACGTCAGATCATATAGGCCCCACACCTAAATAGCATGGCGCCCCAGACCAGAGCGCCATGCCTAATAGCACGGCGCCGTTAGCCAAGGCGCAATGGTTTTAAAACAAAACTAGGATAAATTCGGTCTAGGATAGGCTCGGTACACGAAGTCTCCTCCAGCCCATTGGTCCGCATGTCCTAATCTATTCTTTCTCTGACTGGATTGTGAGTTTGAATCCCTTGTGTACCAATTTTTTTTTTCGAATTTTTTATGTGTTTTTTTTCACTTATACAACATATGCAGTTTATGTTTTCCAAATATTTTGCTGTTTTTTTCAAAGTTATAACTAAAGCTACTATCTTCTCTGAATATAAGGTGGATTTTGGCTACATATTATGAATTCTTTTTTCTTGAACGAAGCACTATATATCCAAATATAAGATGCAACAATTTTGTGACAGACATATATGATGAAAATGATGAGAGGTCAAGAAAAACAAAAAATGGCTTTACTCTTTGTCCTTGTTACACAAACACTTCCCATGATGCAACAATCCTCGCCGGTGTATGCTTTTCAGAAAAAGCACCAAAAATTTAATAAAGGATAAACAACATATATATGTTACACAAGTGAAAAACAGAAAAAGATCGAGAAAAAAATTGGTTGTAAAGGGATTCGAACTCACGACGTAGCAAGAGAAAGCAGAGAACACACGGTCTGACACTGGGTAGCACAACTATATGTGTTGACCGTATCTCAGACCAAATTTATCATATCCTGGATTTTATATAAGAAGAAAAATAGCATGGCGCCTTAGCTAAAAGCGCCGTGCTAGTAGGTATGGCGCCATGCTATTTAGGTGCGGACCCGTTTAATCTGACGTGGTAGGGTTCACGACGCCTTTTACCGGGGCACCATGCAGTAGAGCATGGCGCTCAGGGCCGGGCGCCATCAAAAAGGTTAGATCCTGAAATATTTGAATTTTTGGTTCATTTTTTTTCGAGAATACCGGGGGGAAGAGAGTTCCCTACCGGTTGTTATTATTACTCGAAGGTGCCCAAAGGGCAATCACACACACACATGTAGCTGTTACGAGAAATACAAAGGGGGGGGGGGGGGGGGGGGGGGGGAATAGATTACATCGCACGAAGGCGAACAAATCCACGCAGGGATTGTACATCGTTGCGAGCAACATCAATGAACCGGTGTCCCCACAACATCACGTCCTCGGCGACGTGGTCGAGCACCTGGGAGGGGGATAGCAGGATGGCGTTGAAGGTGGCGTCGTTTCGGGCTTTCCAAAGGTTCCACATGGTAGCTGCGATGCCGAGGCGCCAAACATCCGAACTGACGGCCAGACCAGCCGGCCGTTCGATGTCCCACATGGAGGAGGAAGAAGAGGGAGCGACGCCAAGGCGGCGCTAAGTCTCGGCTGAAGCGGGGCAGACGAAGAAGATGTGGTCACATGTCCAGTGTCGAGGCAGCGCTCGCACCCGTCGGAGGGCACACAACCTTTGAAGAAGAGGTTGGCACGGGAGCTAAGACGCTTGGCGGAGACGAGGGAGCAAAAGATTTTGATGTTAGAAGGCAGTTTAGTGTTCCAGCAAATGAGGGAGTCAGAGCAGCAAATGAGGGAGTCGGAGTCCAGCTGACCGCCCGGTTGAAAACCCGATACACAGCGCGGGAGCTGAACGCAGCGTCGTTCCCTCACGCCATGGACCGCTCCTGGAGGGAGTCCAGCGAGAGACTGTCAATGATGCTTTGGGCGTGAGCAAGCTCGCAGGTGGCGGCGGCCAACAGGCGCGGGCAGAGAGGCAACCCGACAGAAACAACGTCAGCCACCGAAATATGAGGGCGGGTGCAGTGTGAGAAGAGGGCGGGAAAGCGGACGTGGAGGGTGTCATCAGGGAGCCAACGATCGAACCAGAAGTACACATGGCGACCATCATGGACGGTACACCTAGTAATGGAGCGGTAGAGAGGGAGGCAGTGGGCGACAATGTTGTCGATGAAGGAGCTCTGGGAGGGTGTGTCGCCGAGATCCCGGGGGGAGTGAGAGCGGAACCAGGTTTTCCAAGGCAGCTCTTCGTTTTGGTGGAGTTTGTGGACGAAGTTCATAAGCAAAGCCGTGTTTTGCCGAAGGAGATCCCGCATCCCGAAGCCACCTGCCTACATAGAAAAACAAACCTTGTCCCAAGCGATTAAACAGCGGGTGCCCGAGCAAGAATTTTTACCAGTCCAGAAAAAGGCATGTCTCCTCTTATCTATAGCAACTATCACACCAGGTAGTAACAAAAAAGAGCACATAAAAAGGTAGCAAGGTTGTTAAGAAACAGCGTTGCAAAGAACAAGTCTCCCCCGGAGGAGAGCAGCATGGCGCTCCATCCCGACAGTTTCCTGTCAAAGCTAGAGAGGAGGGGGGAGTAGGCAGAGAGGGGAAGCTTGGTGGAGAGAGGGGGGGGAGACCGAGGTAGGTTTGGGGAAACGATGAGATAGGACACCAGAGGATGGAGGCGATGGCGGAGGTAATCGCGGGGGAAGTGTGCATGGGGACAAAGTTAGACTTGTGGAAATTGATTGCGAGACCAGTGGCAGAGGCGAAGTCGTCCAGGATGGTTTTAAGGGCAGCGGCATTTTCCGGGGAAGCCCGACAGAGGATTAGAGTGTCGTCGGCGTACTGGAGGACAACGGGGGGAAGAGGAAAATCGATGGGGTGACAAAAGGAACCGGTCGAGTTGTGTCGGATCATTTGTTGAAGGACGTCCGCCACGATAATGAAAAGGTAAGGAGAAAGGGCGTCTCCCTGGCGAAGACCATTTTTGCAGCGGATCCAAGGGCCGGGAACTCCGTTAAGGATGACAAAGGTGTGTCAAGTTTGAAGAATATCCAACATCCAGGAGCACCATGTATCATCAAAACCGCGAGCGCGAAGGATGGAAATAAGGCTAAGCCAGTTGACGGAGTCGAAAGCCTTGCGACAGTCAATCTTGAAGACCAGCGTGGGCGCTTTCCTAGAGTGGCAGCATCGGAGGAGGTCAGCAGCGTAAATGATGTTCTCGGAGATGCGACGGCCGGAGAGGAAACCTGTTTGATCGGGGTCGACAAGGGCATGGATCGAGGACTGAAGACGAGAAGTGAGAACCTTAGTAATGATTTTGATGATGCAATTTTGGAGGGAAAAAGGGCCGAAAATCACCGGGGCATCTAGCGGCTTCCGTCTTGGGGAGGAGAACCAGGAAGGCCCTGTTGATGCGGGTGAGGTCAATGGTGCGGTCGTAGAAGTCTTGAAAGATTTGGAGGACGTCGGTGCTGACGGTGCCCCAGAACTTGGAGTAGAAACTCGGACCGAAGCCATCAGGTCCGGGGCTAGAGAATTTGTTCATGGCGTAAATAGCACTCTTGATTTCCGAGGGCGAGAAGGGGGCGGAAAGGCTTGCAGGAAGGTTAGAGGAGGGGTCGTAGATATCCAAGAGGTTAAAATTCCAAGAGCAAGTCTGGGCGGTACCGAGGATTCTGCGGTAGAAATTGTTTAGGATCTGGGCTTTGGAATCATGATCAGAGAAAGAGGCACCGTTGTCGTCCAAAACGGGGATGACGTTCTTTCGGCGACGACAAGAGGCCATACCGTGGAAGTAACTGGTGTTCTCGTCGCCTTCCAAGGCATAGCGAACTTTGGAGCGGAGTTTCCAGTACATCCATTTTTCCTGGATAGAGATGTGGAGGGCGTCGGTAGTGAGGTTACGGAGGCGGAGTTCGAGAGGAAAGAGTGGGCGTTTTTCTTCAAGAAAGTTGAGGAGGTTTAACAAGACACGTGCATCATTTTCACGCTGCACAAACTTGTTAGAGTTTTTTGCCCACTTTTTGGTTCATTTTGTGTAATAAGTTTGGAAAAGGGTCAATTTCATCAAAATTGCCGCGCACGCCGCCGGGGCAACACCTGGCGACCGGCGTGGCGTCTCAGGGGATCTGATGATCTGGTCTGCTCTGAGGGTTGGAGACTACGTGAGTACGTTCAATCCGGATCCGTGATCACGTCAGATCGTTGCAACAGAGAGGAAGGTTTCTCGCTTGTGTTTGATCAGTTGAACGCTGCCGCGGCCGGCCACAGCTGGTTCGATCGGGTGGTGGCGCCCGAGAGATGCGGCTCATAATTGAGCCAGCCAGTAGACCCCCGCCGGCCCGCCTCTATACGTACGTGGCGGCGAAACAACGGCCGTGCTGGGAATCCCGCTAGGTACGTGCACGTCACCTTTTTTCTGTTTTGTCGCGCCGTGCGTACATGACTGCGAGAGGACATCCAAGGAATGGAGCCGCCACACGCAGCGCCGGGCGACGACAAGAGAGATTTATGATCACTCCAGTCTCCATTCCAGTGGATTCTTTCTGCGATCGATGTCGGTGCCATAGGCTATTCCACTTCCACGGTGCGTACGCGTCGTCTCTCCGTAAAATGATTGGAATGTACCCCCTCCGTTCCAAATTAATTAGACACATATTTGTTTAGAATCGGAGGTAGACACTAAACAAGTATAGATACAAGCCAACTAATTTGGAACGGGGAGGGAGTAGTACAGGTAGTAGCTAGGAGCAGTCGCGTACGCGGCGTCCGGAAGATATCGCTTCGCGCCTAGGTGGGGCATTTTTTTTCTCTCTCTCGAAGAAGAAAACCGGTGTGTTTTTTCTTGAGCAGCTACTATCTTGGCTCGACCGGAAGTACAATGGGCGGCGAGCAGCGAAATCGTGGTCCGTTCACACGGGAAGGATGGAGCTGATACTCTTAACTAAAATCGCCTAAAATGTCTCTGCATCATCAGATGTCTATTTCATACGTGGACGGTCGAAGCAGCAGCTACATGCCCACGCTGCAGTTCCTGCGTATAAAACTGTAGTACTGAACCTGCTTGATTAGCTCCTGGTCGTCCTGGACGTTTGGCAGCCCATAAAAAAAAATGTGCAATGAGGCATGAGCATTTTCGGAGAAGCGCACAAACGGCTTTCTTGGCGTCCACAGGCGGGCAAGTTCCTAAAATGCTCATATGGATCGACCTGTAGCAACAACCGCACCAGGCTCTGTTATTCGAAGATCTTGCCTGCATACAAAACCAAAACCAGAACTTCACTTTGACTCCCGAGCTCACGTGCTCATGTACAATTTTTTTTAAATAAATAGTAAAACATTTTTTTAAAAAATTCTTTAAACAATTGGCGATGAATATATACTAGTGTTTTACATGTGTGCTAAGTTTCGTCACAGAATAACATTTGTGGCGCCTTGTGCAAAAAAAAAAAAAAACAAATCAGTGACAAAATGAGATTTACAATTATAGTTTTCAAGAGCACTGTTTTCTTTTCAACGAGAACCACAAGTCATTTCACCACCAAACTTGGTATGTTTATAGAACATTTGTATATGTTCATCACCAAATCTTTTCAGAATTTTTAAAATGTTTTACTATATGTTTTCGATATTTTTAGTTGACAGGAGGAGGTGGACTCAGGAACCAAAACATCACTCCTATACAAGAAACATTATTCATCCGAAGAAAATGTTGTTAGATTTTATGGGTTTAGCCCATCTAGCACAAGCAGATCCTGAAATCTTAGAGGCCTATCCTGTTTGGTGTCTTGTGCGACTAAGTTTAGTCTCACATTACTAGTTGGGAGAGATAGAGAGGGCATCTCTTTTCCCACTAGTAATCAACCTCCTCCACCGCTCGCCTCGCACGTCGTGATTTGGTGGAAGATTATTTTTTCCACGTGTCACACATGCCTTCCAGGCTATACAGACTGAACAGACGGCTCGAGAACGAGAGAGTACCACTCACGGACTCCCAGTCTGTCCCCACCATATGTAGTTTGTTTTGCTGCGTTGCTTACAGTATTCTCAGTGGCGGAGGACCCAGTAGGGCAAGGTAGGGCAGCCGCCCTACCTTGATTTTTGTATACGTACGCAAAAACGTTTGTATACGTACGCATCTGATTGTATTCTGTCACATTTTTTCGCAAAACGTTTATATGCTTTAAACTTCGCCCGACCTCATTTTTTTTCCGTCCTCCGCCACTGAGTATTCTCCATGCTGGTGTGCACGGCTGTCCGGGAGAGCAGGCCTCTGAAACCCTGTCCCTTGGCATCTTGCACCGTAAGAGCAGGCATCCGAAACCCCGTCCCTTGATCAGGTACTGAACCGGCAGATGGCCGGTAAGGTTTTTGGGAGCGTCTCGGCGCAACTTCTCGACGATAACAATGACGTGGCGGGACCTTCCTGGTCAATATGTATGTGTTGTTTCTTTTTATTTATTTTGCACTAGTATTTGAGCCATATATAAATCTGCTAGATATATCTGGCCAATAGTATGTGGCTGAATTTGCTAGTGCATATGTGGTGATCATTTCGTTAATTAAACTCATCCAAAACGTTGCTTAGATACTCAACAAGTGTGGATACAGTTGCGTATACATGGAAGCCCCACTCAAGACACTACCGATTAAGCAACGTTCTGAATAAAGTTTTCATGAGGATAAGCAATGCTCCTAAAAATGTTACTCCCTCCATTCCAAAATAAGTGTCTCAAAGTTGTCCAAAAGTGAATGTATCTATACTTGTTTTATGTATAGATACATCCACTTTTTGACAAATCTAAGACAATTATTTTAGGACGGAGGGAGTACATGAAGATAAGCAATGTTCTAATAAAGTTCCGTGAAGATATGCAATGTTCCAAGAGAATGATATCACTAGAGAGATCAACGGCATGGAATGTACGACAGAACGGCCGACCGCATTTCCTTCAGTTTGATAGATAATTTATCTTCGGTGTCTTCTTTTCTTGGGTGGAAGCAATTCCCCTTTTGCCTTTTCCGAGAGACGAAACTAGAACGATGCGCCATGCCGATCCAGCCTGCTCCAAACAAACCTGACGAAGAGAATATATTCTGTTCGCCCATACATGTTCGGTTTCCAAGAACTCTCTCCATTCTACGCATCCGATATATTCTCCCCTCACAGCATATATGTGACCAATTATTAATAATAATACCACCCTCATCCTCCAGCATAAAATTTCCGTGTGGCATAAGTGGAGCATATGCACGTCGTACATGCATGTTGGTGATCGAACTGCAATCTATGCATGGCCGGGCTGCTTTTTCCGGTCAGATCCTGGATAAGCCCCTGACACAAAAAAAATTCGGCAGATATGTGGGTTGGGCTGTTTTTCCAGCCCGGACAGATATTGCATATCGGTCTGGACCGGACAAAAATTTTCCGAGTGCTCGGCCGCTATATGAACGGTACCAGGGTCATTTAGGGTTTGATCCCACAATAGCTCCGCCGCGTTTCGTCTTTCGCTATCTGGCGAGCAGTTAGTCGAGCTCCGTGGCACATCTCTCCATGGTCTTCCGGGCGAGGATGAGGAGGCCCGTCGCTGCTTGGCCGTCTCGTACAAGCGCGGACAACTTCGAGGGTGCAAGTGGATCGGGTTGCTCTCTAGGAGCGACGCGTCACTGCACCCTCCTCGCACGACGCGAAGGCAGGTAGCTCCCGCCGCCGTAGGAGGAAGTCATCGTCACCGCAGGTGGCAGAGGATCCGAGAGATGCAGATGGGACGTGCTAATTGAGCACGTCCTGCCGGCCTTCCAGCAGACCAACGAAGTCGACGACGAGCTCACGGCTGCCTCGGCCGCGGTGGAAGAAGGTGGTTCGGTGCCGTGGTGGACGAGCACAAGCTCGCTCGGACGCTGCGCAGGATGGTTGAGCAGGACCACGTCGGCTACGACTAGATCGGCCGGTCAAGTAGAAGATATACTTTAATTTCAGTTTTTAGTTCTAACTAGTACTACTACTATGTAAAATAACTCCGTTGATGAACTTATGATGAAATCTCGCGAATTCGCTTGTTTGAATATCCAGTATAGTTATCGCGGATCTGTTCTGGATGAGATCTCTCCATAGCGGATACTATTTTCCGGGTCACCCGATACTATTTTTGGGTACGAGATTATAAAGATCTGTTAGAGATGCTCTTAGATGTGGTGTGTTGATTGAGTCCATGGTCTAAGCTAGTGAAAAAGTCCATGGTCGGTGGTGTGTTGAACTTTCCCGACGTGAATGCCGAAAAGGATCGGCGTCCGGCCGGTCTCGGTCGCTCGATCCCCGGTGGTTCGCGGCGGAATCGGACAGGTAGATACGCTGATCAATTCGTCGTGATCTTCTTCTCCCGGAGGAGGACCTAGTACACGAGAAGCTAGCTACGCACGGCAATGCGAGTCCACCAAGGGAGTGTGCGTGTACCTGTGTCGGCGTGTGACCAAATGCAGTCACCCTGACTGAAATCGAATTAATGGAGTAATGGCGGAGTTGACAACTCGAGGAAGAAGACAGCCATGGATCGAGCTCGTACGTACCGGCGGTTTGTGGTTAACTTACGGGCCGGCGAGGGAGTGTACGTGCGTCCGTTGCAGTTGGTTGGGTGGGTTCGTGACTGGTTGCGTACGTGGACACTCCCTGCCGTGCAGGCAACGGACGGATCGCAGATCATGGCTCCGTACGCCGATTATATAAAGCAAACAAGGCCGTGGGGACGGAGGTCGCGTCGGAAGCCACACGTGCCGCCGCGCCGAGCGTCCACCGCAGGAATCCCGGAGCCCACACCAAAGCAACACCCCCACCCCCGGGTCAGGTGGCCCGGCGCCGCAGCACCCCACCCCACCTCCCGTCCGCCGCGCAACCACATTCCCCCGCATCCCACGACCACACGTACACCGCCGCTTGCGCGCACGCACCCCCTCCCCCACCTGACGCCGACGCCGACGTCTCAGTTTCCGGGCGGCGGCGGCGGCGATTGTGCCCACGGCCCCTCTGGCGTGAGCGTGATCCCTAGAGGCAGCAGCGAATATCCGCCCGGCCCGAATCCCCCACCAACACCACCCCCTCTCCCTTCCCTACCGCGAATCCCTCTCCCTATTTCGTCCCTCCCAGCGTCGCCTTTCGCGCAACCGCACCGCCGGAATTACCAAGCCACGCAAGTCGGCTGCTCCCCGCCCCCGCTTGCTTGCTCAGCCAGCCGACTACCAGGAGGCGAGGATCGTGCCGGAGGCAGGTACGGCAGCAGCACCACCCCCTCACTCCTCTCTCTCTCTATATATCTCGGCAATTATTGCTGATTATTTTTTCCTGCTTTTTTGGAAGTTAGTTTCGTTCGTTCGGCCGTTCTTATCCTTCCCGATTGTTTCGGGGAAACGCGTTTCTGTTTGTTTCCGGCGGAGAATTCCGTTGGGAAATTAGTTTTTCTGCTCAGAGTCAGAGGGGAATTACGGGAAGCTTCATTGGCGGAGGCTCTGTTTTGAGGTTCGAATGGGGGCGATGCATTTGGGGTTCACACTGCGATCTCGCGCCGCTCCACGCATTCTTCAATTTTGCCCCTGAGTTCCTTCTTCTTTTAGGGATTCTAAACCTGGCAATTTTGTCTCTTCTGTGACGGTTGAGGTTGATCTGAGCTATTACCACTGAAATCCGCGGGGAATTTCGTCCCCCAGTTTCATGTCTTTGTTTCTCTAATGGAAGGTACCAAATTCTTGGTATGTAATCCTTTTGCTATTTTTTCAATCAACAGGGAAAGGGGGCTAAGAAGCGCAGCTGGTCTGGTAGTGGATTCAAATCATCTGATGTACTTAGCTGTGGCGCCGATCCAACTGAAGCCAACTTGATCACACTCTCTGCAGCACTGCACACATGGCGCCCTCTGCCGCCGCCCCCGCCCCTGCGGGCAGCGCCAGGCCGACGGGGCACCGCGCATGGCCAAGTTCCTGGTCAGCTTCGGAGGCAGCATCCTGCCCCGCCCGCTCGACGGGCGGCTCCGTTACGTCGGCGGTGACACCAGGATCGTCATGCTACCCCGTGACATACCCTACTCCGACCTAGCGGCGCGGATGAGGGAGCTGTACGAGGATGCTGACATCATCAAGTACCAGCAGCCCGATGAGGATCTCGATGCGCTCGTCTCGGTTGTTAATGATGATGATGTGGTGAACATGATGGAGGAGTATGACAAGCTCATTGCTGCCGGAGAGGGGTTCACTCGGCTGAGGGTCTTCTTATTCTCGCAGCACTTGGATGATGATGCGGTATCGGCAGCTGTGCATTACCGCGCAGATGATCGGGACACTGAGAGGAGGTATGTCG
The DNA here is from genome assembly GCA_947311845.1 of Poa pratensis. Taxonomy (NCBI): domain Eukaryota; kingdom Viridiplantae; phylum Streptophyta; class Magnoliopsida; order Poales; family Poaceae; genus Poa; species Poa pratensis. The sequence goes on along the minus strand of CAMZMU010000020.1, from coordinate 14,409,182 downwards.
ACGCGCTCAATAGCCTTGGTGACATGAGGTCGCCTTCCTCTCCGGTATCAGTGGAGCAGCTTTTCGGCATTGGAGGCAATGATGGGATTCCTGATAGTTTGCGCCATTTGAATGTTCCTCGCCCGTCACAGAATCAGAGGTATGGGGAGATGGATTCTACCTGGAGCCCAGCATATGTATCTCCTGGCCAGTATGGAGTGCATGATCCTAGGGACTTTCCCATTTCACCATCATCTGCAAGGTTTCAAGTTGGAGCGGAGGATTTTGATGAGAGGATTCCTGATGACTTTGTGAGGCATTCACCAAAATATCGGCATTATGAGCCTCAGTCACCACCACACGTGGATAACTTGGTCTGGCTTCCACCCGGTGCTGTAATTCAGCAAAATTCTGGCTTCCCAGGGAATTTGGGCCGCTCTGGCAATTTTTTGGATGGAAACAGTGTATATGACTCCCGTTCGCCATTCCAGAAGGGTCAAGGTTCAGTTGGCGATCCTCGCTATATGGATCCCCGTTGGAGGCCTGTCCCACAAACTTTTGACCAATCCAGCATGACAAATGAGTATTCTGCTCACCCTTCCATTCCGCGTCAAGATTATTTTCGTCCTGGTGAGCATTATGTTGTAGGCCAAGATGTTAGACTGGAAAATGGTGTTTATGTGAAAGAGCAAGCTGGTGGTCACCCTCCTATTTTCTACAATGAATCACATTCTCATGATAGAGCTTGGCATGCGCATCCCAACCAAAGTCATCAACGGTACGAGGATCCAAGGTTGAATCTGGCTAGTAATGGTAGAGTGATGGATCCATACATTGATAGCAACTCAGCTAATTCTGGATTTACACCCAACAAAGTGTATGAAATTCATTCAGCATCTCACAATCGCTCAAGCCATGAAAGTCCCCACTATTATCATGGCAGTGGAGAGCATATCAATGATGCATATCATAACCCACAAGTTGTAAGTAGTGGCTCGTATGTCCATACGCCAGGTTTTGAAGAATCTGCAGGCCAACATTACAGCCATACTTCAGCATATGGTGGAGATACCTTTTACCAAATGCAGCAGAATTTGCCGCCACTTCAATCTAGAAGGAGGGCAAACAGCCCTGTTCATACAGGCTCACCATATGAATCCCCACACCTGCCGATTCCAAATGGTGGGAGTATTAACTCCAACTTTGTCAGAAACACAGGTGATGCTAGTCCAAGGATTCCGGTTGTGCCTGCATATGACCGAGTTCCAAACCCATGGCCTTCACCCAATGGCAACATACCATATAGAGTTGTTGGACATGATATTCCTGCTGTTGTTGAAAACTCTTCCTCTCTTGTTCCTCGGCCAAATCCAAATACTACTCAGTATGTTCAGCCTTTCTTTGCCCCAGAATCAGTCCAGCATCAACCTGGAGCTCCATTGATAGAAATTCTTCCTGAAAGAGCATCTGCTGGACCCATGCTGGCATCACTTGATGGTAAGGTAGCTGTTGCTACAGTGCCCCTCGCTGATGATTTGTCCAGGTTGGACATTAGCACAACAAAGAAATTTGAAGGACCAGAGGATCAAAGGCATACTAGAAATGTGACTGAAACAAAACCGACAGAACATGACGGCAGGGCTGTGGCATTGCAGGAATGTGGGAACGTACCGGACAGATTAAATCTCCTTCCAGAGTTTGTTGCCTCCGTTAAAAGGGCCGCACTGGAAGATACTGAGAAGCCAGGAGAGGTTCAGCCAGATGCTCGTCATGCTATTTCACCTGTTTGTGATGATGGAAAGAAGTTTGATGAGGTAAGTGGTGGTGTAAGTAGTACCTGAACAAACACATTAAACACTAAACTAACTAATGCTCTGCACTCAAATCCTTTTGATGTGCAGAATACGGATGGAGATCAGGACAAAGATGTGCATGGAAGCTGCGACCAGCACAAAAGTTCTGGGATCGAATCTACACCTGCTGAAGCTGAAGCATTGTCTAAAGGACTACAGGTATGTTGCTAATCTCTTGATATATAGTACTGTTTAATTTTTAGCTTATGCCCCATTTATACTTTGTGTGGACAGACTATAAAAAATGATGATCTGGAGGAAATCAGAGAGCTGGGTTCAGGTACATATGGGGCAGTCTTCCATGGTAAATGGAGGGGATGTGATGTTGCCATCAAAAGGATAAAAGCGAGTTGCTTTGATGGAAGGCCATCTGAGAGAGAGCGCTTGGTATGCTTTATTTCTTTGTTAGTTCTCGATTTTAGGACTAGTTGTGAAGCAAAACTTCTGTTTACTTATATTAGGGAACCTCTACATTCACTTATATAATATATTGGAGTAATTTCATATATTAGTTGCTGTGGATAGGTTTCGTTTTTCAAGTACAACAGTAATGGAAAAACCTTGGTTGTATAATATTATAAATAAAGAGAGCTTATGCATATGAAAAAAAGGAGATAAGGATGTGCAGATTTGCTGTGGTCTCTCATAGAAAGTGCCTCAAATTCTGATTTATTGGAATCTTGCAGATTGCGGATTTCTGGAAAGAAGCTCAGATCCTGAGCTCACTTCATCATCCAAATGTAGTTTCATTTTATGGTGTTGTTCGCGATGGTCCTGATGGAAGCTTAGCAACTGTTACTGAGTTTATGATCAATGGGTCTCTCAAACAATTCTTGAGGAAAAAAGACAGGTATTGCTCGTTTTATCAAAGAACAGTTTGATTTCTCTTTTTTCCCATATCAAAATTCTAACATATATGGGAACTGCATAGGACAATTGATCGCCGCAAAAGGGTTATATTGGCTATGGATGCTGCATTTGGCATGGAATATTTGCATGAGAAGAATATCGTTCATTTTGATCTCAAGTGTGAAAACCTACTGGTAAACATGAGGGATCCACAACGACCGATATGCAAGGTTTAATACCCACTCAATCTTCTTCGTTGCTTCTCTCTTTTCTACTTTTTCAAATCTCACTAGCAGGGTTTCATATTGCTCCCTGACCTTTTCATGCTATCTTAATATTTCCGGATCAGATTGGTGATCTTGGGCTATCAAAGGTGAAGCAGCATACTTTGGTGTCTGGTGGTGTCAGAGGAACCTTACCATGGATGGCGCCAGAGCTTTTGAGTGGGAAAAGCGATATGGTGTCAGAGAAAGTAATAGTTCTTGTTCTATAAGTACCTTCTGTATTTTCAAAATTGTTCAATCTGTAAACAATGTATAACTCTTTATGTTCTTACAAAAAAGCTAAATAACTTTGTTTTGTAGATTGATGTCTACTCATTTGGTATTGTGATGTGGGAGCTACTTACTGGGGAAGACCCGTATTCTGATATGCGTGCTGCTGAAATTATTGGTAATGTCCAGACCTTTGTATATGATGATCGCTATGTTTTGTTTCTAATTATAACTTCCTCCCTGTTTATGTATTTTATTTGGTGCACATGTATCACTTTGAGTAACTTGCTCTGGGGCTGTGAGAACATACTTGTTGGAAATTTTCTTTTGGAATTGCTTCGTATGTTCTGATACAACTTGAAAAACTTGTGTGGGAAACTTTGAAAGGCTTTGAAGGCTGAGCTAAGGGAAATTGTCAGATGGAAATCCCAGGATTTGTTAGTCATAAATGCTATACATATGTTAAAATTATTAAAATCTGCAGTTAAAGAAAACCAAATGTAGCCATGTAGAGTTGTAGACAACCATCTTTCTGAAGCTGTCAGAACCTTTTATCCCCTTTGGGTTGTCCGGTGACAATATGAAATTGGAAGTCAGTGAAAATAATAATAGTTGTGATCTTCCCCTACCTGCGCTGTATTTTATTAAGCACAGGTTATTCCAAATAGGATATAACTTTTGTGCTCATCAATATTAGTCATGCACCTGTAGTAAGTTATTGAGGCTTCTGGTTAACACCGCCCTGTGGAGTTAATTATCATGTCATTTTGCAGGGGGCATCGTGAACAATTCTCTCCGTCCTCAGATCCCTTCCTGGTGCGATCCTGAATGGAAATCATTGATGGAAGGTAGTTGGGCTAGTGAACCAACTGAAAGACCGTCCTTCACTGAAATATCTCAGAAGTTGAGGAAAATGGCTGCAGCAATGAACATCAAGTAAAGGCTGAAGTTATTAGCCACGCGGAGGCATGTAAAGAGTTCCCATGTCCAGTTCCCTGACTAGAGGAAGGCAAACTCGGAATATATGTTTTGTCTTGGCAGCATCTTGGTTTATGCTAGTTCAAATGAGACTTTTTGAAGGCCTCCCATGGCAGAGTTCTATAACATATTTGATGTGAGTCGTCGTTTTGGTTCCCACCTCTTTTGATAAAATATGAAATGATTCTAGCAAATGAGAATTTTCAATTTCCTGTTTTGCAGGATACTATTTTTTATCGTGGGGTCAATAGCTGCCATTTGCCTGCCGTATGAAGAAATATAGTGCATCTGTCCATTCCTCAAGATGGGAACTGTTGGGTTGTAATGTAAATAAATTTTGGCTCGCCTTCATCCGGCACATATTAGATGTGCACGGTACTAGACACGGTTCCAAGCTGGACGCAGTTATCCTTTTTTCATACAATTGTGTCCTGAGAAGAGAGGGAACAAACTCGAACAGAAATATCCTTAATTTAGATTGTACATAGTTTACGAATAAGATTTCCACGTTGCATGGAAAATGGTCTTGCCCGTATGTATATATCATAACTTGTATCCCCTGCCAATTGGTTTGAGTTGGGTCTTTGAAGAACTCAATGTGGCATTCACAACCTAGTTTTCTACTAATTACATCATGGAGGCAAGTTCCAATCGTTAAATTTGCGTTGTGCTGAATCAAATAGGAAAAGGTGTCTACTGGGACTGAAGCCCACTTCGTTCCCTCTGCTTATAATTCTAAGTTATTGATGGAAGGTGCTGTTTAGGTTGCTCTGCTCCATGAACTTTATGGTTGTATGGTTGCTGCTTCTGAGATTCTCATTCCCTGGCCTTCACTACTATGCCTGCCGAGTGCCGACTATTCTTTTCTCTGTTCTCCCTGGAGCTCATTTGAGTACAGTTCTCATGCCTTGTGATCTTTTTTTTTTCATGGAGAAAAAAGCAAGTGTTTTTCCATCTTGATTTTACAACTGCTATATTAGAGTTGTAACCTGTTAGGAGTAAACCTGCTTCAGTATACATTATTGTTCAGTGTGACTTCTCTCTCTTCTCAATTATGCACTGAGCTAGTACATGTGGTCAGTCTCCTAGGCCAGCCAGTGACATGCTTGACGGAAAAAGGCTAGTAGATTTTGACCTTGCATGCAGTGACATTAACTAATGAAACACTGTTACCTCACCATCTTATCTCTAATGGTGCATCTGTATGCGAGCTGTTTTAGGGCAAGCACGGTTCATGTGGGGCTGCTTTAGGGTAGGCTTGTTATGCTTTTTCTTCACCACTGATTAGCCAACGCCTGTGAGCACCTGTCACAGATTGTCCACCAAACAGCACAATTAGCCGCTGCCAGCATTATCTTAAGCACCAGACAGCGCCCAAAGTCAAAACTATGTAAACAATCGCCCGCTTTTCGATCTCTTCTGCGTGTTGCGTTGCGCCGCCGAGTCGACGTGAGGAATTTCACGGAAGAACAGAATGATCTGTTCCTTGGGAGCTAGCCGGGGGTTTTGTGCGCGTAGGTCACAAGTCAAAAGCGCCCCCCGGGACAGAGAGGAGAGTCTATGTAATTGTGTGTGTGGCACATCATCTTGGACAGATGGATGGTAGGTGTGGCGCAGCTTGGCCTCTTGTTGAGACACAACAGCAAGGCTAACTAGCTAGGGTTCATTTTTTTTTTTTTAGAAATGGAGGTGACCCCCAGCCTCTGCATCGAAAAGATGCATACGGCTTTCTTTATTAATTTATTCAACAAAGAACTGACTGAGATGATATATCAAAAAACCCGAAGCCACCACTCAACACCTACAAACCTGACAGAGAGAAGATCATGTCAACCGAGCCTTATGCCCTGAGAACAATGAAATTCCTCCACTAGCTAGGGTTCATGCTGGAGCTTGATTGACTTGAGCATGCATTGCATCTCTTCTGATTGCAATTTATACTAGTTATATGGCTTCCACTGTGCCCATTTACTGTGAACTTTTCCTTTAAGCTTGCAATATGATAATGTGAATGATGGGTGCCTTTTCTGCTAGGAGAGTTGGCTTTTATCAGATTTTTTGCCATTCTTGGGCTGACACAAATGACAGCTCCATACATTACCATCACAATGATGTACTCGTGCAGTTTCTTGGAGTTAAAAGTTGTCTTGAATTATAGCGAGGCGAATGTGATGGCATACTGTTGCACTGTAATCCTTTTTCCTAGACCTCGGATGTGTCTTCACGCCCGCGGTTCTTCGTACCCTCCCTCGGCGAGGACACTGTTGCCTTAGATAGATAGATACGAAATAAAGCTGTCGACCATCCGTCGAGGAAAAAATGTACTCACATTTTGTGTCATGATTTAACGCCTGATGGCTCAGAGTTTGGTAGTTTTACCTCCTAGCCAGAATCCGTAAAGTTCAGATAAAGTTGATTTCCTTTATGGGAAACAGTAACATTGCTATCTGCTCCAAGAGGTTGGTAGTTTACCTCCTATCCAGCTTCTGACAGAATATGGAGTAATAATCAGATATTGCTGCCATTTTGAGTACAGTTTAAAATCAAATGAATATAGTGCTGCATCATCTCCAAAGATGTCTGCAGTAACCTGCAGCTAGTTGGGATCCCAAACTCTGGCCCTGAATTCCCCGATTGCTCATTGTTCAGACTCACAAAAAGTCTGGGATCGACTTAGAATATTCAGTCATGTCTTGGCACATTGCCCTTTGGTTGTATCCGACAAGACATAATTTGACACAGTGTCAGCCTAAAGCCCCAGCCTTTCCTCCTCCCGCTGTGCTGCTACCAATCAATCCCCTGCTTGCTCCGGGAACGCGATGCAACGATGCGAATCTCCAAGATAGTGAGATCTCTCCCTCTCCGGCACGGCAGCATCAAGCATGTGTTTCACCTTCCTCACGACACATGTGCAGCTATGCCGAGCCAAGCTCCTTTTCACTAGTTAGCTTAGGGTGGCAGCAGCCATGGCTGGCTGGCTACCCATCTCCTGCCTGCTTTTGTCCTTCACATCACAGATGAATTAGCCAGGACGCTATGTACATGAGCTTCGGCAGTAGACAGATTGACAATATTTCCAGAGTATGTGTGTGCATATGCATGATGTATGCTCTTCGTTGTACTCTCGTCATACACATGTACAAACCTGACGCCAAACAGCTCACGATATGGTCATATATATAAGTAGAAATCAGTTCATGCACCGAAAATTTGCTAGGAAACTCTGTTTTTCATTCACCAGTCAGGGGAAAGAGCTCTTCAGGTAAATGGGTCAGTTAACTAGAGAAAGAAAAAACAGAACACAATAGGCTTCTCTGCCCAGCTAAGCTCTGTTAATTCTAGAAAGCTCCGTTTCACCAGAAACTATCCAGGATCCATGGCGAGGTCAACAGTGGTTGCTGGCTGCTGCTACCGGTCAAACAGACAGTAACGTGCTTCATCCAGAAGCAACGAGCAAGAAATCCACATCACTAACCATGCACTAATTTACTCGCATTTCCCTTGTTAAAAAAAGGGTCGTCTTTCGCTGGTCACTAATCAGTTCGATCAGTGAAATAGGTCACTGTGTCAACTCAACTGTCTGTCAGGACAGTGAAATTGAAGTGCGCAGGTTGCCTTTTGCCATGCCGTTGTGCCATCATTTGCCAATGATACGAGCAAAATGGCAGGGGCCTGGCCTAGAGGGACAGATAGGTGATCGGCTTGACGTCCGGTCTAATCCACGGCTAGCCTGTCGGGGGAAAGGGCGGTGCTTTCTCCTAACCGGCACAGGGCCATGAGCCCTCGTGGCAGCTGAATATTTGGAGATTGAGAAAAGATTGTATCCGTTCTGGAAAACGGATTGACAAGGCATGTGTGTGTGTCTTGCTGGTGGTGATAATAAAGGTGTAAGGCCTTGTTCTTGATCCATATATGTTTTTCGGTTGTCGTCGACCATCGTCTATCTGTTGCTCACGGGTATATGTTACTTGGTCGCGATTTCTCCGTGTCATACTTTTATCGTGGCCGTCCAAACTCGTGTTGCGTTGGCAAAACCGTGTCGGCACGGCATGACATGGGCAAATGTATGAATGTTTTAGATACTATGACGGAATTCGTGACCAGAGTTACGTCACTGCGGATTTCCAGGGTGGAAAAATCCCCCCTCCCCCTCCTTGTGGCACAAATCAGACCATGTAGATCAGCTTTTGATTAGTCTAACAATGTACCTTAATATAAGCATGCATGCCTCATGCACTTTGCTTCGAGGTACAGCCTCTCGTTATAAGGTCAATTACTATGCATGGATTCAAATGCTAGGCTCCAACGAGTCTCATCAAAGATATGTATATCCAGTTATTCTCCCATTGCCTTTTCTCCAAACTTTTGCCCTTGTTGCACATCTCGTTTCCTCTTGCCAAGATTTAAGAAACTTTCAAGTTGCTGATGACAGGCAAGGGCCGTGTATGTATGCATTGGGAATATGACCTTGGAGGAAATGACAAGCGGGAAACTACCAAATGACTCCTCCAATCCTTTCTCCTTGCTACCATATGAAGGATGCATATTTTAAGCCACCCTGCTTTAGGTTAACAAAGTCTATCATGTGGACTTGATCAGGCCGGATTAACTTGGATTGCCTTTCGATAAAAAGGTGTTGGCCCACATTGCACCCATCTGCTAAACTTACCATTACGGGCTTCAGCTCAAGTCGCTGACAGTGGGACCGGTGAGTCGTGTTTGATTACAGTGCATACCATGTTGTTGGTGACTTGGCAGTTGGCACCTCTCTTATTAGGACTGATGAGAGTTGAGTTTTAAAAAAATTATGTCGATGACTCAGCGAAATGAAGGTCAATGCGTGAGAGTGTTCGGCTTCGTGCCAGCGTGATTACTAGTAGTTTAGTGCTGATAATATGCAGTGTAAAGTGCTAGCTTTTGCCATTAATTCCCAACAGCTTCCTGTTTGGAGCTTCCTCCTTGGTGCATAAATTTGTAGGTGGACCTTGGCCACTTGTCTACACACAGTAGCAAGTGAGAGCTAACTAGTTGAAACAAAGTTGGATGCATGGAACTGAATTGAAGACTACTCAATCAGCTAGTCCCCAAGATGATTTGTCATAGCAGTAAACTAGTAGTATAAAGGAATTGAAGATTAGTCAACCAGCTAGTCCCCAAGATGATTGTTACTAGCATCAATTCCCTTCACTTGGATGCACATGTATATATGGGTTGTAGGTGATTTTTCTTTATATCACTGTCCAATGATGATACTAGTTAGTTAGAGTGGTTGAGTATATATGACTGTAAATAGTTACCTGCAGCTACCCTTGAAACTGAAACCCATTGTTAACAGTTTTTTCCCTTCCCTTTTCTCCTAGGGTACCTAGATGCTAGTACCCTCCAACATACACACATGTAGCATTTCATAGCTGAACAAAATTTCCAAGGCAGTTAGGTGGTACAAGAAAATAGGGCAGCCTGCAGCATGGAGGGCTACTAGGAGAAGATGTGGTCAAAACAGACAACACACACACATAATATTACATATAAATAATCAACCTGTACCTGGGGAGCTGTAGCATGTACTCTCTAGATGTTGGCAGTACACAATTTGCTGATGATGTAGGATATTGCAAGAATTGCCTCCAATTTGTGCCTCCTCTCTTCTAAATCTCTTGACCTTTTCTTCTCTACACTCCTGTCATTTTTTAATTCTTGGTACATTCTCTAAACCTTAACTTCAACAGTACCACCAAAAACATGTACATGCATTGCCCATGTCGACGCGGCTTCCTTGTAAATTAAATTTTCAGTTAAAGTATTACCTATGTACATGGAGTATCATATACTCCGTAGTAACTGAACCTTTTACGACGCTGCTTCCATCGCTGCAGCGACACGTATACAGAAAACACCTCAAGTTTAGCTTCGAGCATAACTTGACAAATATATGTGGCTAAAAACGATGAGCTCATTGCATGGTATACGTGTTTCCATAGGTGGTTATGTAAATTAATTACTGTAGTTAAAAACATCTACTAGCTGCTTTAGCTCGTCCGGCTACTTGGACCATCAGCTACTGTAACAATAATCTAGTCACGCGTATGTGTTGGCTAGTCAAAGCATGCGTCGTTTGACAATAGTAATATATTGAGCCAAAGGCTTGCTGATGAAACTGGAATGCCCTAAAAAGTCGTTCGCGGTTTCATGGGCAGTCCAGCCCATGCGACATCTGTTACTACAGTGTTAGGTCTGGTCGAACTCTGAAGGCTCACCACCAGCCACCGGGCGTAGATGACATCGGAGCTGATGATGGAACGAACGGGAGGAGGCAGGCTCCAGGCGGGTGATGAAAAATGAATTCGTCAATGGCATGCTTGTGTGTGAATATGTGATCAGGTCTCGAGACAGGAATAAATCTGGGGGAAAGGTAGGCAGGCAGCGAGGGAAAAAGGCACGGGGATGATTCATTCAAAAGAGCCGCGTTAGTAGCCGTCACACGCCAGCCAGACACGGCTAGCTAGGATCGGTTGCGCGGGGGCACGAGCATGCTTGTGTTCCAAGCATATGTTGGCTTCGTAGGGTTAAGAATGTGTTCGACGTTGCAATGGGGTATGGTAATTTAGATTTTCTAACTGGATTTTTGTCTATTTTTTAGTAGTTTAACCTTTTCCTCTTTTTTACTTTCATGACTACTTTGCCGCATAATAGGACTATAAAATAAGTTCAGCACGACGCAGTTCATCAATTGTAAATCGAGACTAGAGCCAAGTTGTTGGAGCGGCTAGTAAGAGCGAGATACATTGTAATTCTATTTACACTAACCTGTTGTGGGTGGTAAAACATCGACATTTCAGAATGAAGGTTCTCGACCTGTTATCTGTGGATAGAGTTTTGCCCACCTTTTATAGTTAATGGGTTTGAAGCAGTTGTGGGATGAAAACCCAACATTCGTCATTAACTTGTCCGATGGATCCAAGAAAAACATTGCACATGCATACGGGTCCTCCCCTTCGTGAAACCTTTGGTTGTCTAGAAGAAATGTTTTTCATATGTACCTGTGTCATTTAGAAGGTTGAGATCATCTTTTTTCGAGAAAACGCAAAGATTTGCTTATTGATTTATTACCAGAAGAAATCATTATGCAAAAGCCCAAACATGGGAAATACCCTAGAATTACAATGCTACACACTAAGTGCTAGGCAAGTAGTGTTGCTATCTCATTGCTGAAAGAACATGTCCCTCCTAATTGGTTATGTGTGTTTGTTAACAACATAAGGTTGATCTCCCGTGTGCAAAAGGTTGTATACGTACATTTGTCTATTTGCACAAGACGGTGGTTGTCACTTCAAAGAAGAGAAAAGATCGAAGAAACGGTGGTGAAGGAGGTGTGGTTGCAGGAACTCCCATGCCGGAGTTTCCGGTACCCCAGGACCGGAGTCTCCGGTGTTCACACGCCGGAGTCTCCGCACGCAGGGGTGCCGGAGTCTCGACCCTATTGTTTTGGTGATCAAAGTCCCAGAGGACGGCGCTCTCGGTATAGGGGCGGAAGTGCCCCGAAAGTGCTCCGGATACTTCGAGTGTCTCTGGTCCGGCCGGAGTCTCCGCCCACCCTAAAGACCGAGTCTCCGCCCAGGCTGGAGACTCCGGCCTCCCCAGACAGGAGTCTCCGGAGTTAAGTTTCTGCAACCGCTACATTTCTGGGATGGGTATAAATACCCCTCCACCTACCTCCAGCCAGCTAGCTCGACCAGAATCATTTGACCCACCATTGTTGCAAGATCAAGCTCTATGATCTCCCAATCCATCCACCCAAACGTGCTCATACTTGGAGGATTGAAGGAGAAGGCCCGGATCTACAAGTTCACCAAAGAGTTCTTCATTTCCCCCTCGTTCACTTGAGCGATTTGAGCCTAGGGTTTCCACTAGGAAAATCGAGGCATCTTGTTGTTCTTACTTGTTTGCTACTTTTGTGTGGCAGATTCGTGGTGCTTGGGAGCTCCCAATCCAGTTGTGGGTTGTGCCCCAAGTTTGTTTTAAGGGCTCCGGATTCCGCCTTGAAGGATTCCGATAGTGGAAGGTGAACCGAGCTTTTGGGGGAGGTTCATCGGAGAATAGGGTGGGGCCATTTGTGGCGTTGAGTATTGAAACTCACACCCCTCCAACGAGACGTACTCCCCTAAAAAGGAGGAACTCGGGAATACATCCTTATCTCCGCGTGCTTCTCGTTCGGTTACTCCTTACTCACTAGTTCTTACGTGTATCTTATCTTGCTTAGTGTTAACTTGTCATATAGGTAAATTCACCATAGTTGCATATCTAAAGAATTTACCTTTGTGTCAAGGCTTAATCGAAAAAGTATTAAAATTTGGAGTAGCACCTATTCAACCCCCCTCTAGGTGGCCATACGATCCTTTCATTTGCCTTTGGTTTCTGGCCTCTGCCTTGATTGTGTGGAGCAAGCTGGTGACATCAGACTATACATTGTCGAAGATGAATTTTTTGTGTTGCTCTCAGATCAACCAAGCCTTGAACATGATAAAAAAGGAGCACCCCTTCTATGTGGCCATGGACGCATAATAAATGGTATATGTTGCCTCTCCACAAAGTCTTCTCAAACCAAATGTAGAGAGGCGGTTGATTGGATCAAAGAGAGTACCTCATAAGCCTGTCGAACCTCATCCAACTGGTCACAAAGAAAGCATTGTAGATCATGAGGCAGCCTGCCGCACCTCATAAGCCTCTTAGCCATCCTACACCATTCTTCCTAGGCTAGAGATGAAAATTTTCACCCTAGGAGTGGCCGACAACTAATTAGTTAAAACTTCCAACACCTAGGGACGATCATAAGCACCCCTTGGAAAAGGATGTCACAGTAGGACATGGAAGTATATCGTCCTTGTTTCGCCCATCTCCAAACAAAGACATCTAATGAAGTTCAGAACATCCTAGACAACCTACCAGACTTGGATATACTGTCACAATGCCAACATGCTAAGTACCCCCCTAGATGGTGGTGATCCAACAACTATCAATCCACGCCTCCCTAAAGGTACATCGTTTTTGCGCTAGTATCGTGACGAGAGAAAGGAGGGTCAGGGACAAGATCGATGATGGCCTTTCCAACCCAACGATCGGTCCTCTACATAACAGAGGAGAAGTTTCGTCCCGAACAAACACATTATGCTCATCCTAGAGAACTACATGTCAAAGCTACACAAGGGGTTGATGGGGTTCTCAAACCAGGGGATTGATACGAGAGGCAAACCTTCCCCGAGTTGACACGACAATGACCGCCAGTGCAGGATGACCTTTTCCGCCAGAGGAATCCATGGGGGATCTTGTCCACCTACTTGTACACTTTCTTGTGAAGGACTAGGACCATCAACTGGTGAAGGGGGAGGGGGGGGGGGGCGAACATCACTCATTTAACAAAGGTTAGCCGTCCAACCACGGTCAACATGGGGGCGTTCCAAGTCGGTATTTTTTCACCCTGGTACACTAGAAATTGAAAGGCGACGCTGAAAGGATTATTGAGAGCAAGAGGATCTAGAGTACTTCATCCGGAAGTGGGCCAGCTGGCAGCCTAACATTAATGTTGCGTGAAGGGTATCCACATGCGAGCAGCCGATGGGAGATATGAGCACTTTATGAAGTTGGCCTACAACCCCGAAGTGTACTCGAAGCATGTGAGAAGGCCATAGATTGACCAGAGAGCTATCCTATCCGGGAGGTAGAAGATAACGACTTCATGTGCGTTAATAAGGACCGACTCCAACATGAGGCGGGTGCACCCTTCATAGAAGCGGGTTTAGGGTTACATTGATGAGCATGAGTAACATAGGATACAAGAGGGTCCCTCCATGCAATCCTTCACAGTGCCATACTGAAGGCCTTGGCTCTCTATTGATAAACACTTTCTACCTAGGTGAGGAGAGTAGGATGAGGATCCACTCTCAAAAGAGATACCAAACCCCAACCACGGAATCACCTAAAAAGAACTGTAAAAAGCATGCATGAGATCCATCTTGAGCATGGCCTGGGGTTCCTTGAGGCGGTTGAGATAACGTCGTATGTTGAACCAACATGAAGTTATCATGCATCCATAATTTTTCCTTTCACGCGCACTAGTTATCCTCAACCAGTGATCCCATCCTTGAAGCAGTGATCCCAACCAAGGTTACTTTTGTACATCAGTTCGGCGGAGATATAGTTTATAGGACGATAGTCCTTTAGAGCAGGGGCATCCGACTTCTTGGGAAGGGGGATTAACAATGCGTAGCTCAACCTCTCAAAGCCAGACCAAGTGAGGGAGTGGAGCTTGGCAAGAGCAACCATGATGTCAGTCTTCACGATGACCCAACAAGCATGTAGGAATCTCTCCACGAGCCCGTGGTGCCGTCTAGGAGCTTTGTCGTATGACATGTTTGGACAACCGCTAGATCTCCTTCGAGAAGGGGCATCAAGGTCCACCAAGTTCTCAAAACATATACCGAGAAATTGAAGGTCCATCGATAACTCATTAGACTTCGCAACACTAAGAAGGGAGTTGATACGATCGAAGGACGCCACCATCATGGCTACATGGTTTGAAACCATCATGTCATTGACCACAAGACTATATATCACATTCTTGTACTTCTCGTAGGTGGGGTGCAAGTGAAAGAACACCCTTTTTTGCATCCTCGTCACCCAACCGAGTAATCCTCGACCTTTGATAAACCATGATGCACATCAGCAATGCCAACACAATACAAGCGTGCTTGGGCGCAAGGCACGCTTCTCCATTTTCATCGAGAGTTGCCTTAATCCCATGGCTATGTCGAAGAAGAAGAAGAAGAAGAAGAAGAAGAAGAAGAAGAAGAAGAAGAAGAAGAAGAAGAAGATGATGATGATGATGATCTCTCCGACTATCATGAGTCAGAGCTTGCCGCAGTCAACCTGATCTCTCGAGCTATATCGTGGCGAGCTTAAGCCCATAATTGAGCTGACTGAAAGGGTCAGGCTCATCATTCAACGTGGACAAGTCCTCTAGGATCATATCAGGGAACCCAATCTCCAACTTGGTTTGGTACTTCTTGAGAAGCGCCGACGATACGAGGCGTCCTATGGGAGAAGCGAATTGTTAAGTAATATACACTTGGTGAATAACTCATATTTTTTAATTAACTTAATTGTTGAAGGCTAAACTCGAAATTTACTCAAAATATGTGGACGCCTAGCACGCACGTAGGCATGGCATGAGCAATACAGCGTGTGTTCAGCGGAGAAGATCCTGGTTAGTGCATGGGAGCCAGAACCGGAGCCCGCTGTCCCTGTGGTGCAACCGTCACATCACAAGGCAAGGCGGCAGTCCCGCATTTTTCTCCCGGTGGCCGCCAAGTCCCAGTCCTCGCTATAAAGCTGCTCGCATCCCCTTCCTCGTCTCTTCGCAACTCGATCACACCCGTCGCTGCTACTACTAGTCCATCCGCAGACCCCAGTCCAACCCAGCAGCCACCCACATCGATCACCAGTCCTACTGCTCCATCGATCATCAGCTCAAGACGAGGACGAGGACGCGTCGCGAGGAAGAGGAGGAGGAGATCGATCGACCGATCCATCGTCGGACGGCCATGGGGAGGGCGCCGTGCTGCGACAAGGCGACGGTGAAGAAAGGGCCGTGGTCGCCGGAGGAGGACGCCAAGCTCAAGGCATACATCGACGAGAACGGCACCGGCGGCAACTGGATCGCGCTCCCGCAGAAGATCGGTACGTCGTCCATCATGATATCACTCAACGTTGGCCGGTGGTGTTCTTTTTTCCTTGGCTTTTGCCTAACATAGTTGAACCTGCTTTCGTGGTTAATTGCTCTCTCTCTCTCTCTCTCTAGATTTGGCCATTTCTCATCCGCCTGTTCTTTCCCATAAATAGACCAGTATTAATGTTGCAAGACATGGAAATAGTTACCTAGCTAGCCTACTACCTAGAGAACTAGCAAGTACCATCACTGTATCCTTTTTGTGTTTAGTCAATTTGAAAGCAAACATTTTTTACAGAAAATATATATGTCCTTTTGATCTCAACTTTCTAAGCATATCTTCATCCTTTTCCTCTCTATCTAACCTTGCGAGCAAGGTAGGTTGGGACACTGAGATTGGGTTTGGAAGCCAATTCAAGCTGCAATTTTTTTACAACCAATGGAAATACAGTTAGTTTAACCTTTTGATGAAAGGAAAGCTATGATGTTCCATCAATGGATTGGCCTATCTGTTTGTCGCAGAGTGACCGATCTATAGCTAGATGGGATCGATCAGCTTGACAAAGAAGCAACTTTTCCATTCTATAAAATATAGAAACTGGGAAGTAAATTGGTAATTGCATGAAGTTAACTAGAGCATTAATTAAGCTTTACCTAATTCCTAATGCATAGATATTTGCAGGGCATGTGATCTTCTGTAGTGTTTTACTTGTGTAATAAGTATAGTCATATGCGATTATCGTCTAATTAACTGTGTTGTATTTTATATGCCAGTTAATATTTTTTGCTATACCTTCCTGAATAATGGTGCGTTCTTGCAAGATTGCCACTGAAGAGATCTATGCATGCTGTATATTGCAGGGCTGAAGAGGTGCGGCAAAAGCTGCAGGCTGAGATGGCTCAACTATCTGAGGCCAAACATCAAGCACGGCGACTTCACCGAAGAAGAGGAGCACATCATTTGCAGCCTCTACATTAGCATCGGCAGCAGGTAATTATTTACCTAACCTCAATTCATCGCATGCAACACGTTCTAATGTCCATCACCAATTCCCTTTCAATTTTCCGACTAAATTAACGTACGCTCATGCATGGATGCAGGTGGTCGATCATCGCAGCGCAGCTGCCGGGGCGAACCGACAACGACATCAAGAACTACTGGAACACCAAGCTCAAGAAGAAGCTCCTCGGCAAGCGCGCCCCCTCCCGCCGCATGCGCGGCAGCCAAGACGCGCCAACGACGTCCTACTCCTCCTATCTCGCAGCGACCACGGCGAGCGCCAGCGACGTTAACAGCGGCGCGGTGGCCACGTCGCACTCGGCCCTGAGCTCTTCGGCGCTCGAGCGCATCCAGCTCCACATGCGGCTGCAAGGCCTTTACAACGCGTTCAGTTGCGGCGGCATGGCCAGCAACGTGCCGCCGCAGTGGCCGAAGCTCGAGTCGCCGGCGGACGCCGTCGCCACGACGACCGTCAGCTCGCACCACCAACCGCCGAGTTTGGTCGCCGGTCACACCCTGTCCTCCGCCGAAACGGAGCAACTCAACTCGTCCGCCGGCGCGACCTACGACTTGCCGGCGCCGGGAAGCTTCGAGCGATCCAAGCTAGGGTTCTGCTCTCGTGCCGCCGAGGCTGCTGACTTGGCCGGAACCGTCGAGACGATGAGCTCGGAATCAATGGTAGGTGGTGGCTTCGGCTATGGCCATGTCGACGAGCTATACGACTTCCTCTACAACAAGCAGCTAGCTGCGGCCGGAGCTTTTCAAGGCGGAGTTACTCCGCTGCCGGAGCTGCAGTGTCCGGATGGAGGCGCTGTCGTTGGAGCGGATGAGAAGTTCTCGACGTGGATGGCATCTTGCGACTATGTTCCTACCACCGGCGGCCAGCTCCAGCTCCAAAGCAGCAACTCCATTAATCTACAGGATTTCGTTTTAGGGTATGATCAATAATAGTTTTTGTGCTAGTCAAGTAGTCATACTACATTACTACGTACATTCAAATGGTC
Organism: Poa pratensis; assembly: GCA_947311845.1. Classification (NCBI taxonomy): domain Eukaryota; kingdom Viridiplantae; phylum Streptophyta; class Magnoliopsida; order Poales; family Poaceae; genus Poa; species Poa pratensis. Next base: position 14,391,303 of record CAMZMU010000020.1, on the reverse strand, counting down.
GAATTGATAGTTGATATACTATGCATGTATCGTTAATTTTCTCTTAAACTTGCTTGTTAATACATTTGTATGTTGTATGTATGTATGTTTATGATTCGTTGAGTATTATACTGGTTTATTTCCCATATTTGTTGGAACGATTATATGATCTATGTGTTTGGAGAAGTTGTAGGTGAGCACGGACTCACCTACAAGGCTACGACAACCACACCTTTTTCAAGTTCTCTTTTTGATTTCTCCCAAACCAAAAATTATACAATCTTCAAATTTTTGTAACTACTACTATAGAACGGGGATTTGTGTAAAATAAACTTGTTTTTTGTACAATTTAGATATGTAAAAAAATACTTTATTCAAATAAATATCTCTATATATTTATATGGTATATGCAAATTCCTTAACTATTTTCTCCACACTTTAATCCCAATCTAAAAGGCGTCAGGTCGTCATCCGACGTGGCGATCTATACTTATTTACATGAAGCTCGGGCCCGGGGCTCGATGCAACCATGAAGCCTCGGTTGGGGGGGGGGGGGTGGGGGTGGGGGCGGTGGAGCGCCATGCTTCCAAACTTAACCAAAAACCGTTCGCGGCCAATCCTCCACCCTAACGTTCTGATCCACTATCCCCTTCCTCTTTCTCGCACCATATCGCAACCCCAACCACAAACTGATGTAGTGCAACCTAGGCACACAACACCAACATCACCAAATGGCCCAATGACAAGATCAAGAGTCAAGGCTCTCCATGATAAGGTGACCTCACTCCTATCTATGTGTGATCTCGACACTCCTTTGAATGGTTTGCTACTTCATTCGGATACTTTGTGCATACTCAGGAACCACCTTGATGACAACCCACAATGGAGTGGAGGAGATGAGCAAGAGAAGGTCCAAGATGATGGAGAAGATGACCAAGAGAAGACCCAAGAAGATGGCCGAGAGATGACGCAAGACGAAGGAGAGCAAGAAGAAGCTGACAGCTCGGCCGGTTTTCCAGCCGGTCAAAACCGGTTTCAATGCCGGACCGCACCCAGAGGCGGCCGGATCGTAACCCGAGGCGGCCGTACCCCCAGCCGGCCAAAAACCGGCCCCAGGTCCGGACCGACTCCCGACGCGACCGGACCTCAGGCCGGCCTAAACCGGATCCAGGGCCGGATCGCCTCCAGCTCGCGTGCGCCCCCACCTGTCAACGTGTCTTTTCCCGTTTTGTACCCAGACTATAAATAGACCCCCTCCCCTTCAGATCTAGGGTTAGACTATGATTTGGGAACTAAAGTAGAGCCTTACTCCTTCTTCTCAAAGTGTCTCTTTCCTCCTATGGAGATGAATCAAGGCCTCCCCTTGTGGAGATGAACCAAGACCTCCCCTTGTGGAGAAGATCCCTTCGTGGATACCAAGTCTTCCTCTTGTAGTTGCGATTACTTGCTAATCTTTCCTCTTTGAGTGGCTAGATTGGATTGGTTGGATTGACCAATTGGACAAACAATCCTAAGAGTAAGATGTGCTTGGGAGAGGAGAATTGGGGGCTGCCCTAGGGGATTTGTTACCAATTGAATCTTACTAAGTTGCTACTTGCTAGTTATCTTTGATTTGAGAGTTTTCCCCTCTTTGTGTTCTTGAGTTCATCCCGTGTTCATCGTTCCCTCCGCACAAATCCGTGAAAATGGGACCAACCCACATCATATGGTATCAGAGCTCTAGGTTGACACGGATTTGATTTGTGTTTCCACCAAAATCCACCAAATTTTTTTGTTTTTGAGAAATTCGAAAATTTCCACCAAAAATAGCCATTTTGGGATTCGATCAATTTGGTCGATTTGATGAGTTTTTGGTAGTTTTGATCCATGGATCTGTTGCTTTAGGACCCCCTCCACCCTTGTTTGCGTTCCCCAGCCTTAATTTTGCCAATTTCCCACGAAATCGAGGATTTTCGCGTCACTTTTCCGCCCAAAATTCGTGGATTTTCGAGCTCCAGCAGAGCCGGCATCCAGGCCGGCCCAGACCGGGCCACAGACCGGACCAGACGCGACCGGACCCCCAGCCGGCCAAAACCGGCCCCAGGTCCGGTTTGGGCAGATTTTTTTTTCTTCTTCCTTTTGTTTCCTCGGTTCGTTTTGGCAATTCTCCGTTGTTATTTGAGTCCTTTTCCGGTGTGTGCAACGTCTACAACATCGAAGCTTCCGCAGCAACTTCATCAACGACAAGCAAAGACGACACCAAGGACTCGACATTTCCCCGACATTGTAATCCGTTGTGAACCCTTCTTCCTTTCGCGTACTTGACCTATCGGACTAGCTCTTTGATATTGCGGGCATTGCACTTGTCGAGTGATTGTCTTAAAGTATTGGCGAGTGAGTATCGTTAGAGATCTTGGCACTAGCAAAAGTTGAAGGAATCATCGTCAAAAAGCAAAAATCAAAAAAAAAGAGAAAAGAAAAGAACATGAGTAGTGCCAAGTATCATCTCTTGTAGGTTGCGACAAAGCTGAAACCGCCAAAGTGAGTGTGAGTGTGTAACACTTGTGCAAATCCGTTGCCCATCAAAAGGCAATTGAGCTAGCGTCCCTCTTGTGTTGGGTGACATTTGAGCACGTAGTCTTCGTTAGGTTGTCTATCTTCGAGTGCTCGCCCTTTGGTCGCCCAACCCCATCATTCGCTTTTGTGTGTGTTTCTTGATACTTTGTGGTTGGAGTTTCTTTGGTAATTTGATCATTGTGGATTTTCTCTACCTTTGACAATATGCTTTTCGCCGGTTTGCTTGTTTCGTTGCCACTTCATACCTTCCTATCCTCATAAGTGTGTGTGGGTGTTAGAACCGGATTCTCTCCTCTCAAGCCACATTATACTTGGGATATAGTTTGTCTTGGTTTTCCTTACCACATATCTCACTTGTTCTTGAGAAAATGTTTAGGGGAAGTACAAACGGAAGCTCAAGCTCGGACGATGAAATCCATGGTGGAGTTCGCGGTGATCATGGCTATGTCACACAAACGAGTTTGTTGGTCTTCGACACCTTCTTCGTGATGGCCTAGGACGCTACGAGCGCCGTCTTCAAGCTCAAGAGCAACTTCAACGACCGCATGCATGCGCAAGAAGCATCTATGGAGCGGTGACCGAAGCTCTCAACAACCTTGTGCGACAACGAGCTTCTTCTTCACGCTCAAGCCGTACAAGAAGCACCTCAAGGTCGACACAAGCACGTCATGGACGTCATGAACCTCGACAAGAACGTCAACATAACCAAGGCGCGACGCCCATGAACGACCTCCTCCTAACGTTGAACAACCACATGATCTTCACGCGAACAATGCCAATGCGCATCAAGAACAACCTCACCAAAATGATGAACGTCACGAACGCATACCATCACCACCACCGCACAACGTGATCGTCATGACCCATTGGCTAATGACAATGGCGTCCGGGTGCGAATGACTTTTGAACAAGGACGTCACCCCGTCATCCTCCAAGGCCACGTCATCAAAATCATGACAATGCGAACAATATCGAACAAGAGCACCTCCTCAACATGATCCTCGTCCTCGTCAAGACTTCCACATGATCGTCACCAACACCAACGTTCCGAGTCAAGTGATAACGAGTCAAGCCAACACAATGGTGATGGACTCAATCGAAGGAGACGTGGACGTGCATTCCCACGTGGTGCCATGGTGACACTATGATGACTTGACCAACGTCCGCTTTGACATACCCAAGTTCTACGGCACAAGTGATCCGGAAGCTTACTTCTCATGGGTACTCAAGGTTGACAAGATCTTCCGCGTGCAACGCTTCTCCGACAACAAGAAGGTTGCCTTAGCCTCGATGGAGTTTGAAGAGTATGCCCTCTTGTGGTGGGAACAACTACAAGATGCACGCGTCGCTAACCACCAACAACCAATCGACACTTGGGTTGAAATGAAAGAAACAATGTACAAGCGCTTCGTGCCAAGCCATTACACTAGAGACTTATACAAGAAGTTGCAAGAGTTGAAGCAAGGGTTGAAGTCGGTTGATGAGTACTACAAGGAGATGGAAATCTCCATGATGAGAGCCAATGTCAACGAGTACGAAGAGCAATCCATGGCTCGTTTCATGAATGGCCTCAACTATCCAATCAAGAAGATCGTGGAGTTCCAACCATATGCCTCTTTGGTTGAGCTAGTACATCAAGCCAAGGCCGAGCGCCACGTGCTTGAAGAGCTCAAATACCTCAAGACAAAGGCATTCTTCGCCAACAAGCCTTCTTCGTCAACACCTACACCTTCACAAGCTCTTCCTCAAGCGAACACACGAGGTCCTCCAAGAGTCTCTACATCGACACCTCAAGCGCCTCAACCTTTCAAGAAAGTACCTCCCTACCAAGGCGCCTCAAGGATCTTCGTCCGGCACAAGACTCTTGCAATGCTACAAGTGCGGAGGACAAGGGCACAAATCTTTTGAGTGCACCAACAAGAAGGTCATGATCATCAATGACATGGGAGAGTATGAATCTATGAGTGAAGATGAGTACAATGCTTTGAACAAGGTCGCCACAATGCAAAGTGCTCAAGAAGAAGAAAGTGAGATATATTGTGATGGCGACAACAACCCTTCCTTGGTTGTGGCAAGAGCTTTAACCACCAATGTTCAAGTGGAAGAAGACCAAAGATGCAACTTGTTTCAAACAAGAGCGGGAATCAATGGAAAGTCCATCAAGGTCATCATAGATGGTGGAAGTTGCCACAACTTAGCGAGCAAAGAACTTTGTGATAAGCTCAACTTGAAGTTCAAGAAGCACCCACATCCTTACCATGTGCAATGGTTGAGTGATACCGGAGCCGTCAAGATTCAACACATGGTGCAAGTGTCCTTCAAGATTGGAGCCTATGAAGATACGGTTGATTGTGATGTTGTGCCTATGACCGTTTGTCACTTACTTCTTGGCGTCCTTGGCAATTTGATAAGGGTGCTATGCATGATGGAAGGACAAATTACTATAGCTTCAAGAACAACGACAAGACCTTCGTCCTTCGTCCCATGACACCAAGTCAAGTCATCGCCGACAACGCCAAGACTATTGCAAGGGCACAACAAGATCGTTCGTCAAGTGAGATGAGTGGTGAGCGAGAGACCCACCATAAAGTGAGTGAGAGCCACAAGCCAAATGAGTGTGACACTTCAAAGAGAGTTCCCACAAAACTTACACTATTTGCCACAAGAGAGAGATGAGGGAGTTGAGAGAGAACCCATCCACCCTCCACTATGTGCTCATATGCAAGGGTGAAGTTTCTATGACTAACACTTTCACAAACCTTCCTCCTTCTTTGTTGTCTCTTTTGAAGGACTTTGAAGATGTTTTCCCTCAAGAAGTGCCACCGGGACTACCTCCTCTACGCGGAATCGAGCACCGCATCGACCTTGTTCCCGGCGCACCGCTACCAAACCGCGCTCCTTACCGCACCAACCCCGAGGAGACAAAGGAGATCGAGCGGCAAATACAAGAACTTCTTGCCATGGGACATATCCGCGAGAGCTTGAGTCCGTGCGCCGTGCCCGTCATCTTGGTACCCAAGCACGACAACACTCTTCGCCTTTGCATGGATTGTCGCCCCATCAACGCCATCACCGTTCGGTATCGCCATCCTATCCCTCGACTTGATGATATGCTTGATGAGCTTTGTGGTTCCGCTATATTCTCCAAAATTGATCTTAAAAGTGGATATCACCAAATAAGATGTGTGAAGGTGATGAATGGAAGACCGCATTTAAAACAAAGCTTGGTCTTTATGAGTGGCTCGTCATGCCATTTGGTCTTTCCAATGCACCTTCTACTTTTATGCGTCTCATGAATCATGTTTTGCGTCCTTTCATTGGGAAATTTGTTGTGGTATACTTTGACGACATCCTTATCTATAGCAAATCTTTGGAAGAGCACACTTCTCATGTTGCTCAAGTTTTGTTGGTTCTTCGCAATGAAAAGCTTTATGCAAATCTTTCTAAGTGCACTTTTGCCACCAACAAACTTGTTTTCTTGGGTTTTGTTGTTTCTTCGGATGGAGTCGAAGTTGATGAAGCAAAGATACAAGCAATTCGGACTTGGCCTTTTCCGATGTCACTTGAGGAGTTGAGACGTTTTCTTGGTTTTGCCGGATTTTACCGCCGTTTCATCAAGGATTTTTCCACAATTGCTTGCCCCCTCCATGAACTTACAAAGAAAATGTACCTTTCATTTGGGGCAATGCACATGATTTTGCTTTCAATGAGCTCAAACGGTTATTAACCGAAGCACCACTCCTTGCCCTTCCGGATTTCTCTAAGACATTTGAGATTGAATGCGATGCAAGTGGATTGGGCATTGGTGGAGTGCTTATGCAAAATGGTAGACCCATCGCATACCATAGTGAGAAACTAGATGGAGCTCGCTTGAATTACCCCATTTATGACAAAGAGTTATTTGCTTTGGTTCGTGTTTTGGATGTGTGGCAACATTACCTTCGTCCTAAGGAATTTGTCATTCATTCCGACCATGAATCCTTGAAATATTTGAAAAGTCAAACAAATTTGAACAAAAGACATGCTAAGTGGGTTGAGTTCATTGAGTCTTTTACCTTTGTAATCAAATACAAGAAAGGTAAAGACAATGTGGTCGCGGATGCTCTATCCCGCAAGGCCAACCTACTTACACGTCTTGACATTAGTGTCTTGGGTTTGGATGAGATAAAGAGTTGTATGCTACCGATGCTTTCTTTGGAGACATTTTCGCTCAATGTTCGGAGCACAAAGGAATTGGTGATTTCTATTTGCACCAAGGTTTCTTGTTTAAGGCTAACAAACTATGTATACCCGAGTCTTCGCTTCGTTTGGTCCTTTTGAAGGAATCGCATGGAGGCGTCTTAATGGGACACTTTGGACGTGACAAGACCTTTGCATGCTCTCCACAAACTACTATTGGCCAAGGATGTACCGGATGTGGAACCGCTTGGTGCGACGATGTTCAACATGTCTCAAAGCTAAGTCTACTCTAAACTCTCATGGCTTATACACACCTTTGCCAATTCCACATCACCCATGGTCCGACATTGCTATGGATTTTGTCTTAGGACTCCCACGCACTAAAACAAACAAGGATTCCATCTTTGTCGTCATTGATCGATTCTCTAAAATGGCACACTTTATACCATGCAACAAGACCGACGATGCTTCACATTGCTACTTTGTTTTTCAGGGAAATCGTCCGTCTTCATGGAGTGCCCAAGACCATTGTGTCGGATCGTGACGTCAAGTTCGTGAGCTATTTTTGGAAGACTTTGATGGCCAAGATGGGAATCAAGCAACTATTCTCCACCGCATACCACCCTCAAACCGATGGCCAAACCGAAGTGGTGAACCGAAGCCTATCCACACTCCTTCGTGTGTTGATCAAGCCTAACTTGAAGAATTGGGAAGAGTGCATCCCACACGCCGAGTTCGCCTACAATCGAGCACTACATCGCGCAACAAAGAGAACACCCTTCGAGGTCGTCTATGGCTCAACCCCTACACCGCGCTCGACATGCTACCACTTCCACTCCGAGAACAAGTCAACATGGACTTCGACAAGAGCGCCGCTTACATGAAGAAACTACATGAAGACACAAGGGCCACGCTTGAGAAGCACAAGAAGACCATGCTACGAAGATGAACAAGAACAAGCGCCCCATGATCTTTGAAGAAGGAGACCTTGTTTGGCTACATCTACGCAAGGACCGCTTCCCCGATGAGAGAAAGTCTAAGCTCGCGCCAAGAGGAGATGGTCCTTTCAAGGTTCTCAAGCGCATCAACGACAATGCATACAAGATCGACCTATCCAAGTCCAAGTACGGCGTCCATGACACCTTCAACGTCGCCGACATCTCACCTTACCTTGGAAACCCAAGTGATGATGAGGACGAAGAGTCGAGGACGACTCTTTTCCAAGGGGGGATGATGTAGTGCAACCTAGGCACACAACACCAACATCACCAAATGGCCCAATGAATAGATCAAGAGTCAAGGCTCTCCATGATAAGGTGACCTCACTCCTATCTATGTGTGATCTCGACACTCCTTTGAATGGTTTGCTACTTCATTCGGATACTTTGTGCATACTCAGGAATCACCTTGATGACGACCCACAATGGAGTGGAGGAGATGAGCAAGAGAAGGTCCAAGATGATGAAGAAGATGACCAAGAGAAGACCCAAGAAGATGGCCGAGAGATGACGCAAGACGAAGGAGAGCAAGAAGAAGCTGACAGCTCGGCGGTTTTCCAGCCGGTCAAAACCGGTTTCAATGCCGGACCGCACCCAGAGGCGGCCGGACCTCTAGCCGGCCAAAACCGGCCTCAAGGACGGATCGCAACCCGAGGCGGCCAGACCCCCAGCCGGCCAAAACCAGCCCCAGGTCCGGACCGGCTCCCGACGCGACCGGACCTCAGGCCGGCCTAAACGGATCCAGGGCCGGATCGCCTCCAGCTCGCGTGCGCCCCCACCTGTCAACGTGTCTTTTCCCCGTTTTGTACCCAGACTATAAATAGACCCCCTCCCCTTCAGATCTAGGGTTAGACTATGATTTGGGAACTAAAGTAGAGTCTTGCTCCTTCTTCTCAAAGTCTCTCTTTCCTCCTATGAAGATGATTCAAGGCCTCCCCTTGTGGAGATGAACCTAGGCCTCCCTTGTGGAGAAGATTCCTTCGTGGATACCAAGGCTTCCTCTTGTAGTTGCGATTACTTGCTAATCTTCCCTCTTTGCGTGGCTAGATTGGATTGGTTGGATTGACCAATTGGACAAACAATCCTAAGAGTAAGGTGTGCTTGGGAGAGGAGAATTGGGGCTACCCTAGGGGATTTGTTACCAATTGAATCTTGCTGAGTTGCTACTTGCTAGTTATCTTTGATTTCAGAGTTTTCCCCTCTTTGTGTTCTTGAGTTCATCCCGTGTTCTTCATGTTCATCGTTCCCTCCGCACAAATCCGTGAAAATCGGGACCAACCCACATCACAAACCCTGCCGCCACTAGACTCAACGAGATCCGCCGTCACCCCCCCCCCCACGCACACACACCCCCACGAGGTTGCCGCCCGCATCTATAATATGGCGAGCTCGACCTTGAGTCAGTCTCCTCGGCCAGACACCTCTCCTCCTCTTTCCCACTAGCCGGCACAACCCTCGAGAAGGATCTCCACATCGCCACTCCTGTAGCTCGCCTTCAAGCAAGATCTTGTGGCTCCGAAGTATGTTAGGGCCTCCCCTAGTGCACTTCATTGTTTGTATATTTCGTCGAGCATCCCGTCCACCTCGCCGTCCAACTCATCCCCCTCCAGACCTTTGAGGCATTCTCCTCCTATCCTCTTTAATTTTGCTCGTTAAACTGGGCACTTCAGCAACAAGATCAACCTTGTGAGTACATCTGAAAAACTGGACTCTTCCCATTCATCAATCTTGTGTCTTGATCAACGCCAAAGATAAACCCACGTGCGATCACTACACTTGTTGGCCGTTGGAGTCTCGAGACACACAGTTTTTTCCCTTGTGGGGATATGAGCGTGACTCTTTAAGGTGCCTCGATGATCCTTGCACGTCCCATCAAAAGGATACCCTATATGTTTCAGTAAAGATTCAGATGGATGGTGTGAGTCAATGATGGAACTCATAGGGGCGTCGCAACCTGAAAAAAATAGACAAGTTCGTCGGTGCGAGTTATATACCAGGAATTAGGAGAGGTTTGAGTAGATCCCCACCGAGGCTAGGGATAAGGGGATTGAGCAGTATGCCTGGGATAAGTGTGGTATGTGATTTCTAGGGTTCTTTTTTACGGACAATACTTAGCGAACACTTTGATAATGTGGATTATGGTCTTGGGTGAATGAGAAAGTGGTGTTGGGTGGGGTTCGGTGATGGTCGCTTACTTTAGCCGACAGGTAATCCATTGTAAATTGTGTATTCAGATTTTTTGCATTTTGTCTCAAATTTGTATTTATGTATGTGCTTGTAATGTCAATGGACAAAGTTGTGTAGGACTACAGAGAAGCCGGTATATGTTGTTCATTCGTGCTATTGTGGGTCTAGATGTGGGAGCGCATCCTAGTTAGGCGGTCCAAGCCTTTGTGTTACAACATGTAGAATGATCATGACTACTCGGAGCGTATAACTATGTCGGCATACAAGAGGGGTTGGTCCGGGATAGTAGCTAGTGGTGGGGCTGGTATGGGGGTTGCGAGATGGTTGATGACGTGAAACACACGTTCGTTGGGAGACCCCAATAGGAAGGTATGAAGCAGTGCAGCAGCAAGTTTCCCTCAGTATGAAACCAAGGTTATCGAACCAGTAGGAGCAAAAGCACTTCAGAAGGTTGTCAACGGCGCCAGAAAATATGGTGTTGAAGGGGATTCTGACTGTTGACGCGGAACCTGCACACAACACAATCAAACTAATTTGTCCCAACGAAACAGGAAGGTTGTCAATCTCCCCGGCTTGCTGAAAACAAAGGGTTAAACGTATGGTGTGAAAACAGTGTTTAATTGCAGAAAGTAAAAGAGAACAATGATTGCAGTTGGTGGTTTTATCAGTGTAAAGGAATGGACCGGGGTCCACAGTTCACTAGTGGTGTCTCTCCATAAAGATAAATAATATGTTGGGTAAACAAATTACAGCTGGGCAATTAACAAATATTGAGCGCATGACAATGCATATATATGACAAGATGACTACTATGATATTCATTTGGGCATTACGACAAGATACATAGACCGTTATCCAACTACATCTATGACTAATAATCCACCTTCAGGTTGACATCCGTGTTCCCCGTTGGTATTAAGTTGCAAGCAACGGATAATTGCATTAAGTAAAGTGCGTAATGTAAACAAGTACATATGACCGTAAAAATAGCACTGTTGTGTTATCCCTAGTGGCAACAGCACATCCACAATCCTAGACGTTGTTGTCACTCGCCCAGATTACTGGAGGCATGAACCCACTATCTAGCATAAATACTAACTCTTGGAGTTACAAGCATCTACTTGGCCAAAGCATCTACTAGTAACGGAAAGCATGCAAGATCATAAATAACATATAAAGATAGATTGATAATCAACTTGATCATAGTATTCAATATTCATCGGATCACAGCAAACACAACATATAGCATTACAATAAGATGATCTTGATCATGTAAGGCAGCTCACAAGATCTAAACATGATAGCACAAAGTGGAGAGACAACCATCTAGCTACTGCTATGGACCCATAGTCCAAGGATGAACTACTCACGCATCACTCCGGAGGCAGGCATGGTGATGTAGAGCCCTCCGGTGATGATTCCCCTCTCCGGCGGGGTGCCGGGAAGAAGTTCTGGACCCTCCCGAACTAGGGTTGACGACGGCGGCGCCTCTGAAACTTTTGTGGATAATGGCTCGGGTATTTAGGGTTTTCGCGTCGGGGGGAATACATAGGCGAAAGGGCGGCGGCTGAGGGCACCCAGGGGGCCCACACAACCCTAGGGCGCGGCCCCACCCTTGGCCGCGCCGAGGGTGCGTGTGGGGGCTCCCTGGCCCTCCTCTGTCTCTCCTTTGGACTTCGTGTACGTGTCGGTGAAATAGGACCTTCAGATGACTTTTCGTCCAATTCCGAGAATATTTCCATAACAGCTTTTCTTAAATACAAAAACAGCAGAAAACAGGAACTGACACTGTGGCATCTTGTTAATAGGTTAGTCCCAGAAAATGTATAAAAATGATATGAAGTGTATGTAAAACATGTAACAATTGGCATAATATCAACATGGAACATCAAAAATTATAGATACGTTTAAGATGTATCAAGCATCCCCAAGCTTAGTTACTCCTCGTCCTCGAGTAGGTAAATGATAAAACAAAATAATTTTTGAGGTGACATGCTACCATCATAATCTTGATCATATAGTATTGTAAAGCACATGTAAATGAATGAAGTGATCCAAGTCAATGGTCTATAGTTTGCTACCAAATAGATAATGAGTAAACAACTGAATCATACAAGCTAAACTTTTCATGAATAGTACTTTGGAGACATTGTATCCACAGGTTTACATAAGAGTTAACTCATAAAGTAATAGATTCTAGTAAAAGGTATTTAACCAACACAAAGGAAGATTTAATCTTCAGCATTTGCTTCAACTTTCAACATATTTATCTCATGGATATTGTCAACACAAAGCAATATAATAAGTTCAATATCTAGCATATAACAATTGTTGTACCAAAGTTGACACTAGTGTTTGCTTGTGGAAGATAGAAGAAGTAGGAAAACTGACTCAACATAAAAGTAAAAGAAAGGCCCTTCGCAGAGGGAAGCAGGGATTAAATCATGTGCTAGAGCTTTTTAAGTTTTTGAAATCATATAGAGAGTAAAAATAAGTTTTGAGAGGTGTATGTTAATTGTAAACGAATCAGAAAATGGAAAGTACAATATGACCCCTGCCAACCAGACTTTTAAGAGCGGCTCCCATGAAGGACGTTATTTCTACCAGCAAGGCAGATCATCCCTCTTTCTCTTTTGTTTACACATGCAGATATTTCACTGGTTTCATTGCTTGACTGATAAATCAGGGCAAAAATGTGAAGAGAGTTAAGCGGTTAAAGTTGTAATTAATTGGGACTGGGCACCCCGTTGCCAGCTCTTTTTGCAAAATTAATGGATAAGCGGATGTATATGCCGCTAGTCCGGTGGTAAAGTCTGTTTGACAGGTGACATAAAGACATCCACCCCGTCCTCATGAGCTTGGTAAACATTGACACAAAAAGGAGTAATAACAGTTTTGAATAGTTTAAAGGTAGCACATGAAAAATTTACTTGGAGTGGCAAGGAAATACCACATATAGGTAGTTATGGTGTACACAAATGGCATGGATTTTGCTCAAGGATATGGAGGCACGAGAAGCATTCCCTCTTAGTACAGAGTTTAGGCTAGCAAGGTTATTTAAGCAAACAAGAATATCAACGGTACACATGGTTTTATATGACCAACATATTGCAAATATTATAAGACTTCACACCGTCTTCCTTGTTAACCAAAACCTTTTACTAGAAAATATCTAGACCTTAGAATTACCACCCATGCAAACCACAATTCACAAGCTTTACGGTATTTCTTACATGATGCAACAGTTTAAACATGACCTACTTGTTAACTCAAAACAATTGACAAGTATCAAATTATTCAAGTTGTGATCTACAAGAGTATGTAAGTCTTTTCCATTATGCCATTTACCACATGCAACATTTTCTGTTCTAACCAAACACCAATCAACTTATTTCAATAACTCTCCAAACAAGTATAAGTGAAGCAAGAGAGTACTTTCTTTAAAAGAACTAATAGCTCTGACAAGAGATACATGAAAACAAGAGCTAAAAGCTGAACAGCGCTAGACAAGAATACTCAACAAGTATAAGTGAAGAATAGGAGTATTCAAATGAAAAAGCGGAACGTATCTCTCTCCCAATCAAGAATGCTAGGATCCAATCAAGTTGATCACAAAATAAAAATAACATACTGAAAATAAAAGCACACAGACGCTCCAAGAACAGCACATATGATGTGAAAGAATTAAAATATAGTTTCACTAGAGATGACCTGATAATTTTGACGATGAAGAAGGGGATGCCCTTAGACGCTTGAGTCTTCTTGAAATATGCTGGGGAGATCTGTGGGAGCCTCCCCAAGCTTAAGCTCTTCACTCTTCTCCATCCTGTTATATCACTCTTCCCTCTTGACCATTGAAAACTTCCGCCACACCAAACTCAAAGTAAATCTCATTAGAGGGTTAGTGCACAATCAAAAACTCACATGTTCTATAAAGACGCAATATGACCGTTACTTTAAACATTAGCGACTGCCACTGATATTATGTGAAGCTCTTCCACCCAAAAAAGAATTCCACCAACACTAGTAAAAGAGAGAATGCAAAATAAAAGACATAATCTGTCTAAAACAGAACAGTCCGCAAAGACGAATTTTTTCGAGGCACTTACGTTGCTCAGATCGAAAAACTTGAACTAACGAAGATGCATACATATATCACGATTACGCACAACAATTTTCAGATTTAATTCACATTCTGATATTTTAAAGAATTAATACGGTGAACAGCAGAAATCTGTTCTGCGCAGTAATCAAATCTAGCATCATCTTATCATTAGAGACTACTCTTGGCACAACAATGCGATAAAGTAAAGATACAAAGGAGTTGCTACAGAAGTAAACAATCTCCTTGACTAAAACTGAAAACAAAAGATAATGGTTGCCTCCCAAAAGCGCTTTCTTTAATGCCTTTTAGCTAGGCTAGAAGATTTTAATGATGCTCTCATAAGAATAAGAGTTGAAAAACAAAAGAGAGCATCAAGAGGCAATTATCAAACACATTTAAGTCTAACCCACTTTCTATGCAAAGGAATCTTATAACAAAATAAATTATTTAAGCATAAAGCAACTAGCATAGAAAGATGAAACAAATATAACTTCAAATCTTTGAACATAAAGAGAGGTGTTTTAGTGACTTGAAAACTTTACAACCATATTTTCTTCTCTCATAATAACTTTCAGTAGCATCATGAACAAACTCAACAATATAACTATCACATAAAGCATGCTTTTCATGATCTAAAAACACATAATTTTTATTAAGCTCAAAAACAGTGGGGTCATTAAACCCACTTTTGACAATAGCAGTATAATTAATATTATCAGGCAATATAGGACCATCATCAAGAGAATTATCATATATAACAGTAGGGAGCACCATTTTATTTCCTGTTATTTCTTCTTTTATTGAGTCAAGGAATTTGTTTACTTCAAATTTATCAAAAGGAGATATTTCAATAGAATCATGACATTTAACAATATAGCGTTCTTCCTCCTTAGGTAGGCATGGAGGGTAATCATATAATGTAAAGTTAAAAGTTACTATCATTAGAAGGTGGATCCTCCTTTTGTCCTTCACTCTCCTCCTCTTTTTCATCCAATGAGGCTTCAGTTTCAGCAATTTCTTCCCCACAGGTTCCTGAAAGGCAACAAATTGTTCTCGAGAATAAGTTTTCTCAAGAAATTCAGTAATATAGGATTATCATTGTAATATTCAAGGCAATAACCAAGTATAGCAAAATTCTCAGTTTTATAAGGAGAATCATCATCTTGAATAAAACCAGCAATTTCATAGGCACCCTTAAAAACAACAAATTCTTCAATTTGTTCAAGATTACCAAAGTCATAGTTTCCTTTAGCATAAGCATCCAAGGTTTCATTATCATTATAATCACATTAGAAAGGGAGGTGTTTATGCCTTCTATAGCAAAAGATTCATTAAAGCAGTAGGATTCATCATAAGTAGAGCACAAGTTTTTAGCAAAATAATTCAATCTATTATTTGTTCCCATAAATGTACCCCTTTTTTAGACAAGCGGTATTCCTTATAATAATTTTGTTGTTCCTCCGTGAACCCACTTAGCCAATAAGATTTTGTTTCAAAGAGAGAAGCCATTGATATCAAATAAACAACTAGACATAATAACGAACCGAAATAAACTAAATGCAGGAATTTATTTTTTTGTGTTTTTGATAATTAAAAACAAACAAGATAAAATAAAAGTAAACTAAGCAAGACAAAAACAAAGTAAAGAGATTGGAAGCGTGAGACTCCCCTTGCAGAAGTCTTCTTACTCCCCGGCAACGGCGCCAGAAAATATGCTTGATGATGTGAAACACACGTTCGTTGGGAAACCCCAAGAGGAATGTATGAAGCAGTGCGGCAGCAAGTTTCCCTCAGTATGAAACCAAGGTTACGAACCAGTAGGAGCAAAAGCACTTCAGAAGGTTGTCAACGGCGCCAGAAAATATGGTGTTGAAGGGGATTCTGACTGTTGACGTGGAACCTGCTCACAACACAATCAAACTACTTTGTCCCAACAAAACAGGAAGGTTGTCAATCTCCCCGGCTTGCTGAAAACAAAGGGTTAAACGTATGGTGTGAAAACAGTGTTTAATTGCAGAAAGTAAAAGAGAACAATGATTGCAGTTGGTGGTTTTATCAGTGTAAAGGAATGGACCGGGGTCCACAGTTCACTAGTGGTGTCTCTCCATAAAGATTAATAATATGTTGGGTAAACAAATTACAGCTGGGCAATTGACAAATATTGAGCGCATGACAATGCATATATATGACAAGATGACTACTATGATATTCATTTGGGCATTACGACAAGATACATAGACCGTTATCCAACTGCATCTATGACTAATAATCCACCTTCAGGTTGACATCCGTGTTCCTCGTTGGTATTAAGTTTCAACCAACGGATAATTGCATTAAGTAAAGTGCGTAATGTAAACAAGTACATATGACCGTAGACATAGCATTGTTGTGTTATACCTAGTGGCAACAGCACATCCACAATCTTAGACGTTGTTGCCACTCGCCCAGATTACTGGAGGCATGAACCCACTATCTAGCATAAATACTAACTCTTGGAGATACAAGCATCTACTTGGCCAAAGCATCTACTAGTAACGGAAAGCATGCAAGATCATAAATAACATATAAAGATAGATTGATAATCAACTTGATCATAGTATTCAATATTCATCGGATCACAGCAAACACAACATATAGCATTACAATAAGATGATCTTGATCATGTTAGGCAGCTCACAAGATCTAAACATGATAGCACAAAGTGGAGAGACAACCATCTAGCTACTGCTATGGACCCGTAGTCTAAGAATGAACTACTCACGCATCACTACGGAGGCAGACATGGTGATGTAGAGCCCTCCGGTGATGATTCCCCTCTCCGGCAGGGTGCCGGGAAGAGGTTCTGGACCCTCCTGAACTAGGGTTGACGACGGCGGCGCCTCTGGAACTTTTCGTGGATAATGGCTCGGGTATTTAGGGTATTCGCGTCGGGGAATAAATAGGCGAAAGGGCGGCGGCTGAGGGCACCCAGGAGGCCCACACAACCCTAGGGCGCGGCCCCACCCTTGGCCG
Organism: Poa pratensis; assembly: GCA_947311845.1. Lineage (NCBI taxonomy): Eukaryota > Viridiplantae > Streptophyta > Magnoliopsida > Poales > Poaceae > Poa > Poa pratensis. Next base: position 14,374,287 of record CAMZMU010000020.1, on the reverse strand, counting down.
CGCCGAGGGTGCGTGTGGGGGCTCCCTGGCCCTCTTCCGTCTCTCCTTTGGACTCCGTGTACGTGTCGGTGAAATAGGACCTTCAGATGACTTTTCGTCCAATTCCGAGAATATTTCCAGAACAGCTTTTCTGAAATACAAAAACAGCAGAAAACAGGAACTGGCACTGTGGCATCTTGTTAATAGGTTAGTCCTAGAAAATGTATAAAAATGATATGAAGTGTATGTAAAACATGTAACAATTGGCATAATATCAACATGGAACATCAAAAATTATAGATACGTTTAAGACGTATCAATGGTGCAAGGAAGTGGAAGGAGATAAGGGGTCTGGCCTCGGGGTGGTGGATTATCCGTGAACATTTTTGGCTAATGTATACCCCACAGTTTAGAGAGTCGGAAGGATAGAAATATGATATCATCTCAAATTCCGAGATAAGGGGTCTCAATTCATCATTTTATCTTACACACATGGTATCATCTCAAATTCCGAATACAAATGTCCAAGTACAAATAGATAGATCAATCACAAATGTGTTACTTTACAAATTTCAGAAATGAAATTGAAAGAGTAATTCATATTACATCTTTAATCGAATAAGTACATATCTTATCTAAAAGAAAAGAAAATTACAAATGAATAAAAAGAATCCTAACACTAAATCTAGATACTTATCTCGTTGAATCTGATTGAGACCAGGATCCGAGGGGATTGATGCCAGAAGGTTTGTACCCCTGATTACAATTGATTGAAGAGAAGATAATCAAAGTTGGATAGACAAAGGTGTCCACTACATTTGGAGGAAGCAAATTACAAAGAGCAAATTATGTTCTATAAGACATGTTAAGAATAGTTACCTCATATTCTCGAGCAAAAGGAGATGAGCTTTACCATCAGAAGTGAGGTCTTATTAGGCTCATGATTATAAGGAAGGGTGCCACCTGGAGATCATATAAGGATGTAGAAAGGATCTTCGACAGAGGGGTATAAAGCCAGAGTAACCTGAAATGGATAATCCAAGAGACATGAAAAGGTAGTAAAATCATTGGAATCCAGTGGAGAAGCGACGAAAGTCGACAAATGGATAGTATGGATCCATGGAGGATGGACATAAGGAGTTTGGACAAGGGATTACCTAAATATACGTCCACGTCAGGAAGGAATTTGAGAGAATCAATATCTGCAGAAGTTCTTTCTACCTTACTCTACGTGAGAGAGTCGAAACTTCGGGACGAAGTTTAGTTTAAGGGGGAGAGGATGTAATACCCCACAGTTTAGAGAGTCGGAAGGATAGAAATATGATTTGTGCATTTGCATAGCATGCATCTGAAAATACGGGCAATTTTGGCGCGTTAAATTAAACGAAGCAAAGTGATCGATGTTTCTCTCGACTCGATGAGTTAGGGTTTAGATCATCGTGTTGAGTGCGATAAACTTCGACATGATCTTTATAACAACTAAGTATAAATTAGGATCATCTTGTCGAGGACAATAAAATTGGACATGACCTTTCCTAATTCTCGACACATTTGAACACAATTAGATCATATGACAAGTTATAATTCAAATCAATTGAACACTTCATCACCCATAACATTATTCCTTATCTATGAGCATCTCATTACATCACTCATCCAAATACCATCTCTCAAGAATGAATTTCTCATCTCAATTCATCATTTTATCTTACACACATGGTATCATCTCAAATTCCGAATACAAATGTCCAAGTACAAATAGATACATCAATCACAAATGTGTTACTTTACAAATTTCAGAAATGAAATTGAAAGAGTAATTCATATTACATCTTTAATCGAATAAGTACATATCTTATCTAAAAGAAAAGAAAATTACAAATGAATAAAAAGAATCCTAACACTAAATCTTGATCTTCTCATATGATCTTGATCATCTCATCATCCCAATCTTCTTATTCTTCTTCCCTGCAAAATAAACAACAAAAGAAAGAAAGAAAATAACAAAGGAAGAAAGACAAATCAACAAATGGGTTTTTTGAGAAGGATTTTTCTCTCAGCCATGCATAGAGGTGCTATGCAAGATCATCCTCGAGAATGTTAAAGTCAAATGCAAGTATCTGTTCCTGGAGGGGACATTTGCCTCAGACTTTGCATCACTGGCTATGCTAAGACAAGCTGATATCTGTTCTTATCAAATTCCCTAGCAAGTTTGGCAGAAAACAAATAAAATGGCATAGAAATTAATGCAAAGCAACCTAAACCGGCTACCTTTCAACTAGGAAAAACCTAGGAAGATAGAAGGGGTCACTCTTGCACCTCTACACCCATTCATTTGAATTCTACCAAAAGAAAGGATCAGATGATCAAATCCATTCATTAAAGCCACACAAATTAATTCTCAAGTTCATATGAATGAACAAGCCCACATAAGGGAATCAGCCCACAAGTCCATCTAGTGACAATTACCACTTGTCTTGTTCAAAAACAAATCCTACAAGAAGATAAGTCCAATGACCATTCATCTCTATCCACAAGCAAAATATCTAAGTTTACTTGAACCCTAAGGAATGAAAAGCTTGAGTGGATGAGCATGCCACAAAGGAGAGTTATCCACAAGCAAAATATCTACCATAGCTTGAACCCCAAGTAATGCCCAAGCATGAGAGCTTGACAAACAAGTAGCATATTCATCCATGCAAAGCAAGAGTCACCATTCAGGTGTCATCACCACAACAATCAGCCAACAGTATATAAACACCACAGCAGCCTTCTAGCCACACCATTTGCTCACAAATTCGTTTCTAGCAAACAGCCAGATGTACTACAAGTTCTAGACAGCAGCCAAATCCTTTACAAACCACACCATATGTTTCTTCCAGCAAGCAAATCACACCAGCTACTGTTCTAGCACCAAGAACAACCACAACCCACAATCACATCATGGAGGTTACCTAATCCACCATAAACCTTTTCAGCTAGATAAATACACATTAGGAAAATTGAAGCAGCGTGGAGGTGGAGGCTAATTCCACAAGAAGAAGGGCAACCATTTTAATCCAGAAGATACAAGCTGCTCGACCACAGCAGGTTGATTTTGAAAAGCTAGAGAGAGACCAGCAGGTTCTGTAATTGACAGAACCATGCTAGAGAGAATTATTCAGCATCTGTTCTTAACAGAACCTTGCTAAGCAAGGTAAGGTGCTGTAGAGAAATTGTGCAAGGCTGAGAATATCTGTTCTATGCAGAAAATAGGAAAGAGAGAAGAAAGGAAGTGCAGTTGATTGACTTAGCTTTTGTTTGAGCATACAGGGACAAAGGGAAAAAGGCAGCAGTATATTATCTGTTCTTATTTTCAAAATACACAAGGCAGTGAACCAGCAGAGCTGGATTAACTGTGCTTTGCACATCTGTACACTAAGAAGAAGCCCAGGAAAGCATTAAAATCATCTTTAAACAAGAAAGCTGCTGTGTAACTCTACAAGGAGGCATCACAGCAAGCAAAACTTGTCTAAATCATGCTTAAAGTAATTTTTCATCACAGCTAGATCATACAGTACAAGTTCTAGCTCAGAAGTAATGTTCTAAAAAGATTTTCTTCCTCTGTGAGCAAGAAATGCTCCCAACAACAATTCCAGAGGTAATGGAAGGATCTAATCATGCTAGATCTACACCATTCATCTCATTCTTGATACACAGTAGGTAGACAGTTCACATAAATGAGTAAAGCATCAAGAAATCATCATCTGTTCATCAAGAACCTAACCAACAGAGGAACATATGTTTAATCCGAAGTCCAGAAGCATCTAGATCGAGTAGAGGTACTAGGAGAAGGAGAAGAGAGGGAGGAAAAGGATCTTACCGTGCGTCCATGGCCGTAGCTCCACGGCGGCGAGGCAGTTCTCGCGCTACCGTTGGAGGGGGCACACAGAGGTCGTAGACCGGCACCACCGCACCACGGAGGCACAGAGGGCGAAGCTCTACGCCCAGCCATGGTGAGCACGCCGGCGAAGGGCCAGCGAAGCTCGGCGAGCACCGAAACCCTAACCCTAGGGCTGGGTTGCGCGGGGCACGAGAGGAAGAAGAACTCGAATCGCGCGGGCAGAGATTTAGAGCGGAGAGCAGGGGTCATTTTGCCCCAGACCACGGCGGCGGAGGTGGCCGGAGTTGGCCGGAGTAGGGCGGCGACGGCGCTCGCGACTCAGTCGCCAGAGCCAGTCGAGCACGGGCTCGAGCTCGTGCGGGTGAGCGAGTGAGAATAGAGAGAGAATGGTTCGGTCCAACCGAACCGAGTCCACCCTTTGACCTGGTTTATCCAGGGGCTTATTTGCAAAATTTTGAGTTTATAAAATTTCCCAAATTTCAAAACTTGCTATAAATTCAAACAAAATCCTATAAATAATTTAAAAATATCTACAAACATCAGCAGAAAATAAGTGATCCAAATAAAATGTTTACTTGATTTTTTTTGAAAACTATTTCTTGTAGCAAAAATTCAAAAGGATCCTTAAGTGGAAATGACTTGAAATTCTTTTCCTAAAAGAAAATAATATGGGAAAATAAAGTGTTGAATTACAATTATATTGAACTATTTAAATTTAATCACTTTAAAATTCCTCATGAAAACTGTTGTCAAAAATCTTTAAATAATTTAAAACTCCCAAACACTAGAAAAGTCTTAAAATCCACAACTTGGGAATTTTGGGGTGACGATGCATTTCATGATTATGCATAATAGCATGCTGCTAGAGTTTTCAGTAGTCCTTACCAGGATTACTTTGTTATTTTCAGAACTCAGGGTTTTACCGGAAACCCTAGAACCCCAAAGGGCCTGAACTGTCACTTCTACCACAGGCAAGTTCATTCTTGCATATCCTTATTGCACTATTTTATAAAAACTATTTTTAAAAACATATTATTATCATTGCATTGAAAAAGAAAAACTATTTTCGAATGATGTGAACTGCTATATATATATTGTTTGGCTGGCAATGGAACCACGGTATGATGTTGTGGTGGAGGTTCCATTGTACGGGAAAGTATATACCTAGGATTAATTACCAATATCACAGTGATCCTAGCGTCGTATTGAAGCGTTTACCATGAGATCTGGCATGGGACGGTAATGTCAGCTGCTATCTTCTCTCGTTCACATATCCTCGGCAGGCTATTACCTGGTTGTGTCCGTTGCGGCGGCCAACAGCGTGGAAGCGCGTGACCTTCCCACCTGACGGGGTGATTGGAATAGAAGCTCGGGAGGGGTGGCGGGATTGCGGTCTTTGTTACCGGTCGCGCCACAAATGGGCGGATATGTGTTGTGCGGAGAGGGGCAGTGATTGGCTTTGGACTCACACCTGGCCCCATACCGCTCGGAAAGGCAACAAGGTTGGGTTTCTCTCATGGGTAAAGTTATGCAGCTCTGCAGAGTCAACAACAAGAAATTGTGACTGTCACATCCGTGTTCCCGGAAGGAACTACAGACCGCAGTGGGAAAGGCATCCCAAGTGATGACTATGAACCCGTGGAGACTGTGAGCATAGTTTTCTGAAAATAAAATGGACCCTTTCCTAAAAATGTTTTCCAAAACTTTCATTATGCCAATGACCGTTGGTCATGGCAGTAGCTAGTGCATAAAACACCTTAACGCCTATAATATGAACTTGCTGAGTAACGCTCGTGTTGCTCACCCTTTACCCAGTTGACCCCCTGCTTAGATTTTTGGAGCCACCAGAGGAGTTGCCAATTATCCATCACAACGTTGGTGAAGTAATCAACAAGGAGTCAAGTCTACCGGTGGAGCTTGAAGGAGTCAACGACTACTTAGCGATGGAGCAACAACGACAACTGTGCCAATGGACCAATGACGACACCAGTGCAAGGGTGCACACGACGATCACATTGCTAATGGAGAAGACAACATCTAATGGACGAAGGAGTACAACCCTGGATAAAGATATTCCAGATGGAATAGATTAGGGCTATGACAACAGCAGTAGTGGATCAGGAAATCGAATTAGAGCTGATATTCAGCTTAGTACTACGATTTGGATCTTCCTGTATTTTATTTGCTCGAGACTTGCTTCGATATGAAGGAGGGTCTCAAGATTTTGTATTGAATAGTGTTGTAATCCTATAGTGTTACCTTGGACCGACTATGTTTCTGTTGTACTACTCTGAGGGATGTAATATTTGCGGAGAGGTCCTTCCGTGCGTGTTACATCAACGACTTGTACACTACAACATACAGTGGTGTGCTGGGTCACCGCAGATGGTATCAGAGCAAAACGACCTTAGGATTAAAACCCTTTTAGGAGACTTGTAGGTTGGTAAGACTATAGGAAGTTATCTTATCTAAACCATATCTTCATATAATTATGATGGTTATTCACTTGAGAATACTACTGTTATACTTGTATAGACTTTTTCTTACTCGACTAGAGTAAATCATCTTATCCATTCTTTTAGGTATAATACTTATTTATATCATTTGTTTCCAAATTGGTATGACAAGTTTGAAATTAGTTTCTACCAGCTGGTATTCCAATAGAATTATATCATAGTCCGTGTTACCTTTGTGGTATCATTGATAACTCCATCCTATATGTGAAGACATATGATGAAGTAGAACCCTATCGTAAGTGTGTGAAGAATGAAGTCGGGAGGTGTTTGATGATGGTGAAGAATCATCTACAATCAACTAGGAAAAGTATGCCAATACCCTAATGATTCACTTTTAGATGGAATCACTAGAGTATAGTATAGGTTGTTAAGATATTAGGAGATGGCATAAACAAGGAAGGAAGCTACAATACTACTTCAGATGTACAATCAACAACTACCTGAAGGATCCGAAGATGCCGGAGATATTTGTTCTAGCCAGATGGAGGACTTCAATTTACATGGAGTTTAGTTCTGGATGTAACCAAACCAGACCACAACTACTCTTTGAGTACTTTGTCTTAGCATTATCCCTTTGCAAATGGGCAGTTGGGGTAACTACTGAGTCAAAGAGTTGTTAGAATAGGACTATAAGGTGATATAAACCTATCTTGTAGTGTATAGCATCTAAGCCTGGGTACTTGAGATGTTTTTACTCAAAGTACTATTTACTTTATGGGCTTATGTTGCATGTTTGCTATATAACTGCATTTGGATTTATTGGATCTTATTGGATTTTTGATTGGCTAGGTTGGTACATGAAGTTAGGATTTGATGTACAATGGCATGATTGTCACATTGAATTCTTTTCTTGATGTTACTAATCTAGAGGTAGTTAGAATTAGTGTGAGGGAGAGACGAGTTACTAACAAGATGAGTCAGCAAAGAAAGCTCATGAAGAGAAGGAAGTCTAGAAGACAGAAGTCAATAAAGCTACTGATGTGGAATGTGGAGAGTATCACCACAAATTGGACGAAGATCTACCGAAGATGACACAAGAAATGCTACATGAGGAGGAATAACCAAGAAGGAAGAATATGCAATTTTTGTATATCAAGTTATGAAGTCTTTCCATGGAAGTCCAAGATCAAGAAGTAAGAAGGAAAATATGGAGGATACATATGAGGTTGTCATAACTTGGTGGTAGAAGTTATTGTTGGAGCAATAAAGAGGCATTGATACTAGTTAAATGGAGTTTGAAAATGAGTTTAGCAGAACTTAGGAGTCTAAGAGTATTAGAAGGATGAAGGTAAAGGAGTATGAAGACTAGAAGAGCATGGATATTTCCAGTTCCGATGGAACAAATGAGAAGTTGATCGTCTATAGTGAGGCATTACTAGAGATGGAAGCGGTCAAATTAACTGCCAAACAAGAGTTCGTGATTAGAACTGGGATATATATATATAAGGAAAAATTTGTGTTGGATACACAAACAGATTACAAGAAGGAGTGGACGAGAAAGTCATCCGACAAATAATGATAAGTCAGAAAGGGATGACAGAAGTGAAGTAGTTGGATGGAAGCACATTGGTATCACAGAGATGACATATCAACCATGTCAAGAAGTACAATTACATAGTCCAATGTTCAAGAGAGCATCATAACCATGGAGAAGAGTCCAATTTTGTAGTGGATTGACGACAAGTCTGGAAGGTGTACCAATTTGGATGAAGGCACCTCACCACATATGATGTCGAAGTACCAAAGTCAGAGTTTATATCTCGAGCAATTGTGGAGAAAGAGGTATTACCAAGAGGATTGACATACTAGAGCCAACCACTGAGGTGATGGACGCATCAAGGCAAGATTGCTGAGTTACATGTTCAAACTAGTTGGTACTATATGAAATCAGTCTATAGTACCAGACATGAAGGAAATGATACGTCAGCTGAATTTTATAATGATGACCAACATCATATTCAAGATTGAAGTTAAGATAGCATCCAATGCACAACTTTATGTGTGCAATTCTTTTCTTGAGACCATCGGATGAGCCAACTGGAATTCTAGCCATAGTAGGAATCCAATTTATCGGAGATTACTCGGTTGTTCACAATATGGTGGATATACCACGTATTCTTCGGGAAACTGTTGGATATATAGGAATAGTTAATATCTATTTATCGGAGAACGATACTGGGTATTCACAACATGGTGAATATACCACGTATTCTTTGTGAGATCATGAGGCACATATACTGGAAGTTGAAGCACCAAGAAGGATCACGAAGCTTGACTGAATGGAGCTGACAGAATGAAGCTCAGCTGATAGAGGGTCAGAACGGAGGAAGTCTTAGGGAATTCCAAGGGAGAGAGTGAACAAGTGTATTGGATAGTACTTGGCAGAGGATGACGTGAAAAGTTAAAAGGAAGACTTTGACTGAGACAAGACTGAATTGGTTATTAATGCTCTAAAAGTTCTTCAAGAAAGACGAGCATTGTCGAAAATCCTTGATAAATTATGAAGCCAAGGAAGAAGTTAAGAGTCGAAGGATGAAAATTTTAAGGGATTTAGTGGTCATAGAAGCTATGACTAAATGATCTAAAGTAGAGTGAACAAAAGAGACCAGAGTTCATGGATGGGGAAGTCTAGATACTTATCTCGTTGAATCTGATTGAGACCAGGATCCGAGGGGATTGATGCCAGAAGGTTTGTACCCCTGATTACAATTGATTGAAGAGAAGATAATCAAAGTTGGATAGACAAAGGTGTCCACTACATTTGGAGGAAGCAAATTACAAAGAGCAAATTATGTTCTATAAGACATGTTAAGAATAGTTACCTCATATTCTCGAGCAAAAGGAGATGAGCTTTACCATCAGAAGTGAGGTCTTATTAGGCTCATGATTATAAGGAAGGGTGCCACCTGGAGATCATATAAGGATGTAGAAAGGATCTTCGACAGAGGGGTATAAAGCCAGAGTAACCTGAAATGGATAGTCCAAGAGACATGAAAAGGTAGTAAAATCATTGGAATCCAGTGGAGAAGCGACGAAAGTCGACAAATGGATAGTATGGATCCATGGAGGATGGACATAAGGAGTTTGGACAAGGGATTACCTAAATATACGTCCACGTCAGGAAGGAATTTGAGAGAATCAATATCTGCAGAAGTTCTTTCTACCTTACTCTACGTGAGAGAGTCGAAACTTCGGGACGAAGTTTAGTTTAAGGGGAGAGGATGTAATACCCCACAGTTTAGAGAGTCGGAAGGATAGAAATATGATTTGTGCATTTGCATAGCATGCATCTGAAAATACGGGCAATTTTGGCGCGTTAAATTAAACGAAGCAAAGTGATCGATGTTTCTCTCGACTCGATGAGTTAGGGTTTAGATCATCGTGTTGAGTGCGATAAACTTCGACATGATCTTTATAACAACTAAGTATAAATTAGGATCATCTTGTCGAGGACAATAAAATTGGACATGACCTTTCCTAATTCTCGACACATTTGAACACAATTAGATCATATGACAAGTTATAATTCAAATCAATTGAACACTTCATCACCCATAACATTATTCCTTATCTATGAGCATCTCATTACATCACTCATCCAAATACCATCTCTCAAGAATGAATTTCTCATCTCAATTCATCATTTTATCTTACACACATGGTATCATCTCAAATTCCGAATACAAATGTCCAAGTACAAATAGATACATCAATCACAAATGTGTTACTTTACAAATTTCAGAAATGAAATTGAAAGAGTAATTCATATTACATCTTTAATCGAATAAGTACATATCTTATCTAAAAGAAAAGAAAATTACAAATGAATAAAAAGAATCCTAACACTAAATCTTGATCTTCTCATATGATCTTGATCATCTCATCATCCCAATCTTCTTATTCTTCTTCCCTGCAAAATAAACAACAAAAGAAAGAAAGAAAATAACAAAGGAAGAAAGACAAATCAACAAATGGGTTTTTTGAGAAGGATTTTTCTCTCAGCCATGCATAGAGGTGCTATGCAAGATCATCCTCGAGAATGTTAAAGTCAAATGCAAGTATCTGTTCCTGGAGGGGACATTTGCCTCAGACTTTGCATCACTGGCTATGCTAAGACAAGCTGATATCTGTTCTTATCAAATTCCCTAGCAAGTTTGGCAGAAAACAAATAAAATGGCATAGAAATTAATGCAAAGCAACCTAAACCGGCTACCTTTCAACTAGGAAAAACCTAGGAAGATAGAAGGGGTCACTCTTGCACCTCTACACCCATTCATTTGAATTCTACCAAAAGAAAGGATCAGATGATCAAATCCATTCATTAAAGCCACACAAATTAATTCTCAAGTTCATATGAATGAACAAGCCCACATAAGGGAATCAGCCCACAAGTCCATCTAGTGACAATTACCACTTGTCTTGTTCAAAAACAAATCCTACAAGAAGATAAGTCCAATGACCATTCATCTCTATCCACAAGCAAAATATCTAAGTTTACTTGAACCCTAAGGAATGAAAAGCTTGAGTGGATGAGCATGCCACAAAGGAGAGTTATCCACAAGCAAAATATCTACCATAGCTTGAACCCCAAGTAATGCCCAAGCATGAGAGCTTGACAAACAAGTAGCTTATTCATCCATGCAAAGCAAGAGTCACCATTCGGGTGTCATCACCACAACAATCAGCCAACAGTATATAAACACCACAGCAGCCTTCTAGCCACTCCATTTGCTCACAAATTCGTTTCTAGCAAACAGCCAGATGTACTACAAGTTCTAGACAGCAGCCAAATCCTTTACAAACCGCACCATATGTTTCTTCCAGCAAGCAAATCACACCAGCTACTGTTCTAGCACCAAGAACAACCACAACCCACAATCACATCATGGAGGTTACCTAATCCACCATAAACCTTTTCAGCTAGATAAATACACATTAGGAAAATTGAAGCAGCGTGGAGGTGGAGGCTAATTCCACAAGAAGAAGGGCAACCATTTTAATCCAGAAGATACAAGCTGCTCGACCACAGCAGGTTGATTATGAAAAGCTAGAGAGAGACCAGCAGGTTCTGTAATTGACAGAACCATGCTAGAGAGAATTATTCAGCATCTGTTCTTAACAGAACCTTGCTTTGCAAGGTAAGGTGCTGTAGAGAAATTGTGCAAGGCAGAGAATATATGTTTTATGCAGAAAATAGGAAAGAGAGAAGACAGAAAGTGCAGTTGATTGATTTAGCTTTTGTTTGAGCATACAGGGACAAAGGGAAAAAGGTAGCAGTATAGTATCTGTTCTTATTTTCAAAATACACAAGGCAGTGAACCAGCAGAGCTGGATTAACTGTGCTTTGCACATCTGTACACTTAGAAGAAGCACATGAAAGCATTAAAATCATCTTTAAACAAGAAAGCTGTTGTGTAACTCTACAAGGAGGCATCACAGCAAGCAAAACTTGTCTAAATCATGCTTAAAGTAATTTTTCATCACAGCTAGATCATACAGTACAAGTTCTAGCTCAGAAGTAATGTTCTAAAAAGATTTTCTTCCTCTGTGAGCAAGAAATGCTCCCAACAACAATTCCAGAGGTAATGGAAGGATCTAATCATGCTAGATCTACACCATTCATCTCATTCTTGATACACAGTAGGTAGACAGTGCACATAAATGAGTAAAGCATCAAGAAATCATCATCTGTTCATAAAGAACCTAACCAACAGAGGTACATATGTTTAGTCCGAAGTCCAGAAGCATCTAGATCGAGTAGAGGTACTAGGAGAAGGAGAAGAGAGGGAGGAAAAGGATCTTACCGTGCGTCCATGGCCGTAGCTCCACGGCGGCGAGGCAGTGCTCGCGCTAACCGTTGGAGGGGCACACGGAGGTCGTAGACCAGCACCACCGCACCACGGCGGCACAGAGGGCGAAGCTCTGCGCCCAGCCATGGTGAGCACGCCGGAGAAGGGCCAGCGATGCTCGGCGAGCACCGAAACCCTAACCCTAGGGCTGGGTTGCGCGGGGCCGCGAGAGGAAGAAGAACTCGAATCGCGCGGGCAGAGATGTAGAGCGGAGAGCAGGGGTCATTTTGCCCCAGACCACGGCGGCGGAGGTGGCCGGAGTTGGCCGGAGCAGGGCAGCGACGGCGCTGGCGACTCTGTCGCCAGAGCCAGTCGAGCACGGGCTCGAGCTCGTGCGGGTGAGCGAGTGAGAATAGAGAGAGAATGGTTCGGTCCAACCGAACCGAGTCCACCCTTTGACCTGGTTTATCCAGGGGCTTATTTGCAAAATGTTGAGTTTATAAAATTTCCCAAATTTCAAAACTTGCTATAAATTCAAATAAAATCCTATAAATAATTTAAAAATATCTACAAACATCAGCAGAAAATAAGTGATCCAAATAAAATGTTTACTTGATTTTTTTGAAAACTATTTCTTGTAGCAAAAATTCAAAGGATCCTTAAGTGGAAATGACTTGAAATTCTTTTCCTAAAAGAAAATAATATGGGAAAATAAAGTGTTGAATTACAATTATATTGAACTATTTAAATTTAAACACTTTAAAATTCCTCATGAAAACTGTTGTCAAATTCTATAAATAATTTAAAACTCCCAAACACTAGAAAAGCCTTAAAATCCACAACTTGGGAATTTTGGGGTGACGATGCATTTCATGATTATGCATAATAGCATGCTGCTAGAGTTTTCAGTAGTCCTTACCAGGATTACTTTGTTATTTTCAGAACTCGGGGTTTTACCGCAAACCCTAGAACCCCGAAGGGCCTGAACTGTCACTTCTACCACAGGTAAGTTCATTCTTGCATATCCTTATTGAACTATTTTATAAAAACTATTTTCAAAAACGTATTATTATCATTGCATTGAAAAAGAAAAACTATTTTCGAATGATGTGAACTGCTATATATATATTGTTTGGCTGGCAATGGAACCACGGTATGATGTTGTGGTGGAGGTTCCATTGTACGGGAAAGTATATACCTAGGATTAATTTCCAATGTCACAGTGATCCTAGTGCCGTATTGAAGCGTTTACCATGAGATCTGGCATGGGACGGTAAAGTCAGCTGCTATCTTCTCTCGTTCACATATCCTCGGCAGGCTATTACCTGGTTGTGTCCGTTGCGGCGGCCAACAGCGTGGAAGCGCGTGACCTTCCCACCTGACGGGGTGATTGGAATAGAAGCTCGGGAGGGGTGGCGGGATAGCGGTCTTTGTTACCGGTCGCGCCACAAATGGGCGGATATGTGTTGTGCGGAGAGGGGCAGTGATTGGCTTTGGACTCACACCTGGCCCCATACCATGGAAGTATGGACGAGTTTGGCCGCTCGGAAAGGCAACAAGGCTGGGTTTCTCTCATGGGTAAAGTTACGTAGCTCTGCAGAGTCAACAACAAGAAATTGTGACTGTCACATCCGTGTTCCCGGAAGGAACTACAGACCGCAGCGGGAAAGGCATCCCAAGTGATGACTATGAACCCGTGGAGACTGTGAGCATAGTTTTCTGAAAATAAAATTGACCCTTTCCTAAAAATGTTTTCCAAAACTTGCATTATGCCAATGACCGTTGGTCATGGCAATAGCTAGTGCATAAAACACCTTAACGCCTATAATATGAACTTGCTGAGTAACGCTCGTGTTGCTCACCCTTTTCCCCGTTGACCCCCTGCTTGGATTTTTGGAGCCACCAGAGGAGTTGCCAATTATCCATCACAACGTTGGTGAAGTAATCAACAAGGAGTCAAGTCTACCGGTGGAGCTTGAAGGAGTCAACGACTACTTAGCGGTGGAGCAACAACGACAACTGTGCCAATGGACCAATGATGACACCAGTGCAAGGGTACACACGACGATCACATTGCTAATGGAGAAGACAACATCTAATGGACGAAGGAGTACAACCCTGGATAAAGATATTCCAGATGGAATAGATTAGGGCTGTGACAACAGCAGTAGTGGATCAGGAAATAGAATTAGAGCTAATATTCAGCTTAGTACTACGATTTGGATCTTCCTGTATTTTATTTGCTCGAGACTTGCTTCAATATGAAGGAGGGTCTCAAGATTTTGTATTGAATAGTGTTGTAATCCTATAGTGTTACCTTGGACCGACTATGTTTCTGTTGTACTACTCTGAGGGATGTAATATTTGCAGAGAGGTCCTTCCGTGCGTGTTATATCAACGACTTGTACACTACAACATGCAGTGGTGTGCTGGGTCACCGCAGCTAAGGAGCATGGAGCCCCTTATCAAGGCTGCATGCAAAGAAGTATGGAGCCCCGGACCAGTGCGACACACTTACGCACATGGTCCACAAGCGATGACGATGACCACGTCAAACGATTCCATGACACTTTTGACCGGGGCACCATGCTACTAGGCATGGAGCCCAAGGGTCGGCTTCATGCAAAAGGGTTGTATTTAACCTATACTTTAAATTATAGTTATTTTGTGCTGATGTTTTGAATATAGGTCAGTTTTGTCATTTTCGTCGTGTGGATGAGCATGTAAAAACAAATATTGGGTGTTATTCTGCTATGTTAGTGCAATGTTTGTGTTTACAATTGACAAATATATTCACATGTCACAATTTGTTTTCACTGACATTATTTATTCATTGATCAAAGTCTACTTAGTTATGAACTTACGATGCAGCATCGAATATATCCTTTGTCTTGTTTGAATTGGATGCGAGAAATTCGTGTCGATCCACCTAGCCTATCAACCCTAACTGCCTAAGCATAAGGTGTTCTTACTTTTTTTGGAAACTTCATATTGGTTTGACTAGATGTCATCAGATGTTGCCTTAGAGGTTGACAAACAAAATAGGATGATTTTTTATATATAAATATCCAATTGCGACTTAGTTTGAAGTTCTCGTCGATACTGAAAATATTATGACTGTTTAAGCTACAAAACATTTTTTGGGGTAAATCGGTTGTAAATGTGCGATTTCGTCGGTTCATTATGTGGAGGTAGCAATGCTACTTTCCTATGTGCACCTAACACTTGTTCCTTTTGCATGCGGTCGATAAAGTTACTGTAGATGAAAACAGCTCCTAGCCCATGATATTTTTTGCATGCCATTCTCGCTGATGGGATTTCATCCCTCCAAAAGAGCCATTGAGCTGCCGTTCGCTTGCTACTGAGCCCGTGGGCCAAGGCTGGTGAACGCATACGGGAGGCCCGGGAACGAAAGAGCAAAACTGGCCGCGACCCACTTCCACGAGCAAGGACTAGCCAATGATCCACGATCTTCCTGCATCATGCTGTTGGAGACAGACAATTATTCTCTTTTCATTTTCTATCCTCGTCAGGTCAGCTCCTACGTTCTCGATCGTCATGGCTTAGCAGACAGAGGATCACTGAATCCGTACATCCACATCTTGCACCCCAGATCACGCAACGAACATAGGCGCAGTCGCGCAGATTGAATATGATTAGATTAGCGCGTCTAAGCTGGCGTGAACTGTATCTTCCTCAATTCCATGCCACCCAACATGGAAGCCACTCATCGATCCCAACACCCGCCCAGCTAGCATAAAACTCTCTCACGCCAAGCTCGTATATATACAACAGTACATCCATCACACAGGTCAACTGCACCTGGTCATCACAAAACCAAAAGAAGCTCTCCGCCGATCGAAATGCCGCTTCCTCGCCGCCCCGTCCCCGTCGTCGGGGCCGCCACCCTTCTCCTCGTCGCCGTCGCCGTCCTCCTCACTGCCGACGGAGCCGCCGCGATAGTCTATAGGCAAAGCAGCGAGGCGTCCCGCTTTGTGGTGGCGCACAACGCGGCGCGCCGCACGGTCGGCGTGCCCCCGCTGGCGTGGAGCGCCCCGCTGGAGGTCACCGCGCGCGCGTACGCGCTGCTGCGCGCGCGCACCGGCTGCGCCCTCGTCCACTCGCACGGGCCGTTCGGGGAGAACCTGTTCCGCGGCAGCGGCGCCGGCGGGTGGACGCCCGAGGCGGTGGTGGCGGCGTGGGTGGTGCAGGAGCGGGCCATGTACGACCGCCGCTCCAACACCTGCCGCGGCGCCCCGGGGGCGTGCGGACACTACACGCAGGTCGTGTGGCGGACCACCACCAAGGTCGGCTGCGCCATGGCGAAGTGCGCCGGCGGGCAAGGCACGCTCGCGGTGTGCGCGTACAACCCGACCGGCAACTACGTCGGCGTGAGGCCATACTAGTGGCACGTACGGGAAACATTGCGCCAGGGTACTCGTGATTGTGTGATGATTGTGTATATTTGGACGCGGGAACGAGGCTGTTGTCGGAACGAACTGACGAACATTCGGCCGACACAGGATTTGCGTGATAATTTGTTCTTTACGTGGATCATGCGATCCCCCAATTTTACATTACTGATTGATTCGTTATTCGTTTGTTACCATCTTACTTATATCATGATACATATTGTTGTATGTTTAGTATCACGATACAAAACCAATACTATACAATCCCACACTTATGGTAAGAAATAATCCACATTGACACACGACAATGTTGTAAGCAGAAGAGCAAAGGTTTGGTTAAGAGTGCCGACTGGTAAGGTGAACTAAGTAGTCAAATAACAACCTTCCTTAGATTGTCCGAGGTGTGAATAAAAACAGAGTTTGTATGTGACAAAAGGCGGTCAACTATCTATTTGTATGCACCATCATTGATGTACATATAAGCATCAATTCTTTTGTTTCATGGGTTCATAGTTGGCTATGCATATTCATACGTTTGATATAGGCCTTAATTCGGGATATACATGCAGCATTTACATGATCGGCATGTATGAGGGTTACGGAAATATGCTTAAAATTCAGATTAGCAATTAATTTAAATGTATTTGAGGCATGTTTTAATATGTACATAGATATTTGAAAATGAAAATTTCATAATATGGTAATACTATGATAAGATTCGAAACTACTAACAACAAAACGATACTACCTGTAGCCCGATATCGAAGACCATTGAAACACATACATTTGCTTATGATGTTAATATACATAAATAGATACTAAAATTCGAGTTTCAAAAAAATTGTGCATGATCATGGACCACACCAGATGCAGTACATCTTGAAACTCTTCAGACGGTGCCGCCGAATAAACCTGCCTCCACGATCACATACGGTCATACGCACTTTTCCCCATTTCAAGTGAGATATCGAACATTTATTTTTCAATGACATGAATATCGATTTTCACTTACGAAATGTTTCTCTGGATACACTAAACATTTCTATTCTTACACATACACTTCTTAAAAAGTTATATGTTCTAATGGGCCTTGCGAGATGCGGCTCATGTTGAAACTCGGGAATAAGCCTGGCTCCACGATCAGAATCTGATGTTTGCGCAGACCCTATTTTCCTGGACAAGGCACTGGACAATCTTCCTGCTGTTGGAGACAGCAATATTTTCTGCTCTTCCTTTGTTTTCAGTCCTCTTCAATTCAGCGATTGATCATTCTAAGAGCATCTCCACTCGCGGCGTCCAAACGGCCGTCCAAACGCGTTTGGGGCGTGCCGGACACAAAATCGCGCCCACTCGCGGCGCCAAAACGCGAATTCGGTCCGGCACGGCCTAGTTTTGCGTTTGGGGAGGCTTGGGGCGGCCCCGGACGGAAGGAAACGCACGCCTCCGACGCGCGGGCCATGCCCCGCCGTGGTCAAAGGCGTCGTCAAAGGCACGTGCCGCGTGGCGACTCCTCGTTTTCACGGCCGGCGGGCGGCCAGTGAGCCGTCGCGTCCTCTGCTCGCCGGAGTGAATGCGGCGCACCTTTTCGAGGCGAGCGGCGTTAATGCCACCGCTCTCCGGCCGCCATAAAATGCGCGCGCCGGCCTCCACTCATCGCCACTCCCGCCCTCGCCGTTCTCTCTCCCTCACCTCGCCGCTCCTTCTCCACTCGAAAACCGCCGCCGCTCTCCTTCACCATGGCCGGCACCTGGAGGCGCACCGGCGGCGCCGCGGCCAACGGCTTCGCGACGCGCACCCTGCTCAAGGAGCAGACGGAGGCGCTGCGCGACAACGGCTATCCGGTGCCGCCGGATATGCGTGTTTGCCACGGGTTCGTCATCAGCGTCAACGGCGTGCCGGTGATGAAGCCCCGGACGCGGACGAACCGTGGCTTCACCGCCGCGGTTAACACGCACTACTGGCGTGACCTGACGCCGGAGCAGCGTCAGGACCCGCGCTGGGATCCGCGGAACCCGGCCAACCATGGCCGGTACGAGGCGGCGTTCCAGCGCGCCTACGAGGAGGAATTCAACCGCTGGGACGGCCCCGGCCCGGCGCCGACGGACAAGAACGTCGCCGGGCGCGAGGCGTTCTGGAGCGTGCCCGGGCGCACGCTCCAGCTCGTGATGGACCACATCGCGAATGGCGGCTCGCTCCTCACGGCGGCGCCCGTCCCTGCTCCGGCCGCCTGGGCACCACCGCCACCTCCGGCCAACCAGTGGGCGCCGCGCGCGACGCCGTCCTCGTCGCGCTCCACGGCGTCCTCGTCGCGGGCGTCGTCCTCGCGCTCGTCCTCATCTCGCTCCCGCGCCTCCTCTCTTCTAACGCCGAAGCCGGAGCAGATGAAGGTGAAGGCGGAGCCGGAGCTCTCGCCGTTCATGGCGGAGCTCATAGCGGCGCAGGCGGGGACGGACGACGACGCCATTGCGGCGGTCGTCGCGGCCGCGTCGATGGACGACGTGCCGCCGCTTGACGGCCCCTCGGCCTGCGCCTGGTCGGCGCGCGACACCGCCAAGGAGAAGGGCGTGCCCTTCTTCGACCTCACCGTCGACGACGGCCCAGGACCGAGCCGCGTCAAGGAGGAGGACGACGGCGGCGCGTGGACCGGCGGCGGCGCAGGGAGCAGCGGCGGCGTGAAGGAGGAGGTGAAGGAGGAGGAGGACCCCTACTACGCCTTCAGGCGCCGCCACCGGGGCCAGTAGATTAGGCTAAGTTTTTTTAAATTTCATTCGAATCTGTAAAATTTCCTAAAATTTGAATGAAAATCGCCGAATTTTAAGTTTACAAAAAAATATTTGGACGCCGCGAGTGGGGAGCGAGGGCGCCCAAATGGGCAAGGTAGTCCGGACGGCGCCCAAAGGGCCTGTCCGGACGGCCTTTGGGCGCCGCGAGTGAAGATGCTCTAATCATCTTCACGGAATGTCGTAGCGTTTTTGGCGGCCCAAATCACGCAACAAACTTAGGGGCAAATTGATAGCGCGTGGACTTTTATCGCGTTGGATTCCATGGCTTCTCGAGTTCTCGACCGACATGGACGCCATTCCTTCGCTGCCACACCCTGCCCAGCCTCATATAAATAGGATACGCGGCAAAACAGACACCAGGCTACCAGGGGGCAGCACGTACCCAGCTGGTCATCTACAAGCACTGGCACCTGGCCGGTCCGCAGTTCACGATCAGCTCGCCACACCGAGATGCTGCCGCCTCGCCACCGCGTCCCCACCGGGGCGGTCATCCTTCTCGCCGTCGTCGTCACGGCCCTCCTCGCAGTCCACGGCGCGGACGCCAGGCAGTATGGGAGCAGCACGGCGTCTCGCTTCCTCGCCCCGCACAACGCGGCGCGGCGCGCGGTCGGCGTGCGGCCGCTGGCGTGGGACGCGCGTCTGGAGCGGACCGCGCGGGTGTACGCGCAGCTGCGTGCGCGCACCGGCTGCGCGCTCGTGCACTCGCACGGCCCGTTCGGGGAGAACCTGTTCCGCGGGAGCGGCGTGGGCGGGTGGAAGCCGGAGACGGTGGTGGCGGCGTGGGTGGTGAAGGAGCGGGCCATGTACGACGTCCGATCGAACACCTGCCGCGGCCCTCCGGGGGCGTGCGGGCACTACACGCAGATCGTGTGGCGGACCACCACCAAGGTCGGCTGCGCCATGGCGACGTGCGCCGGCGGGCGCGGCACCTTCGGGGTCTGCGTCTACAACCCGCCCGGCAACTACGTCAACGTGAAGCCATACTAGCTGGTGGGCACGTATGTGTTGTGCCTGCACGTTCCGGTGTGAGGGCGATCGATTCTGGGAGGCTACATCTACATATATACTGCGTTGATTTGTTCACGTGGATCGTTTATATGGATCCACTGATTTGTATACTGCTCAATTCGTTATTCGTTTGCTTGGTAAAAAACAGAGGAAATAACAAAGTTGATGTTAATTGTGTTACGTGCATGTCTTAGATTGATCTGCAAGAGCATATACGGTCCATATGCAACAGCTGCCGAACAGAAGCGGCGAGAGCACGCCATGGTCAAGCACGACGTGCGACGCGCACTCGGTTGCTCTGGGAGACTTGGTTACGAAGCTTCCTGCTTGAACACAGCACTGTATGAGCCGAGAGCCGTTGCTTCGGCCGGCGGCCGGAGCGCGGACGGCCGACGAGATGACAGACAGGCGTGTTCAGCGGCGACATATTTAGCCATTTAATTTAGCCTGTTGTATTCCCAAGTTAATGGTACCGAACTAATCATTCCTTCGGTGCTAACTCGTCGCCGGCCAACGGGCCGACTCCTCCAACGACCGTCAGTTAGTACAATCAATCAGTGTTCAGTGACACTCTCCTGTTGTACGTTCGAACAGTCATCCATGGGCTGGCACATTCCCTAAGAAGAACTTTTTTTTTTAACATACCCTAAGAAGAACTGTGAAGCCTATACACAGTGCTCACAACTTATTCAAAAGATGGATTTAATTCGCATGGCTGAATGAGACTGAAATCTGATCCAGCTTGAATGAGATTGGCGTTGTGTTTCATCTAGTGCCTGAATGCCACAGCCAGCTAGTACAGTAGTATTTGTTGATGCAGTCCTCGAGACTGGGTATAATACTGTAATATGATAGCAGTGCAAACAACAAGCAGCTACCTTCCGTGCAGAATCTACACATCCAGCAGCTACAGTCAAGAATGTCAAAAAAAAAAAAAACTGAGGTTTCAATGTCAGATATTTGTGGTGTTTATCTTGTCCGGTGCAGCTAGAGCAGGGGGGTGCCGGTGCCACAAAACTACAAAAGTCCTCATCAGCTTCCATTTGTTTCGGCGCATATTGGGCAGCGTTGCAGTGATTGGCACGTTCGGCCAGTAGGTACGTACCAGACAGAAACCGTCCAAAAGTTCAAACCATGGCACGACGCCGTTCACATTCCTGGCTATTCGGTAGGCTAGAGCATCTCTCCAATCACAATGGTCAAATTTGGCACCTAAGAGCATCTCCACTCGCGTCCCCCAAAACATGTCCGGATTTGAGCCGGCGCGGGCACTTTGGGGGCGCGTCTGGACCAAACGACGCGTTTGGGGGTGCCCTCTGCCCACTCGCCGCCCCCAAACGCGATTTAAATTTTTTGAATTCTAACATAAAACGGCAGATTTTCATATATTTTAGGGAGATTTAAAGCATTCGAACGAAATTTAAAAAAAACTAAACTAAAACTAATAGTGCTGGTAGAAGACGTTGTAGTCCTCCTCCTTCATGCCATCGCCGCCGCTGGGCCCTGCCTCGCCGTCGTTGGCGCCGGGAGCGAAGCCGTCGTCGTCGTCGTCATCAATGCTGCTCACGTCGAGGAGCGGCGTCCCGGTGAGCTCGGCGTGGTCAACGAACGACCACGCGCACACCTTCTCGAGCGGCATGGGCGGGATGTCGTTCTTCGACGCCTCGAAGGCGGCGGCGATGCCTTCGGGGTCGTTGGGGTTGGCGAGCTGGAGCTGCACCGCCTGGAGCTCCTCCAGCAGCGACGACGCCATCTCCGTCTTCGCCTTCTTGGGCGCTGGCGGCGGGCGGCGAGATGCGGAGCGGGAGCCATCGTCGATGAAGAGGTCGCGGGAGCCCGGCTCCGGCTTGGGAACGCGCAGCGCCAACGAGCGGGACGACAAACCCGAGCCCGGCTCCGGCTTGGGAACGCGCAGCGCCGATGAGCGGGACGACGAACCCGAGCGTGAAGAAGACGACGTCGTTCTCCGCGGCTCCCAGATGGGATGGTCGTCCTTGGGCGGCGGCGTCTTCAGAGGCGGCTGGTCGCCGGCTGCAATGTGGGCGAGGACGGCGTCGAGACAGCGGCCCGGTACGCCCCAAAAGGGATCCGTGTTCGACGGATCCCAAAGCGGGTCCTGCCGCTGCTCGGCGGTGAGCCCGTGCCAGAAGTGGCGGCGCACCTGCGTGCTCCAGTCCCGCTCGCGCGGACGCGGCGGGTCTGGAATGGGCACGCCGCTGACGCCGATGGCCCAGCGCGCATGTCCGGTGGGCACGGATACCACGCGCGGAAGAGCGCCTCCGCCTCGTGCTTGAGCAGAGATCGCGGGCCGAAGCCGTTCGCGGCGGCGCCGCTGCACCTTTTGTTGAACGCCATTGGCGGCGAGTGGCGGCAAGGGTTTGGAATGCGCTAGGGTTTGGAATGCGGCGAGTGCGAGGGAGGGCACGGCTTTTTAACAGCGGCGGCGAGGTAACTGGGCCGATGGCTCGCATTTACGCCGGCGCGTGGGAAATTACTGCGGCGCCGCGTGGCCGACGGACGGGACGGCGCTCCAGGGTTTCGGGCGGCGCGCCACAACGGCGACCATGACGAAGACCACTAGCCTTCCTCTATCTCTATGACATGGCGGCCCCACGACGCGTTCCATTTCGTCCGGCGCTACCACCACGGCCCTCAGAGAAGGGGGTTGGGCCGGTAGCGCCGGACAAAATTTGGGGCGTGCCCGGACGAAATGGGCCTTTGGGGGGCGCGAGTGGAATCCGTTTTTGGCTCAGCGCGCCCCAAAGTCCTTTGGGGGGGGCTTTGAGGGCGGCGAGTGGATATGCTCTAAAACATGTCCGAGCGTGTCCAGATGGTGCCCGGACGTGTCCACTTTTAACCCTCAAAAGTATGTGTCTCCAATCATATACCCCAAAATCCCCCCAAATTGTCCGGTCACTTGCTTCTGATTGGTGGGAAAGAAGAGAGAGGAACTAAACAACTAATACATAAAAGGATGCAGTGGTCCGCGTCCTATGTGGCACCCTGTCCGGTCACGCCCGGACACCCACATCCAACCCCAAACTCACCCCACATATGGGTTGAGTTTGGGGCTGCCGGACAGTCCGAACGTATAGGTACGAATTGGGGAGGGGGGGGGGGACCAGTTGGGTAGCAATTTTACCCATTTTTTGTCCGGTCACTGTCCGTCCGGACGTTTGGGGAGGACTTAGCCACCCCGGTTGGAGATGCTCTTAGGTTCCAAATAATGGTAGCACCTGTCTAGCTCTAAGAACGGAGGCTAGTTTGGTTTCATAGGCACTAACACGTTGTGAAATGTGACTTGACTGCTTAAGTACCCTCGGATGCCCATCCTTTTCTTCCCCAGGACTGACTAATTTTGTTATCTCTGGTCATACATGGTTACTGATCAACTCAGTTAGTGCCACGATTAAGCTTCACTTCTCACTGTTTGTAATGTGGGGTAACACTGGAAAATTAAGTACTCGCTCCGTCTCAAATTATTTGACGCAGAAATGTCTAAATATGGTTATACTTAGACATATTTAAGTGTCTAAATACTTTGTATTTCTGCCTCTTTGGGTCCGAGCGACCACCCTAGCTGATCGGATATCACTGTATGATATCTCCATATTTTACCATTTAGCAGTGGTAATACTTGGAAATAATTACCAATGCTAACGTTAGCTCCTCCTAGTAAGATCTAGCGTTTACTTTGACCAGAGTCTGCATGCTTTGTGCAGCAAACTGTATAATTGTTTAGTAGCACAGTAATTATACTTGGACCAAGACACGTCTGATCAGAATACTTCACAATGTACATTCTGACCAGCTTAAGAACCAAACAATAACTTAACCTCAGAATCAATTGAATAATCACCGATCGAACCAAAATTATCAGGTCCTCCTCGGCGCGCCCACCACCTGCTAATTTGATTACAAGCGAATCAAATTTAGGTCGACTTTCCTTGGAGAGCTCTGCGTGGCGCAATCATGGCAGAACATGGCCTCGTCTCCCCAACGACATCTAAGGAAAATAATTAATTATACGATTTCCTACTCTGGTTCTCGTTCTCCATATATATCGAGCTCCGCAGTAGCAGAGTCGCAGCAGTACCACCACCCACCACAGCTCAGCATTGCCTCGCCCATGGCCTCCTCCTCCACTTGTCCCAGAGCGGTCCACTTGGCCATCGCCCTGCTCGCCGTCGCGCTCCTCCTCCCCGGCAATGCCGCATTCCCCCGCCGTGGTGGCGGCGGCGGGGACCTGAAGGGGCAGTTCCTGAACCAGCAGAACGGGGTGCGGGCGGCGATGGGGCTGCCGCCGCTGAGGTGGGACGAGCGCGTGGCGTCGTACGCGCGGTGGTACGCGGAGTCCCGGCGCGGCGACTGTGCGCTGGTGCACTCGTCGGGGCCCTACGGCGAGAACCTCTTCTGGGGCAGCGGCACCGGGTGGGCGCCGGCGCAGGCCGTGGGGGCGTGGCTGGCGGAGCAGCCCCGGTACGACTACTGGAGCAACCGGTGCAGCGGCGGGATGTGCGGCCACTACACGCAGATCGTGTGGCGCGGGAGCACGAGGGTGGGGTGCGCCATGGTCGAGTGCTACAATGGCCGCGGCACGTTTATCACCTGCAACTACGACCCGCCGGGTAACTACGTCGGCATGCGGCCCTACTGACCGGCGCCCACCGGCGTGCCGGAGCCCGGCGATCGTTTGTTGCTGCTGCCGCCGTGGGTCGTCGCCGCTCCGTCTCTGAAGTCTTCCACTGCTGGGTTACGGGTCGGCGCGGCAATGCGGCCTACTGCTATGTTTGCTGTCCCGTTCATTGTTGCTCTCTAGGAATTCAAGGTGAATCGATGGTGATGCCACGAGTGTACAAAATATGTTCCACTGCTACTTCTATAACGAAATTAGTTTTTTTTCCGCCCAAACTACTTGACTAAGGCCTCCCTACATACATTTCTCCTTCGAATCTCGGTTCGTTGTGATGATAAGAGCATCTCCACTCGGGGGCTCGCGGCGCCAAAATCCCGTCTGGTTGCAGACGCGTTGCGGTCTACTAGGGCGCCGCTCCCCACTCTTGGCTCCAATATGCTTTTCAAAAGCAAGATGCAAACACAGAAGTTTAACGGAATTCATTCAAACGTTTAGGAAATTTTACAATTTCGAACGAATTTTAGATAAACTAAAAAAATAAACCTAATCTAGCGCCAGAGACCGACGTGTGGGCGACGGGACGAACCTCTGCGCCGCATTCACTTCGGACGACCGGCCGGCGGGTTACCGCATTTTGTAAGTTGACCCCGCTCTCTATCAATAACAAGGCTACCCGCCTGTCGGGGTCCAACGTGGGGCGCACGCTGATTTCGTCCGGTGCACCGAAGCGACTCCGGACGGGGTGCGTCGGGTGGATGCCTCGAACGTAATATTGGGCCGCGTCGAACGAAAACAGGATATTGACGCCATGGGTCGGTAAGATTTTTGGTCCAACTACGGCTATTGGAACCTCTATTGGGGCCGCGAGTGAAGATGCTCTACGAATGACAGCACTTTGGAGGAAGAGAATGCTGACGCACAAAGTCCGCTTTTCCGCGTGGCTTTTAGGTGGATTCCTCAGGAGTGAGCTGTTTAATTACGTGAGCACACACTTGAGGCTGGCTGGCTGGCGCATGTGCCACTTCTCCAGGGTGGAAGGGAGACGCTTGGCTTGGCGCAGAGCTAGGCTGGGCCTGCTCTGCTCTCTGAGTGTGTGTGAGAAGGACGGCGTGTGCGTGCGTCATGGGCAGCAGTTGGAATCCGATGCGGCCTTCAAGTCTCCTCCAACTCCGCGGTGCCACGCCCAAGTTGCACGACGCGCGCATTGATCGCCATGACAGCCAGGGTTTATAAACTTTAAACAATACCTCCGCCTGTGCTATTGTCCACAACTGTATATACAGAAAATACATACAGTACAGAACTCACCCGCGACCATGGATGGAATCCCTCGGTACACGACATTCAAACCTAGTTAAAAATCAGTCCGATCGCCGTCCGGTCGGTATAGTGCAGATGATGCTGACATTAAACGTGGTGAAGCGCTGCCCTGCCATGGAATAATAATATACTAGGTAAATGTGGCGCGGCGTGACGACGTGCCTTTAGTGAGAAAGAGTAGTGATATTTTTGATAGAAGTTAAATTATGGTGGAAGTAAATGTATATGTAACAACAAAAATGCATTTAATTATTGGAAAGGAGTAGAAATGTAGAACATAAAAACATGAATCTTTGCGAAATAAACGAAAACAAAGTGTACACAATGGTTTTTTTAGTGTAATTTTTTTGTGAAAAGTATGGTAATTTGTTAAATTTGAAGATTTTTGATGAGTTAGAAGCTTATTTGCATGTTTAGACATGGTTGTCAATTAATTCTGTAATCATCGGGATTCGAAATGTTGAAATTCGCTGGAATTTGTCGTGTGCAGTATCTTCAAATATCTAGCAATTTGAGATGTTAATTTTTTTTCATTCATATTTAATTTATGTTTGTAATAAGTGAGAATGTACATTTATTGAATTGAGTTCCATAATTAGAGTTATTTTTTTTGGATTTCATCCAAACAATTACGAAATCGAAATGTTCAATTTGAGTTTGTGGTTAGACGAAATGTATTTTTTGAGCATCTAATAAATTTACCATTAGGGGAAGTGCATTTGGATTTTTTTGAAATATTTACTAAATTGAAATTTTAAAATATGTTTGTTGTCTGACATAAACAGCTAGCATTTAATATGTTTGTTTTTTATCATAAATATTTACCACTTATTTTTTTGACAGTTTGGATATGTTATGCATTTTTTCCCGATGGATAGATTCAAAAAATTGTTATTTGTATATTTTTTATTATACAGAAATTTAAATAAAGATGGTTAAAATTTGGTAAACATGCATGCAATTGATATAAACAGACAGACTACATTTATATTCACATTTTGGTACATTAATTACATTTTTTTGATTTTAAATCAATTAGTTTCGAATTTCCAAAGTTTAATTAGAGAAAATATGTTTAGAACATTTATGAACATATAATAAATTGAATTGTTCAAAAATCTAATAATTTCGACATAAATTGATTGGATTAAGTTTTATTGGATTAGTTTTATGGACATTTCGATGTATTAAATACATTTTTCGGGTAAATAGATTTGAAGTTACTGATTTTATAGCATTAATCATTTTAGCATTTATCTTGCTGATCATCTTGATATATTATTTTTTTTTATTTTTTTGTATGGTGGACAGATTTAAAGTTATTGGTTTACAACATTATTATTTGAAACTGTTTAGATAGGCTCTATAATTAGGAAAAATGTGTTTAGGATATTTACAAATACTTACCAACTTGGATTGCTAAAACATGTACTAATTTTGACATAATCCGATCGGATTTAGTTTTTTGAACATTTTGATATGTTGAACACATTTTTCTGATAAATAGATCAAAACTTATTGGTTTTACAGCATTAATAATCATTTTTTGGATTTATTTTAAATAGGCTGGCCCCACATGTCAGATTTTTATTAATTTCCAAAACCATTTAAAAAAAAGAAATCTGACAGACCGGTCCCACCGCTGACGTCATACTGATGGTGAACTCGAGCTCGTCGATTTGAGCGCGGGAGGGCGGGAGGGGTCGCGCGACCTAGCGCGTTGAACGCGCGCGGACGTACGCTGCTGAAAGGTGGCGGCGCCGCCAACCAAAGGTCGCCGACAGCGCCGGAAATTTGCTGCAAACCCGACGGCCGGACCTGGAGAAAAAACGCGCGATTTACCCGCCTCAGACCATCCCAACTCATGAAAATCCATGGCGAGGAAGAGTGGAGGATGGCGGAGGTTTTCGCTTCTTTGGTTCACCCTGGGAAGGCCGGAGACGGCGGCGCCGCGGCAGAGCCCGTGCGGCTAGGGTTCCGCCTAGAGGACGGAGGAGAGCACGGGAAGGAGATGTGTGGAACCTTTTTGCAGCAAAGCCCCTGAGTGTTCGCGAAATCACGAATAGATCCTTCGTGCGTAGAAGTTGTGGACTGCGGAGTAATTCACAGAAAGTATAGGTTCTTTTTTGTAAGATAAACACGGGGACCGTCGGACCCGCGAAGGAAAGCCAGCTGGACCGTCCGATTGACGATCGACGGCGCGGAGCCGCTCGGTCACTGTGTCTTTCCCGGATGAACAGTGCCCGTGTGCGCTGGAGCGCGGAGAGGGGGAGGATTCGGCTGCTCTTTTAATATAGGGGTAACGAGCTCTGCATCGTGAGCTCGATCTCCTTCCATGTGATTTGAGGAGCTGGCTCGTAGTAACCACCTAGCTAGTATAGTTTCATGGTCACGTCGCTGCATCTCATATAGGCAGTCACATGCATAGACGGAACAGCAGAAACGAATTTAACTGCCGCCGACTAGTGTGGAGCGCGGTCTCGGGACCGGCGTTTTGTGTTGTATCGATTTTTTTGGCAAGGTTATCTTTTATAAACTGTCCAGTTCTTTTCTTTTATATCAATGACAAGTCAACTTTTGTTTCATTTAAAAAAAAAATTAACTACCGCCGACACCCACACACACAAGCCTCACATGTATGTCAAGTTTTCGCGGCTACCATGCGCTCGCAGACACCGGGCACACAAGCGATCCATGATGCTGCCTGGTAGACAAAGATGATAAAATGAAACAAATAAGATTTATATCGCCCTAGAGTGAAAGGTGTCGAGAGAAGGGCACGTGCCTTGCTGTGCCCATGATCACTATTTTCACTTCTGGTCTGGTCGAACTTTTTTTTTGAGCGGAGGGTCTGGTAGAACTTTTTTTTAGAGCAACACACGAACTTTATTATGCTAAAATGTTGTTTAAGATACAAAGACCATCAGGGGCTGTAAGAGCCAGACCTGACGTCCAACGCTACTAGAAGATGCAAATTTTGCTAGTCTATGGGCTTCCGCGTTGGAAGCACGATTCTCTTGAATAAACGACGCTGCCGCCATCCGGTCAGCTGTAGCTTTGATCTCCTGCAGAACCATGCAGTACCTACCTACGAACGACCTTTGCAAGTCGTTCACGATCGCTAGGCAATTTGTGGCCACTGTGATCCGCTGTAACATCAAGTCTTGTGCCAATGCCAGAGCTTTCCCTGCAAGCCAGGGCCTCCATCACCGTAGGATCCGTGACGCCGCTCACGGACATAGTCGAGGCGCCAAGGAAAGCTCCTGTTTCGCTCCTGCACACCACACCAACAGCACCTCCAGGTCGTGTCTTTGCCATGGCAGCATTAACATTGAGCTTGGTAAATCCACTCGCCGGAGGAATCCATTTTGGGTGAGCAGGTTTAGGGCTCCCCCCTCCCGTAGTTCACACAAGCCCTTCAATCGAGAGCTCTTTGAGATAGTTTTCGATGAAGAGGTGGGTCGACAGCGGACTTTGGTACTCTTCTTCTGGTTGAACTGAGATGAGAAAAAAAGACGGAGTAGCAATCTAGCCCGAACCTGTTTCCGCAGGCCCATCCGTTTGCTAAACCATGGACCGGCGAGGCCGATTCTCGGTACCTTCCATTGACGAGACGTGAAACGCTTGGCCCAAATCTATTGCGCACGGCCTTCCCTGAAATTTCGCGTGCGAAATGGCTTCCGGTGATCCAACTCCAACAACCACAAAACGAGAAAGGCTACGGGCACCTAGGTCGTCTAGGGTTTTGACTGTCGCTGGCGATCTCGGCGGCGATAGGCTTTCTCCGGCTCCGATCTGCATCCATCGCGTCTCCTCTCTCTTCTCCTCCGTTCGGGCTGACCAAGGGGACGTCTAGCACGTCTTCCCGGCCTTGGCGGGGAGGGAAGGAGGAAGCGAGGGGCAGGACCGGTTCCGATCTCGGTCGGGAACCCTGATGGCGGCGAAGTTTCCGAGGGAGGGCGGGTCGTCGAGCCCTAAACCGGCGGTAGACCTGCAGGAGCTGATGAAGAACCTGATACTCAAGGACGAGGAATTGGACGACGTGCTCTTGCCGCGGGAGGAATTCGTGAATAGCGGGAGAGTGCACGTTGGATGGCAGTGGTTAAGGTGCATACGACCAAGCACTATGGGAATCAACCGTTCTTCCAGAAGATGGATGTAGCGTGGGGTTTTGCGAGGAAGTGGTCGATACGCCCGGTGGAGAACAATCTGTTTGTTCTTCAGGTTTCACGCTTGGCGGACTGGAACAGGGCCATGCATGAAGGTCCATGGATCTTTAGGCAGCTGGCAGTAATGCTGGAACCGTATGATGGGATCTCAGACCCCAAATCAGTGGTACTGAACAGAATTCACGCGTGGGTTCAAATCCGGGGGATCCCGCCGCTGTTTAGGAAGGATGAGCTCGTGCGGAGCATGGCTGCACGCATTGGGGAGGTCCTGAGCGTTGATCTGTACGCACTAGGAGCTAGTGGCACCAGCTTCGTGCGGGTAAGAGTCAAGCTGGACGTGAACAAGCCACTCACCAGGGTTGTAGGACTACACCCGGAAGGAACCGAGAGACTGAACTTCCAGGTGCTGTATGAGAAGGGATCAAAATTCTGTGACATATGTGGTTTGATGGGGCGTGTGTACACGGAGTGTGGCGACGGCATACATGATGAGAGTGCAAAGCAATACGGCAAGTGGATGCTAGCACCGGTGGAGGACTGGCATCCCCAGACTTCGGGTGTCAAGGCCAAGGCGCCGTCTCGTGAGAATAACAAGGCGGGGCGTGGAGAGGGGCAAACAGATGGTGGACCTGGAGGTTCCCGTAAACGCCCACTGGGCGAATCGCCCAACAGTCTGCAGGGGAAGGCTATTGAACGTGATCGCATGCAACT
Source organism: Poa pratensis (assembly GCA_947311845.1). Lineage (NCBI taxonomy): Eukaryota > Viridiplantae > Streptophyta > Magnoliopsida > Poales > Poaceae > Poa > Poa pratensis. The sequence continues at coordinate 14,343,081 of CAMZMU010000020.1, read as the reverse complement.
CACGGATGGGAAGGAGCTGAAGGAGGACGGCAGTGCCAAAACAGCTAGAAAAAACCTTGACGTTGTGTTGAGGGAATCTGAGAGCACCGACAAGGCTGCTATGGCATCGCCGGCCAAACCAGAAACTAAAAGGCTGAGGATGGGAGAGACAAACACCATTGAGGCGGGCTCCTCCGAGGAGCACCGCCCGGAGCAATGAGTTGTATATGTTGGAACTGTCGCGGGCTCGGAAGTGACGCGACAGTTCGCGAGCTTCACGATCTAGTGAAGCGTTTTAAACCTACCGTGCTGTGTGTGGTGGAAACACAGATACACAAGCTACGGGTTGAAGGACTAGCTAGGAGGCTAGGTTTTGATAATGCCTTCGCTGTAAGCAGTACGGGTCGGAGTGGAGGACTCGGAATTTTTTGGAATAATGATGTAAACCTCGAGATTATGCCGTATTCCAAGTATCATTTGGATGCGATTATCACTGAGGGGGGCAACGACCCGTGGAGATTGACGTGTGTGTACGGGGAGGCACAAACCTCGGAGAGGCACAACACGTGGGACATGTTGAAGCGCATCAAATCAGCATCACCGATGCCGTGGATGTGCTTAGGGGATTTTAACGAGGTGCTGCATCAACACGAGCACGACGGTGTGGCGGAGAGGAGCCTGGGCCAGATTGAGGGCTTCCGTGATGCTCTGGATGTATGCGAGCTCGCTGATCTCGGCTATGAGGGCAACTGGTGGACCTACGAGAAGCGAGTGGCTGGGGGCTCGTTCTGCAGGGTTCGCCTCGATAGAGCAGTGGCGACGGCGCCGTGGAGCACCCGTTTCCCGCTGGCTTCCGTGCGTCACCTGACGGGAGTCTCTTCTATCATTGTCCGATTTTCCTTCGTTGGCGGGAAACGGCGAGGGAGGAAGAAGTACTGAAGCGAAGATATTCAGGTACGAAGTGATGTGGGAAAAACATGATCAATTCAAGCCCTTTCTTGCTGAAGCGTGGCAGGCGGATGGCAAGGCAAGCACATTGGGACAGCTACGGGAGAAGCTGGAACGTGTCTCCGGCTCACTGGATAGCTGGGGAATGAATACCTTCGGTCATGTACGGAGGGAAATAAAACAACTCACTGATCGTCTTGCTGTGCTGCGGTCAGAGGTCACACGGCAGGGGCCATCGTATGAGGAGATAAAGGTACATCAGCGGCTACTGGAACTATATCAACGGGAGGAAGTGATGTGGCGCCAACGCTCCCGAGTACAATGGTTAGCCGAGGGTGACAAAAATACCCGTTTCTTTCACTTGCGTGCGAGTAAACGGAGGAAGAGGAACCGGATCGGGAGACTGAAGCGACCGGATGGTGAGTTTACAGAAGCAGAACAGGAGATGGCCGAGATGACAAGGGGTTTTTATGATCACCTGTACAGATCGAAGGAGTCACGAACATGGAGGAGGTCATTGGTGTGGTGCCTACCAAGGTGACGGCGGAGATGAACAGCAGCTTGTTGAAGCCCTTTCTGAGAAAGAGGTGAAAGAGGCGCTGTTTCAAATGTTCCCCACAAAGGCCCCGGGCCCGGACGGCTTTCCCGCGCATTTCTTCCAAACTCACTGGGATATGTGTGGGGAGGAGGTGACCCTAGCAGTGCTGCGGGCACTCAAGGGAGAGGAGGACATGAGGGAGATCAATCATACCTTTCATAGTATTGATCCCGAAGGTTGCAAGCCCGGAGGAGCTTGGACAGTTTCGGCCGATAAGTCTGTGCAACGTCATATATAAGATAGCATCAAAAGTCATGGCGAACCGGCTGAAGTTATGCTTGCCTGAGATCATCTCTGAGGAACAGTCTGCATTTGTGCCTGGGAGGTTGATCACGGATAACATAGTTGCTGCGTACGAGTGTTTACACTTTATGAAGCGGAATAGGGCGAAGAAGAACCGTTTCTATGCGCTAAAACTGGACATGAGGAAAGCATATGACCGACTGGAATGGAGCTATCTTGAGGCCATTATGCTCAAGTTGGGTTTCCATAGAGTTGGGTACAAATGGTGATGCGGCTAGTGACTACAGTTTCTTTCCAAGTCCTCTTCAATGGAGCAAACTGGACCATTTTATACCCTCGAGGGGGATACGGCAGGGTGACCCTATATCGCCTTATTTGTTCTTGATAGCAGCAGAGGGCCTTTCGTGCCTCTTAAAACACAGTTTTTCATCGGAGCTCCATGGACTAAAGGTGGCGCCAACGGCCCCGGCAGTTAGCCACCTCCTTTTTGCGGATGATAGCCTGTTGCTTTTCAAGGCGGAGACGGAGATTGCAGGGAAAGTTCAAGATTTATTGGACTTGTATTGTATGGCTAGTGGCCAGCGGATAAACCGGGATAAATCATCATCTTTTTCAGCAAAAGATGCCCGCAGGTGATCAAAGAGAGTGTTAAAAATATCCTTCAGGTGATATCAGAGACGCTCAATGAGAAATACCTCGGGATGCCGTCGGATGTTGGACGATCAAAGAACGGTGCCTTCAAATACTTGAAGGATAGAGTGTGGGCTCAAATACAAGGGTGGCTAGAGAAATTGCTCTCAGCGGGGGGCAAGGATATTCTGATAAAATCCGTTGCACAAGCCATCCCAATTTTCTCGATGGCATGTTTCAAGCTGCCAAGAGGACTATGTCTCCATATAAATTCCTTACTTCGGAAATTTTGGTGGGGAAGCAAAGAAGGGAGAGGAAACCGTGCTGGGTCTCATGGAAGGAGATGTGCAAACCGAGGCATATGGGAGGCCTAGGGTTTAGAGATATTGAGCTTTTTAACCTAGCCCTCCTTGCACGGCAGGGGTGGCGTTGCTGCAGCATCCAGATACTCTAAGCGCGAGAATATTGCGAGCACGCTACTACCCTGAAGCTAGTTTACTGCAGTCCGCGCTGGGATCGGAGCCCTCGCAGGTCTGGAGGTCGATACATGAAGGCGTGCAGGTGCTTAAACAGGGCTTGATCCACCGTATTGGTACAGGGGAGCAGACTGACCCCGTCAATGATCACTGGATACCACGGGTGGGGTTGATGAGGCCAGTGACGTGCCGGGTTACAGAACCACCGACTCGGGTGTCAGATTTCATTGATGCAACCTCGGCGACGTGGGACGAGGGGAAGTTGAGGCGGTGTTTTTTGCCGATGGATGTGGAGGCAATCTTGCAGATTCCGCTCTCCACGAGAAGATCGGAGGATTTCTGGGCATGGCATCATGACAGGAAGGGAGTTTTCTCGGTTCGATCAGCCTACAACATGCTGGTATCGACGAGGGATAGGAGGGAGGCATGGCTTGAGCATCGAGCGTCGTCCTCGATAATGAACAGGTGCAGAAACAATGGCGTAACCTGTGGCGTATAAAGGTTCCCTCTAAGGTGAAGGTTTTTCTCTGGAGGCTAGCAAAGCAATCGATACCAACTAATGAAGTCCGTCACCAGAGAAGGATGGCGGAGAACAGCGCTTGCCAACTATGTGGTGCTCACGACTCGTGGCGGCATGCACTCTTGGACTGCACCATGTCCCGATGCGTTTGGGCGTTGGTGGATGAAGACATAACAGAACACCTGAGTAACACTGCAGGTGGCGATGCCGGGCTTGGCTGGCAACACTGATGGAGACTCTCAAGGAAGATGACCAAGTTATGGTTTTCGTAACACTCTGGGCGATCTGGCACGCTCGGAGGAAGGCAATACACGAGCAGATATACCAAAGCCCATTATCGGTGCACTGTTTCGTGGAGAGCTTCATTGCTGACCTGAATCTAGCCGGCAAGCCGGAGAAGGAGCAGCGAGCTAACACCACTAGACGGACTGTTCAAAAGTGGATTCCTCCGCCGGCGGGGATGATCAAAATCAACGTGGACGCTGCAGTTAGCAAGAACTCGGGGAGAGGAACAGTGGCCGCGATCGCAAGGTCGGAAATATGAGTGTACATGGGGGCATCAGCCGTTGTGTTTCCTGGGCGAACTGACGCAGAGACTCTCGAAGCTTTGGCATGTAGGGAGGCGACAGCACTGGCGCTGGACATCGGCGCACGGCGTGTGCGGGTGGCGAGCGACTGCTTGAATGCAGTCAAGAGCATAGAAGAAGGCAGTATGGGGGTGTATGCCCATATTGTTCGAGAGATACAGGAGGCCAAGAACGAGTTTGTGGAACTCACCTTCTGTCATGAACTCCGAGGCTCGAACGAGGAGGCACACAACCTGGCCCGGAGCGTCGTCTCGGAAGGCCAGGGCCGGCGAGTTTGGTTTTTAAGTCCGCCTGAGGGGCTGTGTATCCCCATGATTTTTACTCTGTAATTTAGGCATAGAACACTCAAAAAAAAAAAAAAAACAACCACAAACCGAACGAGCCAAAAAAAAAAAAAACGAACGAGCCAGCGGTTGGCGTGCTCGCGATTCGGCGGCGTCTCTGAAACGCCCGAGGAGGAGCGTCCATGCATGGAGCGGTTGGTCACGGCGTTCCCAAGTCCCATCCACAAGTGCTCCACAGAGCTTGCACGGGAGAGCTGGACCACGGACATACTGCAGCAGCAATATACCGGCCGGTCTGTATCACCATAGTCACGGGTCGAGCTGCAGCATGGTAAAGTATCGGCGGCAGCAATATGGCACGGTACTACAGAGAATGGCTCGATCGGTGAACATTAAAAACGGTAGCAGCACATTCCGCGGCGACACGGCCATCCCCACACAATTACTCTGTACTTATTCCCGATCCACCTACCCATCGTACTCCCGCTAGACCTTAAAAGCGCTGTCGTTGGAAATATATGCACAAATTTAGAGCATTTTCACTCACGCTTACAACAATAGGTTATTAGACGCGTCGGCACAAAATCACGTCCCACCGGCCCAATCAATAGCTTGAAGGTTGCCGGATGAGCCCAATATAGCGTCCGGCAACCCCGTTTCGCGCCCTGTTCCTAAGGAGGCAACCGGGGGCGCCGGCAACTGCGACAACGCGTACCACGTCATCAGATACTTAAGTCGTGTTCGACGCGTCAGCGAATAAAATACGTTGTTGGATTTATTGTGGCCGGTATGCACCAGCACCGGCGCCGGAGGAGGTAGCACATGATGAGTACAACGACGACGACGACTGGACAAAACCGAAGTGGGACGGCATGCAGGCGGCCATCGATGCTTCCTCCACCGCCGGTAGATCAAACCCCACCACACTCCGGCAAGGGCGACCCCGGTTCATCAAGGTCATAGCCGACAACAGCGGCAAAACCAAAAGTCTCACCTGAGTCTTGCAAGTTTCTTGATACGCTGTCGCCGCCGCCAATAGCAGATGACACTTCCGACGTCGGGGACCAACGCCGGAAGCGCCGGTGGATCTAGGGTTTAGGTCTAGTTTAAATTCCATTTAAGTTTGTTAAATATCGTTTGCTAAATTTTGTTTAACTTTGTTAAATCTCCTTGAAATTTCAATGAAATATCTCTGTTTCATCCATATTCAAGATTCAGTTTTTTTTAGAAAACCTATTGGGAGCGGCCGGTGGGGGGAGGCGATCCCAATAGCGCGGCAACGTGTGTCGGCGCTCCTAATAGTACTTGTCCGGCAACGTTGTTGGATGCTCTATTGGGAGCGTCGGTGGAGATTACACAAGGATGATGATCCTGTCATGTCTTTGACAGAACACATGTTCATGTCGTCGTCTGATGAACAATTAACCAGCATCAGCAGAAGGACACAACCCAAGTTGGAGCAATATGATCCCCAGCTCCTAAGAGCGAGCTCCCCGTTCCTAGCGTCTCCCTCCCGCCTCGCCGGCTGCTCCACCGTCGTGTGTCGCTGGGAGGGGGCGCTCGTCCCCCATACAGAGTAGTAGTAGTAGTAGTAGTAGTAGTAGTAGTAGTAGTAGTAGTAGTAGTAGGACGTGTCCTAGGGTTAGGGTTTGGTCCTTCGTGGCGACTGGTGCTATGTCGTCTCCCTTGTCCTGGTGCTTCGCGGGGTCGCTTCCGAGCAACGGCCACGGCGCGGTGAGGCTACTTTCCAGCAAAGATCCGAGGTTGATGGTGATGGTTGGTGGCGGATCTACAAGTGTGTGCTTGAATAAGCTTGATGGGGGTGTGGGGGCGGCGGATCTGGTGAGTTTCCTTCGTCTCCTTTGCTGGCTTGGTGCTGGAGAGGGAGAGGTGGAGCTTCTGGACTTTGTGGTGGCTGCGACTTGGCGGAACAGGGGCATGCACGCGCGTGCGTGGCGTCTGGATGCTGCAGCATTCACTGCCGGAGTTCCCAAATGGCGCCACGAGCTGGCCATTGTTATCCATGGCCTAGGGTGGCCCTCCGTTTTTGGCTGCAGATGGTGCCCTAACTTCTCCTTCCTACTTTACTCGAGGATCTTCTTTGATCTCGGTCTAGAAACGTCGCCGGTGTATCCCCAAGTGGCGTAGTCCCCGGCGGCGGAGCTGGTGCCAGGACCTCGAGGTCAACCGGCGTTGGCGGTGAAGACCAGGGACCCGATAGTTTTTTCAATCATCTTTTTAGGGTCTAATGTGTAAAGTGAAGGGCTGCGTTGTAATTTCATTTTTCTTTGGGGTACTTCTTGTAATCTTGTAATTTTTTTTTTTTTTGCGAAACACAGTATGCACCACGTGACTAATGCAGTTCCAGGGCCCTGTTTCCGTTCAATTTTTTTTTGGAGCGGTACACACATGAGTATATGAGACGAGACACGACTACTCGACCAGCACCACGTCGCCTTTCGTCAACTCAAGAGTCAAGACGACCAAAAGGCAACGCAAGCCGGTACCAGTCTTTCGCTCACGGGGGCGGGCCAACGACACAAGACAAACGAATCAACTGTTTGCTCGCTGTCGCGGCACATATAATTTGGCATTGCTCCATATCCAACCCCAAGCTCTGCTACACTCGAGAAAAACCATGAAGCCGCTCCCAGCTCTGCTCCACATCCACTGGCTACTAATACTGCTGGCCACGGCGCCACCAAGAAGAGTCCTGTCTTCCCCGGCGCCGGCGCCGTCCATCGATCACCGCCAGGGGGTGTCCGCGCACGAGTACAACGCGACGGTGTACAACGCCTCCGCGGCGCGGTGCGTGGGCTGCGGCGACGGCACCACCGGCGCCGACACGCTCGGCGGGCTGGGCGCCTGGGCGGAGTCGGTGGAGTTCCTCTACTACAACAACGTGGTCCGCATGGCGCGGTGGGAGCTGCCCCTGGCGTGGTCGCCGCGGCTGGAGGCGTACGCGCGGTGGTGGGCGTCGCAGCGGCGCGGCGACTGCGCGCTGCGGCACTCGTTCCCGGAGGGCCAGTTCGCGCTCGGGGAGAACATCTTCTGGGGCGGCGCCGGCGCGGCGTGGAGCCCCGGGGACGCCGTCAAGGACTGGGCGGCGGAGGGCGTGGACTACTCGTACGCGGCGAACGCGTGCGCGCCGGGGCGGGAGTGCGGCCACTACACGCAGATCGTGTGGCGCGGCACGTCGACCGTCGGCTGCGCCCGCGTCGTGTGCGACGACGGCGGCGTGTTCATGACCTGCAACTACTACCCGCCCGGCAACGTCGTCGGACAGAGGCCCTACTGACCGTATAGAGTACATGTACGCGACGACGAGTGCGCTGTGGACTGTGGTGCGAGATTAGGGAATTTAGGTGCTATACTGCCATGGTTTGTTCACGGAGTGTTGTACTGTTGTGTGGTGTAATAAAAGCTTCGGAGACTCGGTATGCAACCTGCACGCCAAATGAAAGCGCCTAGGCTAGGCGTAGTGATACATGTCTACACGTGTACAGTTTTAAGGAAGTATGTAAGCGAGACAGTGTTTTCGCCCAATTACTTGCTGTAGATTTTTAAATGGTCTTGAAACTGGATCCAAGATGAAAGCACTCAACGGACGGGCGGGGATTCAGTGACTGGCCTCTGACCAGTCACGTTGTAACTGTCCCCACATATCTACCCTAGATTCTCCATCCAACGGCTAAGATTAAGCCAAAAAGAGATCTGCGAAAGTTTCGTGTCATTTTGATTATCCGTTTATGATTTATTAGCCTTTTAAGATTAAAAATTGAAAAGCTATTTAAAAATAAATCAATCATCCAAATGACACGAAAATCTCACAGAATACATAACGGACCATATACAACCTACTAGAATTTTTTCAATTTTTTCTGAAATATTTTAATTTTGAGATCACTTTTTGGCTTAATCCTAGCTGTTGGATGGAAAACGAACGGTAGATAAGTGGGGGAGAGTTACAACGTGACTGGCCAGAGGCCAGTCACTGAATCCCCGTCCTCAACGGACACCTAGGTCTAGGATATGCCAAGCTCTGAGATTAACGCCCCTTTCTGCCCTTTCCTCTATTTGTTCGATAGCCTCTGAGATTAATAGATCAAGATCTCTCGACTCAAAGATGCTATACTCAACTAAAACTCAGCCTCGCTCACAAAACATTCTTCTCTTTGTTGGTTTATTGTAATCCAAATTCAGATAAAGTCTAACTTCGGACGGAGCGGAACGAGGCCCGTCGTCGGAGGCTTGGATTGAGACCCGTAGGTTATTAGACGCGTCGGCACAAAATCACGTCCCACCGGCCCAATCAATAGCTTGAAGGTTGCCGGATGAGCCCAATATAGCGTCCGGCAACCCCGTTTCGCGCCCTGTTCCTAAGGAGGCAACCGGGGGCGCCGGCAACTGCGACAACGCGTACCACGTCATCAGATACTTAAGTCGTGTTCGACGCGTCAGCGAATAAAATACGTTGTTGGATTTATTGTGGCCGGTATGCACCAGCACCGGCGCCGGAGGAGGTAGCACATGATGAGTACAACGACGACGACGACTGGACAAAACCGAAGTGGGACGGCATGCAGGCGGCCATCGATGCTTCCTCCACCGCCGGTAGATCAAACCCCACCACACTCCGGCAAGGGCGACCCCGGTTCATCAAGGTCATAGCCGACAACAGCGGCAAAACCAAAAGTCTCACCTGAGTCTTGCAAGTTTCTTGATACGCTGTCGCCGCCGCCAATAGCAGATGACACTTCCGACGTCGGGGACCAACGCCGGAAGCGCCGGTGGATCTAGGGTTTAGGTCTAGTTTAAATTCCATTTAAGTTTGTTAAATATCGTTTGCTAAATTTTGTTTAACTTTGTTAAATCTCCTTGAAATTTCAATGAAATATCTCTGTTTCATCCATATTCAAGATTCAGTTTTTTTTAGAAAACCTATTGGGAGCGGCCGGTGGGGGGAGGCGATCCCAATAGCGCGGCAACGTGTGTCGGCGCTCCTAATAGTACTTGTCCGGCAACGTTGTTGGATGCTCTATTGGGAGCGTCGGTGGAGATTACACAAGGATGATGATCCTGTCATGTCTTTGACAGAACACATGTTCATGTCGTCGTCTGATGAACAATTAACCAGCATCAGCAGAAGGACACAACCCAAGTTGGAGCAATATGATCCCCAGCTCCTAAGAGCGAGCTCCCCGTTCCTAGCGTCTCCCTCCCGCCTCGCCGGCTGCTCCACCGTCGTGTGTCGCTGGGAGGGGGCGCTCGTCCCCCATACAGAGTAGTAGTAGTAGTAGTAGTAGTAGTAGTAGTAGTAGTAGTAGTAGGACGTGTCCTAGGGTTAGGGTTTGGTCCTTCGTGGCGACTGGTGCTATGTCGTCTCCCTTGTCCTGGTGCTTCGCGGGGTCGCTTCCGAGCAACGGCCACGGCGCGGTGAGGCTACTTTCCAGCAAAGATCCGAGGTTGATGGTGATGGTTGGTGGCGGATCTACAAGTGTGTGCTTGAATAAGCTTGATGGGGGTGTGTGGGGCGGCGGATCTGGTGAGTTTCCTTCGTCTCCTTTGCTGGCTTGGTGCTGGAGAGGGAGAGGTGGAGCTTCTGGACTTTGTGGTGGCTGCGACTTGGCGGAACAGGGGCATGCACGCGCGTGCGTGGCGTCTGGATGCTGCAGCATTCACTGCCGGAGTTCCCAAATGGCGCCACGAGCTGGCCATTGTTATCCATGGCCTAGGGTGGCCCTCCGTTTTTGGCTGCAGATGGTGCCCTAACTTCTCCTTCCTACTTTACTCGAGGATCTTCTTTGATCTCGGTCTAGAAACGTCGCCGGTGTATCCCCAAGTGGCGTAGTCCCCGGCGGCGGAGCTGGTGCCAGGACCTCGAGGTCAACCGGCGTTGGCGGTGAAGACCAGGGACCCGATAGTTTTTTCAATCATCTTTTTAGGGTCTAATGTGTAAAGTGAAGGGCTGCGTTGTAATTTCATTTTTCTTTGGGGTACTTCTTGTAATCTTGTAATTTTTTTTTTTTTTGCGAAACACAGTATGCACCACGTGACTAATGCAGTTCCAGGGCCCTGTTTCCGTTCAATTTTTTTTTGGAGCGGTACACACATGAGTATATGAGACGAGACACGACTACTCGACCAGCACCACGTCGCCTTTCGTCAACTCAAGAGTCAAGACGACCAAAAGGCAACGCAAGCCGGTACCAGTCTTTCGCTCACGGGGCGGGCCAACGACACAAGACAAACGAATCAACTGTTTGCTCGCTGTCGCGGCACATATAATTTGGCATTGCTCCATATCCAACCCCAAGCTCTGCTACACTCGAGAAAAACCATGAAGCCGCTCCCAGCTCTGCTCCACATCCACTGGCTACTAATACTGCTGGCCACGGCGCCACCAAGAAGAGTCCTGTCTTCCCCGGCGCCGGCGCCGTCCATCGATCACCGCCAGGGGGTGTCCGCGCACGAGTACAACGCGACGGTGTACAACGCCTCCGCGGCGCGGTGCGTGGGCTGCGGCGACGGCACCACCGGCGCCGACACGCTCGGCGGGCTGGGCGCCTGGGCGGAGTCGGTGGAGTTCCTCTACTACAACAACGTGGTCCGCATGGCGCGGTGGGAGCTGCCCCTGGCGTGGTCGCCGCGGCTGGAGGCGTACGCGCGGTGGTGGGCGTCGCAGCGGCGCGGCGACTGCGCGCTGCGGCACTCGTTCCCGGAGGGCCAGTTCGCGCTCGGGGAGAACATCTTCTGGGGCGGCGCCGGCGCGGCGTGGAGCCCCGGGGACGCCGTCAAGGACTGGGCGGCGGAGGGCGTGGACTACTCGTACGCGGCGAACGCGTGCGCGCCGGGGCGGGAGTGCGGCCACTACACGCAGATCGTGTGGCGCGGCACGTCGACCGTCGGCTGCGCCCGCGTCGTGTGCGACGACGGCGGCGTGTTCATGACCTGCAACTACTACCCGCCCGGCAACGTCGTCGGACAGAGGCCCTACTGACCGTATAGAGTACATGTACGCGACGACGAGTGCGCTGTGGACTGTGGTGCGAGATTAGGGAATTTAGGTGCTATACTGCCATGGTTTGTTCACGGAGTGTTGTACTGTTGTGTGGTGTAATAAAAGCTTCGGAGACTCGGTATGCAACCTGCACGCCAAATGAAAGCGCCTAGGCTAGGCGTAGTGATACATGTCTACACGTGTACAGTTTTAAGGAAGTATGTAAGCGAGACAGTGTTTTCGCCCAATTACTTGCTGTAGATTTTTAAATGGTCTTGAAACTGGATCCAAGATGAAAGCACTCAACGGACGGGCGGGGATTCAGTGACTGGCCTCTGACCAGTCACGTTGTAACTGTCCCCACATATCTACCCTAGATTCTCCATCCAACGGCTAAGATTAAGCCAAAAAGAGATCTGCGAAAGTTTCGTGTCATTTTGATTATCCGTTTATGATTTATTAGCCTTTTAAGATTAAAAATTGAAAAGCTATTTAAAAATAAATCAATCATCCAAATGACACGAAAATCTCACAGAATACATAACGGACCATATACAACCTACTAGAATTTTTTCAATTTTTTCTGAAATATTTTAATTTTGAGATCACTTTTTGGCTTAATCCTAGCTGTTGGATGGAAAACGAACGGTAGATAAGTGGGGGAGAGTTACAACGTGACTGGCCAGAGGCCAGTCACTGAATCCCCGTCCTCAACGGACACCTAGGTCTAGGATATGCCAAGCTCTGAGATTAACGCCCCTTTCTGCCCTTTCCTCTATTTGTTCGATAGCCTCTGAGATTAATAGATCAAGATCTCTCGACTCAAAGATGCTATACTCAACTAAAACTCAGCCTCGCTCACAAAACATTCTTCTCTTTGTTGGTTTATTGTAATCCAAATTCAGATAAAGTCTAACTTCGGACGGAGCGGAACGAGGCCCGTCGTCGGAGGCTTGGATTGAGACCCGTCTTGGTGTGGCACGTGTGGGCTCCCGGTCTACTAGTTTCACATAGGTAAAGCACTAGCCATGCCAATATTTCTCCTGTGGTCTGGCTTAATCTTCGGTCATCATAGGCCACTTGTAACTAAAAAAAAACTCAATTGCAACTTACTTTCAACTCATAGTCATCAAGAATAACATGTAAATCCAACGGCCAGGCATTTTTTTTCTCAGTTACTACTCACTTGCACCTAGAAAAAATTCAGTTGCAATCCACTTGAGACTGCAAGAAAACTCAGTTGCAACCCACATGCAACTCGTAGTCATCACAAATCACGACGCAAGATAGAACGGTAATAACATTTTTTTAAATTGTAACCCACTTACAACTCAAAAAAAAACTCGGTTGCAACCCATTTGGGACTGGTAAAAAATCACTTGCAACACACTTGCAACTCAGAGCCATAGTGAATCACGACGCAAATCCAATGGTTGGAACAATTTTATTCAGTTGCAATTATACCTGGCCATGGATCGCGCCGGGCCGGGCTTCAGGTCGGGCCTAAAAAAGCCCGCGGTCAAAATCCTAGGCCCAGGCCCGGCCCGACTCGACCATCGGGTCTATATTTCAGGCCCAGGCCCGTTCCATGACTGCAAAATCCCGTCAAAATCCCGTCGGGCCTCGGGCCGAGCCTCTTTCTTAAAACGTCAATATGCAAAGCCCAGGCCCACGCGACCGTCGGGCCGAAATCTGAGGCCCAGGCCCTGGAATTTTGGGCCGGGCCGGGCTTCCCATGGCCAGGTATAGTTGCAATCCACTTGCAACTGGAAAAACTCAGTTGCAATCTAGCTACAACTGTAAAAACAGTAGCAACCCACTTACAACTGGATAAAACTCAGTTGCAACTCACTTGCAACCGGATAAAAGTCAGTTGCAAATCACTTGCAACCGGATAAAAGTCAATTGCAACCGGATAAAAGTCAGTTGCAACCCACTTGCAACCGGATAAAACTCAGTTACAACCTATTTGCAATCGGAAAAACTCAATTGCAACCCACTTGCAACTGTCATGCTAGTATGAATTATGATGCAAGCAAACGATTCATGATTACCTCTAACTTAATTCTCGGTCGACCGAAAGTTAAGAAAATCAAAAGTATAATTGCACAAGAGATGCCAAGGTGAAAGAGACAAAAACCTAGTTGAACCTAACATACAACTACAGTAAAATATATACACTTAGTTGCCTATGACATGGAACCGCAACAGCACAAGAAAAAGTCACATTTGCAAAAAAAATATGTATAACCAAAAAGACTACACATGCCGACATATGAAAAAGGAGCCCGTATGAATAATCGGCCGACCCAGGTCACAAACAAGCCTCACGAGACGGCGGAAGCTAGAAACAATACAAACGACAATAAAAAGGCAGCAGTTCGCGCAGAACTTGACGCCCTTACATTGGACGGCTATTGTGTTGACTTTTCCAGTCAACTTAGTATCCGTCAATAAAAAAAGACTAACGAAACAAATTTAACAGTTAAAATCAGGACTAAAAAAATATTAGAACCGTCACACTAAATCTACAAAAGAAAACAAACATGGGCAACGATTAACACAATCAAATGAAAAATATAGAGTCAAATTATGATACACATAGATAAAGTAATGGGAATGGAAAAATAAATGAGAAGAAAAGCAAAAAGGTACAAAGAAAAAGGAAAACAAATAAAGATGCAAAAGCCTTTTCGCTCGGCTCCACATATTTGACAAAGCTGCATACTGCGCAGCGACAAGGCCCATCCTGCTAGGAACAAACCACGCAAAAAAGTTGAACAAGAAAATAGAAAAGCCCATGTGTGAATGGGCCACTTTTACTGTGTCTTCCGTTTAGACGCGCAGGCACAATCGGGACACAGGCAACAAATCGAGACACAATCCAGTAAAAAAGCAAGCGCACGAATCTTGGTGCATCCGGATCCGATGGCTACAAAAGCGACTGAGATTTACCTAATTCTCTGGCAACTGAGAATTAGCAAATCCGTTATCTAAAGAAATCAACATTCAACATGAACCACTAACTAATCATTTTGTCAAAAAAAAGAACCACTAACTAATCAGAGGCAAACAAAACGTCAGTCGCAACTCGCAACGCGACGGTGCAAACGAAATCACTGTTCGTAGGATTCGTAGCCTACTGCTGATCTCGCATTGGCTTTCTCATTGAGATCTCGTAAGGTTGGCACGCCGCGAACGTCATTGTGCAAGAGGAATCGTGGCACGGGGCGGGCGCTTGCCGACGCACTGCAGGCCGCCGGCGCGAGGGCGGCAGATTGCACGGCCGTGCCGGACGTAGCTACCGGCAGATTTCACGGCGACAACGCGATGCCGGCGCTCGTATTTGTACGTCCTGCAGATGTCCCCACCTCTTGCGGCAAGAGTCTTGCCGCGCGGCCGCTCGCCTGAACAAGCAACGTCGACATGATCCCCACGGCTGGCGCCGCGACATCCAAAGGACGCAGGGCATCCGGCGTTGCGCGACGGCTACAAACCATGCCAGCAACTTCGCGGTACAGTCAAACGCGGCACTGACAGAATCCAACCGGCTAACTCGGTGCAAATTGTTCTTGACCCTGATAGGATTATCGAGACTTCACGAGAACAAGGATGGACTTAGATAATTCTCCATGCCACAAACTTAATGAGGACAGGTAAAAATCCAACAACACGTTTTAGAGCTAAAACACACCGGCAAACAATGAGAACAATGAAATCAACACCTAAACATGCATATCTAAACATGGATATACACGAATAAGCAGAACAAACTAAAACACTAGTAGCTGGATGAAGCACTTCCGGCGGCGGATTCCGGCCTGTCGACAATCCCGACGTGGGTGAGCAGCGCCCAGAGGAGCGTGATCAGCTCGCCTCCCCGGTCGACGGCCTGCAGGTGCCCTTTCATGTTGTACGACGGGGCCGCATATAGGAGCATCTCCGACCAAAACCCAGCCAGCAACTCCCACGCCGTCTCCTCGCCTCCGGTCGTCAGCTCCCCAAGCTGCTCTGCGAGCTTCGCGGCATCCTTGAGCACTTCATGATTCTGCCTCGCACCCAACAGCTCGATCAGCAGTCGGTACCCTGCTTCCGGCGGCATGGAAGACACCTCAGTGCCGCCGGCCGTGGCGAGGGCTCGCCTGGCCTCCTTCTTGACGTCCCTGTACAAGCCCTTGCTCCATGCATCATCATCTGGAAGCAGCTCAGGGCAGAAGGCCACCAAATAGGCGCAATAGCGCGACAGGTGAGTAGCGGTGGTCTTCTTGTCGAGAACAGAACAAGGAGGAATGTCATCATGTTGGTGGTGCGGGTGCTTCACCTCAAGGATGGTCGTGGCGATGTGCCACACAAGTATGGTGTCAGTTGTACCTTTGCCGGTTTTGCAGGCCCAGAGTAAGCTTTCTCCAATTTGGCTCCGGCGCAGGGACGTAATGCCTTTGCTTAGGCCTCCACTGCCTATACTTCTTATGGCGTTGATGACGCAAACCTTCACCGCCGATGGTACCTTGACATTATTCCTCTTCCATCCTAGCGAACGAAGGAGCCACCCAGGAAAAACAAGTTGATGAAGTTGCCTTGGTTGAAGCACTAACATCGAATTTTGTCCCATCCTGTCATTCCAATGCCTCATCAACCAGTTGCATCTGCATTGCAACAAATAGCGATCCCATTTGGGGAGGACAGGTGAAACCTGCAAGGAGGCACGATGCACATAGCGGCAGGTCAGGATTACTTTGGTCCAGCTAGAGCATATGTGCGAAGCAATATCCCTCGCCTCAGTAACCATGACAAACACAAGGAGTAACAGTACTGGTACTAGATCAAAATACAGACTTCCAAAATCTTTACTCATCTCGTCGTTAGTCAGCAGTCTGTGAGTACAACGGTAAAAGCAGGAAACTGTGGAGTCCATTTCTGGCAACTTGATAAAATATGCATCATGGATGATGTCCATTCCAGAATATATGCAGTAACCTATGCTCAAGACCGAGATAAGCATACTAAATGTGGTTAACCAGCTATCTGAATAGGAGATCGGCAGTGTTGAATCATAAAAATCATGAACAAAACAAAGCTCATTTGCAATCATCCTGAATGCCCTGCCATGTTCACCTTCTTTTAGCAAGACGCTTCTGGCAAATCTGAGGGTCTCCGTAGATATAACATCGTCGGTCAGTTTGTACCTCGCAAATCGACACCTTAGCAACTTAAACAGTGCAAATGACAAGCATATATCTTTCAGACGTTGTTGCATTGGCATCAGAAACATGTTGTCTAACTGCCAAACTCTGTCAAGGGTCACCAGCCCACCTTGTTGAAGTGCCTCCAAGTTATTTCTGAACATGTAACCATGAGGTTGCCTCTCTAGGCACTTGGGTTGGACCTCCCCCCTTATCCCCTTCTACAGTGAGATAAGGCGACTTTTGGGCGACCGCGCGTTCTCAGGCTCACCGCCGGCGATTCGCCGGATTCCCCGCCCTCCGGCGGCCGCTTCGGCGGCGGGAGGACGGGGAATCCACGGATCCCGCTATGTGAATAGCTTAGGTGTGCGTCGTGGTGTGGCAGCCGGTGGCGCTGGGGTGGAAGTGGTGGCGCCGGAGTGCTTTTGGTGGCGGTGGTCTTCCCCTCCGTCGGTGCGGCTCCGTGGGAGTTTCGCCGCGGATCTGCCGTCCAGCCCTTGTTCGAGGCTCCCCGGATTCTTCGAGAGGGCTCCCCCTTCGCCGGAGACCGAGAGAAGGCGGATCCGGCGGTTGACCTTTGAAGGAGCGGTTGCAGATGGCCAGGTTGGTGTTGTTGTTCTTCGTGCAGGATGGAGGTGCTTCGGCACCGAGGGGCGTCGCCTTCCCAGTCGCGTAGGGGGCCTCCCAGTCCAAGGTTTTGGAGGTTTAGCGGCGGGTTTCGCCGGCGCAACGTCCAGCTCGAAGACGACGATGCCAGAGCTCAGGAGGACCTCGTTGTATTTTTTATGTTTTCTGGGCTTTTCTGTAAGAAGTCTGGCTGCTGTAATTGTGACCTCCTCGCAAAAAAAAATGAGGTTGCCTCTCTACTTGTCGGTCGTCCTCACCCATAACTACGAGTGGTGGAGGAGGCGCCCCCCCCCCCCCCCCCCCCCCCCCACCGTGGGTGACTCGCCATGCTGATCGCTCTCTTCTCGTAGCTGTTGCATATATCCAATAATAAGACGAGGACTGCGTCCAATTGCAAAGGATTTCCGGGCCTTTAGAAATGCATAAATTTTTAATACCATCTTAGCATGAATAAGAACAAAAGGTGTGAATCTCAGATAATTAATTAAGAGGATTAAGAGGTCCCTGGAACAAAGGAATAACCAGGTAAACAATCCAAATTCCTTTAAGAAGAAGCTCGAAAGGGGGGCGTATTGTTCGATCTTCTCTATCATCAGCAGCAACTGTAGGGCTTGCATTGATGGCGGAAATCAAAACAAGGCTGGTGGATACCATTACCAGGTACGGGTGATTCAAATACACGCTGCACTGCGCTGTCAATTCATCAACCGATACGCCATCACCCCGAACAGTGCTGCTAAACCCAACACCAGTGGACCCAGTTGCAGAGAGGAGATAAGATATGACGGGTGCGAACAAGGTGGTGGCCCCGAGCAAGAAAAATCCGGTGAAGCCATAGTGGCGATAACGGTGGCCAAAGGCGCCTATTCCGACAATGACTCCAGCAATGACGGCGTTGACGACCAGCATCACGTCCACTGGCCACAGCTGCCCTGTAACCATCTCGGAGAATTTATTCATTATTTCGTCGGGGCATGTCCTCGAACATGGGAACATTGCTTCATATGTGCAGCACGAGCAATGAGTCTTGGAGATGGTAGAATTTTTGTCCATGAGCACTGACGGTCAAGTTTATGACATCAGTATGCATCGCAAGAAGAAAAAAAGGGTTACAAACACAGGTCTAAACTGTACACGGAAACAAATCCGATAATGAAAGCAAACTGCAGACACGAATGCAAATAGAAATGACGATATAGCGGCACATGCGGCCCAGAAAACAAAATGTAAAACATCAAAACAGTAGGCCACTGAGTGTGCCGCTTTCTACTAAGGCGATTAAATATAGCTAGTGAAGTCAGCGAAGAAATGCACCTCGTTGTATGTCGTAGGGGCTATCGATCGAGCGAGACGTTGAATATGCACCGCCTGCCTGGTCTTGTTTGATTATTGTTTGCGGCCTGCAAAGTATGGAGATCGCATGGAACGGGTAATATATACTCGTACAAGAGATGCTTATCTTTATATTATGATTAGAGTAATCCGTACTCCTTTTTCTTTGGAATATTGTTCTTTACTTTATCCTCGTCTTTTTCTTTTTTGCAAATATACCATGATCTTTGCTTGTGCGAATCTCCAGGTCGCTGTAGGTAGTCTCATACCACCCAGCCCAGCTGCAAAGTAATTGAGTACAGTTAAGATCACTAATTAAATTCAGCAAAATACGATTAGAGACAAAACATGACCTGACCACATCGGTTGCTTTTATAGAAGATGGTACTAGGGGCGATTGAGTGGAGAAGTGGATCCCTGGATATGGAACGCCTGGTCTTTGTTTGATTACTGTTTGCGGTCTGCAGAGCATGGAGGGCATGGAACTAGTAGCAAGTACTCCCCCGTTTCTAAATATAATACTTTCTAACTTTTTTTTTGACTCTGTCGGGATTGGTTACTAAATGAGTGAATCAACACACTAAAACATGTTTACATACGTACGAATCAGTACAAAATAAAAAAGGATAGAAAGTCTTATATGGAATGGAGGGAGTAATTAACAGGTACATTAACGATGTAGCCCCACACAGCCAGTCAGATATGTTTATATGTTTATATAATTTATTTTCTTTCTTCTGGAATATGTTGCTTTCGTTTATCCTTATCTTCTTCTTTTTGTAAATACGATAGTAGCTTCCCCGTTATCTTTTCTTTGTCCCAAAGTAGGTCCTTTTCGAATGGTTCCCTTCAGATCTTTAATACGTACGTATGAATATGATTGTCATCAGTGGCTAACATGTTCTTTGCTTGTGCGAATCTCCTGGCCAGCTATCCATGCCGGCCGCTTTTACAGAAGAAAAAATCAGGGCATCAGGTGGACGTAACTACAGGCCCTTTAGTTTGGATTTTTATTTTCGAGTAACCTCTCGAAAGGATGGCAGGGCGTTCGGCAGGTATGTAACCTTTCGAGTAACCGTCACTATAGAGGGGACCGAGGCCGCTGCCTCGACGTACCACCACCGTCCGGGGTCGCCTCCCCGGCATCCGCCTCCCCCGACCACAGAACCAACCTGCCCGACCGCTGCGAAACCGACGCACCGCGAGGGCCAAGAGCTCCAAGGCGACGCCTCCAACAAGGAAGTGACGTGTCCGTCACCATCGCCCGCTCCGAGGGAGCTTAGGTTTTCACTCGGAGATCTTGAAGCCATTTGCGTCGGTCAGGATCAGAGCTCCACGATGACGCAAATAAAAAGGGAAACGACGCCCGAAGGTGCCGCCGTCATCGGCACCGACCGGAGTCGTTGCGAGGCTTTCGCCCGGAGCACGATCTGCCCGTGAAGCGCCGGGAGCAGCGAGACAAACACACGGGCACTGTTGCCGACCGCCAGACCCTCGCTCCTGCGCCGGAGCCGAACCATGACACCTCCTGCCATGGCGGGCGCCGCGCACCTCCTGCTGACCTGGGGCCGCCGTCCTAGCATGCTCGACGTGCCTCTCCAATGGCGCAGCCGCGCTCTCCCCTGCTCGAGCGCATCCTCGGCCCGCTCGGCCCGCCCCGGCCCAGATCGAGCCTGGGCCGCGACCATCTTCCCAGCAGCGGAGCCTCCGCGCCGCCGCGCCCCGCGCTCCTTCCGCGGCGCCGCACGCCATGGCCGCAGTGCCGCCGGCCGCACCCGCCGAGACGCGCCGCCAAGTGGCCTCCAATCGCCGCCGTCTACTGCAAGGAGAGAAAGCTAGGAGAGCAGTTCCTCGCCGCCGCCGTCTGCCGCCTAGGGTTGTGCCTGGCCAGCATCCTCCGGTCGGCGGCGAGGGGGGGGGGGGGGGGGGTGGAGGAGGAGGAGGGTGGCGGCGGCAGGGGACCTAGGGTTCCGCCTGTGCCGCCTCTCCTGGAGACGACGCGGGGGCGTGAAGAGGATTTGGAATGCTTTTACCTCATTTTTTTAGTTTGGATTTTTACTTTCTTTCCACAGGAAAAAAAGCTGGGCAAACCAATCAAAGGGGTTGGCTGTGCGGTGGGCTTATCCAAACGCAGCTTTGTTTCCTTCATACGAGAAAAAGCACGATTTGAGGTGCTTCCTGAGCTTCCCCGCTAGTCTTCCGAAGGGACATGGAGGTTTGGACATTTCGTTGTTGTTTATTACACGAAAACTGTCACCCGTGAGGGAAACCGAAAATCAGCCCAGCATACCCTCAACCCGAGCATCTTTTCTTTTTTCCCTGCCCACTCGAGCGAGCGGACGGGAAAGGGTTCCCTCGCGCGTCGCACCACCCCACGCCGCCACACCACCGCGCCGCCCCCCGTCGGCGGCTGCTCCTTCTCGCCGTCGCCCCCTTCCGGCTACTGCACCTCCAGCCTCTGACGCTCCCGTTCCCGTCGTCCTTGACTCGCTCAGTCCGAGCCGTCCTCGTCAGACCTTGGCGTCGACCGAGCTCGTCGTTCTAGACGGTCGTCGATCGAGCTCGGGAAGCCCTGTCGCACCGCGACACCACCCCGCCTCCATCCAGCAAGGTGAGGAAGATTTCAGTCGACCCCTACCCATTTTCTCTATTATTTCCCCCGATTCGAATCTGTGATTCGATTAGTACTCGTGTGTTGCATCGAATCCAATATTTATACACTGTGTTGCTTGATCTATTTGGTGCCTGTTAGTGGTAGATGGAATGGCTAGCTGTCAGTGCATGAATATTTGATGCATGTTAGTGTTAGATGGATATGTTGGCTGTTATTGCATAATTATTTGGTGATGTTTAGATGCTTCCTGTTAGTACAAAATTCATATAGTAATTGTGTAGTTTTTTGTGTGTTATAGTTGTTGTTAATTTGCAATGGAGAAGGCTGTTTGGGATACACACTACACTCGTGCCTTTTGCGTCATTTGTATGGAAGAAGTCAATGCCAACAATAGAGATGGAGGTTGTTTGAGTAAGAAGGTGAAAGGACATGTGTCCACTAATCTTGTTTTGGTGTTTGATCACAATACTTGGAATATTTAACCTTCCGCTAAGTGCTTACAGGAAATATTAAGTTAAAGTGTTAAAGGTTGCAAGATAATATCTCTATGTGCAAAAAGGAGAAAGAGAAGCATGCAAAAAGATGAAGACTGTTGTCTCTGGGTCGGCCGGCCTGGCCGGCCTGGCTCCCACTCAAGGCCGGGGGCCTCGGGTGCCCTGCCGGCCTCCATGTTCCATGCCGGCCTAGGCCGGACCCAAGGCCGGGCGCGTCTGGCATCTGGCCGGCCTCGACCGCGCTAGGCCGGGCCAAGCCGGCCTCCTTGAAGACCAAGGCCGGGTGCCTCGGATGGGTGGCCGACCTCACATAACTCTTCAACGGGCAGAATTCCTGCGGGGGTATAAATACCCCCACCTTCTTCAACCTCAAGCTAGCTCGCCCAAAATATCTTGTCCCCCATTGTTGCAAGCTCAAATCTCATAGATCTCCCAATCCCTCCACCCAAACTCATCGATCATTGGAGGATTGAAGGAGAAGGCCCGGATCTACATCTTCACCAAGCCGATTTACTTTTCCCCCTCATTCACTTGAGGGACCATTTGCTAGGGTTTCCATTGGGAAAACCTAGCCCTTTATTGTACTCACTTATTGTTCTTGTGACAGATTGTAGCCGTTCGGGAGCCCCCAATCCAGTTGTGGGTTGTGCCCCGGATTGTTGTTGTAAAGGCTCCGGACTCCGCCTTGAAGGTTTCTGATAGTTGAAGGTGAACTAAACCTTTGTGGTGCGGTTCATCAGAGAAGAAGGTGAAGCTTGTTGTGGCTATTGAGCAAACCTTTGTGGTGGCTCACACCTCTCCAACGAGACGTACTCCCCTAAAAAGGAGGAACTCGGGAATACATCCTTGTCTCCGCGTGCTTTCACTTCGGTTACCTCTATCCTTGTTTACCGCCTTTACCTTGTGTATCTTGCTTAGTTGCTAGCTTGTCATATAGGTAAATTCACCGTAGTTACATATCTAGAGAATTTACCTTTTGTGTCAAGCCTAATTTGAAAAAGAACTAAAATTTGAAGTAGCACCTATTCACCCCCCCCCCCCCCCCAAGGTGTCATACGATCCTTTTAGAAGGGGTACAAGAATCTTGAGGATAAATTTGCCCAAAAAGGGACAAAAGGTTAACAAAGAAGCAATTCAAGAACAAATGGGATGCTTTAAAAAAAGATTACACCGGTTGGATGGAGTTGCAAACTGCAACCGGGCTAGGTTGGGATCCGGAAACAAGAACAATGGATGCAGATAATGATTGGTGGAAGACTCGCCTAGCTTAAGTTATATATTTATCTTGTGTCTTATCTTTTTTATTGTGTTGATGATAATAGTTGTCTAATTTATTTGTTGTGTTTCATTTGCAGTACCGTCCTGATCATGTGAAGTTCATAAATGGACCACCCGCCAACTTGACACAACTTGATGTCATGTTTAGGAAGGCTCGTGTCACCGGAGAATCGTCGGCCATCCCGGGAGAAGAGGAAAGAGGAGAGGACAAGGAAGTTGCAATTCAGTTGGATGATGACGAAGATGCTTCCAAAAAAAACACCATTGGGGAAGCGCCTCAAGTTTGGTGGTGGAGAGAAGGAAAAATAGAGCCCCTTTTTCAAGGTGTACAGCAATGCATTGAACTCGCTAGTCTCAAAGGCTGATGTTGGAAGTTCTTGTGGCAAGGATGATGTTGTCTCAGATTCACATTTGTGGTTGCTGGATGGCCAGGTTCGGTACATGATAATCGCATTCTGCAAGACAGCATGGAGAAGTATCCACTTGAGTCCCAACCCCTCTTGATGGTAATACCCTTTTTTCCTTATTCACATGAGTTACATATGCATTATTGTTCTCATATTTCATAATTTCTTCTCGCGTGCGTAGGTACATACTATCTTGTTGATTCTGGTTGTCCAAACAATACGTACCATATTCCGGATTTCCGTCGAGAAGGGCCACCAACGAAGAAGGAAGAAATTTTCAACCATGCCCACTCATCGTTGCGAAATTGCATCGAGCGCATATTTGGGATTTTGAAAAATAAGTGGCGCATTTTGAAGGGCATCCCTCATTTCGACTTGGTTACATAGAAGAGAATTATCATTGCTTGTTGTGTGCTTCACAATTTTATTAGAGACTCCAACTTGCGCGATAAACAGTTTGATCGATGTGACCCAGATGAGAATTACATTCCCAAGGTCCAAAGGCAAGCAATTACCATGCCCAGTGATCATGTGTTGGGTGAACTACACACAAGAGGCATGAACGTAACACGTGACGACATTGCCAACACGTTGTTCATTTCTAGACAACGTTAGAACTAATTGTGTTAACTAGTATAATGTAGTGGAAATGTATTTTGGACAACTATATATCCATGATGGTTATGTAATGACAATTGTATGGATATGAAGTTCGACTTGAATTTTAGATGCATATGTTATTTATTACACGTGAAGCAGCAACAGTACAAATTTTCATGAATTTAATGGTGTTTCAGACAATTTCACGGTTTACAGTCAGAAAGCCAGCTAGATTGCCGAAAACTTCCACTCAGAAAAGCAGCTTTTCCTGCACAGCAGTTTTCCCCTGCACATCACCACGGCCAGAGACCAAACAAAAAAAAGGCCCTACGACTGGGTGCATGGGCGGTCCCTCGACGGCTTCACGGCGATGCCATGCCAATGCACACAGGTACTGGAGCTCCCTCGTAAGAAGGGTGGTCACTGACTGACTGGTCACCGCCGTCTTCTACCCGGTAGGTAGCCTGACGAGAACAGGGCGCCGGGTGCGCGCGTGGACAGTGGAGCACCACTACCGGCACGAGGAGACCACCTTCATTCATCGAGGAGTCCAGGAAGCCGTTGTTGCATAATATACGTTCACTCTCCACTGCGCCGGTGGGGCTTTGGGCCTAAGATGATCTCTCGTATTTTCTCGCTGCTCTCCACTGCAAG
This sequence comes from Poa pratensis, assembly GCA_947311845.1. Lineage (NCBI taxonomy): Eukaryota > Viridiplantae > Streptophyta > Magnoliopsida > Poales > Poaceae > Poa > Poa pratensis. Next base: position 14,318,627 of record CAMZMU010000020.1, on the reverse strand, counting down.
CACGAGGGTGTTAGTAAATGGCAGTCCTGGTGATCGCATTTGGCATGCTCGCGGTCTTCGGCAAGGAGACCCCGTCTCACCAACCCTCTTCATCATCTTTATGGACATCCTCAACGCTGTGTTCTGTAAGGCAGAAGAAAGGGGGATATTTCAGAGTTTGCATCGATGGGGGGTCAAGCATAGATTATCTATCTTTGCAGATGATGTGGCCATGTTTATCAGGCCAAATATAGAAGAAGTTCAGGCTGCGGGTGCTCTGCTGAACCTCTTTGGACAAAGCTCAGGACTACATTGTAATCTGTCAAAGTGTGCCATTGCCCCAATTGCGTGCTCTAACATCGATTTGCAGACAGAAACTGCTACCTTTCCCTGCCAACTGGTTGATTTTCCATGCAAGTATCTTGGCATTCCCCTCTCCCTGAAGAAATTGCGCAAGGCTGAGCTGCAGATCTTGATTGAAAAAATCGCAAGGAAACTCTCCACTTGGCGCACTCTAATGCTTTCACAAAGCGGGAGGCTGATTTTGGTACAGACAGTCCTCTCGGCTATTGCTGTCTACCATATGCTCTCGTTGGATATTCCTCCTTGGGTCCTGAAGCAAATCAATAAGATATGTAGATCCTTTTTCTGGCATGGATCCGAAGATGCGGCAGGGGGACAATGTCTAGTAGCCTGGGAGCAGGTCTGCAAACCAAAAGCCCTTGGTGGACTGGGCATTCACAACCTGAAGTTTCTCAATGCTGCCTTGAGAATGAGGTGGAGGTGGCTGGAGCGAGCTGGACCGGCACGATCTTGGGCAGGCTTACAGTTCACCCTCTCCTCGGAGGCTGAGGATATGTTTCAGACTGCATGCCATTGCGCCGTAGGAAATGGCAACAGAACTAAATTCTGGACTGACAGATGGCTTCATAGGCAGAGTCCTGCAAAGATTGCACCTGCCCTCTTTGAGTTTGTCCGAGGCCAAGGGGCAAAATCAAGATCTGTTGCTGATGCTATGCTAGAACAACAGTGGATCAAAGACATCAGAGGGGAATTTTCAGTTCAGGCCATAATCGAATTCATAAACCTTTGGAACCTGCTTCAAGCACAGCCACCTCTATCCGAGGCTGAAGACTCCTTCACCTGGCGTTTGACTGCGAATGGTGCTTATTCGCCCTCCTCTGCTTACCTGGCATACTTCCATGGCACTACCGAGCCTGACTATGCCAAGCCCTTATGGAAAAACCATGCGCCACTAAAGGAAAAATTATTCTGCTAGCTTGCCCTTCGCAATCGCTGCTGGACTGCGGATAGAAGACAAAGACGAGGTCTGGACCATCTGGACAGGTGCACACTCTGTGATCAAGTTCTAGAAAACATCGACCACCTACTTGTTCAATGCCCATTCTCTAGGTGCTTCTGGTTCATTCTGTGCAAGGACCTGGGAGTAGTGGACATTGTTCCCCAGCCACAAGAAACTGTTAGAGGATGGTGGAGCTCTCTCTGCAACCGACAACCAGCTAAGAATCGGAAGGAAATTATGACACTTGCAGTGGCCGGCATGAGACGCATCTGGCTTGAGCGTAATGCCCGCACCTTCGAACAGAAAAGCATGACCATGCAGCAAATTGTCTCGCTGACGAAAGAGGAGCTCCTGCTGTGGGACTTGGCAAAGAAGAAGAAAGAAGCGAGTCGCAGAATAGTGGGTCGTAGTGAGGAGTAAAACTAGACGTGTGAGTCTGTGTGTGTGGTGGGCCTACGGGCATGTTGTAATACCAAACCCCTTGCTAAATCTTAATAAAAAAGACACGCAACCTTTGGTTGCCTGTTCTTGAAAAAAATATACGTTCACTCTCTCTAAGAGAGAGCGCATGTTTTAGTTGAGATCCGGTGCTCCCTAGAACTATAATCAGATCTGCATACTATTATCCTCAGTACAAAAATCTCCATTTCTGCAAAGCCTTAAAGACATATCAAAGCTAGCCGTAGCAGAGCGAACAGGTCACGCGTATATACATGGCCCTGACACCACCATCTCTCCAAGTTTAGCGGAACTCGAAACAGAAACAATATTTGATTGCATCGTAGAGTGCTGACAGCGAGAAGGGCTGTACTTCTCTCCCAACATAAGAAAAAAGGACAAGGAAAGAAAAAGGAACCATGGACACCGTTTACAATCCATATACCAGATGCTTCAACTTTATACATGCAGATGCGGCACCACGAGTGACTGTACTCTTATGTATCGGCTCACAAGGCAGTGCCAGCCTAATGCATTTCAATCTCCTGCACCGGAATCGCAGTGTGGTCGGAGCGCCGCGTATCGGATGTGCCAGATGAGCTTGCAATCTCAGCTTTGCACAGAGGACAAAGGGCATTGATCTTGAGCCATTTATCGACGCATTCCTTGTGGAAACAGTGTGTGCAGGGAAGCTCACGAAGCTCTTCATTGTGTGCATACTTGGCGAGGCAGATGCAGCAAACCTGCAAATGTAATGAACAGTAGGTCAGCAAGTACCCGCAACGTGCACCTTCTGTTTTGCTGCCAAAAGCAAGTACAGGATATATAATCGGGAACAGCAGTATCATACAGCATCTTCGGCAGAAAGCGCTCGCTCCTTGTCAGTTCCTGCAGCCACTACGCCTCCATCTTGGCCTTCAGCTTCGTTCCCTGAACCGTGGCGGCGTTTCTTGGTTTTGAATTTATAAGTCGGCAAAGTATTGATGGATTCTGAGGTGGCCCCTCTTGTATTGTTTGTGTCTTCTCTAAAACCCATAACAGATATAATGCAGGGGAGACAGCAGCATATCATTGCGCAGAGGATGAAAGGCATGGCATAGCCAATGCAACTGAAGGTGAGGAACACGATGCATAACCTGGTAGGAAACAAAGTGAGCAGGAGGATAAAGAAACAAAGATCACATACAACAAGTAATATAGGTACTTACCTGTACAAGTTTGGAGCATCAACAGCAGAAGAACGCCCACCGAATATCCACACGTTTCCTACGACGAACCACACAGCAAAGAAACAATCCAAAGCCATCTTGAAGTGGTCAAAAAGCGCATTAATCCTGCAAACAACAAGGTGCATCCATCATTTATAAATTGGTACTCTGTCCCATCCATAACAGAACAGCAGAACTACAGACTTGTAGTTCTATAGTATTCATCAAAACTATAGGCAGGCACAAACCAGCTCACATATACCCTAATCTAGCTAAGAACAGCGTCTAGTAATATTTTTGCGGTCAAACAACGAAAAGAACAGCCGTAAATGTGATGCAGAACTCCCATTTGTGAGCTGGTAGAGAGGGATTTTCATATAAGCTATCTTGATTTCACATAAAAGCAACAACCGTATCTAGGATTACTTATGCAACAGACACAAACAATGTACCTTGGGTTAGCCAGAACTGCATTTCGTGCAGCAGTCCTTCGCCGCTCCGATACACTTGCAGGAGTGGGCTCAGTCGAGTTGTTCTGCGAGGATCCTTGAAGTGAATGTGCTTGCTCATCCTGACCATTCACGATATTACGGTGTATATAGCGCCAATAGAGATGAGGCAAAGTGGCAAAACAACCAACTGTGTAACCAATGACCCACTCGAACAGTGGAGCTTGTGGATGTTCCTTCCTTGACAGAGCTAACACAACAATGGCAGCAACAATTTGGCTCACATTAACGATTACTTCAATTGAAATCCATAGTCCAGAGTTCAAAGGGCTTCTATGCCGCCGACCATAGTTATCACTTCTCCTAGTACCTGAAGTGTTCCCTGCATGAGGAGGACCAACTGCTGATGGTGGCTGTAAGGCAGATGCTACCGCTCTAGTTGAAGGCCTGTCCAAATGATTCAAATCTTCATGGTTCTCTCTCCCAACAGTGTGCGGTACCGAGACAGAAGGACCGTTATCCCTTGGAATATCAATTACGTGTTCGTGACCACTTACACCTGCTGTCTGTTCCATCCCAGATTGCTTAACAGTATGACCCTGAAGTCTGAGTAATATGATAAGCTTAGCTCTTCAGTATTCAGAAGAAACACAGGGAAGCAAGCTGACACATTTCCATGACCTGCCAGCTGTGCTCCTTTCTAGATTTAGGATTTTTGTGCACGCTTCAACAGACAATCCCAGGGTTCAAACAAGTCTTGTTGATGAGATTATCAATGATAGTTATCCTGCAATAGTAATTGGAAAAATACATTAGTGTGTCAACATTGGCACACATGACAAAATAATAACTATCTTCAAACATAATGGAACCAAACAGCTACAAAATCCTTATTAGATCACAGTAGAGGATTAAAACAACACAACTCTAGAAATGTTACTAAGTGAAAACTGATAAATGAACTTTGTCCCTTTCGGGTCATATTATCAACAAGATTTTAGAGCTGCATCGATTAACAATAACGAAATAAAAATTTGGGTTACTTCAGCAGGGGTAAATGCAGAAACTATGACACAGAATACATTGAATGAGCAACAGTCAAGTTAATTGAAGAAAAATTGAAGAACCAACAGCAATAAAACAACAATAGCATAATTCGCGACATATACACATTTCCATGTAAAAACAGCTCATAGGATTATATGAGATATATCTCTCCAAAGCTATGCATGTAAAACAAGTGTTTATGAGTTATGAGGAACATCAGAGCATGATACTGGCAAAGGGGATTGGGCAGAAGCATGGAACATGATGTCTCTTGCAATGGAAGATAGGGATGCGAACCAAGGATGAGTGTGTCTAGAGTGGCATGATCTAGACGTAATGAAGACGTGCATATGGTTGAAGTGGTCGAGGCATTGAGCGCCAAAGCTCATCCTAGCCTAACCCATTTCAGTAACAGCCTAACAGATGAGCCCCAAGTTCTAGTTTGCAACACCAAATTTAGAACTTGCCACTGAATAGATTGTGATTTCTTTCTAGCTTGAGTAGTAACCAAGTATGCAGTTCCAATGCCAAGTTGTCAATTCCTACTTCTAATCATTTTCATTGGGATGAAGGATAACAAAAGTAAGCAGGTGAGAAGCTTTGCATGAAGAAACAAATCGTCCATGTAATGACTCCTGACGTCGCAGAACATAAAAGTTGCCATTATAGGCATCAGAGTGAAGCTATGTGGGTAGCTTATCACAAGTTCACGGTGAAAATGGAATACAAGTTCCTATTTCACCTGATTAAGTTTTATTTTGATCCTCAAGAACCAGGTTAATGCGCAACAACGTCAAACTCAAAATAAGGGAAATAAATATCGAATTGGCAATACAGTAGCAGATTGCAGCTGGTAGTGGACCCCTACTCCACTGCCAACACATTAATTCAATCATGTAGCGATAAGGTCCAATCCATCATGAAATGGACATTAGCGAGTTACAAAGGATAAGTTGGGCCATATAATAACATGATTCAAGACCATCGGACAAACAAGCTAAGGATACTAACGACCAAGCGCCTATGATCAAATTTAGAAGAAGTGAAGTAATCAGCGAATCAAATTCACATAACCCACTGGAGCATGAATCAACCTAGGCATCACAGCACTAGCAGATATAAACCCTTAATATTAATGCATAAATGGTACACATGAAACCGGCACATGAAAAAGCTGTCTGAAAAGGTAACCACTGATCGATCCAATAATAGCCAGAACAACAGGAAGTACTTCGCCCTATTATCAACTCCACACTGCCCCCGTCCCACATGATATTGCAACATTACCGGAAATCACGACGAACAACATCACACGGACCGTACTGCATTGGCAGCAAAACGACGAAATCAAAGAATAGTCGCAGATCCGCCGAATCGAGAACGCGTCAACACAAAAATAACCTCCGATTCGACAAACAAGTCCTCCGATCCGCACAAACAAATCGGGCGCGAGAGAGGATTAAGGGCGGAGATCATTACCAAGGCCTTCGAGCAGCGCCGCGGAGGGTAGATCGACGGCCCGGCAGCTGGCGTCCCTCTATGCGCGACTCCGGCGAGCTGAATGGCGCCGGCGTGAGAGCAGCAGGCCGAGGAGGCGACGCCGGGTCACCTGAAGAGGCTAGCGGCGGTGAGAGGAAGGACACGGGAAACGTGAAGGCGGTTATGAGAGAGACGACGAGGTGGAGGAGGCGCGTGTGCGAAGAAGGGGAAAGGGGGAGTGTCAACCCTAACCTCTGTGCTCACTGCAAGTCAGCTCGCTCGGTGCGTGAGGGTGGGCGGCAGAATCCGGCGACCCGACGGCTCGGTGAGTGCCGCTGTGCCGGGTGACTGCGGGCGGCGGCGATCGGGCGGCAGCGGGGAGTGGGCTCCCGGTGGCGTCGGTGGTGGCGTGGGCGGAGACGGGGAGGGGTTGGTGGCGAGGGTCTTAACCCATCTCGGATTGGGGAATAGGTGGGATGACGACGATGTCTTCGGCGCCCCGCAAAGCAAGTACAGCGAGTGGGCCGAAGGAGGACGGAGCCACGGGTGACGGAGAGGCGTCTGGGCCTCGCTTTTACTGGAAATGGTATAGCCAAGGCCCGCGGGCCGCTAGAGGACAGAAAAGGGGCTGAACGGACCCGGCACGGCGTAAATCGAGGGCGTCCGGTTGCCGGAAATGCTCTACGTGGAGTCGAAGACGCGTACAGATGCCGCCACCCCCGAGAGAAGACGCGTTTACTGACGCTACAAAATTTGGAAGGCTTGATACCGTTTGCAGTCTGATTGTGAAGGTTCGTATGCATTTCTCCTTTTTCAGGACAGCACGAGAATCCACGCCTTTTTTTATATAGATTTTTTTATAGACTGGTTGGTGATTGGGAACGAATCACCACAGCTAAGTTTTTAAAGAAGTGGACGTTTACTAGGACTGACGGGAACATTGTCTACGACTTGTTGAAATAGCACTACAAGTAAATTATGTTCTGTAGTATGAAAACGACACACCGCCAATAATATGAAGTTAGGCTGCTCACAATGGAGAGTAACTTAGACTAGTAACATACACATGTTACTACACCTTCATAGTCTTTACTATTAAATGGGAGTTGGTCGTTGGTGTAACCGAGCGAACCATCTGCCTCCGCTTCGCACGCCCCCGTTGCGGTCTGCCTTGCCCGCTCGCTCGCTCCGGAAAAAAAAGGCCACGACTTACCCTAACCTCTCATCCCGACCTCCTCTCATGGAACGCTAGCACAGAGTCACGCCGCCGCTTTCTCCTCCAGTCTCGCCCCCCGTTGCAAGTGAAACGTTTTGGTTCGGTGCTTCCATGGAAAGGAAAATAATCCCCAATCCTTCCCCGAGTCTCCATTGACGCAATCTGACGGATGACCTTCTCCAGTTCTCGCCGAGCTCCACCGGACGAACTACTACACCAACCGGAGTGCCTCTTCACCTGGACTAGGTCCTCCTCCACGCAGTTGGCCGCGCCGCCGCCGACCGGCCCCCGGCCTTCGCCGTCGACCTGCCCGCCCAGATCGACGATCTCCACCGGACGAACTACTCCACCAACGTTGGAAGGAGGAGGGGCGGGAGCAGCACGGCTGCCACATGGAAGGAGGAGACGGATGGGCTCGAGGAGGACCGGTACGGGGATGCTGGGCCGCCCATCCCCAGCAGCAGCGGCTACGCGCCGGCGAGTAAGGTAGCAGCCTCGCCTCCAGTACCGCTGGCAGTATCGTGGAGGACGACGCAACCACTCCACCCCCACGCTCCCGGCTCAAGGACTGAGTTCTCTCTTCGTTACACTGCAGACACACACTATTGTTGTAATGTTATCTGTCTTTTTGCTTAACACATTTTCCATTCGTGTAGCTGTCTGCTCGCTCACATTGTGAGATTATCCAGTAGCGTGTACTTTTGGTACTGATGCATAGTCATAATTTTCACGCCTACTGATATCCTGGTGGCATAAGTTATGTTTGTCTGCACCGTAGCTGCTACTCCTAGAGTTATAGCCATGTGCCAATTCTGAATGTGCTCCTTTATGCACGGGGATGATGCTTCAGCTTCATGGAGAAAGTGGAAAAATCATTTTGCAATCTTGAGAAATTCCGGCAAGCCAATTTGCTATAAGTAGAAAGATCAGTCATTCAACAGGATCGAGTTTACCAGGCATGATGCACTTTCTTAAGCAAAACCATGACATTGCATTTTACTTCGTCTTCCACAAGTTAGCTGTATTCTCTGCTACATTGCACAAGTTAGCCGGATTCTCTTTTCTACTGAGGCCTGAATAATTGGACACCGAGGCCTGAGGGAGTTGTCTTTGCTTGAGAAGAGTGGCCGTTTATTTTACCTCACACAAGATGATTGATTCATAATTAAGATGGTGAAGAAATCATGTCAAAGTAATCTCTTGTTCATGCCATTTTAGTATTTCCTATGTGATCTCTCCTTTAATTTGCTAGAAACTTCCCTTGGTCCAAAACGCTCTGACTGCGGGTTTGAAAAACATGATGATTGATTTATTGTTTATGCTAACCCTCTCCCACAATGTCTCCTTCTGGAGTTCTTCATCGACATGCGTAGAGGCCGAGCGAAGTAAGCTTCCCTCAGATATTAGCTATTTTGTGTTCTGATTGGGTGTGCTTGCCATCTACCTGTTCGTTGCAATGCTCACAATAGCTGGAGCTGTAGATTCATTGATGTCTATGAGATGTAGAGAGTAGGGTGATGTATATTAATTTATTGCGTGTGATTTTTTCCTGGATATATGCTGCAAAGAGTAGTTTGGCATCAGTCACTTGAAGGATGGGTCTAGCTAATATTTCAAACTTTATGATTGACCGAGCTACATGTGAAAATATTTGGTAGCCATGCAGGTATGTTCCCATAGTCTCTATGCTAGAGTGGTTATTAAATAGAAAAATCTTTATTAATTTTTTACTGTTTAATGTTTCTGAACTCTGAAACCCGGTGAGTTTATGAGCCTTCTTGCTTACTTTTAAAATCTCAATGATCTGCAGCAACAAGTTCTATCCGCAAGGAAACATAGACATTTTAAAGGATCAAGTGTTTGGTTTTGAGGTTTGACACATTTTTCATGACCAGCCACGAGCCTTATGAGGTGAGTACCTAAGATGACATGCCTTACATTGAGGTGCATACATGAGATTTTAATTACTAATTTCGACTGAAATCTTAATGCCATGTACGATCTTTGTTTACTAGATGTGTATGTAAAGTTTCATTTATACTCTGACACCTGGTGAGACAAGTATTGTTAGGATAAATAAATCAAATACTCTTGCAAAATATGAATAAGTTGGTCTGTTAAACTGAATGCATATGATTTCTATGCTGGCTCAGAATAAATATTTCTTGTTTACTACCTTCACTTGGTTACATAAGGGTGTTTTTTTACTGCCTTCACTTGTTTGCATAAGGGTCAAATACTATTCAAGGGGAATTGGCGCAGTGTGCCTTTTGTTTACTGGATGTGTTTATAAAGTTTCATATACTCCAAAACCTGGCGAGACAAGTATTGGTAGGATAAATAATCAAATGCTCTTGCAAAATATAAATAAGTTGTTATGCTAAACTGGCTGCATATGATTTCTATGCTGGGCCCAGAATAAATAAGGGTGTTTTTACTACCTTCACTTGTTTGCATATGGGTCGAATACTATTCAAAGGGGACCTTGCGCGGTGTGCCAGCCGAAAGTTTTGAGAAGATCAAAACTAGACTAGAGGTAATAGAATACTCGAAAAACCGATCCTTCTGAATAGTATAAATTTGTGTCAATATGTGAATGTTCTGACCCGTGTGCCGCTCCTGGTCCTCAAAAAACAAATTTTGCTATGAGTTTAGGGTTTTTCTTCTCATCAATCCAGAGGATGAGATGCCAGTTGCAGTAGTTGTAATTTTGGTTCTATATGTGCAGGGCTTTTTAGACGCGTTCAGACACGTACAGAGATAATCACATGGGATTCGTCTCTTGTACAACTGGGTAAATTGACGAATAATGCCGGTATGAGTCAGTGACATGACCTAGGCAAGGACGACTCCAAGTCTATTGTGTTCATGGAAAGGAAAATAATTGATAGGACCGTAGCAACGCACGGGCATTCACCTAGTGGGGTGTAACATGGGTGCAGTGTCATATTTATTAGGGTGCACACTCATCTTGCGTTGAAATGTGTGATGTTACGGTAACATGCTATGTTACCACAACCATCTCTCTCCTCATTAATTACCCGTCACATCAGATTTTTTGCATACGTGGCATTGATGTTACTGCTCATATTACTCCCACTATGACTAGTCTTAATCGTACCCATGGGGTTACTGGTTCTCTTCGAGTTCGTGCCGATCTCTAATTACATCTTGTCACGTCTCCTCCCCTCCATGTGGTCTACTCTCTGCCGACTTAAAATTAGGCTTCGGCTACTTGTCCGGTTTGTGACCTCTCGACGATTGAATTCAGAGTTCATTCGGAAAGTCGTTCGGAACGAGTCCTAGTGATGGCGTGGAGGAGACCGGCGCCGGAGAGGCGATGTGTAATATCCCAGCATTTAGGAGTTAACGAAGGGTAGAAATAGGAATTTGTGCATCTGCATGCATGTATTTGAAAAATCCGAATAAATTTTTCGCAAAATAAAACCTATGTTGGAATCAAGTTAAGCCTTAGATGTTAGTGTTGTGCAACTATAGAATGAAACTAGATAAATTTTAACATGACCTTTATGTGTTTTGCTTGTATTGAGATTTGAATTTCAAATTCAAATTGAATTCAAATAAATTGCAATAAGTAAATAAAACAACCAAATAATGATTGAAATAATTTAAAACATCAAAACTATTTATTACAATTTATGAAATCAAATCCATACAATATCTTTATAAATTATGAGCTATAGACAAAGAAAAATTTACTTTATTGATATAATTACAGAATTACATTGTCTTGTACAAATGTTTATAAAGGAAAAGTAAAAATTACAAAATGACTTCTAAAAAACTAAATCTTGTATTTCTTCTTCTTTTTATCCTTCATCTTCTTCCTGTTGATCTTCTTCTGATTATTATAAACCTGCAAAACAAAAACATTGACAAGGTAAAACTAAAACAGAGGGTTAGTGTTAGATTATTACCCTCAGAATAACAGTGAGTTGCACTGTTAATATCATCATAGGGTTAAAGGTTAATCAAGATTAGTATCTGTTCTTATTTGGCTAATCTAGCCTCAGCACAGCATCATGGGCTAAAACAGCAACAAAATCCACTTGGCTAGTGAAAAGAATGGAAAAATCTGAAGATAACTCAAACCCACACGATGCCCAGTTCACTGAACTGAAACAAGCAACCAAGCAGCTCAGTCATTCATGCAAATCACTGTGCTGTTGATGCATGTAAAATGCATACATGAACTTTGCACTTTAATTGCTTATATTCCAATCATATTTGCATCATATAAGGGTTATATCAATGTTTTATCATGATTTTGGAAATATCTCAATGATTTTCTATTTTTATGGAATTAACCCTCACAGGCAGAAAACCCCGTTTTCTTATTTTAATGTTTCAGGGACCCAAACGTCAACGAAATCACCTGGAAATTTACGGGCGTCAATATTTGGAAGGAAGAAGACCTGTGGGCGAAGGAAGCGAACAAACGGAGGTCCGAGGACCAAACGGGATGGCCCACGCGGCCAGGTACTGTGGCCGCGTGGGGCCCACCCGTTTGGCCCTCGTGGCTCCGTTGCCGTCGATCTTCGCTCCACCGACATCGTCTTGACCTAAAAACGCCTATAAAAAAGGTCCCCCGACGTTCTCTGGAAGGAGCGCCGCACAAACACAGAAACACCGAAACGGAGATCAGGAGCTGCAGATTGGAGGGGGAAAACTCCGGCGGGGCGCTGCAGGCGTGGTCTCCATCTTCTCCATCGACTTCTCCACCGTCTCCATGATGAAGAGGGAGTAGTCCACCTCTGGACTATGGTTTGTGGAAGTAACTTATGTATCTCTCCTCTCTTGAGCTTCACTAATTAGCACCGTATGAGCTGCTGAACATGATTACGGTCACCGTTGTAATACCTTTGTGGTGGATCTTTATGAGTTAATATATGTTTGAGATTGCAATGTTTGTTTCAGTTATGAGTATAGATGCATATTATGTACCCCGTTCTTGTCTACTTGTTTTGATCAAGCATGTTTATGAGAGCGTGTGTGGGGGAACGTGTGCATTAGTTGGAGTAACGGGGGGTGGCTAGTGAAGTGAACGTGAGAGAAAGTTCTGCGATCCACTTTGGTATCTTTACCTTACTTTGTTACCTCACTAGGGATAAACTAAAATACCATGCTACCGGGGATGTGTGCGTGACCATTGCCACTACTCCATGACTAGATCTAGCATGTTCTTATTTTCACTTCATGTCATGATACTTAATGCTATACTCTGAGTTATTTTAATTACTGAGGTGTTATGATTTAGTTCGCATCTTGGTGGAGTATAAGAGAGGTTAATAACCAAAAGATCTCTATGTTAGGACGTGATGCCCATATATCTAAGTAACTTGTTATCAAACCCTGTGTTGCAATCTCATATGTTAACTGTGTGTGTTCCATTGTCTACCACTTTATAAAGAGAGAGTGCATTTGTGAAACCATGAACCCCAGTCCATTTTTAATCATAAGAAACACCTTTCCAACACCATATACCACTTTTCTATTTTCAGCCATCATTAAATCCGAAAATACAAAAATACTTTTCATCTTGCATACATCATTCAAAAACCCAAAAATATCATTTATCATTGCATCCACCATCATTGCATATTTATTTCTTGTTTGCATTGCATAACTATCCTGATATCATTCTTACACCTTGTGCTTGACAACCACAGGTGAGGTTGAGGACCAAAACATCTAACCTTGTTTTGTAGGTAACCAAAAGAAGGATAAGAAGATAAATCTACCACTTCAGATTCCCCGAGAGTTCGATATTAAACCCTCGAGTCACCCCTCGTGGGGAAAACTGTCTTCCACTTACTATACACTCTGCACTTGGAGTCTCAACCTAATCCCGTTTATTTGTGCAGGCATCAAGACTTGCTCTTCGGGATCATCAAGACGTTTTCTGGCGCCGTTGCCGGGGAATCGTAGCTGAGAGATTTATCCAAGGATGTGCATCATCGCATTCATCTCACAACAAAGTCAACGTCACCAACTTGTGCTAACACCTAAGCTTGGGGAGGTTGCACCTACGTGAGCACCATCTTATCCATCTTTACTTACAAAGCAATTTATTTGTTTTGTTAGTGTCATTGCATATCATATCATATTTATTTCAGTTTTGCATAAAAAATTAAAAATACCAAAAAAACTTGCTAAAATGGGAGAAAGAACTAAGCTGTGTGACTACACAAACACTCCTAATGATCAATTTATCACGAGAGCTATTGCCACACCTGAGATAAAAACTGATAGTTATAGAGTGAGTTATGGTTTATTACACTCGATAACTAGGAAACAATTTGGTGGTAAAGGATGGGAAGATGGTCTTGAGCATCTTAATATTTTTACCGGCATTTGTGTGGCACAAAACTTTAAGGAACCTGATAGCGTGATGTCAAAATTATTCCCTTTTTCGCTAAAGGGAGAGGCAAAAGAGTGGGTGTATTCACTACCTCTTGCTATAGCTAAAACTTGGAGAAAACTAGAAAAGGTTCCTTAGAAAATATTATCCCATTTTTTGGGCACATAAACCGGTCAATTCTATCCATGTCAAGAAAAAGACTAGAAGTGGGGAAGCACCCCCTGTTAAGAAACAAGTTTGGGTTAAAAAGGAAAAGAATGTTGAGGAAGTTAAAATGCTTAATGAAGTCAAGGATCCTTTGCTTGACTTAGAAAATTGTAGCTTGCATGAATTAATATCTATCTTACAAAAATTTGCAAGTGATCCTTCCATCAACACTAACCAAGCAGGTTTTGGTTCTTATATTGCTAATCATGTCTTGAAAGAAAAGATTGCTAGGTACAACCAAGAGGCTATGATACCACCTAAGCTTGGGGATATGTGGATACCTAAGGTACTAGTAACTATTGGAAAAGAGACACACCATGCCATACTTGATCTAGGATCTAGTGTCTCTGTTTTATCTAAAGAACTATATGAAGTGCTTGAATTGAAAAATCTTGAAAAATGCTCTATTGAACTAGCACTTGCTGATGACTCTATTAAACATGCTTTGGGAAAAGTAAGTGATGTTATGGTAGAGTTACATATGACTTTTGTGCCTGTGGATTTTCTAATCATGGACATGGGGAATAAAACCTCTAGTCCTATTATTCTTGGAAGACCTTTTCTTCGTACCACAGGTGCTATCATTGATTCAAAGGAAGGGAATGTAAAGTTTCAGTTTCCACACAAGAAGTGCATGGAACACTTTCCAAGGAAGAGGGAACCACCAAAGTTCAAGCTCCCTCATGAGCTTCGTCCACAATAAAACAACAAGTAAGAAGCCTAGCTATATGGCTATAAAGAAAGCGCTTTGCGGGAGGCAACCCGGTTATTTTTGTGTGTGATTTTTCTTTGTGTCCTCTTGCTGTAACAAGAGATTTGTGTCTAGTTAGGTTCTGGAGTTTTAATAAAGTGCCAAGTTTTACCCTTTTTGGTTTGAAAAAGTTGCTTATAGCGTTCGGAGATTTTATTCCTGCACGAGTCAGTGCACGGTATGATTTTTAATTCTTATTCTGTAACTCCGAATGAGCTCATATTTGAACTGTAGTTGCAACTTTTCATCCTCTGTATGCATGAATTTTTCGGAATTTTTCGAGAAAGTTTGGTAGGGTAGAAAAATACGTTTTGCTGCTGCTGTTTTTCTGGACAGATTCTGTCCCATTTTGTTTGATGCATGCTTTGAGCTTTTAAGTTGAATCTTTTTGATCCAATTGAGTTTATGAGTAGGCATACAACATTATACACTTTCTGGACATGTCATATGAATTTTTGTTCAAGGATTATATGCAGCAAGGAACCTATTTGTTTATCACTATTAATGCACCCCACAGAAAAGAGATGGGAGAAACGGTGTTTTGAAGTTTTTTCACAGGGATTGGAGGAGATGCACCAAGAGCTATCCAAGGATGGTGAAGACCATAAGCTTGGGGATGTGAAGACAACCCCGCTGGACCTACACACTCTCGGTTTGCACACGTCCAACTTCTGTTTTTCGATCGAAACACTTTATCGCATAAACTTGGAGCGTCGTTTTTGTTTTTGTTTGAGTCTTGAGAGACCACCACACTATCAATTATATATGAGAGAGCTACTGGAAATATGGGTTGAAATATGTTGGATGCTTTTATAAGATTGGGAAAAGGGATGTTTGACTTGATTTTTAATGATACATATAGTTGCATGATTCATGAGCTTGTTTATGAGTAATAGTTTGCAAATTCTTTTTGTAGAGCTATCACTTATTCATGTTTTGGTGCTGATTGTTATTTACTTGGTTTAACATGGATTAGTTAGTTCTATGGACACTCATGCATGCATCTAGATGGTCAACTTTCTCCCTTTTGCTAGCCCAAAAACTCCAACAAGCAAAAACTTGTTTCCAACACCTTCAACCAAAGTTATTCCAGTGAGTCCACCATATCTACCTATTGGCTTTATGCTATTCCGAGTATGTTTAACATGTTGTTTGTGTTATCTTACCTCTGAATGAAAATGTTTATGTTATTGATTGCAATGGAAAAAATTGGTTATATAGCTCTCACGAACTTGATGCACAATGTTCTTTTATTTGCATAATAAAACTTGACCCATTGTGATTAAGATTATGATGTTTGTGGCTTGATGAATGTTTTGGGTTGGAAGTTAGCCCATATGTGCTGTCACATGGCAAGCTTTCAACACGCTCTTCATCTCATTTAGTTGATATCATGTGCTTTTGTCTATGGATGCTTATCATGTTGAAATAAATGTGGAAATAGAGTGAGTTTAAATGAGTTTGTGTAAATGGTTAGAGAGACGCCTGGGCCGCTAATCTAAGCCATGCATCATTCATGGTGGAAATTTACTTACATACTATGGTGAACCTTCTGTGATACACCTTGCAATAAAAAACTATTCCAAATGGTAAATAAAAAGGGTGTTGAGATTGTTCATTTTGTTTGTTTGTCTTGTCATTTTGATATGGGCTTGTTCCATATCTTGGGACAAGAGGTACCCCAGTTGACGCTCTTGATGATACTATTATGCTTACAATGATATTTAATTGAACTTGCTTTGTTTCCCAAGTTGAGTAACACATGGTGTAAGTACTTGTATTCAAGGGGCATGAGACATTCAACCCATTCTTTATCAAGCACACTACTCATATTTGCTTTCACTTTAACCTTAATCATTCAAGATGCTATGATAGGGGCAATGAGAGCTTGACACCAATGAATACCTTATTGCAATCATTAACTTAAGTAGAAGAGTTTGGAAGTTGGATGAAACTTATGCATGCTTTACCTCTACTCACATATACATCTTTCCAAAGTGTACACCTATCATATTCAGATTTTCATCTACACTCTATGACCATTGTAGGATGTTCTACTTATCATTATGCATACATGTGTTCCATATTACTTGCTACTATGTTACACTTTGTGAACTATCAATGAACATCCTTGTCTTGAATACTTGATATCACTTCATAAACTATTTGCATATTGCTACTCCTTTGAAGAATGAATCATTTGACTATATGTAGCAATAGTAATCATCTTTGATATCCATTGTTAAGTATTAAATTGCAAAGTCCATGTTAGTTTTATCATCTTCATACTCGAGGACGAGCATGGATTAAGCTTGGGGATGTTGATGCATGTAAAATGCATACATGAACTTTGCACTTTAATTGCTTATATTCCAATCATATTTGCATCATATAAGGGTTATATCAATGTTTTATCATGATTTTGGAATATTCATATTTCCTATTTTTATGGAATTAACCCTGCACAGGCAGAAAACCCGTTTTCTTATTTTAATGTTTCAGGGACCCAAACGTCAACGAAATCACCTGGAAATTTACGGGCGTCAATATTTGGAAGGAAGAAGACCTGTGGGCGAAGGAAGCGAACAAACGGAGGCCGAGGCCAAACGGGGGTGGCCCACGCGGCCAGGTACTGTGGCCGCGTGGGACCCACCCGTTTGGCCTCGTGGCTCCGTTGCCGTCGATCTTCGCTCCACCGACATCGTCTTGACCTAAAAACGCCTATAAAAAAGGTCCCCCGACGTTCTCTGGAAGGAGCGCCGCACAAACACAGAAACACCGAAACGGAGATCAGGAGCTGCAGATTGGAGGGGGAAAACTCCGGCGGGGCGCTGCCGGCGTGGTCTCCATCTTCTCCATCGACTTCTCCACCGTCTCCATGATGAAGAGGGAGTAGTCCACCTCTGGACTATGGGTTTGTGGAAGTAACTTATGTATCTCTCCTCTCTTGAGCTTCACTAATTAGCACCGTATGAGCTGCTGAACATGATTACGGTCACCGTTGTAATACCTTTGTGGTGGATCTTTATGAGTTAATATATGTTTGAGATTGCAATGTTTGTTTCAGTTATGAGTATAGATGCATATTATGTACCCCGTTCTTGTCTACTTGTTTTGATCAAGCATGTTTATGAGAGCGTGTGTGGGGGAACGTGTGCATTAGTTGGAGTAACGGGGGGTGGCTAGTGCAGTGAACGTGAGAGAAAGTTCTGCGATCCACTTTGGTATCTTTACCTTACTTTGTTACCTCACTAGGGATAAACTAAAATACCATGCTACCGGGGATGTGGGCGTGACCATTGCCACTACTCCATGACTAGATCTAGCATGTTCTTATTTTCACTTCATGTCATGATACTTAATGCTATACTCTGAGTTATCTTAATTACTGAGGTGTTATGATTTAGTTCGCATCTTGGTGGAGTATAAGAGAGGTTAATAACCAAAAGATCTCTATGTTAGGACGTGATGCCCATATATCTAAGTAACTTGTTATCAAACCCTGTGTTGCAATCTCATATGTTAACTGTGTGTTTCCATTGTCTACCACTTTATAAAGAGAGAGTGCATTTGTGAAACCATGAACCCCAGTCCATTTTTAATCATAAGAAACACCTTTCCAACACCATATACCACTTTTCTATTTTCAGCCATCATTAAATCCGAAAATACAAAAATACTTTTCATCTTGCATACATCATTCAAAAACCCAAAAATATCATTTATCATTGCATCCACCATCATTGCATATTTATTTCTTGTTTGCATTGCATAACTATCCTGATATCATTCTTACACCTTGTGCTTGACAACCACAGGTGAGGTTGAGGACCAAAACATCTAACCTTGTTTTGTAGGTAACCAAAAGAAGGATAAGAAGATAAATCTACCACTTCAGATTCCCCGAGAGTTCGATATTAAACCCTCGAGTCACCCCTCGTGGGGAAAACTGTCTTCCACTTACTATACACTCTGCACTTGGAGTCTCAACCTAATCCCGTTTATTTGTGCAGGCATCAAGACTTGCTCTTCGGGATCATCAGCTGTCACCAGCACAGAGAACACAAGCCAGGGAAGGGGATAAGAGCTAGCACAGCCGTAGCAGCAAGCAAACCATCATTTTTCACCTTCAAGCTAGCACAGCTCGAGTTCTTCAAAGAACTGAACTCAGTCCACCACAAATCACTCACCTCAACTAGTAATCACCATTGGAACCTTGCCAAAAGCAAGAGCAAGATGGGATAGCTCAAGTTTGGAGCAAAGGAGCCAGAAGGGCAGGTTAGAAGCTCAAGGGAGCCATCTGGAGCTAGAGAAGCAAGTCAGCAAGATAAACGAGGAGGAGATCCACAAGATCAGTAGATCAAGCAACCAGAGGAGCCACAAGCAACACAGCAACACCACCATCACACCTGATAACAGGTCGATCCTTTATTTCTCTAGCAATATGATCTGCTAGATACACATGGGTGTGTTGGAGTGTTTTCCCTCAGTCTAGCATAGTGATGCTATGCTAAAATCATCACAGGGAGATAGTAAAATCAAGCAAGCATCAGTTCTTATTAAATCATGGCCTCAGCCTATGCATCATAGGCAGGGACATATTGCAAGAAAATGAGCAAAGGCATATAAGCAAACTTGCATGGTTTTGCACCTGTTGGTAGCATGGACCAGTATATGATTTGCTGGATACAAATTCCTCAAGAAAGAGCACCTCAAGCACAAATCATTTACTAGCCCTTTTGTTCATCAACAGAGGCACATGAAAGCATTAACAAAAGCAAGTTAAACCAGCTAGCTACTGTGTAACCCTTAGGGAGGCATCACAGCAAGCAAACCTCGTCTAAATCATGCTCAAATAACTTCAACATCACTGCTAGATCATGGAATGCATGTTCCAACTCAGTTATAAATTTTATCTATACAAATTCATATCACAATCATCAGAACACATCCTGTGTTCATCACAGGAGCAATAGAGCAGCATCACACCTAGCAATAGAAAACCTAAGATCACTACTAGCAGTTCACAACACAGAGCAGGGCACAAAGGCCAGGGGAGGAGGGTAGAAGAGAGGAGAGAAGTGAGGGCTTACCAGCGCCCATGGACGCAAGCTCCACGGCGACGGGGCAGTGCCCGTGTGGCCAGAGGAGAAGGGCCACGGGGAGAAGCACATCACACCAACAACACCACGGCGGCACAGGGGTCGCAACCCTGCACCCAGCCGTGGCGGAGCACCGGAGTAGCACAAACACGGCGGAGCCGCGCCATCACCGTAACCCTAGGCTCGAGATTGGGTCGCGCACGGCCGCGCCAGGCGGAGAAAAACAGATCGATGAGGAGGGGAAGATAGAGCGTCGACCGGCGCGTCGACTGCGCCACAGCATGGCGGCGGAGTCCACCGGAGTCGGCCGGAATCGCTCGGCGACGGCGAGGCGGAAGGGGATCGCCAGACGGGCTCGGGGAAGAGAGACGAAGGGGAAGGGTTAGAGTGTGGCTCGGTCGAATTGACCACGACCCGAGCCAGTCCTTGGTCTGGTTCAACCAAGTTTGACCAAGGGCATTTTGGTCATTTCATAAATCAAAAATTAATAAGAAAATAATTCCAAGAATATTTTAAATTGAATAAACTTTGAAAATCCATAACTATTCCATATTAAATCAGAAAAATACAAATAATATATCAAAATAATCAGAAAAATAAAATTTATCTATTGATATCATTTAAATGTGTGTTCAAGTACAATTGAATCACTCTAAAATTGAAACAACAACTTACTTATCATCTTGAATATGGAATCCATTTGAAATGCTATTTTGAATGCATTTCAAATCCATTTAAATCGCTTCACATGTTTAACTTCAAATATGGGAATATGTTCCATCATAACATTATAACCATTTTAGGACTCCATTTGTGAACATGTTTAAACTAATATTTTTAAGTGGTTTATTAAATTAATATTCTCCATAAGGAAAATAATTACTAAAGAATAATTCAATAATCTAAACTTACAAAATGATTATGCTATTATTATATAATCTCTAATGAATAATCCAAGTGTCTCTTATGTTATAAAGTGAATTCTCTATTTAATAAAATTTGATAACTTTTCTTGTTATCTTTAATAATTGAATCAGTTTTGTGTTATAATCTTATTCATTTCAATCCATATTCTAAAACTAAGAATTGTATTATAAAAAGAGGTTACCTTACTTATTTTCTTTTAAGTGTGATACTTAAATAAAAGATGAACTTATTAGTTATTGTTCTTAGTATTTGATAATACTTCATCATCTTTATAAAAGTGAAACACACTTAAGTTTTGAAGAACTAAGATTCCAAAATCACCAAGTAATCAAATCAAATTCCAAAATCTTGAACATTCACTAATCCCAACTTATTATCAACTTAAGCACAAATAGCATCACCTAATGGTGATAACAGAACCAAAGTTAAATTAATACGATGTTATCGTAGTATTGCTTAAGACGAAGCGCACCTAGTAAAGCTTGGGATATGGTTGGGGGTATTTTGCGATGCATTTCATTACTATGCATAATAGCATCTTGCCAGAGTTTTCTGTAGTCCTTATCGGGATTACGTTGTCTTTTTCAGAACTCGGGGTTTTGTCGCAAACCCTAGAACCCCGAAGGGTTTGAACTGCTATTTCTATCCAAGGCAAGTTCACTCTTGCTCATGTCCTACTTGATTATGTTTATCAAAGTAAATGCAAAATACTATGGTTTATCATTGCATGAAAAAAATAAAACCTATTTTCGAATGATGTGAATTGCTATATATATATATTGTTGGCTGGCAGATGGAACCATGGTATGATGTGGTTGGTGGAGGTTCCATTTGCACGGAAAAGTATTATCTAGGACTTAAGAACCAATGCCGTCAGTGTTCTTGCGCCGTAAATGAAGCGTTAACCATGAGACTTGGAATGGGACGGGAAAGTCATCTGTGATCTTTTCCCTTTCGCATGTCAACGGACTGCCAGTTCCGTAGGCTGTAGATCTTGCGGGACTACATGCACATGGGTGGGATCACTTAATTCCCACGGTTTCTGGGGTCTATGATGGATTGTAGGGTTGTCTGGAACGGTCTATCTGTATGGTATAGGGGAGGACTTTGGGTCCGGATCGGTCTACCATCAGATATAGGGGAGGACAGACCTACAAAAGGGTGGGCATGCGGGGTTGTTGGAGAAGCACGGCGAATGGCTTGGATCAACAATCGGGCCCCACACCATAGGAAGTGTGGACAGGAAAGTACGCCTGGTTGTGCAACATGATGTTGGTCTCTTATGGGTAAAGTAACGCACCTCTGCAGAGTGTAAAAAAGTGTGACATGTTACTCCATGTTCCGGGAAGGAGCTGCGAACGCTGCAGGAAAGGTGGCTCCATGAAGCCCTAGCACCTGTGAATGGATGACGGGCATAGTTTTCTGAAGATAAAATAAATCTTTTCCTAAAAATGTTTTACAAAGATATGCATGTTCATCTATGACCTTTTGGTATGGATGGTAGCTAGTGCATAAAACACCTTATTCATGTTATATGAACTTGCTGAGTAACGCTCGTGTTGCTCACCCGTTCCTCCGTTGATCCCCTGCTTAGATTATTGGTGACAGCTGAGGAAGGACAGGAATCCATAACGATGTTGGCGAGATCTTCGACAAGGAGTCAAATCAACCTGGTGGAGGCTGAAGGAGTCAACCTCTACTCTGCCGACGGATGAGTGGCGACAACAGTGCAACGGTGGACACCTCGACAACAATACCTATGGACAAGGCGACTATAATTGGGTGGAGGAGCACAACTCTAGGCACAGAGATTCCAGATGGATAGATAGGGCTGCGACAACAGCAGTAGAGGATTAGGAGTTAGAAGTAGAGCTGGTATCCAGCTTAGTGCTTCGACTTGAGTCTTTTGGGAGTTTCTTTTGCACGAGACCTACTTCTGTTTGTAAAGGAGATTCTCGAGATTTTGTATTGAATAGTGTTGTAATCCTATAGTGTTACCTTGGACCGACTATCTTTCTGTTGTACTACTCTGAAGGATGTAATATTTACGGAATGGTCCTTTCGTGAGTATTATGTCAACGACTTGTACACTACAACATGCAGTGGTGTGCTGGGTCACTACACGATGGCTCGCAAGAGCTTGCCGATGGAAGATGGTGAAATGAAGGCTAGTGTCGCCGGTCTGAGAGATGCATGCATTGATTCCATGTTCAATACACTAGAGATTGGAGAAGATGAATTCGATGACATGGTAATCGAGGAGGATGATGTCGAGATAGAGAAGAGCACTCTTGATTGGCCATGGCAAGGGTGCACAGCCATAACACCTTCCGTCATGAACACTTGCTTGCACCTACCAAATAACATTTGCACTCAACTCCTACTAACATTAGTTTCCTAATTTAAATTTGATTTCTTTTTAAAATGGTTGTCACTCGCAACACCAACACCTAATAAAAAATTCTAGTGGCTCTATATACAATAATTACAGGAAAAGCTATCTTATAGGATAAGGGAGTGGTGCTTTGATTCCCGGGTGTGTATGCATCCTTTATTTGGAATGGATTTTAAACTATTTTAAAATGTCAAAAAAATTGAAAACAAATGTTCGCTCATAGATTTTAACATCATATATCTTCACAAAGTCCATTCACGAAGAACCGACATTTTTTTTACTTGTGTAAAAAGAAAAAATTTGATGCTAAAATAAGACTTTTCACGAGACTTTTTTTTTCTTTATACACATGACATGAAAAAATCAGTTTTTCGTGACAGAATTTTGCGAACAAATATAATTCGAAGATGTATGCGTGGAATTTTATTTTAGAGTTTTTCAGCATTTCAATTTTTTTAAAATACTAGGTTTATATGCACGTGGGTGCCAAAGTGAATTTCATATAGGATAAGGGAATTTATGGGCCTGTATACCACATGCCAAGCCTGGTCGGGTGCGCTTAACACGGAAGCGATCCACTTCTCAGGCCAATCAATTTTAAGTCACGCAACTTCAACGGCCCAACTTCCTACTGCACCGACGGCGAGTGCGGATGAAGTCGGAAGAACACAAGCTCTCGCCACCGACGCATCCATTTAGGCATTTAGCTTTGTACAAAAAAAATTAGGCATTTAGCTCGATTTAACAGCAATTGCCAAATCAAACCTTACAAAAATCACGCGGCACGAACACACCATCATTTTGATCATGCATTCCTTCTGTGTTCGACGGCTGGTTCAGTGTATCATCGGCAGAAACACTTGTACTGTAGTCGACAGTATGTGCTTGTCAGCCATCAGACAGTGTGCTTGATCCGGCAAGCTGTAGCTGCAAAGGCAAACTGACAGGACAGATGATGCGTACTGTGCCGGGTGATCAAGCCAGCAACTTTTGCCGGATTCAAGATGATTTTGCTCACCTAGTCTCCAGTCATTTGGGGCATCGTGCGCTGCCCTTTCTTCGTTTCGTGGGTACGGTTCTCGTTGCTTTTGCCAACATGATGTGCCTATGAGGCGAGACAGCGGCAGTCTAGATTCGAGAGACATGTCTGTGATGACATATAGTCCGGTCGGATTTTTTTTGCTCGCTCGTGTTGGTGCCTGCTAGGTCAGGTTGCATAGCGGCGCCAGTACCCGGCCCGCTCTAGTCAAAATTAGGCATACCGCATCCTACGTGTAAGGTTTTTTGAACAGATTAATTTGTTTTAGACACCTTCACTGCTAGGGTAGTGTAGCTTGTTTATCACTTTGGCAATCATACAAGGCGAGTGAGGCAGAGTGCGAAGACACGATACTCACATATAAATATATTTTAACACTGGATAAGAAAAGTATATTATTGTACTTTATCATTGGGGAGAACTAACTACTTTGTGGTTTATATATGAGTGTAATAGAGAGTCAGAGCATGGTTTGCAGCTTGGCCGCTATAGTCGATGCGTTAGACTTGAAGTATAAATGTAATTTGATTACATTACGCTTCCGTAACCGACTAAACTCTTGTGTGAACTTCTTTTTCCCGAACATGGGGAAGACCTCGATACTACATTTACTTGGATTGGTGACGTTACGGATTACAGAGAGGACATCGAAAAAATGGAAAATACAGAGCAATTCTTGCTTTTTTTTAAATGTGTACCAATAAAAAAAATCCCTAAACCGAAATAGAAGATTACAATTTCGTCCCATCCTCCGCCAATATCAGCCATGGCCACCCACCTCGTCTCCTGGGGTAGCACCACTTCGGCGGAGCTGGAGTTGAACAGGCAACAGAGCCGAAGAGCCTCGCCGCCCACACAAAATAGGTTGTCGGAGGGAGACATTAATGGCGGTCATGCATCACGCGTGAGCACCGGGTCTCAGCCCGGCCTCCCCTCCTGTTCCCATTCCGACCGACTAAACAGATGGAGGGAACTGGGGTGTGGTTGCAATGACAACTTTCGACGGGGCCGAGGAAGGGGAGAAGAGAAAAGCCTCGAATACGAGTTGAGTGAGTTTCTTGGATACGTGCAATTTCACACATGAATATCTCCTGAAATACGAGTGTCACATAACGCACATATGTCGCTAGTATAGCCTCATGTTCCAAATAAATTTGCGACCTTTGGTGCCGTAATACATCTCTGTCGCCCGAAAACCCTCGTGCTTACTGCAGCCATCTTTCACGGCGTCAGCATCAGCTTGTTGGGAAAACTGGGCAGACCAATTAACCCTTAATGGAGATTAGCACACTCTTAACGTGATCTGAAAATACGCAGCGGAATAAATGTAAACTTCGGCACCACTGATGTACTAACTCACGGATCGTTGCTCGTGTCGGATGGAAACATGCATCAAACATATATGGAGCAGACATGACACTTTTATCTCGCAATCAGGGTAGACAGTGTCTGTCCTCAGAAGAGAAGCTCGCACTCAACCACAGACAGTGTCTATGGTGGGTAGAGAACTCTCAGAACAGCAGAACAGCAGCAAAAATCAACACACAGGGACACCAACCCTTTTTACGTGGAAAACCTCTCAAGGTGAGAGGAAAAACCACGGGTCGAAGGCACCCAAATCTTCTTCCACTATTATCAGGGGGGATACAACAGGTTCTTCTCTAGAGAGCACTAGAGGATCTCATACATCAAGATTTGGGGCACAAGAGATGGGGATTGGAACAATCTCACCAAAGATGGTGGAATCACAGCTTGAAGGAGACAAGGTAGTGGATTTGAACGTCACAACCTTGTGGGCAGGGCCCGTGCTTGATCTAAGCTTCTTCCTTCAACTTCTTCTTCTTCCCTTCTCTCTTGGTTTTCTTCTCCAATGTAGGCTATCCTGGATTTTCGTCACTCCTCATGGTGGAGGATGGTTGGGAGGCTTATCTTCCCCCATCCATCATGTGCAATGTCCAAAATGACCCTTGGTCATAACCCTAATGGGTCTTGGGCTTCTGCACCTGTTTGGGCCGCCTGAAAGGCTTCAAATGGTCATCTCCTCACAGCCCACATGAGGAGGATACCCAACAAATCTCCCTCTCCAACTCATGTGGGGAGTATCGCCATGCCCGCTACTTTGCAGCATACAAGTAGCTTCTCACTTGGCAATGTCTTGGTCATCATATCCGAGCCATTCTTGTCGGTATGGATCTTCTCAAGATGCACCATCTTGGAATTCACAACATCTCGAATCCAATGATATCTCACATCAATGTGCTTGGTTCGAGAGTGCAAGCTTGAATTCTTGGCAAGGTAGATAGAACTCTGGCTATCACAAAACAGACCGTATTTCTCTTGCTTCATTCCCAACTCCTGCAAGAAGTTCTTCATCCACAACACTTCCTTGCAAGCATCAACCGCTGCGATGTACTCAGCATCTGTGGTTGACAGGGACACGCATTTCTGCAATCTTGATTGCCATGACACTGCTCCCCCTGCATAAGTCATCAGGTATCCGAAGTAGACTTTCTAGAATCTGCATCACCAGCATAATCTGCATCTGTATAGGCTTGCAATAAAGGATCACCGCTTCAAAAGCATAAGCACAATCTAGAAGTACCTTTGAGATACCTGAGAATCCACTTCACTGCATTCCAGTGAGCTTCACCTGGATTTGTCATGAACCGGCTAACAACTCCAACTGCATAGGCAATATCAGGCCTAGTGCACACCATGGCATACATCAAACTGCCCACGCAGATTGGTACGGTACTTTACTCATCTCATCTTTCTCCTTCTTGCTGCTAGGACATTGTTCTGAAGTCGGTTTGTGATGGCCTGCAAGTGGAGAGGTAACAGACTTTGCGTCTTTCATATTGAACCTTTCAAGTACCTTCTCAATGTATCTTTCCTGTGAGAGCCAAAGCAGCTTCTTTGATCTATCACGGGAAATCTTCATGCCAAGTATTTGTTTAGCTGGTCCTAAATCCTTCATGGCAAATGATTTACTCAATGCCTTCTTGAGGAGAGCAATCCTCTTTGTGCCATTTCCAACAATCAGCATGTCATCGACATATAGCAAGAGAATAATGAAGTCACCCTCGGCGTACCTCTTCGTAAACACACAATGATCAGGTTGTGCTTTACGGTATCCAAGCTCAGTCATGAATGACTCGAACTTCTTGTACCACTACCGAGGAGCTTGCTTCAAGCCATACAAGCTCTTCTTCAATCTGCACACTTGGTGCTCCTTGCCTGCAACCATGAATCCTTCTGGCTGCTCCATGTATATCTCCTCCTCTAGGTCACCATGCAAGAATGTTGTCTTCACATCAAGTTGTTCAATCCAAGTCCATGGAGGCAGCCATGCCAAGCACAACTCGGATCGAAGACATCTTGACCACTAGAGAGAATATTTCATCGAAGTCAATTCCCTTCTTCTGACTGAAACCTTTCACAACCAATCTTGCCTTGTATCTTGGATGTGAGCTATTTTCTTCAGTCTTCACTCTGTACACCCACTTGTTCTTGAGTGCTTTCTTGCCCTTCGGCAGAGACACCAAATCAAAGGTATCATTCTCATACAGGGATTTCATCTCGTCCTGCATGGCTTCTGACCATTCATTCTTGTGCTCGTCAGACAGTGCCTCCTCATAGCATGAGGGCTCACCTGCATCAGTCATCAACACATATTTATGTGGTGGATACTTGCTGGAAGGTACACGGTCTCTCCCAGTTCTCCTCAACTGCTGCACTGGTGGTGGGGAATCAGGTGGATTATCATCACCGTGACTCTCATCATCATCATCATCAGATGGTTGTTCATGTCCCTGACTTGTACTGCCTTGATCAGTTGCATCATCATCTTCAACATCACCATCATCATCATCTCCCCATGATTGTCATGGACTAGGGGAGGGTTCACTGGATCTAGGACAACCTGAGGTGTGGTAGTCTTCGGCTTCTCCGGTTTACCAATATCTTTGATCGTTTCATCTTCAATGAACACCACATTTCGGCTGCGCACAGTCTTCTTCTTGACTGGATCCCACAATCTGTATCCAAACTCATCGGTTGGACTGTTGAGATAGATGCACTGCTTTGTCTTGCTATCAAGCTTGGCTCTCTCATCCCTCGGGATGTGCACAAATGCCTTGCACCCAAAGACCTTCAGATTCTTGTATGATACATCCTTCCCTGACCAAACTCTCTGAGGAATATCACCTGCAAGAGGAACTGAGGGGGACAGGTTTAGTATATGCATAGCATGAATCAAAGCTTCAGCCCAAAAACAGTTAGGTAACTTTGCATGAGAGAGCATAGCTGTGACCCTCTCCGTGAGAGTCCTGTTCATCCTCTCTGCAAGTCCATTGAGCTGAGGTGTCTTTGGTGTAGCCTTCTCAAGCCTGATGCCGTACTTTCTGCAATACCTTTCAAAGGGACCTCGGTATTCACCACCATTGTCTGATCTGACGCACTTCAATTTCCTGCCAGTTTCTCTCTCAACCTTGGCATGGAATTCCTTGAAGACGCCGAGCACCTGCCACTTGTTTCTCAACACATAGAGAAATATCTTTCTGGAGTGGTCATCAATGAATGTCACAAAGTATAATGCTCCACCGAGAGATTTTTCGGTCATGGAGCAAACATCAGTATGCACAATATCAAGAACATTCTCCGCACGTCTTGGCGGTGTGTACGAAATGCAACCCTATGTTGTTTGCCAGCAAAACAATGTTCACAAGGTTTCAAGGTTATACCTTTCAACTCAGGGAGGAACTCCATGCGAGCAAGAGCATGCATGCCCTTCTCACTCATATGCCCAAGCCTCTTGTGCCACAACTCAGCCGAAGTGTCATTCTCGGTGACGTTCAACATCTCATTGCATAGCTTGGTTTTAGTCACATAGAGGTTACCTTGCTTGCTTCCTCGAGCCACAATCAAAGAGCCTTTGGTGAGCTTCCATTTTCCATCACCAAAATAACTGCCATGGCGAATGTCATCAAGCTTTCCCACTGACAACAGATTCAACCGAATATCGGGAACATGCCTCACATCATCGAGCACCAAACTGCAACTTGTGGAAGTCTCAATGCATATAGTGCCCTTGCCAACAATGGTTGACGAACCGCTGTTTCCCATCCTCACTTGGCCGGTAAAACCGCTGGTGTAGGATGTGAAATACTCCTTGTGTGATGTAATGTGGAAGGACGCACCTGAATCCACAACCCAACTCATGGCATCATCACGAACAGCACTATAGCATTCTTCATCTTCAATGACTAGATAGTCTTCACCTTCTTCACATTCTGCAATTTGGCGGCACCATTCTCTGCCTTTTGCTCGTTCTTGTTTGCAACTTTTCCCTCTGCAAGATCTTTCTTGTATTTCCTGCATTCGCTCTTTATGTGATTCAGCTTGCCACAGTAAAAGCAAGTAACATCTTTTCTATGTTTTGACTTTGATCTCCCCCTGGATTTATCTTTGCCTTGCTGAAATCTGGCATGGCCACGGTTTTCATTCTTCCCATGGGATTCAGCCACATACGCATCAGAAGAAGTGGCATCGCCCTTTTCCTTCTTTCTGACTTCTTCATTCAGCATGCTATTCTTCACCATCTCCAAATTCAGCTTCCCATCCGGAGCTGAATTGCTAATGGACGCAACAAGCGTGTTCCAACTGTCGGGCATGGAACTCAGTAGCAACAATGCTTGCACCTCATCCTCGAAGTTGATCTTCATGGCTGAAAGTTGGTTTATATGGCACTGGAAAACATTCAAGTGTTCAATCACACTGCTGCTATCTCGGTACTCAAGTTTTGCAAGTCTCTTGATAACCGAGGTCTTGTTCATAGCTGTTTTCCTCTCATACATTGACTCTAACTTCTGCCACATCTCATACGCATTTGTGTCATTTGCAACATGGTGGAATATATTCTGGTTGATGTACAATCGAATCATACCTACTGCCTTTCGGTTCAACACTCTCCAATCTTCATCCGTGACACCGGTCGGTATCTTATCTTTCACAATTGGCTCATACAAATCCTTACAGTAAAGCATGTCTTCCATCATGGGCTTCCATAATGAGAAATTGGAAGAATCAAGCTTTATCATGCCACTTGTAGTGGCGCCTTCTTCCAAAGCCATTGCGAACATCAACCTCTGAGCAACCTTATGCTCTGATACCACTCTGTTGGGAAAACTGGGCAGACCAATTAACCCTTAATGGAGATTAGCACACTCTTAACGTGATCTGAAAATACGCAGCGAATAAATGTAAACTTCAGCACCACTGATGTACTAACTCACGGATCATTGTTCGTGTCGGACGGAAACATGCATCAAACATATATGCAGCAAACAGGACACTTCTATCTCGCACTCAGGGGTAGACAGTGTTTGTTCTCAGAAGAGAAGCTCGCACTCAACCACAGACAGTGTCTATGGTGGGTAGAGAACTCTCTGAATAGTAGAACAACAGCAGAAATCAACACACAGGGACACCAATCCTTTTTACGTGGAAAACCTCTCAAGGTGAGGAAAAACCACAGGCCGAATCTTCTTCCACTATTATCAAGGTGGGATACAACAGGTTCTTCTCTAGAGAGCACTAGAGGATCTCATACATCAAGATTTGGGGCACAAGAGATGGGGATTGGAACAATCTCACAAAAGATGGTGGAATCACAGATTGAAGGAGACAAGGTAGTGGATTTGAACGTCACAACCTTGTGGAGGGCCCGTGCTTGATCCAAGCTTCTTTCTTCAACTTCTTCTTCTTCCCTTTCTCTCTTGGTTTTCTTCTCCAATGGAGGCTATCCTGGATTTTCGTCACTCCTCTTGGTGGAGGCTGGTTGGGATGCTTATCTTCCCCCATCCATCATGTGCAATGTCCAAAATGACCCTTGGTCATAACCCTAATGGGTCTTGGGCTTCTGCACCTGTTTAGGCTGCCTGAGGGCTCATTTGGTAGCAACGGAAAAGCCCGGGATCCCGGCCTTTTCCCCGGGTGAAAAGACCACGGGCGAATCTGGCCTGGGGAGCCCCACGAGTCCATTTGGCGCTGCGCGAGGGGAGGGAAATTGGGCCCTTTGCGGCCTTTCCCCGGGTGAGATTCCCCCTAGTCGTGAGGCCGGGGAGGGATTCCGCTCGCTCTCTCGCTCTCGCTCGCTAGGAGGCGGCGCTCTTCTCGCTCGCTCTCGCCTTCCTCCGGCGACGGGACGCCTTCCTCTGGCGATCAGGAGCGAGCGCGCCCTCCCGACCGCTACCTCTCCCCTCTCCGGCCGTGTCCTCCATCCCGATATCTGCTACAACTCGACCTTGTACTCCGGCTGAAAGGACAAGGATGTCGCCTAGAGGGGGGTGAATAGGCGATTAAAACTTTTCCGGTTTAGGCTTGATAATTGCGGAATAAAACTAGGTGTTTAAATTAACAAGCCAACAATCTAAATATAATAGGCTCACCTATGTGCACCAACAACTTATGCTAAGCAAGACAAGCAACAAGGTGATAGCAATATAGAATACTTCAAGCACGAAGGCTATCACAATGTAAAGTGCATAAGTAAAGAGCTCGGGTATAGAAATAACCGAGGCACGCGGAGACGAGGATGTATTCCCGAGTTCCTCCTTTTTAGGGTAGTACGTCTCGTTGGAGAGGTGTGAGCCACCACAACAGGTTGGTCTCAACGCCACAAAGGATTCACCTTCTTCTCCGATGAACCGTACCACAAAAGGTTTGGTCCACCTTCCACTATCGGAATCCTTCGAGGCGGAATCCAGAGCCTTTACAACAACAATCTGGGGCACAACCCACAACTGGATTGGGGGCTCCCGAACGGCTACAAGTGACCACAAAAGGTCTCAACCACCACAAGGCGTCTAGGGTCCAAAGACCCAAGAGTAACAAGCTCACAAACTTTCAACTTCCACGAATCCTCGTGGAGAGAGCAAACCAATGCACAAAAGCAAAGGCAAGAACACAAGAAGTGCTCAAGTCCTTCACTCCCAAATCCCACCAAAAGCAACTAAGGCTTATGGGGGGAGAAGAGAGGAAGAACAAAGAAGAACTCAACAAATGGAACTCTAAGATCTAGATCAAGAGACTTCTCCTCACTTAGAGGAGAGATGGATTGGTGGAAATGTAGATCTAGATCTTCTCTCTCTTTTCCATCTAATTTGAGGCAAGAATCATGGAGGAATAGAGAGAAATCAAAGCTTCAAGAGGTCAACAATGGTGGGGAATTTCGTGCGTAGAAGCTTGTTAGCTGGAGGTAGGTGGAGGGGTATTTATAACCCTCCACGAAATATGACCGTTGCAGCAAACTTCAGACCGGAGACTCCGGCCAGAGTGACCGGAGACTCCGGCCTGCACCGGAGATTCCGGCAAGATTCCGGCCTGGGTCCAGGGGCCGAACCACCTTGAGGCTTGGAGCAGCTTAGACCGGAGTCTTTTGGTCTCCGCCCTTCCTCCAGTAACTTTCCGGTAACACTCCGGACAGGGTCCAGGGAGTGAACCAACTTGAGCCTCTTCGACTGAATCCCCTGAGTCCGGAGACTCCGGTTGGGGCACACCGGAGACTCCGGCCTACAAAACCAGCAAAACTGCAAACCCAATAACTTTTGCAAGAAAACTCCAAATGGGATGAAACCAATTTTGTTGGAAATAATAAGAACCATAAATAAATAAAAGTCACCACCCATGGGAAGGTGTGGAACTTTCCTCAAGGATAAACCGATAATATTTCCAACATGAAATCTCAACAAGTTTTTCATCCGGACTCCGTTTTCTATGATCTTGGGCTTGTTTCGAAGATAATCACAAGCTCTACAAAATCATGCATATACACATCATAGTCCATCATGTGAGGAGGAGAACACAAGAGGAGAGTTTGACCTCTCTACAAAGGACGAACCGGTAAAACCTCCAACATTAACAACATCACAAGATATTCAAATGAAATCCGTTTTTGATGAACTAGAGCTTGGTATAGAGATGAACACAAGCTTTAAATTCTCACATGGATAAAAGCCAAATAAGAACCAAGAAAGATGATATGCCAAATATGCAAAGGTTTGAGCTCCCCACAAAGATGCGATCAAGTTACTCACTTGAGAGCCCTTCTTGATAGTACGCCGTCTAACCTATAACCTGGTCTTCTACTAACACCATGAGACCGGTAAAATAGAAACCCTATCAAGATCATACCTTTGCCTTGAGCATTCCACTTGAGCTAGATGATGACGATCTTGATCTCTTCAAGTGGACCACCTTTCTTGATTTGTGCTTTGCTTGGTGAAGATTCAAATGTTGCTCCCCATACTCCAATGTGGGAGAGCCTCTCATAGGCACATCTTCACTTGACCAATATCTCCACATGGGTGGCAAGCTTCAAGCATAGAATTCTTCGAGATGCTTCTCTTGAACTTGCACTTCATAATCTTCTCTCTCTTCACAAAGATGATGCCTTGAATCCTTCAAGACATACTTGCAATATGCTCAACTCTACACATGACCATTCTTCATATAAACCCTTGGATAGAACCTTGGTCATCATATAATCTTCTAGAGTCCAACACATGAATTCCAATCTTTTCCTATGGACAAGATCTACAAGGATATCTTAATGCAAACATTAGTCCATAAGGATTGTCATTAATTACCAAAACCACACATGGGGACACCATGCACTTTCACCGGCTCCGGCGACGGCCCAGCGGTCACGAGCTCGGGCTTGGACAAAGGTTAGCATCCTATTCCTTCTCCCGCACCTCTTTTTCTTCTCATCTCAGGCTTATCCAACCTAGCAACGATAGGCTTATCCTCCAGATCTTGCAGCTGCCGACGCCGACGGGATTCACATCTTGGAGCGTGATTTCAACTAGCTCTGCCGGATCCACATGTGAGAAACTCCTTCCCGCTTCTTCTCTTCTCCTTTTCTTCCCAGTTCATAACTACTGTGCAAGTCTTGGACGAAGGTCACCGTCACTCGCGTTTGTGGCATGCAACTAGTAGCCATTTTTCCTACTGTTAGCTTGATATTCGCTATAATTGTGAAGCATGTTGTTTGTGTGTGAACAAGTGAGCCGCTTGTGCTCTAGTATGCTGTTGTGAGCCTGAATAATGGTCTCCTTGAATTGTGCACTTGCTATATTATCTGTTTTTGGACTTTGGCCTTTAATCATTATTGGTAGCTGGATGATGCTCTTGTGTATTTCCAAATGTATGATTGTTGGGATATACGCCCTCTGTTAGATTGCGTCCAACATTAGTAATTTGATTGTCTCCTGAAGTCTGTATGTTAGTAATATCTAGCAGGAAGTTCAGAATCAATACGGCATTTCAACATTAGTTGGGCTGTAGAATTTATTTGGATGGTTGAATGTCGGTTGTTTGTTTCTAGAGTCCTTCTAGACTCTGGATTGTTCTCAGAGTAAACAATGTGATTTAATTTTTGCTGTTTTAAATCACTTTTTTGCGCATCCCAATAATTTATCTTGTTAGTCAGAACATAATTCATGTGGTCATCAAATTAAATGTTGTGGGTGCTGCCGCTAGATAACATTGCCAGAATAAATTGTTACTTCGTATGTTAGGTATGCTGCATGTCTTCTTTTCCGTTTACGAAGCAGCCATGAAAATTAGTTGCATTCAAAGTGACACTACAAGATTACAACCTGTTTGTCATTCAAATATTGTAGGACCTGTTTGTCATCTCTAGCTGCAAGCAACCTTATGTTCTGATGTTCTAGCTTCACCATCTAATACAACAAACTAGGAACCTAAATAAGTTGTTGATATATTTCCCTTTTTGTAGCAGGAAGTATTCCTACAGGAGATCTCAGCTTTCGTATCTTTTGGCTGAAAGATGAAATCGCTGCTGCCATGGAGAAAAACTAAGGTGAGTTTTGTGCTCTGACCTATTTAATATATTTGTAACTCGGCTCACTGATAATCTGCTTGTACTTACTGATCTCGTTTGGCAAGAAATAATTATCTGTTGTCTTGAATTTATTATGCACAGTGTCCAGAGATGTTAGTCTCGATAGTGTACTATATCAGCCTAGTTGAAAATGGTGGCCTCGAAACAAACCGTGCATATACACTCACTTTCTTTTCAGTTTGCAAGATAACAATATGTTGGCAAAGTTTTGGAACCTGAATGTGCGCCATGGTTGTGTTATGTTGGATGTGGCCCAAGAAGCTTCTTTCTTGCTGTTCTTCTTTTTGACTGTAGGAATTGCATGGTAGTATAATATACTCTTGTTCTATAGTACTTTGTTATCTCTGAAATACAGTAGCATCTATCCTGAAAGTCAAAGCTGTCGTAGCATTCTCTGTAGGTGTATGTTTGTTTGTGGCTTTCTTGTTTGAGCTGAAGCACATCCTATTATCAAGAAGGAATTGCATGGTACTAAA
This sequence comes from Poa pratensis, assembly GCA_947311845.1. Classification (NCBI taxonomy): domain Eukaryota; kingdom Viridiplantae; phylum Streptophyta; class Magnoliopsida; order Poales; family Poaceae; genus Poa; species Poa pratensis. The sequence goes on along the minus strand of CAMZMU010000020.1, from coordinate 14,283,302 downwards.
CATACTTTTGTTCTGCAGTACTAGCTTGGAATCTGGAGAAATAATACCAGGGTATGAGAGTCAGAAATCATGAAGAACTTGTGATATTTTGGTTTATAATTGGAGTCAGGATACCTACTTATAATTTAAGAGTTGCTTTTATCGAATTCGAGTGATGTATGAAAGTTTGAAAGCTAGTACTTTTGAATATGTGATAATTGCTATATGCTGCATCGGATGCTTTCATTTGTGTGAATGCCCTTGCTTGTATGATTTCACTTACTCATTTGTATTCAAGAATTATTTTTGGTACTTTTCTTGTTATTTTGTGTAAATCTGTGATCTGATGTGGTGTCACATTTATTTCGAATTTTCTGTATTTTATTTTCTGTTTTGATTACAAAAATTTATCTATATGCTTGTATGAATTATATTTTGTTTAAAAAAAAATAGAGTGCTACGTACTGTGGAGGATGTCTCTGGTTTCCTACGAGCTGCCCCTCCGTACCATGCTCATGGATGGGGCAGATCTCCCCACGTCAGCCTAGGGATTATGTCCGCACGTCCATTTCCCCTAGGGGGCCTAGCTATGCAGGTTTTTGCCACCCTCTACCAAATGAGCCCTGAAAGGCTCACAGCCCACGTGAGGCCTCGTTCGGCAGCAATGTTTCGGCCGGTCTTTGAGTGTAAATTCCCGGGCCAACTAAAGACACCACGAAACACGCGAACGTTGTTCGGCAGGCCGGGTTCGGAAGGTCTAAGCCCGGCTAATCCCCAGAAACCACCAGAAACCACGTCGGGTTGGACGGGAATGAAAACGCGAGTACCCCCTCGTGTTTTGCCGTGACGCGAACGAGGCGCAGCTCTGGCGGCGCAGGGGCGACGAAGACGCTCGTCCCCTCCGCCGGCGTCGACGCCGCCGCCGACTTCTGCCCCGAGGTAGACGGCTTGCTCCGCTCCCGGTGCCTCCCTCTCTCGTTCCTGCGACGCCTTCTTCGATCCTGCCGCTGCCGACGATGACACCGCTCTTCAGCACCACCGCCAACGCCCAGCTCCTCCCACAGCTCTGCTTCTCCATTGGAAGGCTGGACTTCTCTCAGATACGTCTTCTTCCTCGCCCCTCCTCTCTGGACCTAGTTCTCAGGTGCCAGGTGCGTTGGTTTGAGGTGTAGATCTGCCGGGTTGGGCAGCATCTGGTTGTTGGCTGACATTGCTTGGTTGCTGAACGTCGTTGTAGTGTAATTTTGGTCCGTCTCCTTGAGATTCAGTGCATGATCATGTGATCCAATGCCTTGAGAGCTAAATTGCAGCAAAATCTTAGCTCCGTATGAGCAAATTAAAATGGAGAGCCACGAAAATTACTGGTATTCACAATCTTGTATTGGCCTATACTACTAGTCAGTGTCTATACTCCGTTCTTGCTTTTTTACATACTAGTACACCAAATCAAAGCCTCGACATTTTGCAACACTTGTTTCTTTCCATTTTCATTTTTGTATGCACATACTGAATCAAAGCCTCGGCTTAGCCTAGCTTTGCATGCCTAGTTCTTCCTTTTCTCGCATTGCTATTTTTCGTTCAGACTTACGATCCTAAAGAAGGAAGCAAAACTGATCTTCAGAATATATTTCTGTACAAGCTGCACTACATGCTCGCCTAGTACTCTGGTTTACATGCTTGTCTAGGTAGTATCTTTACATAACAAGTCTTGCTACACTCTTTATCAAAAAAAAAAATTTGCTACACTAGAATCCAACCTGCTTTTCCTCTTTTCATGATTTATCGCTCTTAGCCTCGCTCTGTATTAACTTGTCCTGCAATTATTCTTAAGTTCATCTAGTACTAGATAAACTTGTCGTGCAATTGTTTTTAAATAGGCTGCTGGTTCTGTTCACTATTGCGGTACTTCTTTACCAGAAACAGGGAATAGTGTGCATCATGAATATGCAATTGTTTTTAAATAGCCTTCTTTGTTTGCAATGCTATGGCACTTCAATTGATGTACTCATATATGATGTTTCTTTCGTAGCTGTGAGCTTAAGAAGCATGAGAGCATAGAAGGCTGCTGCATGATGCGAATGATTTAAAAGTGTCGAAGAAGAACAAGTCGTCAAAGCCCCTATTTGTGAACCAAAATTTCAATGCTTCGGTTATATTTGTTGTGGACTGTATGCAAAGATAAATTCTAGCGTTGTTACTTTGGGCTCCAGTTTGAGACTATTTATGTATTGTCATCTCTGATGGTTAAATCTGCATGAGACGATGTTGCTCGTTTTTTTTGTTCATGTAAGGCTGCGTGAGGACAAATCGGTTTTTGTGTGTTTAGACCTGCCTGTATTGTTTCTAATGTTGTGCTGAACTGTGTGCTCACATGATGTTTAAAAAGATCAGTTTTTTGTGTGTTCAAATACTGTAAAAATATATCAGTTTTTATGTGCTATGGTTTTGTGAAAAAATATCACATTTTTAATTGTTGCTGAAACACTTGTCTGCAAAACACTTGTAACAAACAACTACATCTGATGGAGTGTTTTCGGTGTGGAAGGGTATTGAGAGGGATTAGAGTGTTTTGGGTGTGAGAAGTGTTTTCACCCAAAACACTAGGTAATATACACCCCAAAACACTCTAGCAGAACAAGGCCTGAGGAGGATACCGAACACATCAGCTTATCTGGTAGTGCAACTAGCCGAGGTGCACCCACGCCACACAACACCGTCGGCGGGCGAGGCTGATTGTGCAACTGGCAGCACCCAGATCCGGGTTCCGCGCGCCGAACCTTGCCGACGATCGATCACCGCAAGAGAACAAAACGTCCGTACGCCCGCGCACGCATTCCGCTGTCGGCCTCTGTTTCTTCTGCCTGCACGCGCGCGCGCCGTCCGTCGTCGGAGGCCGCCGTGGATCGCAGGCAAGGGTAAACGCGCGCGCGATCTTGATTGGGTAGCGCGATTAAATCCGAAAAGGAGTCCGGCTTCCTATCGGCGTCGCGCGTACAGCAGCACAGGGATTGGTCGAGCCGCCGAGCCCGTGACGTTGGTTCGAGCTCATGGTTATCCCTTCGCCGCCGATCGTCCGCTGCGCGCGTGCGTGTACCTGATTCCCTCTCGGCCGGACGCACAGGCCGGCTTCGATGACGAGGCTGTGATGACGGCCTCGCCACGTCGATCGCCGAGATACCTCTGATTCGATCAATCAATCCCAGTGGGGACCATGACCACGACAGCAACATGTACACATTGCCACATTCGTGTTTTTTGTGTTCTTTTATTTTATTTTTTCGCTGTTGCCTCTTTTTCTTTCGAACTTCACACATTTGTCGCTGGATAGATTAAGTAAATATTCCTTACTTTTCTTTCGGAGCAGGGAAAGCGATCGACCTTTCGATCAGGATACATGAACATACGAGACATGACAAGATTTCCTTTTTCAACCCAGGTGGGGTCTTAAACAAATTGTGAATATATAATCTCACGGAACAAATAATGGATTGGCGAGGGAGTTTACTGACACCGATAGCTAGATATGCATAATCTGCATACAGATGCCGAAAGCAACCCGTTGCCCGGCCACTAATTAACCAATATGCATCTTATCGACGCTCCAAAAGCACGCAAAGTTACATTTGCCTCTTGCATGCCGGTTTTATCCATTCGCACGGCATCATCATGAGCTAAAGTTTTATTTTAGTTGTTAAACTTGCTAGTGAGTTGCCCCCACAGAAGCACATCGAATTCAATGGTGATATCTTCATATGTCTAGTTGGTATTTTTTTCCTTCAATATTCTTCCCCTGAATATCTCGGTAGTCATTGGTTTGGAATATTCGGAAAACACTTTGTGCTCCCAATCTCCAGTTCTTCCTCTGGTTAAAAAAAATTCAAAAATCATATTTTTTTTTAGGTTTCAAAAAATGCTGGAAAAAAAATCATGCATGTTGCTAATGATGTATCCCACAAACGTGATTTTTTTTATTCGAAATACTTTATATTCTGGGTTACACAAAAATGTTACAGTATATTACGTTAGGCTAGATTTGGTAGTTTAGGTTTGTAATCCAAGTCTATCTCTAGGAGGATTCTTGCCCTCCAAGTCTTGTACCCTTTATAAACAGCCCACGGTGGCTCAATCTAGAATCAAGCAATACAATCAATATTCCGCAATCTTACATGGTATCAGAGCAATCCGCTCCGCAGTCTAGGGTGACGTCTGAGTTCAAGTCGCTCGTCCTGCGGCTGCTCTGTTTGACATTCTTCATCGTTGGGTTCGCCATTGACAGAACCATGTACGCACTGCCACATTCATGTTTTTAATGTATCCAGCGACAAATGTGTGAATATGCAAAGAAAATGATGCAACAGAGGAAAGGACAAATAAATAAAAGAAAAGAAAGCAATATTCCCTTCATCTTTTTTTCGGAGCAGAGAAAGCGACATTTCGATCAGGAGACAAAGATACTCCCTCTGTAACAGATTATAAGACGTTGGTGATGCATGCGTGCAGGTATCAGAACTTCTTATAATTCGATATAGAGGAAGTACATGACAAGATTTTCTTTTTCAACTCTAGTGGGGTCTTAAAAGAACTGTGAATATAATATAATCTCACGGAACAAATAATGAATCGGCCAGGGAGTTCACTGACACCGATAGATATGCATAATCGAAAGAAACTCGTTGCCCGGCCACTAATATTAACCAATTGGAACTGATACATCTTATCGCACCCAAGAAGCATGTAAAGTTAGATTAGATCTTGCATAGTTGCATGCCTGTTTTATCCATTCGCTCGGTGGCATGATGAGGTAATGTTTTTTGTTGTGAGATGCAAGTTTTTTAGCAGGATTTTATATGCATTTTGGTGATGTGGCATACTAGTTAATGAAGATAGAGGAATCACATGCATGCATGAGCCACAAATCATTAAATGTAGATACAACTAATAAGAAACAATGCATTGTACTACTAGTTGTATGTTAAGTTTCTATTGCTTCTGTTATAACGTGATAAAAGACGGTGCATTGGCACATGCCTTATACTCGGGCAGTGGGATGATCCCACTGAAGCGTATCTGAGTTCAATGGTGATATTGTTTTTTAGATGTATAGTGCCCGGGACCCATGCTCCATTGCATTAAAGAGATATCTCTATATATCCAGTTGGTGTATTTTTTATCTACAATATTTTTCTTGTGGATATCTCAGTAGTCATTGGTTTGGAATATGGGTTAACAACCGTTAGTTTTGCTCACTCCGTGGAGCAGTGGCTGAGCTTGACCGAAATTACTGAGAGGGCGGAAGATAAAAGAACTATATACACTGGACATACAACAACTTGTGTGTGCGTGCAAGTTGAATTTGGGGTCAATCTGTCCATTAACTTGTGCTTCATGTGCAAAACCGGTCCACATTATTCTTGTGTGGACACGTGACGCTGATATTTTTGCAAAAATGGCCCTGAATTTTTTATATTCCAGATGTGAACTAAGTATTGCCCCTCTCTCTCTACCCAAACAGGTCCCACCTGTCAGTTTGGAAGAAAGAAATAAAGATAAATAAAGTTAGTTAGCTGGATTCAAACTTTACATTTCAACATAATTCGACCTCCTACTAAACTGCTCCGGCTAACAACTAATTTCTTCCAAAAAAAAGTTGGGGTGGGGGGCGATGCCTGTAATACCCCGCAGTTATAGGACTCGAGGGGGTAGAATTAGGAAATTGCATTTGTGCATTCATGCATCTTTTGGTGAAATCTGGAAAAAATTCGCGCTTTTGTGTTAAAAGGGTCTAGGGTCGATATCAGACGAGTGTCGATGTTCTGGGAGTCAGACATTGATAGATAGTCGAGAGGTGTCGACAAACCCTAAGTTCTATTTCAAAACCATTACTGATACTTCTCAAAACCATTACTTGGATTTCTAAAGGAAATTTTATAAAATATCAAAGCAAATCAATTCTATAACTTCTCCATTCTAGATTGAACTCATACAAGAATAATCTCATATTCATATGAAATAACTCAAATACAAATTTGCATCACATTTTATTGAATATCATCAATAAATCCTTACAACAAGTGGTATATTAAAAACACAATATAATTACTTCTAAAAATTCTAATACAAATCACAATTGAAATCATTACAACTTGAGAGGACATCTTCTCAACTTTTAATACAAATATTTACTGAAATGTTTACAAAGAATTCTTACAACTTATACAATTTTAAAAAGGTAATAAACAAAAATTCCTAAACTACATTCTTCTTGGATTTCCAGGAGATCTTCCAACCTGCAAAATAATCAACAAAAATAGAAGGAAGTGTTAGGGTTAAAATGTTGCCAACACCATTTGGTGCTGGCATGTTAATGTATGAAAATCTGGTATTGGCCTAACCAAAACAATGGTTCAGTTAGGCTAAATAGTGGAGTATGCAAACAACACAAAGGCAACCGTGGGACTGATCATTTTTTATCACAAGCTTAAATCCGAAAGCAATCCTGAAGGGGCAAAGGCGTTCAATTAACTTAGACAAGCAACCATCCGAGGCAACACTCTTGATTATGACAACTTGTGTCATGTGATCAATTGAGTTAATAATCCATAAAAGCAAGGCAACAAAGCATTTGCACACTCCAAATTATACCACAAGACAATTAGAAAGAAACCCACATTGGTATCACATTTGCCAATAAATTAGGCAAATGGCCCCTAATTACACTTCTTAAGATATTGATTAGCTCAATTAACACATACACTTGAGTTTAACCAAAACAAAACCGACATTGCAAATCATTCCTTCACATCCAAGCTTTGTAAAACAAATATCTGGAGCTAGATAAGATCAGTGACTCAATGTTTATCACCAAGGGGTGATGAACTGCACAGCAGCAGCAGGAGCCTATCTCCAGGGTTAAAAGGAGAGCCATAAGCAGTCAAAATAGGCAGCTCGAGGTCACTAAGCAGCTCAGTCACCTGAGCCCGACTATCCTGGTGTCACAAGCACAGAAATTCACCAAACCTGTATAAATACATGGCCAGACCACAACCAATAGCACACACAACTCGCAACAACCACAACACACACGTTTTACATCCACCAGAACACTCAACACACACATTTCCATCCGTTCTTCCACAAGAACAAGCACTACCCAAGTATCAGCCATGTTTATCACATAACCTATCCACCACAAGCCATTTCAGCTAGCTAAATACACTCTAGGAAATTTGAAGCAGCGAGGAGGAGCAGGCAAAACCACAAGACGCAGGTTAACAACATAATCCAGAAGCACAAGCTGCTCAACAACAGCAGGTTGATCCTGTGTAAATGACAGAACTATGCTAGAGTGGTGTTTGCAGCATCTGTTCTTAACAGAACCTTGCTAAGCAAGGTAGGTGCTGCAGGAAAAGGAGATTAAGACAGTGAAGTATCTGTTCTTAGCTGCCAGAAAGCAAAGAGAGAAGAAAGGGAGAGCAGTTGATGTGTTGTAGCCATTGTTTGGACAGAAAAGGGGAAGGGAAAAGGAGAGATTAGTGTAGCATCTGTTCTTATTTTGATTTACCCAAATTTTACACAAGGCAGTGAACCAGCAGAGCTGGATTAGCTGTGCTTTGCACATCTGTACACATGGAAGAAGCACAGGAAAACATAAAAGCATTTCTAAACAAGAAAGCTACTGTGTAACTCTACAAGGAGGCATCACATCAAGCAAAACTTGTCTAAATCATGCTTAAATAAATTCTACATCATCACTAGACATGTTCTAGTTCAGTTTTGGACAGAATCAACACAGGATGCAGTCTAAAATTATTTCTCTACATCTGTGAGCAAGAAATGCTCCCAATAGAAATTCCAGTGGGAATGGAGTGATCTAAACATGCTAGATCTACACCATTCAACTCAATCTTGTTGCACAGAAGGTAGACAGTGCACATAACACATAAGATCATCCAGAAATAATCCCCAATTCATCAAGAACCTAAGAAATCCAAATAAATCGAATTCAATCAACTATTCTAGTAGCATCTAAAGCTAGCAGTGAATCTGGTATCTAGAGAAGAAGGAGAAGGAGGGGATTTACCGTGCATCCGTGGCCGTAGCTCCATGGCGGCGAGGCAGTGCTCGCGCTACCATTGGAGGGGGCACACGGAGGTCGTGGAAGAAGTAGAGTCTCAACACCAACACCACGGCGGCACAGAGGGCGAAGCTCTGCACCAGCCATGGTGAGCACGCCGGAGAAGAAGGCAACGGAGGTCGGCGAGCAACGCCAGCACCGAAACCCTAACCCTAGGGTTGGGCTGCGTGTGGTCGCTAGAGGAGGCGAGGCATGAATCGCTCGGGCAGAAGGGAAGAGCGGAGTGATACGTCTCAAACGTATCTATAATTTTTGATGTTCCATGCTTGTTTTATACCAATTGCTACATGTTTTGCATCTACTTTATATCACTTTTATACATTTTTTGGGACTAACCTATTAACAAGATGCCGAAGTGCCAGTTCCTGTTTTCTGCTGTTTTTGTATTCCAGAAAAGCTAGTCTGGAAATATTCTCGGAATTGGACGAAACTACACGGGGGTGCCTATTTTTCCAGAACACGCCTGACGGAGCGAAGGAGCAGCAGAGGAGGGCCACCAGGGCCCCACACGCCACAGGGCGCGGCCCCCCTCTGCCGCGCCCTGGGGTGGTGTGGGCCCCTCGGGGGTCCGCAGCCGCCGCCCTTTCGCCTACTTATTCCCCCCGACGCGAAAACCCTAAGTACCTGAGCAAATATCCACGAAAAGTTCCAGAGACGCCGCCGTCGTCAACCCTAGCTCGGGAGGGTTCAGAACCTCTTCCCGGCACCCTGCCGGAGAGGGGAATCGTCACCGGAGGCTTCTACATCGCCATGCCTGCCTCCGGAGTGATGCGTGAGTAGTTCATCCTTGGACTACGGGTCCATAGCAGTAGCTAGATGGTTGTCTCTCCACTTTGTGCCATCATGTTTAGATCTTGTGAGCTGCCCTACATGATCAAGATCATATTATTGTAATGCTACATGTTGTGTTTGCTGGGATCCGATGAATATTGAATATTATGTCAAGTTGATTATCAATCTATCTTATATGTTATTTAAGATCTTGCATGCTTTCCGTTACTCGTAGATGCTTTGGCCAAGTAGATGCTTGTAACTCCAAGAGAGAGTATTTATGCTAGATAGTGGGTTCATGTCTCCGTTTAACCTGGGACAGTGACAGAAAGTTCTAAGGTTGTGGATGTGCTGTTGCCACTAGGGATAACCTAACGATGCTATGTCCACGGGCATATGTGTTTGTTTACATTACGCACTTTACTTAATGCAATTATCCGTTGCTTGCAACTTAATACCAACGGGGGACTCGGATGACAACCCGGCGGTGGATTATTAGTCATAGATGCTGTTGGATAACGATCTATGTATTATGTCGTAATGCCCAATTAAATATCATAGTAGTCAACATGTCATGTATATGCATTGTCATGCGCTCACTATTCGTCAATTGCCCAGCTGTAATTTGTTCACCCAACATGTTAGTTATCTTTTATGGAGAGACACCACTAGTGAACTGTGGACCCCGGTCCATTCTTTTACACTGATTAAACAACCACAAACTGCAAACTGTTCCTTTTTCATTCTCTGCAATTTAATACTCATTTTCCACACCATACGTTTAATCCTTTGTTTTCAGCAAGCCAGTGAGATTGACAACCTCACTGTTTCGTTGGGGCAAAGTAGTTTGATTGTGTTGTGTGCAGATTCCACGTCAACAGTCCAGACTCCCTGCGACAGCTATTTTTCTGGCGCCGTTGACAACCTTCTGAAGAGTTGCTGCTCCTACTGGTTCGATAACCTTGGTTTCTTTCTGAGGGAAAACTTGCTGCTGACTACATCATACCTTCCTCTTGGGGTCTCCCAACGAACGTGTGTTTCACGTCATCAAGCTATTTTTCTGGCGCCGTTGCCGGGGAGACAGCAGTCTTCTGCAAGGGGAGTTTCACGCTTCCAATCTCTTTACTTTGTTTTTGTCTTGCTTAGTTTATTTTATTTTATCTTGTTTGCTTTCAATTATCAAAAACACAAAAAAATTAGTTACTTGCATTTAGTTTATTTTCAGTTTTGTTTTCTGTTAGTTATCATGTCTGGTTCGGCTCATCATGTTTTGGTTCCTGAAGTTGAGGTTCGATCTTTTAAGCAACAAAGTGGAGAAAGTTTGAAAGATGCTTGGTATAGAATCAGCGATGCTCATCGTAGGTGTGCTAAAAAATATTCCACTATGATCCTGCTTAGAAATTTTTATGTTGGCATAACTAGCTGGTATAGATATGTCTTGGACACTTTGACGGGAGGTAACTTTCTTGGTACCCCTGCGTTGGAAGCTAGTTATATTATTGAGAGCCTAGTAGGAACACCACCTGTTAGTAACATTAAAAATGAGATCACCTTGGAAGATGTTATAAAGAAATTGGAGTCTATAGAGAAAAATTTGCCAAATCTCCTTGATAGTACTAGCAAAGTTGATGAATCACTGGGAACCATTAATGAAAGAATTGCTGTTTTAGAAACTAGTACTATTCAAGATAATCAAAATCTTAGGATTGGTGAATTAGAGGAGGCTATGGATGTAATAAGTTCTACTTTTACCTCTATTAAAACTAAAAGGCAAAAGGCTTTTGTGGGGAGAAAGCAAAAATTTATGTATGTTCCAAAAATTTCTAAACCAAAACCCACGGGTGCGTTTAAAACGGATAACGTGTTCAATGAGCTTGAGGGTAAGTCACATAATGGTCTATTTAAATTTTCTTCCCAAGAATTACGTAAACTGAAAAGTCCTAATGTGACAAACCCTGTTCTTGATGAAGCTTTTGATGAATTAGACCTTTCTTCACTTGGTAATACTTGATGCATGCTTTGTGCCTAGCTAAAAGGCGTTAAAGAAAAGCGCTTATGGGAGGCAACCCATTTTATTTTTCTGCAATTTTTCTTTTATTGAGTCAAGGAGTTTGTTTACTTCTGTAGCAACTCCTTTGTATCTTTATTTTCTCGCATTGTTGTGCCAAGAGTAGCCTCTAATGATAAGATGATGCTTAATTTTGATTGCTGCGCAGAAACAGATTTTTGCTGTTCACTGTACGAAATTCCTAAAATCACCAGATTGTTAAAAATCTGAAATTTTTGTGCGTAATCTTTATGAATGTCTGAAACTTTCATTAGTTCAGAGTTTCTCGATCTGAGCGTCGTAAGTGCCTCGAAAAAATTCGTCTTTGCGGACTGTTCTGTTTTAGACAGATTATGCCTTTTTATTTTTCGCATTCTCTCTTTTACTAGTGTTGAGTGAAATTCTTTTTTGGGTGGAAGAGCTTCACATAACATCAGTGGCTGTAGCTAATGTTTAAAGTAACAAATCATATTGCGTCTTTACAGAACATGTGAATTTTTGATTATGCACTAACCCTCTAATGAGATCTACTTTGAGTTTGGTGTGACGGAAGTTTTCAAGGGTCAAGAGAGAAGGATGATATAATAGGATCAAGAAGAGTGAAGAGCTTAAGCTTGGGGAGGCTCCCATGGATCTCCCCAGCATATTTCAAGAAGACTCAAGCGTCTAAGCTTGGGGATGCCCAAGGCATCCCCTTCTTCATCGTCAAAATTATCAGGTCATCTCTAGTGAAACTATATTTTAATTCTTTCACATCATATGTGCTTTTCTTGGAGCGTCTGTGTGCTTTTTATTTTCAGTATTGCATTTTATTTTCAATAAAGCTTGACTGGACCCTAGCATTCTTGATTGGGAGAGAGACACGCTCCGCTTTTTCATGAGAATACTCCTATTCTTCACTTATATTTGTTGAGTATTCATATCTAGCGCTGTTCAGCTTTTAGCTCTTGTTTTCATGTATCTCTTGTCAGAGCTATTAGCTTTCTTTTGTAGAAAGTACTCTCTTGCTTCACTTATATTTGTTTGGAGAGTTGATGAAATAAATTGATTGGTGTTTGGTTGGTTCAGAAAATGTTGCATGTGGTAATTGGTATAAGGAAAAACTTGCTTAATCTTGTAGATCACTAAAATGGATAACTTGATGCTTGTCAATTGTTTTGAGTTAACAAGTAGATCATGATTAAATTGTGCATCACATGAGTTAAGCCTATTAGTGAAGAACTACCGTAAAGCTTGTTGAAAATTTGGTTTGCATCGGTGGTACCTCTAAGGTCTAGATATTTTCTAATAACAGGGTTTGGTTAACAAGGAAGACGGTATGAAGTCTTATAACGTTTGCAATATGTTTGTCATATAAAACTTGGTGTACGGGTTGATATTCTTGTTTGCTTACATAACCTTGCTAGCCTAAACTCTGTACTGAGAGGGAATGCTTCTCGTGCATCCAAATCCTTGAGCCAAAATCCATGCCATTTGTGTCCACCATAACTACCTATATGTGGTATTTCCTTGCCACTCCAAGTAAATTTTTCATGTGCTACCTTTAAATTATTCAAAATGTTATTATTCCCTTTTTGTGTCAATGTTTACTAGCTCATGAGGAATTAGTGTGGTTATTCTTTATTCTATTTGTCGAGTGGACTTTTACACCTGGACTAGTGGCATATACATCCGCTTATCCAATAACTTGCAAAAAGAGCTGGCAACGGGGTGCCCAGTCCCAATTAATTACAACTTTAACCAATTAATTCTCTTCACACTTTTGCCCTGATTCATCAGTAAGCAATGACAAACAGTGAAATACCTGAATGTGTGTAAACCAAAGAGAAAGAGGGATGATCTGCCTTGCTGGTAGAAATAACGTCCTTCATGGGAGCCGCTCTTAAAAGTCCGTTCGACAGGTAGAATACTGTTCTCACCCGCTACCATTCGTTGACAATTAACAAACACCTCTCAAAAATAGATACTCCTCCATGGTATGTGATTGATGGAAGGCACCCGAGGATTCGGTTAGCCATGGCTTGTGTTAGCAAGGTTGGGAGGAGTATCAAATATTTTATGCAATCTCTATATGCTTTCAAAAACCTAAAAGCTCTAGCACATGATTTAATCCCTGCTTCCCTCTGCGAAGGGCCTTTCTTTTACTTTTATGTTGAGTCAGTTTTCCTATTCTTTCTGTCTTCCACAAGCAAACACTAGTGTCAACTTTGTTACAACATGCGTTATATGCAATGTATTGGACTTGTTATACTACTTTGTGTTGACAATATCCATGAGATAAATATGTTGAAAGTTGAAGCAAATGCTGAAACTAAATTCTTCCTTTGTGTTGATTAAATACCTTTTTTAGAAACTATTGCTTTATGAGTTAACACTTATGCAAAACTGTTTGATGCTTGTCTCGAAAGTACTATTCATGAAAACGTTTAGCTTGTGTGATTCATTGTTTACTCATTATCTATTTGGTAGCAAATTATAGACCATTGACTTGGATCACTTCATTCATTTACATGTGCCTTGCAATATTATATGATCAAGATTATGATAGTAGCATGTCACCTCAAAAATTATTTGTTTTTATCGTTTACCTACTCGAGGACGAGTAGGAACTAAGCTTGGGGATGCTGATACGTCTCAAACGTATCTATAATTTTTGATGTTCCATGCTTGTTTTATACCAATTGCTACATGTTTTGCATCTACTTTATATCACTTTTATACATTTTTTGGGACTAACCTATTAACAAGATGCCGAAGTGCCAGTTCCTGTTTTCTGCTGTTTTTGTATTCCAGAAAAGCTAGTCTGGAAATATTCTCGGAATTGGACGAAACTACACGGGGTCCTATTTTTCCAGAACACGCCTGACGGAGCGAAGGAGCAGCAGAGGAGGGCCACCAGGGCCACACGCCACAGGGCGCGGGCCCCCCTCTGCCGCGCCCTGGGGTGGTGTGGGCCCCTCGGGGGTCCGCAGCCGCCGCCCTTTCGCCTACTTATTCCCCCCGACGCGAAAACCCTAAGTACCTGAGCAAATATCCACGAAAAGTTCCAGAGACGCCGCCGTCGTCAACCCTAGCTCGGGAGGGTTCAGAACCTCTTCCCGGCACCCTGCCGGAGAGGGGAATCGTCACCGGAGGCTTCTACATCGCCATGCCTGCCTCCGGAGTGATGCGTGAGTAGTTCATCCTTGGACTACGGGTCCATAGCAGTAGCTAGATGGTTGTCTCTCCACTTTGTGCCATCATGTTTAGATCTTGTGAGCTGCCCTACATGATCAAGATCATATTATTGTAATGCTACATGTTGTGTTTGCTGGGATCCGATGAATATTGAATATTATGTCAAGTTGATTATCAATCTATCTTATATGTTATTTAAGATCTTGCATGCTTTCCGTTACTCGTAGATGCTTTGGCCAAGTAGATGCTTGTAACTCCAAGAGAGAGTATTTATGCTAGATAGTGGGTTCATGTCTCCGTTTAACCTGGGACAGTGACAGAAAGTTCTAAGGTTGTGGATGTGCTGTTGCCACTAGGGATAACCTAACGATGCTATGTCCACGGGCATATGTGTTTGTTTACATTACGCACTTTACTTAATGCAATTATCCGTTGCTTGCAACTTAATACCAACGGGGGACTCGGATGACAACCCGGCGGTGGATTATTAGTCATAGATGCTGTTGGATAACGATCTATGTATTATGTCGTAATGCCCAATTAAATATCATAGTAGTCAACATGTCATGTATATGCATTGTCATGCGCTCACTATTCGTCAATTGCCCAGCTGTAATTTGTTCACCCAACATGTTAGTTATCTTTTATGGAGAGACACCACTAGTGAACTGTGGACCCCGGTCCATTCTTTTACACTGATTAAACAACCACAAACTGCAAACTGTTCCTTTTTCATTCTCTGCAATTTAATACTCATTTTCCACACCATACGTTTAATCCTTTGTTTTCAGCAAGCCAGTGAGATTGACAACCTCACTGTTTCGTTGGGGCAAAGTAGTTTGATTGTGTTGTGTGCAGATTCCACGTCAACAGTCCAGACTCCCTGCGACAGCTATTTTTCTGGCGCCGTTGACAACCTTCTGAAGAGTTGCTGCTCCTACTGGTTCGATAACCTTGGTTTCTTTCTGAGGGAAAACTTGCTGCTGACTACATCATACCTTCCTCTTGGGGTCTCCCAACGAGCGTGTGTTTCACGTCATCACGGAGCGTGGGGGTCGTTTTGCCCCAAGGCACGACGGCGGAGATGGCCGGAGCAAGGCGGCGACGGCGCGAGCGACTCGGTTGCCAGAGGAGGTCAGGCACGGGCTCGAGCTCGTGCAAGAGAGAGAGGGAGGAGAGTGGATCGGTCGGTTGACCGGACCCGAGCCCACTCCTTTACCTGGTTCAACCAATTGTTGACCAGGGACCTTTTTGAAATTCTACCAAATTATGAATATTCAAATTTCAAAACTCATTATTAATTCAAATAAATTCCTAAAAATACAAATAAAATATCTATACATAACAGAAGAAAATAAGCTATTCAAATAAAAATATCTATTTGAATTTTTGAAAATTATTCCTTGTAGCAAAAATTCAAAAGATCCTTAAGTGGAAATGACTTTGAAATATATCAAATTATTTTCAAAAGAAATAATATGGGAAAATTAATTACTAAGTTCAAAGTATAATTTGAACCATATCATGACTGTCATGTCACTCATCCTAAATAAAAATAAAACAAAAGAAATCATTCCAACAGAAATCATTAACAAAATTCTAGGAAATTTTGGGAAAGAATAAAATCATTTCATCCTATGCATAATGGCATACATTAGGATCTTTAAACATTGTCTCATATAGACAATGATGTTAATTTTTCAGAACAGGAGGGTCCCAATTCGTCGGAAGCTTTAGACTGCACTACCTATCAGTCTCAAGGCAAGTTCCAACTTGCATGTCCTCGATTGATTATTTTTACCAAAGTAATTGCAAAGTACTATGGTTTATCATTGCATGAAAAAGAAAAACCTATTTTCGAATGATGTGAATTGCTATATATATATTGTTGGCTGGCAATAGAACCACGGTATGATGTTGTGGTGGAGGTCCATTGTACGGGAAAGTATATACCTAGAATTAATAACCCATGGCCCAGTGATCCTAGCGCCGTATCGAAGCATCAGCCAACAGATTCACTATGGATGGACTTGTCAGAGGTTTCTTCCCTTGTTCGCATATCCTCGGCAGACTATTACCTGGTTGAGTCCGTTGCGGCGGCCAACATCGTGGGAGCGCATATCTTCCCCACCCGACGGGGTGATTTGGAATAGGAGCTCGGGAGTGGTGACGAGCCTTTGGTCTTTGTACCAGGCTGGGTCATAAGGGGCGGATGTGCGTTGTGCGGGGAAGCGACTCCACATTACTTGTTGCCCTGAGTTCTGGCTATAGCACACATGGTGTGCCAAGAGAGCATAAAGAGTCAGGCTGCTGTTGGGTAAAGTGGTGCAGCTCTGCAGAGTTAAACAAAGAAATTGTGACTGTCACATCCTTGTTCCAGGAGGGGACTACAGACCGCAGCGAGAAAGGCATGCCAAGTGATGACTATAAACCCGTGGAGACTGGTGTCATAGTTTTCTAAAAATAAAATGGACCTTTTCCTAAAAATGTTTTTTACAAAACTTGCATACTCATCTATGACTTTCTGGTCAGGATGGTAGATATTGCATACCACTTATCTAAGCGTTTAGATGAACTTGCTGAGTAACGCTGTTTTGATCCCCTGCTTAGACTCCGAGGAGGTCAATGAGGAGAGCTACGGAGCGTACCATGCTGACGAGGTGTACTTCGAAGCACCTGATCTGTCCGGAGGAGTAGAAGGCGTCGACTACATCATTGCCTACGGAGCAGACGACACTGAAGAAGAGGAGGTGGAGACTTAGAATCCTCATAGTAGGAACCTGGCCGAGCAAGACTAGACTAGTACTACTTAGTTGCTGAGCCAATATGGTTCTTAGTTTGCTGCTTTCTATCGCTTGTAGGTTGACTCCTGTCAACATCGCAATAATAGACATTCCTCCCATGTCGGAGGAAGACGTTGATGTTTTTATGCATTTCTGGCTTGTAATCTTTAGCAGTGTGTAATAAAGTGGACCCGCAATGTTTCTGTTGTACTACTCTGAGGGATGTAATATTTACGGATTAGTCCTTCCGTGGGTGTTATGTCAACGACTTGTACACTACAATATGCAGTGGTGTACTGGGGTCACCGCAATGCCCCCCACCCCACCCCCCTTTACTCGTACTAATTAAGCCCCATCACTGTAGTGACACAGTTCCGTGATATTGCTTATTTTACCAAAAGGGTTGCCCCACCAGCTTCATTAACGAAAATTGTGCTAACATTTAGCCAAAGACTGGCGTACGAGTTCAAGTCGCCCGTCATGTGGCTGTTTTGTGTGACATTCTTCATCGCTGGGTTCGCCCACGGAGTGGCGACAATTTTTGGAGTTAGGTTGTTGCCGAGATGGAGGAAGCAACGTCAGGCGCAGCTTCAGCTTGGAGCAAGGCGCGCGGTTCTTCTCCTGAATCGTGCGCCCGTGTGATGAAGGTATGTTCCTCCCTCGTGTTTCTGTTTCATCTGATTTATGATTGCAACTGAGTTCACGTATGTAAGATTTTGCAGAGTTCAAATGAACTCATAGTGGTTCCTCATGAATCTATGTTCGCATATGTGTTCTCGCTACCATGCTATCGTTATATGTTGAAATATTAGACAATTTCTTGATGAGTTTAATTAGCGAAGACGGCAACACAAATGCACTAGCAATTTTAACCACATACGATAGATTAGACATATCTAGCAGATTTACGTATGGCCAACTACTAGTGCTTACTTAACAAAAAGAAGAAAACAACATACGTGTTGATCGGGAAGGTCCGCACCACAAAATCGTTGTTGTCGGCCATGGCGATAAAAAAAAACGTAGATGTATTGCCGACTTCGTAGATGGAGTCGGCGTGGATGTCGCCGAAGTAAGCGAGCACTCGCGCCGAGACGCTCCTCAAAAACCTTACCGGTCTTCTCCTAGTGTAGGATCTTAACGGACGGGGTTTTAGAGGCTTGCTCTACCGGACGGCCGTGCACGCGGTCGGCGGGATGCAGAAGTATGGAAAACAACGCATCAAAATGAAACTGAAGTGTGTGGAGTAAGTCTAGGAGTTGTTCGCCCGGAATCGGCCACTCTCTCTTTTATAGCGTGTTGACAGGTGCACACCACAAGCGCCACGCAGTGCAAGAATCGGACAAGTGTCAGCCATGCTGCATACGTCGACGCGGACACACATCACCCGGTGAAAGAATTAAGACTACATACATGCACGTTGACACGCGTACACGCCACGCTTGTGTGTGACACGTGCAGGTGATGTCTCACGCAAAAATTTAAGCTTTCAAAAATGGGGTCTAACTCGAACTCCAATTTACGAGACGCGACGTGCGTGCGTGGCGTAGCCAGGCGAGACGGCCGGCGGAGGAGTACATTCCTCCCTCGCATTTTCCGTTTCGTTTTATTTTATGATTGCAGCTGACTCACGTATGTACGATTTTGCAGATTCAACTGAACTGAAGGCCACTTCAACCAGTACCGAAGACCACCACTTGAATTAGTAAGGAAGTACTACCTCCGTTCCATGTTATAAGACGTTTTGTATCTCTTAGAATTGGATGTATATAGACGTATTTTAGTATGTAGATTCACTCATTTACTCCGTGTGTAATCTGTATTGAAATATTTAAAACATTTTTATATTATTAAACGAAGGGAGTAGTATGCATTGTCTCCGAGATTTATCTATGGTTGTGAGTATGCTATTGCCGACCCTCGGTCGTCTTACATAATATATGGGTGTGATCATATCTTGTCGATCGTTAAATCACGGTGTGCACTACGTACTTGTTTAATTATTTATGTGTGCATATATACGAAGGCACAGATTGAGTGATGGATCTGGTTGATCACCTTGAATCTGTGTACCATGCATGACGACATCGCTATATAAGCAAAGCAGCCGATGATCGATGGATCTAGTACGTACTGTATCTACTACGGCGCCGATCGATGGAGACCGCGTCAGCAGTCAGCACACGAGACAGATACGGTTGTGTCTCTCTCACGTACTGTACGTGGGTTGATCGCTTCGTGCCCCCTTCCTCCCGGCCAACTCCGGTCGCCGGCGGTGGTTCCTCGAAGGCACCGCGAAACGGCCCGCGACGGCGACCTCACGAACTGATCTATCCGGCCTTTTGGCCCTTGGCTTGGCGTCTACGGTCTACCACTGCAAGCAAGCCAGTGTTGACTCCACCACCCTACGCGAGATCGATATCAGCCTGACGTTTGACACGCCGGCGCGCGTTCGGACTGGGCAGACGCCTTTTCTGCCCGACGGACGGACTAGTATTCATTCCCGGGAGCGTTGACATCGGTGTGCCTAGCTGGGGCAGCGGCAGTAGTCTTTGACTGACGCTATACGTATCTGTACCGATAGGAACGTACGGATCCTGTTCAAGTATGCTGACTTCGAAGACAACTTACTACGGAGTAGCTGAAATCATCGGGACCGATCGGATGAGGAGCGTTGACATCGGTGTGCCTGGGGCAGCGGCAGTAGTCTACTGCTACTGCTAGACTAGAGGTAGACTTGGTGCGAGGGAAGGCAATGAATGGCATGGCTAGGAAGGATTCGATAGCCATCCGTCCATAGGATAGCCGCGTCTCATCACCCGTCCATGTCACACCGCCTCTTTTCCCCATCCCGAGAATCATCGTCAGAGTACAAAAGGCACTACTGCTCACCTAGCTTGTAGCCTTGTACCCCTGCCGCCTGTGTTCCCTTCTTCCGTCCCCACGCCCTTCATTTTTCTTTCAAAAAATGCTTCCTTTTTGGTGTTTGCACCGAAATTAATCCCGTGGGAAGTTACACTCTGAAACGCCGAAACCAGGCGGCAGTTTTACCGGAAGCCCGGGTGAAACAACGTGTTACTCCAGAGTCCAGACCATTTTGCCAAGAACCATTGCACTTTTTCTCCTTTCTTCTTCTAGTGGTTGTTTGGATAGTGAAGAATATCGACCAGTTTTTAGAAAACGACTATTAGGCTGATTTTTAGGAAAACCAGTTTTACTAGTTTTTCGGTTAAAAATTGGTTCACGGAAAAACATGTTTGGGTAATTAAAGTCTAACTTTTTCCCCGTTCCTCTCATCCCTCCGAGGCGCTGCCTCCCCTAGGGCATGGTGCGTGGCTGTGACTCTTTGCTCCGGTCATGGAGAACATGCCGATGGGCAGAGCTGTCGCTTCCCAGCCAGCGCCGTCAGCCGGCCGAATGCCCTGTGTCCGCCGCTGCGCCATCAACGGGGTTGGCTGTTGTGATCGGGGCATCTCGCGTCGCCGGAACCCGCGTGGGGGCGCTAAACCGGAGCGCCACTAAACTCGCAGTGCGCTCGACGCCGGCCAGACCTATGCGCATAGCAATCATCCCTACCACCGCCGTGAAGACCTAAGTAGCCGCATCAGGCAGCGCGCTATGGATAGTGCTCGACGCCGCCACTATGACGCCTCACGTGAATAGGTGCTCCCTCACCGCCGCCATGGCACCGCCGCTCAGGCCGAACAACGCGGCTATGTGCAGGTCGCGGATGAGCACGCACACCCTGTCGTGGTGGATGTGTTCGTCGCTGCCGAGCCAGGCGGCGCTGAAGAGTTCGGAGAAGCGCATGACCACATACGTGTGACAGCCCGAAGGTGCCGAGGTCGTCCAGGTGTCGGTCGAGCTCGGCGACTTAGGGTGTGTTTGGTAGGTCGTATGACCTGGGCATAGCTATCTCAACTGATACATGTTGAGTTGGGCCGGGTTGGGCTGAGATATTATTGTGTGTTTGGTGGCCTGTATAACGTGGACCGGGTTGAGACGAGACGCTGTTTGGTAAACTGTATGAACTGGACCACGCTCCAGGAACTGAAATTACAGATAGGTCTAGATTATTACAGAAAGGTCCTTGAATGAGAAATAAAAAACAATCAGGTCCAAATCAAAATCGTGCTCGTCTCCGATGCGGTGCTCGTCTCCCGTGGTTGTTTCCGGCGCGAGTAGGAGGCTTCTGTGGTCCTCCGTGGGCGACGCTGCTGGGCGGCAGAGGAACGACGCTTGAGGACCGGGAGGACGCGAGGCGGCGGTGGAGGAGGCGGCTTGGCGGCGGCGCAGCGGGAGGACGCGAGGCGGCGCAGCGGGAGGACGCGAGGCGGCGGTGGCTCATCCGTGCTCGTCGAGGAGCCGGTGGCGGAGCCTGGTGGCGAGGAGACGGTGCTCGTCGACGAGGAGCCGGTGGCGGAGCCTGGCGGCGCACGGAAGAGGCGCGGAGGCGCCCGTGCGGGGGAGCTCGACCGGAGGAGTGCGGGGAGCTCGACCGGTCGTGGCCGTGCCGACCGTCTTCGTGGCCGTGGGCCGGCGGCGGCGCGTGGAAGAGGCGCGGAGGCACCCGTGCGGGGGAGCTCGTCTCGGAGGAGGCGGAGGAGTGCGGGAGCACGCGTTAGGGGGCAACTGAACAGTGCCTCGACCGGGGTGGAGGACCACGTGCGTTCCGTGTACGCGCACAGTGTTTTGCGGGGATGAGGCGAGCCTGGGCGAGGTGAGAACCTCGATTCGAGCTTCCCAACCCGGCAGTGCCCAGAGACGTTTTCCGCATGAGGTGGGCATGGCCCAGATGGCATATGCAGGCCACCAAACACCCGAAATTGGGGTGGGTTGGGAATCTCTGAGCCCACCCACCCTACCAAACACACCCTTAGAGCTTGACGTGGCTGTAGGAAGCGGTGTGGTCTCCGCGGGCGGATCCCCTTTGAACATCCACCCAAGGTCACAGAGGTAGAAGATGACCAGCCGCCGCGCAGTCTCCGCCCAAGGCCGTGCTCCAGTTTTGCCTAATCGTGTTTTGACAAAAACGAGTAGTAGTAGTTTTCTCAACACCCGTTTTCCTGGCTTTGTGGAAACTGAGTTTTATCAATTCGTGTTTTAGTCACTGGACCCAAACAAGGTTTTAGTTTGTTATACGGTTATACTAGGCCACGGAAAACTAGTTCTGTCAAAACTCTCTATCCAAACAAGGCCCTAAAAAGAAGCATTGCGCTGCGCGGCACCGGTCTTTTTCTTTGGAAGACATTTGGCACTGGCCTCGTCCGTTTCCGTTTGGCGCGGCGAAGCTACGGTGTGTGGATCCCGAGGCGGGAAGGCAGCGCGGAGGCCGAGACCCACGATGTTTACGGACTCAGCTTGAGTGACTTGTAATGCACAAGTCACCGAGAGACTTGAGCTAATCTTGTCCCTCCGTTTCAGATCTGACGGATAAGATTCATCCAGATCTAAAACTCAAAAATAAAACTTCTCAGAAAAATCGAAAAAATTCCAGTAATTCATAAATACTTTGCTAGTTATTCTGTGAAAATATTGTCTGATTTGGACCAATGATTTGTGAATATATAGTTTTTCAAGATTAAAACATAAAAACGCGATTTATTCGCAAACCATCCATCGAAATAGGATGGAACTTTCAGATTATACAAAACGAACCATTTATGAATTACTGTAATTTTTTCGAATTTTTCTGAGAAGTTTTATTTTTTAGTTTCAGATCTGGATGAATCTTATCCGTCAGATCTGAAACGGAGGGACAAGATTAGCTCAAGTCTCTCGGTGACTTGTGCATTACAAGTCACTCAAGCTGAGTCCGATGTTTACTGCCCCGCGCGAATCTCGATGCGATGCGGTGCAGCGTTGGTGAGCGTGATGATCTTCGAGCGAGCCGGCGTTTTGCTTCCGCG
The DNA here is from genome assembly GCA_947311845.1 of Poa pratensis. Lineage (NCBI taxonomy): Eukaryota > Viridiplantae > Streptophyta > Magnoliopsida > Poales > Poaceae > Poa > Poa pratensis. The sequence continues at coordinate 14,260,502 of CAMZMU010000020.1, read as the reverse complement.
CCAGAATCCCAAAGTCGCCGCCGCCTCCTGTCCTCCTCCCTCGACTGCCGTAAAACTGTCCAAGTACTGTACCCATCACGCGGCCTACTACAGGGTGTATGCTCAGTTGCTGTCGCTAGACAAGCAGGTTCGCACCCTGTCATGAGTCGCTGGCATCAAGGGTCCACCCATCAGATGGACTTCCTACATTATGGCTACTATGTGACATTGTATACATATGCATATGTAGGTGTATGCTTTTTTTCCCAGAATTTTTGAGACACAACCATAAAATTATCAACTAAAAAAAGAGGCTTGAGGGCTATAAGTGTTTTTATGTGAAATAGTACTAGGTTATTAATGACATCAACAATGTGTCAGCGCTATGACATGTTATTTTGGAATGACAGCCAAGGGGGCTCCAGTGTGTTGACAAAACCATAACCCGATGACATGATCACGTCGGAAACAAATACCCTACATGGCCCCGATGGTGACTGCTGACGAGGCGAGTTCACGGGCGTCCGTTGTTAAGCGCTAATCATTCTTCCAAAGCTCCAAACCGTGTTGTATCAACAACCCAAATATATTTTTTGTTTCGTGGTTGTAGTAGCAGGTTAAGTCAACTGCTGTGGAGTGCTATGCTTTTTCATTGATCTGTATTCTACTACGGAGTACATAATAATATGGTTGGTGGATTCTGTTTACACACAGCTTTGCAAATTGCAAATAATTATAGCCCCTTCTGATTCGCTTGGGTTTCTTCTTCGCTGTTGTCAAAGATCTGGAAGTGAGCTTGACCAAGCTGAACTAATAGAGAACAGTGCGTAGTAGAAACCGTTAAGTGTACCAGCCGATGATTATACTATTGTTCTCTTCTCGATCGGATAGTTTTTAATTGAAGCAGAACACTCTGGACCTCCTCCCCGTTCTCCACCTACAGTGAACTGAGGACGATTTTTGGGCGTCACCCGTGCGGACCAGCTCGCCGCCGGCGATCCGCTCGATCCCTCGCCCTCCGCGGCCGCTCCGGCGGCGGGAGGGGGAATCGACGGATCCCGGCGTGTATATAGTCTAGGTGTGCGTGGGTTGCTTGCCGGCGGCGCTTTGGAGGCGGAGGCGCGGTCGGAGAAGCTTTTGGAGGCGGCGGTCCTCTCCTCTGTCCACGGTGCTCCGGTGGAGGCCATGGGCAGATCTGCCGCCTCTGGTGCGTCCGCTGCTCTCCGGAGCCGCGGCGTGCTCCCCCTCGAGCCGACGTCCGTGGTGGCGGCGGCGGCTCTTGTTCTTGGGGTCCTGCTTCCCTCGCCGACGTGCGGGGTGGTGCTTTTGCTTAAAATCTCTGGGAGTTTGCAGGCGGGTTCTTCTCCTTCATCGGCGGACTCGGTGGGCGTGGTGGAAGACGGGTGGAGCCTTCGTCTTCGTCTCCGGCGTGAGGCGGCGACGGTGGTCTGGCAGCGGCTCGGAGCCGATGCTCGTTCAGCGGCAAGATTCCGGCGCCTGCGTCGGATGGATTCTGCGGCATTTCAACAAGGTTGGTCGAGCTGGCTGCTTCGGTGCGAGGTGAGCTCGTCTCCTTCTTTCCCGGCGGTGCGCTGCTGGTGGTCGAAGGTGCCCTGCTGCTTGGTGGTGCCGTGTTCGTCGTGTGGGGTGTGGCTTCTGCCTCTGTTCGTGCGTGTGTGTTCTTCAGTTGTATGATCTTGTACACGAACTCCCTTTCAAAAAAAAGTTTTTAATCACTATGTCGCGTTCCGTTCCGATCGTATCTTATTTTTCTTTTCCCTAGGGCGTGATGCATGGCATGTATATCGAAATGGCATGGCTGCTTGCTGCTTACGCTTACATTTTAAACAATCTACTTCTACTATATTATAGTTTCAGGAATCATCTCCGTTTGTTTGTTCCAGAGATCCACCGTGTGTCATGGGTGCACGTTACCACACTATGTCTCGGTTAGGCGGGTGAATTGTGCTTCTTCACCGGTTTTGCATGTCCGTGTGGCCGTGACCGAAATGGCTAGCTGACGAGGGTGCGACTTCTCGCGCGGTCTATGCACGCGACGCGTGGGTGGGGCCCACCCACGTTGCTTCTCCATCCCCACTACTTCTTCCTCTCCTCTCCCCCGACGCGTGAGTGAGTTGCTTCTCCATCCCCACTTCTTCTTCCTCTCCTCTCCCAATTCCTCTCTCTCTCCCGCACGATTCGAACCAGGACCAGGCCGAGCCGTCGCGCGCGTGCAAGCTAGCCTCGCCCGGCCGTGACCTGCATTTGCATGTCGGATAGGCAATATTTGAATTTGTATCCTTTGAAAACGGGAGTTCCCTTTTTATGCATGATGCCTCTAAGAACTGGTTACATTATTTAATATATGTACGACTCACGTTATCAAGTGTTCCGAACACCTGGATTGGCACAAAAAGATAGATGCAACAGCAAATCTCTACCACTAGTAAAATCCACAACTAACCCGACGAAACTTCACGTGATTTCCAACATTGCATGAGCGAGAAAAAACGTGTGGTTTACAACCATTGTACCCACTTTGTGATCCAATAGTTCCTAGCCAGTGTGTCTCCGCTACTCAGTAAAATTATGCTTCAACGATTTTGCATGTTCGTATGGTTAAATAAAAAATAAGAATCTTCTCACAGTTACCACCTGGATGGCAAGAAAAGATAGGTATGACGGAAAAAGCTAGCCAACAAGTAAACCAAAAGTATCTGTTAATCGGTTAAATTGTGCTTCAACGGTTTTGCATGTCCACATGGCCAAACTAAAAGTAAGAATCTTGTGATGTTGATCAATGCGGGAGAGAGGACTTGGCTGTTAATATCACATCACACATGGCAAAGAACTAAACATGTATTATTTGAACAACATGCTCTGGAACATGGCAGTTTTCCTTCTGTATGGTGAATCCCTCCAGAAGTCGCTAGATTCTTTGATATGTGCATGGTCGTGTCAGAGAGCTTTCCGGGCAACAGCGGAGCTACATACAATTCAGGAGGGGGGCCCCAAACCCCCCCCCCCCCCCCCCCCCCCGAGCCCATTTTTTTACGTAATAATTAGTATTTCTTGGCCTTTTGCCTACAAAATTAATGGTATTTGGTCCATTTGCCCCCCAATACTAGCTCAAGATGCCTTTGAACCCCATTTTCCCCTTAGCCAGTCAGCCCAAGCTCCGCCATTTTTTCCGGACACATCTATTGGCAAGAAAAGATAGATGTAATGAACAAAGTTAGCCACCAAATAAACCACACGAGTGGCCCGACGAAACTTTGTAAGATTTCCAACATTGTTTGGGTGAGAAAGACACACAACTACAAACAATGTGCCACCTTGTGATCCAACAATTTCTAGCAATTTTGTTCGGGAGATCCAGTGTGTAAGCTTACACGTTACCACTCTGCCTCTGTTAATCGGTTAAATTTTGCTTCATTGGTTTTGCATGTCCACTGGCCAAACGAAAAGTAAAAATCTTCTAATGTTGTGCACCTTGGGAGTGAGGCATGAACATAAGAGTAAACATGCACAGGAAATGAACTTGTATCGTTTGGACAACATGGTTTGGAACATGGAAGTTTCCCTTTTCATGCATGATCCCTCTCGAAATCGATACATTCTTGAGTATGTGGTCGACTCGTGCCACCACTTTCCTCGGAGACCGCCCGTATTTGCATGTAAAGACAGATGTAATCGACAAAGTTCGTTGGCAAGTAAACACACAAACTTCGTATGATTTCCATCATTGCAGTAGCGAGAAGGACACGTGGTCACCACCATTGTACCCACTTTATGATTCAACGGTTTCTAGCCACATGTTCAAGAGATCCACCGCATATCATGCGTGCACGTTATCATTGCGTATCTTTTAGACGGCTAAATTATGCTTAACGGTTTTAGATGCTCGCGAGGCCAAATAAAAGGTGAGAATCTTCCCATGGTGAGCCCCTCCGGAGAGAGGACTTGCACGTGAACATCAGAGCAAACATAGGAACAAATTGAACTTGTATACTTCGAAGATCATGGTTTCGAACACGACACTTTTCCGTTTTTATGCATGATCCCCGCAGAGCATTGTGTCACCGTGCTTGCGGGCACCTGTATCACCAAGTGATAGAGGCAATAGACGGATCTCAACATCAAGTGAACCACACGAGTGACTCGACGAAACTTGGTAGGGCTTCCAACATTGCTGGTGCGAGAAAAGACACGTGGTTACAACCATTGTGGCTACTTAATTGTTAGAGGATAAGATTTGCACCAAATTCATTCCAATAAATATGCTCCAAAGAATTCGTAATCATGCGCCACACGAAGAAAAGCAAGATTATCTTTCCAAGAGAATAGTGTCAACTCATTCTACCATGTAAGATAAACCTTAAAATTCTGCGTATATTCAATAACATTCATAAGCTTTTCAGTTCTCCAAATGTTTGGATCAGACGCCACGGAGGGAACAAAATGGTAAAAGTAGGGGAAATCCATCTATTTCTTACCGGCCCCCGGCGTCACGGCTGCTCCTTGTTGAGCAGAGAGCCTCCCTCGCTCGTGCCGCGTCTATAAAAAACACTCGTCTCTCTCGAATCCTTCTTCCCTGACCCGATCTCCTCCTACCCCAACCCGCGAGCCGATACAACCATCGCCGCCGACGCAAACCGATCCGGCCGCCGCGCTCGCGCAACGGAGAAGGAGGAGCTAACCCGCCTCGCCCCGCCCTTCGTGCCAACCACCTATCCGACGCCGCGAGAGCGCGCGATGCGACCAGGCGGTCCGCCGAACGCGCGGCCGGGGCTGGGCCCGGGGCAGACACAGCAGCAGCCTGGCACGCCGGGGCGGGCGCGTCGCCGCCCGGATCTCAAGCTGCCGCTGCCGCAACGGGACCTGACGTCCCTCGCCGTGCCGCTGCCCCTGCCGCCCCCGCCGTCCTCCGCGCCATCGTCCACTTCCTCGTCCGGGTCCGGGCCGTCGTCCATGGGCGCGCCGACCCCGCCCAACTCGGCCGGCTCCGCACCGCCCGCACCGCCGCCGTTAGGCGAGCTGGAGCGCGTGCGCCGCATCGGGAGCGGCGCCGGCGGCACGGTCTGGATGGTGCGGCACGTCCCCACGGGCCGGCTCTACGCGCTCAAGGTGCTCTACGGGCACCACGACGACGCGGTGCGGCGGCAGATCACGCGCGAGATCGCCATCCTGCGCACCGCCGAGCACCCGGCCGTGGTGCGGTGCCACGGCATGTACGAGCAGGCCGGCGAGCTGCAGATCCTGCTCGAGTACATGGACGACGGGTCCCTCGAGGGCCGGCGCATCGCGTCCGAGGCCTTCCTCGCCGACGTGGCGCGGCAGGTGCTCTCCGGGATCGCGTACCTCCACCGGCGCCACATCGTGCACCGCGACATCAAGCCGTCCAACCTCCTCATCGACTCCGGGCGCCGCGTCAAGATCGCGGACTTCGGCGTGGGGCGCATCCTGAACCAGACCATGGACCCCTGCAACTCCTCCGTCGGCACCATCGCGTACATGAGCCCCGAGCGCATCAACACCGACCTGAACGACGGCGCCTACGACGGGTACGCCGGCGACATCTGGAGCTTCGGCCTCAGCATTCTCGAGTTCTACCTGGGCAGGTTCCCGCTCGGGGAGAACCTGGGCAAGCTGGGCGACTGGGCGGCGCTCATGGTCGCGATTTGCTACTCCGACTCGCCGGCCGCCGCGCTGCCGCCCGCCGCGTCCCCGAGCTGAGGAGCTTCATCGGCTGCTGCCTCCAGAAGAACCCCGCGAGGCGGCCGTCCGCCGCGCAGCTGCTGCAGCACAAGTTCATCGCCGGGCCGCAGCCGCAGGCCCTCGCCGCCCCGCCGTCGTGATGACTCGCGCGCCACAGTTAATCGGGATGGGACTCCGGTGTTGATCCAACCCAACCCGGACATGGAGGATCATGGTGAAACGGTGGTCGGCAATGAGACATGGGGATCTAGGGGGTTGTTCGCTTCGTCCTAGCATTTTGGGCATTCAGGCCACCACCGCAAATTCACCACAACATTCCGTCCCCTGTTGTTGCTGTAGCTCCTGAAATTAAGCTCCTTTTTCTTTCGTTCTTCTTAAATGTTTATTATGTTCTTCCAAATGATGATCATATAATATGAGCTGTTAATTAAGAATGAAACTTGTAGCAGCAAATTCAGAACATTATTGCAGCCGGTGGTGGTGATGATGCTCCATGCGGAGAAGATGATGATGAGAACATAAGAGGCTTCTTAGATTTTGCAATTTTGAGGTTGGATTGCACAGAGCAAATCTTGAAATGGGAACCGAACCAACTTGCCTATGATGATTCCCACCTTTCTTTCTCTGGTGTTCTTTCTTGGTGAATAACCCGTCCTCTGTTTATTATTCTCCTGAAAAAGATGTGTGGCTAGCTAGCAGAGCAGCAATCATGCGCGCATAATAAGAGTATCCATCCATCCGCATAATATTCTGGCTTTCTCTCATCTGGCTTCTGGGTTGCGCTCTCCTTTTGGGCCTGTAGGGGCTCATTCATCCCCGCTTTGGATGCGCAGATCCTGGTCATTTCTGCTTGGCATCCGATCCTAATTTTCCATGTGAGTGAGAGGAACTTCATCTGCCTCTGACGAAGCATATTGTACGAGAGCGGAGGCAGAGGAGACAGGGGAGGACGACGCTGCCGGGGGACTCTGCTTGTTGCTCTGTTCGGAGAGGGACGTGTGCTTGGAAATGGATAGATTTGTAGGCCTGCGAAAGGGGCGGCACATAGAAAGAAAAAGGAGAGGCGAGGTTTAATGAGCAGAGCAGAGCAGAGCGCGAACTCCATTAATGGAGGGCATGTGTGAAGTACGGACGTGCGTTTCACTTTGTATGCACGCATTAGAGTTGCGGCTGATATGAGGGTTTTGCCTTTTTATATGGCTCAAATAGTCACCCAAATTATCGTCCCAGTCGGATAACTTTTTCGGGGGAATCGCACATCGAACCCCTCTGCCGCTATATTATTCTCCGGCGCCGTGAAATCGACAATTCTTCGGCAAGCGATTCCTCCATGTCCACATCCACGGTCAACCCACCGGTTGCCCCGCGTGGTGCCAGACGTGCTAGATATCTCCCGAGGCGGCGGCGAACCGCGACGGTTGGCTTCGATGCATGTGCTCGACGAGCACATCTTGCCACACTTCAAGCAGACCCGCATCGCCGAGGATGAACTCGCTGCCGCTACAAAAGCGGTGGCGAACGGCGAACCCGGTTGTCACCCGCCTCGAATCTGCTGAGGCTGACCACGACCTCGCGTGGGCGATGCACAAGTCGGCGTTCAAGCCGTATCTCGATATCGATGAGTAGGCACGGCGGTGAAGATCAAGATCGACTTTGTCTAGTTTAGTTCTATCTTACCCAAGTTTTGTCTATATAAAATACTGAGTTTGCGATGAACTCAGGAATGTTCTAGTTGAAATCTCGCGCGAACTCTTTTGTTTAAAATTACAGTACAAGGTTCCGTGTAAGCACGCGCGGTACGGCGAAACGTTTTTCGGAGCACGAGATATCAGTTTTTACGGTTCTCGTTTTGTTCGAAAACTGCTAGCGTAGGGCCATCCCATCCGGTGCTGCCTCGTGGGACCCGGTAGGGTGAGATCCTTGAGTAAGTGGAGACACTTGTCATGCGTGAGTGTGGCAGTGTGCACGAGCTGACTTAGAGGAAATTGCAGATTCCACCATGCTCACGCCATTCCGTTTCGGAAACCACCAGTTTTACAGATTTTTTGCACTCTCCACCAGGTTTACGTCTAATCTGTTGCAACCTAGTCTAAACACACTATTGACAGCAAAATTTGACCCTAACCACCCATCAATATGAGTACAAGCTAGATATCACTTTTTCAGCATGACAAATTGTTTTTGACATGGATAAAATGACAGCTGAGAAGAAGATTTTTTTAAAACGAGACAAAAGATTTTTCATTTTCATTAATTAAGAATAAAAAAAGCGTTAACTGATTAATTAGCAGGAAACGACCAAAAGCCGGAACAAACAGTCTCTGCTCACCGTCATGGTGTACGACCATCGCGAGGGCACACATCCACGGCTCTCAGTTCGGGTGTGACCCATGCACGTGGCCTGACACACTCGCCAACGCCCGCACCCTCCCCTGCCGAAACCAGAATGGCGGTCCACGACCCCACCGTCGCCCAGCCGGACGAGGGAATTAATATTTATACCTTAGCCACCGTGAGCACAAGGATCCCCTTCGGCCACCATCGCCATCGGAGGATGCATCTACGTTAAGCCCTGACAGCGGACGGAAGCGACAGTGGAATCTTTGTGCTCACAGTGGCTAAGGTATAAATATTAATTCCCTCGTCCGGCTGGGCGACGGTGGGGTCGTGGACCGCCATCCTGGTTTCAGTAGGGGAGGGTGCGGGCGTTGGCGAGTGTGTCGGGCCACTTGCATCGGTCATCGGAACTAAGAGCCGTTGGCTGTGTGTGCCCTCACGATGGTCATACTCCATAATTGTGGCATGAGGGTGGTGGAATCTGCAATTTCCTCTGCTGACTTACGACGGATCTACTTACTTACTAGTGTGGTGTGCACTGTGCAGGCAGTAGCCACGCATCACGCGTGCATTGCATTGCCAGGACGAAAGAAGATTCTTCCATACAATTTAATTCTCCACGCAGGTCACCGTGTCCGTCTTCAAATTTGTTTTCAGCCGAAAGAAAAAAAGAAGAGAATGGAGGTGACTGATCCTTGTAATTTCTGACAGGGCTGTGAACTGTGAAGGGAACGAAGGCACACAGCTACAGTAATCCTAGTACTGGGCCGGTACTGTTTGGAAGTTTCGTTTGGGCGTCAGGAGCAGTGATCCCATCGTCACCGATCGGCCCATCGCCGCCGCAGGCCTAGCTCCTTCTATAGCCGGTAGAGGCGTGCGGGCGGCTCCTCCTGCCTGCTACCAATTGGTGCTGGTGCGTCATGCGAGCTGTGAGGATGGGGACCGGGCTAGGAGCTATGGTGCGCTTTTGCAGTAAACAAAGGTTTTCGGCGCGTCCGGGGGCCACCACTTGCGATCTGATCTCGTCCCCACATGGAGTACTGTAGATGTAGGTAGGGCAGGGGGAGTGATGATGGATCGACAGGGACTGCACACGGATGGGGGAAGGTATTGGGAGATGCATGTCGGCTGAACAAACAACCCGCTTCAATGCCGTGTGTGGGTACCGTACCAGTGTACAACGAGTTGTGGTCACGTTCGAAACAGGGTTAGCTTTTCTCTCTCAAAAAACCTACTCCCTCCGTTTTTTAATATAAGATGTTTTAGCTTTTGTCCACATGCACATGCACACAAATGTATGTGGACACATTTTTGTGTATATGTTCACTCATTTTAGTGTGGATATAGACAACATGTGTATCACCTAAAACATCTTATATTAAAAAACGGAGGGAGTAGTACGCAATTTCTTGCAACGTTTAGAGAAATAATTCTATGTTCGAGACATTGTTTTTCATGTATGGTTGATCTTGCCCCGTAAAAATGATATGCACCAAATTCAGGGAAAATGTTTTATTTTTCGTTCGAATTTGTTGATATTTTACAAGATTTCAAATAATATTTAAACCTAAACTGAACCATAATCCTCCTCCTCGCTGCCAAAGTCGTAGGCGTTGATGTTGGAGGAGACGTAGAAGTAGGCGGTGGAGGTGGAGGCGCTATAGTTGGGGGAGGCATGCTGACGGGTGGACTATTTTCCACACTCTCCCCATGTTTGTTCCTAATGCTATTATTTTCAACATGAATGCCAAGACATTTCATTGGCATTTCCCCCAACATGGCAAGTAAAAACTATTCTATAAACATCTTGTCGATGCTTTTCTTCTCCAAACAACAAAACATCACTTTTACGAAAATTAATTTTTAAATCCGACATTTTTTTTCAAAAGAACATAAAATGGATTTAAAATTATGGGCACTTGGGAAATCATCCTGTAAAACAAAAATGGAGTCGTCAACGTATTGAAGCATTTTCACACCATCTCTCACAAAATCTCGCAAGAGACCTTTTATTAGGTCACTATCTCTAGAATTATTCATTGGAAGTGACATAGAATCAACTGCTAAATAAAAAAGGAGAGAAGACATGGAATCCCCTGTATCACCTTTGTAAGGTGAGAAAATGGACCAACACTATCATTCACTCTAATCCCTACATGTCCACCTCTCATAATAATTATAATCTAATCACACAAATTATCAGGAAATACTTTCAGTTACAACATTTGATAAACAAAAAACCATTAAATCTTGTCGTAAGCCTTTGTCGAAAGTCAACTTTGAAGAACAGAGCAATTTTTTTACTGATGAACAGAGTTTAAGGTTTCATGTACAATAGATACCCCCTACATTATATATCTCCCGTTCACAAACGTTGTTTGTATAGGAGATACCAGATTTTCGATTACCTTTCCTGGTCTATTCATCAATACTTAAGTAATGATTTTGAAACTCACATTAGTAAACATACCGGTCTAAACTGCTGAATTTGCTTAGCATGTTTACATTTAGGGATAAGCGTCATCAAACCATAATTCAATCTAGAGATGTAAGATTGCCACATTGGAAATCATCCAGCAAAGCTTTCATATCTCATTTTACTAAATGCTAGTATATCCGATAAAAATCTACAGTAAAACCTGGGGGCCCGGTGACTTATAAGTTCTATAGAAAAACTGCTTCGTGAAGTTCTTTCATTGAAAACAATCAGCCGATGCTAATGTACAATGGCCAGAGGCCAATGCTAATGTGCTCGTTGGCTGTTCTCTATACTAATAATAATCAACTAAATCAAGCAGGCATCGGCTCATTAAGCGTGCACAGAGCATGACCCCGCAACAGATCCTGCACGCACACAGCGGCAGTAGTGTACAAGGAATCCTGCACGCATACTCTGTTTCTCGTTGCAGTATAGCAGTTCAGAGTTTCAGTCAGCTAGGCGGCTCTGCTTCTCATCCCTTCTGTATTGCACAACAGTCAATAGTCCATGTAAAAACGCGGCAAAAATCAGAAAGAACAACGGCAAGAAATTTCCGGAAGATGCAGTCATCATTCAGCAAGAATGTCAGGGTCATTTACACAGAGCTGAATCAACAGATCATAAGCTACGTACTACGCTTCGCACACGGTTACAACAGTGCAAGTAAGAGAGTAGCTAAGAGTAGCTCCAACGGGCTGGCGCATACGGACGTGCAAATATGTCCCTTTTTATCCGTTTGGGGTGGGTTTGGAGTGTCCGTCCGGGCTTGTCCGCGCAGAGCTCCCAACGGTGCCCCACATCATTAGCACGGACATCTCTATTTTTCCTTTTTTTAGCACCAAATAGTTTTGCAAATTAGCAGTCACAATTATCTAGCAAAATTAGAGAGAAAACTAGCGGGGCACAGAACACAAGTGAAGAAAAGCAAGAGAGAACTAGCACCAGCACGCGCGTGTGCTGCTAGCTCCAAGGACGAGGACTAGCATGGAGGCCATGGCCGGAGATGGGTCGCAGCTTGACCACCGCGGTGGCCTCCTCTGCTCTCGCGGTCTCGCCAACGAAGGCTCGCACGGGATGGCGGCCTCTAGAACGCCTGGCGAGGACACGAACTCTTAGCACCGACGAGCTGGCCATGTAGTACTACTAGTACACACGCAACAGCAGAGGAGGGAGCAGAGTTGCCTAGCTTGGAGCACGCCACCGTGTGCGGGAGTCGGTGGGTGGCTGTCCGGCTGATTTGTGGGGTAGGCCGGACACGGAAGGCGGACACAGCGGACAACCGGACAGAATCTTTTGTCCGCACTTGCCCCAAAGCCAGACCAAAGTTGGGCCAGGTTTGGTCCAGAACGGACAGTCCGCCCGGGCAACTGTCCATATGCGTCAGCCCGTTGGAGCACCTCACATGTCCGTTCGGACAAAAACGGACTGGGCTGTCCGTTTGCGCCAACCCGTTGGAGGTGCCCTAATATGGCGCCCATTTACAAGAATGAAGTCAAGACGTTGATTAATTAATCAGACCAAGCATTAGTAGGGACGCATTAGACAGTTTGTTCGTTAATCTTGGAAATGCTCTAGTGCTGACTGTCAGAAGCTCACGGCGATGGAATGCAGCTTCAGTTGTAGTTGGACCTTCTCAAGGGCACGCTCGGCTGGCTCGCGTTCCCGCTGTACTGCGATCTCCCGAACGGGTCGCTGATCCCATCCTGCAGATGATGATTTGGCAGTTTCAGTTTGCGTGGATTACCATTCTCGAAAAATAGGATGAAGAAATGGTGGATGTATGCTGATCCTGTTAATTCTTACGGGACGTGACTGCGTCAACATGGCGGCGTTGCTGATGTAGGCGGAGCTGCTCATGCCGCCGCCGCCATGGAAGCCGCCGCCCATGCCCATGGGGTTGCAGAACTGCATGTTGTCCTCGGCGAGCGTGCGCAGCCGGTTGAGCTCCGGGAGCACGCCAGTGGCGAGGTCGGGCCGGTCCTTGCGCCGGAGCTCGCAGCACCGCAGCGAGATCTCCGCGAACCGCCGCGCCTCCTCAATGGGCCAGTCGTGCACGGCCGGGTCTAGGAGGTCGGCGATGGTGCCGTGCTCGAGCGCGCGCCCGATGTGGTGGGTGAGCCCCATGGGCGGCCTGGCCGTGATGATCTGCAGCAGCATGACGCCGAGGGAGTAGACGTCGGACTTCACGCCCAGCATGCCCGTCTGCTGGTACTCCGGGTCGATGTAGCAGAAGGTCCCTGCGGCGCTCGTCATGTGGCACTGCGTGACGGTGTCGGCGACGGACGGCGGCACGAGGCGGGCGAGGCCAACGTCGCTGATCTTGCTCACGTAGTTGCGGTCGAGCAGGATGTTACCCGGCTTCAGGTCGCGGTGGACGAGCGGCTCGGGTTTCGCCTGGTGGAGGAAGAGGAGGCCCGTGGCGATCTCGGCCGCGATGCGGAACCGGTGCTGCCATGGCAGCACCGGAGCGTTGCCGCGCGGGAAGAGGCAGTCTTCGAGGCTTCCCATGGCCATGTACTCGTACACGAGGCACCCGTACTCCGGGCAGGCGCCGAGGAGGAGCACCATGTTTGGGTGGCGGATGCAGCTGAGCACCTCCACCTCCTGCTGGAACTGCGACTTCCCCTGCGCGGCGTCGGGCCGGAGCACCTTGATGGCCACGGGGGTGTGGTCGAGCTGGCCCTTGTACACCGGGCCGTACCCGCCCTCCCCGACCTTGCGCGCGTCGGAGAAGTGGTCCGTGCCGATCTCGATCTCTTCAATGGTGTACCGGCGGTACCGGGCCGACGAGCCGCCGCCAGAGCCAGCGGACCTGAGCCGCTCCTCGGCCTCCTTCAGCGCTTTCCTTTCCGCGGCGATCCGCTTCTGCGCCTCCAGCTCCGCCAGCCGCTGCGACGCCTCGGCGGCCTCGATGGCCGCACGCGCCTTGGCCTTCTCCTGCTCGATGAGCGCCATCGCCGTCTCCTCAGTGAGCCGCCCGTCCTGCGACCTCTGCTCCTCCTCCACCTTCCAGCGCTGCAGCTCCGTCGCCTTCTGCTTCGCAGTCAGCGCCTCCTTGCACGCCGTGCTGTACATGTCCATGGTCTGCTTCAGCTCCAGCCGCAGCCGCCTCATCTCTGCCTCCATGTCCTCCTACGCACACACACGAACATGCATTGGAACTTGCAAGATAAATGGCAGCAGAATCGTGCGCAGGCATGATGGCGATTAGTACCGCGGGAAGGGAGGAGACGCTGGTCTGGGAGTTGGAGGTGCTCTCGTTGCCGAAGTCGCCCCAACCCGGGCGCGGCGCCTCGAAGCTGTGTTGCTCGTACGGGTTGTCCGATCCGGTGGACAGCCGCGGCGGGTACGACGGCCGGTCCACGCTACGCCGGCCGGGGGCAACACCAATGAACGATATGTCTGACGAGTCCGGCAGCGAGAACTGCGGGAATTCCTTCCTCGCCGACGTCGGACCCCTCGAGAACGGCGACCTGTAGACAACACAGGTAACCATGCACGATCAGGCATACATCTCCAGCTACATGTCGGTCCACGTACGAACTACAAGCTAGTACGAAAAACTTACATGATGAAGTTGTCTTGTAGCTGCATCGTTGGTGTCCCGGCAGGATCGCCTGCACGCCATTGTTAGTCGGAAGAGAGATGGGATGAGAGGTCATCGTCAATGCAACGCAATACAATGCATGGTTAAGTTGGCGTCTTACTTTGAGGATGCATGCGTGTATCACCTCGTGCTGCTGGGGGCGGCGGAGCCGCCCATTTCTGCACCGGCGGTGGCGCCTGCGGCTGCTGCTGCTCGGGGGGCAGCGGCGCCTTGGCCCCCTGGATCATGGTCCGGAGCGGCGACACGGACGGCGCGGGGCGAGTGGCCTGGCGCACGGACGTGACCTTGCCGCCTTTGTTGACGACGTACACGCTGGTGAAGTCTGGCGCGGTCTTGGAGACGCTGCTGGGATGTCGGCCTTGAAGCGCACGAAGCTGTTGCGGGTGTTGGCGCCGAGGACGATCTTCTCGATGGCGGCGTGGGCGGCGAACTCGACGAGGGACTTGGCGACGTCGTGGTCGTCCAGCACCACGTCCTTGCAGTGGATGTCCTTGCGGGTGCAGAAGCAGCGGAAGGGCAGGAAGAGGTCCTTCATCTGCGGGTCCGTCGGCTGCTTGTACCCGGCGGCGTCCTCCACGCCGCCGGTTTCGCCCCGCATGTTGACGTGGACGAGCACGATGGTCTGGCCCCGGTGGACCAGCGTCTCGGTGGCGTACTTGAGCGCGTTCTGGCTGTTCTTGTCCTTGTCGATGCACACCGCCACCAGCGGGTAGCTGCCACCGCCGGCGGCCGCCATCCCCGCCACGCCGGGCAGGCCGCCCAGTCGATCAGATCAGCTTTGCTTTCTCCCCTTCTTTTTGCCCTAATCTCTCTACGCTACGCTCCTGCAAATTCTACCAGGGATCGTTCGTGCTACGGAAGGTTGCAAGGAGGAGCTATTGGTCACGAGGGGAGGGAGCTCTTTTAGGCAAATTTGCTCCTGTTCTCTGACCTCTATCGACTATTATTAAGCATGGCGTTGTTGAACGCATGTGGTGGCTCTTACAAGGGAATGAATTCCCTCATTAAGCTGAGTTTACGGATAACCACAGATTCGGCTCATTTCGTCACGTTCAGAAGACTAGTACTCTGTAGTGATGTGCATTGATCAATAAAGCTTATATATTCTCAAAAAAAAAAAAAAGATTATGTGGGTCTTCAGTAATTTCCTAACGGAACCTCAAGCTCTGCATTTGCGTAACTTAATAACTTTTCATGGTTCTCACCCAGTACGTTAAGGCATGGTAAATTATACACCTCAAATTTTCAACTTGCAAATTCCAACGTACATCAAGATCTCCAGGAGATACGAGATTCCAAATGCTACAGAAATTTACATTACTTGGCTAATATTTAGTTATTTACAGTACTAACTGTATGACCTAAGTCTACAATAAAATCAGGAGGTCACAGTCTGTGATCACCTGACCGTAAGTATGCTGCTCTCACATGACTTTATGTACGTTGGCCTGCTAGGGCATCAATCAATAATCTAACTAGATTGGAGTTGCACCACCGTATAAAAGACAAATTAATCTGCCAGCTGAATTCACTGGAAAGAATCGGCAATACCGGCCAATCTAAACTAGAAAATTGTCAATCATATGGTAGATGACATCTTCTCCGTCCAAGTTCGTTGGATGGGTCCTAACCTGCATGCAAGTTGCAGGATCAGTCCACTATCAAACGCTTAAAGATGTGCGACCTCATCCTATTTGTCAAGGTCCTACTCTACAAAATCAAGCACAACTATTTATCTAGCAGTTAAAGGTAATTTTCTCCATCCCTATTCAACAAGTAAATAAAATGAATATCATAAAGCAATGGTCCACTACCGATTAGCTCAAGGATAACAATGTTTTTACCACACAAATGCAGGCCCAACTCCCAATTGATGGTTTAGTTATCAGCCTCTTCCAATTCAGGATTAATACAACCAAAAACGTCAGCACAACTGTTGTGAGGGTAAATTAGCTACAGTAGCTAAAGCTTACCTGGATGTTGTAATGCGCATTGTATTTTAGCCGGCTCTCAGGAAAGCATACATCCACACGTTCCCAGGTCACTTGTGTAAGGCCACGGATCATCATCTCTGACAAAGTAACATCTATTAGCAGTAGAAAACCTACTAGCATAGATCTCTATTTTAAAAGGACCGTGTATACAGTACTCCATATTCTTCTCAGTATTTATTTTCTAAGTTCTATGAATTCACTGATGGCAGTCGAGTTTTCCGAACTCTCTAGTAATCCAAAACCTTTATGCAATTTCAACAGGGATCTCTGTCCTGACTTTATCGGAAGAACAAAACCAAGCTTACAGCAACGAGGTATGGAGTAATTGTTACCTTCAAGGCTATCTTCGAGTGAAGCATCTACAGAATCCTCCTGTCGAGGGCCCTCTGGGTTAGCAGAACCAACATGAATAACATGTGGATACTTTTCATTGTTTGCTGTTAACTGAAGCTAAACCATATAGACAAGGGAGATAGTTAAAAGCACAAAAAGATTGCTAATGCTTCTTAATAGATTGAAGAAGTGAAGGCCTAATTTACTTCGGGTAATTCATGCTCACGTCGAATCGAGGATGTTCGCCAACCAACTATATCTTTTAATAGTTAAGGGCACACACATCAGGAGGTGATTCTTGAATAATTAATAAAAAAATGTCACAGTACAGAAAAAATATCAAGCTTTAATTTGTGACATCTGTTGGATACGATCATATGTTATATTTGCATATGCAACACGGCGTTTAAAAGAGCGCAAAGCTGACCTGCATAATAACAAGGTAATAAGTAAGTGACATTGGAGCAAAACAGGTTTAAAGGTATCACTAGCATTAATGTAAATCGTGAGTTACATGAATTTTCCATCATCGCAGTCTTCAACCATTCGCACAAGAAGTGGAGGCTTCTCATCATCCTTGTCCGAGAGGAACAAATGTTTACCTGTTCTCCCGACTATCAAATGTGCAGCTTCCGCAGCAGTTCGTTCCAAAAGCGGAACACCAAAAAGAAAGGGCAGCTGTGAAGAACATAAATGTCAGATGAGTATATAATTTGCTGTCTTCATTGAGAACATTTTCTTATTGAGTTGAGCAGAAAACATAATGGAACATAAATGAATCTTTCTAACATCAATCAGTGTCAGCAAAATATTGTTTAGTACTCCCTCCGTTCAAAAATAACTGTCTTAGATTTGTCAAAAAGTAGATCTATCTAGACATCAAACATGTATAGATACATCCACTTTTGTGCAAACTTGAGACACTTATTTTGGGACGGAGGGAGTAGTAAACATAAAAGAAGAGGGAATGATAACTGGAAAATGCTGTCTTTGCTAGAAACAAAGGCTACTTTGTCAATGGAAACTTATACCCATAGGCTCCTTATCAAGTGGCTCCACATTCACTAGTTAAAAGTATTTCAGTTAGATTGGGAGCAAGAATATGATACAGCAAGCACCTCTGCTCTATTTGTCTGTTTTCAAGAGCAAGGTGAGATGACAGATGCAAAAGTCTTAGACTTGTAAGAGTATGAGACCCAAAATAGAAATGTAAGAAGCAAAAACTAATCACTTCCTAAGTGTAAGAAAGAAGGTACGCTAACTGCTAAGTTTAGTAATAGGCGTCCATTTTACCTCCCACTAACAAATTGGTATTAGTAGTACCTACTGCTGCACATAAGATAGATCTATCTTACTTGTTTATTACACCTCGAGCCCAAATGTGGTGTAGCCGACGTTATGAAATTCATTGGTTCTAAGCCAGCTAATTTACCACCTCCATACTGATCCTCTTCATGAGAATGTTTATCCATATTAAGGCGTGGTTCTTCGCCTATTGGGTGTTCATAGAGTTTCCCAATTGCATATCTTGAAATCAATCCACCAAGTGAATGAGCAACAAAAGAGATTTTCCACAAGTTTCTTCTCCTCTGGACAACTTGCCGTACCTGGATAATAAGTATCAGTTTCATGTATCAAATTCCTTGTAACATAGCATGCTTATTTTAGCAACGATGCAAGTTATAACTATCTAGAATAAACAATACAAGAAGAAACTGACGACTGACGAAGGCTATAATTAAGGTACCTCTTCAGCCAGTCTTTCGCCCATTAAATCAACTCCATCGAATGTTAACGTTGAATGATTAGACTCACTACCTGCTCAGATAAAGTTAATAAGACACTTGTATGAAGATCTACTTGGTGCACGACAAAGTAGTGTGCATCATGATGTAGACAGATCAACAGTTAATGCATCATGTAGCCCATAATGGAAAAGGCAAATTATGTTATTACGAATTGTATAAACTGTAAAGAAATAAGTGCAGTTGGATTTGCAGCAGACCGCCTCAGTTGCGGCATATAGGTGTTATAATTCTTTTCGTATTTTCAATACTCCCTCCGTTCACTAATGTAAGGCATTTACCTAGTATTTCACTACATACAAACTAAAATGAGTGAATATATGTACAAAATAAGTCTATATACATTTAAATTAATAAAAACTAAAATGTCTTACATTAGTGAACGGAGGAGTACTACAATCAAACATTTAGCATGCCAATTATCTAAGGCCGCTCACAATGGGGAGTAACATAGAGTAGTAACATGCTGATGTTATTAGCCTATGTTACACAATGGGAGTAACATAGAGTAGTAACATGCTGATGTTACTAGCCTATGTTACTACCTCCACAGTGGGGAGTAACATATATGTGGTGTCATATAAAGCTTTATTTATTAGGCTATACACTCATTTTGTCTTGAAAAGTGTGATGTTACAGTAACTAGCTAAGTTAACACAAGCACCTCTCTCCTCATTAACTACATGCCACATAAGCAAACTTGTCTTGAAATGTGTGATGTTACTACCTAAGTTACTCCCACCGTGACCAGTCTAACTGGGAGGCGAGTCCTGGAAATTTGAAGTATTAGAACATTTATTGTTGCACTCAGTGACTCCAACCTTCACCCCGAATTTAAAAAGGTCTAATTCTTCATTACAAAACCAAATCATCCCAAAAGTTTGAGAAATCAACATGTTAAGTTTAACTCATAAATGCTAGTTGTGGTTGTGCGTGATGCATCCGACCGGTTTCTAGCTTAGCATTCTACGCAATTCCATGACATATCTAACGCAAACAGACAAGTAAACTGAAAGTAGAGCAACTTGTATAAACTCACGATGCACATAGACTTTCCCAGGCAGCCTCTTCACGAACTGCTCCGCCCCAAACTTCCAATCCGACGAACTGATCGAAGACACAAAATCAGCTTATACCTAACTATTGTACTAATCATCAGAAATAAATCAGGACCGAAGGGATACCGCCCACGCACCTCCCTGAGAGCCCGTTAACCATGACGACGAGGTGATCGGCCTCCTCGCCGCCCACCTCCACCTCCTCGCGGTTTCCAGCGTCTCGCCCCTCCTCCTCTGCCTCAATCTCCACCTCCCTTCCCGCGGCTGGAGGCGGCGGCAGAGGCCGCGAAAGCAGGCGCCGCGCCCAGTTCCCCAAATCCAGCCTTCCGCCTTCAGGACTCTGCTTGCGACCGAACGGCAACCCTAGATTGAGCCGGAGCACCGACCACCGCGAGCCGCTGCTGCTACCAGGGGGAGTGCTCTTGGACTCTCCCATGGGGGGAGGAAGGTGGCTCCGGCGGCGGCGGCGAGGTTGGGAAAGGAAAGTTGGGGTGCAGGCGGCCGCGAGGGAGCACGTGGCGGAAGGGCGGAGTCTGGAGGAGGAGGGCATTCCCGGTTGCTTGCGGGGAGTGTGGGCCCACATCGACGGTTCTGGATTGGAATCACGGACAGCACAGGTGCTACGCAACGAATATTCTTTGTAGAGTTGGACGGCGAAGATGGGCGGATAGCTTTGCCGGTATCCCATCCGACGGCTGAGCTGGACTGAACAACACCTGGTTGTAGTCTTCGGTAGCAGTCAAGGCTTATCACGAACAGGTGGGCCTGAGAATACCTGGACAGTTTTTGCATTGCTACGATCGGACGATCCACAACACAACTCCAAGTCGTTACGAACCCATTTCGCAACTCACCCAAGAACCAACCTTCACTACACTTTTTTTTTGCGGGACAATCCGGCTGAATTACACAAGGACTTTTACAAGAAGATCCAGAAAACAGAAGATAATACAACAAGGCCCCCAGGATCCCGATGTAGCAGACGAAGCAGAACGTATCGCCGGCGCGCCGCCACCACTCCTTCCTCGCCGCTGACGCCTTGGAACAGAAGGAGCTCCTCCATGGCCGGGAAGTCGACGAAGCTTGGCTCCACAGGAACCTCCATCCTGCGCCGTCAACACCATCTCCTTGCAGCAACTCAGCACGAACTTCTTCAGATTTGACATCCGGAGCCGCCGCACCACGGACTCCGGTGAGGAAACGCCCCACACAACAGCTCCACCGAGCTGCGAGCGGGGAAAGAGCGGGCGGCCCGCAGCGAAGCTCCGAGGAGATCCACCGCCGAAGAGGACGACCCCCACCTGCAAAATCCACTCCGACAGCGCCGCCGTCTCCACAACGCCGCCGGCTGGAAACCTACTTAGCCCTACGCTATATACACGGTGGGATCCGGCGTTCCCCCACCCTCCCGCCGCCGGAGCGGCCGACGGAGGGAGGGAAACGGCCGAATCGCCGCTGGCGAGGTGGGCGAAACAGGTGCGCTCAGAAATCGCCCCTCTGCACTGTGCGGGGAGGGGATAAGGTCCAAGGTCCTCAACCTTCACTACACTTGGATAGACTAGAAGTCTGGTTGCGCCCAACCTAATTCAAACCACATATTTAATGCTGATATTTCTCATTTACTTGAAATAGTTTTTAATGTGTGGTAACGTTCTTGTCGATAGTGAGGCGACCGTGATGACTTCGTCAATCTCAAGAGCTAATCCGTCATCTCAGTCTTTCGTACCTGCTCACATGGGTACGACGTGCGTGTACGTTCAAAAGGGTGAGTGTATGCGTGTGCATGTGAGCGTATGTGTTTGTACTGTGTTTCACAAAAAACAAACTCACTCATACAACAACAAATTATAAGGATTTAGGTAGTTAATTTCGGAATACAAAGTAGTAGCAAGAGGGTGGGGAATGGAGAAGAGAGTCAACGACAAAGATGAGAGGAATTTGGGGGAGAAAGAGACGGCGTTCTGGTCCAACTGATAGTCTCGTTGCCTCACACTCACAGGGTGTATACTGGACGTCCAGAGTGCCCAGCCGCATTCGTGTGTTCGACTGGCTAGATCACTGCATTCTCATATGTTCTTCGGGTGCCCTGCTGTCCAACAGGTTTGGAGCTCCATTGGCATCACCATATTCTCCTTCGACACGCTAGACTTCTGGATTACATTGCACTACCAGAAGATCTCCCAACCTATCTGGTCGTCGCCCTCCTCTCTGTACTTTAGAAGATTTGGGATTCCAGAAATAACCTCGAATTTCGACATGTAGACCTGACAACCGATCAGACCATTCAAAAGATTATTGATGATCTTACCCTATTGGGTCATAGGATTAAAAATCCTACTCACAAGGCTGACGGAGCCCTAAGGAGCGATCACCTAACCCTCTGTAAACCTCGCAATTAAAGTAATTATATTCATGTGGGGTCCTCTCCCCCAAGTGATTGTTTCAAAGAAAAAAAGCGGCCCAACTTGAGATAGGCACGCGAAGGTATGTGAAATTGCATCCTTTATTTTGTCTGTTAACTGTCTAACCATTTGCTTAGAGCACGATAAACCCTGCATCACATGAATACAAGACTATTTATTTATCTTTGAATGGCTCACATAGAATGATTAACATAAGAGTTGTTTGCGTCCTGACGAACAAATTTGATGTTTGGTGCATTTTGATCTGAGTTCATATGAGACCTACACGACAAAAACAAGAAGCATGATAGCAATATTTCCAAATCCGGGCTGAGTTCAAGTTGGATTAGCACTAAGTTTTTGTTAAAACATAGAACTAAGGTTTTAGGACGTGAATCGATGTACTTTTATTGTACGGAAACCCTAGTGGGTCCTTTTCTTGTACATAAAGAACATCCGACTTATATATTTGTGAGAGGTGATAGCCGATTGAACAACACCATTCAAATCTATCGATGAAATACACTTTGAGCTTCATCTAATTTTATCTCCTACCCTTGCATCATGTTTCTCATTTTTTTCGTAAGTCCTACATGCCGGAGGCTGCGGATCCACTGGGCTTTATGGCCGATGGAGCAACTCATACCCATTGCGAGCCCTGAAAGGGTCCCTTGGGGGTAAACGGGGTTTTGGGTCTACAAAATCTCTTGACGGATGTCTTGCGTATCACGCTTTCGGCCAGGTCTCCTTCGGCGCGCGTTGCGGTGCATCACCCCGCATCGAGGGTATACGTTAACGTGTTCAGTGTAAACCTAAACCTCAGTGCTTGGTACGGAGGTTGAGAACCGACGCGGTTCGTAGGAGGAAAAGCGTGAGACGGACATACTGCAATAGATTTCCAAATTTACACGTGGGTAAAACATAATATACACGATGGGCGTCGAGAAAGAAACACTATGATTTTAATATTATGTATTAATATATTATATTTTTGAATTAATCATAAAATTGTCTACTTATCAAAAAACTGTGGTGTGTACAAGGACTTAATAGTGGTTTGTTGTGCTCGACCCGTTAGCTGGGCACAGCCAAAGGCAATATATCATGTGTTGCATGGATGCATGTTGGTTTTGAATTAGTGGGAAGTCTAAGATGCTGTTATGTGACAAGTAGGCTTGGTGAATGCTAAGAAGTGAGCCCAACTCATTTGGCTAGGTGAGTGGATATATAACCCATCCATTCAGGTTCATTTCCTCACAGAAACAGATCCGATGTAGGGCATCCCCTATCGCATTCTTTTCAAATAAAAAAAAGGCTTGGTAGATGCTCTGAGTTATATTAATAGCTGCTCTAGGGGGTGACTTCGCAGTTCATTGTATCCTAGGAATTTTGTCTACTATAGAGTTCAAAGGTAGGCACCGAGCAATGTTTTCTAAAAGGTCCACAATTTATTGATAATCATCCATAGTAGTATAAAAAGCACAAAATATAATAAGAATTACAAATTGATCCTTGCACCACCTAGCAACGGCTACACACACTTGCATGAGCCGAAGACGCGCCGCCGTTCTGGGCAAATCTTCTCGTTGTAGAGCTTATTGCAGTAGACAACAGGAAATCGCCGTGTTAATTAAGACCTAAAACCACACCAACGAATAAGAAAACCAAATAAATCACCGGAGATCCGCCATACACATAACTACATGCACATTCCGTCGGCGCTATACGCACCACCGGAGCGAGGATAGGGCGGGGAGGAGCTTATTCTAATTTCTGGATGTAGCCGCCGCCTCACCATTCCGATAAACACTGAAAACAGACTAAATAAAGAATAATAACCCTCCCGCCGGCGGGGCTGCTGTGGTGCGCCACTCCTCCACGCCTCCACGGTGGACTAACAGCGAGGGGGACAAACCCTATATGCCTATATGGGTTTTAGGATCGGCTCCCGACCGCATATCTCTCCCCTATCTCTCCTGGAGCCTTTCTCATACCATCTTGCATTGCCATATACATACCCAACAATGTTAGTCTAGAGCTAAAAATTAACGCAGTTGAGGATGAGCTGAAGTTTGGAGACGTCTGATATAAAACTCACACCGGAATTGCGATGGTGCGTGACGTGTTGTGATAAGCTACCTCTGCCTACAAAGTGCGTGGTCGATGTTGAGCAAGGTAGCTACGAAACGTTACCATGAATGACAAATGTCACACGATCAAACAACCTCACATGTTTAAACGCCACTAAAAATGGAAATTCTATTGAGTGCAACCAACTATTACATCACACATCATAAGACCATCCGACATCCAATCCGTGTATATGTGATCGGCCATAACAGTTCACCGCGAGAGCAAAGGTTGCAATATCAAAATCGATAGCGCAGATTGAGTAAACGTGAGGAGCCACTAAATTAATGGGAAGAAAAGCATTGTATTAGTTCTCAACGGAGCTAAGCCGCCTAGCCGACCTGCAGGATAAGGTAACCGTAGCCATATTCATCTAGGGCGACGCCTCGGCGTTGCACTTCTCCATTAAGCTTACGAAGGGGATGCCCCTGCTGGCGCCGGTCTTGGCGTTCCCAATGACAGACACTCCACATGGAGGTCCAAACTTCTCAAATAGGAGCTCCACATCGGTTTCATCCACCTCCATGGTCAGATTGATCACCCGCAGGGTCACTTGACGTCGTGCCTGGGCATGGCGGTGGAACACCTCCTGGAGGAACGTAGACCCCAGAGGAGGGCCCAATATAGTAAATATATTAATAAAATTATCTATTACACTTAAACACCATTGTTGAATATACTGAAATAAATTAAAATTCTCGATTTATTGGAGAAAGTCTATAACATTTAACCGTGTATACCATGTAGAAGCAAATAAATTAGATCGGCAACAACATGTTTGTTAGGTCGTACTGAAATCTATGCTAACAAGATTACCATGTTTAATATCATACAAGACATTTTTTTTCGAAACTAGTGGATGGACTTGTATAAGCTAGATGATAAAACACAATATTATAGATTAGAAAATTATTAAATTATAGGTCTACCTAGTAGAATCCGCACCTTTTTTGTTCGTTGATTACAACTGAAAGTGATCTATTGATACATAGGTGGCATGCACAAATTTAAACATATTAATGAGCCCATCTAACTTATAAGTTACATTCTACTAAGGAATATCAGTAAAGAATCATGACAATAATTTAATTTATTTTCAAGAATTTTTAGTAAATATGGTTATGAAGTCGTATACTAGAAAACACTATTAAGATATTTGTTGAGTCATAATCTTTAGATAATTTTATTTTGAATTAGTGTAAACTATATAGTTTATATAATTGTTGAAACATAATTCGAAAAAAATTGTGTTGTAAACTACAATTTAAATTTAGCACAAGCAAGTAAAATATTCATTACAATTGTATAAAAGGAACATTGCAACAGAAAATGTGCAGCATTTTTATGTGGTCAATTTGCAAATAAATAATAGAAATTTATAGTCGTTAATACTGTAGTATGCAAAAAAGAGTTAGTACAACCTTGTTCCGTATTATAAGCCGTTTTGGCTAACTAATTTAGTTTTCCAAAACGGCTTATAATACGGAACAGAGGGAGTATAAATTATAATATTTAGTTCGACGTGGGCATAATTTGTGCTTAGATCAGCCCTGGGTGGGAGCGGGTGGTCGAGGTGGAGGCGGCCCTTCTCGTCCGGGATGAAGAGGACACACGGCGGGAGCGACCGGTTGAGGTCAAGGGGCCCTTCTCATTGCGGCTGGCCAGGGGGCGCATCGGGAGTGGGCGGTCGAGGTGGAGCTGCTCTTCGCCATCGTCATCTACTACTGCCGTCCGGGCTAGGGTTGAGCTTGGTTTGGAGGAAAGCCCATTTGTTTTAGACGAAGGCGGTTAGCCTTGGCAGTGTGGCTGACTTTATTGCGGCGACTGATTTGTCACTTGTAGTGAGTTTTAATTTTTCGCTTGTCCAACCATCTTGTCCCTTGCTTCAAAGTCATTTTGTCCATTTCATATAGCTCCACAATATCCTGACTCAGAACATTATTCACTTTCTTGAATATATCTAGGCATGTTCTGGTTTTTCTAAATTATAACAATAGTCTATAGTACAAAACGTCACAAACTTTGTAGACAAAGCTTTTTCCAAGAGACGACCATTAGAATATCAACACAGCAGTTACATCCAAATTCAAAAAAAAAAAAAAACAGTAGTTACATCCGCTTCATTTTTCAGTTGTGCTCTTAACTACCTCAGACCGGCCTTCATGTCTATGAATGTATGACATCTCTCCATCTCCGCCAACATAAGCTCAAAATGTCGCTAACAATTTGAATCCGCCAAACTGACCTTATGGTTCTCAATTTTGACATCTAGTCATCTACCCTAACAAACTTATTATTATAGCAACATTAAAAACTGTCCACCTGAAGTAAAATCTAACAGGAAGAAACCGAGCGGGTCCACAGTAACTGCATAGCCAAACGCATATATCAGTACATATGCACAAAACGTAGTAAAACATCCATCAACGTCAACTAGCCACAAGTATCCACAAAAATTCTGATTGCCTCCCGAGCTAATAAGCTTCTGGTGGAATAAAACAAATTCAAAAAATAGTAGAACATCTCAAACAATTTTGCAAAACAATTGGAGACAAATATATAAAATGTTCTACGTACATGCCAAGTTTCGTGTGGCGAAATAACATATGGACGGTTATGTATAAAAAGACAAATTAGTGGACAAAATGGGGATTACAAAAATAAGTTTTTAGAGTACTGATTTTGTTATTTTTGCACAGAGCACCACGCATATCATTTCATCATGAAACTTGGCACGTATTTATAAAACACATGTATGTTCGTCATCAATTGTTTTCACAAATTTTGGAATTTTTTTACTATTTTTTGAATTTGTTTCATTCAACTAGTAGCATATGAGATCGGGAGCCAAAACACCTTCCTCAAGTAAACTTCTGCTAAAAGAACTCCAATTCGTGTACTTGTTTAATTCAACGTCTACAGTCAACTAGTAGCAAGTAATCAAACCTTCTCCTAACAAATTACTACTCAATAATCAGAGTATATTATATGATCGAAAACTCTACTTGTAACTAGTGTAGCGCTACTAGCCTACTAGTAACCGGAGTTGCTTCCCAGCAGTAAAAGGTAGCGGCACGAACCTTCGGCGAAATGCACCGATCGAGCCTCCTTCGATCTGCAGCGCACCCACGTGAACGCATGCATTGATATGTGCCACTGTCAGCAAGTTCATGGCACTCCAAACCTATCTGCAGCCGTTTAATTAGTACTTCCGCGCAGGGCAGGCTCCATCTGTTCATCCTTTGACCTGCAGCCACCGTCGGTCGATTTCATTCCCCAAGCGTACTGTGTCAAACCGACCACTAACAAAATGGTAAATCAAATCTTGAATGTACTTACAACCCAGCTAAACTATTCCAGGTCAAACAAGAAACGGGGCTTTCCTGCCTCCGTCCCACAGCACCCTGAATGTACGTGCCCCATCACATGAAATGATTCCATCTCTGCAGTATCGCGCGATCGGCAAGCAGATCTGCTAGCTACTGTGTCCACACAAGTCGTCGTCGATCTGATAAACTAACCGCAGGTTAAATTTCGTTAATTGTCAACCGCGTCGTGTAATTGAGCTTGAGTTGCTGTATATATAGCAACCTTGAAGCTCCCAGTTGAACCAACCCTTGCGGCCTTGAGTTTACTACTAGGGTACTATAGCACATAGCTACTTGCTAGCTAGGGACGACACTGGTCTTGGCAATGGAGTACACTTCAAGCAGGAGCAGCAGGCTCTCGAGCCGGCTCGCTGCGCTCGCCGCCCTCGTCTTGCTCTCGTGCTCCCCCAGCTCAACGGCGGCGCAGCCAGGCGGCGGTCGGAAGCTTCTCCAGATCAGCCTGGCGCAGCAGTTCGTGGTGCCGCAGAGCCACCTGCGCGCCATCCACGGCCTGCACCCGCTCAAGTGGAGCAGCGACCTGGCGGGCCAGGCGGCGCGGTGGGCGGCCGGCTTCAAGGGCGACTGCGCGGCCGCGTCGTCGTCTGGCGTCAACGTGTTCCGCGGCGGCGGGGACGGCGGGAGGAGCTGGCAGCCGAGCGACGCCGTGGCGGCGTGGGCGGATCAGGCGGACCACTTCGACTTCGGGGCCGGCGCGTGCGCCGTCGGGAATATGTGCGCGCAGTTCGAGCAGCTGATGTGGCGCATGAGCACGCAGGTCGGCTGCGCTGCCGTGCAGTGCGCCTCCGGGGAGACGCTCATGACCTGCCACTACTGGCCGCGGGGCAACATCATGGGGCAGAGGCCCTTCTGATCCACGTCGAGCCGGCCGTAGCGTGCCGTGCCGCGTGGAGAACTTGCCGTTCTGATCTGGTTGCCTCGTGGTATCGTCGTGTGTTTTGCATTTTCATTATCGAGTCATTTTCTGTACTACTTTTGGAGTTCGCTTAGACATCTAGATGACGACTAGTTGAGCCACGCCCTCGGTGAGAATTCGTGAGTGAAGTTTGAACAGAGGAGAAGTGTGAACTTTGCTCGTTACCAAAAGTCTATGAAATCTAGAAAAGCTTCCTATTCTTAATCGAGATATAACATAGCAGTAAATCTATACATATCAGCATTCATACACTTTTACCCTTTTCATATGTTGTAATCAGAACAATAGCAGTCAAGCTTCAAACTCCTAAACAATGATGGTAGCAACAACCCATACGATCTTGCAAGGGCGTTGCACAATTACTGAGGTCCATGGATGCAAGACCTGTAATAGATGAATCATGGATTCCTAGTTAAAAAGCATTAAAGCCCCGGTGGGATAAATGAGTATACATAGTGGTAGAGTAGGTAGTCGGTAAGCATCAGCAAACTATCCAAAATCAGACATCATTTAGGAAGTCTAATACTTAAGAAAATTAAATTGACAGAAATTAAAATAAGATCAATGACAGCCAGAAGGACATCAAATATATAAAAGTGCATCCAACAGGATGAGAATACATCAAGTTGTCGCAAAGGAATATTCTTGATGCTCGGTATGCACACATCATTTAGTTCAGGTGAGACCGTGCACATTAGTTGTGTTCATGTATAATTCTTAGTTACAACATAGGGCATAAAAATGTCAAACATACCAAATATTCTTATTTGATTTAACATGTGCTTCATATTTAACATATTTGGGAAATATATATGACATTTGAACTTTTAACCTTTTTGTGAAGAGGTAGAAAGTATCTCCCATCATATGTGATTAAAATCAAGCTTTGATCCATGATAGAACATTAAATGTTGGATCATTCTTTAAACATGAAAAATTCTAACGAAGGAAGTGACGTAACAGGCATACAAAAAAGCGACATGATGAAAGTGTAAGAGAAGAATGAAGGGAAAGATGATGCTAGACTAACCACCTATATACACAAAAGATATGACTAATACCATCCTATGTTGCACCCAAAGCTAAGTCCATAAACATGACACTCTATAGCTTGAGAGTACTTAACCAATATTGTAGTATGCTCAAAAGAAGTTAACCAACATTACAACATGCTCAACGAAGAAGGGGCACTCACCAGGATATCAGTCCGCAATTCAGGAGTAATTCCACTCTTACTTAAATGAACAAACTCAGTTTGTAGCAATGCAGAGAAAGTATCTGATCCTATAAAATAAAAAGAAAAATGGAAATTCAGTTAAGAGTAAATTGGCAGTACACACTTGAGGACTGTACTAAAAGAAGCTGTAAAGATAGAGAGTGACTGAATATTAACCAACATCACAAAGTCGTCCAAAACTACCTTATGTTCTAGAGAGTAATTGATGATCTTCAATTTCCGAAGAAACCTAAAAGATGACATGGTGCATTCTTCATTGACTTGATATGGTAGCTACAGATGAAATACATCATACGTGCTAGAATAAAATTTGAACATTCTTGATTATACAAAGGCTAGAAGTAATACACGCAAGCCACAATCAAAACAAAATATAGTGCCCAGTAGTGAAACTGAAAACTACAGTACCCAAACCTGAAACACATAGTAGGAAAATGTAGATAGAATTCACAGGTTCAGCTTTCATGAGCTAAAAATAGAAGGATCAAAGTTAATATTACTTCTGTGGCAGAAAGCCCTCCAATATCTAGGAAGTTTGATCCAGTCAATTCATTGCAATAATCCAATTACCTGCATGGGACACAATATATTTGATATCTGCAACAGGTTTAAAAGAAGAACAAAGCTCTCAAATACAAATGGAAATTTGGATCAACCAACTTCTGAATGGAACAATTAGCAAGCACAACAAATAGTGAAATAACCAATTTGCATTCATGACATGTGTGAAACAATGGAGGTAAAAGTCCAAAATCTTTACTGAACTGGAGATAAATCAAAGTCCTTTCATCCCGCCGGATATTATAGGTAAAACTTGATCAAGGACCACAAAAAAACAGAGGAATTAAAATAAGCTTTAACTAAATATATGAGGCCTTAGCTGAAGAAGCAATCGATTCATCTATCGTGCATGAAAAAACTAAATATATGAGGCCTTAGCTGAAGAAACAGAGGAATTAAAATAAGCTTTAACTAAATATAATGAGGCCATAGGTGAAGAAGATCCTATCATGTAGAAGAATAAAACAGAACGAAAAAAGAAAGCTGAACCAAATTACTCTACAACTCATTGTAATGCCCTATTGCACAAAACAAAACAAAACGAAAATCAAAATCAAATTCTGAACCAAATTATCCTGTAACTCATTGTAATGCCTTGTTGCAAAAAGAACCGTAGTAAACTCAGCAAAAAAAAGGGTAAATAGATGCTTCATCTTGTGGAAAGCACTTAAGCATATATATTTCAGCACGACCACACTCCAGAAGAAAGCTGTAGAATTAAACAGCGTAATCCACATGGTTGATTTGGATTTGGATTTGGAGGTGAGGTTAGTAGGAAAGGAAAGGGAACGGAGGACTTACGTTCGGTCTCTGTCAGAGGAGAGCAAGCAGCAGCCTCCCCTGCATCAGGCGGAAGAGCAGGGTCGTGGAGGGCATCGTTGTCTTGGAGAAGAGAGCGCGGGCAGAAGCCTCGCCGTCGAACGGGCTCCTATACCTCGCGCACCTTTCAGACACACCTTTATGATAATGCTTTGCATTTTGTTTCCAGTAGTTGTGCTAGTCGTAGCAGCAGCTCATATATCTGCATCCAATTTGAGTTCAAGAGGTGCCACAACCAATCATTAGCAGATTTATTTTTGGTTGTTGGACATACCGGAAAGACATGGCGTTACATGGAAAATTTATTTTCTAGAGCAAAGCAGATTTATTTTACCAACTATGATCAGTACGGAACCCTTTTCTATAGGAACATAGCATCCCGTTACTCCACCAGAAAATTAGATTGGCTAACACAATAAATGTTGGTTACACAGAAACTGGGGGCAGAGTCCACCCAGAAATTTTGCAAGCTCATGGACTACAGAATTGCAAGCACGCCAGCTGAAGGAAAATACGCACTGATCAAACTACAGACTACAACGGACCTTGGCCGTTCCCCTCTCTCCTTCTACAGTAATAGAGGGTGATTTTCTTGGAGCCGCCTGGTCGCCCCACCTTGCTCGCCGGGGATCTGTGGGGTTCCTCCCTCTCCGTCGGTGCTTCGGCGCCGGGAGGGTGGGGAAGCCCCAGATCGTGGCTTGTATATAGCGTAGGGACGTATAGGGTTCCGGCCGGCGGCGTGGAGGAGGTGGCGATGCTGCGGGTCGGTGTTTTGGTGACGGCGCTCTTCCCCTTCGGCGGCGTGGTTCTTCGGAGCCGTGCCGTCCAGCGCTCGTCGTCTTCGTGCTTGGCGGTCCTCGGATTCGTCGAGTACGGTAAGTCCCCGCCGGATCTGGGTAGTAGGCAGGTCCGGGCTTGTGCTGAACTTCAAGGTGCTGGCAATGTTGACCATGGCGTCGGAGTGGACGGAGCAAGGTGGAGGCTCTGCGGAGTTCGAGGATCGACGACTTCCCGTCCGCTGGGGGATGCTTCCGTTCCAAGGTTCAAGGAAGTTGCAGCGGCGGCGCGCCATCGGCACGTCTTGCTCGCCGTCGACGACGATGGGATCCACGAGTGCTGTATTGTTTTTTTCCTCTTTGTGTTGGATCTTTTTGTAAGAACCATGGGTTGATTTTGTCAGCTCCTTCTCGCAAAAAAAAAAAAAAAACTCTTCTATTGGTACAGGACACATAAGCATAACTCATTAGTTGCTAGAAGAGGTCCATGAGACAAAGCCACTTATCTGGAACTATTTTTTTTTGTATATAAAATCTGAGATGAAAACACATGATTAATAAGCTACTTATTTCTTTGACATGGAAACCCAACTTTTGTAATAATTTTAATAGCTAATAATTTCTGAAGCAATCCAAAAACTCATTTTCTTAAGCTATATGCATTTGTGACCTCCACTGTATCTACGTGTCATGGAGCAGTGCCTATTAATTCAGAAAAGAAAGAGTATTTATCAATCCTGTATAAGAAGATTGCATCTACAACAATCCAATGTACAGAGCGCAATAGCTAATAATTGAAGGGAAGGGTAAGCATCACTGAATCAAAAATTCTAGATATCCTTACCGTGATTGTCTCTACACTCTGCAGTTCTCTTGCTGCATATACCATCTGAAAATGACCACTCAACTCAGAACGCCGGGGAGCTGGGAGACAAAATTAATAAGCGGTATAAGCATCCATAGCACAAAGTGCCATCCAAGAATGTGTGTGTCTATTCGCATATGCAACTTCCATTCAAATAATATGGACCACCATCACTTGAATCTGAGAAGAAAATGTGTAGAGAATTTGGGACAGAAAAAATCGTGAGGGAAGAGATAAACCATTAACAAACAGCTTCAGTTCAAAGAAAATGTACAACAGCAAGCATAATAGTAGACATGTTGAATTCATCAGTAAAACCACATAGGTCAAGAGAATTTCAGACACGTGGCCTGCAACAACCTACAGAAATCCACCCCCTTATTTCTTGCTGAACATACAGTGCCATATTTCAGTTCGCCATAACCAAGAAAATTTGCTGACGAAACTTACATGTCGTGCTGGGCTGAGGTGAGGGCAAATGCAAAGACTAAACAACTCGAGCAGCTACCAGGAGGCATCAACAGACGCCATCCATAACCGAGGAAGAAAAAACCACAACGCCCAACGAACAGATCAATAGCACAACGTCGCAGCAGACCAACATCCCCAATCCACAATTCCCAGCCGACCACCCCTAGATAGACTATCTCAGCACCACCACAATGCACACCTCACACAATATGGTATAGCGGCAGCCAAGCAGCAATATTTCTGACGATAAAAATCAAAGAACTCAGCACATAAAAGAAGGGGAAGAACACACAAACTAACAACGTTGACGGAAGGAGGCCGAGGAAGAGAAGAATTTGAAGATGATAGTGTGTGGAGCACGAATTTTTTAGAGAGGTGGAAAGTAAAAAAAGTCAACTCATGGTGGCAAGAATCTGCAAAATTCAGAGGCTGGCCGCCACTCCCGTCACCTCCCTGCTCTGCAAGCGCAGCAGCGCTCTCCTCTTCCTCTGGTCGACCCAGACCGCTCCGGACGACCTCCTCCTTCCCCTCCCCGGTTCTCCAACCTCTGTCGCCATGGAGACAGCAGCTCCCCCAAATCACCTCGCGAATGGACGGAAGAGATCCCTCGACCTCCTCTGCGCCGACGCCATCGGGCTTCTTTTCACGGCCGTGGCTCGGCTAGCTCCAGCGGGCCGCCATCCCGAGCGCCTCGGCATCCTGCTGCAGCGTCGCCGGCAAGATCACGCCTCCCTCATCCGTGCCGGATTCGGGTTCAGGGGAAGATGGGGAGGATGGGATGGATGGGCAGGACCTTTCCGGCGGCTTGTAGCGGATCTCGTCGGCGACGGGCTTGCCGGCATGCCACGCCTGCCAGCGCTAGGGTTTCTGTTGGGGAGGCGATGGGGCGGTTCCACGCCATGGAATCGGGAGAGGAGGAGGAGTTTTTGCCGCGGAAGTGGTCTGCCGCCCGGGGAGTTGCCGGAATTGGCCAGATTCGACCGGAGTTGGCCGAGACGGCGGCGGCAAAGGGGATCGTGAGGTGAGAGCTCTGGACTGCGCGTGAGCGAATGGGAAAGTTTTTGTTTTTGCAGTAAGGTCCTTCGGTTTTTGGGAAATTACAGATAAGTCCCTCCACGCGGTACTGTTCAACACTGTAGCTACTGTTTCTTAGAACAGTAGCAGGCGCGCTGCGAGGCCGCGAAACGGCTCGTCTTTAAATATAGTAGTGATGACGAGGTTATGCATGGCCTCATGCATGCTATTGTGAATGGCATTAGAATGGAATCTGTCTTACCTCTTACTCACACAATTTTAACAAAATTTTAAGTACTCGCTATGTTATGAATTATAAATATTTTAGATATTTTAATTTGGTCAACATATCGGAGTGAAATGGGTGAGCAAACACACCGAAATTCGTCTAGCTACATGCGATTCACCAAAAAAATTGAACATCTTATAATTCGGAATGGAGGGAGTTAATTCACTTCTACTTATTTTGTTTCGGGGTGCCTAGATTTCTCATTGTGAAGATCTCATTCACATTTGGTTTTTCAAATGGTCACCGGGTTGGGTGGGGGATTCCCCACTAAGAATTTTTATTCAAGAGGCTACAAAAGCAAACAAAGGAGCAGCTTCATACATCTTTTAAAAATAGAAGCATCCGAAGTGCAAAGTTGGGAGAGAGCAGGTGGGGAAGAATGCACAAGGATGGTTAGACGCTCTCTGGATATTAGATAAATGAGAAGATTTAAGAACATTATGGAAAACTCTAATACGCACTAATATCTAAGAATCATGTAGAGACGTGTGTTTTGACAATGGCGGAGCTAGGTGCAATCTGTGCAGTCAATTGAGTACATAGTTTCTTGGTGATATTTGGGGAGAATAATAACTTGTATTGATAGTTGCGGTATTACAATGTTTATATAGTACAAAAACCCAACCGACTTAGGCTAGGGTTTGGAGTCCTAAGCCGTATCTAATCATGTCTCTAACACCCCCCCGCAGTGTCAACGTCGGGTGACACGATGTTGAGACTGGAGCGTATGTCGATGAAGGGACCTGTGGGAAGGCCCTTGGTGAAAATGTCTGCAAATTGGGCGCTGGTTGGAACATGAAGAACTCGAACTTCGCCAAGCGCCACATTCTCACGAACAAAATGGATGTCAATCTCAATGTGCTTCGTACGTCGATGATGAACAGGATTAGACGCCATGTAGACTGCAGATATGTTGTCACAGTAGACAATGGTAGCGCTGTCAAGCGGCCGATGCAGCTCGGCAAGAAGCTGTCGAAGCCAAATTGATTCAGCAACAGCGTGTGCAACAAACCTGTACTCGGCTTAAGCGGACGACCTGGATACAGTAACCTGCCTTTTGGAAGACCATGAAACAAGATTATCACCCAAATAAACACAATAGCCGGATGTGGATCGTCGAGTACCTGGACAACCTGCCCAGTCTGCATCAGAATAAGCTATCAAACTTGTTGGAGAAGAAGAGTTTATGAGTAAGCCATGGTCAAGAGTACCTTTGAGATAGCGAAGTATGCGTTTGACATGATTAAAGTAAGGGAGTCGAGGATCATGCATATAAAGACATGCTTGTTGGACAGAATAGGATATGTCAGGACGTGTGAGAGTGGCATACTGAAGTGCACCAGTGAGACTATGATAAAGACAAGGATCAGAAACAGGTGCACCATCAGCCGAGAGTTTGGATCCTACATCAGCCGGCGTGCGAGAAGGTTGACAGTCAGACATGCCTGCTCTAGCTAATAAATCGATAATATATTGACGTTGGGATAGAAAAAGACTGGTAGACGAGCGAGAAACGGCGACACCAAGAAAATGATGAAGGGAACCAAGATCAGTCATAGAGAATTCCTTA
Source organism: Poa pratensis (assembly GCA_947311845.1). Classification (NCBI taxonomy): domain Eukaryota; kingdom Viridiplantae; phylum Streptophyta; class Magnoliopsida; order Poales; family Poaceae; genus Poa; species Poa pratensis. Next base: position 14,224,756 of record CAMZMU010000020.1, on the reverse strand, counting down.
TTAAAGGAGGAGATAACAAAATTTAAGAAAGAATCAGAAGATGCGGTAAGGATTATATCATCAACATACAAAAGAAGATAGGCAGTGTGCTCGGAAGAACAACATATGAATAAGGAGGAATCATATTTGGATGGTATGAAACCTTAAGTTTGAATAAAGGTAGTAAAAAGTTGAAACCATGCCCGATGCGCTTGTTTAAGACCGTACAAGGATTTGTGAAGAAGACAGACAAGATCAGGAGAGGAGGTATGCTCAAAACCAGACGGTTGCTGACAGTACACAGTTTCAGTTAGGGTGCCATTGAGAAAAGCTTTTTTGACATCAAGTTGATGAATAGGCCAAGAAGAGGAGACAGCAAGACTGAGAACAACACGAATTGTACTAGGTTTAACAACTGGAGAGAACGTCTCATCAAAATCAACACCGGGTTGTTGAGAAAAACCCCGACAGACCCAACGAGCTTTGTAACGTGCGAGAGACCCATCAGTGTGAAATTTGTGGCGAAAGACCCATTTACCAGTGACAATATTTGCATTACACGGTTTGGGGACAAGAGTCCAAGTTTTGTTTTGAGTGAACTCTTCGCGCATGGCTGCATGCCACAGCGGATCAAGAAGGGCATGTTTGCAAGAAGATGGAACAGGAGAAATTACAGGTGTAGCAGACAAGTTTAGTTTGCGGACGGGAAGATGAAAACCACGTTTGGCGCGAGTGCACATGACATGGTCATTTTGGGGAATAGGAACAGAGACAACATGAGGAGGAATAGGTGGTTCAGGTTGGTCGGAAGCTGGAGATGTATCGAGGCTGGCCGAAGCAGTTGACGACGGGGTGGAAGGAGTGGCTGTCCCGGCAGAAATATCTGAAAAGTCTGCCACGGCAGGGGAAGCTGCCCCGACAGAGGATGGCGGTGGTGTTTGAGGTAGAGAAAATTGCTTTTATACCATTGACAACCGCAGCAATAGCTTATTTACCATCAAACAAAGCTTCCGTTCTTATATACCAAACACAAACGAATTCCAGTGCTTATTTGCCATCGCCGTTAGTTTAACGGTACCGAGTCTTCGTTTTCCTGTCAGTACTTTCGAAAAATCCAATCTTACCCTCGTCCTAGAAAAAAAGAAAACAATAAGAAAAAGAAAATGAAAAGTCAAAGACTCACCCGACCTTCTAGTCCTGCACGCACTCTCCACGCACGCGAGGGGCGGCTCCAGCGAGCCGCGGACCACCGCCGGCGCTACCCCTGCCCCCACCGCTCCCTCAACCCCCGCCGATGCCGCCGATGCGCCTCCAGTCCTCTCGTCGGTCGCTGCATCTTCGACGCCGTTGCCGGCGCTCCCGAGCCTGATTCCCGTCTCCGGCGCTCCCCGAGCCCCTGCAGCATGTTCCAGTTGCCAAGAACCCTAGGATTGGGGATTCCCGCGTGAGTTGGAGAGGGGCAGGGGCGCTGACGGCCGAGGCCCTCCTCAAGATCAACCTTCTTAGGGCGGGAACTGCGTGGCTGATGAATGCGGCACCACCTCTCTCTCTGCTATTTGCGCTAGGTAATCTCTCGAATTCTATCTCTTTTTGCTGCAATTTTCGGTAGAAAATGGCTAATTGACATGGTTGCATCATCCACAGGATGATCCAATCTTGTTCTTACACAATAGATGTGAATGTTTCTCGCTGTGGAATCAATGGGGATTCAACATTCAGATGGCAGATTATTGAGGGTACTACTAGCTCAAACATGAAGGATTTGTTGTCTTGACTCTTGTATTGCTGGCACTTTCTCTTTTCCTCAATGTTCAGAAAAGAATATATATCTTGAGTATGTTGATTCATTAGTGGCAAAAATATCTATGTCAAATGATGAAGAATGCATGAAAATGTATGATTGTTTTCATCGGAATAGAAGTGGCAATTTAATCATCAAACATGTTGATATAATTGATATTTTGATGTTTCATGTACTGCTTCAAATCAAACACCATCTATAGCACTGCCTAGTCAGCCAAGTGATATCAATGGTGAAGCTCGTGTATGCCTATCCGATAAATATCTGGTTGTGATATTTTGGTTTTGGATATTGTGAACTTGCTACTGATTGTGTCCCACTGAAAATGGTGTTCGCTGCATGGTTCTAGATGATATGAACTTAGTACTGCTTGTGTTAGTCTATTGCTGGAACTATATATATGCTTGAAAGATTATATATTGCCACTTGTTTTGTAGAACAGTTGAAAAATAGGGACGAAATGCTGTCAATATTTTTTGTACACATGTTTTACAATTGTTGCTTATTTGCCACTGAGGGCAATACGGTCATTTTGGGCTCTTGCCGGAACGAGGTAACACTAGAATAACAACCAGTGGCAAATAAGCACTAGAATTCGTTTGTATTTGGTACATGAGAACTGGAGCTTTGTTGCATGGCAAATGAGCCATTGCTGAGTTTGTCAATGGTATAGAAGCCATTGGCTCTTTGAGGTATGGGGGAGATCGCGGTATCGGGATTGGGTGGAGATGTAGGTAAGATGTGTGTGGGTATAAGAGGGTTGCGTGTAGGAGGTGGTGGTGGCGAGATAGTGGTAGGTGGTTCAGGAGAAGATATAGCAGAATAGGGAAAAGTTTTTTCATCAAAAATGACATGGCGAGAGAGGAGAACTCATCCTGAGGAGGGATCATAGCAGGGAGAACCTTTGTGATCGTCTGATGGGCCAAGGTAGATACATGGGAAAGAGCGAGGGTCAAGTTTGTGGTTGGTAGTAGCGGTGGTGTTGGGGTAACAGAGACATCCAAAAACACGAAGAGAAGAGTAGTCGGGATGGTGGAGAAAAAGGGATTGAAAGGGTGTGTATAGAGGGCATGATTTTGTAGGTCGAATATTTAGAAGAAAGGTGGCGGTGCGTAAAGCTTCAGCCCAAAAGCGAGAGAGTAAAGAGGCTTGGATGAGGAGAGTGCGTAGAATGTCATTGATGGAGCGAAGAGAGCGTTCGGCCTTGCCATTTTGAGGGGAAGTGTATGGGCAGGAAAAGCGAAGGAGGGCTCCGATGGTTAGAAAGAAATCGCGGTTTTTAGTGTTGTCAAATTCACGACCATTATCACATTGTATAAAATGAATGGGTAGACCGAAGTGTACTAGGGCATATTGACGAAAATTGATGAAAATAGTGTGGGCATCCGATTTGGCACGTAGAGGAAAAGTCCATATATAGTGTGAGTAATCATCAAGAATAACCAAATAATATTTAAAACCAGATACACTAGAAATAGGAGATGTCCAGATATCACAATGAAGTAGCTCAAAAGGAAATGAACTAAACGTAGTAGACGCACTAAAGGGGAGACGAACATGTTTGCCACATTGACAGGCATTACACACTGAAGATTCATGGGATATGCTAGAGCTAGGGATACAAAATTCTTGAAGCATGGATGAAAGTGTAGCTTTATTGGGATGTCCGAGACGACGATGCCACAAAACAACTGAGGCAAGCATAGCATGTGGTGTCGAAGAGGGCGCGCCGGGAAGAGGATAAAGATCACTTGAACTATTGTAGCGCGCCAGAACCGTCCCGGTGCTCAGGTCCTTCACAGATAAACCAAAGGGATCAAATTCCAAGGAGACAGAATTGTCAGTGGTAAATTGTCGAACAGATATGAGATTTTTGATTAAGGAGGGAGCAACAAGAATGTCACGGAGAAGAATTTTTTTAGTGTGATTAGGGATATAAGAGTGTCCAGTGCATGAAATAGGAATAGAGGAACCATTACCAACAATGATGGAGGAAAATTGTGAAGGAAAACAAGATGACAGCAAATTCATATTTGAAGACATATGCGAGGATGCACCAGAATCGAAAATCCAATCCGTACCTTGGTTGTATAGGGTGAAATTGTTCATTGCGGCGATGAAGGCCGTTTGGTCCCAGCTTGGCGTTGAAGGCGAGGTGGAGGACGCAGTCGGAGGAGCCGTTGGTGCAGACTGGTACGGGAGGGCCGGCAAACCATGCATGTACGGCGTGGATGATGATGGAGCCGCATAGTGGGGCGCGATAGCGCCGTAGTAGGGTGCCGGAGCAGGAGTGGAGTACATGGGCGTTGCTGTGTAGACGTGGGAGGGTGGTCGAACGCCAAGGAGTCCAGGAGCTCCTGTTGCGGGGCGAAGACCAGGGCTCCAAGTACCAGAGTAAGCTGGTGGGGCACCGTGAGGGGACGGCGACGTCCATGGCATCGGCCACGCCTGTACGAGGCCAGTCCAGGGGTCATGAGCGGGGCGCCATGTAGAGGGATCCACGGGCGGCGATGGTGTTGATGACGAGGCGCCTATCGATGATGAAGAACCGTCACGAGGTTGCGGCGGCTGGTACACTGGGTTTTTGCCGCGGTAGTTAGGGCTCGGGCGCCAGCCCGGAGGGGGCTGCACAGATGAAGATGACGCGGGCGCTGGGGGCGCAGGTGGTGCGGGAGGAGCGGGGGCTGGAGGCGGGCGCCGGTGCTGGTGTGAAAGACTTGAGGCGGACGAGCGGTCTTGCGACTTTGCGTCATGGACTCGAGCTGCAGCATGGAGCGCACATCGGCGAAGGAGGGACGAGACGCATCATTGGTATAAAGGCGACCTGTTTGTCGAATTGCTCGCCGAGACCAACAAGGAGAGCATTGATCAGGGTGCGATTGTCCACACGGTCACCGAGCTCTCGAAGTTCATCGTTGTTGACAGAAGACAGAAACCGGCGAGTCTCCCTGGACGAGAGTACGGAGCTCGGTGTGGAGAGAGTTGATGCAAGCGTCGCTGTTGTCTTGAGAGAGTTGACGGAGAGCAGCCCATAGCTCGGCCGCCGTGGCATCATCGTTGGAGACGAGGTTGAACAGCTCGGTGGAGATCCGCGTGTAGATCCATTGGATGATCGCGAGATCGTCCTTAACCCAGCGTGGATCGGCTGGCTGCGGAACGGACGTGGACTCGATGTGATGCTGGAGGCCGCAGCGGCCTAGATGGATATGAAACAGGTGGCGCCAATGATAATAGTTGTGGGAAGCAAGGTCTAGACACACGGGGATGAAAGGAGAAACATCGGCAATAGAATCAGCGAGGGAGATTGCAGCTGGTTGCATTGGGAATTGGGGGCAGGAGGAGCAGCGGCGGAAGCAAGAGGGAGGCCGGCGGCCCGGAACTCCGCCACCATGAAGAGAGGTTGCGGCGGCGGTGGTGGTGGTTTGGGCGGCGGCGCCATGCTAGGTGCAGAAAACCTAGGCGTCTGATACCATGATATTTGGGGAGAATAATAACTTGTATTGATAGTTGCGGTATTACAATGTTTATATATAGTACAAAAGCCCAACCGACTTAGGCTAGGGTTTGGAGTCCTAAGCCGTATCTAATCATGTCTCTAACACTTGGCAATACGTGCCTCTCCATCTAAATGGAAATAATTAAAATCCATATAAATAGTTGTATTTAAGTACACAATTTCAAATTGACTTGCACAAGGTTGAAGTCCTAGCTCCGCCAATCCAAGCGTATCTTGGCATGCAACAACACCCACATGGCCATCCTAGGTGAGCCGCATGCATGACCTAGTATATTGCCGTCCTATGATATATACTCTAATACTTGGAGGCTTCGAGGTTCTTATCGAAAATGCCTAGCTCATCTTCGAAGGGGATAAAATCGTTCATCATTCTAATTACTTGGAAAATATGGAAGGAAAGAAACAAGAGGGTTTTCAACAACAAAACATCCATATCTATTTCTTTGTTGAAATGATAGAAGGCAAACTGAAGGAGTGGATTCTTGCCAGCGTAAATGCCTAACGCGGATACAATTATTTAGCTTCTCCCACATAATTTAGGGTTTTCCCTTACTCCTTCGGCCACTCTATGTTTTCTCAGCCTATATCAATATAAAAACCAAAGCTTTTATCTTAAAATATATAGCATCACTCACAATTGTACAATATAAAATCCCTTAACAATCTTTACCGTGGTTTTCTCATCATGGACTTTAATATGAAGTCTTTGTACTACATCCAGAACAAGGCCACCTGTAAAAACAAAATCAGAAGTCAAACTACACAAAGTTTGATCAACCTTTTATAGAAAACTATTTACATCTACAATACAGAAACAACATCATTAGATACATTGTGGAATACATGTTCATATGATATTCTCACTGTACCATAGTTGTTAATAGATTTTTCTAAAAAAAATTCAAAGTTTGTCTTGTTTGAATTTTGGAAAAAAGTTATATGCCTTGTTTTGAGAAACATAGGGATTATGATGAAAATAATAACATAGATTATAATTTTGGGTGGTAATAATTAATACCTTTTTGCACAAAGATGCCCTCTTGGCTAAGGCACAAGAACTAAGAAAATACCATAATCTGGTTAGAATGAGACCCAATGATTTAAAAGAGCCACTAGTTCCCCTCACATGTTTTTCTATTAATTAGAGGTTAGTTCATTTCCATGTAACAGGTGTATGTTATTATGGTTTTTCATAGGTTTTAAAACATAACCGAATGAAAAGAATTGTGTTGACTAATATTTTTTGACACGACTTCTTTTTTAGAAGAACGAGCCAAGTTCCTAAATTAATTCGGAGATCAATAGTTAATTAAGGTGAACAAATTACAAATACACGTGACATCTGAAAATAAGAATACTTCACAACCTGAAACTTAAAAGAAACTTAAAGTTATCTTTAAGCTTCAAAACATGTTTGAAATAAAATAAACGACTAGTGCATATACTCCAACTTTAATTGGAAGTCATGCATCTAGACTTGTCGGACGTGCCGATTAAACCATGTCTAAGTTCTTACAAAGCTATTGTTAGGCTGGTCACTAACCAAGATTTCTTCATAATGTTTCTCCAATACCTAGGAATGTTCTCCGATGTTAGTTGTTCTCTTATTTATTTTTAGCTTTTTACAGTTGTCGAGTTTGTTTCCATGCTATTTTTGTTTATATTAAGTTGATTCTATGTTAGATGGAGAGACAATGGCGTGATTATTTTATTGTTGTTCTAGATTCATACCAAATACAATTAAAACTATTTTTCCCTAACAGAAAAGTTCGTGGAAGTATAAATAGAGTGAACACTTGGCCAACTTTCTCGGATTAAGATCTACATCCACCGTGTCAAACTTCTCGAATGCTCTATGAGACCTGGATCTACACTACTTTGGACCGCATGCCTGGAGTGTACCATGGGCTGACGAGAGGCCATGGACCTGGCAAGAGGCAGGCATGTGCTTTAGGACGTTAGGGGCGGGCAAGACGCTTCCAGAACTCGGCCCAAAATTCAATCTTGGCATGATTGTTTGAAAATGTCTGTAGCTGGTCCATCTAGGAGTGTATGTGTACCTCCTTTCATGTGGATACAGACGCAGAATCTACAGTGTGCCACACCAGAAGTAAAAATAAAATCTGCCGGAGTATTTTTGGTTGAAGAATCTGCTCAGCTCAACAGGGGTATATGCAACCCGGCCCGGTCAACAGAACGACCCGCTTGAAGTGCAATGCCAACAAGTGTGTCCTAGTCACCAGTACACACGAGATACAAACTTCTTAGTTCCGTCAGTCACACGAATGGGCGGTCCAGAACTCTCCACTTTCAAGGTATTGCGTTGCGCCCATGTGAGTGAATTGCCACACAACTTCAGCACGTACGTACGTATAGCTTAATCGCACGAACCTCACTTAGATTCATGTCATTTTTTCTTCAAAATGTGGAGTAAAACCAGCCTCTGCATCGAGTGATGCACATAGTTTTTAAATGCCAAGTTATTGACATATTAAACATCAATGATCACATAAGTTTAAGACATGTATCAATCAACGAAAAAACAACATAATACAATTACTGTAGTCGACTAATGTTGCCACGTACGCCGGAAGAAAATATCATGTGCCACCAACAGGAGTCGAGTGCAGCCTATCGCCCTAAGTTCCCGATGTTCCGAAGGAAGCAGAAAACCCACAACTGGATCCAATGCATGGTCAATCATGCAAATTTCTTGTCCTGTTAAAACGAGATTATTATGACAATTCCATGTAGACTAACAAATAGTTGAAACGGTAATACGAATTCTAGTCTTGGTCTTTTTATCTATTTCATTCAGCCAATTCCCAAACATATAAGAAATATTGTATGGTGGAGTAATATTATAAGAACAAAAAAAACATGCCAAACCAGTGTAGCAAAAAGGTAGGAGATAAACAAATGTTTTACCATTTACTCATAGCGACAAAAAGAGCATTTAGTACGTCCCTGCCAATTCCTTTTAGCTAGGTTATCTTTTGTGAGCAAGAATTTTTTGTTAAGGAACCACATGAACAACTTTATTTTGAGCTGTATTTTTAATTTTGTTTTTTATAATATAGTGGAGGTACCAATTGCACCCACCCTCTGCAACAACGAAATATTTTAAAGACATTAACGATTCACACAGCTCTACAAGAAGAAGAAGAAGAAGAAGAAGAAGAAGAAGAAGAAGAAGAAGAAGAAGAAGAAGAAGAAGAAGAGAAGATCCCGCTATGGTGATCCACTCCTTGTAGCTGCAACCGAAACCACCACCAAAACAACACCTAGAGTTTAAATTCTCCAAAAACGACGCCTACGAGAAGGAAACAATGCATATTTATAACGCGTTTCTATCTTTTCTTACCAGTAGCGTCGTTTTAAGGATGTTGAGCTAGTGTCTTAGGAAAGGTCCATATTTTTTTTGTCAAGATACATGCACGCATGAGCTACAAAGCAGCCTAACAAGCCGTCACAATACTAACTAATTTTTACCCTGCACGTCTCTTTCATGCAACTAAGTGGACGTTTCGCTGGAACGGGAAAAGAAATATTACCAATTATGCTTAGTAAGCAAGATTCAACCCGCCGGACCAAGTTGACATTCTTGATTCCTCACAAAAAAAATTAAGGGTTGACATTCTCGAGTTAGACTGACGTGCACACAACTAGAGGATTTCGAATGCAGAAATGTATACTAGTAACATTCCGTGTAACGTAACACAGTTCGACCTAATAATTAAACGAGTTGTCATAAGCAAAGAGATTTTGTTATCTCATTGGGAAAGAGGCTCAAGAGCCAATACAACACACGGAAACGAGTAGCTACAGGCGTCCTTTCCACTCCCTAACTAGTATTGGTTTAGACTATTTCATTGTGCTATGCTAAACTTACTCTACAAGCAAGACGCAACTGTATAAACATCTTGAGGAATTTAGCCATTTTTTGTTAAAATCCCAACCCTTATGAATACATTATGCATTTACTGATGCAATGTCAATGTACTAGATTCATCCGGTTAGATCCTCAGAATTCTCCATGCCAAGCTAATGGTGCAACATCTGAAATTTGACTTACTTAGCGTATCTACGGTCCATCACGCAAGTAGCAGTAATGATAAACATTCCGTACGGTACAGTTCTTCTTTTTAAGCAAAGGTACAGTTTGATTTCACAATGAAAGCAGCAACAATGATTTAACCTATTTAGGAAAAAAGACACTTTGCATTGTTATTGGGTTCATGTCTTCTGATCATCGTGTTAGTTGAATTCTTTGCGTGGTTAAATCAACGTCAAACTTTCTCCATCGGTGACCGTGGCTCAGGTTGCAGCGGACAACTCGAGCAACAACGTCCATTTGTACAGGGAGAATCTAGTGCTATTTGACAAATGAAGTGAAGCTTATTGACAAATGTCCACATCAGTACTTTAAATATGAGTACAACGCCACAGAATCAGTATCTCCTAGAGGCTAGAGGGGCAGAGGTGAACTTCATACTCCTTGTTGCTGTAGTATTGTTAACCAACAAGGCCGGCCAATTAAACGAAGTAGCTGCTAGTACCATCCAAACCTTTCTAATAAACAAAGCAAGCACACTTGGCACAAGATTCTCTCTGCACTTCGGACTTGTGCATCTTGTTCGGGGCAGGAACGCAATCCTGGTCGTGTCGGTCCGGTTCCTCCGTACTGTACACTGGAGTACAGTTCCTGACCAAACATCATCATCAGAGAAAAAAATTAGGAGCACACTGTTTCAAACAAGAGATGAGTGGAAGCGCATTTCTCGATGGCCATAGATAGCGCGCGGAAGTCAAGTCAAGAGAAGAGCAATCACCATGCGGGCAATAGTTTCCCAAGGGCAACGTCGCAATCACGACAAAATCAAACTCAACTCGAGGTTCCGAGTGTGATCGATATAATGCGCGAGCCAAGCGATCAGATCACAAGCAGCACAACGCACCTTGCAAAGCAGTAGTGAGAGATCATGGTGCGATCAGATCATTTTTTGGGACTAACCTATTAACAAGATGCCGAAGTGCCAGTTCCTGTTTTCTGCTGTTTTTGTATTCCAGAAAAGCTAGTCTGGAAATATTCTCGGAATTGGACGAAACTACACGGGAGTCCCTATTTTTCAGAACTCACCTGACGGAGCGAAGGAGCAGCAGAGGAGGGCCACCAGGGCCCCACACGCCAGGAGGGCGCGGTCCCCCTCTGCCGCGCCCTGGGGTGGTGTGGGCCCCTCGGGGGTCCGCAGCCGCCGCCCTTTCGCCTACTTATTCCCCCCGACGCGAAAACCCTAAGTACCTGAGCAAATATCCACGAAAAGTTCCAGAGACGCCGCCGTCGTCAACCCTAGCTCGGGAGGGTTCAGAACCTCTTCCCGGCACCCTGCCGGAGAGGGGAATCGTCACCGGAGGCTTCTACATCGCCATGCCTGCCTCCGGAGTGATGCGTGAGTAGTTCATCCTTGGACTACGGGTCCATAGCAGTAGCTAGATGGTTGTCTCTCCACTTTGTGCCATCATGTTTAGATCTTGTGAGCTGCCCTACATGATCAAGATCATATTATTGTAATGCTACATGTTGTGTTTGCTGGGATCCGATGAATATTGAATATTATGTCAAGTTGATTATCAATCTATCTTATATGTTATTTAAGATCTTGCATGCTTTCCGTTACTCGTAGATGCTTTGGCCAAGTAGATGCTTGTAACTCCAAGAGAGAGTATTTATGCTAGATAGTGGGTTCATGTCTCCGTTTAACCTGGGACAGTGACAGAAAGTTCTAAGGTTGTGGATGTGCTGTTGCCACTAGGGATAACCTAACGATGCTATGTCCACGGACATATGTGTTTGTTTACATTACGCACTTTACTTAATGCAATTATCCGTTGCTTGCAACTTAATACCAATGGGGGACTCGGATGACAACCCGGCGGTGGATTATTAGTCATAGATGCTGTTGGATAACGATCTATGTATTATGTCGTAATGCCCAATTAAATATCATAGTAGTCAACATGTCATGTATATGCATTGTCATGCGCTCACTATTCGTCAATTGCCCAGCTGTAATTTGTTCACCCAACATGTTAGTTATCTTTTATGGAGAGACACCACTAGTGAACTGTGGACCCCGGTCCATTCTTTTACACTGATTAAACAACCACAAACTGCAAACTGTTCCTTTTTCATTCTCTGCAATTTAATACTCATTTTCCACACCATACGTTTAATCCTTTGTTTTCAGCAAGCCAGTGAGATTGACAACCTCACTGTTTCGTTGGGGCAAAGTAGTTTGATTGTGTTGTGTGCAGATTCCACGTCAACAGTCCAGACTCCCTCAACAACACTATTTTTCTGGCGCCGTTGACAACCTTCTGAAGAGTTGCTGCTCCTACTGGTTCGATAACCTTGGTTTCTTTCTGAGGGAAAACTTGCTGCTGACTACATCATACCTTCCTCTTGGGGTCTCCCAACGAACGTGTGTTTCACGTCATCAAGCTATTTTTCTGGCGCCGTTGCCGGGGAGTGGAAGCACTTCGGTTCAGCAGACTCCTATCTCCCCTCGACGCCTATTTTTCTGGCGCCGTTGCCGGGGAGACAGCAGTCTTCTGCAAGGGGAGTTTCACGCTTCCAATCTCTTTACTTTGTTTTTGTCTTGCTTAGTTTATTTTATTTTATCTTGTTTGCTTTCAATTATCAAAAACACAAAAAAATTAGTTACTTGCATTTAGTTTATTTTCAGTTTTGTTTCTGTTAGTTATTATGTCTAGCTCTTTACTTGCTATCAATGGTTACTTTCCTTGAAACTAGTCCTATGGCTGAAAACAACATGAGAGAGCTTTATGAAATTTATCTTGAGTTGGGACATGAAGTGTTTGAAGAGAAAATTAAAAAGCCTATGGAACTTTATTTGCATAACAATCATGATAGTAGCAATGTTATTAGCATACATTCTTTGAACACCATTATTGCTAATGCCATGGAAAGCTCTAAGCTTGGGGAAGCTGGTTTTGATAAAAATGATATTTTTAGTCCCCAAGCTTGGAGGAGGAAGAATGCTATATTTTGAATGTCATGATTCTATTGAAATATCTCCTTTTGATAAATTTGAAGTAAACAACCTCCTTGACTCAGTAAAAGAGGAAATTGCAGAAAGTAAAAATGTGCTCCCTAATGTTATATATGATAATGCTCTTGATGATGGTCCTATATTGCCTAATGATATTAATTATACTATTATTGTCAAAAGTGGGTTTGATAACCCCACTATTTTGAGCTTAATAAAAATTATGTGTTTGTAGATCATGAAAAGCATGCTTTATGTGATAGTTATATTGTTGAGTTTGTTCATGATGCTACTGAAAATTATTTTGAGAGAGGAAAATATGGTTATAGAAATCTTCATGTTATTAAATTTCCTCTCTTTATGATGAAAGTTTTGAGCTTTCTCTTGTGTTGCTTCTATATGATTTTTGCTTTAAGACCTAATGGTCCGTTGAAAGTTTTGAAGTTGCACTTGTTTTGCCTTCCTATGCTAGTCACTTTGTGCTTAATTGACTTGTTTTCTTATAAGACTCCTATGCATAGGAAGAGTGTTAGATTTAAACATGTTTTATATATGCTCTTGATGCTCTCTTTTATGTTTCAACTCTCATCTTTATGTGAGCATCATAAAAATCACTATGCCTAGCTAAAAGGCATTAAAGAAAGCGCTTTTGGGAGGCAACCCATTATCTTTTATTTTCAGTATTAGTCAAGGAGTTTGTTTACTTCTGTAGCAACTCCTTTGTATCTTTATTTTCTCGCATTGTTGTGCCAAGAGTAGCCTCTAATGATAAGATGATGCTTAATTTTGATTGCTGCGCAGAAACAGATTTTTGCTGTTCACTGTACGAAATTCCTAAAATCACCAGATTGTTAAAAAATCTGAAATTTTTGTGCGTAATCTTTATGAATGTCTGAAACTTTCATTAGTTCAGAGTTTCTCGATCTGAGCGTCGTAAGTGCCTCGAAAAAATTCGTCTTTGCGGACTGTTCTGTTTTAGACAGATTATGCCTTTTTATTTTTCGCATTCTCTCTTTTACTAGTGTTGAGTGAAATTCTTTTTTGGGTGGAAGAGCTTCACATAACATCAGTGGCTGTAGCTAATGTTTAAAGTAACAAATCATATTGCGTCTTTACAGAACATGTGAATTTTTGATTATGCACTAACCCTCTAATGAGATCTACTTTGAGTTTGGTGTGACGGAAGTTTTCAAGGGTCAAGAGAGAAGGATGATATAATAGGATCAAGAAGAGTGAAGAGCTTAAGCTTGGGGAGGCTCCCATGGATCTCCCCAGCATATTTCAAGAAGACTCAAGCGTCTAAGCTTGGGGATGCCCAAGGCATCCCCTTCTTCATCGTCAAAATTATCAGGTCATCTCTAGTGAAACTATATTTTAATTCTTTCACATCATATGTGCTTTTCTTGGAGCGTCTGTGTGCTTTTTATTTTCAGTATTGCACTTTTATTTTCAATAAAGCTTGACTGGACCCTAGCATTCTTGATTGGGAGAGAGACACGCTCCGCTTTTTCATGAGAATACTCCTATTCTTCACTTATATTTGTTGAGTATTCATATCTAGCGCTGTTCAGCTTTTAGCTCTTGTTTTCATGTATCTCTTGTCAGAGCTATTAGCTTTCTTTTGTAGAAAGTACTCTCTTGCTTCACTTATATTTGTTTGGAGAGTTGATGAAATAAATTGATTGGTGTTTGGTTGGTTCAGAAAATGTTGCATGTGGTAATTGGTATAAGGAAAAACTTGCTTAATCTTGTAGATCACTAAAATGGATAACTTGATGCTTGTCAATTGTTTTGAGTTAACAAGTAGATCATGATTAAATTGTGCATCACATGAGTTAAGCCTATTAGTGAAGAACTACCGTAAAGCTTGTTGAAAATTTGGTTTGCATCGGTGGTACCTCTAAGGTCTAGATATTTTCTAATAACAGGGTTTGGTTAACAAGGAAGACGGTATGAAGTCTTATAACGTTTGCAATATGTTTGTCATATAAAACTTGGTGTACGGGTTGATATTCTTGTTTGCTTACATAACCTTGCTAGCCTAAACTCTGTACTGAGAGGGAATGCTTCTCGTGCATCCAAATCCTTGAGCCAAAATCCATGCCATTTGTGTCCACCATAACTACCTATATGTGGTATTTCCTTGCCACTCCAAGTAAATTTTTCATGTGCTACCTTTAAATTATTCAAAATGTTATTATTCCCTTTTTGTGTCAATGTTTACTAGCTCATGAGGAATTAGTGTGGTTATTCTTTATTCTATTTGTCGAGTGGACTTTTACACCTGGACTAGTGGCATATACATCCGCTTATCCAATAACTTGCAAAAAGAGCTGGCAACGGGGTGCCCAGTCCCAATTAATTACAACTTTAACCAATTAATTCTCTTCACACTTTTGCCCTGATTCATCAGTAAGCAATGACAAACAGTGAAATACCTGAATGTGTGTAAACCAAAGAGAAAGAGGGATGATCTGCCTTGCTGGTAGAAATAACGTCCTTCATGGGAGCCGCTCTTAAAAGTCCGTTCGACAGGTAGAATACTGTTCTCACCCGCTACCATTCGTTGACAATTAACAAACACCTCTCAAAAATAGATACTCCTCCATGGTATGTGATTGATGGAAGGCACCCGAGGATTCGGTTAGCCATGGCTTGTGTTAGCAAGGTTGGGAGGAGTATCAAATATTTTATGCAATCTCTATATGCTTTCAAAAACCTAAAAGCTCTAGCACATGATTTAATCCCTGCTTCCCTCTGCGAAGGGCCTTTCTTTTACTTTTATGTTGAGTCAGTTTTCCTATTCTTTCTGTCTTCCACAAGCAAACACTAGTGTCAACTTTGTTACAACATGCGTTATATGCAATGTATTGGACTTGTTATACTACTTTGTGTTGACAATATCCATGAGATAAATATGTTGAAAGTTGAAGCAAATGCTGAAACTAAATTCTTCCTTTGTGTTGATTAAATACCTTTTATTAGAAACTATTGCTTTATGAGTTAACACTTATGCAAAACTGTTTGATGCTTGTCTCGAAAGTACTATTCATGAAAACGTTTAGCTTGTGTGATTCATTGTTTACTCATTATCTATTTGATAGCAAATTATAGACCATTGACTTGGATCACTTCATTCATTTACATGTGCCTTGCAATATTATATGATCAAGATTATGATAGTAGCATGTCACCTCAAAAATTATTTGTTTTTATCGTTTACCTACTCGAGGACGAGTAGGAACTAAGCTTGGGGATGCTGATACGTCTCAAACGTATCTATAATTTTTGATGTTCCATGCTTGTTTTATACCAATTGCTACATGTTTTGCATCTACTTTATATCACTTTTATACATTTTTTGGGACTAACCTATTAACAAGATGCCGAAGTGCCAGTTCCTGTTTTCTGCTGTTTTTGTATTCCAGAAAAGCTAGTCTGGAAATATTCTCGGAATTGGACGAAACTACACGGGGTCCCTATTTTTCCAGAACCACCTGACGGAGCGAAGGAGCAGCAGAGGAGGGCCACCAGGGCCCACACGCCAGGGCGCGGCCCCCCTCTGCCGCGCCCTGGGTGGTGTGGGCCCCTCGGGGGTCCGCAGCCGCCGCCCTTTCGCCTACTTATTCCCCCCGACGCGAAAACCCTAAGTACCTGAGCAAATATCCACGAAAAGTTCCAGAGACGCCGCCGTCGTCAACCCTAGCTCGGGAGGGTTCAGAACCTCTTCCCGGCACCCTGCCGGAGAGGGGAATCGTCACCGGAGGCTTCTACATCGCCATGCCTGCCTCCGGAGTGATGCGTGAGTAGTTCATCCTTGGACTACGGGTCCATAGCAGTAGCTAGATGGTTGTCTCTCCACTTTGTGCCATCATGTTTAGATCTTGTGAGCTGCCCTACATGATCAAGATCATATTATTGTAATGCTACATGTTGTGTTTGCTGGGATCCGATGAATATTGAATATTATGTCAAGTTGATTATCAATCTATCTTATATGTTATTTAAGATCTTGCATGCTTTCCGTTACTCGTAGATGCTTTGGCCAAGTAGATGCTTGTAACTCCAAGAGAGAGTATTTATGCTAGATAGTGGGTTCATGTCTCCGTTTAACCTGGGACAGTGACAGAAAGTTCTAAGGTTGTGGATGTGCTGTTGCCACTAGGGATAACCTAACGATGCTATGTCCACGGCATATGTGTTTGTTTACATTACGCACTTTACTTAATGCAATTATCCGTTGCTTGCAACTTAATACCAAGGGGGACTCGGATGACAACCCGGCGGTGGATTATTAGTCATAGATGCTGTTGGATAACGATCTATGTATTATGTCGTAATGCCCAATTAAATATCATAGTAGTCAACATGTCATGTATATGCATTGTCATGCGCTCACTATTCGTCAATTGCCCAGCTGTAATTTGTTCACCCAACATGTTAGTTATCTTTTATGGAGAGACACCACTAGTGAACTGTGGACCCCGGTCCATTCTTTTACACTGATTAAACAACCACAAACTGCAAACTGTTCCTTTTTCATTCTCTGCAATTTAATACTCATTTTCCACACCATACGTTTAATCCTTTGTTTTCAGCAAGCCAGTGAGATTGACAACCTCACTGTTTCGTTGGGGCAAAGTAGTTTGATTGTGTTGTGTGCAGATTCCACGTCAACAGTCCAGACTCCCTCACACACTATTTTTCTGGCGCCGTTGACAACCTTCTGAAGAGTTGCTGCTCCTACTGGTTCGATAACCTTGGTTTCTTTCTGAGGGAAAACTTGCTGCTGACTACATCATACCTTCCTCTTGGGGTCTCCCAACGAACGTGTGTTTCACGTCATTAGTCGTCTACCATCTCTTTCAACAAAAATCCCGCCAGTTCCTCTGCAATTCCTAGTAGGCGTTGCTCTGGTAGGAGCCGATCCCGCATTGTATTGAACTATATAAGAAAAGGAGATCAATATGAATATCAATCATGATAGCAAAAAGTGATGGTAATAAAATAATGTTGTGAATGTATTGCTTACGTCGAGTCTATAATCATTGTGCTCAGTGGTAAACGTGCGAATGAACTCGCAAACGTAGTATCCACATAGATTCGTCCCCGTGGCTGCCTCGCGCACTTTACGAGAATAGAATTCAATCAAAATAATAATCTAGCATCATAATTGTATTGAAACTAGAAGTAAAGAGATGCGCGGACATATCTCGTACTACTTACCGTGACCGGAGTAAACGTCAGCTTCTCACTAAAGGAACCCGTCACCACACTCCTGAACAGGTTTCAAACCCTGCCCGGCAAAGAAAATGAATTAATGAATGAGTTATTCATTACCTGATATCTCATGAAATCAACGAAAGAGACCGATATAGCGCGAAAATTACCTCTGGAGCATGTCCTGGATGTTGCGGAACTCTTCCAGGTGTCTCTTTAATGGGTCCATGACTTCAACTATTCCCTTATCAACTTGAATGTCTAGCAGAATCTAGTGGAACCTGCACACGTTTATATATACGTCAGTAACTCATCAATTACACTTAACATCACGTAAGCAAAAGTGAATGTGTACAACAGAGTAAGACCCTCACTGGAAGTTGTAAGGAAACAGTATGTGGTCACATAAATTTGGCTCCGTTAGAAACCTTAGAAGGTTTTCCGCCGTCTCATCGGGTTTCGTCGTTAGCGAATGTATATGTACTTTATCTGGGTCAATGAACCCAACACTATAGATCTTTCTTTTACATTCCCGGATATTCATTCTGCATAATAGAGTACAAAAGGATATAATGAGGATAATTACATGCAATGAACTGAACAACTGAAAAACTGAACAACCTATATGTAGACAATGAATTCAACAACTTACAGACAATAGCAACTCATGAGAGTTTTGTCGAGGGCGTCGAAATTGTAACTGGAAGAGTTCTGAAAACTCAACATGGACCTCTTCGGGTCGGAAGAAGTACTCATGTGGGACTTTCGCCACGATCATTGTTCTGCCCCTGATACGTCTCAAACGTATCTATAATTTCTGATGTTCCATGTTGATATTATACCAATTGTTACATGTTTTATATACACTTCATAGCATTTTTATGCATTTTCTGGGACTAACCTATTAACAAGATGACACAGTGCCAGTTCCTGTTTTCTGCTGTTTTTGTATTCCAGAAAAGATAGTCTGAAATATTCTCGGAATTGGACGAAACTTGGACAGAACCTCCTATTTTTCAAACACGAAGACGGAGTCCAGAGGAGACACGGAGGGGAGCCACGTGGCACCCACACCATGGGGCCGCGCGGGCCCCCTGCCGCGCCGTGGGGATTGGAACAATCTCACCAAAGATGGTGGAATCGCAGCTTGAAGGAGACAAGGTAGTGGATCTAAGCTTCACAACCTTGTGGGCAGGGCTCTTGCTTGATCTCAAGCTTCTTCCTTCAACTTCTTATTCTTCCCTTTTCTCTCTTGGTTTTCTTCTCCAATGGAGGCTATCCTGGATTTTCGTCACACCTTCTGGTGGTGGCCTGCTGGGAGGGTTAACATCCCCCATCCATCTTGTGCAATGTCAAAAATGACCCTGGGTCATAACCCTAATGAGTAGTGGGCTTCTACACCTGTTTGAGCCGCCTGAAAGGCTTCGAATGGTTATCTCCTCACAGCCCACATGAGTAGGATACCCAACACATCCGAAGAGAAATACATAGTCTTTAGGTTGAACAGACCAACCAGTCCAAATTCAAACGGACTGGGATTGTCTGCCCAAAAAACTCCTTTACAAGTAAAGTGAGGTTGGGATTTCAGAGGCCGGTAACCGAGTTATTTCACCTGGTAATCAAATCCCTAGCCATGATTTGACCACGACTTGATAAAATGCAATAAACATGCATCCTGGCAGCCGAGCCATCTCTATGAATTGGCTATCCAAAATTGTACGTAGCCTAATGATTTAGAATATAACTATCTATATGAGATGGTAATTGAGAGGGGGCTATATATCAGAATGCAACAGCGGAAGTAAATGTCCACAAAGAACGAGAAAATGGACTTTGTCGAATGTTACCTGATTTTTTCTTGAAAGGGGCAAAAAGTTTGCCCATTCATTGATTGAGAAAGAAGAAGAGATACCTTGTTCACAAAGAAAATCTCAGTGTTCATATTTATCATCTACGAATGCTAAGGAACTTTAAGTATTTCCATTTGTGGTTTATTGGTCCTCGATATATGATTTGGAATAGGAAGTTCGTTACTGGGGAAGAAAACGAGGCGTGTGGAAACAACTCAAGAACATAGCGGTTCCTAAACGGTGCAGAAATATTAAGTATTTTTACTTAGTGCCCCACTTCGGTTAGCATTACTCAGTTGTGCCATACTTGCTTAGTTTTTCTCAGTTTTTCCCATTTCGCTCTTTCGATGCTCGCACATGGCTAAACAGGGTGTTTTCGTCGGGTCAATCCCTTTGACCGTTAATGAAGCTTGTGACGTGTGGACCCAGCCGAGTGCATGCACCCTGCGCACCCATGCTGCTCTCTGTCCCACTTAAATCTTACAAGTGGGACCAGTGGAGGAGGAGTGCTTGCATGCAACCGTGCGCGTCCATGTTGCTCATCGTTCATGAATTTGCGCGCATTCAATGGCGTTGCCGCCTGGCCGGCAAAAAACTGCATCGCCGCCTACGTTGTCGGCCTACCCGCGCATCTGCTCCGCTGTCTTTCCATCTCTCTTGCCTAGTCTGTCCCATCGCACGCTGAGTCTGGCGAGCCGAATAATTGCACCGGTAACCATTACTACCGATCCAGACGCAGATGCCTAGAAAGGAGCCATTTTCCTCTCCCATTACACCCACGTCGTCCTTACCACCGATGCCCCGATCCTCTGATCTTTGTGTTGATCTTTCCATGGCTCATGCTGGTGGCTGCTCCCTCCCCGGTCGTGGCGGCAGCTCGAGCCATCGCCTCCACACTATCTATCCTTGGTTTCTTGAGTCGAGCGAGGGCGGCGAAAGGAGAAGGACCTCTCGGCGCTCGAGAAGCATTCCTCTGAGCTCGCGCAGGGGAAGCTTTGCCGTCTGCCGGGCCATTGCACCTAATCCCATTCCATTCATCGATCTTGTGTTTGATGAGGTGGAGGAGGAGGTGGTGGACCCGGGTATTGCCTGGGCCAGGGCCGACTATCAAGCCAGAGAGCAGGCCAGACAGTGAACTGAGTAGCAACAACTCATAAATACTCTGATCGTTTCTGTGGTCGGTAAGGGAAAGGCTCTGAACAACTCGGTGGAGCGCAATGGCAAGACCAAAATGGAGGTGGAGGGCAAGGGCAAGGCCCCGATGGCGGTGTCCTCCGACGATGAGTGGTAGTTCATTTTAGGACCCTTGATTTTATGAATAAAGCCCCAATGAATATTAGTTGTTGATCTTGTATAACTTTGTTAGTTTGAATTATGTCAAACTGAACATTCACAATGTTTTTACCCTGATTCTACAAAATTGCAAAGAAAAAAGTCAGAAAATGCACCCCTTAGCCATGAATCGTCACACAGACAAATTTCGCCATGTTTTGAAAAAAATCTTAAACTGCGAGAAAAATGGAAACCCTAGGGGAATCTTCCCTTTTAGTGCACTAGTATGAAGGAAAAATAACAAACTTGCAATACCATAATATTTGACAACCTAGTATTGTATGGAGATTCATGGCTTTCATGTAAAAGCCCAAGGTCATGGCCATATCCATCTGGCAAGCTTCTTGCTATGATGACACAACTCGGCATTGTAAACAACATTACCAAACAGAGATTCCAAGATTTTATCATTTATTTTTTTATTTTTTTAGTGCAAAAATCCCTATTTTGTGTGAAGTAGATAACGGAAATAAGACTGCAAATTGACCTATTACAATTTTCACACAAAGTATATCATATGGGAGGCATAATCGCCGAATATATTGAATTTTTTAGCTTCGTAACAATACTCCACTTATTAAATGAGTTTACAATATTTACCAACGAAAAATGAAATTTGAACTACAAGTGTGTTATAGTTTGGCTCCAAAATATAGAGAAATCATAAAAACGTAGTCTCCCATGATTCTATGCAATTGCCCATAATTTTTTTTGTTTTGGAAAATGCACCTTTTAGCTATGAATGTTGACAGCGACGATTTTGGTCTTGTTTGAAAAAACTCACATAAATGCAGATAAAATCAAAACAATGCAAAAAGTGGGGGAATCTTCCTTTTCAGTGTACTACTATCACTGAAAAATCATAAACTTGCAATAGCACATTTTAATTAAAAAGTGTTCAAAAAATTGAAAATCTTGTCTAGAGATTCATGGTTTCAAGCCAAAAACCAAGGTCATGGCCATATCTGTAATACCCCACAGTTATTGGACTCGAGAGGGTAGAACTTAGGAACTGCACGTGTGCATTCATGCATCTTTTGGTGAAATCTGGAAAAATTTCGCGCTTTTGTGTTAAAAAGGATCTAGGGTCGATACCAGACGAGTGTTGAGGGGCTGGGAGTCAGTCATCAATAGTTAGTCTACAGGTGGCGATAATCCTAAGTCATATTTTCAAGAACCAATAAGATTATTTCTTAACTTTACTAAATGAATTTCAAACAGGAATCTTATAAGATTTCAAATTCAAATCAAATCTATAGCTTATCTATTCTATTACAAACACATATATGAATTCTCTTCAAAACACAATGAACAAATTATATTTCAAATATCACAACACCAATTCTTATACAATCCATCTTCTCAAATTTAAATACGAATCTTTACTAAAAATCACTTACACAATTCACATTACAATTCTTCTCATATTTGAGTATAGATCTTTATTGAAAGGAATACAAAATCATTCTTATAACATTGGGAAAGTACATGAAGGAATAAGAAAATTTCCTAAAACTAATTCTTCATTAATTCCTTGGAGATTTTCAAACCTGCCAAAACAAACAACAAAGACAATAGAAAATATTAGGATTAAAATGTTGCCAACACCATTTGGTGCTGGCATATCAATATATGAAAAACTAGTAAAAGACTGATTGGAACCAAGGTCCAATTAGACTAAAATGTTGGAGTATGCAAATTTAATCAAAGGCAACTTTGGGTCTGATCATAGCCTGATCATAAGAGCAATCCGAAGGCAATCTTAGGGGCAAAGACATTCTTTAGTAAAGGCAAGCATCCATTCGAGGCAACCATGTTGTCAAAGGCAGCAGCAAGTGTTCCTTGAACACATTCCATCTTTTATTCAAGCAAAGGCAACAAGGTTTGCACACTCCAAAATTCTACCATAAATTCAAATTAAAAAGAAAAGCCAAATAGTGGTACTCATATGACAACTGTGTCAGTCATATGGATCCATTCCTTAAGCCCGCAAGTAGTAAATTAATTTAAGCCCATAGCAAACTTAGCCCAATAAGAATTCCAACACAAGTCCAACACCAGCAGTAGATATTTAGCTTAGCCGCAGCAATGGATAGGAAGAGTGAGTCAGTGATCATCTCCTAGAAGGAGGAGCTCTGCATAAAGCAGCAGCCGCAGCAGGAGTTCATCCACAAGGGGTGATGCTCTGCTTGGAACTGCGGGTGCTCATCCGCAAGGGGAGGAGCACTGCCTAAAAGCAGTCAAAGAGGCAGCTCGAGGTAGAAGAGGGCCACTGCAAGGTGGTGATGTTGGATGTATGCCCAAAAGGCAATAAAGTTTAACTCTGATTCGTAATTATTCTTCATGATTCTATGCTATAACTGCGGTGACTCCTGAATATGTGATTCAGAGGAAAACTCACACGCACGTGTAAAGATATGAACAGAATAAAGTATACCCTAGTCTTGCCTTTAGACTAATTCATTGATTGCTAGAGACCACGTTTTCCTGGTCTGAGACATTGTTTATGTCAGCATCAATGAGTGGCATATTGTTGGTGGAAACAGTATGGCTGGGTAGACCCAAATCGTTGATATGCTAAGAAGATTCCAAAGTGTCTTTTTGTCCTTAGTCAATATCGCAGATGGTTATTATATGACATGTCCTTAGACCATGAGGCTATTAGGGTTATGCATACTGGAAGAATTACTTTGGTACTGTCAACACCATTGCCGTAACTGGGTGGTAAAATGACAGTCACTGGGTGATTCCCAAGGTGTGCATAATACCTAATGTTTCAAGATGGGAAATTACTCCTCTGTCAAAAGAGAGATACTTCCAGGCCCCACTCGGTATGTATGATATCCAATATGTTCTGCAGACAATGCATGATGAAGTTACATCATGTGGGATATCGGATTACGGGAACGAGAAAAGGAAACTTACCGATAACGAGATAGACATAGATATAGTGAATCTGGGATTGATACATGAAAATATCAGGAATACTTTATCTCGGGTAATTTCAGTATCGTTGGTAATGGGAATGACGAATTCATAATCAACAGGTTCAACAGAGTATCATTCGCATAACGGTAGCAGTTATTCAGGTAGCCTATGTACCTGATCCTGGCCGGTGATTAGATGGAAACATCTATTATAGCTACACGTTATCGAACCTGTAGGGTAACACGTTGATGCATGTAAAATGCATACATGAACTTTGCACTTTAATTGCTTATATTCCAATCATATTTGCATCATATAAGGGTTATATCAATGTTTTATAATGATTTTGGGAATATTTCATAGTTTTCCCATTTATTTGGAATTAACCCTGTTTTTCCAGAAAACGTCTTTTTTAGTGTTTCAGACTTTCCGGGAGCTTCGGGACTCCCAAAAGGGCAAGGCCAAAGAGCACGGTTCAGAATTTTTGAGACAAACGCAATGGGCTTAAATTGAAGACCAGAAGCCCAACAGGATGGAAATGGGAGGGTCCCACGCGGCCTATAATGCCTGGCCGCGTGGGCCCAGCTCTTTTCCCCCTCGGAGCTCCGTGGCCGTCGATCTTTCATTCACCGACTCCGTCTTGACCTAAAAACGCCTATAAAAATGGTGATAGTGAAATAGTTCGTTGTTTGGTTGCATACAAGTTTTGTTATCTTTTATGATTGTCTTGATGTACAATATATGAGTGCACGCATATGTTGGGGAATGCATGTAAGGTGATCACCGGTAAGGTAATGGAGTGAGGGTGACTTGGGAGGACATGTAAACCTGAGACCGAATCATGAAGTTACTTTATTGGGGATATATATAGGGGACCTTAGAACTTAAGTCTATGGTGGGACTTCTATGTCTTAATAACTCTTGTGCAGTCATTTACTTGGCCATAAGAACCATCATAAGGGGTTTAGTTCATTTACTTGGCTACACCTATTTATGGCTCCTTCCTAGAAGAAACAATTAAGATTGAAACATGTGCTTCACTAATTGTGACAACCACACGAATGAAATAACAATTGCTAGAACATTTGCTCCCTTGAGATATTTGCTACTTGAGATCTTTGCTACTTGCTACTTTGAGAAACTTGCTTGAGAAAACTGCTGAGAGAAACTTGCTCTAAGAAACTTGCTCTAAGAAACTTGCTACTAGATAAACCCATTCCACGTCACTTGCTTCCATTAGTTAGATCCTTTCATATTTATTGCTTTGCATAAAAGGCCATATAAGAGGGTTATAGGGCTTTAGAGAATAGATAGTTTACCTTCAGCTCCTCGTGGGTTCGACACTCAAATACTTATCGAATAGTGCTACAGTGATTCCTTGCTCTTGGGGATTATCACACGCTTAAGTCAGTTCTAGTTTGTTGTGTATATGGTTGATCTGGATACCGAGAGAGTATCACCGGAATGGTTTCTGTGTCGTAGATAATATCTTTATCTGAAGGATTGGATTATGCAGACACTAGGTGTCTCGGAGTAATAGATGTAGTTTCTATCACTAGTCGGATTTATTCCGAGGGTTTATATAAGAGGGAAATATTTAACCGGAGTATTTTGTCAGCGAACACTAGGTGTCCCGGATCATGTAAAAGTGTTTTTTTTGACACCCATGACCGTAGGGGAATCCCCTACGGTTAAATTTTCAATTATAAAGATCAGAAGTCACCAAAATGGTGACCAACTGATGTCCAGAAATTACAAAGTTCAATGGGGGTCAAAAATGAACCATGAATACATTGTTAAGTAAAAGATGCTCTAGTCCATTCTATCAAAGGGGCTACTAAGTTCGCCTTAACTCTATACTGATGCAATAGCATATCACTCTGGAATTTAACCTTCCACACCCGAAAGGATGCCATCACCTTATTGAAAATGAGATCATTACGCACTTTCCAGATGTTCCAACTCACACAGGCCACAACCTCCATAAAACAGGGTCCTATGAAAGCTTGGGTAGCCAAAAGAATTCTGGGGGAAATAGGCAACTGACAGTTCCGACTGATTCCAACCTTGTTCCAGCAATTGGTGGCAAAGGGGCAGTGGAAGAATAGATAGTCACGTGTCTCGATAGTCTGTGCAGAGCAAAGTACACAATGTGGTCCATCTTCAAGGTTCCAATGTTTCCGGAGCATGAGATCTTTTGTATTCAGTCTGTCTTGGACAAGCAACCATAAGAAGATCCGAAACTTTGGCAGGCACTTGGATTTCCAAATGAGATCAATGGCTCTATCTTGTGGTGCTTGGGCAAAAATGAAGCGATAGTATCTAGCAGATGTGTAATGAGAATTCCCTAGGCAAACACCCTTTTGTCTATGTTACTCGGATCATCAGAGATTGCGTCCAAAAAAGGTCGAATTTGCATATGTTCTTCAAAGGCCTGCTCTGACAAAGGTAGAGCAAACAGCTGGTTCAATTCTGTGGTTCTAGCCATGGCAGCCACCGAGATATCTTCATTAAGAACATATGAGTAAAGGTGTGGTAGAGTGTCACATATCAGTTCGCCTTGGTGCCAATAGTCTTTCCAAAAAAGGGTCAGGTTCCCATTGCCAACAGAAGAGGTGGTTATACTTCTGTAGATATTGATGAGTATTTAATTCGAGGAATATTTTGTAAAATGAAATATTCAAATAAGAATTAATTAGACAAATATTAATTAAATATTAATTCATTTAATTAATAAATAATTATTGGAAAATATTAAATAAATTGGTGCCCACCAAAGGGGGCTGCCAAGTGGGCCCATGGGCCCACTAGGCAGCCGCACCCCCACAAGGGGCAGGTGGGCCAGGCGCACCCCTTGGCAAAACCCTAGTTGGGCCTTGGGTCCAATAGGAAGAGGCGGTTTGGGGGGGGGACCTTGTTGGACAAGGACTCCTCCCCCAAACCGAATTGGGATAGAGGATTTGGAGTCCAATTCCAACTCCCCTATGGGAGGCGCACCAAGGGCAAGGGCTTGCCCCTTGCCTAAGCCTCCCTACCCCTTGGCCTCCTATATAAACCCCCACCTCCTCTCCTTTGGAGAGACACAAGTTTAGATCTCTTCTAGTTGGATTAGAGGGTTCCTCTCTCCAATTAGATCTAGATCTAGATCTCTAATCTCTCTCTCCCTCCTCCTCAGGTGTTGAGATCTCCACCTTCATATACACCAGCGGTGAGTGCTTCAAGTGTGGATGGCGAAGCCCTACTGGACTAGATCAGATGTATGCGTGCGAAACTCAGAGGGGTGATCCGTTGAGAAATGGTTGACTCTATCTCACTCTGTTGGATCAAGGCGGGATGCGAGGAGTCTACGATATTCTCTCGGCTAGGCTTAGCCGAGGGAGTTTTTCCACAAGCTTTATCAACGTCGTCATCGACATCTCTTCCGCTTCAACGGTGTCAGTAACGATTTACAGTTAGATCAAATATGCATGTCTTGTCACTTGTATCTTCATAGTAGATCTTGGCTGTTGCGCTGTAGTGGCGAAATTTTTGTTTTCCATGCACGTAACCCAATAGGTGAATCACCACAGCCAGTTATCCGGGTGTCACAAGCACAGAAATCACCAAATCTGTATAAATACTTGGCCACACCTCAGCCAGCAGCACACACAACTCCCAGCAACCATAATACCACGTTTCACAACCACCAGACCACCCAACACTTCCATTTTCATCTGTTCTTCACCAAGAACAACCACAAACCGCAAGCACATCATGGAAGTAACCTAAACCATCCACCACAAGCTGTTTCAGCTAGTTAAATACACTCTAGGAACTCTGAAGCAGCGAGGAGGAGGAGGCAAAACCACAAGACGCATCTTATCATCAATTTCCAGAAGCACAAGCTGCTCAACAACAGCAGGTTGATCCTGTGTGCTAGAGAGAGACCAAGCATGTTCTGTAAATGACAGAACCATGCTAGAGAGGTGTTTAGAACATCTGTTCTTAACAGAACCTTGTTAAGCAAGGTAGGTGCTGCAGGAAAGAGGAGTAAGTGCAGTGAAATATCTGTTCTTAGCAGTAATTAGAAAAGAGAGAGGAAAGGGAGTGCAGTTGCTGTGCTTTAGCATTTGTTTGAGAAGAAAAAGGCAACGAAGGATAGATAACAGTGTAGTATCTGTTCTTATTTTTGATTTACCTACACAAGGCAGTGAACCAGTAGAGCTGGATTAGCTGTGCTATGCACATCTGTACACAGGAAGAAGCACAGGAAAACATACAAAGGCAGTTTAATCAAGCTAGCCAATGTGTAACTCTCAAGGAGGCATCACAGCAAGCAAAACCAGTTAAAACACATGCCTAAAATATTATACATTATTACTAGATAAAGTTCTAGTTCAGTTTGAGCTGAATAAACACAAGATTCAGTCTAAAATTAATTTTACATCATCTGTGAGCAAGTTATGCTCCAGCATCTTGTCCTGAGGTAATGGATTGATCTAATTACATGCTAGATCTACACCATTCATCTCATTTCCAAGTGCACTTGAATTAATCTGTGCATATCTGAGAGGAGTTCATCGAGAAATCATCTCCATAACCTAATAAAGTCCAGTAATCGATTCTCAATCGAGGCCAATAGTACCAGAGCTAGTAGAGGAACTAAGAGAGGAAGAAGAGGAAGCTCTTAACGTGCGTCCATGGTCGTAGCTCCATGGCGGCGAGGCAGTGCTCGCGTTACCGTTGGCGGGGGGCACACGGAGGTCGTGGAATAGCACCACCGCACCACGGCGGCACAGAGGGCGAAGCTATGCACCAGCCATGGTGAGCACGCCGGAGAAGAAGACAGCGGAGGACGGCGGGCGACGCCGGCACCTAAACCCTAACCCTAGGATTGGGTTGCGCGTGGCCGCTAGAGGAAGAGAGGCACGAATCGCTCGGGCAGGGAGAAGGAGCAGAGCAAGGGGATCGTTTTGCCCCAAGCCACGACGGCGGAGATGGTCGGAGTTGGCCGGAGCAAGGCGGCGACGGCGACGGCGCAGGCGACTCGGTCGCCAGAGGAGGTCGGGCACGGGCTCAAGCTCGTGCGAGAGAGAGAGAAGAGGAGAGTGGCTCGGTCAGTTGACCGGACCCGAGCCCACTCCTTGACCTGGTTCAACCAAGTGTTGACCAGGGACCTTTTGGTAATTTTACCAAATTATGAAATTGTCAAATTTCAAAACTCATTATAAATTCAAATAAAATCCTACAAATACTTTAAAAACATTCACATACATCAGGAGAAAATGAGCTATTCAAATAAAATATCAAATGGAAATTTTGAAAATTATTTCATTTATGAAAAATTCAAAGGTCCTTACGTGAAATATTCTTTGAAATATTTTCAAAACTATTTTCTCAAGAAATTAGTCTGGGGAAATTAAATACTAAGTTCAAAGTATAATTTGAACTATATCATCACTGTCATGTCACACATCCTAAATAAAAATAAAACCCAAGGAAGCATTTCAAAAGAAATCATTAATAAATTTTGGGGAATTTTGGGAAAGAACAAAATCATTTCATTCTATGCATAATGGCATACATTTGCATCTTTAAACATTGTCTCATATAGACAATGATGTTGATTTTTCAGAACACGAGGGTCCCAATTCGTCGGAAGCTTTAGACTGCACTACCTATCAGTCTCAAGGCAAGTTCCAACTTGCATGTCCTCGATTGATTATTTTTATCAAAGTAATTGCAAAGTATTATGTTTTACATTGCATGAAAAGGAAAAAACTATTTTCGAATGATGTTAATTGCTATATATATATTGTTGGCTGGCAATGGAACCACGGTTTGATGTTGTGGTGGAGGTTCCATTGTACGGGAAAGTATTACCTAGGATTAATTACCCATGTCCCAGTGATTGATCCTTGCGCCGTATTGAAGCATCAGCCAACAGATTCACTATGGATGGGCTCGTCAGAGGTTTCTTCCCTCGTTCGCATATCCTCGGCAGACTATTACCTGGTTGTGTCCGTTGCGGCGGCCAACAGTGTGGGAGCGCATACCTTCCCCACCCGACGGGGTGATTTGGAATAGGAGCTCGGGAGTGGTGACGAGCTATGGGTCTTTGTACCAGGCTGGGTCATAAGGGGCGGATATGCGTTGTGCGGGGAAGCGACTCCACATGACTTGTTGCCCAGAGTTCTGGCTATAGCACACATGGTGTGCTGAGAAAGCATAAGGAGCCAGGCTGCTGTTGGGTAAAGTGATGCAGCTCTGTAGAGTTAAACAAAGAAATTGTGACTGTCACATCCTTGTTTCAGGAGGGAACTACAGAACGCTGCGGGAAAGGCATCCCAAGTGATGACTAAAAACCCGTGGAGGCTGGGGGCATAGTTTCCTGAAAATAAAATGGACCTTTTCCTAAAAATGTTTTTACAAAACTTGCATAATCATCTATGACTTTTTGGTCTAGATGGTAGATAGTACATTCCACTTATTTAAGCATTTAGCTGAACTTGCTGAGTAACGCTGTTACTCATTCGTTCCCGTTTAACCTCATGCTTAGACTCTGAGGAGGCCATTGAGGAGAGCTACGTAGCTTACCATGCTGACGAGGTGTACTTCGAAGCACCTGATCTGTCCGGAGGAGTATAAGGCGTCGACTACATCATTGCCTATGGAGCCGACGGCACTGAAGAAGAGGAGGTGTACACTTAGAATCTTCATAGTAGGAACCTGGCCGAGCAAGACTAGACTAGTACTACCTAGACTGCTGAGCCAATATGGTTCTTAGTTTGCTGTTTTCTATCCTTGTAGGTTGACTCCTGTCAACATCGCAATAATAGTCATTCCTTCCATGTCGGAGGAAGACGTTGACGTTTTTATGCATTTCTGGCTTGTAATCTTTAGGAGTGTGTAATAAAGTGGACCCGCAATGTTTCTGTTATACTACTCTGAGGGATGTAATATTTATGGATTAGTCCTTCCGTTGGTGTTATGTCAACGACTTGTACACTACAATATGCAGTGGTGTACTAGGGTATCACCGCAATATCCATGGCTAGCTTCTTGATATGATGACCAAAATCGGCACAAACATGTGCATTGACATTGTAAACAACATTGCCAAAACAAAATTCTAAGATTTTCTGAATTGTAATTTGTTTTATTTTTTAGTTTCAGTATCCCCATTTTGTGTGAAGTATATACCACAAATAGGGTTGCAAATTGACCTCTCACAATTCTCACGCAAATTGAATATTTTTAATTTTGAAGCTTTTTAACTATATTTCACACATTAAATGAGTTCAATAGCATTTGCCGACGAAAAATTCACATAAATAGAGAAAAATAAAAAAATGAAAACCTGGGAAATCTTCCTTTTTAGTGTACTGCTATCAGGAAAACTCATAAGCTGGCAATACATTTATTTTTATTTTTTGTGTCCCCACGGTGCGCACTCTGGGACGACGGTTCGGGTGCAGTTCACATCCAAAACGCGCTTGGTGGCATGTCACGAATGCATGTACGTAGTATGTTGACGTCGCGACGCTGACTCATTTTGCCTTTGACTCACGATGAGGAGGAGGAGGAGGAGGAGGAGGAGGAGGAGGAGAAGCATGTTGACGTCGCGACGCTGACTCTTCCTCCTCCTTCGACGACGACGCCAATGATTACGAGGATGAGGAGGAGGAGGCACCGGCGGACAACGACGACGACGACGACGTGGGCCCAACACCGCCGACGAAGAGGCATAAGAAGTAGGATTATCATTAGTAGTAGTAGCAAGTTGTACGAGTAGTTGTAGTACTAATAAATTAGTACTAGAATAGTACTAGAATATCTTTTTTAATGAAATCTTTTGTACTGAAGAAGAAGTACTAATGTGCATAGTCAGATTTCCTAATTTCAGTTTCAAACATTAAGTTCAGTCTTAATCCTCCAAATTAAATGTGTTTAATCATAAGAACCTAGTTCGGACCAAACCTGCATTAGGCATGAAAGTGCACAGCCAAAAGAACGCCGTATTAATCAATAAATTATCTCTGAACAGAAAATTAAACATTTATTGGAATATTCACAATTAAATTTAAAACTAATCAATGTTTAATCTTGGAGCCACTCTGAAATCAAGTAGGCTTTCTCGGATATCTATTTGACTTTAGAAAGTCTCAAGATAAACATTTATTTGGAATGCTTGCGTGAAGTCATGCTTATAAACCAGTTGTTCACCCTTCAAACTAGCGACTAAACATCACAACCCCACATGCTTGTCAGCATCTTAATTAAGCAGTCCCACTCTTCAACTCAGCCAACTAACGGTCAAACGAAGTTGAACCGATGAAAACGGCCGCTTGGCCATGTGCGAGTCTCGAAAGAGCGAAGTGGGGCAAAAATAAGAAAAGCTAACCGGGTAGGGAAACTGAGAATAACTAAGCGATGTGGGGCACGAAAATAAAAAGCCCAAATATTAAAGCACTAATTACGGGAAGTAACTTCAGTACGACAAAGCTTCGAAACCAGGCTTGACCGCTCAAAGTGGATTCGGAATTTTGAGGATAGAACTCTCTCTGAAGGCGTGGAAAATCCTAAAAAGTGGCATATGCTTAAAGATAAATAGAAGGGTAGCCATATAAGCATATGTTGGATTTTGGGTCGAATGTGTATGGACTACAATTGGGTTTGGATACACGGCAGGCATAGTGTTGGAGTCGGACACTTATACATGTCCTATTACATAAGGGCACTCGTGAAAGGGCATTTCCTCACTAAATGAGTTTGTTGTTGATGAAAGAACAATTAGTGATCTAAATATGTGCTAAGTTATTTTAAGTTGTGTCAATATTTTGCACGAGACGGTTGACGAACCCTCAAAAGTGAAGAGATCAAACAAGGTGTCGCAAAGTTTTTCCGTGTTTTTTTCCATCCTAGGGGGCCATACTATCAAGAGGGGTTGCACGTTGAAAAATGTGGTTAATAAATTTGCATGTGCACAAGAACATATTGCACCCACTAGTCATCGACGGTACTATGCCACCCGTTAAGCATGCGGATGTAGATGTTTATTGCTAAACCACGTTATCAAATATCGTATCTCCGTCTACTTTTCTACAATGATATAGTTTTTTTTCGAAATGGGAGTATAACCCCAAACTTTGCATCGTAATGATGCACACAACCGTTTTATATTAAAAAGGAAGTAGTTTCGATGATATAGTGCTAACAGCACATAAACTATTATTATGTTCAAGGCATATCCATTGGTCGAGCGAACTTGTTATAGCAACAATGAACATGATTCTGTCATGCTCATCACTGAGCAAGAGTTTCGTCACTGGTCAACAAAACGACCCACTCGACATGCCAATGCCATGCCTAGTCACAAGTACACACACGAGACACGAACTTCTTCGGTCAGTCAGTGAAGTTGTTGGTCGTGGTCTGACGTTCAAACTAAGAGCCAAATTAAGGTTCATTGTCCCCCGACAAAGTGTTTTGTCCGCGCGCGCAAACGCTCGGGTGGTGCAGAAATCACCACGTTAGAAGGTTGTTACGTCGCGTCCATGTGAGTGAATTGCCGCGAAACTTCAGCAGGTGCGTACGGCTTGATCGCACAATCCTCACTCAGATTCATGACATGGAAAAGACAGTGAGAGACCTAGTACTAGATTCCGACTTCGGGGACCGGCGAGATGAAACCCACGCACGAATTCTAGAAGGAAATGCTACGGAAATTGCCGGACCCAGGACAGCAAAATCAAGAATGTTTCTGCATTTCTCCCTTGAGTTGTTTCGTTTTCATCGATTTTCGCGGCACTAATTCCTGTTGCGTATGCACAAGTGACAGGTGATGACGGAGACCCGGAGGTCTACCATAGCTAGCTATGTGGCTCTCTCTGTATGTCTAAACTACTAGATTCGAACGGCGCGGCTCGCCGCGCGGCACTTGTCGGATTCTTCATTTTCTTGCCCGTGGTTGTCACATTGTATACAGATTACTAAAAAGGATGATTTATATCCACATCTATAAGCAAAATAAGATGCTAATTGTTTTGATAACATATCTTAAGAATCGTGTGATATCAACAATCACCATACTGTACAATCAAAATTTTCGGAAATAGGAAGACCAACGCAATGTTGAAGTACACATGCAAAAGCTCTTCAAAAAGCTCAGTACCAGTTTGTAAAAATCTAAAATTATGTATAGTAACAAAGAAATGGGCATCTTCAGAGGCAGTGAGAAAAGGGAATAAACCTCTTCATAACAACGATCAGGTATCAGCTAACTAAAACTGAATTATCAAACACATAAAAATTTAAAAGGATCTTGCTATCGGTGCTTCAGCAACCTTAACCTAACCCGAGCATTGATTCCTCTCAGACAAAATATGCTAACCGACGGCAACCCTCCGTCTAGAAGAAACAAAAACCTGAAAAATCAATAATGCCTTTGGTTCTAAATCATGGAAGAAGTAACATGTTATCAGCACAGATATCCAAGTGGCGTTCTCTCCCAGTTAATACGAAACAACTAACCTGAACCATTCCAACAGCAGATGTTAATAGCACCTGCGAAAAGAACACGGCCATATCACAAATCCAGTCAAACAGTGGTACTAACATAAATGAACACGGCCATAATCATCTAACCAAACTGAATTATCAAACACATAAAAAATTAAAAGGATCTTTTTATCAGGACAAAAGGAAGAATGCAAATGTATAGTATAGAGAACAAAACATGAGGTTATTGTAATATATAATCTCAGATCGCATACCAGTAAAGTAAGTTTTAAATGATGTAGTAAGAAAGAAGATGATAGACAGGACTTGGAGATAATTTCAGTAATACATAGATATGAAATCAATGAACCGATTCTTAAGAAGTAAACAGAAAATATTGTGTTCACTCAAAAGACAACACAAAGAACTGAACTGCAGTGCAAACAAAAAACTCCACTTCGGATCCTAAAACAAAGTATTCACAAAAAGAACATCGAAGAGGGGACTCTTAAATGAAACTTGAGGACAGATAAAACCATCGTGTGGAATATATCATAACCAAATAGGCATACAACCATAACCATCAAGTTGAACAACGTTTAATTCTCTAATCAAGTGACTTTGTGTATCCTATCTTGTTTCCTGCTACCAATAAGAGATTGGTATGGAGAAAGAAGAATATGCTGACAAGACAATGTAAGATAAATAAGGGTATTAAATATACTGACACGATTGTTTTGTATAAAATAACATGCCAACATATACCCGTTTCATTTGAAGATCTAAATTTACAATTTTGAATACTTATGAATCATTTAGATTTTTCTATCTTCTAGCTCTCACCCCAATAATTCATACAAATAAATCAAATAGAGGAGGTGTTCAGCTCGACCTTGCATATTCAAGTAAAGTGTGTCAACATCGAATAGCCAATCTAACGTCTGCACTAAGTAGTGAAGCTCAACATAACCTAAGATGTATATGGCATCCAAAATAAAAGCATTGGATTCCCTAACATGTGGAGTATCCAGAGGGCCAGGAGAGAATGGGAGCACACTTACAACACATTAAACAACAACTAAAACCTTAGATTATTGAAATAATTACTTCACGGGCTAAATAAATAAACTTCAGATTTTATTCCAAAGGATGTTAAAATGAAAGATATCCTGGACAGTCACTTCGCACTTTGCTACTGCAAGATGTAAAGAAAAAACTACAGGCCGGATGCTCACCTGGTCATTGCTTGGGGAAGCAGTAGCAACCTGGGAGGAGGCAAGCCGCACCTCGTCGCGGCACTGCAAAACCATAGGCCTAGTCAGCATGTGTTGAACCATTGTATAACATAAATAAGCAGTTGGCATACTGCACACCTAACATATGGTCACCATTCTGGGCCTATATCCTAAGAATTTGTTCATTTTGGCTAGTGTACTGGCTGCACCTTACATGGATAGTGATCTGGCTGCACCTTACATGGATGATCTGGAGCGGCAAGTGTACATATAAGTTATTAACAACATGGGAATAGGAGAAAAGATCCAAAAGGTAAATGAATAGGCGTTAGTTAAATTAGAAGCATCCCAATTACCTCTATTCAAGTCCACAACATGAAAAAAACAATACATTATACTATATCATGCATTTATCACAAGTATAAATATGATTAATGAGTAATCTAACACGTAGATAAAAAATTAAAGAACAATCATCATTGTCTAAACCCATCATTTCCTCGTTTCATTTTGAAGACTGAAACATGGCTTGCACAAAGAATTTCAATCTCATGATGCAGCTAAATAGGCTTAGTTGTACAGTTTTGCACACTTTTCCCCACAGCCTAGAGAAAGCATAAAAGCAATTATACAAAAGAACGATGCGACTGGTCAGACATGGTAAGATCCAACCAACATATTTAACGACATCCTCATGAGCATATAAACACAATATGCATACTCTGGATAAACAACACTCACCTAAGATTAACGACATGAGCCTACTGCCGCCTACTGCCTACCTATGCTCGATTCAAAACTTTCAAATTAAAGCCTCCAATCGCTACACGAACAAAGAAGAGAATCCCAAAATGAGCTCACAAATTCAACAAAGAGAAGTAAACAATGGAAACTCCACAAAATAAACATGCACTGCAGTGGATGGGTGGGCAAAAACATTAACAACATCAATGCGAGGAAGCTGTCTTACAATAATATGGACTACAATAATAAGGACTGTGTCTGCTCAATAAGCATGTATATGTTATGCCTAAGAAGGTTTTGGGTCCCTTGAGTCAAAATAACAGTGGAAATTAACAAATATCCCTAAAACCATGACTGAAATGGAACCACAAAATCTAGCAAGGGAACTTCCGTTGCACCTTAACATGAATTCCTCTTCCACTACTCGGCTACCCACTCCTAACATAGCAAAGTGATAGTTGTAACAACTGAGCACAGTACATAACATATACTTATGTATAGCAAAATAGGATGGTAATATCAGTCATGCTGAGAAGATTTTACTCAAGAGAGGTGGTTCAAGAGTTTCATATGCACAAAAAAGCAGCGCTACATGAACCAAAACATAGTACATACATAAGAGGGTAATATATAGGTTGTGCCAAATCGTAACCGGTGGCATGACATTATAAAAAGTTTATATGCATATGGTAGTAGAAAAATGACCGGACCGCTGGAAAGTTGAGACATATCATAGCATTGCTGGAGGAGTTTGCAAACAATGTGGTCTAAGGCACCTAAGAGACCATTATGTTTGGTGGTAATGGATGGTGGACCGCTGCAAAAAAAATCAGAGATAGTACATTAGCTTACCATTTAGAAGTCATATGGATTCCAAAGTAAGATATCTTATATTCACAATCCACTTAAGGGAGAGGTAGCCACACACACTGTAGGGGCATTTGTTTTTTTATAAACCACTAATCTGCAAGATATGGTAGACTGAAGATTGTCGTATCTTGGCAACAAACAGGAAACCAAAACCCATGACAAAGGTAGTTCCTAATACAATTATGGAACCTTGTACTTTACTATATAATGCAATTAGTATTTACATTTCCTTTTGCAGTAAGAGAACCTTGTTGTAATTTTGGCCAAATACAATACAGAGCAGTGGAGAAAAGTGTTGCCTCTATTTCCAAGTAAAAA
Source organism: Poa pratensis (assembly GCA_947311845.1). Classification (NCBI taxonomy): domain Eukaryota; kingdom Viridiplantae; phylum Streptophyta; class Magnoliopsida; order Poales; family Poaceae; genus Poa; species Poa pratensis. The sequence goes on along the minus strand of CAMZMU010000020.1, from coordinate 14,187,413 downwards.
ATACATTTGCTGGTTTCCGAACATAAAATTTATTCCAAGCAACTATTTCAATATGATCTTCAAAAACATATGTGAACTGAATAGTGTTAATTATTTTAGCATAAAAGCTGATTTAAACTTCTTAGGGTACTGGAACTTACATCGAATAACACTATCATCAGTTTAGAAAGGCGTACAGTTGACGACCAGCAGATGCACCTTGATCCGCTGAAGAATGCCTCTGCAGCAGCGAAAGCCCAATCTTGCCGCCCGGTCGGTGAACTTGACACTGAGCTCTCTACCATGTAAATAATTATGTCCCTGTGGCGTACCAACCATAAGAGAGAAGGGGATCAACAATAAGCTGAGAGAGAGACTGAGATTATAACTGAGCATGAAGAAAAACTACAACAAAGGGACGACATATTGTTAATTAGTATTGAACAAAGTACTGCCCACAAGAAACTTAGCTAACATCAACCACTGAACAAAGTACTGCCCACAAGAAACTTAGCTCCAATTACATGTTGTTGCTCACTTTCGTAAATACATACTTAAAAGGGAGGGGGTCGCTACTTTGAACCATCGAACCAAGAAAGCTGAAGTATTAATTGATGTGGCATTGCAGTTACTACTACACAAAGATGAATTATAGCAACCAAGTTATATTCATCAACAACAAACATGTCGTCTACATTTTTATGATTATTCTCTTTAGATGAAATGTAGCAAAATTATCTTCTTTAGAAGACAATAGCATAAAGTTCAGAATGCTTATATTAATCAAAAGACTCATAATTTGCTTTCCCGCCTGAGCTTGACGATATGTACATACTCCGTGAACCTCTGGAGGAAATAGATCATTAGAGAATGGCAACAAAAGGTAGTTCCTAATACACAAAAAGAGATGGGAAGCGAGCATCTGTTCCTTGAAAAATTGTCAGGCCTGTCCCTTAATAGATTGATTCACAAACCATGTCCCTTTATTTTTTGTCTGGACATAGTTTTAACTAATCATATGGATCTGTTCATGCCAAGGGACGCTTTCCATAAATCTCTTTGTCCGAATATTTACTTTAGAAAATTAGTGAACTTGATAAATTCATGTCATCAAAAGAGAAACATACATAATATTTTTTTTAAAAACAATAGCCAAAATAAATTGAGATATCTACATGATAAAACTGCAGCGCCTCCCGCACACGGTAAAGGAAAAGGTGCAAGAGTGAAACACCACAACAACATGCAAAACAGACGCAAAGCAAGATGAAGCCAGCATAAGTAGGAGCAAGAATGATGCCTAACACCAAATAATCTATCAGAGTTGAGTAACTAAAGTTGAAACCTTAGCCATTCTATTTTAATTAGACACTGGACTGTTTCTATGGACCAAATAATGACACTATATTACATCGAGATCTCCCTTCAACACATAATCTAGTGCACAAAGCCACACAAGTCTTGTACATTGGCTGGGTATGGCACATGCAAACATAGGAGCTCGTCAATACAGGAAAGCAAGTTATGCAGCAAACAACTGGATGCAATGGACAATGGAAACCAATTCTCCCATTTGATCTGACACGTAAAATACATACAAACTTTTTGACCTACAATATCTTTAGTGTATGAGACAAAACCGTAAGCATGCTGAATCGTAATACTATAGGTCTGCAGCCGCACAATTCCAAATAAATTAAATACAGGACAGAAGGGGGAAAAAAGAAGCAACAACTTATTTATGAGCCATTCAAAGAATTCCCTCAAGCAAGTAAGAGTAACCAAACAAAATAAATAACTGATTGCACAATCGCGGAGCTCTATGCTAAAGAATGCAAAAAAGTGTCAAAAATGTACACCACTTAAATCAACCATCTATCTATGCGAAAGAGGCAAAATAGTTAGTAAGTTAGAGGCAGGCAGAAATGCTATAAGCCAAGATTCTTAACCTGAATGATCAAACTTTGCAGCTGTAAGATGATTCCAGTAAGATTCAATATAATGGTAGTCCAATCCTTCCCCCTTTGTCATCAACCAACTGTGTATTAAAGATCATGCCTTTTCAAACTACACTCACCTGCAAGTCAAGTAACTGCATTAAAGATCATGCCTTTTCATCAACGACACATCAGGCCTAAGATTAATGTAGACTCTCGATAAACAACACTCACCTAAGATTAACAACATGATCCAACTTCCTACCTATGCTTGATTCAAATCTTTCAAAGCCTCCAATCGCTGCACGAACAAAGAAGAGAAGCCCCAAATGAGCTCACCAATTCAACAAATAGAAGTGAACAAAGGAAACTCCACAAAGTAAACATGCACTGCAGTGGATGGGTGGGCAAAAACATTAACAACATCAATGCGAGGAAGTTGTTCTTACAATAATATGGACTGTCTCTGCTCAAGACAAAAGTGCCAGTGAGAGTAGGAGAAACAGGATGCTAGTAAGATGAAATCCACAATACAACCTGCAAGGAGCAATTGACGTGAGCCAAAGATCTGAACCTAGTAGCAACCCATGTAAACAAAACCTAATTGGAGGAAACTTATTTTAATTAACATGCTGCAAAATTTATATGCTTTACATACTGCATCGTGTCATCTTAATTTCCACACAAAGAATCAAAAAGCTAAAGGAAAGCTAGATGAATACAGAGCTGCGGAAAAATTGTGAGGCAGGTGTAGAAGCTTGATGTCAAGGGAGAGAACTTCACACCGTTGGATAAAAGTTTCAGGCCTCAATATACATGGCCCAGTTCTTGAAGTTTCCCCCAAATCTCCATCTTAAACTGAATAAATCCTGCAGTAGAGCAATAGGTCACATATGACATAAGGCATACATCGGTACTTAATAGCAGAAAAAAAGGTGACATCAAAGATCCAAAAAGAGCACAGATTCCCATACAAAAGAGATGCATTATAATTACCTTTGTTCTCAAACACCCGAAATGAATATATGTTCTTAGCAAAAGAGGTGCATTAGAACTATCGCTTTTCTCATATTTAATTATCACCGGTAGCAACTCTACATGATATCGTTTAATCCAACACTCATGTATATGCCTTTTCTTATCGATACACAATAACACATACATATACATGGACAGGGAATACAAATATATACCTGACAAGTGACAATTTAGTCTCACAGAAGCGCTCTGGAAGGCTGGAAAGAAGACCACGAAAATGACATCCTGCTAAACAGAAATAGAAACCAAATAAATTAGCAATGGTGTGTACGTTCATTCAGATACATGGACGACACAGCAGCAAATATAAGCTCTGCCATCCAGTATCTAGCTCCACCTCTCAGACGACAAAGAAGCAAGAAGTGATAGACCCCAACCTGCTTGCACACATTCCAGAGGTGCAAGCCGCTGCACGGTCGCCAAAGACGAAGCCCGCCGGTCGAAGTGCCAGCCGCCACACCGCTGGTCAAAGTGCCAGCCACAAAACCGCCGGTCGAAGTGCAACCATTACCAAATCCCTTGTTTACTGCAACCATTTGGTTTGGTAACGACAAACACGAACGTGAGCAACAATATTAACTTTGTTATTCCCGTGCAGTAAAAAACTAAACCAAGATAATCGAAGAACTGTAACAACCTATCTTATTTCATCCAGGCAAAGAAAAGGGCATGCCACTGGGAATTGCCAGTAAACTGCAATATGTAATTCCATGAATGAGGATAAGAAACACAGAAGTGACTACTTTCCTTCTATTTAAGGATATATAAATTCATCTCATTACAACTGGGTGACAGATTAAAAATTATGTGTGATCAGCTCAATGACCCCAGCATATTAGAATAGAATTCATATTTATCGGAAATAAATAGAAGTCATGTAGGCATCTATGGGTACATATAAGATGATTTCTTATATATTAAGAGCATGTACCATTTCTTATAATAAATAAAACATTGAGAACAACAATTTGGTATTTCTACAAAAGTATTATTTTATTGAACATATGAAGAGCTAGTCGTATAATCACCTCGACATTCATCAAATCGCAGATTCAACATTTGGCTCGATCACTCCTTACTGGGCTCTTCATCTCCTAGATCCAATCCCATCAACTCTGGGCACAAGATCTGAACTTTGCTGCAATACCTATAATCATGAAAACTGAAACAATTAGAGGGACAAATATTCTGTTTACATGCTGGAAAATAATTAGCAGCCCATAGTACTAATCTCGTTGCATTCAGCCAAGGAAAATAGTTAGCAGACTAAATACTTGAAGCCCTCAAAGAGCAAATCAATATAAAGCAAGAAAAATTCATCACGGCCATCACCTTCAACCTACAAATCCAAACCAGAGGCTAGGTCACCCAGCTTCTCTTGTTGAGAAAATAGCATGAGAGTAGGGAGATGCAGCACGTGTGCAGCGGCCACCCAGCTTCTCTCGTTGAACGCCGTGCAACCAGATGCTAGGTCCAGCAGTGCACCAATGATTAACGAAACAACCTCCTGCAAAAAAAAGGCAGCCATGAGAGATACACCAATAGATAGAGTCAAACACTAATTTGGTCTCTTGATACGCGGTAACCAAGCAAAATCGAAGGTCTAAAGAGTCCGAGATGTACGCACAAGAAGAGAAAATTTGACCAGACCAGATTTGAAGAGCTGGACGATTTACCAGATTTGAAGAGCCGGCGATTTGGGGATCTTAACAGTGGTGGAGAGCTTACTGCGTACCAGAAATAAAAGGAGAGGGCTAAGAGGAAGGTCACCATCGATCAAATCGAACAGCACAGAAGAAAGAGGAAAAAATGGAGAAGAGCATGCCGCAGCCTACCTTCACCAGCGTCGGTTGAACTGTTCCCGCCGGCCACCAGCCATTCCTCGCTGAATACCTGATCCTCGTGTGCGAGAACGACCTCCGAACTCACTTCTCTATCACCATGTGCAGATCGGGATTGGGACGACGGCGGCGTCGTCGAAGGCTCTGCCTACGGCCCGGTCGCCGAGCTGCGAGGACAACTGCCTCCTCCTCCGTCCCTTTGCCTCCTGCGTGCACGGGAGCTCGACCTTGAGTAGGGACTGGCGGCGGCATCACGCGGGGAGAGACGGAGCGGAGGGGATTGGAGAGAAGAGACGCGAGGGGATTGGGGGAGAGAGCGACGCGAGCGGATTGGGCTAGGGTTTGACCGCGGCGGACGCAGCTTATATACCACAGGCGTGAAATGACTATTTTGCCCATAGAAAATGGACGGCTCAGATCGACGCGGGTTTTCACTCTCTGATCGGACGGCTCGCGGTGGCCAGGCGCTGCGAGGAAAGCTGTGTGCACCAAATTTTCCAGCCGCAACGTCGATGACAGGTGGGACCAGGGACAGTAAAAAAAAAACAACACCCGATCGGACGGCTGAGATCGCATCTGGAATGAGTTTCGACGGCCCACATTGCTTGAGCTCTGAGGACGGCCGGTCCTTACGCAAGGATGTTATCTTTAGATGTGGCTCTCTCTGTCTGGTTTTCAGAACGTTAAAGAAGGTATATTATCCTCTCGAGTTGACTTTGCACTTAAGAGTTTGTATATTTGCTTTACCTATCAGTATACGTGGCATCATTTTTGATAACTGTAACGAGTTTATATCCGAAAATTCGTAGCAGCACCCGAGCAGCAGTGCACGTGATGTTTGAAATTTTTGAAAACCGTAATTCTAGGTTTCAGAAAAATCTGTAACTTGGTACACAAACACATATACATATTAGGTAAGTACGCCAGAAGTTTCGTACAAAATAAACTTATATTTTGGGCTACACAAATAAGCTCTATTTTCACTTTTTCCTGACCAGATTTCTGTTATTTTTATATACCTTGAATACGATTTTTTCTGCACCCATAATTGGCATATACGTACAAAACATGCATATGTGTCACAGGAAAAATGGATTTTTTTCATACTTAAATTTAATATTTTCAAAAAAATTAGATACTAGGTGCTCGGGTGCCACAAATCTGCATCCGTTTATATCTTCCTTTTTTACCAGTAGCATCGTCAGTACTGACGTTGAGCTAGTGTCTTAGGAGATTTGTGTCAAGGTATATACACGCATTAGCTAGCGACAAAGTAACCTAACAAGCCTTCACACTAAACAAGTTTTACCTTGCACGTATGTTTCATGCAACTAAGTAGTCCTTCTGCGAACACGTCAAAATAAATATTACTTCCAAATTCCAATTAACCAGTTTGTGAAGAAGAATCGTGGGACCAAGTTTGACAGTCTTTAATTCATCAAAAAAAATTGATATTCTCAAGTTAGATTGACGTGCACTAACTCGAGAAATTTCAAATGCAAAACGTATTCTACTTAACAAATGTAGTAAATCTTATTGGCATGGTAAAAATAGAGATAAAAGAAGATAAATACCCACATCACTTCCACGACCCTTTCGGACGGTTTTCTTATAAGCTCTCTAGTTCGTTTCTGATATATCAATTTAAAGGCAAATATTTTACCTCGTTAAAAAAATTATGCCACAGAATCATATCTCCAAGACTTCTTTTGGACTGGTAGCTAGGTACCGTTAAGCAACAAGATCGGATAGACAGAACTAACTACTACCATCTGAACCTGTCCGAGTCTGATACACAAAGCAAGAAAAGATGTTACTACGTGGCAGAGGATTCTCTCTGCTCTTTTGACTTGTGTGCAAACAAAACATACGCTGAAGGCAATCCTGGTCTATTTATTTTCTTTTGCGATCGGTCCACTGTCCAGTGCGCGCATGTGAACACCGCAGAGATACACTACAGACGATTCCTTGACTGATCATCATCAAACAAGAAAAATCTGGGGCACAAGAGTTTCAAACAAGAGAGGAGAGGAGTCGAAATTCCCAGAGTACACATGTCAGTTTGTACTCACTCCGTTTCTAAATATAATATGTTTTAAGTGTTTCACATATTATTTAAATGCGGGCTAAAATGAGTGAAGATACAGACTAAAACATGTCTAAATATATTTGTATACATGTGTATATGTGGACAATGGCTGAAACATCTTATATTAATATAAACAGAGGGAGTATCTCACTACAACTCCACTTGTAAACCAACTTGAGTACCTTGTAACTCTGTCGTGCCCGTGGGGTAACGTGGGGGTAGGGAGCACCCAAAAGGCACGTGCCAGACTGCCATTATTTCGGCACATTTGTTGAGGAAAAATTAAATAATATGTTGGACTATAAAAATAAAATAAAGGATGCCTAATTTGGTTATACTATATTAGAGAAAACATAATGGGTCATTCCGAGGAGTTAAAAAAAATCACTTGCAAATAGACCCGTTCTAGCTATGTTTGGCATTAATGTAATGTTATTTTGCATTTTGGCAATCTTATTCCGAGATGACCTTGTTTTCTCTCCGGGCTAGCTAGACCAAATTTAATTAGGCATTAATGTAATGTTATTTTGCATTTTGGCAATATTTTTATACTTTTTTCCATTTTTCAATACAAACATGTTGATAATAAGGACAAACTGATAATTTTGTGAATTTAAAGACTAGACAGTGTTTCCTCAACTTCATGGCACACCTATATTGGAATACTACGCCCAAGTCCACCTTTTCAAGTAGTCCCAACGCATACTATCACAGATTTATGATGAACCCTGATGATCAGTCCGTCGTGTGTTATCTACCCGTTGGCCGATGTCGAATGGGGTAGACCAATTGGGTTTGCTCATTGACTGTGTACGGGTAGGTCATACAAGTGCATGTGAGAACCTAAAAAGAGATTCAGTTGTCGAAATATTCGCTGCACATGCCAAATGCTCTTTTTGGACACATTTGTTGAGAAAAAAAAATAATATGTTGAACTTGTAAAAAAAAATACTTGTCATGTATGACTAATTTGATCATACTATACTAGGAAAAAATAATGGATCATTTCGAGCGGGTCAAAAAATCACTTGCTCTAATTATCAACTTTTTTATAAAAATGGGTTCATTTGTATTTCAATTTCATGTTGTTAATTTCTTAGAATTAGTTTTGAATTATTTGGTGCTTAATTTTAATGATTAGTGAGTGAAAGAACGATGGAATCTTCCTAGTGTCATGTGGGTTCTTTAAGCTCAGGTTCGACCCAGACGGTTTAGCTAGTGGGTTCTGTACACTCAGGTTTGCATCTAGTTCACGTTTAACTTAGCATTGTAGATAGTTTATATATTAGTAATAAGATGGGTAATGCATCATAGAGACATAGTACAGTGGCTTTGCTCCATGTGTGTGCTGCGCCTGGGAGAGCCAGGATCGAGTACCCCCACCAATTTGCTTACTTTTTCCACCGCCTGGGCTAGGGCCGAGTCTACAGGTAGAGCTGACTTGGTGCTCTCCAGGTCCGGCTCAATCTTTGTCGGGCTCGGCTCGAGCCGTATCAGTGAGCTATACGGAACATATTATACATTTAGCGAAGGATATTATACGTTTAGCGAAGGGGTATCGTGCAATCTCAGCCCTTGATGTATCTAAGGGGGAGGACCGAAGCAGAAGTGTACAAAGTCATGAAAGTACATTTAGAAGTTTGTATATTTGCTTTACCTATCAGTGTACCTGGCATCATCTTCGAGATTTGTCACGCGCCTTCATCTTTTTTACCAGTAGCGTCGCCGTCAGTGATGTTGAGGTCCATACATGTTTTTCCTATCTCTCGGAAGGTCTATACCTTGCACGTCTCTTTCATGCAATTAAGATCTTCCGCGGGCTTGGCAAAATAAATAATATCTATTGAACATTTTGTGAAGAAATAAGTGAGCAAGATTCAACTTGAAATTCAAGAGTTGGACATTCTAGAGTTGGACTGATGTTGGGAAACTCGGCGAACATTCGCATGTTATTCCACTCATTTATGAAGGTGTACTATTCAAATCAACAAACCACTTCAAGCTACAAACCTAGTAAGAGATAAATGAACTGATAAAGGAAGATAAAATGTCCACATCAGTAGGACATTGGAGTATTGTGCTCTAGAATAAAGATCTCCAGAGTCCTAGAGGGTAGGTAATTTCCAGAGTATAATGTTATGCAACAAGATCGGCCAAATATGATTAGCTACCCCTCTTGAAAAACAAAACAAAACTAGCTGCTACCTCCAAATCTGTCTGCATAACAACAAGCAAAATATTACTACGTGGCACAAGATTCTCTGTTCTTTTGACTTTTCCGCAAACAAACATCTTCTCTCAGGGAATTAAGTAAAAAAATCTTCCTCAGGGAATTAAGTTAAAAAAACATCTTCCTCAGGGAAAGGCAACAACCCATGTCTTATTTTAACACCGTGGCCAACTAACGCAGAAGCAAGAAGCACTTCTCTGTAGCACGTAGACGTGCAGAGTCAACTAAGGAAATGTTAAAGATTGCTTGTGACTTCTTCAAAAACTTTGTTACAAAATAAAGTCAAATATTCTTCTCCCATTCGGGCTGACCAGAAATTTGACAATTAGGAAGAGAATAAACTTTATACAAAAAACCGTGTGAGAGGAGGAGGTCAAAGGTGTTGTTTTTTGGTCCTTAGCCAACAGTGCACTCGGGCCTCATGGCATTTCCTTATTGTCTTTACAGAAAAAAGATGAACTAATAAGATAGACATTATAAACTTAGTGCATGGTTTCTTCTCAGGCTGGATGTTCTTAGATTGAAATTTGCCCTTCTCGTCTTGATTCCTAAGGACTCCGATGTGAGGGACGTGAAGAAATGCACACACGTGCAATAGCGGACTCAAGAATATTTCAAAATCTGGGAAAACTATAAATCAAAGGCTTAACATGCTACTTTTTTGTCAAATTGTCATGAATAAGCGCCGGCAAGATGGAAGGCCAGGCAAGTGTCCAGGCTACAGGAACTTGGGTCCAGTCCTCCACCGCGCACGTAGCTTGGGTTGTTGCTTTCTCAAAATCTTACCAATGTGGTAACATATACGACGAGTAACAAATTTCATCGCAAAAAATGACATATAGGTAGGTATGTAATCGGAACGGATCAGATTTTTCCCTTACCATATCATTCACCATATTTTTTCATCGGATTCAGAACGGAGCGGATAATGACCGGTTACGGATTCGATACGGATATATCGGACCGCGGATTCGGAACGGAAATGGACAGATTCGAGGCGGAAATAATATTAATCAGACAGATACACGCATAAGTAGATCCGCCAAACCATCCAACAAAAACTAATTGATAAACGAAATCAACAAAACACTATAGAATAAATAATGATAACATGATAAAGTGAATAAATATAACATGATCACATGAACAACATAGGTACATATGGATACAATAACGTAAACACAAGGGCTAAGTTACCCTCCACACAAGGTTAAATAGCTTAATAGTATAACAACATTGTAACCCATAGTTGATGCAATTACTACCTAAGTGAGTTGGTAATTAACGGACAACTCGAAATATCACTAACTACTAACTATGATATATTAGATTGGTTTTCTGGTAAAAGAATCGGATTATTCGGTTAAAATCCATCGGATTATCCAAACTATTTTTTGGATAATTCATATCCGGATGCTATTTTACATACCATATCCGGGTGTTAATTCGGAATCAGATATCCTTACCGTCCGATTTCTTAAAACCGGATATGGATTCTTCAAAACAGATCCGGCAGCGGACTTGGTCGGATTCTATATGAAAGTCACATGTGCCCACGCATGTACCCGTAATATATCGGCGCCCCATTATCACAATGTTTTACCTTGGATGAGCCATGAACCTTTATTGCCTCTGCCAAGTGTGTATATTCTTACTTCGTAGTGGCAATGGTACAAAGGCCCCCTTTTACTTTGAAAAAACCACTATCGCACAAATTTTCAACCACAAAAATTATAATGCCTCCGTTTTAAAATATAAATGTTATGGTATGCTATTTTAGCCTACCAAAACATTACAGCAAATTCACCCCAAAGCTTGTAAAAAAATGGGTTAAAAATACGATAGATCGAGCTTCTCAGCAATCAGCATGGCGCGCATCCTGTCCTATCGACCGACGTGTACACTCGTGGACCGTTTCCCGCGCTACCGTCCACAGAGCCACGTACCTTTCGATCGTACGTACGTGGCCCTACACTGACACACCCAAGCTAGCGCGCGGAAGTCAAGTCAACCGCCTTGCTGAAATAGTTTTTCAAGAGCAACGTCGCGATACGCCTCCCCTGTAAAAATAAAATCGATCGAGTCAACTGCGATCGATCGAGACTCCCTATCGATCGAAACCCCGCATATAAAGCGCGGACGAATGCGGCGCTAGAGCGAGCGAGCCAAGCTCAGATCACAACAAGCACAATTAAGGCACCTCGCAAAGCAGCGAGAGATCGTTCATGGCGGGGAGGCACACGGCGCGCGCGACGTCGTCCTCCTCTTCTTATTTCGTCGCCGTCTCCTTCTTCACTCTGCTCGTGGCCGCGCCCTTGGGACAGCACGCGGCGACCGCGCAGGGCGTGCCGGCGGCACCGTCGCCGGTGCCGGTCCGCGTGGGAGTGATCCTGGACCTGGCGTCGGCCGTGTCGCTGAGGCGGCGGACCGGCATTAAGATGGCGGTGGAGGACTACTTCGCGGCGCACCCGGACTCGGCCACCAGGGTCGAGCTCCACTTCAGGGACTCCACCGGCGACGTTGTCCGCGCCGCCTCCGCCGGTAAGCGACCTCTCTTGAGTCTTTTTTTATTTTGGACGAAAAGGCAGGGGCCTGCTTTTCTTGAGTCTTGCCCACCTGATATCTCGCGCATCAAACCCAATCGCGCGTGGTAGAGTCCTCCACACGTAAGCTGCATGAACTAAATCGATACAGCATGTGGCTTGATATGCAATAATTATGTTGCTTAATTGATCAATTACTACATGGATGCTCAAACACTTCCGTCGTTCGAGATTAACTAGCTTAATTAGTTCGTGCATGTTTGCTCGTTAAGTTAGTTCATTGGTAGATGGCTACCGAGGCAAGCAAGGCTCTGCCTGTTCGTGGTGGACAAGGACATAGGAAACCACAGATAGGAGACATTCGTGGTGCTCCTGCGCGCGGCGGCTTTCGTTGACGTTGCTGCCGATCGACTAGATTTTAGAGGTGTTGCAGTCTTGCCGATTCATACCGTACGTGGAACTGTCTCGGTAAAAACTTCATTTTGTCTCCTCGGCGAGACAAGAAATAGCCAGGGAAAATCGTTAGTTAACCGCATCCATCGTCTCTTCAGTCGTGGCTAATAAACTGCAGTTTTAACCAATACACATGAATGGGTGCATAGACTAAAACACCAAATTGTAAAAATGCGCCACTTAAGGGTGTGTTCGGTTTGAGAACCAAATGGAATGGAATGTCATGATTCCATTCCCAGGGAACGGGTCGGTTCCATTCCCATGTTCGGTTGTAGAATTAGGTGGAATGGGATGATTCCATTTTAGTGTTCGGTTGGAGATCAAGAAACAGAAGCTAGCACGATTTGGTAGGAGAGAGAAGAGCAAAGTGTCTGACCAACAATAGCTGGGAGGTCACCGAAGCTGCTTCTCGTGGGCTCCTGCCGGAGATGTCCGAGCTGAAGGATGCGGCCCACATCGCCGCCGCCGACGAGCTCTCTCCTTGTCCTCGCCCAAGCTGTTGCTCAAGCCCACCTCCACCTCCGCGGAATCCCCGCCGGCCGCCGTGCGAGCGTACCCCACCCACCCACCCAGATCGACGCCGCGGCCGCCTGAATCTGCAAGCGTGGCCGAAGAAGTCCGAGCATCGGAGCGGAGCTCCACGGCGGCGCAGGTTTATCCCCTTGATTCTGTCCGCCACCAGGGCCGCCCGCCACCACGGCCGCGCCGCCACCCCGCTGCTATGCGACGCCGGTCGCCACTGCCTGCTGTCGGTCGCGGCTATCTGCTCCTTCTCTACGCCTCAGCCCCACTGCAAATCTGACGTAGCGCTGCTGCTAGACCGCCTCTCCGAGCTGCCGCTAGACCGCCTCGCCGGTGTAATCGGGAAGGAGAAACGAGGGAGGAGCAGTTTCAGGGGAGAGAGATGGACGGGGAAGATAGGAGTTGGGGAGAGAGAAACCTGGAACCAGGTAATTCCACCGATTTGGTGGAACCACCAAATTCAGCATCTTGAATGAATATGCCATTTCGGGGAATCGGTGGGTTCCGGTTCTAGGACTCAACCGAACACGAGAATTAGTTCCAGGTGCAGGTCCGACCCGTTCCATTCCACCCCATGATGCAAACCGAACACACCCTAAGTGAGGATCAGGTGACTCGGGTCCTCCGTGATAAACTTAGGACGTGTTTGGTAGGTAGCAGACCCGGGGCCATACTCGTAAAAAGATAATCTTTCGCCTTCTTGCACCTTACTCATTGTTTGGTTACATACTGGAGGAGGCAAAGATTACCTGACACCTCACATGCTCCTCTCACGCTGCATGCAAGATGAAGCCAAACCAAACACCACCACATGCTTTTCTACCAATCTCACCTACTTTCATGCAAATCATTACTTCCCTGTAAGGCCATAAATCCCGTACAGGGGACCACGGGAACCAAACGCGCCCTTAGTTGTTGGACACCTACTCCCCAGTACATAGTACACAGCTCCACGTCTCATGTCATGTCGTCTTCTTTGCCCGGCCGAGTTCATTAGCTTGGACTAGGGTTGATGTACATGTGTATGGTTCAACTCTGACTAGTCTTCTTCAAGGTGGCACGTGCTAGGCCGCGAGTTGGTCAACATGGCGATCAGATCAGGATTTAGTTAGTTAGGTGCAAGTACCTAATCTTAGCTTAGCTCACTGCGATTGGCTCGATCGACAGAGAACACATAGGTCCAAAATTTACATCCGTTAATCAATCGATTCTCCTCGCAAACATGTCATGCTTCCATGCGCGAGCTTCTGTCACTGAAAAGCTTGCCAAAGTGACGTTCAGATTTTGTCTCGAGCAGCACAAGATGACGAACCACAACAGCAAAAGGGATATTATGAGCTGAGATTTTTCGGGAGCTGCTGGATCATATCATTATCATATGCATGCGTCCGCGTCAATCGCTCAGCCGTGGAACGGTTAATCGAGTTCTTAATGCTGGTTCGTCTATGTGCAGTTGTCAGTTGTCACCGGTCGCTCGGTCATTATTCATCAAGCTAGCTATCTTGGTCAGTCAAGAGTATTGTAGACTGTAGTACTCTTGGTCTGGTGTTAATTGTCATGTAGATTAGGAGAAATAATGACAAAATTATTAGGGGAAACCCTAGCTAATTGCAGTCCAAGCTTGGGCGTCTCTCTGATTTTAGAGACAAGTCCCTTTCTTGTTCCTTAATTTGTCAAAGTCTACGAAAATATGCTATATGGTCAATGATATGCACTGCGGAGCCAGAGCTTTCTTCCCTTCATCTTGTGGTGTGCAACGTCTGTGCTGTCCTTATTAGTACTTCGTGCCAAACATTCGAATGATTTTTTTCATAATAATAAGATGATGGTATTTTCCCACAAAAATTGAATTGATCTTGTTCAGGAAAGATAGTCTTTTTTTTCCTGGTTTGACTCGTTAACATCATAGATTTCGTTTTCTTATGACCCAAATTTTTAACGGGCCGAAATGATGTATAGGCCTATTAATCCTCTCATTTCTCTTTACGTTGCAGCGTTGGACCTGATCAACAACGAGCAGGTGCAGGCCATCATCGGCCCGCAGACCTCGTCGCAGGCCGGGTTTGTGGCCCATCTCGGCAACAGCTCGCACGTCCCCGTGCTTTCCTACTCCGCCACTTCCCCGTCAGTATCGCCGGCGCAGACGCCCTACTTCGTGCGCACCGCCGCCAACGACTCCTTTCAGGCCGCCCCAGTCGCCTCCATACTCGCCGCCTTCGGCTGGCGCGCGGCGGCTGTCCTGCACGAGGACTCCCCCTACGGCGCCGGCATCCTCCCGGCGCTCGCCGACGCGCTCCAGAGCGTCCCAGTCGGCGGCGCAGCGATCGTGGACCGCGTGGCCGTACCGAGCTACGCGGACGACAACCACCTCGACGCTCTACTGTACCGCCTCATGGCGATGCCGACGCAGGTGTTCGTCGTGCACGCGACGGACACCCTCGCCACGCGGCTCTTCCGGCGGGCGAGCGAGGCCGGGATGATGTCCGAGGGATACGTCTGGGTCGCCACAGACGGCGTCGGCAGCTTCGTGGACAAGTTCAGCGCCGAGGACATCGACGCCATGCAGGGCGTCGTCAGCCTCCGGCCTCACGTTGAGCTCACGGACCAAGTGAGGAACTTCTCAGCCCGATTCAGGGCGAGATTCCGGCGTGACAACCCGGGCGTCGACGACGACGCCATCAGTGACCCGGCCGTGATGAGGCTCTGGGCGTACGACACGGCGTGGGCGATAGCCGCGGCGGCCGAAGCGGCCGGTGCCGTCACTGGCCCGGCGTTCCAGATGCCGCCGCAAAGGGCGTCCAAGCCACAGACCACAGACCTGGACCGTCTCGGCGTCTCGGCAACCGGAGCCGCGCTTCTCAGTGCGGTGCTCGACACGACGTTCGACGGGTTGGCCGGGAAGTTCAGGCTGGTCGACGGGCAGCTGCAGGTGGCGGCTTACGAGGTGGTGAACATCATCGGGAAAGGCGCCAGGACTGTGGGGTTTTGGACACCGGAGTCTGGCCTCTCGCGGGAGCTGAACGGCGGCAGTGGCAAGTTGCCGCAGCTGAAAGACATCCTCTGGCCCGGGGAGACGCTGTCCACGCCGAAAGGCTGGACGCCGTCGCAGAATGGGCGGTTCCTCACCGTCGCCGTGCCTGTGAAGCGCGGGTTCAAGCAGTTCGTGGACGTCGATGTCTACCCGAACTCCACGACCAAGATCACCGGCTACTGCATCGAAATGTTCGACAAGGTGATGAAGAATTTGGCCTACCCGGTGCCCTACCGGTACGTGCCGTTTCCCAATAGCTCGGACTCGTACGACAAGCTGGCGGACCTGGTGCGCGACGGGAAGGCGGACATTGCTGTCGGTGACGTGACGATCACTGCGAGCAGGCTGAACGATGTCGACTTTACGATGCCGTTCACGGAGTCCGGGTGGTCGATGGTGGTGGCGGCGCGGCAGGACACGCCCGCCAGCATGTGGATCTTCCTGCGGCCGCTCACCACCAGCCTCTGGCTCGCCAGCCTCGCCTTCTTCTGTTTCACCGGCTTCGTGGTGTGGGTCATCGAGCACCGCGTCAACCCCGAGTTCCGGGGCACGCCGTCGCAGCAGTTCGGCCTCATCTTTTACTTCGCCTTCTCCACCCTCGTCTTCTCACACAGTACGTATGCTCTTAATCATCTTTCAATTTTCTGGTTCCTGAATGATTTATCACTAATCAGTTTGACGATGAAATTTCAGAGGAGAAGCTGGAGAGCAACCTGTCAAGGCTCGTGGTGATCATCTGGGTGTTCGTGGTGCTGATCCTGACATCGAGCTACACGGCGAGCCTGACGTCGATGCTGACGGTGCAGCAGCTGAAGCCGTCGGTGACGGACGTGACGGAGCTGCTGAGGCGCGGCCACTACATTGGGTATCAGGAGGGCTCGTTCATCAAGCCTTTTCTGATGAAGATGGGCTTCGAGGAGCGGAAGATGAGGAAGTATAGCACGGCCGAGCAGTACGCCGACGCACTGTCAAAGGGGTCGGCGAACGGCGGCGTCGACGCGATGTTCGATGAGATGCCATACCTGAAAGTCTTCCTCTCACAGTACTGCGACGGGTACATGATGCAGGGGCCCGTGTACAAGACGGACGGCTTTGGGTTCGTGTTTCCAAGAGGGTCACCCATGGTGCCGGACGTGTCGCGGGAGATAATGAGGCTGGCGGAGGGGGACGAGATGACGCGGATCGAGAAGGAGTGGTTCGGCGAGCCGGGCACGTGCCGCAACGCCCCCGCTGTCGGCTCCTCGAACCTCAGCTTCCAGAGCTTCGGCGGGCTGTTCCTCATCACCGGAGTCGTGTCCACCGTCACATTGCTGCTCTACTTCGCCATTTTCGCCTACCGCGAACGCAACGAGCTCCGGGCAGCAGAGGCAGAGGCGGCCGCCACGGCCTCCGGCTCCGGATCAGTGCGGAGGATGAAAGCCTGGCTCCAGCACTACGATAGGAAGGACCTGAAGTCTCCGACGTTCAAGACATGGAACGAGGACTCCGTCAGAAACGGCGGCGCCTTCTCGAACCGGACGCCTAGATCATGGAACGGCGACGCCAGCCAGACACCTACTGCCAGGCAGGAGGAACATGCCATGGACGGGACGAGCCCGCTGAGCGTGTACATCAGCTCCGAGATGAATGCCGGCTCTTCGCCAGAGGGTACGCCGGTGTCGGAAATCAGCGAGACCTTCGAGCAGAGGATTGAGAGGGCAGCAGCCACCGTGGAGATGGGAACGCCGCCAGCCACTGAACTGCAGTAGATTATTTTTCTAGTCTTTGGAGTAGAACGCAGTTCCATGAGGAATGGAAGCATAGGAGTTCCCTACAGTCTTGTTAATTACTACTTGTAATTTGGCTGGGAAATCGTTTGTATTCGCATTCGAGTGGACAGTAGCAAATTCCAAGGAAAGCAGTTCACCAACATTCTAATTGTACAAAGTTTGATTATTCTAACTGTACGTAGCAAGCAGCAAAAGCATTTCAAATGAAATCACCCAAAGGAATCTTTCTGAGGGAAAGAACTGTTGAATTGAACATAAACAAAGTTACAGCTTGAATGGTGTTTTTCAAAACTGGGCGGCCAAACGCAGCCTAAGCTTTCAACTAACTCCATCCTAGCTAGAGTGAGCGCGCTTCATGGAGAGATCAGAGCGCATGGCTCGGCAACGGACTGCTCAACTAGGCTCACGTAGGAGCATATGTACGCCGTGAGTCGAGCCCGACTCGACTATGCACACAAGCAGGGGCGGCGCCACTACCGGGGCGAGGAGGGGCGGCCGCTCCGGCTGCCCTGCGTCGGAGCAGGCACCCCTATCCAGGATTCCAGCGGCGGCGTCGCACCATTCTTTTATTTTTGTGTGGCGGCGTGCCGGCGCACCATTAGAGTCGTGGGAAGCTCAGCACTCAACTTTGACGAAGAGGTACGCTGGGCTGGTGGATGGGCGGGTACATGGGCTGGTGGACAAGCCCATACAGAACCAGTTAATCATCGTTTTCTGTTTCTCCTAAAAAAAAGCTAATCGTTTTTTGTTCGATCCCCACCATTAGAGTCATGGGAAGCTCAGCACTCAACTTTGACGAAGAGGTACGCTGGACTGGTGGATGGGCTGGTACATGGGCTGGTGGACAAGCCCATACAGAACCGGTTAATCATCGTTTTCTGTTTCTCCTAAAAAAAAGCTAATCGTTTTCTGTTCGATCCCCAATCCCTGTGCACAACCTGCCTTTCTGTTCGATCCCCAATCCCTGTGTAGTAGAAAACTCACCGACAAATTCAATTTCGATGTTGCCGATCATAGAATTCAGACATACGTTGATGAATATAGTACCCCGAAAATAAAAGATGAAATATATTTGAGTGTCATTGTAGGTGTTGTAAGTATCAACGTACTAGGGTTAGGCGGAAACGATGACCCCGTTAGGGATCTCGGGTACGTGTTATATAGGGGTGGGAAGAGCCCCCACCGTGGCATGATACATTGGTGTACCGTATAGGGGGGTGTACTACACCATGCCTATACGGTACGGATACATTGTCTAACACCCTCCCTTAATCTAAACTTGTGGAAAGGTTGAGATTACGTTTAAACTCATCTAAATTCTTTACAGGGAGAGGCTTAGTAAAACCGCCAGCTATCTGATCCTTACTAGAAACAAACCGAATATCTAGTTTCTTTTCTGCAACTCTCTCTCGAACAAAGCGAAAGTCTATCTCAATATGCTTCGTGCGTGCATGAAAAACAGGATTTGCAGATAAATATGTGGCACCTAGGTTGTCACACCATACACACGGTTTTTGTTGAATTTTTTACACCGAGCTCACCAAGGAGAGCTTCAACCCATATCATCTTAGTTGGAGCATTGGCTAAAGCTTTGTATTCAGCCTCAGTACTTGACCTTGAAACAGTGACATGTTTTCTAGCACTCCATGAGACCAAGTTTGGTCCAACAAATATTGCAAATCCTCCTGTAGATCTTCTATCATCAATGCAACCTGCCCAATCAGCATCTGAAAAGGCACTAAGAAGAGTAGACGATGAATGTCTAAAAGTGATACCAATTTTCCGAGTACCTTGAACATAACGTACGATTCTCTTCACTGCTGTCCAAAGTGTGGTGGTAGGAGCATGTAAGTATTGGCAAACCTTGTTCACAGAGAAAGATAAATCTGGACGTGTGAGAGTAAGATACTGTAAGGCACCAACAATGTTGCGGTACCGTGTGCTGTCCTCAGGGCCTAACGGCATCCCCTCCGTGAGAGACAGCTTGTCAGTAGAGGAGAGAGGCGTGGGTGTGATGACGTGGATCGCACGTTCGTTGGGAGACCCCAAGAGGAAGGTATGAAGCAGTGTAGCAGCAGTTTCTCTCAGTATGAAACCAAGGTTTAATCGAACCAGTAGGATCAAGAAATCACTTCTGAAGGTTGTTGGTGGCGCCGTTTACTCGATCACCAACGTGGAATCTGCACACAACACAATCAAACTAATTTACCCCAACGAAACAGTGAGGTTGTAAATTCACCGGCTTGCTGAAAACAAAGGATTAAACGTATGGTGTGGAAAACAGTAGTACATTGCAGAGAATGAAAAGGAACAATGTTTGCAGTTGGTTGTATTATCAGTGTAAAAGAATGGACCGGGGTCCACAGTTCACTAGTGGTGTCTCTCCATAAAAGATAACTAACATGCTGGGTGAACAAATTACAGCTGGGCAATTGACAAAATATTGAGCGCATGACAATGCATATATATGACATGATGATTACTATGATATTCATGTGGGCATTACGACAAAATACATAGACCGTTATCCAACAGCGTCTATGACTAATAATCCACCTCCAGGTTGTCATCCGAGTTCCCCGTTGATATTAAGTTGCAAGCAACGGATAATCGCATTAATTAATGTGCGTAATGTAAACAAATGCATTAGACCTAACGGCGCACCCTTAAGCTATGCATCTGTTATTTTATCTCTAGTGGCAACAGCACATCCACAATCTTAGAAGTTGTTGTCACTCTCCCAGATTACCGGAGGTATGAACCCACTATCTAGCATAAATACTCACTCTTGGAGTTACAAGCATCTACTTGGCCAAAGCATCTACTAGTAACGGAAAGCATGCAAGATCATAAATAACATATAAGATAGATTGATAATCAACTTGACATAGTATTCAATATTCGTCGGATCCCAGCAAACACAACATGTAACATTACAATAAGATGATCTTGATCATGATAGGCAGCTCACAAGATCTAAACATGATAGCATAAAGTGGAGAGACAACCATCTAGCTACTGCTATGGACCCGTAGTCCAAGGATGAACTACTCACGCATCACTCCGGAGGCATGCATGGTGATGTAGAGCCCTCCGGTGATCATTCCCCTCTCCGGCAGGGTGCTGGGAAGAGTTTCTGAACCTTCCCGAGCTAGGGTTGACGGCGGCGGCGTTTCTGGAACTTTTCGTGGATAATGGCTCGGGTGTCTAGAGTTTTCCTGTGAAGATGAATAAATAGGCGAAAGGGCGGCGGCTGGAGACGCCCGTGGGGCCCACACCACCCCACGGCGCGGCAGGGGGGGCCACGCCGCCCCATGGTGTGGCTTGCTCGTGGCTCCCCTCCATCTTTCCTTTGGACTCCGTGTACGTGTTGGAAAAATAGAAGGTTCTGTCCAAGTTTCGTCCAATTCCGAGAACATTTCCAGACTAGCTTTTCTGGAATACAAAAACAGCAGAAAACAGGAACTGGCACTGTGGCATCTTGTTAATAGGTTAGTCCCAGAAAATGCATAAAAATGCTATGAAGTGTATATAAAACATGTAACAATTGGTATAATATCAACATGGAACATCAGAAATTATAGATACGTTTGAGACGTATCATGCATCCCCAAGCTTAGTTCTACTCGTCCTCGAGTAGGTAAAACGATAAAAACAAAATAATTTCTGAGGTGACATGCTACAATCATAATCTTGATCAAATAGTATTTTAAACCACATGTTATGAATGAAGTGATCCAGGTCAATGGTCTATAGTTTGCTAGCAAGTAGATAATGAGCAAACAACTGAATCATATAAGCAAAAAACTTTTCATGAATAGTACTTTCGAGACAAGCATCAAAGAGTTTTGCATAAGAGTTAACTCATAAAGCAATAGATTCTAAGTAAAAGGTATTTAACCAACACAAAGAAAGATTTAAGCTTCAGCAATTGCTTTCAACTTTTAACATATATATCTCATGGATATTTGTCAACACAAAGCAATATAATAAGTGCAATATACAAGCATATAAAAATTATTGCACCAAAGTTGACACTAGTGTTTGCTTCTGAGATAGAAAGAAGTAGCAAAACTGACTCAACATAAAAGTAAAAGAAAGGCCCTTCGCAGAGGGAACTGGGCACTGGGCACCCCATTTGCCAGCTCTTTTTGCAAAATTAATGGATAAGCGGATGTATATGCCGCTAGTCCGGTGGTAAAGTCTGTTTGACAGTTGACATAAAGACATCCACCCGTCCTCATGAGCTTGGTAAACATTGACACAAAATAGGAGTAATAATTTTTGAATAGTTTAAAGGTAGCACATGAAAAATTTACTTGGAATGGCAAGGAAATACCACATATAGGTAGTTATGGTGGACACAGATGGCATGGATTTTGGCTCAAGGTTTTGGATGCACGAGAAGCATTCCCTCTCAGTACAGAGTTTAGGCTAGCAAGGTTATTTGAAGCAAACACAGGATATCAACCGACACAGCAAGACTTATATGAAAACATATTGCAAGCATTATAAGACTCTACACTGTCTTCCTTGTTAACCAAACCCTTTTACTAGAAAATATCTAGACCTTAGAGATACCAATCATGCAAACCAAATTTCAACGAGCTTTACGGTAGTTCTTCATTAATAGGTTTTAACTACATGATACAAAAGCTTAAACATGAACTACTTGATAACTCAAAACAATTGACAAGTATCAAATTATCCAATACAGTGATCTACAAGAATATGTAAGCTTTTTCCATTATACCATCTACCACATGCAACATTTTCTGTTCCAACCAAACACCAATCAATTTATTTCAACATAAACTCTCCAAACAATTATAAGTGAAGCAAGAGAGTACTTTCTTTAAAAGAACTAACAGCTCTGAATAAGAGATGCATGCAAAACAGGAGCTAAAAGCATAGCAATAGCTAGATAAGAATACTCAACAAGTATAAGTGAAGAATAGGAGTATTCATATGAAAAAGCGGAGCGTGTCTCTCTCCCAATCAAGAATGCTAGGGTCCAATCAAGTTGACCATAAGAAAAATAAAATACTGAAAATAAAAGCACACAGACGCTCCAAGTAAAGCACATATGATGTGAAAGAATTAAAATATAGTTTCACTAGAGATGACCTGATAAGTTGCTGATGAAGAAGGGGATGCCTTGGGCATCCCAAGCTTAGACGCTTGAGTCTTCTTGAAATATGCTGGGTGATCCATGGGAGCATCCCCAAGCTTAAGCTCTTCACTCTTCTTGATCACATTATATCATCCTTCTCTCTTGACCCTTGAAAACTTCCGCCACACCAAACTCAGAGTAATTCTCATTAGAGGGTTAGTGCACAATCAAAAACTCACATGTTCTATAAGGACACAAACATGACCGTTACTTTTAACATTAACTACTGCCACTGATGTTATGTGAAGCTCTTCACCCTAAAAAAGAATTCCACTCAACACTAGTAAAAGAGAGAATGCGAAAAATAAAAGACAGAATCTGTCTAAACAGAACAGTCTGTAAAGACGAATTTTTTCGAGGCACTTACGTTGCTCAGATCGAAAAACTAAAACTAACGAAAGATGCGTACATATCTGAGGATCACGCACAAAAATTTGCAGATTTAAATAATTTTTCTGTGATTTTACAGAAGTAAAACGGTGAACAGCAGAAATCTGTTCCTGCGCAGAAATCCAAATCTAGCATCATCTTCCTATTAGAGGCTACTTGGCACAACAATGCGATAAAATAAAGATACAAAGGAATTGTTACAGAAGTAAACAACTCCTTGACTCAAAAAAAAAAAATTGCAGAAATAAAACAATGGGTTGTCTCCCATAAGCGCTTTTCTTTAACGCCTTTTAGCTAGGCATAGTGATTTTTATGATGCTCACATAAAGATGAGAGTTGAAACATAAAAGAGAGCATCAAGAAGCATATATAAAACATGTTTAAATCTAACACTCTTCCTATGCATAGGAGCCTTGTAAGAAAACAAATCAATGTAGCACAAAGAGACTAGCGTAGGAAACCAAAACAAGTGCAGCTTCAAAACTTTCAACATAAAGAGAGGAGACTTAATATTATTGAGATATATGAAACCGTGTCTCCCTCTCACATAATGACCAGTAGGTTTTAAGAAACCATCATATAAAAGCAACACAAG
Organism: Poa pratensis; assembly: GCA_947311845.1. NCBI lineage: Eukaryota > Viridiplantae > Streptophyta > Magnoliopsida > Poales > Poaceae > Poa > Poa pratensis. The sequence goes on along the minus strand of CAMZMU010000020.1, from coordinate 14,163,823 downwards.
AGAAAGCTCAAAACTTTCATCACAAAGAGAGGAAATTTAATAACATGAAGATTTCTATAACCATATTTTCCTCTCTCAAAATAATTTTCAGTAGCATCATGAATAGACTCAACAATGTATTCATCACATAAAGCATTCTTATCATGATCCACATGCATAAAAGTATCATTACTCTCCACATAAGCATAATCAATTTCATTAGTAATAGTGGGAGTAAAACTAGCACATCCATCATTATAATCATAAATTAGAGGCAAAGTATCATCAAAGCGAATTTCCTCCTCCAAAGCTAGGGGACTAAAAATAATATTTTCATCAAAACCAGCTTCCCCAAGCTTAGAGCTTTCCATGGCATTAGCAATAATGGTGTTCAAAGAATGTATGCTAATAACATTGCTACTATCATGATTGTTATGCAAATAAATTTCCATAGGCTTTTTAATTTTCTCTTCAAACACCTCATGTCCCAACTCAAGATAAATTTCATAAAGCTCTCTCATTTGTTTTCAGCCATAGGACTAGTTTCAAGGAAAGTAACCATTGATAGCAAGTAAAGAGCTAGACATAATAACTCAGCAAGACAAATACAAAGTAAAGAGATTGGAAGCGTGAGACTCCCCTTGCAGAAATCCTCTTACTCCCCGGCAACGGCGCCAAAAAATGCTTGATGACGTGGATCACACGTTCGTTGGGAGACCCCAAGAGGAAGGTATGAAGCAGTGTAGCAGCAGTTTCCCTCAGTATGAAACCAAGGTTTAATCGAACCAGTAGGAGCAAGAAATCACTTCTGAAGGTTGTTGGTGGCGCGTGACGTGGAACTGCACACAACACAATCAAACTACTTTGCCCCAACGAAACAGTGAGGTTGTCAATCTCACCGGCTTGCTGAAAACAAAGGATTAAACGTATGGTGTGGAAAACAGTAGTAAATTGCAGAGAATGAAAAGGAACAATGTTTGCAGTTGGTTGTATTATCAGTGTAAAAGAATGGACCGGGGTCCACAGTTCACTAGTGGTGTCTCTCCATAAAAGATAACTAACATGCTGGGTGAACAAATTACAGCTGGGCAATTGACAAAATATTGAGCGCATGACAATGCATATATATGACATGATGATTACTATGATATTCATGTGGGCATTACGACAAAATACATAGACCGTTATCCAACAGCGTCTATGACTAATAATCCACCTCCAGGTTGTCATCCGAGTTCCCCGTTGGTATTAAGTTGCAAGCAACGGATAATCGCATTAAGTAATGTGCGTAATGTAAACAAATGCATTAGACCTAACGGCGCACCCTTAAGCTAAGCATCGGTTATTTTATCCCTAGTGGCAACAACACATCCACAATCTTAGAAGTTGTTGTCACTCTCCCAGATTACCGGAGGCATGAACCCACTATCTAGCATAAATACTCACTCTTGGAGTTACAAGCATCTACTAGTAACGGAAAGCATGCAAGATCATAAATAACATATAAGATAGATTGATAATCAACTTGACATAGTATTCAATATTCATCGGATCCCAGCAAACACAACATGTAGCATTACAATAAGATGATCTTGATCATGATAGGCAGCTCACAAGATCTAAACATGATAGCATAAAGTGGAGAGACAACCATCTAGCTACTGCTATGGACCCGTAGTCCAAGGATGAACTACTCACGCATCACTCCGGAGGCAGGCATGGTGATGTAGAGCCCTCCGGTGATGATTCCCTCTCCGGCAGGGTGCCGGGAAGAGCTTCTGAACCCTCCCGAGCTAGGGTTGACGCGGCGCGTCTCTGAAACTTTTCGTGGATAATGGCTCGGGTGTCTAGGGTTTTCCCGTGAAGATGAATAAATAGGCGAAAGGGCGGCGGCTGGAGACGCCCGTGGGGCCCACACCACCCCACGGCGCGGCAGGGGGGCCGCGCCGCCCCATGGTGTGGCTGGCTCGTGGCTCCCTCCGTCTCTCTTTGGACTCCGTGTACGTGTTGGAAAAATAGGAGGTTCTGTCCAAGTTTCGTCCAATTCGAGAATATTTCCAGACTAGCTTTTCTGGAATACAAAAACAGCAGAAAACAGGAACTGGCACTGTGGCATCTTGTTAATAGGTTAGCCCAGAAAATGCATAAAAATGCTATGAAGTGTATATAAAACATGTAACAATTGGTATAATATTAACATGGAACATCAGAAATTATAGATACGTTTGAGACGTATCAGGGTGCACTTTTGCAGCCACGCATGCCAACCTTATCAAGCAAGTCTGTGGCATACTTTTCCTGTGTCAACAAGAGTTCACCTCGTATTTTTCTGACTTGGATACCCAAAAAGAAATGTAAGTCACCGAGGTCTTTGATAGCAAAATTTTCATTGAGAGCACATAGCAAGGCCGAAATAGCTTGTGAAAGTGCATGGTGTCCCCATGTGTGGTTTTGGTAATTAATGACAATCCTTCTGGACTAATATTTGCATTGAGATATTCTTGTAGATCTTGTCCATAGGAAAAGATTGGAGTTAATGTGTTGGACTCTAGAAGATTACATGATGATCAATGCTCTATTCAAGGGGTTATATGAAGAATGGTCATGTGTAGAGTTGAGCATATGATACCCAGAAGTATAGGGGATCGTTGAAATCTTCGATGTGTAAGTTAGTATCGATCCCACGAGGAGTAGAAGGTATAAGTATTTATCCTCTCAAATAAGAGTGTCACTTCTCTTATTATCTATGCACTAAAAATGATTAAATGATGCAAGTGTTTTTGGGTTTTTGGCGTAGAGTTTGCAATAAAGTAAAAAGCTGAAAATAAAATATGACAAGTGAAAGCTCTCAAAGAGAGAAAGCCCAATCCTCTATGCAGCGAGAGGACAAGCTCAAGTGTGTGTTTCTTATAAGTGGAGAACGTTCCCAAGGGCTACCTAGACTTCATGGCATAAATATTTCTAGAACAACAAGGTAAGCATTTTGTCAAGTTTTAATCTTCTTTTGGACGGAGCCATAATTAGGGAAAGCTAAATAAATAAACTAAACCCCCTTATGATGGTTCTTATGGCCAAGTAAATGACTGCACAAGAGTTATTAAGACATAGAGTCCCACCATATTCTTAAACTCTAAGGTCCCCGATACTAATACCCTCATAATGCAACTTCATGACTCGGTCTCAGGTTTACATGCCCTCCCAAGTCTCCCTCACTGCATTACACTACGGTGTTCTCCTATGAGCCCATATAGGTGAAGTGATGTGCAGTCGACGTTCGCACAACACCATCATAGAAATACATAAAAAGATAAACACTAGACAAAATACCAACACATGTCATAAATAAATCATTGCCAATCCATCCTATGCCCCCAGGAACATGAGAGAACTACTCACAATGCGAAGACATGATATGATTCAATGGCATAAGTGATACAACACAATCTGAGAATATAATCTCCCCACAAAACAATGACAAGTAGCAATTCACAAACATGTAGAATAGTACTTAGACAATAGCTAGGGTTCAACAATCTCAAACTATGAGGGGGATGAAGTGGATCACGAAGATGGTGATGGAGATGGTGCTGGTCTTGACGGTGGTGTTGATGGAGACCCCCAGACCACTGGGAATCAGCCCAAGAAAGATGGATACTCTCGTGAAGGATTTTACCACCAGCGACCCATTGCGGATGACGCAAAACGGGGAACGCCTGCTTCAAGTGTGGCAAGGCAGGACACTATATCAGGGAGTGTCCCCTCAACAACAACCCCGGCAACAACAACAACTTCAACAACAACCACCCTGCCAGTGCAGTCAAGGCTCCTCAAGTTGCCCGCGTCCACCACATGTCGGCCGAAGAAGCCTATGAAGCCACGAATGCAGCGCTTGGTACGTGTACAGAACCGCGCTGATTTTATTCAATTTTGGAGCTTCCCATCCGTTCAACTCGAAGAATTATACCTAGTCAGCAAGCAACCCGAATCTCGGGGCGAGATTCAATTTAAGGGGGGAAGGTCTGTAACATCCTGAAATTTGGCCTTTCAAAAAATTTCTTTCAAAAACTCATTCTTGTGATTTGGAATTAAAATTTCCCTCGGTTTGGCAACCCTTTTAAAAATTCTCGACCATTTACGAAACCTTGTCCAAGTTTGGGATCTTATGTTTTGAATTCTCTCCCACTTGGTAAACATGTTGCTGGCTCATTTCACCCAAAAATGTTATTTCTATATTTTCCTTTATTTTAATTACCAAAATTCCTTTATTGTGACTTTACAAAGGAAGTACCCTAAATATCTTTCCTAAAATTCTGCAAAAATTAGGGGATGACCCCTGGGCAATATATAGCCCAAATATGCAAAAACATTTGATACCTTGTTCACAAAATTTTGGAGTAACTCCCCACTTTGGTTTCTGCCTATTTTCATCTTTATTTTCCAAGTACAAAGCAAATGTTTTCTCCTTGGTGATCCAAGACCCTAAACACAACCCCTAGGAGTGCACACACCTCAGGGAATTGTTTGAACCCTTTTACATTTCAATTACTTCATCAAATCCACATTTTCCCTTTTGACCAGAAGTGTTTTTCTAAAAATTCCTATAGCCCAACTTCCGAATTGGACCAAACTTTAGTCAGATAAGTTGGAGAGCATTCCATTTGGCGCACGCAGAAACAAACCACACCTCATTTGGATCACTGGCTCACGAGTTATGGCGCAATGCCGCTGTCGGCATGCCCCTGGCGGTGAGCACCACAGGCATCACCACGCCAGTGCACCGCCAGGTGTTCGACGGCGACGCCACGGCCCCCCAGCCGCTCCCCGAGCCCTCCCCGGCCACCTCCACCTCCCCCAGGCCACTCCACCTCCTCCCCGACGCCGGCAACGCCCCCGCCGCAACCTTCCAAGCACGCGGCGACGCGCCGCACGCCACTGTCGCCGCCAGCTGTCGACGCCACCGTGCCGCACCCCCCAGCCTGCCCGTGCCCCCCTTGCTCTTCCCACCGCCTCCTCCACCTCGTGCCTGCACGCGTCGCTCCCCAAGCCTCCTCCACAAGCGTTGGAGAAGCTCCACGACGCGCCGCCGGAGCAGTGACACCACTGCCGTGCACAGCATCGACGCCACTGCCCTCCCCTGCCTCCCCTCTTCCGCCTGTGTGCTCGTAAATGCCCTAGGACGCCCGCAACCGCCACCAGCGCCACGACGCGCCGCTCAGCACAGCAATGGCGAGCAGTGCCGCCCACCGCCGGAGCACCGATAATTGGCGCCACTTCGATTCGCTATATATAGCCTTCCCCGGCCACCGTAGACCACCATCCCACCTCCCTCGAGCTCCCTAGCCTCCCCCACCGCAGTAGCCAAGCCCCTAGATCACCGGAGCGCCGGATTCGAGCTCGACACCGCCGCACGGCCCTCACTCGATTTCATCGCCGTAGAAGCTCCCCTGCTCGATTCCCTCCACCCACAGCCCCACTAGACCATGGAGAGCCCGTAGCCACCCTCGCCGGAGCAAGCCGTGGCCGGAATCGTCGATCCATCGTCGACAGATCGCCGGAGCCGCTGCTGTGGAAGCTCCGTCCACGCTAGGCCTCCCCAGCAAGCGCAAGTTCGCCGACGAGCTGCGCAACGCCTCCCCGAGCCCTCCCGCACCATCTCCCTCGCCTCCCCTGCCCCCTAGCCACCAGGAGACCTCGCCGGTGAGTTCGCCGGCGATGAACAGTGCGGTTTTTCTTTTTTTTTCCAGAGAATAACGTTTCAAAACACTGTGCACAGTGGGACCCACCTGTCAGGTTTTTAAACATTTAGGGTTTTTCTATTTTCTGTTTTAAATAAATGGCAGAACTTTAAAAGCCATATCTCTCTCAAAAATTATCAAAAAAATATGAATCTTTTTTTGATAGCTTTGTTTTCAAAATGTCTGTCTAATGACATCAAAAGAATTTCATTTGGAGTTCATTTGCTTGATCGTTTATTCGATGCCGTAGGAAGGGTTTTTAATGCAATTTCATTCTTTAAATAGATTCAAACTTCTCCAACGAAGTTGAAGTTGAACCCGAACCCTACCCCACTGCTGAAGGCAAGCCGTTAACCTGATCTCAAGCTCGGTCAAACTTTAGAAAATTTGCTTGACTGTCTGAATTGATATCTGTTGCATCTCATATGCCATGTTGCATTTTAATATTGCGGCACTTATATATATATGTACCTCCTATATACCCAACATGTGCATACCCGAGTTATATGTGTCATCTACATACCCAAAATGTACTATATTCTATCCAGGTGCCCGGGCACCAGGGAGCATCTGTTAATTTACCTATATATATATATATATATATATATATATATATATATATATATATATAGGGTGGGACTATTCTACAACCCCTCTTAAGAGATTGTAGAATCCTTCCTAAATAAAGACCTTCTAAACCAGAACCCACCCATCCTAAACCCCTTCTTCCCCACACCCATCTCACATGTCGTGCCCCCACTCCCATCCACGCGCACGCCCACTCCCCGCCTACCTTCTTCCCCGGCGAGCCACCCAGCTTCTCCCTGGCCCGCCACCCTGCTTCTCCACTGTGCCGACGCCAAACCTCGACCGACACATGCGCATCCCCGGCTGCCTCGCCATGAGTGCCCCATGCGCATCCTTGCTCCCCGTCGCCGGAGGCCGCACGAATCTTCGGATCCACGCCGCCGGCTCCGAATCCCTCTGCTTCCCCGCTAGTTGGGGTGGTTAGCAGCTGCCGCGCCCCCTGCTTCTAGCGCCTCGCCTTCATGGTCCACGCCCGATCCAGGCCGACCGCGGACATCCTTCTCGCCAGATGCGGGCTCACACACCGTCGCCGTCCTCACGGCCGCTGGATCAGGATCGCTCCCAATTCGGCGCCGTCCCGCCCTGTCCACGCGTGCGCTCACATCCCCTGCACTCCCGCACCTCCCCTGCATGCTGCACGGTTAGCAGCTTCGTTCCCCTGCATCCTGCACGATTGGCTGCGACGGAAGTCCACCGCCCGTGCCATGGAAGTCAACGCCCCGCTCAACCGGCGGGAATCACTCCCCTGCTCCGGGTCGGCGCTCTGCTTCCAGATCGACTTGATATGAATCAACTACCGAAACTAAATCACACACAAGAATTCACTCAATCATGCAGCTCTATTATCTCGGGTTTTCTGAATTTAGTACAGAGGAAGGATTATAGCAGAGGAATGCTTGAGAGCTACAGGTTAAGCCAGCCAGGACATGGCGGCGCAAGGGGATAAACCCTAAAACATAGAGATAGTTCTACTCTCGGCGGATTACAGCATATAAAGCAGCTACAGCGAATGGCGACAAGCGACTGGGTGGTTGGCGGGAAAAGGAGCTGAGCTGTAAAGTGGGTTCAAAACCGTGGTCGTCAGTTTTCATCCAGCCGTTGATCCACTGACGGACGTCTCACGTTGCCAGATGACGCGAAGCGGTAAGTGGCAATGTGAGACGTCGATCAGGCGATGGACGGGTTAGAAGGAAACTAGATGAGCTACAGTTAACTGAACCCAAGTGTCGACGCAGTTCAGAGTTCTTCAGAGATGCCGGTTCCTGACAATTCCTCCCGCTTGAGCCTAGACTTGTCCTCAAGGCTTGAAGTCCGGAAATGCCTTCTGAATGAAAGAAGAATCCTCCCAGGTCACATTTTCCTCCGGAATGTTAACCCACTTGATCAACCATTGGACAACTGTAATGCTGATATCACCTTGAACACGAGGTATTAATTTCCTTTCCAATAACTTCTCAGGAGCCAGCAATATAGTGCCATCAGGATTGATAAGAGGTAAGTGTGGAGAAGGTACCGCCATTGGGCCTAGGTGCTTTTTGAGCTGACTGACATGAAAAGAGGGGTGGAGTTGACAGCCTTCAGGGAGTAGCAGCTTATAAGAGACCTTCCCAATTTTCTGAATTATTTTAAATGGCCCATAGTACTTGGAATGCAGTTTCAAGCATCTGTGTATGCTGAGAGAAGTGTGTCTGTAAGGCTGTAGCTTTAAGTAGACCATGTCCCCCAGTTGGAACTCCCTTTCCTTTCTGTTTTATCCGCAAAGAATTTCATTCTTTTCTGGGCCTTCAGGAGGTTGTGCTTGATAGTTTCTGCAATATCTTGCAGTTTCTCAGCTGTGCCCTGTTCCATATGGACAGCAGCATCAGGCAACAGGGTTTCAGCAATTTGAGGAGGATCTCTGCCATACATAGCTCTGAAGGGAGACATGTTCAGAGCAGTGTGAAAGCATGTGTTGTACCACCATTCAGCTAGAGCTAGCCAACTATGCCACTTTTGTGGGTGCTGGAAGGCCATACATCTCAAATATTGCTCCAAGCATTGATTAACTCTTTCAGTTTGCCCATCTGTTTGGGATGATATGATGTGCTAAAATGCAATTTGACACCCAGGGATTTAAACAGGCGCTGCCACAATGTGCTAGTGAAAATTCTGTCCCTGTCAGTAACAATGACAGCAGGAAGGCCATGCAGCTTGAATATATTTTCATGGAAGGCTTTGGCTACTGACTGAACAGTTATGGGATGCTTCATTGCAACAAAGTGAGCATATTTAGTAAATCTGTCAACTACCACCAGAATTAAATCCTTGTTGTCAGACAGTGGTAAACCCTCAATAAAATCCATGCTTATGTGACACCAAGCCATATCAGGTACAGGTAAGGGCTGCAATAGACCAGGATATTTGCAATGCTCAGGTTTATTGAGCTGACAAACAGGGCAGTTCTTCACCATGAGCAAACATCAGCTTTCATGCCAGGCCAATGGAAAATTAACTTCATTCTTTGATATGTTGCTCTTTCACCAGAATGTCCACCCAATTCAGAAGCATGGAAAACAGAAGAAGCTTCTGCCTTAATTCAGTATTATCACCAATAACCAATTTGCCCTTGTACCTGAGTAAAGAATTACTGTAAGTATAATGGGGTACTGCCTCTGCAGCAATAGGTAGCTGAGTAATTAACTCCTTGCATTTGTTGTCATTAGCATAACTAGCCACCACTTCAGTTACCCAAACTGGCTTCACAGCTGAGTAGATAATGGAATGCAGCTTGTGTTTAATTCTTGACAGAGCATCAGCTACTCTATTTTCTTTGCCTCTTTTATATTCCACCACATAATTATAGCCAAGTAATTTGACTAATAATTTGTGTTGTATTCCTTCAGTGAGCTTCTGCTCCTGTATGTATTTGAGGCTTGTTGGTCTGTTCTAATAATGATGGAAGAAGCAGCAAAATAATGCTTCCATTTCTTGATAGCCTCCAAAATAGCCATTGCTTCCTTATCATAAGTGGATTGTGCTGCTGCCTTAGGTCCCAAAGATTTACTGAGGAAAGCAAGAGGTCTACCACCTTGCATAAGCACTGCACCAATACCATATCCACAAGCATCAGCTTCCAGAACAAAAGGCAGATTAAAATCAGGCAGTGCTAGCACAGGAGCTTCAGTCATTTTCTTTTCAGTGTAGTAAATGCCATTTGTTGTTCTTCATTCCACACAAAACCATCCTTTTTCAGTGCTTGATACAATGGCTGGCAGATGATACCATAATGCTTAATAAATCTTCTGTAATATCCAGTTGCTCCCAATACACTCCTCGTTCAGTGGCATTTGTGGGTACAGGCCAATTTGCCATGGCAGCAATTTTTGCAGGATCAGTGGCTACACCTTGAGCAGTGATGATGTGTCCCAGGTATTCTACCTTTTGTTGGCAAAGCTACACTTAGACCTTTTAGCACACAGGCTATTTTCCCTCAGTGCCTGAAAAACCATGGTCAAATGCTTTTTATGTGCTTCCAGGGATGAGCTGTAGATCAAGATATCATCAAAGAACACCAAAGCAAATTTTCTCAGGAATGGGGCCAACACTGTGTTCATTAGCTTCTGGAAGGTGGCAGGGGCATTAGTTAGCCCAAAAGGCATCACCAGGTATTCATAATGACCCATGTGTGTACTGAATGCAGTTTTCTCAATATCTTTTTCATCCATTCTGATTTGATGATAGCCACTACGCAGGTCAATTTTTGAAAAGACCTTAGCTCCATGTAACTCATCCAAGAGATCCTCTATAACTGGTATTGGGTATTTGTTTTTGATGGTTTGGCCATTTACCTTCCTGAAATCATTGACAACTCTCCAAGTAGTGTCCTTTTTCTTCACAAGCAGAGCAGGGGAGGAATAAGGACTGCTGCTATCTCTGATTACCTTCTTCATTAACAGGTCCTTGATGATTTCTTCCATAGCATTTTTCTGGTGATGTGGTAAGCGGTAAGATCTCTGATTGATCACCTTGGCATCAGGGAGAAAAGGTATAGTGTGGTCACAATTTCTTTTAGGAGGTAGGGACTGGGGTTCCTCAAAAACATCTTGAAATTGTGCTAGAATTGGTGCTATTTCAGGTGGAACTAATTCTTGTTCCTTAGCAGGTAACTCAGTACTCTGTACAAAAAGAACAGCACCACAAACTGCTTTTTGTAACAGCTTCTCCACATCAGTGCTTTCTTTAATTTTTGTGTCAGCTCTAGGTAAGCTTTCATCATAAAATTGCTGTGTATGACCAGAAGGCATTGTGATGTTCATCTGCATTTTCTTGTAGTCCAGTTGGACAGGGCTGTAAGCATGTATCCAATCAGCTCCCAGGACTATGTCATAGCCTTTTAACTGCAACACTCTGAAATCAGTAGTAAATTCCACTCCTTGTATGCTATAACATCAATTTTCACAGGCAAATTCAGTAAATAGTGTCTCACCATTAGCCACCTTCACTTTTAGTTTACTGGTACTAGATAGGTTACAGCCAGCTAACTTAGCAAATTGGGGTGTGATAAAAGTGGTGGTACTACCAGTATCAACTAGAGCTGTAGCATAATGACTTCCAATTAGTACATTCAGTGTGAATGTATATTTGCTAGCAGATAAACCCAGCATTGCATGCATAGATATTTCCAGTTCTTGATCAGGAGGTAGCTCAGTGGCCTCAATAATATCCCCATCATCAGTTTCTATGATGTAGACATTTTGCTTCTTTTCTTGTTGCTCTGCTTGTAGAGCCTGCACCTGGGCCTTTTGATTCATTTTGCACAGAGGTTTGTGACCAGGAAACCATGGTTCCTTACATCTGAAACATGTTCTACTCAATTTGGCCTCTTCAATGGTAGCAGCCAGTGGTGATAGTGGCTTAGCTTGCTCTGCAGTTGGTAGCCTTTTAACATAACTTGTTGCTGAGAAAAAGGTGTCCTTTTTGCAGGATTGGCCTGTTCTATTCTCCTAGCCATCCACATTGCTTCCTGCATATCTCTGGGCTTATGGCACTGCAAGTGATTTTGTATGTAGTCACTAAGGCCAGAAATGTAGCTGTTTAAGTAGTACTCCTCTGTTAAAGCCGGATTATCTCTTCTCATTAGGTTCATGCACTGTTCATACTGCATAGTATACTGTGATACAGATCCCTTCTGTGTTAAAGCATGGAAAGACTTGATGTTATCACAGATGGATGCTACAGCAAACCTGTCACTCACCAGTCGACAAAAACGGTGCCAAGGCAGATTTCCAGGCTGAATACCCGTGCTTCTCCACCACTGAATAGCTGGTCCTTTGAGGTATGTTGTAGCAATTTCAGTTCTTTGCTCCAAAGGTGTTCTAGCTGCATCAAAATACTGCTCTATAATTTGTATCCAGGAATCAGTGTCCTCACCAGAGAATTCAGGGATATTCATTCTAGCTGGTTTGACAATTGGGTTATTTCTCTTGGTATCAATCTGAGGAAACAAGGCCCTATTTCTTGGCTGAGCCTCTTTTCTGTCAGCATCATCATGCACCTCAGGGCTTTCCAAGAACTGTAAATTGTCCTGCACAAGGTGCTCCTGCCTCTATTGCTGGACAGCTACCTGTTTTTGTCCCTCCTTCCTGAGAAGCAATTGTGGTTGTGGTGCCACTGAATTGGGGTGCCTGTAAGGAATTTTCTCAGACCCATCCAAATTAAGCTCCTTCCCTGCATGGTCATGTAAAGTAGCAGAACCAATTGGTTGTATCACTGTCATATTTGCCTTTACCAGTGCTTGGTTGACACTACCCTGTGCTGGTGACTCAGCTGCTGTAGCATTGGCCAGGGGTGGTGGTGATGCTGGTGGTGCTGCAGGAGGAACAGCCGCAAGCAATTTCCCCAAACTGGTCTGGATGGCATCAAAGTTCTCTTGGATACTGACAAAATTATGTTCCACTTTTTCAGAGAATTCAGTAAAGTCCTGTTTATCCTCCTCACGAACACGTTGCAGGGTCTTGACATCCAAGATCAAGGATTTCAGCTCCAGGCTACTCGTGTTCTCTGCCGAGCCCTCATCGGATCTTGTCATGTTTCTACCGCCGCCGATCTACCGCCACCAACTCCACTCGCCTCCAAAAACACGCAGAACAGGGTGGGATGGGTGGGATTTTACAGTGAAGGAAGGGTTCCTAAGCAACCAGATCCGTACCTGAACCGTGTCCGAACAGTGCCGCCGCCGCCAAGCCGCCTCCACAGCTCCTTGTCGACGAGCTCAACACCGCCGCCGGGATCGGAAGCAACCGAGAAGGATTTCACGAGAGAGCCCAACTTCTCTTCGCTCCAGATCCAATCGCCGCCGAGGACCGTAGTGCTCTGATACCACTTGATATGAATCAACTACCGAAACTAAATCACACACAAGAATTCACTCAATCATGCAGCTCTATTATCTCGGTTTTCTGAATTTAGTACAGAGGAAGGATTATAGCAGAGGAATGCTTGAGAGCTACAGGTTAAGCCAGCCAGGACATGGCGGCGCAAGGGGATAAACCCTAAAACATAGAGATAGTTCTACTCTCGGCGGATTACAGCATATAAAGCAGCTACAGCGAATGGCGACAAGCGACTGGGTGGTTGGCGGGAAAAGGAGCTGAGCTGTAAAGTGGGTTCAAAACCGTGGTCGTCAGTTTTCATCCAGCCGTTGATCCACTGACGGACGTCTCACGTTGCCAGATGACGCGAAGCGGTAAGTGGCAATGTGAGACGTCGATCTGGCGATGGACGGCTTAGAAGGAAACTAGATGAGCTACAGTTAACTGAACCCAATTGTCGACGCAGTTCAGAGTTCTTCAGAGATGCCGGTTCCAGACACGACTCCAGCCGCAGCGGCTTTGGGCCGGCTCGAGCGCCACTGAACTCCACAACAAGCGATCCTGGACTCTATCCTCATCGCCGTCTGGTGGGGAATTTTCTCCTTCCTGGCAATCTCACAAGCGCATGGTAGTTCCTGTTGTGGTTAGCTGAAAAAAATCTCTGTCATTTACATGCTTACCGTACGGAACGCTTGATTCCATAGCTCGTTTACACAAGAAATTTGTTTATATTTGTTTGGAAGCTTGCTTCGCTTTGTCCAGTGGTTTCTGTTAAAGCACTAGAAGTTTACTTATAGTCTTCGCTCTATTCGAGTGCTTTTAGTGCTGTTCAATTCTTTCGCTGGACAATTTCTCTTAGTGTGCGTGATTTGCTTGTTGGTTGGAGGCTCTTCCAGAAGTTCAACTAATTTGTGATGTTGCTAGCTATTTCGGTAAAAGAAATAATTTTTGATGTGAAAGTTCAGGGTAAGAGACACGTAAAGTTTATAGAATTGGAGGTGTGAAGTTCAGAGAGAAAACAAGGACGCAGGATGTGCGCGCGGCTACTGATGCTGGACAAGCTGCTGGACGTGCAGGTATTTATGGCCATTGTTGTTGCTTGTAAATTGTTGTAGCTGCTGCTGGACACGCACTTCACCGGTAATTTTGACAGTTCTGTTTTATTAGCAGGAATTTTGCCAGGACCTGGCCATCGACGGGATCGTCTGCTGGTGCTCTTTTCTGCTCTATGCCTCCACCTACTACTGCTGCTTTGATTCCCTTGCTCACCTCGATGCATTGGGCATCGTCACATGCTGCGGTCTCCATGGCACAGGTCCTGCAGCAGATTTACTTTAATGATTGATAGGTGATGCGTTGATGCTACAACCAATTTTGGTTGCTAGCTTTGCTTCTCAGTTTACCATCGTTGGGAAAATTGTCTATCCTTAGCCAGCTACTCTTTGTCTCAATTTAATTCCGTGGCTTCAAGAATAGAAATTCACCTCATCAATGCACGAAGTTTATTTTATTCAGTTTGGAAGTTGGCTTCATCCACTTTAGTTTATAGCAGAAAAATTGCCAATTTAAATTGTGGTTATGAAGTTCTCTGTAGTTCGCAGGGAAGATCAATTCGCTATTATTCGGAGTTCATTTTTTCGGAAAAAACTGCATTTAAACAAAAAATCTCATTCTGAATCAACACCCATTGATTGATTCCTTGCAGTTCACAGCGCGGGCGTGTGGCGGTTCACACGGTGGCTAGAGGCGGTTCACGCAATTGACACGAACTGCTGGTAGTGAAGGTGTGTGAGCTCGGTTCTAGATTTGACCCTTATCCCTAATTTTTATATTTTGCCGGATCATGTAAAAGCCGCAGCGGAGAAGGAGAAAAAGCCCTTCCCTCACAATCTCTTGGCCGGCTGTGGGAGTCCAAGCCACTATCGCAGGAGTTCGCTGGCCGCTGCAAGGGAGTCTGATTCCAGGATGGTGGGTAGTTCGCACCTGCTATTTTTCCTTGTCAACGCATTTGCTTCTTGTTTGGATTCAGAAACATTGTTGTTGCTGGGTATTAATTTGGAAGTTTACTCTTTGTTTCTGGGTAGTTCGTTCTCTGCATCCAAGAAGTTACTCGTTTTTTCCCCTGAATTTTGAGGCTTATGCAAGTAGTACCCATGTCGTTCCTTGCAACTTCTTTTACATGAACTGCTCTCTGTTGCCGGCAATCTGAATTGATCCCTGGCGACAACTCCTCACATCAAGATACACCATGAACTTCTGCTTTTACGCTCCTAGTGCTGGAGCTCCGCCGCTGCGAGCTCAATCCCCCGAGGTTACATGGAGTGATGGCTTACATGAAGTTTTGAACTGAAGTCAAGTTAGACACTGAACTGAAGTCAGGTTAGACTCTGAACTGCAGTACATATGTTTCTGCCGATGAAATCATTTCTGCTGTGAAAAGAGAATTCGAGCCATTTTGGGAATGGTTTCTACATGTTAGGGGAATTGTTTTGGTTGTGAAAGTTCATTTATTTTCTTATATAAAGTTCACTTTGGTGTAGCTCAAAGGTTCATTAAATAGTATGATAGGTCCAATTTAAATTTATAGACTAGAGTTGCCAAAGTTTCTTGAAATTCACTTTGATCTGGTAGCGAAGTTAAAATTTTCTTTTTGAGAAGTTCGTTTCGTCCGTGTGTTGGTTCCTGTTTAGTGTAAAAAAAAAACAACTGAGTGGAGTTGGTAAAAAAATAACATGGAGTGTGGTGTGGTCGTGAAGTTCACCTTTATTTGTCTGCAAGTCCAGTTCGTCAAGCGACAAGTGTGAAGTTTTGTTTTATAGTTTGCCAATGTTCATTCCGTTTCTGAAGGTTTTCTCTGTAAATAATCAAGAACAATAACATGAACTCACCCAGGTTGGTGTGCTCCACCCCGACACGTGCCCTGCTCGCCGGAGAAGGAGATGCAACGCCGTCCAGGTTCCCCTTCGAGGCGCTGTGAGGACGTGGCTGCTCCTGCAGCTGTTCATCTGAACTTTTTTTGCAGTTCAGATCTTCAGTAGATGCATTTCTTATTCCTATGCTAGGAAGTTAACTTGTTCACTTTCTCTTTATTTTTTTTGTACATCATCAAGCGGTCTCATCTTGTAAATTATAGCAGTTCAATTAGACTCAAAGAATGAGTTCAGATTACTGTAAAAAAAAAGGAGAGAATATGTCCGCAGTGCACCTGTTTCTTTTCTGTCAGTTCACTCGTTATGTGTCAAAAACTGTGCAGTTCTTTCAGCTAGAATTATTTACTTTCATATAAAATTCTGCTGATAGGTGAAGTTAACTTTTACTGCCTGGTAAAGTTCATTTTGTTTTTACAAGAGTTAACTTCATCTGTGAGAAAATATACTTTTTTGGCTGAAATTCACTATTGTTGTTCCGAACTTTATTTTTATCAGTGTTGCTTTGTTGTTGAGCTGCCGACGGTCCCTGAACTACTGCTCATATTTGACCGCTTCTGAAGTGCATGCATGGCTATGTGTGTGCTGGTTCTTGTTTATTGGGAAACTATAATGTGAAGTCCACTTACATATGCCGACAAATTCAGAAAAAGATGGTCCTGTGAAGTTACAAGGACGGAGTCAGCTATCCACTGACCAACGTGAAGTTCACTTATTAACTGACTCGAAGTTATGTTCTGCTCATGTAAAGACGTACCGTCTATTTATGAAAAAAACACGAAGTTCACTTAAAAAAGCCGAAGTTAACTTATGTGACGGGCGAAGTTCAGAAAGGATTGTAGAATAGCTATTCTACAAGTGGTTGTAGAATAGCTGAGATATATATATATATATATATATATATATATATATATATATATATCTGTGGATCATCGCAACACCTTTTATTTTGTCAAACGAGAAGGCGCTTGCCAGCGGAATCGCTGCCACAGTCATCCGGTTGACGTTTCTTTTATTTTGTCAAACGAGAAGGCGCTTGCCAGCGGAATCGCTGTCACAGTCATCCGGTTGACGTTTCTTTTATTTTGTCAAACGAGAAGGCGCTTGCCAGCGGAATCACTGCCACAGTCATCCGGTTGACGTTTCTTTTATTTTGTCAAACGAGAAGGCGCTTGCCAGCGGAATCGCTGCCACAGTCATCCGGTTGACGTTTCTTTTATTTTGTCGAACGAGAAGGCGCTGGTCGGCGGGTTCGCCGCCATAGTCTCCCGGTTGACGTTTTATTTTGCTATGCTTGGACTTTGGTACATGCAGGTGGATATACTTATTTACTGCTTGAATTGTTATATGGATGCCATGTGTTACTTTGTTAATGTTGATGTCTGTAATCAAACAAAATGACTAAGAAGATAATCACCTTCCTCGACTAGATTGAGTCACATAGTGCCACTCACCAAACACAACCAGCACAACCATGCGTCGTCTGTATGGGCGGACCATGGCCGGGTATTTTATCAGCCTCCTTTGATGCCACCCTTTTGGCAAGTCTAGTCGGTTACCATAGTTGGTCGGGACTAGTCTTGCGAAGGTTCCGGAGCTAGGCGTCGCTCATGGGTTGGGGACGTGCCGGATTCACTTCTGCATAAGGCATAGAGTTATGTCGGTGGCTATATAGGGAGTGTCTTGGTAGAGTAAACGACTGTGGAAGTATGGGTTTGTACTGTCCGCCATGGTTGGTTCTAGTACTTCGGTACCGGCGGTACAAGCTTAGACTTCAGCATTTGGATAAAAGTTGCAACCTCTCGAGAGTGTAAATCTGGATGTCTAGCCTTGTCCCTGGGTTATGGGACGTTGTTTGGGTCAAGTCACGCTATGAGTCAGTCCCGTCGAATATGGAGAAATAATGGAATTGAAACCCAACCTTAAAGCCAGAGTTGGCTAGAGATAAGCCAG
Organism: Poa pratensis; assembly: GCA_947311845.1. Taxonomy (NCBI): domain Eukaryota; kingdom Viridiplantae; phylum Streptophyta; class Magnoliopsida; order Poales; family Poaceae; genus Poa; species Poa pratensis. Next base: position 14,146,291 of record CAMZMU010000020.1, on the reverse strand, counting down.
AGTTGGCTAGAAATAAGCCAGAGTTGGCTGAGAGGCTTGAAAGCCTAGATGTGGTTACAAACTGTTGAATGAGAAACGTGATCTCATTCTAGAAACATGAAACTTCCCTACAAAGGTAAGTAGGTAAGTTATGTCCAACCGTTAAGCTTGGACTCGCACTTTAAACTCGAACTTATGCCATGCTACTTTCCGAACTTATGCCATGCCATATAGGTAGACCTTGTTTGTTTTTGGGCTAATGACTTGCGAGTACATTCCATGTACTTACCTGGCTTTTCATGTGGCCAGACCCTGCTACACCCGTCGCTGAGTACCCGCTGTACGAGAACTAGGAACCCGTATTCCAGGCAAAACCCTGTGAAGTAAAGCCCGCCGTTGCCACGCTACTGTCTACGTATCCGCTGCCATCTCTACGTATCCGCTGCCATTCTCTGATCGAGGCTCATCCTTAGAAGAATAATGTACATACTGTTGTGTGCGCCTGTTGCGCGACCATCGAAGCCTCACCCTTGTTGTAATGTTGTACCCTTTGAACCATAATAGTATTTGGTTATGTCTTTGTGTATCAAGTTGTCATATATCCAGTGTTTCTGGGACTGGTATATGGGGTAACTCGATCATCTGGATCGGGGTGCCACAGAGCTTGGTATCAGAGCCTAACTGCCTGTAGGATACCCTAGTTCTACGGACGACTAGTATAGAACTTTTACGTTGCCTGCTTCTTGACTGTTTCTCTACTTGTTTGTGCTTTTAACGTTAACGCTCACCCTTTTGGCTTCTGTCCCTGATACAGATGACGACCGAGTTTTTCGCAGAGACTTCCGCCGCGATCGTTCCCGGTTTTCCGCAGTTTCTCCGTGAAGTTTGGGAACACCTCTACCCAAGCTCACCTCCTCCGGTCTACCGCGTGTTCTACAACCGTCCCAACGGATCCGCCTCCGAGTTCACCGCCACCGTTCACTTGCGCCCGGAGCCGATATCCCACGGATCTTCCACGCCATCTCTTCCGGTGTCACTACCCAGGCGACTCAGCTATCCAGGAGGCTGCAGGAGATGCCCTCATCTTCCTCCGCACGTACGACCCCGTCATGAAGCAGTGCACCCGCTACGTCTACTTCCGAGGTTGGATTTGGATAATGGGGATGTTCTTTTTCCCAATCCAGGTGACCCCCGTTCAGCTCTCTCCGCTATCCTTCAGTACACCAACCTCCTCCACCACTATCTCCACGTTACTCTCGCCCAGTTTGCCTCACTTCGCGCCAACGTGGCTATGGCCGAGGTGAATGCATCTGGAGCTAGATCTTTACGCCACACACCTCGCTTTCCTGTTGTCACCCGCAGCTCCCTTGACCAGATCCGGAGGCACTTGTTCCCACTCCTGTTCCCCGCGTCCCGCCGCCATCTTTCGCGCTCCCAGCAGCACCCCTCGCTTTTTCTCACGTTTCGTCCCCGTCGTACCTCCGAGACACGAGCCGCCATCGTCGTCGCGCCGTACCGCCACACCCCCCGCTCTGGAGACTCCGGAGATGACCGCGCTTCACCCGACTACAGCACCGCGAGGGAGGACATCGACACCATTCCACCAGCGACGCCCCTCGAGATGGAGTTCTAGACGCTCAGAGATCGCATCGCCTAGTGTATCTTACCTTTCCGCTTTATCGTACGCTCGAATAATGTAGTGGTAGATTCGTATCTCGCTTTATGTATCGTGTAGCTTGTATCTTTTATCCTGCATCCAGTGTAACTTGGCGAGTAGCTAGAACCGTGTAACCCCGCCAACCGTTGTATAACACCATGCTTGTTGTCTTTGCCAACCCTTGGTCACATTTGGTTTTTCTTGGATGCCACTCTTTTCCCATGTGTTGCCAAACCTGGTTTCCATTTGGTTTTTCTTGGATGTTACACTTCCCCAAGTGAATGCTCATGGTACCGCCCCCACGTTCAACCGTTCAGGATGAGGCCCAATAATGGTGCAAGTGGTAGTCAAGGAACACCAGTTCGTCGCTCCGCACGACAAGCTGGCGAAGATCCTGCGCCACCTCAGTCACCTCCTCCACCGCCAGTTCAGGAACCAAGTCCGAGTCAAATTATGATGATGATGGATGAGCGCCATAGCCAGCACTTGACACAGATCATGAGGGAGTTTGGAACCTATATGCAAGCCCAAAATGCTCCACGCCCAGGTCACTCCAAGCTACAAGATTTCCAGCGCACCCAGCCACCCAAGTTCTCTTTTGCTGATGACCCGCTTGAAGCCGATGATTGGCTCCGCACCATTGAAAAGAAGCTAGAGCTTGCTCGCGTTGACGAGCTGGACAAAGTACTCTTCTCCACCCACTATCTTGAAGGCCCTGCCAATGTTTGGTGGGACAACCAGAAGACTGCAAGAGGAGATGGACCCCCAGCAACCTGGACAGAATTTCAAGAAGCCTTCCGCAAGGCATACATACCCTCCAGTCTCATAAAGATGAAGCAACAAGAATTCTTGGCACTCACCCAAGGTAACCAGTCTATCAGCGAGTACCTCACCAAGTTCAACAATCTCGCCCGTTATGCCCCCGACGACACCAACACTGAAGAAAAGAAGAAGGACAGATTTCTCCAGGGAATGCACCAGGCAATCAAGACCCAGCTCAGTGTACTGCAGTTCCAAGATTTCCAGGCCATGATCAACACAGCGCTGATCTCAGAGAAGGAGCACCGTACTATTTACGACTCCCACAAGAGAAAGTTTGAGCCCCGCAAGAACCACCAAGAAGGGACTTCTTCCAAGCCCCGTACCTGGCAGCCCAGCAACCCGACCCCAAACCCCCAGACCACTGGGAATCAGCCCAAGAAAGATGGATACCCTCGTGAAGGATTTTACCACCAGCGCCCCATTGCGGATGACGCAAAACGGGGGAACGCCTGCTTCAAGTGTGGCAAGGCAGGACACTATATCAGGGAGTGTCCCCTCAACAACAACCCCGGCAACAACAGCAACTTCAACAACAACCACCCTGCCAGTGCAGTCAAGGCTCCTCAAGTTGCCCGCGTCCACCACATGTCGGCCGAAGAAGCCTATGAAGCCACGAATGCAGCGCTTGGTACGTGTACAGAACCGCGCTGATTTTATTCAATTTTGGAGCTTCCCACCCGTTCAACTCGAAGAATTATACCTAGTCAGCAAGCAACCCGAATCTCGGGGGCGAGATTCAATTTAAGGGGGGAAGGTCTGTAACATCCTGAAATTTGGCCTTTCAAAAACTTATTCTTGTGATTTGGAATTAAAATTTCCCTCGGTTTGGCAACCCTTTTAAAAATTCTCGACCATTTACGAAACCTTGTCCAAGTTTGGGATCTTATGTTTTGAATTCTCTCCCACTTGGTAAACATGTTGCTGGCTCATTTCACCCAAAAATGTTATTTCTATATTTTCCTTTATTTTAATTACCAAAATTCCTTTATTGTGACTTTACAAAGGAAGTACCCTAAATATCTTTCCTAAAATTCTGCAAAAATTAGGGGATGACCCCTGGGCAATATATAGCCCAAATATGCAAAAACATTTGATACCTTGTTTACAAAATTTTGGAGTAACTCCCCACTTTAGTTTCTGCCTATTTTCATCTTTATTTTCCAAGTACAAAGCAAATGTTTTCTCCTTGGTGATCCAAGACCCTAAACACAACCCCTAGGAGTGCACACACCTCAGGGAATTGTTTGAACCCTTTTACATTTCAATTACTTCATCAAATCCACATTTTCCCTTTTGACCAGAAGTGTTTTTCTAAAAATTCCTATAGCCCAACTTCCGAATTGGACCAAACTTTAGTCAGATAAGTTGGAGAGCATTCCATTTGGCGCATGCAGAAACAAACCACACCTCATTTGGATCACTGGTTCACGAGTTATGGCGCAATGCCGCTGTCGGCATGCCCCTGGCGGTGAGCACCACAGGCATCACCATGCCAGTGCACCGCCAGGTGTTCGACGGCGACGCCACGGCCCCCCAGCCGCTCCCCGAGCCATCCCCGACCACCTCCACCTCCCCCAGGCCACTCCACCTCCTCCCCGACGCCGGCAACGCCCCCGCCGCAACCTTCCAAGCACGCGGCGACGCGCCGCACGCCACTGTCGCCGCCAGCTGTCGACGCCACCGTGCCGCACCCCCCAGCCTGCCCATGCCCCCCTTGCTCTTCCCACCGCCTCCTCCACCTCGTGCCTGCACGCGTCGCTCCCCAAGCCTCCTCCACAAGCGTTGGAGAAGCTCCACGACGCGCCGCCGGAGCAGTGACACCACTGCCGTGCACAGCATCGACGCCACTGCCCTCCCCTGCCTCCCCTCTTCCGCCTGTGTGCTCGTAAATGCCCTAGGACGCCCGCAGCCGCCACCAGCGCCACGACGCGCCGCTCAGCACAGCAATGGCGAGCAGTGCCGCCCACCACCGGAGCACCGATAATTGGCGCCACTTCGATTCGCTATATATAGCCCTCCCCGGCCACCGTAGACCACCATCCCACCTCCCTCGAGCTCCCTAGCCTCCCCCACCGCAGTAGCCAAGCCCCTAGATCACCGGAGCGCCGGATTCGAGCTCGACGCCGCCGCACGGCCCTCACTCGATTTCGTCGCCGTAGAAGCTCCCCTGCTCGATTCCCTCCACCCACAGCCCCACTAGACCATGGAGAGCCCGTAGCCACCCTCGCCGGAGCAAGCCGTGGCCGGAATCGTCGAATCCATCGTCGACAGATCGCCGGAGCCGCTGCCGTGTAAGCTCCGTCCATGCTAGGCCTCCCCAGCAAGCGCAAGTTCGCCGACGAGCTGCGCAACGCCTCCCCGAGCCCTCCCGCACCATCTCCCTCGCCTCCCCTGCCCCCTAGCCACCAGGAGACCTCGCCGGTGAGTTCGCCGGCGATGAACAGTGCGGTTTTTCTTTTTTCCAGAGAATAACGTTTCGAAACACTGTGCACAGTGGGACCCACCTGTCAGGTTTTTAAACATTTAGGGTTTTTCTATTTTCTGTTTTAAATAAATGGCAGAACTTTAAAAGCCCATATCTCTCTCAAAAATTATCAAAAAAATATGAACCTTTGTTTGATAGCTTTGTTTTCAAAATGTCTGTCTAATGACATCAAAAGAATTTCATTTGGAGTTCATTTGCTTGATCGTTTATTCGATGCCGTAGGAAGGTTTTTAATGCAATTTCATTCTTTAAATAGATTCAAACTTCTCCAACGAAGTTGAAGTTGAACCCGAACCCTACCCCACTGCTGAAGGCAAGCCGTTAACCTGATTCACTTCTGCATAAGGCATAGAGTTATGTCGGTGGCTATATAGGGAGTGTCTTGGTAGAGTAAACGACTGTGGAAGTATGGGTTTGTACTGTCCGCCATGGTTGGTTCTAGTACTTCGGTACCGGCGGTACAAGCTTAGACTTCAGCATGTGGATAAAAGTTGCAACCTCTCGAGAGTGTAAATCTGGATGTCTAGCCTTGTCCCTGGGTTATGGGACGTTGTTTGGGTCAAGTCACGCTATGAGTCAGTCCTGTCGAATATGGAGAAATAATGGAATTGAAACCCAACCTTAAAGCCAGAGTTGGCTAGAGATAAGCCTGAGTTGGCTAGAAATAAGCCAGAGTTGGCTGAGAGGCTTGAAAGCCTAGATGTGGTTACAAACTGTTGAATGAGAAACGTGATCCCATTCTAGAAACATGAAACTCCCCTACAAAGGTAAGTAGGTAAGTTATGTCCAACCGTTAAGCTTGGACTCGCACTTTTAAACTCGAACTAATGCCATGCTACTTTGCGAACTTATGTCATGCCATATAGGTAGACCTTGGAGAACATATATCGTGATACCTGACCGATTATAGAGGAATAAGGATGTATCAGCCTTGGAGGGAGTAAAGCCAAGAGCATGGAGCTTGGAGAAAGACGAGAGAACCATACTCTAGGGCATGTTTCAGTCCATAGAGAGCTTTATCAAGTCTGCAAACATGATTAGGGGCATCAGGATTCACAAACCCAGGGGGCTGTTTCATGTAAACCTCCTCTTCCAGAACACCATGTAAAAACGCGTTCTTAACATCTAGCTGCCGCAGTGTCCAGCCACGAGATACTGAAACAGATAAGACAGTACGAATAGTGGCTGCTTTTACAACTGGACTGAAAGTGTCCTCATAGTCAATGCCATACCTTTGCTTGAACCCTTTTGCAACTAGGCGTGCTTTGCATCGATCAATAGTACCATCAGCACGTTTCTTTATACGATATACCCACTTGCAGTCAATCAGATTTCTGTGAGAATTAGGGGGTACAAGATGCCGTGTTTTGTTCTGAATCAAAGCATCATACTCTTCTTGCATTGCTGTGCGCCAATCAGAATCATCAAGGGCCTCAGGCCAGGACCGTGGTTCACCTGCCACTGTAAGCATACCATATTTGCCATAACGAATAGTGTCATCCTTGAAAATTTTGGGTTGTCGGATACCTTTTGTAGTCGGGTGCGAGGTGTGCGAGGCTGTTGCACAGGTGGGTGTACAGATCCAGAGGGAGCAGAGGATCCGGGAGCATCAGGGGCTGACGGCGCAGAGGGAGCAGCGCCACGCGCGGGTGTCGAGGACGGACATGTGGGCGCCTGGGACCGCGGAGGCGACGTGGCCTGCGACGACGGGTCAGCCGCGCATGGCGAGCATGGGCCTGCCTCAGGGGACGCGACAGAGCGCGTGGGCGGGGTCCGCAAGGGCGACGTGTTGTCAGCGGACGGGCGAGCCGCGCATGGCGTGCACATGGGCGCGGCAGGACGCGGGGCCGACGGGGTCCGCAGCGGCGACGTGGCGCGTGGGGACGGGTCAGACGCGCGTGGCGTGGGCGTGGACGCGGGAGACCGCGTAGGGACATCGGCCTCGGGATCATGCGCGTCAGGGGAATCCGCGGGAGGATCTCCCTCGGGATCAGAGGGCACAAGATCCGAGGCTGCAGGAGAATCCCCTATTTCGTCTTCTTCTGAACATTCTGAAGCACTTTGTTCATCATTTTCTGGGTCATCTGGAGGAGCACGATCTGCATGGCTTGGAGCATTAGTAGTAACAATGGGTATGAACGGTAAAGGCATATAGTCATCAACATTTGCATCCTCGGAAGTAGATGGTGTGGTATTTTGTGTAGATGGCAAAAGGAGAATATCTTGACAAAGACGAGATCCAGCGTTGGGATGAAGAGAGGCAAAGGGAAACATGTTTTCATCAAAAATAACATCGCGAGAGATATAAACACGGCCAGTTTTGGTGTCTAGACATTTAACACCTTTGTGACGAGGACTATAGCCGAGAAACACACACTGTATGGAGCGAAAAGCCAATTTTCTCTTGTTGTATGGACGAAGGTTCGGCCAACACGCACAGCCAAAAACTCAAGGGATTCGTAGTTGGGCTTATGGTTTAGGAGACGCTATCAAAGTTGATCACTTTGCTAGGGAGTAAGTTTATGAGAAAAGTGGCACTGAGAAAAGTTTCATCCGAAAATTTGAGAGGCATAGAGGCATTAGCTAGAAGAGCAAGCCAAACTTCTACAATATGACGGTGTTTACGCTCAGCAGAACCATTTTGTTGGTGAGCGTGGGGACAAGAAACATGGTGTGTGATCCCAATTTTCTGAAAGAAACCATTTAATTTTCATACTCTCCACCCCAATCAGTTTGCATTGTGATAATTTTCTCTCAAATTTGTGTTCAACAAGTGCTTGGAAATTAGGAAAGACTTGATAGACTTCTGATCTATTCTTAAGCAAGTAAATCCAAGTAAACTTACTAAAATCATCGAAGAAGCTTACATAATATGAGTGCTTGCCCACAGACTGAGGTGCAGGACCCCACACATTAGAAAACACTTGTTCCAAAGGAACAGTGGATACACTAGTGGATACAGGATAAGGCAATTGATGGCTCTTAGCTAACTGGCAAGGATCACAAATGTAAGGAGTTGAGTCTGGACTAAACGAAATATTGTTTTTCCTAAGAACTTGCTGAACCACAAACGAAGATGGATGTCCTAAACGGCGATACCATGTGGATGAAGATGGCTTTATTGTAACGAAAGCTTGTTTTGGTGAACCGGTGGAGATGGGCACGAGCGGGTAGAGGCCATCACGACAGGGGCCTTTAAACAGAGTTCTCCTTGTGGCCTGGTCCTTGATCAAAAAGAAATATGGGTGAAATTCAAGAAAGACATGGTTATCAAGTGTGAGTTTATGAACAGATAACAAATTCATGGAAGCATTAGGAACATGCAAGACATTTTTGAGTTTCAAAGAATGATGAGGGGTATGCAATGTTGAATGACCAATGTGCGCTATTTTCATACCGTTACCGTCGGCTGTGTGGACTTGATCACGTCCACGGTACTTGTCGCATGTGGTGAGCTTGTTCAGCTCGCCGGTGAGATGGTGTGTGGCCCCCGTGTCGGAGTACCAGTTGGTGTCGACGCCGTAGGAGGCAACATGAGTATCCTTGCGGTCACGGTCGCCACTGTCATCATCAGAATCATCTTGATAGCGCCACCAGCACTCGCTTGCGGGGTGACCGTGGATTTTGCGGATCTGGCATGGAACATCCACATATGGAGTAGGGGCACGGCCACGGCGATCGCGGCGGCGCCCACCACCACCGTCACGACGGCCTCCATCGTCGGCCACCCGTGTCACGGCGGCCACCTCCATCATTGCGGCGGTCGCGACCACCATCTTGACGCCTGTCATCACGCCGATCGTCGCGGAGCTCGCGATCGGGGGAGCGGCCGCAGTCACCACGATCACCGCGGTCACCGCGCCCATCACGGCGCCTGTTGTCGTAGCTGTCGTTGCGGCCGCGGTCCGGGGAACGGCCACGGCCACCACCATCAGTGCGTCCTCGAGGGCGGTTGTCACGACCGCGCTGCGCCGCGTTGGCCGACGAGACAAACTCATCGGCGGCGGGGCCAGGGTTGTGTTCGGCGGCGAGCATCTGCTGCCGCATGTCGTGGAAGTTCAGCTGCCCGTATAGATCAGGCAGCATCGTGCCCAGGTTCGCATTCACCGAGGACACGAGGCCATTGTAGGAGCCGTCCAGGCCATTCAAGATGTACCCGACGAGCTCAGCATCATCTATTGGTTTGCCGGCAGCAGCGAGTTCAGATCGGAACCCCTTCATGATGGTGAAGTACTGCGCCGTGGTCATGTTGTTCTTCTTGGTTGTGTTGAGCGACGTTCTAAGATGTTGCACCCTAGAGATGGACTGAGATGCAAACATACTAGTAATGGTGCTCCAGATTTCTACAGAGGTGTCCAATCCGAGGACATGCGCGAGCACATCCGGGGAGAGGGAGTTCACGAGATAACTCACCACCTGCTGATCTCGCTCAACCCAGGCGGTGTAGGCTGGATTGACGACGGTCATCTTCTTATTCGGGTCGTTGACGTCCTCAACCTCCAGAGTGTGGGCCGGCACGACGTCGGTGCCGTCAAGCAGGCCAGTGGCACACACCGCGCATCGTCGGGAGCACCAGAGCCTTCCAAAAAAGGAAGTTGTCCGGCATCAGCTTCTGCGAGGGGGGAGCCCCCAAGGCAGACGGGGCAGAGCTCGACGAGGAGGATGCCATGGCGTGGGAGGGAGCTAGGGTTTTGGTTTTGGTTTTGGTTGTGGTTTTCGGTTTTTGTTGTGTAGATCGATTCGGCGGCGGCTAGGTCATGGGAGAGGGAAGCTCTGATACCATATCAACGTACTAGGGTTTGGCGGAAACGATGATCCCATTAGGGATCTCGGGTACGTGTTATATAGGGGTGGGAAGAGCCCCCACCGTGGCATGATACATTGGTGTACCGTATAGGGTGGTGTACTACACCATGCCTATACGGTACGGATACATTGTCTAACAGTAAGGTTTTTTCTTGAGCAAGGTTTAACTATTCGTGTACATGATAAGTCTATCACATCCATGAACATTTGTAATTGGATTGGGATAACGCGAGCGGAAAATTTTGGAGCTTGGCGGGATACATCATTGACTACATCCGGATTGTTTTTTCATAAATTTTTCAAACTCATAAATTTGATTTTCGATTTTTGTAAGTGGAGGGAGCACCGGAGCTCGGGAGTATAAATTCTCCACTCTGACGCAAGGATGAATATACTTGCTTTTGTGGCTTAAAAAAAATTAGACGCTATGTTCGCCCCGGCTCATCTGAATTCCTGGCTCCGCCACTGCACACAAGGAAATCGGCACCTGTCTTGAACTCTATTCATGTTTTTATATTTTGCATCTCGTGTGGAATAGGATTCGGAAACCGCGGGAGGCTACAAGCCTACAACAAGCTCAGTCCAGGCGGCGACGATCGGATCATCGACGATTTCCAACTTCCAACGGCAACCAGCCATCTTCGCCGTCGACGGCAGTTGCCTACTTCGTTGTTTTTTTTAGATCGGATCGCCACGAACCTCGACATGGTTGGCCGCAGCCGCCCTGATGTAAGTCGTCATTGCCTCTATTCTGTTCGATATTGTTAATTCTTGTGTTCATGCAATATCCAGATTCCAGTCAATCTATCGATCTATTATCATGGGACACTAATTCCCCTCCTGGCTGAATGCATGCAGCTGATGAAAGTCGACGGGCAAATAGAGCTGCCCGACGACGTGCTGCTCAACATCCTGGACAGGGTGGACACGCCAGACGCCGTCAGAACCTGCATCGCCTCCAAGCAAACGCTCAAGCTCCTCACCAAGCTCCCGCAGATCGTCATCGTCTTCGCCGCCCACAAACTCGTCCGGAAGAACGGCGTCGTTGCCGATGTGACCGACAGGATCCTTAGCGCGAGGTCTCCACAGTTCCCCATCCAGAACCTGAATGTTGTGTTTGTGTCAAATATTGTGTACGTGTTGGGTTAGGTTTGGATTTGGAGTTGTATTAGGTGTGGATAGGTACGAGTAGTGTTCGAGTCGAACTCTTGTAGCCTGGGTCTCCTATATAATGAGGGGAGCACCATACGTGTAACCCATGACGACTTGATAGCAACAGGCACGCAGGGGGGAGCCGGCGGCTTGTTCCGGCGCCTAGGGCGGTCAGGGTTGCGGTATCAATGGGGAGGAGCGCCCGTAGTCATGCCCCGCAGATGTAGGCGAGTTCGCCGAACTACGTTAACAAATCTCGGTGTCGTCATCGTGCTGTGATTGCTTGGTTCTCGGTGGATCGATAGTGCGCCTACGACGGTAACAATTGGTATCAGAGCGAGGTTGAAGGCTGTAGTTTGTTGATCTAGAGGAGTCGGCGCAGGTGCAGATCGGAATTGTCTAGCGAGGTGCGACGCTTTCTTCAAGATTGGTCACTTGCGATCGAGAAGTACACGAGGAGCGGCGGAACCAGACAAGATCGGCAAGCGTTGGAAAATCGAAGCGATCGGAAACAGCATCGATCTGATCGGATTGGTCGCAGCAAGGACTTCTCGGCGAGATCGGAACGTTCCGACCGTGGAGTGCGCGTGCATGCGGCGCGTTGCAATCAGGCCAGGCAGCAGTATGCGCCGAGCTGTGCATGTGGGCCAAGGGCCTATGGTGCATGGGGCAGCAGGCTGAGACGTGTCTCGGGTGCGGTGCTGCGAACACAGGGGCCAGGTCGCATGGCAGCAAAGGCAGCTGCATGGATCGATCGAAAAGCTGTGAGATTTGTTGTTAAAAAAAATGCGTCAGATGTAGTTGCATGCATGCTATCGTGATGGAGCAAAAGAAAAATAAAGGATGGATCAAATGAGCTTTGGATTGTACGTGAGGAGAGGATGGTGCATGGCTGTTTTTCTAGAAGCATGCAATTCTTTGCTACGTGCATCCGGAAGGCACCAAGGATATTCTTTTGGAGATTTCTTTGCTCGGTATACTGTTTGTGTACGGGATGGCTGTGGTAGATACAAGACGCGAAGTCGCAGGTTCACAGGAAGATTGACAAGGTTTGGTCAACGTTATTTGATCCGAGCGTTGTATGGGCGACGCTCGATGATGTAGCATGGGGCCAAGTTGATCAAGATGGACTGGATGCGGCGAGTGACGACGTGCTGGAGCGTGTCGTGAGGATCATGCATACACAGGGTGCCAGACAGTGCGCGGAAGGTGGACTGGGCACAGGGTGGAGCATGAGTGCAGTCGGATACGTTCGGCTGGGTCGGACTGGACAGTCTGACAGATCGACGGGAGGTCGGTCGGACAGAAGACGGTGAAGATCGGTGACAACGACGTAGGAGCGTGAGGGCTGATAGTGTCCGTATTCTGCGGCGTGGAAACACGTGGCGCATGAATATGCGTGCTTCGACATGCAGTGGCGCGGAGTTGATTCTAGACGGTGTACACGTGAGAACTTGAAATCGACAGGGCGCGGGGTGGACTGATCCTCTACCAAGGAGTCATGTTGAAGGTGGAGCTGGAGTCTCTGGCGGAGATTTCACTCGGCTGATGGAGGGGCTGCGGCGTAAGCATGCGGAGAGTCAAAGCCTAGTCAGCGGGAAGGCGAGAGGCACGTGGTCTGGACTGGAGCTCAGGGTCTGGAGAGATGCGTGGAACTCGGCATCGGTCGGGTATGACTGATTGTTGTCTGCAGTGGGGCCTGAGGTGGTGTGGGTTAGCGACCCGGTAGATCTTGGCCAAGATTGCAGATGCTCAACGCGGTAATAGCGGCGAGGCGTGCGGTAAGAACGGGACACGGCGACAGACCAGTGCACAGGCGGTCAGACATGTGGTCAGATAGGTGTGCAGGGGTGCTGAAGCAGTGTTGGCGAGTATCGGATTCAAGTTGGTGACTGGGTCTATGGAGATTGATGCATCAGGTGATAGACAAGAGTCTGCCATAGGGAATCTGAGAAAGTGTTGGAGAGTCTGAAATGTCGGAAGCGTGGAGGGTACATGGTCGTATATTCTGTGATGTTCAGTGCACATGGCAAAGTGCGGATGGCTAGATACAGAAGGAGGCGGAGTGCTATAGCTATGGGACATGTAGAAGACTATCCAGGATGAGACGACTGTGAATTTGACTCAAGGTGACTAAAAGGCGACGATGAAATTCCTTCAAGTTGGAAGCACTTTCACGCAGATCAGTGATCGGTGTGTGATGATGTTGACACGGGAAGAAGGGACTACAGTTGCAGGTGGAGTCACGTGGAGTCTGGGAGTAGCAGTGGAGCTCATGGAGACAACTCAAGTCCGGAGTACATGGAGGTTTGACGCATTGACGAATTCAAGGTGGTGGACAATATTCGCCAAGGTGGAGTTTGTTGTGTTTGTGTCAAATATTGTGTACGTGTTGGGTTAGGTTTGGACTTGGAGTTGTATTAGGTGTGTATAGGTACGAGTAGTGTTCGAGTCGAACTCTTGTAGCCTGGGTCTCCCATATAATGAGGGGAGCACCACACGTGTAACCCATGACGACTTGATAGCAACAGGCACGCAGGGGAGCCGGCGGCTTGTTCCGGCGCCTAGGGCGGTCAGGGTTGCGGTATCAATGGGGAGGAGCGCCCGTAGTCATGCCCCGCAGATGTAGGCGAGTTCGCCGAACTGCGTTAACAAATCTCGGTGTCGTCATCGTGCTGTGATTGCTTGATTCTCGGTGGATCGATAGTGCGCCTATGACGGTAACACTGAAGCTCAAGTTCATCATGAGAGGCGACGACCATCTCAAGATCGGCAGATCCGTCACCCTTGCCATGGCGACACAGAAGGTTAAAGCGGCGGAGTTCGAGATCTTGACGCACAAGTGTTTTCATGCATGCACTCGAGCTGCCGTCGATAGACGCTACTACGCCGAGCAGTTCAATGGTTTTATTGGTGAGTGTCCGGATGCATTTGGTGGTCTCACGCGGTTACATCTGCAAAACATGAGGTTTGCTGAGTCAGGCATACCGAACATCCTGAGCACTTGCAAGCTAGCGGCTAGAGTCGTTGCGGTTCACCTTGTGTGATTCAGGAAACCATTCGGTGATGCAAGTAGAACACTCTCGACTCGTCGAGCTTGACATCACCGATGGGTATTTCAGTAGAGTAGAGCTCAACTATCTACCAAAGCTCCAACGGCTGAGCTACAGTAGGTGGCATTATACTTGGAACCCGTTGGTTCTTGGTTTTGTCCCTGTCACGCTACTACACCTACCACAAGCCATGAGGGTGAATCAGCGGACCAGAGAACGCCAGCGAATCAGGGAGCAGCATCGAACGGCCCAGATGAAGCAGCCAATCGCCAGCACCGTTGCCAACGTGTGAGCTGGGCCTACTTGTAAGACCAGGTCTGTCCGGATCAGGCATTCATGAATGTACCAAGTAATTGACCCTGTTGGGCGATAACTCTCTCTTCCTCCTCGCTGCGGCGATTCTTCCTCGGCGCGACGCTGAGTTTGTACCTCGAATCCATATTCATCTGTAATTGAGACTAGTGGTACGCCACATCTGGTATCAGAGCCGTTTGGTTCACGAACGCGCTTCCACCTACACCCGAAAATTCCACACAAAAAAAAGGGAGAGAGCGGAATCAGGGAGATCGGAGGCGAATTCGGGTGATTCGCTGGCGGTGGTTCAGATCTGGTAAAATCCCACCTCCAGGCGTGATCTCGCGGCGGCGGCGGGTGCCGATCGGCATCACGGAGGCGCTGGCGGCGGTGGACAGTTCGAGCATAGATCGAGCGGCGAGATTCGGTTGGGGGCAGAAATTCTGCAACCGGTAAAATCCCGGAATCTCGGCTGGATCCGTGTGCTACGGGGGCGAGGCGGCGTAGGAGACAGGCTCTAACCTCTACGGTGACGGTGTGGTCAGATTGTGATCAAGTAATCATGGAGAAGATGCAGTCGGAGTTGCAAAATCTGACGGCGAGCCTGAAGAAGCAGAGCGTGGACTCCAACGAGGCTCTGTTGGCCATCAACGAGTCGCTGAAGGCATTAGCAGGCGCCAACAGCAAACTCACCGACAACCTCAACGGCCTCAACAAGTGGGTGCCCGCACTCGATTCCTCGATGGCGGCGCTGCAGAAGACGGTGGAGGAAGTGGGAGTTCGCGTGGCGGTATTGGAGGCCGAGCGAACACCAGTGGATGAAGGTACACCTCGAGCCAATGGCAACGGCACTCCAAACGAAACACAGGGCAATGTGACCGGTGCCACCCGAGGCATGGCACCTGCCCTGGCAAAGGGTACGCGACAGTTCCGAAATTCTCCTGTGACTTTTGATTTAAGCAGTAGAAGTGCTTCACATGATGATGATGAGAGTACTTCCACTGAATCACGTTACTCACATCGCAACACTAGGCCACCTAAGTCTGATTTCCCTAAATTTGATGGAGATAACCCTAAATGGTGGAAAAAAGTGTGTGAAAAATATTTTGCCATGTATTCAGTAGATCATGATACTTGGACAAACTTTGCTACTATGCACTTCATTGGTAATGCTGCATTGTGGCTACAAACTTATGAAGCAGAACATGATGTGGATAGTTGGGAGGAGTTGTGTGTAGCAGTGTATACTAAGTTTGGCAAGGATAAACACCATAGATCATTAGAAACTCTAGAAAGATGCAAACAAACTGGCACTGTAGAGGCTTATTATCACAAATTTGAGGCACTTAGGCATAAGGTTTTAGTACACAATAAACACTATGATGAAGCTTTCTTCGTCACTAAATTCATCAGTGGATTAAAAAAGGACATACAGCGTGCTATTAGGTTGCATAAACCTAGAACAGTTGATGCTGCGTTTTCTCTTGCTGAAACACAGGAAGAAATGATGGAGGATCAGAAGCAATATACTCCTTCTCGTTACAATCATGATATGCGAAGCAGATTCTCTAGAAGTGGGTTTTCTGGCAGAGGAATTCTCTCTCATCATGAAGACAAAAAGCACAATGAGGATAAAACGGTTGCTCAGCCAAGTTGGTCTGAAAAGTTTCAGGCACTAAAGGCCCAGAGGCGTGCTTGTGGAGAGTGTTTCAAGTGTGGGGACAAATTTCACCCCGGGCACAAATGTAATGCAACAGTTCCATTGAATTTGGTAGAGGAACTAGTGGAGTTACTGCAGATGCACTCTTCCGGCAGTGACAAGGAGAAAGAAGATGACAGCAGCACTGATGAGTCGTTGTGTTTTCTCTCGGCTTATGCAATGGCTGGAACAACAGAGAAGAAAAGTATACGACTGCAAGGTACTATCAATGGGAAACAAGTACTACTGCTGGTTGATTCAGGGAGTACAAGGAATTTCATCAATTCAGCTACTGTCAAGTTACTTGGCCTGAACCCTGTGCCAGTGCCACCAGTCTCGGTGGTGGTAGCAAATGGAAGTAAAACCAGAGTAGATAAGGCAGTGCAAAACTTAGAGTGGAAATGTCAGGAGGCTGAATTTCACACATCTTTCCGAGTGTTTGATTTACCACACTATGACATGATACTCGGCATGGAATGGTTGGACACTTTGGGCCCCATGTGGGTCGACTGGGCGAAAAGAACCTTCCGGATCAAGCAGAAGGAGAAAAGAATAACTCTCAGAGGTGTGAAAAACAATGTGTCAGCATGCTATATCATAACATCCGACGAAATGGATCAGTTGGTGCATGACAACGCAATAGCTCAGATAGTACATTTGTGTCCCCTGCAGCAGGGAGAGAAGGAGAGCGACATACCTGAGGATATTCAACAAGTGTTGCAAGACTTTGAGGCATGCTTTGCAACACCAAAAGGGCTACCTCCTCACAGACCCTTTGACCACAAGATAAACCTAATGCCAGGGGTGCAGCCTGTTAATGTGAAGCCATACAGATATTCTCCTCAGCAAAAAGATGAGATTGAAAAACAAATCAAAGAAATGTTGCAGCAAGGCATTATTCGCACCAGTCAAAGCCCTTTTGCATCCCCAGTGTTGTTGGTGAAAAAGAAGGACGGTTCCTGGAGGTTTTGTGTAGACTACAGGCACCTGAATGCGGTCACCGTAAAGGACAGATACCCCATGCCCATTATTGAGGAACTATTGGATGAGCTCTCCGGCACAAAATACTTCACGAAACTAGACTTAAGGTCTGGTTATCATCAGATTAGAATGAAGGAGGATGACGAACAGAAAACTGCATTCAAGACACACAGTGGCCATTATGAATTCAGAGTCATGCCGTTTGGCCTGTCCTGTGCTCCTGCAACTTTCCAATCGGCAATGAACACCTTGTTTGCTCACCTGATCAGGAAATTTGTATTGGTTTTCGTGGACGATATACTGGTGTATAGCTCATCCCTGCAAGAGCACAAACAACACTTGAGAGAGGTGTTCCAGATTTTGACTGACAACAAATTATTTGTGAAGAGGAACAAATGCTCTTTTGCTCAACAGTCAATTGGATACTTGGGACACATCATCAGTGACAAAGGGGTGTCAACCGATCCTGAAAAGATAGAAGCTGTCAAGGAGTGGCCAAGGCCATTGACATTGCAGCAATTGCGTGGGTTCTTGGGTTTAGCCGGTTATTATCGGAAATTCATTCAGTACTTCGGAATTCTGTGTCGACCTCTGACTGACCTCCTCAAAAAGGGTGTACCCTTTGTGTGGACACCGGAGAGTCAGCAAGCATTCTTGTCTATCAAACACGCTCTCATTCAAGCACCGGTGTTGGCATTACCAGATTTCAACAAAGAGTTCACTCTGGAAACCGATGCTTGCCAATATGGCGTTGGGGCAGTGCTAATGCAACAGGGACACTCGCTTGCCTTCCTGAGCAAAGCTTTTGGCACAAAAAACCAAACACTGTCTATTTACGACAAGGAGTGTCTGGCCATACTGATGGCCATTGAGAAGTGGAAACCATACCTCCAGCATCGCCAATTCACCATCCACACTGATCAAAAAAGTTTAGTGCACTTGGGAGAGAACAAGGTCACAACTCCTATCCAGCAAAAAGCCTTTTTCAAACTAATGGGTCTGCGATATAAAATAGTTTACAAGAAAGGGATAACAAACAAGGCGGCAGACGCGTTATCTCGCAGACCACCAACTTTGAATGCTTATGCAATTTCTGCCGTGCAGCCTAAGTGGCTGGAAACTGTCGTGGAAGGGTATCTGAAAGATGAGAAAGCAAAGCAATTGCTCACAGAACTCAGTCTTCCTGGATACAATGCAAATGGATACTCACTGCAGGATGGCGTCATCCGATATAAAGGCAGGGTATGGTTGGGTAGTAACAAAGAAGCCCACAAGGCAATCTTGTTGGCGATGCATAGCAGCGCCTTGGGGGGTCACTCGGGTGTGTTAGCAACTTACACACGAATCAAACAGTTGTTTGCCTGGCCAGCGTTAAAGGAAGATGTCAAAACTTTTGTTCAAGCTTGCAGAGTGTGTCAGCAGGCGAAAGGGGAACACAATAAACTACCAGGCAGGTTGCATCCTCACACTATACCGGGGGAGGCATGGCACACTGTCAGTATGGATTTCATAGAAGGTCTTCCAAGCTCTGGTAGGTTTGACACCATTCTAGTGATTGTGGACAAATTGACTAAATTTGCGCATTTCATACCCATGAAGCATCCTTTCACAGCTCAAATGGTCGCACAAGTGTTCATAGACAATGTCTATCGGTACCACGGTCTACCTCAAGTGATCATCTCTGACAGGGATAAGGTCTTCACCAGCTCATTCTGGCAACATCTTTTCAAAATGGCTGATACCACCTTGAACTTGAGCTCCTCTTATCATCCGCAAACGGATGGGCAGACAGAGAGGGTGAATCAATGTTTGGAAACATACCTTCGTTGCATGGTCAATGCTAAACCTCAGCAATGGTCGAAATGGCTTGCTCAAGCAGAACATTGGTACAACACGGCATACCATTCATCCCTGGGGAAATCACCATTCCAAGTGTTGTACGGCAGGAACCCAAGACAGCTGGGAATTCTGAACACCAGAGACTCGGGTAACGCTGATGTAGATCAGTGGCTTCAAGAACGAGCAACGATGATGCCTATCATTAAACAGCATCTAGAGAGAGCTCAGAAACGAATGGAAGCCCAAGCCAACAAGAATCGCCTGGAAAGAGAATTTGCTGTGGGTGACAAGGTTTATTTGAAACTCCAGCCATATGTGCAAACATCAGTGGCTCGGCGACCATCGCACAAGTTGGGTTTCAAATATTTTGGTCCTTATGAAATCGTGAAGCGCGTGGGGAAGGTGGCCTACAAACTGCTGCTACCTGCTACGTCAAAAATCCATCCAGTGGTACATGTGTCACAACTCAAAAAGGCTTTGGGAAACGATGACACGGTGAGTACTGAGCTTCCTGTATCTTTGGCTAATGCATTACTGGTGCAACCAGCAAAAATAGTGCAAGACAGGTACATCAAGCGTGGCCGCAAGCAAGTTCCACAGATCAAGGTTCAGTGGAAGCATCTTCCCGATGGGTGCGCATCCTGGGAAGACATCTACGCCGTGGTGAACCAGTACCCAGAAGCACCGGCTTGGGGACAAGCCGGGTCATCAGGGGGGGGTACTGTCACGCTACTACACCTACCACAAGCCATGAGGGTGAATCAGCGGACCAGAGAACGCCAGCGAATCAGGGAGCAGCATCGAACGGCCCAGATGAAGCAGCCAATCGCCAGCACCGTTGCCAACGTGTGAGCTGGGCCTACTTGTAAGACCAGGTCTGTCCGGATCAGGCATTCATGAATGTACCAAGTAATTGACCCTGTTGGGCGATAACTCTCTCTTCCTCCTCGCTGCGGCGATTCTTCCTCGGCGCGACGCTGAGTTTGTACCTCGAATCCATATTCATCTGTAATTGAGACTAGTGGTACGCCACAGTCCCTCGGCTTTCGAATCTAAGGCTCGCTAACGCATATGATGCTTCATACACCATCAAGACGAGCAAACTGCTTGTTAATGTCCCCTCGATAAGCAATTTGCATCTGGATTTTCAACGTGAAAAGGTACTCACTCCATCCATCTTGGTCTATTCTCACTCTATGATGGTTATATAGTACAGTAGAACCGATTGTAACTGGTTTATATTAATCTTTGTGAAAACTCCTTAATTAAAAGATTCGGGGAAATCGTTTGCATCCGTTTCAATTAAAAAAATTCCTATATTTCAAGATGAAATTTATGCAACTGCACTCATGTTAAGTTGTTTTTTCTGATCCAGGTTTGGCTTCACCAAGAATCTAGGGAGTTGCTTGCACCTCTGCTTGAAAAACTGCGGTTTGTGAATCTGGACAATATTCCCAGAAAAAGTGGTATCGCTTGGACATTATCCTTTCTTGAAGCTGCACCATCCCTAGAGGAGCTTTGCATCACAATATCGGATCATAAGTGCCACAAGGATTCACGACAAGATTACTCCATGAAAAAGGATGTGAAGTGGGAGCCATCTGTTGCTGATTTCGAGCACAAGAATCTGGCCAAGCTAACCATCCATGGCTTTGAGTCTGATGACAACTTCACGACCTACGTCAGGTCCGTCATGAAAGTTGCGGTGAACATCCGGGAAGTAGCTCTACATGACAGGAAGGTGTGCAAGCTCTGCAGTAACATATGCAAACCTTCGAGATATCCACGAACCAGTGAGGAGGAGAACTTGTTAATTAAAAAGATCACGGGGCATTGGTGACAGCTTCTCCTGCTGTGATTCAATTCCGGCCCTCCTCCTATTATTCACCTCTGGAAATAGAGTACTATCCGTAAATCATTCATGGCATCACCATGATTATCCTCTATTCCCCTATATATGTGGTTAATTAGAAGCAGTTGCACTGAAGCATGTATTATTGACTAATTTATGGTTTCTTACAAAATGTATGTCAGCTACTCGGCTAGCCCTGTTGGAAATATATTTTGTTTTTGGAATGAAACACTTAAAATGGGGACGTCATTGCTTGTGCATCTATTTTATTGTAAATTTTATTTTTCCTTGTGCTGGTATATTTTTCTCTATGTTGAACGGAATTGGTAGAACACAGATGCTTAAAATTGGTTTGAAATTTTAGTCTCTTGTTTGTTCAATGATGCTCCAGCCATTATATATCTAATTACTTCACATACTCACGAGTGAGTTGTGGACTGAAATTGCACCTAGAGGAAACGCCGACGATTGATCTGTGAAGACTGCTTGAAATGGGGCTAGTCCCCTGTCCCTCCCAGTTAGCTTCGAGTGCACACGCTGAGTAAGTCGTAGGAGTAGACGAGGGGCCCAACGTTGCTGAGTTGAGCTTTGGCACCGAGGATGGCCTTGAACCGGGACATTGAGTGCTACAACCTCAATACCTGGTATTCACAACGGATTTTTTTTTGCTGAATTTACTGAAAAGGGTCAGATTTGTCTCTTTTTTTCTTGTACTAGACACGGAACATGCAGGCCATGGCCGTGGAAATCGGCGTTCGTGGTGCGCGAGACGGTTACCTGCGAGTTCGTGCGTGCCCCTCGCGAAACGAGCCCGTCCGTGCGATCCCCATCCGACGCTTCCCCTAGCGCCACGTGCACCACTCCGCCCTCGCTGTCCCAAAACCCACGGTTAAAGAAAGAGCCGCGCGTCTCTTCCGGAACACTACTGCCGCTCGCAAGCACACTGCGTCTGTCTCTCTCTCGATCGGCTGATCAGGCAATGGCGCGAGCACCTGGCGGGGCTGCTCGCCGGAGGGGCAGCCGGAGGGATGTCGGCGAGGCGGTGCAGAAAGGGCCGTGGATGGCGGAGGAGGACGCGGTGCTGCTGGAGCACGTGCGCGTCCATGGCCCGCGGGACTGGAGCTCCATTCGATCCAAAGGCGCCCTGCAGCGCACCGGCAAGTCCTGCCGCCTCCGCTGGGTCAACAAGCTCAGGCCAAACCTCAAGACGTACGTAACCGCAATCCCTCTCCTTCTCACTAGTTTCTTAATTCAATCATCACCACTTTCGGTTAATTTTGTGTACACGCTCGGATGTTGATTCTGCATTTGCTCTTTTGCGGTAGTATAATCGAAGTTATCCTAGTTGTCACCGTCGATTAACAATGACCGGCACTGCTTGTTTGACTGGGATTATACAGAAAATTACGTATGTCCTTAGAAATACTAGGAAATTTTGCGCGGCGGCACGCCGCGCCCGTTGCATTGTTGCATCTTGTGGTATTAAGTGCATTGGTGTAGATATATGAAAAGTGTTTTTAGCATAGTGTTTTAATGATTAGATATGAGTATATATATTGTGATGGAATTCATGCCGAAATTGTTTAAAAACTCTTATATTGAGAACAGGGCTACATATATGAGTAGTTTGCACAGAGAAATACATTACAGGCAGATAAAATATAAAAACATAGCCTGAGGTGGCGGAATTATTACATGGTGCTTCCTAGATTACATAAGGAGAGCTAGACACTGAAAACAGTACATGGAGTGGTAGGAGTTCCGCGGCCTATGTCTTCTCATAATCGAATGAAGATCAGCAAGAAGTTCAAAATAGAAGCAGGAAAAGGAAAAAAAGACTGCACAGACAGAGGAAAGAAGTACCTGAGTTTTCTAGGTCCGAACAATGAGAGGCAGGAACTGATTTCTGAGGTTGGGGAGTGAGAAGGAGGGAATATATATAGCTAGGGTTTTTTACATAGACACGTACATAGCTTTTTTTTTTTTTGAGAATAGACACGTACGTAGCTGAACAGCCGACACGTATATTCTGCAAAGCGGTACAGTAATTTTAATGGGCTGGATCAACTAATAAGCGGTAGTAAATGGATTTATGGGTTGGGCTAGCTCGTGAGTGATATTGGGCCGGTCCTATCAATTCTGAAATATAGTGTTTGTACAGTTTTAAGTTGAAAGGGCCAGGCTGATCAGGAAATAGCAATGAGCTAGGTCCATCGGGTACGACTAAGAAAAGGGAGCCCTTTTCGAAGGTCAGTTCAGCGAGCGACAGTGCTGTAGGGTTGACGCGTGGCGCACGGACATAGCGCATCGCATCTGGACCACGTACGATCGGAACGGACGGGTTACGTGAGCAGATTGATCACGTCTTCTTTTCCTTTAGACAATGGACTCGCTAGTTCGTTGTACTGCTAGCTCGGAAACAAGCATGTACTGGTACAGCACGAATACTCTTTTCCCCAACCTTATCCTCTCCCGTGAGCTTTCCTTGAGAGTCAACTTCTTCCGTCGCCGATCTCCGGCCTCTCTCACCGTCGGTGCTTGCGCCGGCCGGTGTAGGGATGGATTAGGGTGCCGGCCCGATCTGTGTAGTAGTAGATTAGCTAATAGGTTTTGCTTTGTTGTTAGTTTCGTGGTGGATATCCTGTCTGTCCTTTCCCGAAAGTCAGAAGCTCCGATGCAGTGGCGTGGCGTCGAGCTCGCCGGCGTTCTACGCTTCATCAAGCCTCCAAGGTGGAGGAAAGGAGGCGGTGAATCGTCGGCAACTTTCTTCAATAAGCGTCTCGAGCTCCTTCTTCTGTGTGGTGTGCTTCTTCTCCTGGCCGGCCTCGGTGGCGAGGGGGAAAGGAAGAGCATCGTGTGGATGATGGAGTGCAGCAACTTCTCCGGTGGTGGGGCGGATGCGCCGCTGGAATGGGAGAGCCTACTGCTCCTTGAAGCTCCATGGAGGAGTTTCTCGCTGTCAGGTATCGATCGCTGCTGCTTCAATAATCGTCCGTTTCCAGGACGGGCTCCAGATTTTCTTGGATGGATCTGTGGAGGTTGCCGTGGTGGCGGGCTGTGGAGTTCATCCATTGGATCTGGTGTTCGAGTTTCGATTTTGACGGCGCGTGCTCCGGCGTCGTTGTGGAGTGGAGGAGATGGTTTAGGAGCTTCTCTTTTGCTGTTCCTTGGAGATTTCTTGCAGGTCTGCAGGCTGGCTGTGGCTGGCGTCTGCGGCCTGACCGCCGGACCGTATCGGGGCGTCGCCCCCGCCGATGGCGTCAGCACTGCTTCTAGATCCCGTCGTTCGCGGCGGGTGGCCACTGCGGCGATTTCAACGAGGTGCTTTCCTCTACAGGTCCGTTCCGGCGACACAGCTGCAGCTTCGGTCGTCTTCGTCTTCATCTCCGGGGATGCGACGGCGGCGGTTCGAGCGGTGGCGGAGTTGTCTGTCCAGAGAAGGCCTGAGGGTCTTGGTTGTAATTTTTGTTTTTCCAGGGTCTTTTCTGTTAAGTGTGGAACAGCTATGCTGCTTCTGGTGACTTCTTGTAAGCTTGTGATTTCCAGTTAATATATCCAGAAGTTTGCTTCAAAAAAAAAAAACAAGCATGTACTGGTTCCTTTTTTCCTGCTACCTTGTACGCCCAGTAGCAAGCGAGCGACGCAGGCGAGCACATCAGTGCTGATTTTTACTCGTATGTACAAAACAATGAAAGAGAGGTGTACACAAGCGTACTCCACGGTTCCTAGATGTATGTACACGCTTTTATTTTATGTTGTCACTGGACAGACACAGGTTGTACAACTAGACAGACACATGTTGTACAGACACAAGTTGTATAACTATATAGACACATATTGTACAACTAAACAGACACAGGTTGTACAGAAACAAGTTGTACTACATAGACACATGATGTACAATTAGACAGACACATGTTGTACAACTACGTAAACACATCTTGTACAGACCACAGGTTGTACAACTATACAAACACAGGTTGTACAACTAGACAGACACAGATTGTACAGACACAGGTTGTACAACTAGACTGACATATGTTGTACAAACACAAGTTGTACAACTATATAGGCGCAGGTTGTACAACTACGCAGACACAGTTTGTACAGACACAGGTTGTACAACTATACAGACACAGGTTGTACGACTATGCATAACAGGTTGTACAAAAAAAAAGTTCGGCGAAACCTATCAACATGGGATCTAGTTTTGAATATCTCGACGCGAGGAGTTCAAAAGTGAAAACGGTTCGTAATTTGGATAAGCGGTTCTCAAGATATTTCATTTCTAAAATTCGATTTAGAAAAATAAAAGGGAAAAAGCTACCCTCCCATCTCACTATCCCTTCTCTCTCATCATACAAAAGTATAGAAAACAGGAAGTACAAAGTAGAGGGAAGTGGGAGTACGAACTATACAAAACAAGTTGTACAAACTATACATAACCGGGAGTACAAAAAAAAAAGTTCGTCGAAACCTATCAACATGGGATCTAGTTTTGAAGATCTCGACGCGAGGAGCTCAAAAGTGAAAACGGTTCGTAATTTGGATAAACGGTTCTCAAGATATTTCATTTTTTTAAAACGAATCTCAAAATAAATGCACATACAACCCTCCACACGGAGAAGCAGAAATCCCACCAAAACTCTCTCGTGCTGCCACTTGTCACATATTTAAGCATCCACGGGGTACCGCGTGAAGGGAGAAGCTGACACTTGTCATCACGCCACGGTTCGCTGGGTTCCCTTTGCAAAGGGAACCCTTTTTCTAGTGATTTCCAGGTCCATCGAGTTTGTACAGTTTTAAGTTGATTGGGCCAGGCAGATCAGCAAATAGCAATGAGATAGGTTCATCGAGTTTTACATAATCTCTCTGTTTAAATTTATTGAGCCAGGTGTAGCACATTTAGATAATCTGTTTGTTTGAATTTTTTGGACCCAATATGGTATGATGGGGGGCTTATTGATAGTTAGCAGGTCCCTACAATTAAAAAAAAGGAGAAAAACGTAGTAATGTTGTTTTTTCTTATCGAAATAGCGTCTAAAAGGAAAACAGATTCTTGTACTGCATTATAAGGATAGCAGATTGATTTGTGACTGCTCTGATGTTTGCCTTGTTTTCTCCATCTATAGCAATTGTACAGATTATATGAAAATCTAATTTCTCAATACGATCGAAGTTGATTAATAATATAGAAAGCAGTTCGTAGAATGCACAGAAGCATTTGTAAATTTGAGACAATAAGAAAAAAAGATATATAAGATTTAAAAGAGATGGAACACATAGGTTCTACATATATTGCGTACAGGCTGGAGCATACTTAGGACCACATGGGAGAAAGAGACATTAAGTTTTAAAAGTGACAAAACACATAAGTTTTACATGTATTGTGTACAATTTGCAGCATATTTAGATGCAGGTAAGCACTTCTTGGTAAACTATGTTCCTAGTCTTGTCAGTAGGTTCTCCCTTCTCATCAAGAGCTAAAACTTTTAGACCTTTCTTTGATGTGACCCGTGATACAGCTACATAAAATTGACCATGAGAGAAGACAGGTTTTGGCAAATAAACTCCCACCTTGTTGAGTGTTTGCCCTTGACTTTTGTTGATCGTCATTGCATAGCAAACTCGCACTGGATATTGCCGCCGCTGCAGTGTAAAAGGCCATTTTGTAGGTGCATGCAACACGATTCTGGGGATGCATACACAATCTCCTATATTGCTCCCTGTCATTATCTTTGCTTCAAGGACCCATTCGCCTAACCGGGTAACCAATAAACGGGTACCATTGCACAGACCAATGGACTGGTTGATATTTCTTAGTAACATTATAGGTATACCCACTTTCAACAGAAGTCTGTGCTTAGGAAAATTAGGTGGATCGATCTCATGAAGGAATTCTGGAGGATATAACAAATCTGCATCTCCCATGTGATCCATTGTTTTACAAATGGAGTCACTACTGTCAAATATGGTGGCATCACCGGGAATCATTGAAAAAACTTTGTCGTTGATACAATCAGCCATTTTATTTGTGGGACAAACAATTGCACGGTCTGCCAGATATAGAGGATCGGAATACCTTTCTATAAATGAATCATAGATGGTGTCGATGAGTGATTTCATATAATCAGAGGTAGGCAGCAATGATATATCAGGGGGCAAGGTGATCCACGAAGGACTGGATTCTCCTTCACGTCTGTCCATCGGTACATTTCCATTGCCTACATCAAGGATCCACTGGGCAAATGCATCAAGCTCAACCTTTTCAACAGGTGACAGTGTAGGATTTGATAACCTCATATTTTCTTGCAATTGGAAAACAGTAGTATCCTTCCACAGAAATGAGCTAACTAATGAAGCATTAAGTACCTTTGACCTGCTCCCTCCCTCGACAACTGGTAATACCTGTCTAAAATCTCCGCCTAAAACTACTGTTTTTCCACCAAAAGGAAGTGCCTTTTTAGAGCTGTCATCAATTGATAAGACATCTCTCATACTCATGTCCACAGCCTCAAAGCACCGCATGTGTGTCATTGGAGCCTCGTCCCATAGTATAAGTGCAGCTTTCTGTACCAATTCAGCCAAATTAGTTCCTCGAGAGATGTTGCACATTGTGTGGTCTTTTATTTCAAGCGGTATTCAAAATCTGGAGTGAGCTGTTCGCCCACCTGGAAGAAGCAAAGAGGCAACACCAGATGATGCGACTGCCAAAACAATGTTGTCATCTGCTCGTAAAGTTGTTATAATAGTATTCCATAGAAATGTCTTTCCGGTTCCACCATGGCCAGAAATAAAGAACAACTTCCCTGTATCGGCCGAAACTGAATCCATAATCTTGTCAAAGATATATCTCTGTTCTGAATTTAGTTTTGCATGAAGAGTGGAGGCTGTTTTCCTTAGATATTCTTTATCATATTGCATTTCTTCCAGTATTAGCCTGTTACCTAGCAATCGAGCACCAGCTGGACAATCAGCAGATATGTTGAAAGATGAAAGGGAATATCCATTTTTGCCAAACATAACAGATAATTCTTGCAGCAGCTGCGAGTATAGATATTCGGGAGGAATAACAAAGTCCGTATCATCCAAAGAGTGCATAATTTGAACTGCTATGTCGTGGCTCATATATTTTGAGTAACTGTCAAGAAGTTTCTGCCCGTTGTTGACACCACAAAACAGCAACACAGTCATAAACAAATGTCTTAACTGGTAAGAGGAGGCCCACTGGATCGCTTCATCGAACAGTAGAAACCATTCATTGTCATTACCAACCAGCCCACGGGCCTCGCAGGTGGCCTTATAAGAAGCATATAACTGTCCGTTGTATGTTCTGATATCTTCAAAACTTGTAGCTCCTTGGACAACATTCAGTAACATTCTTAGAAAGAAAAGCTCATTTGTAGTAGGGTGCACATTGTAAATTCTGCCGATAGGAGGACCAATTTTTTTATCAAGTGATCTTTTTTTCCATAGTTTAGTTGTTCCGTCCCAAATCCATTCCGAGGGAAAGTCTAAATAAGTCAGATGTCGAGCATCTTCACATCGTTGATTTGCAACGAACCTTTGAGTAAGCATAGTCTTATACTTATTAGGATTTGCCATAACATCGATAAGATTTTGATTTTCACTGTATATGACTCGATTCATATTTGGAAGGTGAACAATCAATCTCTCCACAGAAGGTTCACGAGCGTGAATATCAAATCCAAAAAGACACCAATCAGCTTCGCAAGTAGACAAATATCTGCAGGTGAATATATAGTCACAATCAGATATAAGCGCATTTGCTGAACTATAATAAACAATAATCTGTGAACAAATTAGAGATTACTTACATACTCTTGGCATAATCTTCTATCTCGTTGATCCCAGTAGCATGAGGATCTGAAAAAATATTTGTGGAATGTAGCCCTACCCGTGCCATGTCATGGCCTTTAGCAAGGTATTTAAACAAATATTTGAGAAGGTTTGTTTTGTTACACCATTCCACATTGATATGCGCCTGAAATTTTTTCAGCAATGCCATATTATATGTCACGATCCACCTGTTGTCTAACCTAATACCATTTTTTGTAACATAACGGCCATTTCTTAGACGGCGGTGTACCGGGAACCCTTGTCCATCTATTGTAGTCTCTTCATTGAAGTCCTTGGGATAGTGTTTTGTACATTTACCATTCTTCATGCAAGGAGAATGTGGATTATACTCTCCACACTGACCATGGACCATAAATTCCTCCACAAGTGCATACCCAAACATATCATCTTCATAATCGGGGATCTCAGCAGATATGTAAGAGTCGATAAGAGCAGGTGTACGATCTTCGGTATCTGTCTTTAGCCACACAAGCGAGTGTATATGGGGCAATCCTCTCTTCTGAAATTCAACAACATATAGATCTGCATAGAGGGGGAAAATAAGTAAATTATGAATTATTAGGGATGCACTTGTATCCATGAACAAAAATAATAATATCATAATGAATTTGATTGTGCAACAAAATGTTGAAATCACATAAAGACAAAGAAAAAGCATACATGCATTGATGGGACCAAATGTTTTCCCTTTTCGAACACCTTTCACATATGAATTTACTTTCATCTTGAACACACGTGTAACCAAATCAGGCCTATCTGCATACGTCTGACCAGGTTCCATAAGCAATGCATCTGCTATCTCATCCCATTTTGTGTTGCATGTAAAAGTAACAAAAAGATCAGGCGCTCCAAATACACGGCAAAGAGCCATTCCATCTTGGTAATTCTGAATCATGTATCGCGGACCACCGGTGTAGCTAGAATGGAGTATATACTGGACACCAATATTCTTTCCATATGAATTACCTTCACCAATGGCATCTGATATACCCTGATATGTCTCGGACCTCAGAGTATCTTGGTTCCAATAGTGATAACTCAATCTGCACGATTCAATACACGAATAAGCGTCTACATCCAACTGATGACTGGCTCGACCACAATATGTGAACGGATTAGGCTCGCCTTTCCTATAGTGTAATCTGTAATTGTAGTATTCAAGTTGTGACACGGTCTGCCGGTTTGTTGTCGAAGCACCCTCTACTTCCTGATACTTTATACCAAGATGAAATCCTCTGGAAGCATAAGGAAATAATAAGGGATACTGAAGAGCCATAAGAGAAGGATTAAGAGGAGATATCCGTTGGAAAGCTCCAGATTCTTTTTGCACAATGACATCAAATCTATTAGTCTCAATATCAAAATCACCAACAATAAGAGCAGCAAGCTCTGAGGCCAATGGAAGAGAATAGCGATTCCCATGATCTGCGCCTTCATGACCAAACAACCTTATAGAAACCTCTGGACAATCAGGTGAAAACAGCCTTTGCTCCGCCATGCGAAATGTTTGCACAAGAGGATTGCATTCATTTACCATAGTCCGGAGAGAATCAACAACCATAGGATCGGGGTGTTCTCTCCGAGTACGGCGAGAACGATCATTATAAGTGGCAGAACTTGTGCCTTCGTTAAGTGGGACAGATCCATCCTCTTCATCTCCACCAGTAGAAAATAGATGCAGCCTCCGATCCAACTCATGCTCAGTATCGTAGATGTATAACTGAGAGAACTTAGGCACAGGGTTGTCAGCTGGAGGTAGCAAAGAACCAATCTGATGGCAAACAACTCCGCAAATTTTAAAAACATACGGGCCACTCCCGACATTAACAATTCTATCAACATGAACTCCAAGTGATGTAAAAGCAAACATAGAATTATACGCACGGATTAAGCGCATGAACTTCTTAGACCGTGCATCACCGTCGAAGCGAAGCAACTCAGCCAATGGAGATGGCCAATCAGGATAGACAGGAAGAGACACCTTGCCACGACGACAACATTCAGTGTAGACAACCTTTTGATTTTCCTCTCAGTACTAAGGCTTTTGCAACGCTCTTTATAGCAGAATGAAGCACAACAACGCCTACACACATGATGAGGATAGCCAGCATATGATCGATCACGCCAATCACCTGAAAATATAGAAAACGATATGAGTCAAACACAACGTGAGAAAAACTGAACTGAGCGCAACAAATTGCGTACTAACGTTTCAACATATTAATAAAATCAGCCGCTAAAGGCAAACGGCCTCGCACTCGGTAGCCCAAAGATAGATATCAACGGTGTCGGCGGAGGTTCATGCGCATACGACGATTAGCAGCAGCACGGTGAGCAGGGACAAACGGAGCTGCAGCAACTGCAAACATCAAGAAACCATAAAACTGCTATGAGCACACGTAAATAGAAAGACATAACAACAAACAGAAAAATAGCAGTTAGAAGTGGAAAAACGGACGCACCAAAAGACATGTCATCTTCGGGAATATAAACAGGGGACTCAGCAAGAATATCGGGAATGTGGCCTTGATCGTCGAAATTTAAAGAATTCCCAGTCATAGGCATAGAAACAGGTGTGAAGACACCATGAATAGATGTTGCACCATCACGGACAGAAGGCAAACAATGACAGCCTGCTGGAACCCTTGAAAGCCAAAAGAAAAGCAAAAACTGTAAGAAGGCACTCGCTCATCAATCTCTGCACACACAGATATACAATTAATACTAAAAGACTGAAAATAGATCCAAAACCTGAAAGAGCAGGCACAGGTGACGAAGACGACGGCGCAGCAACGACAACTGATGGAATACCACAGGGATACAACGGTTGGGACCCAAAAGCGCCAACATTTTCAAAAGAAAAAAAATGTCACAATTATAGAAATGTAAAAGAACATCCGTTGGCAAATCATACGGGAAAAGATGAAAGAATCAATATAGACTAACCAATCTACACCTATGTCGTGTGTATCAATTTGGCATCTAGAAAATAAAACAGATACGCAATGCATATAGAAGGATCACTAAATGGTGAACCACTGAAACATAAATATAGAGGAACCCCCAACGACAATGTCGGAGACTCCTAAAAATTTACCTGCGGGCGCTTGCCAAGCCAAATGTCGTGCCGTCTGCGCAAATTTTCTTCAACTGATGCAGACGAACCAACAGCATGAGTACCGGATACTTGGACGGCACCATGAGAAGCAGAACATTCAGGCTGGTCAGCAGCAATAGGCGATGAAACACGGCGACGCTGAGGAACAGGGGAAGTACGGGATGCATCTTCTAGCCCACGGCGACGACGACAACCCAATACAGTGGGCGAGTTAGAACCACGAGCACGAGCAGCACGTCCACGCGAGGAAAGGCCGCCTTCAACAACGACACATGTACTGATCAGACAAAGAAACCACAGGCAGCAAAGAAGCATCAAAATACAGGTAAACATGGTAAACTAACACACCGTCGGCACCGTCGACAGCACGACCATCAGTCGGAAGAACGATACGACGGGAGCGCCCGCGAGGCGGTCGCCTCGCAATCAACTGGCGTGTCGCGTCGCGCAAACCACGGCGATGCCGAGGCAGAACCACAGCAGCATCAGCAGCCGGAGAAACCACCGGCGACGATCAAAGCGTGAAACAATAAGAACGCCCAGCCGCAGGGGCTCGCCGCGGCGTCGGCCCTCTTGGTCCGGCGCGATTCGGCGGCCGCAGCTGCGAGCTGCCGGTCACGCTCTAGGCTCGCCGCGTCGCGCTCCTCCGACGTGCCGACGCGCGGGGGGCGGTCCCCGCGGCAAGGCGTTGGCTTTCGGACGTTGGAGGGGCGGAACCGGAGGCGGCCGCTGCGGTCGAGGAAGGAGCCGCGGCCCTCGGCGCGACGGCGTGCCTTCTTGCCGGGCTTCCTCGTGGACCTCCCGCCGTGCACGATCCGGTGGAGCAGCTCGGGTGTGCGGCGGCAGCGTCGATATCCTCGAAACGGAGTCAAATAGGAGACGGCAAGAAAGAAGAAAGGTAAGAAAAGAGGAGGAGGAATTGCAGTCGTCGACCTCTCCGTGGGCAAGGAGCAACCGTGCTCTCCTCTCGCTGGCGCACGATCCAGGGCAGCGACGGGGCGCGGGACGTGCGTAGCAACGTGAAAACTTTGCTCGGCAGGGAGAGGCGATGGAATGCGCGGTGATTCTCCATGGTTTGGCGGCGCAGGATAAGGGAGAGGGAGGAGGAAAAGGTAGGCGGTGGAAGCGGACGAATAGCTCAGGTACTACGTTTTTTCAGGGAATTGGCTGCGATGCGACATAGTTGGAGGTAATAGCTAGGGTACGACGCGTGAGAGCAGCAAAATAGCCACGACCCACCCATTGTGATGAAACGGCCGTGTCACTTACTTGTGCTAGTTAAGGAGGTGGAATTAGGTTTAGCGGATGTGGGACCCACTAACTTGTACCCGGTCAACTCAACCGGTTCGAGCGACCGCACAGACCGACCTTGCCGTAGCGCGCCATCTGAACCCGACAGTGCGCGCCCTAGCTCCCTCTCCGGCGGCGGAGCTATCCACTCCTGGGCGTCGAATTCGTTGTCGCCGGCATCTGGGGTGAGTCAAATCGAACCCGCGTGGCCTTCCCTTCTTAATTCTGCCCCAAATCTGACACATTCCCTGCCGTTTTTGCTCGCGGCGGGAGGCGGGGCAAGCAGCCCGGAAGAAGGAGGTAGATGGCGAGCTCCGCGGAGCCGGCAGAGTCAAATTCGAGGTAATCCATCACTCTCGTGCTCATTCGCTTTCGATTTGAGCTCGTTCACTTCCATGTCGCATAGGACTATCAAATTCAACTCAAGTCGTCACATTCCCGCCTCGTTGTCAAAACAGGGGAGATGCCCGAAAAAGTTTCGAATTGGTGTCAAATTTATGCTATCTCAGGCGAAGCTAGCTGATGGTAGCGTGAGGACCATAGATCACGACACATTAGTTAGTTTGGAGCTTTCATTTTACGACATCGATCCACAAGAACTAGTGAACCAAGAAGAGAAAGCGGTGAGAGATATTGTGGAGAAAATAGGGGAGAGTATTCCTTGGGGTCCAGAGCAAGAAGTGGCATTGCTACGGTACGAAGATTGGAAGGGAGAGTATGTGAGAATGGAGGATGGCGAAGCGTTGTTGATGAAATCGATAAACAAGAGGGCTTTGAAAAGAAACGTGCTACACTTCTTGCCGAGCTGGTTGATCTGAAATCAGATTCAAGAGTAGGATATGTGGCATCAAAGTTGGCTATGCAGATTGCAGATGATGAGTGGGCTGCAGCTAGACAGATAATGCCCATTGTAACCGAATTGACAGTGTTAGCAGATGATGCACAAGACCCAGCCCGTGATGGTGCTGCTAATGGGGTGGCTGGTACGGGCCCGGCTGTTGTTGACTGGAATTCAGTAGAACTGAAAGAGCTTACTGATTTGGTCATTGCACCCTTGGATGACACTGAGATGGCAGACCTTTTTGGAATTCCAGTCGATGATAAAGACAAGGAGAAGAAGAAGAGGGATGCGGCTAATGCGGCTGCTGGTTCTGGAGTTGTGGATGCAGAGTTGATGAAGGAAGCTGCTGATGATGTAGATGATGAAAATGATGATGAGATGATAAATGTATATGACAAAGATAACCCTGTAATTGCAGTAGGAAAGTATTTTCCAACCATGGCTGAGTTTAGGATGTGTTACAGGACTTATGCAGTGAAGAAGCAGTTTGACAGCAAGACTCTGTGGACAGATACAAAGAAATTTTATGCGAAGTGCAAAGGCTTTGATGGCAGTGCCCAACCTTGCAAGTGGTACATTTCTGCTAGACGCCAACCTGATGGCAGTACAATCAGAATTAATCAAATCCCCAATGAACATACTTGTATTACTAGTTCACAGAATCCCTCAACCATGACATCACAGGCCTGGGTTGCACAAAAGATCACTCCTATTTTAGCCAAAACACCAAACACTACTGCAAAGAGACTGAAATTAGACATGGAAGCCAGTACCCTATTAAGCTGAAATATACCACAGTGTGGAAGGCAAAACAGAAGGCAATGAAAGAACTATATGGTGATTGGGCAAATACCTTCAGGATGCTGTATAGTTTCAAGGCAGAGGTGGAGAAGAGGTCACCTGGCAGTATTGTGGAGATAGATACCGAGGTTGCACCTGATGGCAAGGTATTTTTCTCCAAATTTTTTATGGCTTTGAAGCCTTGCACCGATGGCTTCAAAGCAGGGTGTCGGCCATATTTGAGCATAGACTCATCTTTTTTGACTGGAAAGTGGAATGGTCAATTGGCAGCATGCAATGCTCTAGATGGACACAACTGGATGTTTCCTGTTGCTATTGGCCTGTTTCAATCAGAGACAGAGATTTCATGGACATGGTTCATGATGCAGTTGAAAAGATCCATTGGGACAGTGACACCTTTGGCTATACACACTGATGCTTGTAAAGGGCTAGAAAATGCTGTCAAGGCCGTATTTCCACATGCTGAGCAGAGGGAGTGCTTCGGGCATATGTGGATGAATGTGATCAAGAAACATAGAGGAGAAGATTTTGGGCGACTGTGGCCAGCAGCAAG
Organism: Poa pratensis; assembly: GCA_947311845.1. Taxonomy (NCBI): domain Eukaryota; kingdom Viridiplantae; phylum Streptophyta; class Magnoliopsida; order Poales; family Poaceae; genus Poa; species Poa pratensis. The sequence continues at coordinate 14,111,188 of CAMZMU010000020.1, read as the reverse complement.
ATCTTACTCGAAACAGACACATGCTTATCACCTTGCGAAGGTTATTGCAGCAGATCCTGAGTTTCAGCACTGGCTGGAAGCATACCATTCTCTTTTGTGGTATAGGTCAGGATTTAATACAGACATCAAGTGTGATCATATCAACAACAATCTAGCAGAAAGTTTTAACAACAAGGTGAAAGAGTTAAAAGACTTGCCTGTGCATGACATGGTTGACCAAATCAGGATCATGATCATGCGGATGTGGGAATTGAGAAGAAGAATAGGTGATGCTTTGCAAGGGGATAAGCTTCCAGCAGTGGTGGTTAACAGGAGCAGAAATCTTACACATTTGGCAGTTGAGAATTCTTCATTGTGGGGAGCTGAAGTGAGAGATACCAAGACTGGAAGAAGGCATGTGGTTGACACTGAACTGCATGAATGCACTTGCCTCGAGTGGCAACATACTGGAAAACCATGTGAGCATGCCATACTCTTCTTGGCTGGAAAACCGAGGGTAAACATGCACCCTTATCTGCATGAGTATTATTCAGTAGCAAGATTCAAGGCTGCGTATGCAGCTCCAATACCAGCACTTACAGATCAGTCGCAGTGGCCTGAAGTGCCTTTTGATTTTGATATGTGTCCCCCCCTTGCCAAAAGAAAGGCTGGCAGGCCTAAAATGAGCAGATTCAAGGCCTGGTTTGAGAAAGGAGGCTGTAGTAAGAGGGCGAAAAAAGATGACAAACCAAAACGGCCTCAGAAAGGTAACAAAAATAGATGCAAGGAGTGTCAGGTACTTGGTCACCGAGCTGGATCATCCAAATGTCGGTACCCTCGTCCACAACAACCAAAGTAAGTTGAAGTATTTGATCATTTATTTAAATTCAACTGCAATTCTACTCTGTTTTATTTTTTCAGAGCAAAGGCTGGAAGTGAGCCCATTGTTGTTGACAATCTCTGGGCAACAAAAAGGGCAAGACAAAATGGCCGAAGAAGATAAGTGTGCCATCTGAATCAGTTCTGAATGATGTGGTGCCATCTAATTCAGTTTTGGATGATGTGGTGCAAACTGATTCAGTTTTGGATGATGTGGTGCCATCTGATGCAGTTCTTGATGCCGCGGTGCAAAATGAAGCTGAAGCTGAAGCTGTTCCAGAACTGAATCTGTCATCTGAAGAGGTGTCATCTGAAGACGAAGAACGACTTGTGTGGCCTCGGCCTCGTATGACTGACTCGAAGAAAACCAAGAGCATGAGGGTTTTGTCTGGTGTGCCTGGTACGAACAAGAGAAAATCGAGAGCGTGAAATTTGAGATGAAACTTGAGCCGTGAAATTTGTGTAATAATTTGAATTTGATTTTGAATTTGTTTTGAATTTGAACCAAATTCAAAATTGTGTGAAATATTTCTCACAATTTGAACCAACCCTGATTTCTCAGTTGTTATGCTCGTTTTGTGAACAATCCTTCCCTTTTGCTAGGGTAAACATCTCCAACAAGTAAGCGGTTCTCCAAAATGAGCTACAAAAGAGCCCCAAAGGTAGCCCAAACAGCCCCATTTCTAATCTGGTCATTTTTTCGACCATCTCCAAATGATCTCAAACTCTAGGGTTAACATCTATTGCACTAATATAGTGCCCTAGACCAATATGGAGTCATTTATCAAAACATAGAACCACTTCTCTTCACACATAGAGTTCATAGTTTGAGATGTGAGATTTCACACCATATTGAAGCATTTCTTGTTTAATATGTATCTAGACCTTGTTATCAGTTGGAGTTGTTAGTACATGACAAAATAAGAACATGTGCACTGGATTTTCATTTTTTTGATGTTTTTTGAATATTTTGATTATTTCAAATTCGGTCAAACCCAAGTTTGACCAACATTTGAACAAGTTTTAAACATGAAAATGAAAAACCAAGCTTGGATCCTTCTTAGTCAATCCAAAATGAAGCTTTGGTGAGTTTTTTGTAAATTTCATGTTGCAAATCCCAAACCACCTCTCTTCACACATGAGAGTTCATAGTTTGAGATGTGAGATTTCACACCATATTGAAGCATTTCTTGTTTAATATGTATCTAGACCTTGTTATCAGTTGGAGTGTTAGTACATGACAAAATAAGAACATGTGCACTGGATTTTCATTTTTTTGATGTTTTTTGAATATTTTGTGATTATTTCAAATTCGGTCAAACCCAAGTTTGACCAACATTTGAACAAGTTTTAAACATGAAAATGAAAAACCAAGCTTGGATCCTTCTTAGTCAATCCAAAATGAAGCTTTGGTGAGTTTTTTGTAAATTTCATGTTGCAAATCCCAAACCACCTCTCTTCACACATGAGAGTTCATAGTTTGAGATGTGAGATTTCACACCATATTGAAGCATTTCTTGTTTAATATGTATCTAGACCTTGTTTATCAGTTGGAGCTGTTAGTACATGACAAAATAAGACCATGTGCACTGGATTTTCATTTTTTTGATGTTTTTTGAATATTTTATGATTATTTCAAATTCGGCCTATTTCACACCATATTGAAGCATTTCTTGTTTAATATGTATCTAGACCTTGTTTATCAGTTGGAGCTGTTAGTACATGACAAACTAAGACCATGTGAACTGGATTTTCATTTTTTTGATGTTTTTTGAATATTTTATGATTATTTCAAATTCGGATGCAACGTCGACCGTTCATCCGTGTGATCGCTACCTTGCTGCACTGTGGCCGTGCGATCTGGCCCTCTATATGTGAGCTAACACACGATCCGTGGGATGGCTGGTTCTGCTACCTGATTGGCTGAGAAGCGGTGCACTCGTCGGACCGTTGGATTGAGCGGACCCTCGTAGACGCATGCATGCAGACGTCTCAGCTGAGCGGGCCCCACTCGACGGCAGTGCATGCAGACGTCTCATCTGAGCGATTTCGCGCTGCACGCCGCTTCCAACGCGTACGCCACGTAGTATCAGGGCTATTGTTGCTCTTTTTTTGACGGATCGACTTTTGCGCTGACAGCGGCGGCGGGACGACGCGCAACATTTTGCAGTGTGCACGCAGACCAGAACTGAATCGACCGGCTGCGCGTGCCTCCCAACCATCACATTAAACCGATTTTTACACTTCACCTCCCCACCATCGCATTAAACAAGATCACTATCCGCTATAAAATAGCACCCAATTCTTCTCCAAGTCGCACACCGCATCCCATCTTCCTCCAACCCTCTTCTCTCAAACAAGCAGCCGCCCCGCCCCTAGCAACCATGGAGTACAGCGCCCCGACCTACCGCCTCCCCAACCTCGTGCGGGAGCACCGCTCTACTTCGCCCAATCTCGTAGAGCATCACCAGCTGCGCGTGTGGGCCTTCTCGAGGTGGAGGGGCGCAAGGGATTTAGCGGAGTTCTTCCTCTCGTCCGGCTTCCGCCACCTCCCTCCTGGCGGGCCGCCCATGTACCGGCTCGAGGAGTTCCATGACCATGATGGCAACCTCGTCATCGGCTACTACGTCACCTTCACCAACCGCTTCGACGCACTCCACCTCCTTGGGAAGGCGTTTTGGTATGGGTGCGAGTACATCGCATTCACGACGTTCAACATCTTCACGGACTTCACCGACATCTTCCGCTACCACGGCACCATCCACGGCCTCCCCTACGAGAACGACGAGGACGACGAGTGAGCCACCAAGGAGGAGCCAAGGAGGAGCCCAGGGAAGGTCAAGGAGAAGTCAAGGAGAACTCTTAGTTTATTTCGGGCTTATTTCCATGTTTATTTCCATGCTAGTTTATTTCTCGTGTAAGGTTCGTAAGTTGTAAGAGGGCACAAGTTATAAGTGTGCTAGTCGTGTAAGGTTGCTATGTAAGGTTGCTACTTGCATTTTATTTATCTTATGTCGTTATGTTTGTGAAAAGAAAGTTCATGCAAAATCTTCCTTGTTCTAAAAAAGAGCCCGAAAGGTAGCCCAAACAGCCTCATTTCTAATCCGAGCAATTTTTTAACCTTCCCAAATGAACTCAAACTTTAGGGTTAACATCTAGTGCACAAATATAGTGTCCGTGACCAATATGGATTCATAGAACTATAAAAAAACCACTTCTATGTACACATCCAATTAGACATTTCTTTTAACTTGACACGTCATTTATTGAGCCAACACAAACAATATTTCATTTAAACCATTGTTTCGGTCCAACAACGGCTAGGCCCAACAACAGGTCCAGCAACGGGCCCAACAACATGAAATTCTTTTTTTCCCTGCACCTATTTTAAGCGAGCACTGACGGCTTGGCCCAACAACGGGCCCATGAACTTGTCGTTTTTCTATTTCGGAAACGGCTAACTGAACCTTTTTTTTTGAAAGCCCACGTATATTCAACAGAGTACCACATACACCGTACATAGTACAAATACAGAAAACAGAGTACAATACGCAGGGGATACAGAACCAGATCCCACATCGGCAGCTTCACCGGCGTCGAAGACGAAGATCGCCAGCCACCTTCTAGCCACAGCCCGAGGGCACCTTCTTCCTTGAAAGACGCCGCATAGCCCGCCCGCCGCGCCGCGGCGGAGCTTCTGCCGTTGAACGAACACGGCAAGCGCCCTTTCGCACCAGCACCTCCTCCTTGCCGCAGCCATCTTCGTTTCCGACGCAGACAGAAGCCGCCGACGCCGTCCAGCCCTGAGTTCCAGCCGCCGAATCCGCCGCCACCACGGATCCGACGGGAGGCAGAGTAACTCGAGCACCGCACCGGGCCTCGAGCACCTGCAAGTCGAGCGCGACGACGACGAGCCCCGAGGAGCTCCACCGCCGGAGAAGGCCGCACCGACACCAAACCACCCGCCACCAGCACCACCTCCTCCAAGGCACCGCCGGCGGGATCTCCACCCTACCCTACCATATGTACAAGCCGGAGCTGGGGATCCCCCACCCTCGTGTTAACTGATTTCAGAGCTAATTTAGTCGAATCATAACATTGTTCATAAGACAAACAGCTCCTAAATCGAAATCCCCAACTCCTAAATCGAAATTTCTAATTCGAACGACAAAGATACACCAAATAAATGGCAATGATACACACATAAAATGCTCCGGCCATCATGTTTGACTGCTTCTTCAATTCCACAAGCTGGCTCAACTGCTTCTTCAACTGCTTCTTCAATTTCTGCAACTCCCTATTCACCAAAACATCCTCCAATGGAGGACGATCGGCTCTGTATGAGATCTCCTCCTCCACAGCAGACGAGATGGCAGCCTCCTGGATTGGGGGCCCCTGAATTGGGGGCAGCAATTCAACTTGAAGCCCTCGATCGCGAATGTACTTGTCCATCCACACAAAATAGCCGCATTCCGCCAAATCCTGAAAAGGGGAACGAAAACACTAATTTCCAAATCCATAGTGCAAAATCAAATTCAGGCCAAATCGAGACAAATCAGGACAAACCCTACCTTCCCATCCTTCCCACGATGCGGGGCGCTCTCGCATTTGACAAATTCCCGACCGACATTGCCCCTCGTCGAGCGCACACATGTCAAGCGCTTAAGTGGATCTAGGTGAGGGCAGTCCGGGCATCTAGTCATCGGGATTCTCCATAACGCGGCCATGACTTCTGGGAGCCAGAAGCGGAGCTCGACATCCTTCGCCGCCGCCGCCGTGGACCGTTGCCGGAGAAGAGGAAGAAGAAGGTGCGCGGAAGAACAGAGGAAGAGAGGCAACGGTAATGTCGGGGGCAGGGCAGGACCACGGGAGCGGGGCTCACTCTGCCTCTTTATAAATGGATAAGGTTGACGTGGATAAGTGGTGGGTCCCTGTCTCAGTTGGCCCACAGTGGGTCCCGCGTACCAACGGTCACCTGGTGGGTCCCGCGTTCTAACAGCCCAGCTCACATAATCCAAATTGAAGCTGACAGTTTCCTTCCGTTTAAGGGCTTAAAGAGCCGTATCGGGCCGTCGCTATTTGGGCCGTTCCAATGTCGCCTCTGAGCTATTTCATCGAACGATGTCGTTCTCCAGTGAATAGCGTGAAAAGATGTAGTACCTGAGCTATTCGCCCGGTGGAAGCACCCCGACGTGCTGGCCCACCACGACCGGGAGACGCAACGAAGCAGCCTCGCTTCTACAGTGGCCTGGGATAAGTGGATAGGTGGAGAGGCCGGTGGAAAGGTCAGCTTTGATATATACTAGAAGGATTGGGCGCGCGTTGCTGCGCCACTCGGGGATGATCGCGTGGGGTTGGCACGATATCTTTTTCGGTTGGTCAGAATACGCATAAACATAAAGTAAATAGAAACTAACATAACACAGGATACGTTTACACGCAAGTCCATGGTTTTACTTTCTCTACACATTGTGTCCGAAACAAAATCCTTGGTCATAATACAACTTAGGAAGGTTCTTGACGAAACGGTTCGAAAATAAACAAGCTGCGTCAACTATAACATGGCGCAGCACACTAAAGCACAAACGCATAAATGGTGGTAGGCTGGTAGCCTGTGAAGAGACCGCCATATACGTCCTGTCCTTCATCGCTCCAGAGATCACTCATGAGCGTGGCTGCATGTCGAAATATCACACACGGTACTTTAGAAAAAGCTGAGGAAACAATGAAACATTTGCAGTTCGAGATTACGCGACAGGGGAGCCATCAGTTAAGCGTAAACAGCTGATACCTACCCTTGTTTTTCGGTCCCCTGGTCGTCCTTGTATAACCTCTTGGGTCTTGGCAGCCGAGCTCTTAGCACCACATCCACGGCCTCTGCGCCAAGCCGAACTAAAATTAGCTTGTAACTAAATCGGAGATGCTATGGCTTTTAGCCTAAACAAACCTCTCTTTTTTCTCAACTTCTTTTGTCTTGCTGTTTATAGGACGATCATCTTTCTCAGCATCTTCATCCATGGAGTCCTATAAAACAAAGGAATAGAAGTCACTACATAGAGAAAACAAGGAAAACGAACTACGTCAGAGGCATTAGACAATCAGTGTACTCACAATAACACTCTGAGGGGGTGTGGTTTCTCCTCCAGCAGATGCAACAATCTCATCCTCCTCAGCATCTCTTTCTCATGGAGACGCAGATCTAGCATCGCTCACACCGCCTACACGGATAGAGGACCCAGCTATAACCTTAACCAATAAGCAAATAGAGATCGTGCCAACGTAGAGTAGTATCCCGAAATTACCTGGAGTGACCACCCCAACAACATTGGCAGGGGAGGGTGTGATTTGTGGCGAAATAGACTGCATGCTAGTTTTGCTGAGCAGTGGGCCCTAAAGATGTTTGCGGCGCAACAAAGCTAGCGTACGAAGCTCCCCCTTCAGGAAAGAACTTCAAAACCTGAAAATCGATTCGTCATCGTTCTTGAGCTGGACGACATATAGATTAAGGAATTGCTTCATGGATAACATGAAATTAAGAAGTGAGAGGGATAATATACTATCCTTCATACATAAGTTTATTTATTGCCATGTTTGATCCAGTCTTTTTAAGACGTGCATATATATTATTCTGTTCCATCCTTTGAAGGCGTGCTTTTAGAATACGCTAGACTGAGCTATCTCTATACTGGCATTTAATTCTCTTAATTTTATCAGATTGGGAATTTCTTCAATAGGATTTGGGAAGTTTAAAATAAGTTCCTAGGCTAATATTACGTTTAGCTGCCGCCTCGAGGGGATAAATCTGTTGGCTTGCATATGTAAAGACGTGAGACAATCGTAGCACATTCAGGCATTCAGATAAAGAGTAAAGCATTCAATCTGATTCAAAGGTGAATTCAACATCAACACTACCAGGGCATCCAAGCACACCACTTGTTCCGTTGGACATCCGGTCGTTAATATGCTTGTATGTACCTATGATTATGATAACCATATTGCATAACTCGAAAAAGGGAAACATCACAGATTTAGTAATCTCACATACGTTTCATTTTCCAAATTCTCGGTCTTTCTAGCCTATAGTTAGGAGATACTTTCAGGTAGCAGCCCATCATATCATCCTGCAAAATTCTACAAATAGATCGTCCTAAGGACAGAAATCTGCAGACAGGGAATGCATCATAAACTCACCTCATGTCAACAGGTCATCACGACCACGACTGAGTGCAGGCGGAATAGCAAGGGAGCAGCGCCTCCGCCGGACAAATCCCAATCCACTTAAGCGCATGTTTAAGCGTGCTTTTTATAACCTTGCCAACAAGTCATCCAACTGAATTTACTATGTGAAAAAAAAAACAGGTCATGAAGGCGTAAAGCTAAACAAGACACTTCCAGTGCATATATCATGCCAGTAAGTCGATAATATTCCCATATATACCAATTTGGACTGGCTGGATGAATGTTATATGCTATGTGGAAGTTCAAACTATTTGATTATAGCAGATCAGACATATACAAGAAAGCAGAAGGTCATATACTACATATCTCCAAAACACAGAAACTACCGAACTAAAAGCAGCAGCGTAACATCGATTACAGTTCATTAGTCTGCTCACAGCAACAAAAACAGCCACACAAATGTACTAACCAGAGCACTACAATTAACAAGGCAAATTCAGCATCAACGCGATAAAAAAATTGTCCACTTAAAAAAAATCAGAGTGAACAGAACCTGCACATGTTGGTTCCAAAATAGATTCTGAGACCAACAGAATCACGATAAATTAAGTAGGTTGAGCTGATATTACCCATTAGTTGAGACAACAAGACTACTCTGCGAAAGTCATACTATTGAGCGAGGCAAGGCGTGTCGAATCCCTTAAACACCTAAAACGTTGTTCGCAACAACGTGTCCCAAACCAAAAAGAACTAAAGAAGCAAATGCCAGCTGAGGTAAGCAGCAGAACTACAGCTATGGTTCCTAGAAGCCAAACCTAGTCTGGAACATACACAGGCATCATACTCGCACTATCCAATTGAACAAGTAACACGAGCTAGTAGTGCCAAACATGGACGTCATCGCATCATACCAACTCAATTGACAACATTTTAGCACCGGTACAAACAATTGAGCTGGCAAAACCGAAATTCACTCACCTATTCGCAGCAACCTCAATCCTGTAAATGACCTCGACATCGCTATCAGCCTCGCCGTCTTCCTCCAGGTGCTTCTCCTTCCTGATGATGGCCTTCTCCGTGGTCTACACAAAACCCAGGGAGCAAATCAGATCGAACCAAAGTACCCAAACACGCGAGCAAGCGGAAAAATGGCACAGATCCGAGCGTCTCACCACGTCATCGAGCTCGATGCCTGCAAAATTCTACAAATAGATCGTCCTAAGGACAGAAATCTGCAGCCAGCGAATGCATCATAAACTCACCTCATGTCAACAGATCATCACGACCACGACTGAGTGCAGGCAGAATAGCAAGGGAGCAGCGCCTCCGCCGGACAAATCCCAATCCACGTGGAACAAGTTCAGATGGGACATGCCACATGAGAAGAGACGGTAAATGAGAAGATGGTGCAGGTGGTGGCATGCATCGTCGCTGGCTTCGATATGTTTGACGGAGTAGCAGCCAAGGCGCAATCCGACCAAGCCGTCAGCTCCGCAGCCCAACATGACGCCGCCGCCGCCGGGGCTGCAAACCCTAGCATGCTAGGTTCACCAAGTATGAGGGAGAAGAAGAGAGATCGATAGTGACGAGTTGGCCGGTGGGCCAGGCGGCGACCGGCTGGGCGAAGGAGAGGCGGAGGCGTGGTATTGGTATTGGTTCCGGCGGCGAGAGGGGATTGGAGGAGCACGACGGCGAGAGGGATTGGGATATCGATGGGCCACCAGCTCGCCTCCCAGCGCCTTCCATCTCCACGCGGCGTCCACCCGCGGGCCCACACCGCGCCCAACAGCACCACGACACGCAAACAACAACCGACTCAGAAAGGACGAGAGCGCTGGGAAAGCAACGAGTACATCTGAACCATCGAATTACGGATCGAGAGTCAAAACTCAGCAATCAACCACAGGCCAGTAATTCCAGCAGGAATGTATGTTGTAGAGACTAGGAAAATTGACGCGGCGGCACGCTGTGCCCGTGGTGTTAATTTTGCTGCATAATTTGAAGTGTATTTTATGACGGTTTGTAAAGCGTTCCTTCTAAACTATGGTCATATAGCTGCAATTGTGAAGAAGGTTATGTAATTGTTTCGTTCCACATATAGAAGTTTAATTCAAAAAATAGCAAGTTTAATTCAAAAAGTAGCAGATGGTAAATATTGAACCAATTTTCTAATTACAGTAAGTTACGAAAAAACAAATAGCTGTAACAGTTTGTGGGTGTGGAGTCCAGCGATAAACTATCCACCTGATTGTGAAGGTATTAAGAAGTCAATCTTGCAGTAAATTTGGATAAGCGAGGAGCGTGTTGGGATTATGAAAAGAAAAAGACGCACAAAAGTGGTATCATATTAACTCACGGACGAAGGTGAAGAGGAAGAATGCACTACCTGCACTCTGGTACTCATCACTTGATGTTTATTTACCATGAACTGAAATAACATTCAGTAGATGAACGTATGGTGAAGAAAACACATAAATAACCCATCTCTTGAATGCTAGTTTCTCTTCACCTTACCTTCAAGAAGACAGTAACACCTACAGTATCGTAAAGTGACCTAGTAAAGCATATCAGAGCTGCATAGATCTTAAAAATGCCAATGCAGTACATTTCTTGTGAGTACTCGAAACTTTCTACATCTTATTGTAGAAGTGTAACATCAACTATAGTGTTAGAAAATCACACTGATGGAAACATTATCATTTTGTGTAAATCTAAATGGTAGTACCAAAATAATCTGGATGGGTATTCAGTTCTTCTATGAGACCCCATCTTGGGCAATCAAATGCACCTTACAATCTAGGGAAAATCGAATGATACAAAATATTCTCAACAGCAACATAGACGGCATGCCAAAACCAAAAAAGTGAACACTATAGGACTATTAAAGATTTCATCATCCTAATTCTATGAGAAGTGTTTTTGGAGCAAAAATAAATAGATAACTGGAATGAACTAATCTGCATGCTAAGGCTTTTTTTATAGGACGCCGACATCTTTTTTGAGGGAAAAAATAACATGAATCAACTGTGTTTGCCATAGAAATAACATGAATCTTTGCCATCAAAATAACATTACTTGACTTTGCTTGGCAGGAAAAAAAGGAGGCATAATTTCCTTACATTAGCATAAAGGTGATATCTCGATTTCTTTGTAGTATCCGTTTCGACAATGTCACAAAACAAACCATGCACCTCTTGCATATAACAATGTGCTAACACTCTAAATGTCTTTGAATCGATACAAAATCTGTTAACATAAAAGTTGTAGCCTCAAAATAATTCACTCAGGGACAACGCCGGGTGACGTGGGCGCCTTCAGGGAAGGCTGAAACGCTCAGCTTTGATATTGCACTTCTACAGTGCGGGGCGACGTGGGCGCCTCGACAGGCCGCTGAGATGGTCCGCTCTGATATATGACTGATTCATAATTTTCGGAAAACACGGGGATTTTTCTACAAAAAAACATATGGGAAAACGTGGGGACTTTTCTGCAAAAAACGGAGGGTCCGCGCGTGTGTTTTATGCCGGAGAACCGATTCACAATTTCTGGAAAAAGAGGGGACTTTTATGAAAAAAACACGCGTGTCGTCAGTAATTTTGTCTTTTTGTACAGCATAAAATACAACGAATTTGAAGATTAGAGAGAAATATGTATATGTCTGTCAAAATAAAAAGGTTAAAACATGAAAGTTGTTTGGAAGGGTGATATCCATATACTCGTGAAAGTAAAATTCAAACGGATGAATGAGTGCGACGAATTTGACAAAATTCATCAAATGTTTGTGCGGATTTGGATCCAAAATTGAGGAGGTAGAGTCAACAAAACTCGAAACCGTTCAGGGGAATGGAACCTACTCGTCGACACGCATATTTTTCATGTATATAATTTTTGGGAGAACAAAAAAAAACTTCAAAAAAAAAACTAAAAAAAATTGCAAAATAAAAGAGCACTGTAGGAATGCGCGCACTGTAGAGGAGGGCTTTTACATGTCAGCGGGTGTCGTCACACGCCGGCAGCCATGTCGACCAAACTCGGAAGCGATGACGGGGATGGAAACTACTCGTCGTCGCGCATATTTTCATGTATATAATTTTTGTAAAACGTAGGGACTTTTATGTAAAATTTTTGACAAAATTCATGGCAGCCATGTCGACCAAACTCGGAAGCGATGACGGGGACGAAAACTACTCGCCGTCGCGCATATATTTCGTGTATATAATTTTTGAGAGAACAAAAAAAAAATTCAAAAAAATAAAAAAAAATTTGCAAAAAAAAACATTGTAGAAGTGCGCGCACTGTAGCACTTCTACAGTGCGGGCGATCGTGGACACCTTGAGGGGCTGCTGAAACGCTCCCCTTTTATATATAGATAGACTAGGTGAAATTGGTGCGCTTTGCCGCGCCCGATTAGAGTTATTGGGGTGTGTTTGTTTCCTTTTGTAGTTTTGTAAAAATTGGTCAAATTGCTCGAACTATTAGAAATGGTTGAAATGTTCAAATATGTTTGTATTTTGCCATAAGTAGTTAGCATTTATTTTTCTGAGCATTTTGATATAATATTCATATTTTTCTGATGGACAGATTTAAAGGTATTGATTTTACAATATTAAGCATTTTGTGGAAATTGTTTAATTAAACTGGTCCCACCTGTCAGAAATTTAACAATTTGTAAAAATATTTTCGAAAAGAATAAAATTCTGACAGGCCGGGCCCAGTGTGATGTCGTGGTGACGTCAGCGATGGCCGGAACTACCCTGCCGAGCACGGACGCGTCGCATCCGCACGAGCCGGGACGCGCGGCTGGGCGTGTCGGACGCGCGTGGACACGGGCTACCCGCAGGTGGCGGCGCCGCTGCATTTGGGTCACCGGAGCGTCGCCGGCGGCGACCAAACGCGCCGGCCGGAGCAAGCTCACGGCGGCCGGAGCAACCAAAGCGAGAGGAAGCGGGAAAAGAGGTCCTGGAGGACCGGGGACTCACTATGGAGCTCGAGGAGGTGTTGAATCGTCGAGGCGAGGTCGAGGACGGCCGGAATGAAGCTCGCCGGCGGCGGACAGAGGCGGAAGGGAACGGCGAAATTCGTCGGGCTCCTGGCTTCCCAGCAAGCATGAGTCGACCAAGAGGGAGAGGGAAGCACGACGAAGCTCTAGGAGGCCTCGGTTCGTCGTGGGGAGGCCGGAGACGGCGGCGCCGCGGCGGCGGCCGTACGGCTAGGGTTACGTCGTCTTGAAGATGAAAGGCGTTTTTACAGAAAGGTACCTGAGTTTTCCAAAAGTTGCAAATAAGTCCCTGTGTGGTACTGTAGATTACTGTAGAAATCTACAGTAACGGTGGGGCCAGGAGCGAGGAGAGCGGGCGAATTGCTCCGTCTTTCATATATAGTACTGATGTATAGATTAGGAAAGGAGCTGTTTTCATGAGTATGCGCGTGTTGTGAAATAAAAGTACACCAGGCTGTTTATTCAGTGTACACTAGCTTAGCAGCTAAAGAATTTCAAATGGCATCACCCAAATAATAGAGGAAGAATTGTTGGATTGAATAGAAACAGCTTACATGGTGTTTTTTACATGGTTGTTTCCCACATACAAAACCAAAACAGCACATTCAAGTTTAATTTGTTTCCTCCCAGAGCAACTACGATACAACATAACTTACACGATACAATAGTACATTGTGCTTCCTGCCATGATTCAACCATATGGCATGATAAAGCCAATAAACCGCTGCACAGCTTGAGCCATCTCTAAGAATCTGGATCCTGCTGCTCCTAAACTGTACAAAGTCTTAACGATCTACAATTTAACCCTGGTATGACGTGGTAACTGAATGATTAGGGAGCTATCAGAATGTCTAAACAGCGGAAACAAATGTTCCACGACGAACGAGATAATGGACTTTCTCAAAAGTTACCTGGTTAACATACGGAGATCTCAACTATCCCCATTTATCATCAGGGAATGATAAGGAACTTTACTTATTTCCACAGTGGTTGACTGGTCCTGGATGAGTGGTTGTTTCCATGGCTCTCCGTCCATTTGAACATATGCTCGGTCCCACTCGCCACCCCTCATTTCGAACTTGATTGCTGCAGCCTGATAGAAGACGATGATTTTGGAATAGGAAGTTCATTATTAGGGAAGAAAACGAGGCATGTGAAAACAACTCGAGAACATAGCGATGCCCAACGTTGCACAAAATATTAAAGCACTACTCGCTAAGTAACTTCAAGTACGTGGTGCCATCAAGAAGTTTTCGACGAACGCGGCCAAAAATGAAACTCTTGCATGAAAGACCGGATTTGACGCAAGATGAATGGCGTTGGGGTTTTTCAAATGAAACCCGCGATCAGAAAGTCACCAACGGAGCCATACAATCTATCTAGTAGTGTGCCATGGCACGGTACTCCACTTCGGCAGTGGAAGGAGCAACTGTCTATTGCTTTTATCTCATCCAAGATAGTGGAGAGTCTCCCCATAAAATAGATAAGCCTGTAGTTGAGCACCTATCTAAAGGCCCAATGCCTCTATAACATTTATATCATATACAACTTTTGATGATAACAGTATAGTTATCATCCAGACTCAATAGATAAAACATCAAAGCAAAAATAGGGCAATAAGAAATGCAAGTACCTGAGCAATGTGCTTTGCTTTAATAAGCTCAGCCATAACGAATGAAGCATGCCAACCTTCTTTTAGACCAAAGATTTCAACCAAACCATCGTCTGAATGAGCTTCAACAAAACCTCTCTGGAATGAGAAAAAAAAGATACATTATCTGCATAGAAGTAACAGAACAACTTGTGTAACCCCTCCCAATGCTGAACTCTAACTAGTACTCCCTCTGTTCCGAAATATAACACATTCTAGCTTTTTTTCTAATTCATATGTAACTAGACACATTTCAGTGTGTAGATTCACTCATTTCAGTCCGTATGTAGTCTATATTGAAATGTCTAAAACATCTTATATTTGGAACAGAGGAAGTAGTACACACTTGTTCTAAAAGGATACACAACGATGCTAGAACACACTTCCAAATAATGGTCAGTTGCTGTTAATTAATCCAATTGGCATCTTCAAAGTCAGCCACAAATTCACCAAATGTGGTGGACTAGAAACTAAAACTAAAGAGATATATGTAGGTGCACGAGCAAGCTCAGCCACCAACCTTTTCAAGATAATCCGGTTTAAGATCACCCCATGGATGCCTTCCACTGCCATAGTTGTACAAATTTAAGACCACGAGGGACCTAACACTGCAGTATGAACAAATGTGAGCTCATTTTCTGTAATAACGTGCACAAGGATTGGTACAACACCTTTGAACGAAAATAATCAAGAGCGATCATTTAAATCCCACACTTTCCAATAACATAATCCATGCAACATCCTTTTATACCATCTGTGCTGCGATGATATGCCTAGGGTTTAGAACAGTATACTAATACACATTGCAAATGGAGTTTGAAGAACATTGTAAATGGTATAGGCCAATGACATACCAACTTATATGTAGTTATGTACATGATAACTTGATAAGCATTGCGTGATATTTGGATAAAACAAAAATATCTACTTGTTTATTTATCAAATCAATACATTTTTTTCTACAGTTCCAAAGCAAGACCCCAAGAAAGTGGCAGGCTGCTAAGACGTCTAGATATGATGTTTTTGCGAGGCTGAATTAGATTACTTAAATAGTATCTGCTGACATGAATCCATTTCTTCATTGAAAATGATACGCAATCTAGATAATTACCAAACCGTTGTGTCATTGTCTCTAAAAAGTATAGCTATTTTTATATTAATGGGGTTGCAAAACGATAGTACAGAAAACCACATGTGTAGTTTCTGCGCCTACTGAACTAATAATACCAAGCTTCCTCGCAGAAAAATAAGTAATGCCAATTTAAATATTTTTATTAAATTTGTAATCAGTCATAGCAGACATTTTGTATCAGCGTTTTATAGTATTTATTGTTCACATGTCAGCATAGATTGTACCTTGCCCAGTGTTGAACACTAGTACCCAGACTAATAGCAATGGTTGTTGGGCAGAAATTTTAGCTATTTGATTTTTCTAACATTCCCAGGGAACATAGATGTTTAAATGCCTTCTTAATGTAACAGAAATCTATGACTTGCCTTGAAGGCATTTGAATTGGCTCCCATTCGGAACAATTGGCCCTTTTAATGTAAAGCCGCAAAATGTTCCTAAGTCCCCTGCATCAACAAAACATTCGGTCAGCCTTGAACATATGATCCAAATAAATGTCACAAACAAAGGAAGAACAAGAACATCTTTCATGATTGTAACTGATTTATGAACCGTCAAATGATGGAGATAAGAGGTAAAAAGCATGGCTCGTTGTCAATGGATCGTACTCAGCATACTAGGAACTTGAATCCAAATCCTCACAAGTTAACTAAGAATAAATGCATGGAAGGCAGGTTATTTACCTTAGCTGAGGACTGGCTGTACAAGGTGTACAGAACCATCCCTGTGTGCAGCTATATCCAGCATAAATTAACTGCATAGGGCACAAACCACATATTGTTGGCACAGTGAGTCAATGACCTCTAAGTCGCACACAGCATGACACCAAATTCTGAGGTACCAACATGCTACAGAAAATAAAAATGGTCCTCTAAAGTGATTTTATTTTTACATATTCAAGAGAAACTTGCAGAATAATATCCAGCTTATCTATCAAATATACAGCAGGATCCACATAATAGTACGATTACACGAGAACTTGAGGTGCACGAGTTCTTTTGTATGTGTCGACATCAAGTGATTATCATCAGTCTGCCATACTTATGAGCTACTGATGGAAGAGACAGCTAATGAAGATATTACTAACCAACAGATTCTGGTGCAAGGATATATGCTAGTCAGGTAAAAAAAGGATATATGCTAGACATGTATCAAAATAATTCATTAAATTACTGCGAGCTTCGGAAGCCACAATGCATTACACCAAAGAAGTTCTTTCAGCACCTTATTTGCAACTGGCCCTTGAGCAAGATATGGCTTATCATCTCGTAGATGGTGGAAGCCATATGCAACTTGAGCATCCATTCCTATCCAAAACAAATGGTACACTTAACAGTGACTCGAGGCTCTTAAGAATTGCAACAATCATAGAATTTAGCAATAAATTATTGATCTACTTTAGATATATGATGAAAACTAAGTAAATAGTATATATTTTGCAGTTTCAGCATATTCTTACAACTTTATATGGTGAAAGAGACAGCACGAATGGTTTTAGATTATGTATTTCACTGAAGAATATGCAGCCTTAAAAAACAAATAACTATTTACTGCAAAAATATTGTCACTATCATGAAAGCCTAACCACCTATTATGAACTGGAGAAAAAAATAGATCTTACGTGTACTATCCAATTGTCCTGTTGGTTTGAATATACAAAATCCCTCAAGTAGACAAGAGTTATTGGTGTGATTATGACCTCTATTGAGTACTAATCTAATGTAAGTTCATGAGAAATAATGCTAAGTAAGAAGACTGATGAAGCATCAAAGGAATACCGATGCTGAGGTAGTTGTAGAATACTCCCTTATAGCAAGAAGCTTTTTCAGATAACTCGCTGCCATTCTCCTGCACCATATTAGTATATTACATTAGCTCTTTCGCAAAGGCTGGAAGATACATATACTTAGTTCTTACACGTTCATCTCAGAAAGCCACACTATAAGAGGGAGTGTGGTATTTTTCAAACAAAATTGGCAATTGGCAGAAGAAAATAAAATGTCAGAACAATCTATGAAAACTATTTAAGAGATATTGTAGCATGCATGCTGAAATAATAAGAGTGAAGGGCTACCGTTAAAAAAAACAGATAACCACAGAGTAGCACAACAAACGAAGTTACTGGGCTACCGCTCAAAAATACAAATAACCACAGAGTAGCACAACAGACGAAGTCACTATGTAAACTTAGTAGTAACTACTATTCTTTTCCTAGGCAAGTAAAAAGACTTAGTGCATGCAGCCTTTTCTTTTAGAATCGGAATGAAAATTTTGTGGAGTTTAGACTAACTTGGATCATTCGTGCCCATACAACAAACAATATAATGCACAATTCGTCTTACACTTGCTTTCTAAAAGAATCCCCACTGCCTTGAAATTAGTTTTTTTTTCAGTTATCATACAGTCTTAACAGGCGTCTAAAACAGATTTGGGTTAAAGTATGTTTTTTCTATTTCAGAGTGTAATTTCCAGGTGAAGTCCTAGTCAAAACCTTGCTGAACTCCACCCGATCTGCAGATTCCACTTTTTTAAGTGCATGTGGCAACTCTTTTATTTCTCCTTCTGGCATTGTAATCACAGCCTGCCAGCTGCAAGAAAATTGGCAGAGGTTCTCAGTGCAAAAAGAGGATGACGGGTGTATGCACAGTTATTAGAAGAAGCACCTAGAGCAGATAACAGAACTTGGTACTGCAAAACAGTTGTCCCAAAATGACGACTAATTCGTCAATGAATATGGCAGAGCGCCTGCCTTTTTCGCTAAAAAAATGACAACTAATATTTCGATACATTATTCATCCTATTTATTAGGTTCACATCTTATGGATTAAGACAATAGTTGAGCTTATATGGATTGACAATTTTCTTTCCATGGTCAGCAGATATATAGTATATAGGAATGTTAGCAGGGAAAAATGCCGCCTAAAACTTAAACACCAGTAATCTTGGAGTTGAATGTGAATGGGTGAATAAACAAAGAAACAACATATGAACAATGATTTCACATTCTCACCTATCAAGATGGACTATAGGAGCACTCACTGCCTTGTTGAGATATCGCTTTACAGCTGAACGCCAACCAAAGGGAAAAGAGCCACCCTGTACTTGTGTTGATTAGTATTTTGAAATGAGATCAAATAATTTAAATCGAATAGTGGCATCACACATAGGTCTTTACCCATCCAAATGATCTGGCGAGGTCGTTTCCTGTACCAAGAGGGATGATTCCTGTGGGAGGAACTGGTTCCCTTTTCGACTTATACAAATCTTGTAGACATCCAAGTACCCAACCAACAGTACCATCACCCCCAGCAACCTGTCAGAAAGAACTAGTGTGATGATGTTATGCAAAGTAGTTGAAAGACTGAAAAAACAAAGAAAGCATGTGGAAACCTAAACAATAGAGCAGGAACCTTTAATGAGCTACTTCTTGGACTTTTAACAGCAAATAAAAAATATAACATGCACAAAACTATTTAAAACTTTGAACGTATGGAATATCCTTACTAAAGCATATGAAGCACGTACCATGATCCTCAATTTTCCACGGATGTCCTTTGCACAATCATCACCTTGGTCAGCCAACCTCTCCAAACAACTCAAACCATATTTAATAAAATCAGAAGGCTTCACGACAGAAAGATCGAAGACCTGAAAATAAGATGTTCCATCAGTAAGTACTACATAATGTTCAGGGTTTTCCAGAACAATCAATAGAAGAAAGCCTTGCAGAAAAACATGCTGTGGATTATGAGTGCACAAAATACTCCATAGTTGACGTTGCAAACAAGTCTCAAACGATTAGCCCACAATAGCATCAAATTGCACAAAATTACTCCATATATGCAGTTCTTCATGGCCCTAGCTTCTATCAGTTCTGACCCTTTATACAACACAGTGACATCAGCAACAAATCATCATAAGCCAACACCAACATCCAGTTTCAGATGTTGATCCACAGCTAACTCAGATAGAATCCAGTACTTCCATGTTGACTATTAATCAGCAGCATCAAAACGACAGTGGCACCAAATGACTCCGTGTTCTTCTACAAGAACTGCCAGGCAAAAAAATTACAGGCAGATTCATTACATTACTCTCACTACTGTCACCAACACAATCTCTGCTCGGAACTTCAGATCCCCACCTAACACCTACCTTCCTAGATCTTTTTCTTCATCTCCTCACCTCGTCTAGGGCCATATGTGGAAGCGAGCCTTCGCACCAGCCTACGGTATGGGTATTTATTATGCATTTATAATTCAACCATAATATTCAGATATCCGTCCTAATCACACCCTACTACCAACCCCTCGTGGTACAAAACCAATAAACGGAATACCCATCAATTAAGTGCATAGCTATCTAGATGATTCTACCTTTGCAGTATCATCAGAACTCAGAGTCAGAGATACGGGGGAAAAGTTTAGTACAATGCGTCGTGGGAAGCATGACGATCTTCTGAAAACATAGGCAATCGAGAGATACTGGTCACGTCACAGTATCTTCCTCAGATCACACGACGAAGAGCTGCTCGTCCTTGGTTTTAGGATAGTACCATTGTACCATGAAAGTACTGCCAACGAAGCAAGAAATCCGTTGATCCCAGCAGGGAAAATTGAGCGTGTTAATTCCAGCTAAATGAAATCCCTTGAGGCCGAAAAGCTTCCGAATTTCGCTGGAATCTAAGAGAAAATCTAGAGCGACCAACAAGTACAGTAACAACCAACACGGAAGCAAACCGGGGGAGAAAAACGTGAAGAATTGGGAAGCAGGGCCGCACGAGCGGGAAGGAATCAACGATGTCGTCACCTGCTCCTTGCTGATGAGCTCGTGCAGGCGCAGCTTGAGCTCGGGCCCGTGCCGCCCGCCGCTCTTGGAGTTGACGAACACCACCATCGGCGTCACCACCGCCAGCCCCTCCTCCACGTCCTCCCCCTCGACCTGCTCTTCTTCCCTCGCCGCCGCCGCGGCCGCGACGCCGGCGGCCTCGTCCTTGGCCGCGACGGCCGCGGCGACCGCGCGGCGCGCGTAGAGCGGCATGACGACCTGCCGCCGCAGCTCGGCCTTGTCCACCTCCTTCCCCCACACCCCGCAGTTGCGCACCGACTCCCAGATCGATACCCTCGCCGACGGCGCCGTGGACGGCGCCGAGTGGGGCGTGTCGACAACGGCGTCGGCGGCCGCCTCCATCTCCACCTCCGCCTCGGCCCGCTCCATCGCCGCGCCTTCGGTCCAGGGAAGGAAAAAGGCTGCAGTATCACAGCTCAGCAGCTTCCTAATTGGCTGTTCCGGTGAGCTAGACGAATTGGGGAAAAATGAGAAGCACTTTATTATTCTTTTCGAACCTCGGCAATGCCTTTGATTGATAAAGTCGAAAAGAGTTGGACAGTTTATGAGGGAAACTGGCCGAAAACCATACAACACAACGCACCACGCTGGCCCCAAGGCCACGCCCCAAAAACAAGTCGAAGGTCATGCCACCCTAGCAACCATAACCGACACAACACGGCGGAGACGACCTCAACGCAAGAAGAAAAAAAAACCCAAAGCCGTCCACACCGGACCGAATGCCGCGCCCCAAACGAGTCGACGACCATGTCACCCTAGCGACCATAGCCGACACCCAAACGGCGGAGACGACCTCAACACAAGACGAAATCCGGAGCCGCCGCTCCGACATCCACACCGGACCGACTGCCGCGCCCCAAACGAGTCGACGACCATGTCACCCAAGCGACCATAGCCGACACCCAACACGGCGGAGACGATCTCAACGCAAGACGAAAACCGGAGCCGCCGCTCCGACATCCACACCGGTCCGATTGCCGCGCTCCCCCTAGCCGAAGACGAAGGCTCGCCGCCGCCAACCACCATCTGAAACCACTGGTCCCCCTGGCCGGTGGAACATCCAAGGCGAGGCCCCAAGAGGCAAGCGACGCAGGAGCGCCGCCCTCGCCCGATCCCGCGCAGGATCAAGGGTTTCCCCCGGAGAACCCGGCGTGGGGAAGCGAGAACACCACCTCGACGACGCCTTCAAGAAGGAAGCGGCGCCCCGAGGGCGCCACCGTCGTCGGCCTCGGCAGACAACCTGGGCAGGCTTTCGCCCGGTGATGCGTCACAGATCCCGCAACCGCTCAACGGAGACCGGCCAGACCACCGACACCGCATGCCGCAGCCACCGTGGCACCTCACGCCACGGCAGGAAGCGAGACGCCACCCGCCCGGGGCCGCCGCCCCGGCATCCTCTCGACCGGCTGGAGAACGAGCTCACAGCCGGAGGTGCAGCACGGCCACCTCATGCCGGCCACACGGCCGGGGCAACCCCGACCGCACCGATGCGCCAAAGCCTCGACCTCGCGTGGCGCCATCGATCCGGGGCCGCCGCCCCGGCATCCTTCCGCCTCCGGGCCGCCTCAAACAGCCACGCCGTCATGGCCGTTTGACGCTGCCAACATGCCGACCACCTCCGGGAGGGAGAGGCCGCCACCGCCGCGTCCCGGGGCCGCCGCCCCGACGTCCAGCCGCAGCAACCGGCCACGGCCCGCCTGGCACTCGGGCCGAGAACGGGCCCAGACCGCCGCTGCCGCCGCCACTCAACCTCGCGCCACCGCGAACGGCAGAGAGCGCCGCGCCGTCGCCACCTCTCCGGGGCCGCCGCCCCGGCCTCCAGGCTCCACCGCGCCGAGCGCAGCCAGAGGTCCCCGCCCACCATTTTTGGGGACGAGGCCCGCCGCCACCGCGGCTCGAGCCGGCGGCAGCGGCGGAGGAGAGCAGCACGGAGGAGGGTGCGACGCGGCGAGGGGGGACGCCCCGGTGCGGCCCTGACGAGCCGCACGGGGACGGAGGCGACGGAGGAGCTACCGGCGGCCGAGCTTGGAGAAGAAACGAGCCGCGAGCCCGCTCGCGTAGGCTGTGCCTGGCAGCTGGATGAGAGGAGAGAGGAGAGCGAGGGGCTTCTGGATCTAGTCTCGCCGGCGGCCGGGGAGGTCGGAGCTGGGAGATCGAGCCGGCGGCGCCGGCGCGCTCTGCACGGCTCGCCTACAAAAGAAGCACTTTATTATTCTTAACGGGTATATATACAGCGGAATAAAATTTTGTTAATGGAGATGCCTAATTAAGTGGACTTGGACCCGTACCGTTGGCCCGTTGCCCTTTTCCGTTCTCTCGCAAGCGCGTCCTTGTACTGTGCTCTTTGCGTCTCCTCTGCCGCTAGCGGAGCATATGAGCATTACGTCTTTCCTTGCTGAGGTGGAATTGCTTTTTATATTTTTCCTCGAAAATGGACTTTTTCTTGGATGGTGGAAAATTAAGGATATGTTTTGTTTTGAATTTTCTTATGTAACAATAATCTAAGACGACTATACATATTGTGTCTCCGACTAGCGAATGTTTTTACCCTTCTATCCTCCACCACCGCAAGTGCATATCGTTGACACCGTCTACTATCTGTCTATGTCGCCTACCAGGCTACCACATTCTCGACCACATTCTGCAACATGATGAGATTGTGCATGGGAAAAAAATAAGAGTGAAATGGGGTATAACAAATGTCGATGGTTGGTGGTGGTCTGCGGAAGGTGGAGGCGGGAGCTATCTGCGTGACTAAAACCAAGGCTACAAAGAATATCATCATGCAAAGAAAGCAATGCTAGAATGCAAATTCACTTGATTATTATTTTTTCAATTCAATAGTTCTAAATATTCTTCCCGTTCAGTGGCCAGCGAGATGAACCTAAGCCGGTGACGACATGGTGTGACAACGCTAGGAGGAGGTGAGTCAAGCGCCGAGCCAAAAGCAATGTACACACATACATGGCGGCATAGGAAGGCGGTGATGAGACAACGATTTAGGTGTTAGGGTCGTCCAGAGTGGAAGGGTTGAGATAAGGCCCGATTTTGAGGTTGTCCTAGTCATGAAAAAATGATAGCTTTATTGGAGAGGATAAATCGTTGGCTAACGACATGATTAGGTTGGGTTGGGTTGGAGGAGAGAGATGGATGGATTTTTTATAACTATTTTTTCTAACCATTATCTAATTAAAAAAATGTTACTCCAAATAGATGCTTCCAATTTACATAATTTATACACACATGTTGCACGCGTCACCATATTCTGTAATATACATCCAGTTTTCAAACTTTCAACTCTGAATTGACAAATGGACAAAAAAGCGGCTATCATCAAATCAGAATGGATGAAAAGGATGTGGAGAAAACTGCTTTCTCCACCCACATGGGACACTATGAATACTTGGTGATGCCCTTTGGATTGACTAATGCCCCGGCTACTTTCCAAAGGTTGATGAATACCATCCTGGCACCATTCTTGAGGAAGTTTGCTCTGGTCTTTTTTGATGATATATTGATCTACAGTTCATCTCTCAGTGAGCACAGACAACACTTGAAAGAGGTATTCTGGCTCTTCGGCAAAATAGCTTGTGTGCAAAATTATCTAAATGCACATTTGCTCAGCCCCAAGTTGAGTATCTTGGGCACATCATCAAAGGTACTGGGGTTTTAACAGATCCAGTCAAAATTGAAGCTATGAGGAAATGGCCACAACCCACCAATATAACAGAATTAAGAAGAATATTGGGATTAACAGGGTATTAAAGACGATTCATTGAAAACTACAGAATCATATGTAAACCACTGTTTGAAGCACTAAAAAAAGAGGGGTTTGTAAACAACAAATTGCATTCTCAGTGCTGATTGATAAAA
The DNA here is from genome assembly GCA_947311845.1 of Poa pratensis. Taxonomy (NCBI): domain Eukaryota; kingdom Viridiplantae; phylum Streptophyta; class Magnoliopsida; order Poales; family Poaceae; genus Poa; species Poa pratensis. The sequence continues at coordinate 14,086,651 of CAMZMU010000020.1, read as the reverse complement.
TCGCCTTCGCGTCGTCTTCTTCTCCGGGGGCGGCGTGAGGCCCGTGAGGTGGTCTGTTCAGGTATGCTTCTCCGTTCTAGCTTCTCTGGCCGGCCGTGGCGGCGAGGGGAGAGCTTGGCGGTGGTGGGCGTCCTAGTTTTGCTGCTGGTGGTGGTGGTGGTCTTCTCCGTCGACGTTTCTACTCCGGCCGGCCTTGGTGGCTAGGGGAGTAGCGTCTGGAGGTGGCTCGGTGTTGGTGGTGGTGGTCCTAGCTGGTGCGGTGGCGGCTGGAGGAAGGGTGGAGGTGGGAAGCGGCTGCTGTGGCCGTGCTCGTTCATCGAGATCAAGTTCCGGCGCCGGGCGGCGGACGGCTTCTGCGGCTATCTACAAAGTGTGGCGGCGTCCACTTCCCGCCGGCGAGCGGTACGGCGTCTCCGTCATCGGCTAGGAGGCTTGGGGAACGTTGAGGATCCGGCTGTGATCTCTGCAGGCAACTCAGGGGGCTTTGTGCAAATTTCTGGGTCTTTCTGTAATTTTCTTTTTTCCTTTCGACCTGGGTGTAATTTGTACTGAGTTTCCTGTATATTTGGGTCGGTTCCTTCCTCAAAAAAAAAGGACAAATCATGCGCCATATCATCAGAGGTATGTACATGAATAACATAAAAATGATCGCTTACCAACGATGTGAGCGTGACGCTTTAATTAACCGTGTTGTGTGCTCTATCATCCACATGGTTCGCAGCCTCAGGTTCCACCGGCCGGACACGCCAGCAAAGTCCATTTCCACGCCACTGACCACAAAAACAAAATAAACGCTAGCTCGTTCATCAGCCGGTGACCTGACTTCACGGAGGGGTTACGTGCAGAGACTTCGTCTTACAGAAGTTTCCGAAGAAAAAGGAGTTGACAGTTGTGATTTTGTGAACTTGTAGTCTATCCAAACGTACAATTGTACAAATATGACGAGTCTTGTTCTGGATGAAAAGGCTATGGAGGACCTGGAGAAGCATGGTGGCTGTCAGGCTGTGGCTTGGGTGATTGGGTCAGACCGCCATGTGGTACCTGATTCTTCCGTGTGACATTAGCTCGACTGCGGTCCTCGCACATGACCCGCATCGGCAGAGATTAAAAAGAAAACAAACGGATTTGAGCCAAAACTTGTCGAAGCAAATCGTTGGAAAGCACGTCAGTGTGTGAGAGCACCCTCCAAATGTCGGACATGTGTCCAGCCAATTGGTGGTGCAGCCAGATCCAAAGATCATAGTCTGTCACGGCCTCAAGTATGACACTGCACTTTCCGTGATGTCTTGACTTATACATCTCCTGCCAAGCGAACGGGCAGTTCTTCCAGTTCCAATGCATGCAATCGATACTTCCAAACATCCCTGAAAATCCTCTTGCTTGGCCTTGTGCCAAGAGACGAGCAGTGTCTGCCTCATTTGGTGTTCTCATATATTCTTTTCCAAACATTTTCACAACTGTCCGGCAAAACCTGTAGATGGCTTCGACGGCGGTGGACTCAGACATACGGAGATAGTCATCCAACGAATAGGCGGGAACTCCGTAAGCAAGGCACCGTATGGCCGCCGTGCATTTCTGAAGAGATGAAAACCCAAGGAGGCCGGTGCGGTCTCTCTTAAGAACAAAGTAGTCATCGTATTCTCGAACGCCATGCACGATCTTCCTGAACACGTCCCTGCTCATCCTAAATCGCCGGCGAAATTCATGAGGAAAGTTCGTCGGGTTCTGGGCAAAGTAGTCGTTGTACAAGAGCATGTGCCCAGTTGCTCTGTGACGTTCCTTGTTGGCCTTCCGCCCCTTCGCTGATCCTCCAAACTTTGGCGCCGCGTCTGCCTCGACTGCGGCATCTAGAAGAGCGGCCATGACCATCTCATTCTCGTCGTCGTCGGCCGCAAGGGCGGCATCCTCCGTCATCATTTAGAAAAATATGAACTCGTTGTCGCTGTCCATGGCCTATTGGACGAAACAAAGCAATGAAACAAGGCCACGAATGACCAATCATTAAAATCAGCCTATCAACCAATGGTCGAATAGGTCGTGTGCGGGGCGGGAGGGAAGAAGAGGCGTACCCGAGCTGAATTAGCTGTGTCGGTGCAAGACGAGGTCGGAGATCGGCGGGGAACGGCGGCAAGCAGGCCTGCGTGAGGGCTGCGGTTTGGGCCCCGAGGTGCGAATCAAGCAGGCGGCGATGGGGGTGGCGGCGATGGTGCGAATCTCCGGCGAGAGGAAAAAGAAGGAGGGTGGGGGAGCGAATGAATCAGGTCAAGCCGGCGCTGTGTGTATGACGGGTGGGCCACCCATGTCGGAGGGTATGTCCGCCCCATGTCCGACACCCCCGAGAGGGCCTCCAAACTTGGGGGCCCTTTCGGGGGTGCCAGACACGATTTTGCTCGGGCCGAACCTTTAGGGGATGCCGCTGGTGGCGTGTTTTGGTGTCCGGACCCCCAATGAGCCTTTGGGGGGGGGGGGGGGGGGCATTTGGAGGGTGTCGGTGAAGATACTCTGAGAGCGTCTGATTTGTTATCCATGGGTGACAAAAAACTTAAAACAACTTCAACTTGCACCTAGCTGATTTTCAATTCATCATCAGTTAAATCATTAGTCCAACGATCCGCTCAGTCTCTTACACACCGTGACGACTTTACATCACTATCTAGAATCAAACAATGGAATATGAAAAAAATTGAGTGATCGTGAGTTGTCGGCTAGATTCTTTATTTTGAGAGAGAGAGTATGACATGTTATTGATCATAACAAATCATTACCAAGCGTTTTGCCAGATATAGTCCGGTGTATAATTTCTATAAAAAAAGGAAACAATCGCTCCGCAGAGCAAGTTAGTGTATGTGCCGCATTATTACACAGCCGAAGAAAATGAGAAAACAAAATAGAGCCTCCTCAGTTTGTGAGTGTCTGATTTGTTATCCATGCGGAGATAAAAAGATGCTCACAAAATGAGGAGGCTCACAAACTGAGCTAGCTAATTTTCAATTCAAAATCCTTTAAATTGTTAGTTTGCCCGATCCGCTTAATCTCGTACTCACCACAACGGATTTTGCATCTTTATCTAGTTTTAAATGATACTAAATATTAAAAATTGAGTGACTGCGATTTGCCAGCCCGATATCTTTTTTTACAGAGACAATATGACATTTTATTATCACATCAAAACATTACAAAAGAGTATGCCATATATAGTCCGGTGTAGAATTTCCAAAAAAGAAGGAACACAACGCTCCGCAGAGCGAGCTAGAGTATGTGCCGCATTATTACCCGAGGAAGAATTTGAGAAAACAAAATAGAGGAGGTGCTGGATTGACATAATCCTGCACCACAAACACCAATATGACGAACAATCCACCACCATAGAGTTTAGTCGTTTAACCCAATTCGGGCACTCCGAAACCACCATCCGGCTATCGAAATCTTCCTCGCTGGCAGGAGAATAGACTCTCTCAAATTGTGGCACAAACTACTAGAGAGTAGAGACATATGTTTGTTACAAAAGAGCCGCACATACTTGGAGCCAGTTGTAGCAATGTGAGCATTAGAAACTCTTCGTGACGGCCTATTACCAAGTGAAATGAGCATTCCAACTAGGAGGTTTTTACCCAGCAAAGATGGCGGCATAAGCTACGTATTGGTCCTCTGCCAACTTAGTTTGTTTTATCCTTCATGTCGCAAATCAAGACTCTATGTTAAACCATGTTAAACTATTTCCATGCTTTTGTTGGGGTGTGTGCATCATTATTATGCAGAGACCGGGTGTATCTTGTTTGGTTGTATCGCCTTGATGTGAACAATTGACTCAATAAAAACTCCCTTTTTGAAAAAAGTGGCAAGAGGGAAAATGTGGTTTTCTAACTTGCTAGACTATATTATCTCGTCAAAGTGTGCTCCACCAGTTAATAAATATCATCCTTCACAAAGCCAGCGTAGTTTTAGTTTTATACTTGAACAAAACATACATTATGAAAATCTATATATTTTCGAAAATCTTCTCCCAAACAAAAATGCCAATAATTTTGAGGGGCACTTCCGTGACACCGTAAAAAATTGTGAATTCTCTGTTTTGCTCTAGATCAACAAGAATATCACGCAAAATATCATATCGGTAAGACTAAATTCCATTTTTTACTCCCTCGTTGTGACCTTGTGAAGCTTCTTCTTTGTTTGAATATAACTTGCATAGTTCACCTTTTAGTTGTGACTAGGGATATAAGCGTGGCAAATGCCACGCGTGTGCTTTTGAATTTGAATTTGAAAATGGTGATGTTGTAAAGTTGTCTAAGTTTGGAAATCATTGGAATTGAAAAATGCTTCCGTTTTAAAAATGGTTGGATTTTGGAGATTGCTCAAATTTGGGAATTATTGTAATTCAATTTGAAATGTGTTTTGTTTTTTTATGTGAAAATATTCCTAAATAGTTAGTTTTTTTTCCTGTGAGTTTCTTCACACATTTTAAAGTTACGTTAAATGTTTAGTAAGCTGGAATGGTTTTATATGTTTGTATTTTGTCGAAATATTTGTTTGAATTTCATAATTGGAGGATGTGTAGTATATGGTCGTTTGTTAAAGTTAATTCGTAGTTAGGTAAAATTCATTTGAAATTTGTACAAATATTATGCAAATTAGAGTGGTGAAATGCCATAAGTTTTTATTTGAACTTCATAATTTGGGAGAATGGATTTTGTGAGATATATATATTTTAGAGGATTTCATTTTTTCTTTTTTTTAGCAAATTCAATTTTTCAAATGTGTTCCATGTAATTTTGTTTGTGAGAATTGTGATAATAATATTTTATTGTAGAAGTAGTAATTCGTTATATCGAGTATTTTCAGTTATTTGGAAATTTGGGATGCTTGGATATATTTGAAGTATAGCATGAACATTTGTTTTAACTTCATAATTAGGGTGAATGCAATTTGTGAGATATATTTTAGAGTGTTTCTAATTTTCTAACAATTTTAAATGCTCAAATTTGTTGTTGTTTTTTAAAACATTTATTTCAAACGTGTTAGTTTTTTTATAGGAAAATTGTAATTCTCTAACAATTTTAAATGCTCAAAAGTGTTGCTTTTGTTTTAACTTCGTAATTAGGATGAATGCAATTTTTGAGATACATTTTAGAGTATTTCTAATTTTCTAATAATTTTGAATGCTCAAATTTGTTGTTTTTTAAAAACATTTATTTCGAATGTGCTAGCTTTTTAATAGGAGAATTCTAATTTTCTAACAATTTTAAATGCTCAAATGTGCTGTTTTTTTAACATTTATGTCAAATGTGTTAGTTTTTTTATAGGAAAATACTGTGAAATTAAATATAGTTACAATAAATATTATTACAATTGTTTTGCAAGCCAAAATGTCTTGCAATCATTTTTCTTTTTTCTTGATCATCATTCCAATGTTGTTTTATTGCATAACAAAAGAGAAGCTAAAAAGAAAAGAAAAGAAATACAAAAATGGGGCTAAATGTAGGTAAGATGTCATTTTCACATTTTTTGTATTTGATATTCTAGTTATTTTAATTAAGCAGGAATTATAGTTGTTTTAAGGTGCATGGGAATGTGTTAGATGTAAAGATTTAAATTTTCTGGAAATTTTAGTTTTTTTTTTTGAATTGTAATTTAGAAGATATGAATTTTACAATTTGCATGCATGTTGAATTATGGTTCGGAAATTTTGAATTTCAATTTTTTTTTCATGCATGAAAATGTGGTAGATGTAAAGATTGTTTTTCCCTGTTTTTTTTTGGTATTTTAGTTGTTTTTTTTAATTATGGTTCGGAAGATATGAATTCTACAATTTGGAGCATTTTTAATAATTGTGAGGAAACTGACAGTAGGTCCCACATGTTAGTTATTTGTTTTTTTTCTGAAATTCCATCCGTAAATGGTAGATCGCTGACATGTGGGCCCGCGCTGACGTCGTGCGTGACGTCAGGCGGCGGCGGAGACAGCGCCGGAGCTCTGCCGAGCTCGCGCCCGGGCAGCGGCGAGCCTGCGGAAGGGTAGGAGCGGGTGGATCTGGAAGCCAGCGTCGAGGCGAGTCGCACAGGCGGAGTGGCAAGCCATATGGTCGCCGGAATCGCCGGCGGCGACCATTTTCGCGGCGGCGGACCTCAAGTTGAACCGTGGCAGTGCAGCAGCGATTCCGGCCGTTCCGCCGCGCGTCTGTGGGCGAGGATGGAGAAGGCGCGACGGCGCACCTCGCTGTGTGCTTCGATTTGAATAGGGAGAGGCGTCGGCGGCGCCGGCGAGGTCCGCGCCGCGCGAGAGAGGAAGGAGGATGGGGGCTCTGAGGAAGTTTTTTCAAAAAAATCCTTGTATTTTCGTGGATTCGCATACAGGTCCTTCGCTGTGTTAAAAATTGGACTGCGGGTTTGGTTCCGAAAGTTCTGGGTTCTTTTTTGTAAAAGTGGATGCGCCAAAAAACGTGCGTGGCTTCTGATTGGTAGAAATCCAACTGCTACAGTATTACTGTAGCTCGCACTACTTTTAAAGTGATCTGGACCGTTGGTTCACGTGATCGAACGGCGCGCGGGAAAAGGGCGACGTGGACGTCGAATTGGAGCTCCAATCGCACGTACTTTTATATATAGGGGAATGATATGACAACTTTTTTTTTGAAATTAAACCACACTTTATAAATAATAAGCAAGCAAGCCGCCTCATTAAAAACCTTCCAGTCCCCTGAGGTACCCTGGTAAGGAAAAGAGTGCGTAAAAAACTTGCTGCCTCACATGTCCACAATGGTTACATCATTTGATATTACATGGACTATGCTAAGAGGAGGATCACCTTGCCAAGTCTGGTTGGCATCATTAAACCTAGCTAATTCATGTGCTGCCATGTTGGCCTCCCTAGGACAGTGAGAAAATTTGACACTTGCAAAATTTCGACAGAGGAAGGCGCATTCTTCATAAATTGCCGCCGCGGCTCCGAGAGAATTGCCGTCGTCTTGCATGGTATCAATAAGTTCCACAGAATGATATGACAACTTTTAACACCATCCTATTACTTTCACCAAACTTAAAAGCTAGATCCACTTATTAGTACATGATGACCACATGATATCTGGCACAGTACTTCGGCAGTGCGCATGATCATGCTGCATGCCTGCATATGGAAAGGACGGGTGCACCTAACAATTCGTTTCCCGGTGTTAAATCACGATAGCGCGCATGTTTTATGCCACGCTCGGTAAAAAAAGAGAACAAGTGCACCCCGGCCAGCCCAACGGCTCCCTTCCATGGGCAAATAGAAAACAGAAATCCCCCGACAACTTGTCATGTGCAAAGGATGGGCCGTGGGCGAATGTGGTTGGGTGTCCACGCGACGCAAGCCAAATCTCTGCCTGCCTTTTTTTTTTTTTTGCGAAACACAGTACAACGCAAGCGCTCATATACACGCGCACACACTCACCCCTATGAACGCACGCACGCACACCCTACCCCTATGAGCACCTCCGAGAGACTGAGTCGGCGGGTCGAGTCTTGAGATTGACGAAGTCACCACGGGCGCCTCGCTGTCGACGGGAACGTCGCCTCCCACTGAAGAATATTCCGCCTTAAATGAGAAACACCAGCGTCAAACCTGGGGTTTGAACTCTGGTGGGCTAGGGGTACAACCACCCAACTAACCATCTTGCCACAGGCAAGTTCTCAATCTCTGCCTGCCTTTATTCCGGCGCTCGCGCGCACGGTTGGTAGCAGGCTAGCAGCAAAGTCCCACTCCTCAGTCAATCAATCAATCACGCGCGCGGCGCGGCCTCTCCACCTGCCGACACCTTGAATGTCATGCGGGTCCCGCTTAGATGATGGACCCACCCGTCATGTGCCTGCACGAGCGCCAGTGTGTGTGCATGCGGACGACGAGGACAGGGGAGACGGCATCCGGCACGTGCGAGCCTCGGTGGCGTGGGGTGTCGCTGCCGCTTTCTTTGCCAGCGCCCACCACCAGCCAGCCTGACAGGCCGCGGCCGGCATCATTCGGTACGAAAAGTTTGAATCCATGTCACGGTCCGGTTATTAGGCTGGACGCGCAGGCGGTGCGTGGTGCGGGTTCCGTCCTGCTTCTAGAACTGTCGCTCGTGTTTGAATTTCCTGTCGGTGTCACGGGCCAGGTTCGGTTGGACGCGCCGGCGGGCGGAGAGGACAAAGTCGGGCGCGTGGTCTGCGGCCAACGTCGTCGTCGATCGTCGGTCCTTCTTCCAGAGCGTGTAGGCTGCGTGTATCTGGGGTTTCGGACGTTGCTCCCCTGGCTACCCTTTTTGGTGTCTTTTAAAAATCTACCGGCTGTAGGACTAACAACATATCTCACTGATTCCTGTCTGACTGTATTTTGACAGCAGATCTGATAGATAGGCCCATCTATAAGGTCCAGTTGCAGCACACGTGGAGGTGAGGCTGAGTTGGACATGGGGCCCACATGCCAGAGCTGAGGTGGACATTAGCCCACCTGTCGGCCCCTACCTTTTTCACTTTTTTCTTCTTCTTCCACCTCCGTCTCCCTCTTTTGCCAAATTCCAATAGACTCGAACCTGCCCATGCTCTCCATGTCTGTCTCCCTCTCCGGCCAAATTCCAATCGACCCAAACCTGCCCACGCTCTCCGCCTTCGTCTCTCTCCCCGGCAATATTCCAGTCGTCCCTAACTGTCCTAAAAGAAAGCAGAGCCAAACCACGGGAACCACACCCTCCACGTGCTCTCGCCGCGTCGCCCCCCACGCCACCGCACCCTCCACGTGCTCTCGCCGCGTCGCCCCCCACGCCACCGCATGTCCGCCGCAGCGGGGTGCGTCGCAGGCTCCCTTCCGGTCGGTTCAAAGCTGGAGGAGGAGATGTGGTGTGGCACTGCCGGTCACGGTGGGCATATTTCCCAATCCCGAATCCCGAAAATCCCGATCCCGAACCTGAATTACCCAAACCCGAAAATCCCGATAGCTTTTTCGGGAAGGTGACCTGATTTCCTGAATTAATCTCGGGTAATTCGGGAAGGTAATCTTATTTCCGAACAGCTCGAATATCCCGAAACAGAGGGAGCCCAGCAGGGCCAGCAGCCCAGCAGAAACGCGACATTGCGACAAGGCCCAGCCCACAGGCACACGACCGCTCGATCCACTTCCCACAACCCTAGCCAGGCGCACGAGTGACGACCGCTCGATCCACTCCTCCACACTCCACAGCGACCAAGAGGCGGCAGCCGCCACAGGGCACGCCCGCTCGATCCGTCGGCCGCCGCCGATCGCTCACAGCCCCTCAAGCCTCCCCCGAACAGCGTCGCATGGCTCTCCACTGCTCCAGCGGTCCTGCCGGTCATCTAATGGAGTGAAGGTTGTTGGTGCTGGATCGTGATCGTGAGCTGTAGCTGCTGGCCTGCTGCGTTGCTGCCTGCTTCTCAAAACTTCTATGCACGCGTAATGCGTTGCTGCCTGCTTCTCAAACCTAGAATTTTGCTGTAATTTTTTTTTGCTCTGTTCTGAACTTCGGGTATTCCGGGATTTCCCAATCCCGATCCCGAATTGTCGGGATCCCGAATTTTGGGAATCAAATTTTCTGAGGGAAATTCGGGAGTCATGTTGTAGATCCCGAATTATTATTTTCCCGAATTTCCCGTCCCGAATTTTTGGGAAATCCCGAACGCCCGGCCTGAACTGCCGGGAGCGCTCAGATCTCCTCGCGCTCGCCCTTGCGCCGCCAAAGGAACTCGTTCGCTCCGTTCCAGGGCTCCAGGGCCACCACCTCCGCTCCAGGGAAGCCGCCTGGGGTGGCCGGGCACACCGCGCTCCAGGGCCGCCAAAGAGGACCCGAGTGTGTGGGCCGCCTGGGGTCGTCGAGACGTCGCGCCGCCTGGGGTCGTCGGGCCTCCGCTCAAGCTCCACCGCACCGGATCAACTTCACCTTCGTCCTCGACCACCGTACCGGATCTACTTCACCGCCGCCCTCGTCCACCGCACGGACCTACTGCACCACCGCACCAGGATTCCGTCCCGCCGCCACCGAGACAACACAGGCTCAGTAAACTTTTGCCCTCATCCTCGACTACTTTCCTTGTTATTCATGTGTATTTTAGTTGTTGTCTATCATTTTCTGCCTTATTGCTTAGCTGTGTTCATTTTCATTTTAGCCGCTCTCTACCAATTCATGCCTGATTGTTTATCTATGTTCCTCTGCACTTTAGCTGCTCGCTGTCATTTCCTGGCTGATTGTTTAGCTATCTATGTTCCTGTGCAATTTGGTTCTCTATCATTTCTGTCTGATTGTTCATCTATGCTCATGTGCACTTTTGCTGCTCGATGTCATTTCCTTTTGACTGGTTAGCCATGTTCATGTGCATTTCAGCTGCTCTCTACATTTTTCTCCTGACTGTTTAGCTATATTCATTTGCAGTTTAGTCGTTGTATATCATTTTCTGCCTCATTGTTTATCAATCACTAGTACAGAACGACACATCGGAAACGGACCAAAACCCTCATCGGAAACGGAGAAACGGTACGTTCCCCGCCCCCGGTACTAATGTGAAAAGGGTTCATTGGCAACGGAGTCCAAAACTCCGTTTCCAATGTGGGATGCAAAATGCAAACATTTGTTTTTTATAACCATTTCTGATGTGATGATTAAATATTAAAAAATACAGGCCACCGGCTACCACCACCGGTAGTTGATACATCATATTATTTTACTCTTGCACAAGAGACACATCAAGATACATATTAAATTATATTATTGCGGGTAACAATACAGAGAGACTTTTCATAATACATATACACATGTGTCCTCGGATAGAAAAAAATACAACTTCCAAACTAGAGTACGTGATATGAACTTGTTGTGCTTCTGATAGAACTGAAGTCATAGCTCTATTCCTTGGTTCTTCAGTCATCACCTGTGGATGAAATATGATAACAAAAAGAACTGCAGTCAGACTGTACGAAGCAATTTTTTGCAACAAAGTTCTGGCAGGTATTTCTTCAAAAACAACGAAACAATCTCATTTGCAAGAGATAACAGAATCGAAACTGTAATACTGTAGCTCTCACTCGCTTGCCGAAAGTTACAGGATTAATTGCTGCTTTGGCCTAGTTAACTACTTCGGTGATGTACATCTTCAGAGAACAAGTTAATTAAGAAGTAGCTGAACGTGAGAAGAAGACATGCTGCACATATGTTGTCTAAAAACGATCCCTACCATGAATTAGAAATTTTGAAAGTTCTCTCTTCCCATCTCAATTTCCTTTTTCACTTCTAGTCATCGATTTATCTCCTCTATGAATGCCTTACACATGTTATATTAAAACTTTTGCCAGATATATTTTTGGTGCTTAATTTCATGCAGCTTCTTATTTCAGAAGTTAACATGCGCACTCTTATACACCATATGATACAGAGGCGTATTAAAGCGAGTATATAAAGTAATTGAATCTTTGCGTGCAAAAATAGTAAGACCCATACTATTTTTAGGTTCGTCGGTGATTACTAAGCAGCGAGGCTATTTTAGTAACAAATGTAGACCATAAACATATTATCAACTTATTACTGAACCCACTGTAAAGACATATTTGACCATAAAAATGATCATGTCGACTTTCAATCTATACTCCGTAAGTTACTACATGTTTGCTTATATAACAATACACTAGATACTTCTACTAAGATATTTGTTGGCACGTATGCTTTGTAATCTATACCAATATATTTAATAATGAACCTCCTGACTAGTAGGGATTGGGGTAGAGTTTTAATGTGTGGGACACATCCGTGGAGGGGTAAAGTTGTCCACCAAACGGAATACACCGTACATTTCAGATTTTTCCTCTAAAAATTATACAGCCTACTTCAAGAAAGGGAGGCAGTACTAGAAATAGAGAAGAAGAACCACACTTTAATATACATATACGTTATATAATTGGTCATTTTTTTAAAAAAGAACGAGAAATGGATTTTTTTTCACATTTAAAGTGGTTCTCTATCTTGTTAAGACAATATCTCATAAAGAAAAAACTTTTTCGCGCAGCTCGATATAGATATACATAGAAACTATATGATGAAAAACAATTGACAAAAATATTATATGGTCAGCAATGCTGCTGGAATATTATTGATCATGTACTTTTAGATCACAATACGATACAAATACAAATAAGTACAAAAGTTCAGTATAAATATATTAATTTTGATACGTGTGGCCACGACGAGAATATGGTGACGCTGCGCGTCAAAATCTTCCAGAGGAGACTGACATGAAACATATCTTCGCAAGCTTCGGTTGGCTATGTGGTATTTCAGTCGCCGTGCATCCAATAACCAATCACGACAAGGGATTCACCATCGTTGGGAAATAGGCGAGTTCCAATGCATCCACAAAGCGTCGTGCGGTGCGCCAACATAGACATGTCTCGTCATCGCTATCTCACCCCACTTCACGATGGCATTCATCTCCCTCGGGGATAGAGTAAACAGAGGATGACAGATAAATCGTTGGGATTGGAGTCGTGATGTAGATGTGCGGCGCCCGATCGATCATCCGCTCCAACAACAATAATGTCGAAGCTTTCACCAAAGAATTCTCACCAAATTAAAGACATTACATACAACTCCCAAAAAATGGTAAGGCAACAAGATACATAAATCTGGATAATATCAATGAATTTGTTCTTGAGCTGAATTGTATCTGCTTGATACTAAATGAAGTATTTCAAATTTTAGAATATATCTTTACATCATGTTAATTTTCTCACCGGATATTCAACCTTCACTATGCTCAGATTAACATATATTTCTAATAAGCGATATTAAAAAATAAGTACATGCTAATGAGGACATCTTATAAAGATCTGGTTCAAATCTAAATATTTACATGAGCATACACAATTCATAGAATTGCGCAAATCTTCACACATGATTATTTCTTCTCATTGGTGATTGAAATCTCTTCGAGCCAGTCGACAATCCTAATGCGACGGACATTTGACCTCTCGCATTATTAGTACATATATCAACAAATCATCAAAAAAGTTTAATCTCATTATCCAAGCGTAACCAAAAAAATCTCCACACATATACATGAAATGCTTAGGCAAGTCATGTTCAACATAACTGAACCAACAACTTCAATGAAAAAGTCTATTCCGATGAGTTTGACCAAATCTTGTACAACTAGAGGGATGTAACATTTCCTTGGAATAGCCAACGTATATACAGATAAAATACTTATAAGAGAATTCAATACAATAAAAAAAATCAACGGAACAAGTGAGATGATTCGGAGCAAGTTCTGGACTGTGAAGACCGAACAATGGTCAATTCAAAATGTCAAACACTTCATATGGAAGCAAAAAGGACGCAGTAAGCATGAATTGAGAGCAATAACTTATACATCACACCTCAAATTTCTTCATAGACAAAGAGGTCAACGACAAAACTAACTCCATTGACCTTGCGAAGCTAAGGACAAAGCAAACATGTTGACATTGCTAAGGCAACTCTACTGGCATACCTACAAAGCAGGTTGTAATGGTGGAGGTTGGCTCATAGTTCTTCAGATTCAATCGTTTGTTGTTACCACGATTACTCTTCTTCCTTGTTCAAATCTGGTGCATTAAATCTTCGTTCAAAATGAAGATCAAAATAGATAACAGGATTGGTGCTAGGCTAGTAAAAAGCCATGGAGAGGAGCTATGGAGATCTTCATTATTTTATTTTTTTGCGAAAATCATTAAATCTTCGTTCAAAATGAAGATCAAAATAGATAACATGATTTGTGCTAGGCTAGTAATAAGCCAAGAAGATTGGAGAGGAGCTACTGAGGACAGCGGAAGAGTTCACTACCCAATTTGCCACCAAATTATTTTATTTTTTGGGAATAAATAAAACTAGATTTTTTTGAGACAAATAAATAAAACTAGATTTTTTTGAGAATAATAAATAAAAATAAAAAGCGAGGTCGTGAAGTCCAGCCCGTAGCAGATGGCCACGGTCCAATAAGGTCCACACGCCGCCATTTCCGAATGTCCAGGCGTCCAGCCCGTAAGCCCATCTCCGACGCCACGACCTCGCAGAATAAAGTCCATCTCGAAACTCAATCCGAGCCACACATTCCCACCGAGCCTTCCTCCTCCCACACCGCCGCACCCCGAACCCTAGCGCCCGGCGAACCACCAGCGACAACCATGGCGGCGGCGAAGATCCGGTGGGGGGAGCTGGAGGAGGACGACGGGGGCGACCTCGACTTCCTGCTCCCGCCGCGCGTCGTCATCGGGCCCGACGAGAACGGCTTCAAGAAGACGATCGAGTACCGCTTCGACGACGACGGCAACAAGGTCAAGGTCACCACCACCACCCGCGTCCGCAAGCTCGCCCGCGCGCGCCTCTCCAAGGCGGCCGTCGAGCGCCGCAACTGGGCCAAGTTCGGCGATGCCGCCAGCGGCGACGACGCCTCCGCGCGGCTCACCGTCGTCTCCACTGAGGAGATCCTCCTCGAGCGCCCACGCGCCCCAGGTCCGTCCATCTTCTGCGTACATTTCCGCATAGATCTCCGTCGATTGATCTGTTTCGATTCTTTCGACTGCTATGTTGATACGCACTCTCTAGGTCAAATTAGGCTGGGTTGATGTTACCCATTGCAGGATTATAGAGTCGAGATTGGCGACCTTATCTAGTATAAGTAGGAATTGACCTTGATGCTCTCAAAGTAATAAATTTAAGGTGTCTGTTATGTTTAGTGTTTAGATGAACATCAAGGAAATACATGTGTGTTGAAAATGTTTCGATTTGGTATGCATAAATCCAAGTGGACATTGGGAAAACAGTTAATTAGATTTTGAAGTCATGCTGGTATTGGTTAAGGGACAGAATACTAGTTTTGTAAGCTGCTACGGAAATGTTTTATATTGTGAGAAGCAGCGATTGAACGTAGTTGGTCAGGAAGTCTACATAGGTTATTATGTTTGGACAACTGTATTCTGTTTGAGTTGGTTAGATGATTGAAGTACATTGGGTGCTGGCCATGTTGAACGCCTAATCATGGGGTTTCCAGTTGAAGTTCTAATGGTTTTGGAGTACAAGAATTATGATTCTCATGCATTACTGTAATTGGAGAATGCCCACGTTCTACTCATTCCAGTTTCATATGATGCGATGATTATGTTACCAGAAACTCGCATAACTTGAAGTACAAGAATTATGATTCTGATACATTACTATCATTGGAGAGTTGCCCACCTTCTCCTCATTCCAATTTCTTGCGATGATTATGTTACAGAAACCTGCCATAATTTTTTGCACTTTGTTTTATACGATTTCCTGCTATTGCCGATCAGATTGACATTCAGTTAATGGTTGTTCAAGGTTTGTTATGTATACCCAGCAGGCTGATTCCTGAATGATGATTGTTTGTCAATGGAGCATGTTAACTGTCTTTCTTTCGTAGCCCACTCAAACTTAACCTTGCATTACTGTCCGATGGATGTTTTACTGTTATCTAGCTATCGCTTGTCCTTTGCTCAAACAGTAACATGGATCTTCTTGATATTGTGAACAGTACTATTTACTCCTTTGATAATCACTTTTTTAATTTTGTTCCAAAGCCCGTTAAACTAGCTGGCTTTGCTGTATCATGGCGCTCTTAGTTTTTAACTCTTCACCTAATTGTAGGGAGCAAAGCTGATGAACCAAGCGCTTCTGGTGATCCACTGGCAATGGCAAGCAAGGGAGGTGCTGTTCTCATGGTTTGCAGAACCTGCGGTAAGAAGGGTGACCACTGGACCTCAAAGTGCCCCTACAAGGACCTTGCTCCAGCGTCAGATACTGTTGACAGGCCTCCTACTTCCGAGGGACCTGCAGCACTGGGTACTGGTGGTGCTACTAAGGGATCATACGTTCCTCCCAGGTTGAGGGCTGGCGCAGTGCAAGATGCTGGACATGACATGAGGCGCAGGAACGACGAGAACTCTGTCCGTGTTACCAATCTATCAGAGGACACCCGTGAGCCTGATCTCCTCGAGCTGTTCCGCACATTTGGCCCGGTCAGCCGTGTCTATGTTGCTGTGGATCAGAAGACTGGGTATAGCAGGGGCTTTGGCTTTGTCAACTTCGTCCACAGGGAGGATGCTGAGAAGGCTATCAGCAAGCTCAATGGGTATGGTTATGATAACCTTATCCTCCATGTGGAGATGGCAGCACCCAGGCCTACTTAGTTACTATATCTACTGCAGATCTCCCCATTAGTATTCTGCCAGTGTGGTGTTTGAAATGTTTTTTTGTGTTGTGTGAACTTTTGTCCCGTTTTGTCTTGTTGAGCATAATTATACTCTGCTGCTGTTTTCGCTAATCGTCCAAAGGTGAATTCTATAAGGATGGTATTGCAGTTCCATACATTTCATCAAGTTTTGTAGAGCTTTTGTTTATTTGGTTACCAGCTGTGCCACGATGCCCCCTCTGCTTGTTCTGTTTGCTATCTGGACTATAAAGATCAGGTGAAATTCTCCCGATTTCACTTTTGCCATTTTCGGGTTAGATTGATTAGTTGCTTCCTGGATAAAAACTGTTGTAACATTTTGCTGCAACCAGATAAGACTTCGAAAGTAAGCACAGAACATTTTGACTTATCGTCTCGCTTTTGCTGCAACCAGATAAGACTTCGAAAGTAAGCACACAGAACATTTCGACTTATCGTCTCGCTGCCAGTCCATGGTTTTTGGTATCTGATTCGTCAAAAAATACTGTGTGAATGTGATGATACAAAAATGCAAAGAACTATAGATAAAGATAGAATCCAATGTCTCTTCAACTCTGCCGGATAGTAAGTATGATCTCTATACGCTCATGTCTGTACCGCAAAACCTCCACGCGCACCCGGAACCAATGGATGATCACTCATCGTCGTCGAGGTGCGAGGCATGGTGGATGCACATCCGCCACTCCCCGCCCACCTTCTCGAAGACGTTGGTGGCGATCTGCTTGCCCCAGCTGCCGCTGCCCCTGGTCTTCACCATCTCCAGGCAGGTGACGTAGCCGAGGTCCCCCCTGACGTGCACCTCCACGTCCTGCAGGTCGAACCGCAGCGGGAACTCGTAGTCGGCATCACACACCATCTCCCAGCTCCGCATCACCGTCTCATACCCCGCAATCCGCCCCGCCGACGGGTGCACCACGTACACGTGCTCCCCCTTGGCCCACAGTGCGTGCATCGCCGCCAGGTCGCCGTCCCGGAACGCGTCGTAGAACCGCGTGTTCGCCGCCAGGAGGGAAGACCGCCCGTCCTCGCGGAGGTGGCGCAGCTCGTCGCGGAGACGGGCCGCCTGCGTGTAGTCCTCCTCCTCGATCGCCGTCTCCAGGTCATGGCGGAGCGTCTCCTCGTCGACGACGACGTGAGCCGCGGCAGTGATCTCGGTGTCGGTGTCTGCGTTCGGGCTCCCTTCTGCTGCCTCCCCGCTCTGGACGTGCAGTCGGGTGCTCGCTTTGAGGTGCAGGCGGTGGTTGCCATTTGAAGCCCTGTGCTGTTGCAAAACATATGTTGCAACATGGTCAGCAGCACATAACCACGCCAATTTTTTACAAAAATTCAGAAATATTCGAGAAAGCAACCTAGTGGCAGATAGCCGATCAAAAACAAAATGTTATAGAACGGCTGAGGCAGCAGGTAACTGCAGAAGTACTAGATTAGACTACTTCTTTTGAGGACTAACGAGAAAGTAAAAGGTAGTTACTCAGTTAAGTGTCATGGTGACTACAATTGTCACTTCCATCAGACTCAAATTCGTTTCAGACACAGTTGTTCACAGTTCATTCAAGAAATGATACGGTGTCATGTTTGAGGGTATATAATTTACTTGAGCAGAGGTGACAAAATATATATAACTGATAGATTCATGGAGGGGAGAATAAATGGTAACCTGCATTAATTAGTTTGTAAAGCTGCTTCCAAGACCAATAATCATGAATCCCAAGATCCCATCTTTACCCTAAATTAACTCCCAAATAAACCATGCTGTGAGGTGCCACGACCCCATTTCCCTAACCAGAGCACTAATTGGACAAGAAAACGCTGAAACTAAAGCTTAATTACAACGGAGCTTAGGGAAGAGGCCTCACAAGCGCTTCGCTCCAGGACGGAAGAAGCAGCTGCCAGGAACGGCTGCGGCGGTCGCTGGAATTTCCGGCCGCCACCAAGCCTTCGCCGGCGTGGCCGCCGCCGCCGCCATAGCTGGGGAGGGATTTGGACCTGCCATGACGGGATTAGTGTACGGGTAAGGTTTTCTGTCCTTGTTCCATTGTTTTGTTCTCTTCTGTCCCTCTCTGGGCCGTTATTAGTGTCACTTAGATGGACCTATCTTTCAGCCCACATGCCTGCTTTTGTAATGGGCAGGATTGGGCCATGCCAGACCCATTTTTTCACATGTCACTGCTACTCTTTTTTTATAGAATGTTACTGCTAGGAAGAGATTTTTATAGTTTCAGAAAAATCTGGAAAAAATTCTGCATGTTGTCAATGATATATCCCACGAATGTGTAAAATATCGGTTTGAAATATTTCATATTCTGTTGTACACAAAAAAGATAAATGTGTGGATCTTAATGTACATACTTTCATACCTCCAAAATATACAAGATTTGTTATTTTTGTGTAGCCCAAAATATAAAGTATTTCAAATAAAAAATTCACGTTTGTGGGATACATGCATGAATTTTTTTCAGATTTTTTAAAACTTTAAAAATATCATTTTCGAAATTTTTAAACCAGAGTGAGCACTGGTGCTCGGGAGCAAAAAGTGTTTTCCGGTTACTGCTACTTTATGTAAACAGAAGAGAACTGCTACAAGTTATTACGATCATGCTTAAGTGGCGCACATGGAAATTTTATCACCAACATGTCGGTCCTCTTCTTTTCATTTGCGAGCGAAATGTTGTATCTTATTTCTCAAGTTAGGGCTTGTTTGGTTAAAAAAGTAGATGAATAATGTAAGAATAGAAAATCTTTCTACGGTGGCACTATTCATATATTTGGTTTAGAAGAATTGAGCAAAGAAGAAATACTAGAAATTTTCCTTTGATCTCAGTTTTAAAGGAATACGTAGGAATTTAACAATCCAGTTGGAGCTCATTTTCAAAATTCTACACATGAAGAACGAGATCAAGGTCTTTAGTTGCATATTAACCTGCTAATTATACTTTCTCAAGTGGTTTAATTTGACTATTATATGACCATGGTTATTAGTGATCCTATGTTTTTTCTAGCCCTACAAACCAAACAACCAAGTTTACATAATTCCTGTGTTTTTCAATCCATTGTTTAGCACCTGCATTCCTAATATTTTCCCGTGTTTTTTCTATTCCTGTGAGCTTCCATCTTTCTTTTTCTTTGTTTGTGGGGAATGATTTTCAAGTTTCGTGCCACTGCAAATTCTCCATAAATTGGCAGGACATATGCTTCTTTTGTTCATTTTTCGATGTGTTTTGGGACATTGAATCGACAAAAAAAAAACACTGACAACTAACCACTAGGCACCAGTCCATGTAACCTGGATTGTGTGGTAGCTGTACATGTAGCCGGCCCTTCTTGCTGCCGCAATGCCACTGCCCTCTAGTAGGGCACCTCATCCCTGTTTTTTACTAGTACTACTACTACTAATGGCCAAGTGGAGAGGCGGTTGTCTTACCGATGGCACTGAAAGTATGGGGAGAATGATGTACTGTAGTGTGGTCCGAGGTGAAAATAAATGTCGAAAGCTGCCGTCGCCATGCCATGCCATGCATGCACGCACCGGATGCCGGTCAGTCGTCAGTGGCTCTCACTTTGATGCTACGACTAGCTAGCAGCTAGGCACCACCGGAACCGGGCGGAGCAATCAGTACATTTCCAGAGCACGTAGCCAAACAGCTTCTCCTTCATCTCTCTCAACTTCTCTAGCCTCTAGCTGCCTGTTCTGTTCTGATGCAGCCAAAGCAGGGCCATGGAATTTACCACTTTTTATCATCAGTGGAGTGCAGTTGGCAAAGCGAAGGTAGTTACGTGCTTAACGTGCCCGCGCTCTTGTCCTGTGGCGCTTGCCCTAAACAAGGAGCAGTTTTGTCCCTGGCGCCTTGCTTGCTGCGCTAGCCCATCATCCACTTTGCCGCTACTATTTGTCACTCCTTTACCTACCTACTGCACCTCCAAGGGGATAAACCCCAGATACTATTAGTAAGAAAAGAACCATCATCCGTGTACGTGTCGGATTTCTACTGATTTAGCTTAGAAATTACCGTCACTCTTTATATATATGTTCCGCGCATATATTGTTGTTGGTCACTGCCTTCCTAGAAAATATCACAAAAGCGCAACTAGTGGGACTAGCTAGGGTTTCCTAAAACCACAAGTTTTTTGGGTAAATGATTTAGAAAATCTATAAATCTCACAATTTAGTCAAATCGACACCGTTTATAACAACCCAGACCGACCATTGCAGATAAGGCCACTCTTTTCCTTTTTTTTCTCCTGTAGACCCGAGCGGATTGGAGTCAAACCGTTTGGAGGTTCTCACATTTTTTTTAACACTGACTAAAAAAATAAAATTTTAAAATATATGAAAAGTTCCATTGATTCAGACTACATGAAGTGAGTAAATAGCAAAATTTCAGCTCAATTTGTCTTTCAGATTTGAAGTTTCGTAATTTTTGTATCTTTCGATCAAATCCAGTCAAAAAAATTAAAGTTCCCCAATATTTTTTTATTTTAAAAATGCACAGTAGCTCAATGCAAGGTCACTGGCGCACAAAAGGCATTTGCAGCTTCGTGAAATGGTAAATTGGACCATGAATTTATAATACATGTAAACATAATCTACAACGGAGAAAAATCCTTTTCAGATTGATCGATTTACCGGCAGTAGATGTGCGCATGCCAGCTGAGCGCTTTTGTTCATTAATGCGTGTCTTCTCAGCCTCAGTCTGAGTCTCAGGGACCGTACGCACTGTAGCAGCGTAACCAACACCGCAGGCAAGAGCGATTTGTCCTGTGGCCCTTATCCCTAAACAAGTAGCCATTTTGTCCCTGGCGTCTACTAGCCGCTTGTATGCCCGATCTGATCAGTAGCTAATCACAACCAAATGCTTACTGCTGTATCAGACAGACAGATCTGGATACCAGAGGGGAATAAACTTGGGCGCAGGGCGGCGACAAGCCATCATTCCCCTCTATTCCCTTCCATTTCAATGCACGATGTACTACTGTCTGCACTGCACCTACTGCATGAATGATAGGATAGTTTTGTAAATATTAGTTGTTGTTTTGTTTTAGGGTTAGTAGGGGATAACATTGGTCATTGTGCGCGCAAGTAGTAGTCAATTAGCTACAGCAACAGTAGCAGGAGTGTTCAGTTGGTCTGATTAACATGGTGTTTGTTTAGTTAACCACTTAGTACATCAAGAAACAGATACCCTGAATCCTGAAACCAGCAGTACATATACCTATTGTTCAGACCAAAAGAGACGTGATCATAGGATGGGAGACTCTGTATCTTGCATGGAAAGACGCAGTAGTACTCCTGTCAATGGTGCATGGGTCATGGACTCATGGGTGATGGAAATCTTTGGAGGCCCCGGCCGATCGCCGGAGATTTTCAGATCAACGAGCGCCGCAGGGTTAGAACGGTAATTAGTTACGGCGCGCGCGAGGCAGGGTAACTTTTTCTTCCACTTCGTTGGAGGACCCTTTTGCTTTCCGCCTAGCAACCCGCGCGTCATGGTGCATGCATACATGCTTCGTCGTCTTTCTTTCCTGCACTGCTAGAAAAAAGCGGCAGACAGGCAGTGCAGGCGCGTGCGAGCTTCCGGCCGACGCCTTTTCGGTCCTTGCCGGCCGGCCTCCCAGGCGCATCCTCCGACCTGACTTGACTGCCTACAATTCCTTCTCACTGCTCACTGCTACTGTGCCACACAGTCGCATACTACTCGCTACTAGTGGTCGTGGTAGAGTAGCAGACAGTATGAGCATGTAGCTGGCTGACGTGGCTGCCACCGTAGAGTATATGTCCATGTCATCATGAAGTAACAGAGATACAAGCGGGATCCCACCAAAGTCCCACTTATAGTTCATTTTATGATTTCTAGTGTGAAATTCGTGACCCAAATTTCGCACTAGAAATCACAAAATGAACTGTAAGTGGGACTTTGGTGGGATTAATGAAGTTGAGGTGTAGTTAAGGTATGCTCATGATCTAATTATGAGCACGCCCCCGTGTGTTGTGCGGTTCACATAACGACACTATCATCACCGTCCATGGTTCTAAGTTTCGTGTTGAAATTTGTCTACTTGACTTTTTTTTTTCACGTAGACCATTCTATTATTCGGAAATTACCCCTTTGCTTAAACCCTTGAGAGGTTTCATAAATGTTTCACTCAGGTTTCACGCATATTTGAATCAAACATTTATGAAACCCCTAGAGGTGGAGTGCGGGTTGATTTTCGTCACTTAAAAGGGTTTATAGGCAAATATTTTGACAATAAATAGATCTGTGGAGTGAAGGTTGATTACAATAAAATGGAAGGGTCTATTTGCAATTTGATATGAAACAATGTCTGGCGCATGCAATCTCAAAATTTTGGACGATGAGTATAGTGTCGGGACCATGGGTGGATCCAGAGGGTGGACTCACCCTGGTATTTTCACATGGTTAATAAAACATAGATGCAAAAAAGAGCCCACCATTGCCCCCAATAATGGCTTCTGTTCGACGAGATGACTGACGTTCGACACTTCCTAGAACTGAACTTCAGTCCTCCAGTCGATACATCCTCCTATTGCTAAAACTCGTTGCCACCCAATGGTGCATCTCCCAGTGAGAATCGCAGCCACCTTCCATGCCTCTCCGTGGGGTCCTGCTGGCGCCTGTCGTGCCTCTCCGTGGCGTCCCGCCAGCAGAGGAAATATGTTCTTCTTTCCATGACCGATGACAATGACGAGTATCAGAGCTAAGCGACATCAGGAGCTGAGTCGAGTACGTAGCCCAACCCCTAATTCTTGAAACTTTGCAATTTGTTAGCAACTGACTGATTATTTATGTTTGATGCCCAATGTTTTGTTAGGTAAATACTCAATACAGATTTCATAGTTGATAGATTTGATATTTTCTGTTTTATAATTTTTGAAGAACCAAAAGGAGTTGTTTCTCTTTTTAAAAATGCAACAAACATTGTATTTCTTCTTCTTCTCTTTCCCTAGCAATCTCGGAAGAGTAAATTCCAGATTTAATAGTGAATTAATTCTAATATTCATGAGTGAATAAAGATGGTAGAATTTAGAGGCTCATGACCAAGACAAGGGACATAGTTTTTTTTTTAGCTTTTGTATATATGTAGGCTTCTTTATGTAAAAAAATTACTTGGTAATTCTAATATGTCCGTAAGACAATAGTGGTATCGATATATTTTATACTTGTGTGTTAACATGTTTTATTTGCCTTATATATGTATGCCAGTTTTAAATCTTGGATCCACCGCACGAATCACGATACCATATGCTGCACGAATCACGCTACATAATTAACAGCCCCGGAGGCGACCAAGCTCTAAAGTAATTCTCGGTCGACCGAGTTAATATACATGTGTCACGTAACAATTTGATTTCCTCAAAACCATGCGGATGTCGATCTCATTTCCGTGAAAGATATGAATGAAATGAAACCAGAAACTAAGTTGAAATTGGAACTTAATTTCTAGTTCCGTTCCTAATTAACCTCCGAACGCTGAAATATTTACAAGCACGTACTAATGTACACCGACCATGCATGATCATATTAATGACCAAACCATACAAAAGAACTGCTCGCCGGACTGTGCGCGTTAATTTCCGTCGACGGCGACCGTCACCGACGTCGGAAATACACCGCCAGCCATTCTCTGCCGGCCGAAGCCTTCCACGGCCGACAGGCTCACCGTCGTTGCGCCGTCGACATCGTTGGTGCTTAGGCTACGCTTCAGGTGCCGTATGCTAGGGCACAGCACCTCGTCTGCCCACGCCTGCAACGACGTGGCGGACGACGCTCCAGCCGCCGTCCACGCGGCGCCTGCCAGCCTGTCAAGAACGCCGGCGTCCACGTGCACCGACCACCCGTCGGCGGTGGCTTCACCGAACTTGGCCGATACCACGTCGGAAACACTCCGCTTGAGAGGCTCGAAGTCGACTGGTCTGAATACCACTGTCCCGTCTACGGCTCTGATAAGCTCGTGCACATTGGACTGTGCCGAGCGCGTGGCGGTGGAGGCAGGCTGTGCGTACTCCTGCTCGTGCTCCACAGTCAGGTCGCTGGACGAGTTCCGTGAGCCCTCGCCGCCGCTGTCGTCCCCCTCGTCGTCGATGTGATCGTCACACATTGACAAGTTCAGGTCAAGCGGAAGCGGTTGTCGCGGCTTCACGCGCCGGCCTCCGTCGAGCGGCTGCTCCGGCCTGCGCTTCGGCGTCCTATGTCGCTGAACACGTACCTCCAGGTTCCACGGCGAGCCGGCAGGGTGATCCGGGGCTGACGACGACCAACTTGACATGACGACGAAAATGGCGCTGCCGAGGGCGACGTCTTGGCCGTGAGAGTCCACGAGCCGGCCGGACTCTACGGCGCGCACGATCGCGCCGTGCACGAGCTCGTCGGCGTGGTCGAGTTCGTCGAGCACGATGACGCGGAACGGGTTGGCACGTACTGCCTCAGCCACGCGGTCCAGCACCGTCCGGCCGCGGCACGATACGACTGATTCTTCCCTGCCGTCGACGGTTGCTGCGCAGCCGAGCCGCACGGTGACTGCGCCCGCGCCGAAGACCGCCACAGAGAGCGCCTCAGCCATCCTCCTCTTCCCGGCCACGTCGGCGCCGGCGAAAAGACCCACGTGTCGGCCTTGGCCGCCACGCATCGCCCCTTGCCGTCGCCCAGCCTGGCCTTCACGATCGTATCAGCCACCGCAGCTGCAGCCTCGGGTTGCCACCTCACCGCCTCCGTGAGACGTTTCACGAGCATATTTATGTCTGTGTCGCGAACCGATGCCTCAGGCCTCGTCGAAGCCACCGGCCCCAGCGCGAGGTCGGTGTCCACCACCCTGCTGCTTGGCGGCGCAAGTGCTCTTACCGGCATCGCCACCTGCATGCTGCTGAGAACGCTAGCGCCGTTCCACTCGGAGCAGGTAACCGGCGCCGAAGGCCGGCCGTAGAGTGCAGCTGCGCGCACCGGTCCAGCCACCGACGTCGCAGCTCGTCGGCTTCTCGCTCTTTCTCGTGAACTTGCACGTGGCGTACGGCGGCGGCCGTGCGCTGGCCGGCGTCCCGATCTGCAGCCACCGCGACATGGTCTTCTCGGCAGGATTGGGGAGATCGTGCCAGAGGATGGCATATCGGCGCGCTCGCGCTCGTAGCCGTCCATGCAAGCGTTGCACATGCCCGGCGCCGGCCTGTGCGTCGTTGCACCGGTCATGGCAGATGACAGCACCTCACCGAGCTGCTCAGGATGCCTCTGTTAATTCCACCACTGTGACATGAACAATAAACTTAGTCATCTGCTCACGTTAGAATCGGGACAAATAACGAGGAGTTATTTAACAAACCTCGCTGAGAGGCCGAGCGACGACGGCGGTGGTGGAGGTCGCGGCGTGATGGGGACGGCCTGGATGTCCCACTCGCTCTCCAGCGCGGGGTGGTACACCTGGCACTTGAGATACGTGGCGCACGTCGCCGTGCCGATCACCCAGACGCGCCGGCGCTCGCTATCGCCGGACTGCTCCAGAACGCGCGCCATCTCGGCCACCGCAGCGCGGGCCGTGTGGAGCACCATCTCCCTCCTCGTCTCGTGCGGCTCGCCGAAGGCCACCGCGCATCTTTCCTCGACGAGCCATTGAAGATTTCCGAGGTTGACCACGACGCCGGCTCCCTGTGAAGCCATAGCCGGCGCCAGTAGCTCTGATCTTATCTCTTCGCCGAGCTCCCTGATCTTGGCGACCAGCTCGGACCTATCCATGTCGACCAGGTTGCCGAATTCGATGACCCGTGCATTGCCGAGGCGTTGCCTCTGTATCATCGCTACGACCTCCTGCACCACGGCGTCCACGTCCATGGTATCGCCGACGAGCACCGGGTTACGCTTATTGCCTCTCTTCAGCACGTCCACCACTTTGGCCACCTCTTCGTCCCGGTTGGTCGACGCTTGCCGGTGCTGCTGCAGTGTCCTGGTGGCGCTGATGTACATGCCAGAGTCAGGAGCGGCGGGATCGGAGAGGGATCGGAGCATGGCCGCCTTGACGGCCGTGCTGGAGAAGGAGGCCTCCCGCATGACGCGTGCCACTGACGGGTCGTCGAGGATGGCGAGCACGAGGTGCGGCACGCCGACGCGGTGGTCGTCGCCGCCAGTATCGACGCCGCTGCTGCCGCCGATTCGGCGGTGGTGCGCATACGCCCGCTTCAGCGCGGCGGAGAGCGCGTTGGACAGAGGAGGCAGCGGCGCGCCGCGGAATCCGTCCTGGTGGTTGTGGTGGTGCTCCGTGGAAGTAGGGAGGCGGTCGAGCGCGACGGCGAAGCAAAGGTCGAGCGCGCGGCAGCGGAGCGGGTGCGGGGACGCAAGGCCGGCGACGCACACGTCGCGGAGGAGTGGCGCCGGGCCGGTGAGCAGCGCGGCAGCAGCGTGGAGCGGCGTGGTGTGTGTGTGACGGCGCCTGGACGCGTCGCCCGCGGCGCGGGAGAGCACGGCCGCCGCGTCCGGGGTCAGCGGCGGCGCCGCGGCCGACGGCAGCGATATGGCGGCTGCGGATGGCGTCGCCGAGTAGGCTCTCATGCCGGTCGATCGATTGGTCGGTCGGTCTCCCTCGAGTGATGGAGCTGAGGTAGCCGGGGATTGAGGTAGTGTTAGTTATAGGACGTCGTGGTGATAGCTACAGTAGTTTGGTTCACCAGTGCCAGTGCGTGCCACTGCAAAAAGAGCGCGGGGACAGGAAGAGATTGGTTTAACGTGCAAGCATTTGTAAGTGCTTCTGGCACGGTGGGACCGACCGATCGACCAAGTAACATCACTACTTGGATTAGCTTGTAGCTCCTCTCTAATACTTTTGTTTGATAAGCGGACCTCCCCTCCCCACCTCCCTAGGGTTCTCACCCCCCGCGCCGCCGCCATCAGGCTCTCTTCGGTGCCGCCGCCCACCTTCCCTCCCCTCCTCCTCCCCTCCCCACCTGCCTCCCGGGTCGCTCCGCTCGAGCGGCTCCGGAGGCCTCCCAATCCCTAACCGAAAAGCACCCAAAACCCAAGTTCTCCGGCCGCTGCCGCCGCCGACCTCGGCGGTGGTGGCGGCGCCCTGCCCGTCAAAGACGGAGGGCTGTGGGCGGACCGGCGAGGCAGGGGCGCTCGTCTCAGGCGCCGGTCGCGCGGATTGGAGCTGTGCCTGCCAGCGGGGCCCTACGAGCGGCGGGGCGACGTCGGCAAGGAGAAGCAGGGCAAGGCGGAGGGGCGGGCGGCACCACGTTCACTGGCGGCGGCGCCCTGGAGGAACGACGCAGCGACACCAGCGACGGCGCCCTGTTGCCGGGCGCGAGCAGCGCATCTGAGCCCGTCTGGGCCCGATCTGGGCTCAGCGGGCCGCTCGGCCAAGCGTGGTTCGGGGCTCTGTCGCTGCTCGGCGGGCCTAGACAGGCGCAGGCGGTGGCGCCCCTGCCTCGCGGGAGAGAGGTTCGAGGTGGGGTTCGCGAGGAGATGAATGGCACCACAGTCGGTGGTCGTTGCATCCTCCTGTTGAAGGTCGGCACGGCGTGCTGTGGCAGGTGGTGGCGTGAGGGGACAGTGGCCGACGGGAGATGAATGGCGCCATCGATGGGCGTTACATCCTCCCGTCCGATGTGGGGAAGCGGAAGAAGGTTTGGCAGCACGTCGGTCTGTCCTGGGTGATGCTTGAGGTGGCCGTCGCCCCCTCACCGGCGGCATGGTATGGCCTCTCGTCTATGGTGTGCTCGCTGCTGGCTCTGTTTGGCCTGTGTGGATTGTGGGGATGATGTTGGGCTGGGAGAAATCCCGTGCTGTTGCGGACGACGGCGACGCTTACGGGCGCCGTCACCTTCTTGAAGGCATCGTCTTGGCCTTTTCATCCCCCTCCTGAGCAACGGGGGAAACCCTAGACCCAGCTTGCTGGTTCAGGCAGCGGCGGCGCTACGGCATCGTTACCTCCTTGGAGGCGTTGTTCGGGTTGCTCGAGGAGTCCTACGACAGTGCTTGGTGCCTTGGTTGGCCTCCACTTGGAGCATGGGTCCCTAGGGCGCAATGTACACCGATGCGGCATCTCTTCGACGACGCTCTCCTCAGGTCCAGACGGGTCCTGCTGTCCACTCGCCATTCTCTTCTTCTCGGCGTCAAGGGTGGGTTGTTTGTTGACACGTGTTGTCCTGGAGTTTGGGTTGTTCATCGAGCTGTTTTGCTTCGGTTGTGAAGCGGTCTTGTGGCTCTGTGTCCCGACCTCTCGCCTTTCTTGGCAGGGTTTGGCAAGGCGTGCTTTGTTGTTGTGTTTGTGGTTGTGCGTTGTAAGCCGACTAGCATTGCTTGTATGGTTTTTTGGGTCCGGTTTCCCTCATAAACTGGACCAACCTTCTATCTATTCATTGGAT
The DNA here is from genome assembly GCA_947311845.1 of Poa pratensis. Classification (NCBI taxonomy): domain Eukaryota; kingdom Viridiplantae; phylum Streptophyta; class Magnoliopsida; order Poales; family Poaceae; genus Poa; species Poa pratensis. The sequence continues at coordinate 14,058,055 of CAMZMU010000020.1, read as the reverse complement.
TTAGCAGTGATCCTGCTAACATTCCAAAAAAAAAGCTCCTCTCTAATATTCCTCTATTTCTTACTCTCTTTTTCTTTTCTTGCAGACATTGATTTAATTTCCATTCCGATGATTTTTTTTTTTTACAAATGTTAGACAATTTGCATGATATGTTGGACTGGAATTTTGTTTGTAGTTTAATAGTTTTAAGAGATAAATCATCTCAAGTTTTTTTTTTACAAAAATCAATAATTCGACATTATTTACCAATATTTAAATAAATTTCTATTGGTTACAAAAAAAGTTATAGACTTTCACAAATATAGAAAAAATGAATTCCATTGGTTTTCGGGCATTTCAAAAAAATCTCATTTGCAATTTGTTTTGAGAGATTTGCATGATTTTACAGAAATAAATATTGATATTTATAATGTAGTACCAAATAGATACACCCTAAAAATATAGTTAATGATGCATCAACTAATGTGGATTTGCTTTAGATGTTGATCTTTTATTTTTGGCTATAAATTTGTTCAAACTTAAGAAACTTTTAGTTCAGAAAAATAAGATTTAAATTGTTGTAAGAAAAGGAGTATTTTAATCAGCGATAAATCATGCCATTGCTGATTTGATTGAAGTTTCAGACATTCTTAACCAATATTCCGATGAATTTCCATTGATTACAAAAAATTAATAGCGAATGATCATACATATGTATCCGCAAAAAATTGTTCACATATATATCTCAGTGATTTTTATGGACTCCATTGGTTTTCGGGCATTCTTGAATTTCCTTCTTTAATACTTTAGGTGGAACACATATAACATATCATGCATTAGTGTACGTACATTTGCACATCGCACCTACAACTGGGAGTGTGTTGGGTGTGTTAGTGGACCAGGGTACCGTTTGAGCCGAGACAAACAAATAATTCGCTCACACATACGAGTACCTCGACCCACACCATCCAAAAGTGTAAGCCCAATATCAAGGCGTATACATGACTTGAATTTTACGTGGACCATCTAGTAAGTTCCTACTACATCTCAAGAGAAAAATTGGAGAGATACCTAGGGAAGAAAGTGATATAGATCACTTCATCTAACGAACATGCATGACATGCATGCAGTGGGGTGGTTATTCATCATCATCATCACCGGCCGGGTAGAATAGATCGACGCTACACATAACCAACCACGTACGGCGTTTTGTTTGCATGAGGGCATACGCTACTCGCACAAAACGCAACGCAACAAAAAACACACGCAAAAGGGGATCCGAAAAGGTTCGTGAGACGTTAAAAGCTACCTACGCCTTGACACGCTCCCCTCCCGTCCTGCATGTGTCATGTGTGCATGCACCAGTTAGAGTGGAGTATACACCACGAGCAAGATTTCAAATTTCGGTAGCAGAAAAAATTCGGAAATCCCTGAAGTATCTGTAATTTTTTTAAATTCGGAATTTCTTTCCAATTTCTATCTACCAATTCACTAAATATTGACAAATTAGAGGTACAAACTTTTTTGGATGTTCAAAGGGAGGGAGTGGAGTTTGACCTCGCGAGACTCCGGGAGTCGATGGAGCTTAAGAGCGAGGGGGTGGAATTGGAAAGGCCTGACGGATGAAAACGAAGTTAATTGGAAAAGCCGACGATAAATGGTGCCATTGTGCTTGAGAAAGAGAAATTTAGTTTTGCAACATTCACGGGGTCGAGGATCATGTTTCAGCACGCTACGATTTTGGATGTTCAGAGCGCAATGGGTCATTCACATGAATAAGAACAAAAAGATCAACCAGCGCGACCTCGACAGCTTTTGATTCATTCTTGAATTGTTAAATTGTAATGAATTGTGATCGATGTGCATGTACTTGCATGGTTTTGAGGGGTGAGATTTTAGCCAGACAAATAAGAATTGGCCGGCCCCTTTGGGGCGAACACGTCCAGATGTGTCCACGGATAGATGGATGGATAAATTTGCCCAGCCTAATTAGAGATGCTCCTAGGCCCGACTCTTTTTTTTTGTCGAGAATGTTCTTCTTATACATGGCTCACAATGTTCTTTTCATTACGTTTCATAATCTCGTGCCTTTACCCACCGCACCCCACTACCCCCAACGGGCGGGCTCCTACACTCGAGTCCCCATCCCGTTGTCCATCTGCCCCGAATCTTATTCATATCAGCAGCATCATACTGTAATCATCATCTTTTTTGCCCCCACGCTTAACTGGGAAAAAGTCATGTGGTGATGGTATATGCGCATCCCATCGCGTCGCACGCAGCGCTAAGCTAAGCACATCCTTCCATCCAAAGACGTACCCCACATATATGCTTTCCCTCCTTTCATGTTCATCTTTCTTTACGAGAAAAAAAAAGACGGCGGCTCATCATGGATCCAGCTCTGCACGATCACCATGGACACTGTTTTTGAACTAAACGTGTGCAGTTTGGAATGAAAATTCAGGGAAAGTAGCTACACGCACATATGTCCTGTCCTGAACTTTATGCGATCGACAGAGCATGCTGATACTGTACAAAACCATTTGTAGCTAGGGAAAATCCCTAGCTAGAAATTCTGTACATAACACTCTATTCTATCTAATCGGATGACGGATACGACCGTCTTAAATCTCAAAAAAAAAAAGTATAAATAGAGGGAGCAACGGCGTATACCTTGCACGGAAAATAGAGAACCTACGTCAAGAGGTAATTTGCTCTGCATATAAAGCTATATTCTACTACCAGTACTATCTTGCATGGTGCGTACGGGAGTACTCGTGTACGGTGTACACTGAGTTACTGAGTACATGATTGATGTTAGCAGTATTCTGTCTCCGAATCACGCATGATTAAGCGATCCGTCGAAGCATTCTCATAATCAAGTGTCAGTGTTGCATTTGCAGATTCCCAGGTTAACCAGGACACCTTTCCGTTCCCAGTAACCCCATGCTGTGACTGTCTGAATCGCCGTGCGTGTTGTCAGGACCCAGAAGGCAATCAACAACGTACCTCTCGTAACAACGTACCTCTCGTAACTCGCATGTCTTATGTACGAAGTGAACCCCTTTTAATTGTTTTTACCTTTTCCTTTATCTCTTTCAGATCGATTCGAGCGTGCGTAATTATTGGAGGAGAGGCGTAAAAGTGAATCGATCGAGAGGGTTGGGCATGGTTCATGTAAGCATCAATAATTTAAAGGAGGCTCGGCTCTGGCTATACACGCATAATTTCACTAGGCTTTTCTCAGTGTCTTTTATAAGGAGCAGCTCAGCAGCAGCAGCATAAACCCTCTCTTTTCCTCTCGAGTGGATGGCAACTTTGGTGGTAAAATCATGCCATTCCTCCGTGTCATGGGATGCAAGCAAAGTCGCCTACCGCTTGCTTTCCTCTGGCTTCCCCTTCTTTAGTCTACCTAGCAGCATCACCATCACAGAAAGAAAAAGAAAGCAAGCAGCCATAGATAGATTCACAGTTACTTTTGCTTTGCTTAAGTTACCATGCATCTATCTATCGAGCTCCTCCCACAGCCCAAAGCAGCATGGCATCATGAGGAATGATCGAGCCGATGCGTGTGCCTGCCCCTGAATCATCTGTATGCCCGGCCGTGTGCGTGGGCAACCATCGATCAATCCTTGGCTTGAAGGAACAAAGTTGGTGCAAAGTGAAAGCGTAAAAACGCATCATGGTTGGTCTCTCTGGTACACTCCACTCCACCACACCCAACCTAAAGCCTGCGCTTTTTAACCGGCATGATTAGCTCTATCAAAGCCTTTAATCAAGAGGCACTAGTAGCCACTTTATGCGTGATAGTCCTAGCTAGTTTTTAACCATGGATATGGCATGGGCGAAACACTCCAGCTCAGCTCGGCTCTCATGGCCTCTCAAAGTCTCAATTGAAAATGCTCACCGAGAAAGTGGCCGAGCTTTATGATCATTGCCCATTGAGAGCCTCATCTCTCTCTCTAGCTAGGGCAGCAAAGCAAGGTGTGAAGGCACCTGGGGGGAAGGAAGGTCTTGCTTGACAAGGAGCATCATGCATGCATACATGCTTTGTTCGAGCTGATGGATGGCCCACGGTATGGAATTGGGGGAGGGCGTGTAGCTGAGAAACATGGCATAAACCTTTCTGGAGTGAAAAGGAGGAAAAGGCCAGGGAGCTTGAGACACCAATGAAAGGAAGAGAAAGGATTAGCCACTTTACAAGGCAGAAAAGATAGATTGCACTACTAAAAAGTCAGTCTCTCATGGTGGAAAGAAAGAAAGGAGGAGCTCCTCATGTCTTTTAAGATGGCCGAGCTAGCAATGAGTGGGATGCACCCTGCTAAAAAAAAGATGCACCCCTTTGCATAAAGGAAACACACCTTTGTGTTTGCTAGGGAGGGTCTTGTGCCCTTTTGTTTAGTTGGGAGCCACTTTGGCAAGTAATTCCTTGCTGAAAACAAATGTGTGAGGTGCTGAGGGAAAGGTTGAGCCCCCATAAAAGGGGCAAGCTCCGTTTTTGTGTGAAAAGTTCCTCAAAGCCTTTTTTTTCGCAGTGCACTTGTGCCTTTTCCTTTTTATATTAGTCAAGCTTAACCATTCCTTGCTTTACAATGGCAGCACATTTCCTCATTCTTGTAGTACAAAAAGATATGGGTGAATGTACTGCCTCTCTGCTTTTCCATGTGTTCGTAAAGCATGAGGTGCTTTCTTAGCATTCGAGTGCCTGCGTGCATTGCAATGACAATGATAAGATTCTCCATCAACATGAAAACGGGTCTCATGCTTTCATCTTTAGTGCCATATTTATCAAAGGAGAGAACCGTATTTTCCCGTTATAATACAATTTTTAAGCCTAAAAAAGCATCAAGTTATACTTTTGTAGATATTTACCTCATGTTTTTGTGGTGTTCTTGAGAGGAAAAAATATATTAGTGCTATTTTTGTGTGCAACTAGTGCTATTTTGTTAGTCAAACAAAGCTTACTCTATGGATAATGCAGCCGTCGTGACGAAAATGGCCCACTCCTCTTTACTCTTAGGAGGTTACTCTTAGGAGGCAGAAACAAGACAAGGCCCAGTCCACCCTACTGTACCGTCTGGCGAAGGCCCTTGAAATCCACCCTGGCCCATTTAATTGTACCTATTTCTATTTGGCCCGCACACCTAGCGGATCAGCAATACTGGAAAGCAGGAGCTGACTTGGCCTTTGCTAAAAAAAACAACAACAAAAAAAGAGCTGACTTGGCCAAATGATCAGCTACCAACATCAAACCACAGCAATTTAACAGAAGAGTCTAGTACACGCAATAATGTTGCAGCAGCTAAGCAGTAACAGGATTACATTGTTTGCCACTGATGTGGTCTTTATAACCGACTATACTAGGTCGAAGGATGTACACAGAACTCGGTAAGGTTCCATGATACACGGCAAAAACTCTAGCAAGAGAGTGATAGTACCGAGAGCTAACGAAGAGAGTGCCTCGGAAGAATCAGTAGTTTCCGATGATTCTGGCAAATGAGGAGTACGTTCCAAGGCAAGCACTGATGACCCCAACAACTATTATCGCAACGCTTGCGATGACCTGACAATTGGAGAGGAATAACCGTATCAGCCAGGGATGCAGAGAAAATCTTGAATTTTCAGAAACCATCTCCAGATGAGGAGGAAGCTAAGAAAGCTAAAGTTCATGACAAACTGCCATCTTACCTGTGAGCGAGTGGCTTTGTTTTGTGTGATCTTCAAGAAGCACAAGGCAGGCATTATGATCGCCTGTAATCATGCAAAGATGTTAACAGAGTAAGTTTGTTACTATGCCATTTGTATTTCTGACGCAACCGGTTTTCAGGAGAAGAGTAGCAGGGTGAGACTGTCATTCTCTCGAAACAGCCCACAGGTATGGTAGTTAGGTCGACCATTCCACTGGGCTAATAGTATTTTCTTTTCACAAGTACTTAATTACTATGCAGTTGAGTACAAATACTACAGGCTATCGAATGACATACCACGAGTATACTAAGAAGAGATCCGATCAGAGCCATCACCAGACCTGAAATATGCAGCCCACAAATTAGAAATACATGGTCTTCGATTACAGATTACAAACCAAATGACGACTTAAAACAGCTGAACTGCGCACAACTGTTGTAACCAGAAGTGTTTTAGGAATATATATAGCATTATAAAGAAGCCCATAAGCAGTCCTCAAAGAAAATTGAATCATTATAAACAATATTTGTTTATCTGAGAAGATCTGTGCACATTATGAATCCAAACACTATGAAAATGTTTTCAATAGCATGCAAGAGAAATATCTTTAGAATTTAACGAATTTAGATGTTATATCGACTACCAATATTGGTAATTCTATTCTTAATGCGCCACTTTTCATTTAGCTTCTAGCGAGGTTAAAAAAATGTACTGTCATAAGAGAACACAGTTCATTTTTTGTTCCGAAAAGGGGAACATGCCCCGGCCTCTGAATCGACTAATACATACGGCCTCCTTCAGAGAACACAGTTCATGCACCACTTAACATTCCAAAATTACAGTGTTTCTGAAGCAAAAAAGTGAAACCGAAGAATGCATTCCTGAAGACAACAAAAGCTAGCATCACATAGGAATGCATTCTACTACTTTTTTGAAAGAATGTGTAGCCGTACAGTCAGTGAAGCAAAAAGAGATGTAAAATTCAGAAGAAAAAAATAGGTGCACGCGTACCAAAGAATGGCAGAAGAAAGGCAATGACAACAGTTGATGCAACAAGGCCAGTCCTCAATATGATAGCGCAGATTGTTTCGTTCAAAAATCCTTCAGGGCGCAACTCCTCTAAACTCCGTGCTAATGGGTTCAACAACAAGGCAAATCTGTTTGTGGTTAAGGATGAAACTGTTCTATGAGTTAGGCACAATGAAATCAATATGACCCTAGATTCCTAGAAGCCTTTAAACTTGAAAGTTTGGCGATAAAAATCGCAAAGGATACTTTGTGAAAGGGTTGATCACCTGAAACACCAGAAAAGTTAACGATCAATATAAGGAAAAACAGTTACACTATAGGATAAAAAATTAATTGGACGGATAATTGTTACCGTGGTCCACAGGGCAACTTTCGAGGCAAAAGAATCTTTTGGAAGATTCAAAGTTATTTGTGAGAGAGTCTTGTCACCAAACATGAGGTAGCCAAAAATAGCAAACGAACCATATATTGCTGTGCAAATTGCAAAGCTGCAGAATACAATTATTCATAGATGAGAAACTGAATAACCACAGAAAACTAAGCCCTTTACGAGATTTGTTAATGCATACCATATTAACAGTGCCTTAGTGAATTTTGTGCGATCAGACATTGACTGGTAGATGTTCGGAAATACCGAATGCCCAGAATAGCAGAAACCATAAATACCAATAGCGAAGGGCATGCCACTCCACTTTACTGCTTCTCCGGTCTGATGGAACCCTACACCTTCAGTAGTGCCGACTAAAGCAACAGATACGAAAACCACAAGAGTTGCAATGACACCACCGGCTGCGTGAGTAATTTTATTGTGTTAATATTACTAATGATGGATGTAATTAAATTAATTAAGCAGGCTAAGAATAGTGAGACCTGAAAGGTATGACAGCACCCGAAGATCTCGCAGCCATACTGTGGGCAGGACTATAAGAGCAGTTAACACTCCAAAGAAATGTTTACTGTCGACATGAATCCCGAACAAATTAAGATTAACGCCAGGAAAGATTGATGTCATATTATCACCTTCCAAAATAATGAATTCCACACAATATGACTGCATCCAATAAATATATGTATGAGATAAATGATCATTTACCAAGAACTATACACTAAATAAGTTTGATAAACAGTTCGGTAATTTGCTCAACGATCAAGAGATTATATTAAAAAATTGCAAAATATAAGCTACCAGAAATGAGCTACTTACATATAACTCGGTATACAAAATAATCTGCAGAAACGAAAAACATAAACTTCAGTTAGTGATTCTTCGCTGCCAAATAACAATAATTTATGGATGAAAGTAAGATAATTGGGGTTAGAAACTTAGATGTGTATTTTCTCAGGCCTAGGGGTCGATAGGACTTCATATATTTACAATACATGGGACCTAAGACTGAATTTTTTCCTGTAATTCTGACATATTCATGTCATGTGAACTCTGAAGTGGGTGGCAACATTTCAAAAATAGGAATACGATGTAGATCCTGAATCAGAGGTATTTATGTTAGCTTGGGAATTTCAGATATGGCAATGATCCAGCAAGGATCGGAATTATGCTAGTTTGTGAATTTTAAGAAATGGCAATGACCCAGCAAAGATCAGGTTGTAAAACTAACACCGTGTGTCTCTTTTGTTCACATGTGATACTTGTGCAAATAATTCAATTTCGTTTTTACCTACTAAATGAAGAATAATGTATGCATGGGGACTAGTAGATGGATGCGTCCTATGTCACACTATGTGAAGCTGAACGTTGATGCAACTTTCCATGACAATTTGAAGTCTGGTGCGACAGCGGCGGTGATTAGAGATCCAAAAGGGAGGTTTGTTGCTGCTTCCTGTTGCTATTTGGAGAATGTGGAGTCTGCAATGATGGCAGAAGCTTTGGCTATGAGAAACGGACTACATTTAGTTATGAATCAAGGCTGCAATGCAGTGCAAGCCGAATCTGATGCCTTGGAAGTGATTTATGCATGTAATGGCGACGACGTTTGGTGGAATTCATCAGCTGCTATCTTTTCTGAATGTGCTGAGTATATTTCTGTAATAGGGAAAGTCGAGTTCAGCCACTGTCCTAGAGAGACTAATGAAGTTGCTCACTATCTGGCTAAGTTTAGTTTTGATTCGAAAATTTCTTGTAATTGGGACGATGATCCCCCTAGCTGTATTGTGGGCAAACTTCTAGACGATGTAACGATTGTTTAAAATTAATAAAGTTTGTTTTGTCAAAAAAAAAAGACAGTATAGCGTCGAATGCACAACCTTGCAGCCAAATACAGTAGTTTTTCAAGGTTTTGCTCTATTTATTTATGACTTCTGGTGGTACTCAGATCCTAACAACATAATCTAGACAGCTAACTGATCAAAGTTATCATACAAAAAGCAGGACTTTTAGAGGTACTCAGATGCAGAGGCCGGGGCTTTTCCCCTTTTGAAAAAAAACAGCACAAAATCTAGAATGCTATCTGATCCATCTTATTATATACAGAAACAAGGACTTACAGATATGATCAAGCGGCCAATTCTTCCAAAGGCAGCCTCCCCAATGTCTGGATAGGTTGAAATGCCATCTTTGCTCTCAAAACAATGCTTCAGAAGAACTCCAGTATAACAGCAAACAATCGCAAAGGCGGACAGAACCGCAAGACCAGCCCATCCAGCTTCATGGATTGTAAACGGAGTGGAAAGAAGGCCAACACCAGCAAGCACGTTAATACCTGTCAAAGAATAAACATAAAAAAGTAAAACATGTTGGATTGCAAGGAAGTAAATGAGCACCCCTACTCCACATTTCAATGTTTGTAGTACCATTGAAGACTGTTTGTGTTACGCTGCATCCTTGACCAACATAGATTTCTCCAGTATACTGAAACGAGAGTTTGTCATCTCTAGCCGAACCGAGAAGATGTCTCCGCAGGCTCTTGACAGATTCTTGTTTGTCCGAGATAAGAGGCAACTTCAGGTCAGAAGCCACCAGACTACTACGGCCACCATCAATTGAGTACTTGCTCGTTGAAGGACCCAGGTAGCCGAAGATCGGAGATGCAGCAATTGTGTACGTGTCAGTTGTTTCCCTGTAAAATAAACAGCGCATCATGGTCAATGATCATATCATTTGTACATGATAACGAAAACTGCTGGCACTCCTGAGTACGACCAGCTACTAAAAAATACCAGCAAAGGCATCAGTTAATGATGCTTTTATTTTTTCGTTGCACCAATCAATACAATCCTGATCCTGATTGGTAAAGAAAATAAATACATACTCCAGGTGCCAACACCGTTAGTGACAGCTCTGAACATTGCAATTTAATAGTACTCTTTTTTATATAAATTACATTATTAGTACAACTTTCTGATGCTAGGAGGAGCCAAAAGAAAAAACATTTCCTAGTCTGCATCATAGCAAGAATTGTCGTACGATTACGGATAGCAAAGAACGGTGCATCATCCAGTCTATATCACGCCTCTTATCGTTGTCAATGGACAATCGGTTTCAGTTAACTTTCGTCGTCTGATCAACAGACAGGCCATTCTCCTAGTATCAGTGAGCTCTGACCACTCCGAGGTTCGATTAAGTGTTCATGGAAATCAAATTCGATTAGCCACGATCAGCTCTCCCAAACATTTCAACCAGACACGTACGTCAATGGTCAATCCACTGTCAGTACTAGCGCCCTGTCCACTGTTCAGTCCCAATCACGGAGTGAACAGCTGAACCATATCCACTCTTGTCACTTTGTCAGCACAAATTCTACTAAACAGGGGCGCTAATTGGCGGAGTAACCAAACCACAAACACTTCACAAGTAAAAATACAGTACTACCTCCGATCCATATTAGTGGGCATAGCTTTGTCTAAATTCATATGTATCTAGTTAAGTATTTAGACTAGATACATGTGTATCTAGACAAAGTTGTGCCCACTAATATGGATCGGAGGGAGTACATAAAAAGGAAAACTGCTGGCATATTTTAGTACGACCAGCAAAGGCGTCAGTTAATGACGCTTTATGCTCTCGTTGCACCAATCAATACAAACACGATCCCGATCGGCAAAGAGAAATAATTATGTACTCCAGGTGCCAACACAGGTAGTGTCAGCATTCAATATTGCGATTAATTAAACTATTTTTAATCTAAATGACGTCATTACAGTAGTAACAGTAGATGCTAGGAGAAGACAAAAAAATATTTCCTAGTTCATACTCCCTTCTGTATCATAATAGAACGGTTTGTCAACAGTTCAGCATCAAGTCCATATATCACGCCTAATCGTTGCCAATGGCCTACCGGTTTCAGTTAACCTTCGTCGTCTGATCGAACAGACAGGCCATTCCCCAAGTACTGTATCTGTGAGCTCTAGGCCAGTCCCCAAACATTCCAAGCAGACACGTTAATGGTGAATCCACTGTCGGAAGAACTAGCCCTCTGTACAGTCCCAATCACGGAATGAACAGCTCAACCGCGCAAATCCACTATCGTCGAAACACAAATTCTAATACTAACTAAACAAGGGGATAGGCAGAGCAAACGCAGCACGAACAGGAGATCAGAGTAAATAATACAGTAGAGTGTGTGCAAATTAAACGAAGTTGGTAAAAAGGAGGCGGTCGAGCAGACAATGCTACCATCGCGCACGCACTTACCGGTAACTCTGCGGCCACTGGCGGGACTCGAAGGAGCCGACCCCGTCGCCGTCCTCCTCCTCCTGCTCCTCCTCCTCCCCCTCCTGGTCGCCGTCCTCGGAGTCGTCGTCGTCGCGGAAGCTCTCGCGCGGGCTCTCCTCGATGTCCCCGTCCTCCAGCGTCATCTCGTCCTCCTCCTCCTTCCCGTTCCTCGCCGCCGCCATCTCGCGGCAACCGCAGCAGCAGGAACACAGGCGCTACAGGAGCAGGGGAATGCACAGGGATTTCGTGGCGGAAACCAAATCAAAGCAAGACGAGACGCGACGCTTCGAGATGGATGCGGAAGGTGGTAATTATTCGGCCGTGATTTTTGGAAGGGCGGGATTGAGGGGAGAAGAAATAGTAGGAGGTGATGGGCTCGCCAGCGTCGCGACAGTGCCGCGGGAGGCGCGTCTGGCACACTACCGGAGCGGGGATCCCGGGGCACGCAGCCGCCCCGACACTAGCTGACTAACGTGTGGGCCGCGCCGCCACGCGTCGGCGGATCAACGGTGGGGTGCGGCGATTTCGGTCGGTTTTGCGCACGTCGAGGTGACCTGTCACCTGCGTGGAGGTAGAAGGCGGCAAGTTCGGGAATGCGATGAGCTGGCGCCGCGCGCAGTACTCTGACATGTGGGGCCGTGATAATGACTTGCTGAATTATTACCGCACACGTCAACACGTGTACGCCTTATCCGCCTGTGTGTTTCAAGTAGCGTGCGAGTCCGAAAGTTCACAAGGAGTACTACTTAAGACGAGGACAACTGAAAGATGATACATCTTGAGGATTGACGTAGCTAAATGCAAGCAACGAAACACGACCCATAGATCATCTTCTCAACAGATGTTTGTTGTTTGTTGCCTTGGCATTAACTGTCGTCGGTGACGACTGACTGACAAGTCGGGTGATAGAACAACGGTTCACCGGCCGTCCATGTGAGGGTTGTATCGCAAGACACAATGCATCGAATAGAGTTGGGCCATGTTGCGTGCAACTCTTCAGAAAGCTTCGAGATTTTTTAGGCTTGTGCGGGTTTGGTCTTCTGAGATTTTTCTTCGTTTGTATGGAAAAAAAACCAGTCTGTCAAAGTTAAACATGGAGACGACGACTTCAAGTTATTTTGGCGTAAGTTTTGATAATTTTTATTAGTGCAATAACATGGTGTGCTATCATTTTGTTTTCAGCGCTATATCTATATAGTAGCCTGAAAGAGACTTTCAAATCAACACGTACATCAATAGCCACTCCACATGGATCGTGGTTGGCCCTCGTATGTAACATGTGAATCACGAAACAATAGATGCATACCAAAAAGGACATTCGCTAAAACCTAAAGAAACAGATGAATTAACAACAAACAGATTGCACAATTGGAAGGAAGCTTAGTCATTAGACCAACCAATTAATTTAAACCTTATTCAAATTGTAGAACCATGAGTGTAGTTGAAAATCCCGCATCTCCTTAGTCTGATCATCGCAACCTACACCAAGGAGACAATCAAGACCTATGTGAGAGCCGAGGGGCCGTAACACCCCCCCCCCCCCCCCCATGGGCTTTGCAGGAAGAAAGGACACCTGCATGGATTAGACTTAGAAGAAAAAATAGGCTTAGGTTGATCTTATCTGCCCATTTGCCCCCCTACGCAATGGACTGAAGCTCCGCCAGTGATAATGGTGGTTGCCTCCACAGATCATCTCCCTCGATGGTTCATTGTCCGCCGCCTTAGCATGCCGTATCATTGGTGACAAATTTCATGCATTATTTCGCCTGGGTATCATTTTTGTAACTCGGTGACGAAATAACAACTCCCCGACCTTTCATGTGAGGGTTGTGTCCCCACCTCCCCGGACACAAAGCATTTTGAAGTCAGAACTCAACTCTTCAAATTTGGGCTCGTGCAGGTTTGGTCTTCTGAGTTTTCTTCGTTTATGTGGAAAAAAACAATTTGTCAAAGTTAGACGTGGAAACGACTTCAAGTTACTTGGATGTAAGTTTTGTTAATTTTTATTAGTTCTATAATATGGTATACTAGCTAACACTATATTTTCGTCAATATGGCCATATAGTAGCCTAAAAGAGCCTTTCAAATTAGCACGTGCTACAGCAATAGCCACTTCGTAAGGATCATGGTTGGCCCTGCTGTGTAACATGCGAATCACGGAACAGTAGATGCATGCCAAAAAGGACATTCGCTAGAGCCTAAAGGAATGAATGAACGAATTAACAAGAGACAGATCGCACACCTCATAATGTCTCGGTACTAACCAGCCAAAAAGGCGATCGATCGGACTTGCGGCATGTGAGGGTGAGGCGAAAATAAAATGATATCTCTCCACGCAAATGGACGTGGCCGCGTCTGCATGCCGTGCAGAGCACCACTCGGCCGGAAACAAAGGAGGCGGCAGCTGGCCGGGCTTTGTTTCATTCGGACGAATGATCGAGCCGACTACGAGTCGATCCGACCACGCGATCGCTCGAGTATTTTCTTACGTTATCTCTTTGTCCGGAACACATACTCATGCTGACCTGTCATGGATGCACAGACAAATGTGTGCACACAGGAATGAGATTGCATGGGAAGATCTCAAGTGGGAGACCTCGACGTCTGCATGTGGCGAGATGAGATCGCACCGCCGGCCACTTGTGATGTGGTTAAGCATGCAGGCGGACAGGTCCACGGCGCGTCCGTCACCGTCCACGTTGTCCGTAAACAACTAATCGCAAGATTACGGCATCCGTGTACGCTAATTATTCCGTTCGCTTGGTCCGACGGACAGACACGGACATCCGCGTCCGCTAGCTAGTAGCTGCTGAGCGTGTTGGTGCTGGGCTGATAGATCGATCGACGGCCAGGAGATATTTTGGTGTAGCGCTGATGCGCATACGAGGATGGCGGACGGACGGCCCAACAGGCTGCGCGGACGTATCCGTGAGGCCTGTTTAATTGTCGCGGCTTGTCCGTCGAGCCGTTTAGGCGTTTGGAGCGACGCGGATGGAGCGGACGAGCGGAATCTGCCTCCGCTTGCATTGTGAGATGTCGTTTTTAAAAGGACGGTGTCGGAATGATGACTAGGCTTTTTGACCCATCAAGTGCTATCTAATACTACCCCTTATTGTCTACTCCCTCCGTTCCAAATTAAATGACTTCACTTCTCCAAAAACGGATGTATCTATACTTGTTTAGTGTCTAGATACATCCATATTTTGATAAATGTGTGTCAATTATTTTGGAACGGAGGGAGTATTAATTTGGACAGAGTACTTCTCCATATAGTTTTTATTTATTTATTTTTAAAACAGGCAAAAAAACAATGATATTTTCATTAATTAAGAAAAAAAGAGTTGGCTAGTTAATTAGCGGAAAACATGCCAAAAACTGGAACAAAAGCCCTCATCGACCGTCATGGAACACAACCGTTGTAAGGGCACACACAGCCACCCTATCTGCCAACACAAGTTTCACACACACCGCCAAGAACAAGGGTCGCCGTCAGGTTGCCCATCAATGTCTTCGTCATCACTCTTCAGCGACTCCTGCCACCTAGGGAGATCTCGCCAAAGCGGGCTCGTGAATCTCACACGTGGTCTATGCCAAACAGATGACTCTTCGCGTAGAAGACTGACAACTCCGATTTTGAAGAGGTGCTCCAGAGAGGGGATGAGCAGGACCCGCCCCGACGAAGGTATTCACGGCCAGACCGTCCCACGCAGGTCATCGTACACCGCCCGCATGCCGCAAGAGCTCCAACTTCACCACAGGAAAGGTCCAGCCGGAAGATGACGCGTGAGGGTGTCTCCTGTGGTGAGCGACTTTGGCTGAGGAGGCTCAACCCTTTTCGCGTTTGCGTCGCATCTCCCGGCGTCCGTCACGCCTGCATCTGTCGGTCCGGCCGTCGTGTTGTATGGCGCCCTTCTCTTGCAACTTCTCTGCGTTTTGTGACCCTGGTTGCATATGCAGGTTTTGGTGCTGGCGGCTGGTGTTCCAGTTCCGGCATCGCGATGGGGTGGGCGTGGCCCCCCCATCCTGCTCATGGAGGTGCAACCAATGTGGTTCTGGCCAAAGGTGGGTGTGTGCAGTTCGTGTTGGTAAATGGTAATGAGTCACGGTGGGCACAAAACCCGAAACCCGAACCCCGAACCCGAAAAACCCGAGCCAGAACCCGTATACCCCGAACCCGACAAACCCGAACACAATTTCGGGTGGCAATATTGAAAACCCGAAATATATTAGGGAAACTCGGGTTTGTAGTCCCGGTACCCGAACAGCCCGAATAACCCGAATTTAGGAAAAAAGCCCAGTAAAAATCGCTGCCTCTAGTCAAGGCCCAGCCCAACATAACACTAAAGCCTCAATCCAAAGCGTGACCTAGTCCTGAGCTCGTTCTCCCCAATCCCCATCGTTATCCTATCCTACCTACCACGCCGCCACACAGCACAACACACACTCACGCGTCACACAGGCACACAGCAGTGCAGCAGCCAGCAGGGCACCAGGCCACGAGCAGTCCAGCACGGCCGCGGCCGACCTCTCCTTCCCAGGCTTCCCTACCGCCGTCGCCTCAAAGCAGCAAGGAGCAGCACGACCGCGGCGCCGGCTGGCGGCTGCATCCCTTCACCCCGTCGCCAGTGCGCAAGCAAGACTCCAAGACGACGACCAGTTCCGCGGCGGAGTGGTGCAGCGCCCGGCCGGCGGCCGCCCTCTTCCTCTCCCTCGCATCCCATCTGTCATCTTTGACCGCCGGTGGCCGCCCTCTTCCTCCCTCTCATCCCCATGCACTAGTAGAAAAGGAGGCTTTGGTGCGCCACCTTTAGTACCGGTTGAACAAAAACCGGTACTAAAGGGGGGCATTAGCACCGGTTGCGTTCGTGTCACCGCGCGAGGACCTTTAGTACCGGTTGCTATTAACAACCGGTACTAAAGGCTACCCTTTAGTACCGGTTGTTAATAGCAACCGGTACTAAAGAGTTGGAGGCCACGCGGCCACATGCGGCCGCGGTTGGTGGCCCCACGGCGAGACCTTTAGTACCGGTTGTTTAAAAACCGGTACTAAAGGTTTCGGGCACTATAACCTTCTTCCACCCCGAGCCAGAAGCAACTCGACCCAACTCCATTTTTCCTCTCTCCCAAGCTCTAGTTCACCGCTTTTTTCTCCAACATTTGTCAAGATTGGTGGCACCCTATACAAGGGTTAGCAACTTCTTCATCTTCTCTTCCGGCATTTCAAGTTTAGCTCATTTTCGTGCAAGTTTAGCAAGTTTGATTTTGGTGGTGCTTGCAAGGTGTTTGATGAAATGCTAAGTTAGGGATTTCATTTGTTTTATATGCATTTTGAGCTCAAATTAAAGTATAATTTGTGGTTTTATATAGTGTCCCCTTCCTCACCGCCGTCGATCGCCCGCGCCGCTCCGTCACCGACACCACCTCGGTGAGCCTCTTTTTTATCTTTTATTTTAAAAATTGTTAGTTATATGATTTAAATGCATAATTATTTCTTGTATAATTTTCTTATGTTTTTTTATATATGTATAGTGTCATGGTTTTGATATCCGTCCCCTTCGGCCCTCGTCCGGTCTATGATTCGGATGTGGTATATCTTTTTAACTATTTATTTTGTTTCGTGTTTATAACAATCATGCCGACCAACTTGACGTAGATATATTTTTATTTAGGAGGTAGTTGAACCGGAAATTCCGGCCGACCCTATTGTCGAGTATTTTAAAAAAGAAAACGACGATTTGAGAGCAAAATTGAAGATAAGTGAAGATCTTCGTCTCCAATGCCTAGAAGAGAAGATGGAATTGGACTTGAAGATTGCCGACATCGTTGATGCTCACGGGGTCGAGCTTGCCGACGTCGTCACTGCTCACGAGAGGAAGATGGATGCAATGCGCGCCAAGCTTAAAAAGATTAGAAAATATGCCATTAGTCAAGAGGCTTGGTATCATTATGCTGTTGGTTCAATAGTTACCTTGGTTGCGATTCTGATCGCATTTGTTGTTGGATTTAAATTCTTTAGATAGTTGTATGTTAGTTTCGATTGATGTATGTTTCGTGAGAACTATGTATTACATTTGGGCACTACTCTACTTTGATTTTAATGTGATGAACTTGTATAAATTAATTTGGTCACGTATCTCTATTCATTATTTAGCTGGTGTAATGGTTTTTGATATATTTATGTAATGCAGATGAGCCGAGAATGGATGTACGGTGATCGACGCTGTCCCGAGTTCATTGATGGCATGCATCGTTTTCTCGATGTGGTTAAGTTAAACAAGCTGAAGAATGGTTTTATGATTTGTCCATGTGATGAATGTCGGAATAACAGGAATTACCCGAGCGTAAGAACCATACACTCCCACTTGTTGCGACAAGGCTTCATGCCCAATTATTTTTGTTGGACCAAGCACGGAGAAAGAGGGGTTATAATGGAAAACCCTGAAGAAGAGGATGATGACAACTATCCGTGTTCTCTGAACACGGTGATACTACAATGGGGGAAGACGAAGTTGAGCTCGAGGTCATTGTTGATCAGTCCGACGATGATGATCTTCGTCGGTCATTCTTGATGAACAGATGAAGTGCGTAAGTGAAAACGAGTGGTCGAAGTTGGAGCGCATGTTAGAGGATCACAAAAAATTGTTGTACCCAAATTGTGAAGATGGCCAGAAAAAGCTGGGTACCACCCTGGAATTGCTGCAGTGGAAGGCAAAGAATGGAATATCTGACAAGGCATTTCAGGAGTTGCTACAAATATTTAAGAAGAGTCTTCCAAGGAATAATGAATTGCCGCACAATACATACGAAGCAAAGAAGATTGTCTGCCCTCTAGGATTAGAGGTGAGAAGATACATGCATGCATCAATGACTGCATCCTCTACCGCGGTGAGAAGTACGAGAATTTGAATGCATGCCCGATATGCGGTGCATTGCGGTATAAGATCGGGCGAGATGACCCAGGTGATGTTGAGGGCGAGCCGAGCCCCAGGAAGAGGGTTCCCGCGAAGGTGATGTGGTATGCTCCTATAATACCACGGTTGAAACGTTTGTTCCGAAACAAAGAGCATGCCAAGTTGTTGCGATGGCACAAAGAAGACCGTAAGGAAGACGAGATGATGAGACACCCCGCTGATGGGTCTCAGTGGAGAAACATCGACAGTGCGTTTGGGGAATTTGCAGCTGACGCAAGGAACTTAAGGTTTGGTCTAAGTACAGATGGCTTGAATCCGTTTGGGGAGCAGAGCAGCAGTCATAGCACCTGGCCCGTGACTCTATGTATCTATAACCTTCCCCTTGGTTGTGCATGAAGCAAAAGTATATTATGATGCCAGTGCTTATCCAAGGCCCGAAGCAACCCGGCAACGACATTGATGTGTATCTGAGGCCATTAGTTGACGAACTTTTACAGTTGTGGTCTGACGAAGGCGTACGTGTGTGGGATGAGTACAAACAGGAGGAATTTGGCCTACGAGCGTTGCTGTTTGTAACCATCAATGATTGGCCTGCTCTTAGTAACATTTCAGGACAGTCAAACAAGGGATACAATGCATGCACGCACTGTTTAGATAAGACTGACAGTATATATTTAGGTAACAAGAATGTGTACCTTGGTCATCGTCGATTTCTTCCAAACAGGCATCCCGTAAAAAAGCCAGGCAAGCATTTCAAAGGTGAGGCAGATAACCGAACGAAGCCTACACGCCCTGATGGTGATGTTATATATGGCATGGTCAAGGATTTGGAAGTAATATTTGGAAAGGGTCCTGGCAGTCTAAATGTTCCAAAAGACGCTAACAAGCGCGTACCCTTGTGGAAAAAGAAATCTATATTTTGGGATTTACCCTATTGGAAAATCCTAGAGGTTCGCTCTGCAATCGACGTGATGCACGTGACGAAAAATCTTTGCGTGAACCTGCTAAACTTCTTAGGCGTGTATGGGAAGACGAAAGATACATCGGATGCACGGCAGGACCAGCAAAGTACGCACGAACGAGACAACCTGAATCCAGAGAAGTACCAAGGTACTGCCAGCTACGCTCTTACCAAAGAAGAGAAGGAGATCTTTTTTCAAGTCCTGAGCAGTATCAAGGTCCCGTCTGGCTACTCGTCGAATATAAAGGGAATAATAAACATGGCAGAGAAAAAGTTCCAAAACCTGAAGTCTCATGACTGCCACGTGATTATGACACAATTACTTCCGGTTGCATTGAGGGGGCTTCTACCGGAAAACGTTCGAGTACCCATTGTGAAGCTATGTGCATTCCTGAATGCAATTTCTCAGAAGGTAATCGATCCAGCAACTCTACCAAGTTTACAGACGGGTGTGGTCCAATGTCTTGTCAGTTTCGAGTTGGTGTTTCCACCGTCCTTCTTCAATATTATGACGCACCTCATAGTTCACCTCGTCGAAGAGATTTCCATTCTCGGTCCTGTATTTCTACACAACATGTTCCCCTTTGAGAGGTTCATGGGAGTCTTAAAGAAATACGTTCATAACCGTGCTAGGCCAGAAGGAAGCATGTCCAAGGGCTATGGAACAGAGGAGGTCATTGAGTTTTGTGTTGACTTTATTCCTGATCTTAAGCCGATCGGTGTTCCTCAATCGCGCCATGAGGGGAGACTGCGTGGAAAAGGCACGCTAGGAAAGAAAGCAACAACATGTATGGACGGGCATTCTTTCACTCAAGCACACTACACAGTTCTACAAAATTCCAGATTGGTGGCTCCGTATATCGTGAAACACATGGATATTTTACGCTCCCAATACCCGGAGGAGACTAACTTCTGGATTAAAGGGAAACACGTGGATACTTTCGGCAGTTGGTTGCGTACACATCTCATTAATAACAACACTGTTGGACAAGAGCTATACTTGTTGGCCAAGTCACCATCTTCGACTATATTGACTTTCCAAGGGTACGAGATAAATGGGAATACATTTTACACGGAAACCCAAGACAAAAAGAGCACTAACCAAAACAGTGGTGTCCGCTTTGATGCAACAAACGACGATGGGACAAAGGACACATATTATGGTTGCATACAGCAGATATGGGAACTTGACTATGGACCTTCTTTTAAGATCCCTTTGTTTCAGTGCAAATGGGTCAACCTGTCAAGCGGGGTAGAGATAGACCGGCGGTACGGAATGACTACAGTGGATCTCAAGAATCTTGCGTACCGCACCGAGCCATTCGTCCTAGCCAATGATGTGGCTCAGGTTTTCTATGTGAAGGACATGTCTTCCAGACCGAAAAAAAGAAAAGATAAGCAAGCCGGTACATCATACGATGAGCCAAAGCGCCACATAGTTCTTTCAGGAAAAAGAAACATCGTGGGAGTGGAGGACAAGACAGACATGTCAGAAGATTACAATAAGTTTGATGAAATTCCGCCCTTCAAAGTGAAAACTGACCCAAGCATCGTGTTAAATGATGAAGAATGTCCATGGCTACGGCGCAATCAGAAAAAGGGACACACAAGAAGAAAAAGTGAACACTAGATAGGGATGTTGTTACTGATGTGTAATAATGTATTAAACCTTTTATGTAACTATGTCCTGAAAACTCAAAGAGAGATCTAAACACTATGTCAATCAGCTGCAGTTTTACCAACACAATGTTTTGTGTTTGAGCACAAGGTAGAATATATGAGTGAGTAACCTAGGAAACAAAACACACGGTTTCTCCTAGCTACAGCCCGACACTGATTCACGGTCGAATGTCGTTGCATTCAGTGTCGGGCATAGCTAGGAAACCCGAATGTTTTGTGTTTGAGCGCCACTTCGATCCAAGCAGCGGTAAGACGTCTCTGATGATCTACAACCGTCCGGCAAGACATCTCTGATGATCTGCAACCGTTTGGAACGGTCGCAGGTCATCAGAGACGTCTTGCCGCTGGTTGCCCAAAGATGCCTCTCCGAGTGATGCTGGAATGTTTTGTGTGAGTGAGTGAGTGACGCTGGAATTCCGGGAGGGGGGCTATATATAGGGTACGTGTGCTTCTTTAGTCCCGGTTGGTAACACCAACCGGGTCATGTGGCTCACGAATTGGTCGTGATACTGCTGATCCAACAGCTTACAATCCCTCAAAAGAAACACACCCCTGATCCAACGTCTCACAACCGCTTGAAAGAAACACACGATCTGTGTGCTTCTTTAGTCCCGGTTGGTAACACCAACCGGGACTAAAGTCGGGCTTTGCGGAGCCACGTGTCCTCCCCCAGCGCTGCCCTAGCCACGTGTCTTCCCCTAGCGCTGCCCTGGAGGTCTTTATATATTGTCGCCGACGGGGTAAACCCTAATCCACCATTCCTAGCCACGAACGCATCGTCTCCACGAGATGGATCCGCCACGCCCGCCGCAGCGCCTTCTGGACGAGGTCGAGCGTGCTCGGCAGAGCGCGCTTGGGCGCTACCGCGGGAGCCTATCCCGCCGTATGCTCACGAGCCCGGCGTGGAGAGGAATGCCCTCCTACCGGCCTCCTGCTCCACCAGGTGCCGCCGCACCTCCACCTAGCGCCGCTGCACCTCCACCAGGCGCCGCCGCTCCTCCCGCGGAGGAGGAGGAGGACGACGACTTCGACTGGAGCGACGACGGGGAAGAGGGTTGTGGGTTGCAGATACAGGAGGCCATGGAAGCCTCCTTCCAGTCTGTCCGCGACTACCCTGTCCAGCGAGCCAAGACTGCCTACCAGCTCAAAGCGAAGGAGGCTTCCGAGCTGGATTGGGCGCTAAAAGACTCATCCTCCATGGATCTTGCCCTCCGCCGCAAACGTGCGCGCGAGAACCGGGCGGCCGCCCACGGGGCTGGCTCCTCCCGCCGTTCCTCCTAATCCTTTTATGTAACTGTGTGGTCCGTTTATGTAGTAATGTAACTGTTAGTGATGTGTAATAATGTATCCTTTTATGTAACTGTTAGTGATATGTAATAATGTATCCTTTTATGTAACTGTGCGGTCCGTTTTTGTCAGATTCAAAAGTATGCACAAGTTATTCAAATTCATATTCAAACATCTTTATTTAATCCAGTTACATAGCTCGGGTCTATTTTTATAGGAAACAAATAGATAGATAATTATTACAATTTTGTAGACAATTAAATTAAATATATATTAAAGAAAAAGAAACTAGAGAAAAAAACAAAATAGAAACCAAATAGATATAAAAACAGAAAAATTCAAAAAGCCCATTAGTACCGGTTGTATCCTACAACCGTACTAAAGGGCTGGGCTTCGCGCGCGAATTTTCGCCGCGGCCCAAAAAGCACCTTTAGTACCGGTTGTAGTCTACAACCGGTACTAAAGACCCTTTAGTACCGGTTGTAGACTACAACCGGTACTAAAGGCCTATTTGAGCAGTTTTAATTCCCCACCGCCGATTCGATCCCCAAATCGACGCTCTGCTTCTTCTCCGCGCCCTCGACGCTCTGCTCCGGCCGGCCGTGCCCGTCGCCTCCTCCGCCGCGGACGCCCTCCACCGCCCCTGCACGCCATCGACGGCGCCGCCGCACTCCGCCACGCGGCCCTCCGCCACCGCCTCCTCCGTGCGCGCTGTGCTCCGGTCGACCGCGCGCCGGCCCCGGCCGACGCCGCCCTCCGCCGCGCCGTCGACGCCACCGCCCCTGCTTCGGCCACCCCTCCACCACCGCGACCCGCGCTGCTCCGGCGCCACCGCGTCCTCGGCCTCCACCCCACCACGCCCGCGCGCCATCGTCGCCTGCTCCGGCGCCACGGTAAGTTTCTTTTTCTTTTTGTTATTACTTTTTTTATTACTGTTTTTCATTTTGTTAGTCATAGAAGTTTTTGCAAACTTACAAAATGTAGCAATTTAAAAAACTTAGCAATTTAAAAATGTAGCATTTTGTTTAGTTTATTACAATATGAAAACTTAGCAAACTTACAAAATGTAGCATTTTAAAAATGTAGCAATTTAAAAACTTAGCAATTTAAAAATGTAGCAATTTTTGCTAAGTTTACAAATGTAGCAATTTGCTAAGTTTAAAAATGTAGCAATTTAAAAATGTATCAAAATGTAGCAATTTACAAAAGTTAGCATTTTTGAAAGTTAGCAATTTTGAAAGTTAGAAATATTGCTAAGTTAGAAATATTTCTAAGTTAGAAATATTGCAAAGTTTCAAATATTGCTAAGTTTGAAATATTGTTAAGTTAGAAATATTGCTAAGTTTCAAATATTGCTAAGTCAGAAACATTACTAAAAATAACTTTGAAAATTTTGCTAAGTTAGAAATATTTTGCTAAGTTACTAAAAATAATTTTGCTAGAAATATTTTGCTTAGTTACTAAAAATAATTTTGCTAAGTTAATTTTGCTAAGTTAGAAATATTGCTAAGTTAGAAAATTTTAGTAGCAAAGTTTGAAAATTTAGCTAAGTTTGAAATATTGCTAAGTTAGAAATTATTCTAGTAAATAAGTAAATATGTGCATTGTCATTTTTTTATTCTAGTAAATATGTGAATTTTGCTAAGTTTGAAAATTCTAGTAGCAAAGTTTCAAAATTTAGCAAAGTTTGAAATATTACTAAGTTTGAATTACAAATTTGCAGTGACATTGAGCTATGGAGGACGATGCCCCCATCATCGACGCCCCGGACTTCATCCGAGACTTGGAGAAAGAAGAACGCTTTCAAGCACTTATATTTGATAAGACCCTTGGACCCAATTCCGATGGAGAAGATTCCGACGAAGAAGACGCCGAAGATTTCAGCGCGAAATGCTTGAACGACTCCGGTGAGGGACTTGAGTTACAAAACTTCAGAGACGACGACGAAGAAGAAGTGTCGTTACAAAACTCCGTAGAGAACTCCGGCAAGGTATATATTAAGTCTTGTTGATCACTAGCTAGATGCATTAATTGATTTATATGCGCACTTATTAACGAAACATTTTTCTTTCAGCCCTCTGGATCTACGTCGACAATCCGTAAACGAGGCCCAGCCCAAGGGTTAAAGCTGCCGGATGGTGCAAAGTTGTCGATCGACGAAGTTAGCATAAAAGGCAAACCGGAGAAACCCGATGGAATCTCCACTAAATACATAGCTCAATGCGGATTTCTTGTAAGGGACATGGTCCCGATCACCGTTGCAGAATGGAATCAGCCGAAGAAAAAAAACATTGGCGCAAAATATGTCGAGGACAGAATTAAAGAAACCCTTTGGGAGTCGATATTGGGTTATTTCAGCCTACCGGCAAATCTCCCACAGAGGAGGAAGGATAAAGTCAAGGAGTGGACTCTTAGCAAGATGGCCGAGCAATTCAACAACTGGAAGAAAACATTGTGGAGAAAATATGAGAAAAAAACTCCAGATTTCACTGGACATCTAGAGAAGCTAAAAGACGACTGGCCTGAATTTGTGGCGTATAAGAAATCGGCCGTCGCTGTGGCCCGATCGAAATGAAATAAGTTGAATGCTAAGAAGAAGAAATATTTCCATCGTTTGGGCTCAGGTGGCTACAAGACTGCCGTGCCTAAGTGGGAAGCCTATGAAAACGAGCTGCGTCAAAAAGGGATCATTCCCGGAGCTGAAGGCGAGAAGACATTGGGAGATGTCGAACATGGTATCGTTCTATGGAAGAAGAAATATATCAAGTTTCCAGACTCGGCGCCAAGGCCACCGACTCCTCCGGTTAGAAATTCACCACAGCAAAGTCCACCCTCCTCCCCCGACGATTGGGAGCCCACCGCGAGTCCATCGCCCGCGCCGTCCCGTCAGCCGACTGCTGCGCCCACTAGTAGTTTGACAAAGCGGAAGCTTTTCACGTCGTCCCCTGTCAAGAAACGTGCAAAAAAACCCAAGAAAGTCAAAGTTCCTGAGAAGTTAGCTGGCGAGATGACTCAGGAGGAATTAGAAGTGAGCACACGTGAAGAGGCGAGAGCCTTTTTTGAACAGAAAAAAAAAGGAAAGACTGGAGGCAAGACTGGACCCCATGAAGGAACTTCTGAAGACTATACCAACTGAGGTAAAAGATCAAACCGTTGACAACCTATATGACCCTCCACCACCGCCCCTTTCAGACTATGAGCGAGGTATTGAAAAGGTACTTTCCTCACAGATGGAGCAAGAAAAAGCGTGCGGGAAAAGAGTTGCCCAGCTCGGAGAACAAGAAGCACAATCGATCGCCCCGCTCATTGTGCCTTCTGAAGCTCGGGAAATCGAGCATGGAGAAGTTGTCATTGGCGACACAGGTTGCCCCATAGCGCAGATAACAATTCAATATAAATTTGAACTCGGGCTGCCTCTGGTCGAAAATCCGAGTGCTCTAACAACACAGTTATATAAATTGCATAACTGGTACATGGCCGCCGCTAAAGAAGGGAAAATGTGTCTCATGGCGGGAGTTAAGGAACAACACTTCTTCCGACAATATGGTGTGGAGGTTGCGTTCTCCGAACTTTTTCAGATGTATAATCAACTTGCTCTCGACAAATCTATCATCAGCTGCTATTGTATGTAAGTAATTTATTCGTGTAATTTAATTATTTATAGTTAAGCTCGTTCATTGCTTGTAATTATCCTCACAACATTCTTTTGTACGCTATTATGCAGAATGAAGATTCGTGAATGCCGAATGGGAGGAATCTGGGACATTGGGTTCATTGACCCGGATAAAGTTCATGAAGTCACCGTACAAGATCCTCTGTATGCCCAGGAAACAGAGGACGTTTTGCTAACGTGTTTTAAGCGACAAGTACCAGAAAGGAAATACTTTTTCCTTACAACTTCGGGTGAGTGTTACTGTCTTGTACACATTCTATTTTGCTTTCCCGATATTAAGTGTAATTGATGAGTTCTGAATACCTGCGTATATAAATGTGCGCAGGTACCACTTCATTCTGCTAATCATTAGACTGGAGGAAGGACACGTTGAAGTCTAGGACTCATTAAGGAAAGATCAAGATGATTACAAAAGCGTGCGTCTAATGCTCAAGAGGTAATTTCAATCGCACTATATCGTCCTCTTTCGTTCATTTCCGGATATCAAAAGTATAAGTAATAACTCCTCAATTCATTTTCTTTTCCGGGCAGGGTTTGGAAAAGGTTCATCGCGGAAGAACGCGGTGAATGGAAACCTAAGCTGGAGTTCAAGGCTAACAACGTAAGTACTACTACGTATCTAGGTCTATGTATCTTTCTAATACCATTATCATCTCTTGATTATTATTTGATTAAATTAAATTCTTGTATAGTGGTGTCTGCGACAACCACAGGGGACGGAACTATGTGGATACTACGTTTGCGAGTATATTCACATGAGGGTCAATGAGAGAGTCAATAGTATAAGAAATCGAGAGGTACGTAAATATCATACACAACTTTTATTTTGCTACCATCAATCATGTTTAGTTTCGATCACTGATTTGATCTCCTTCTTTTAAAGATGGCAAGGAAGCGGAACCAGCTCCTACTAAAAAACCGCGTAAAAGCTATTGCGGAGGAATTGGCGGGATTCATTGTGACGCAAGTCGTAGATGAATTCGGTGAATTCCACTATGTTGATTAATAGACTCCCTCCATGCATGTACTAGCTAACGGTGATCTCAATTGTAATTATGAGTACTTTATATGTAACGAGAGTACTTTATATGTGTAAAGAGTACTTTATATGTGTAGTGAGTACTTTATACGTGATCTCCTCCGAAACCCTGAAAAATGAGCAAAAAGGAAAAAAACAGAAACCCTAAACCCTGAGAAATAAGCGAAAAGAAAAAAAACCGAAAACCTAACCCCCCTGAAAAAATAAGGGGGGGCAAAAAAAACAGGAACCTTTAGTACCGGTTGGTATTACCAACCGGTACTAAAGGTCCTCAGCTGCGCGCGTGCAGGTTCGGCCACGTGGAGGGCCTTTAGCACCGGTTGTTTATAAAACCGGTACTAAAGGGGAACCCCTTTAGTCTCGACCTTTTAGTACCGGTTTCACAACCGGTACTAAAGGCCTAATAAGACCGGTACTGATGCCCTGTTCTCTACTAGTGATGCTCGAAGAACTTCGGGCAAATCGGGGAAACCCAAACCCGAACCCGAAATATCGGGTACCCGAATTGTCGGGTTCTTGATTTTTCGGCCCTGTTTCGGGTATCATTTTACAGAACCCAAATTTCTGAAAACCCGAATTACCCGACCCGATATTTTCGGGTAACCCGAACGCCCACCGTGAGATAGTGAGGGTGGATGCGTGTGCCCTTGGAGTGGCCATGTTCGACGACGGTTTACGAGTGCATCGGTTTAAACCGGTTTCTTAACAAAAAGCATCCCAAACGGATCAAACCGCTGTGTGAGCTGAAAATAAATGGTTTTTTTTTTTTTTTTTTTTGAGATTTCCTGGTCTTAGTACAGCAGTAGTATCTGAACCTACGCACAACGCACACCACACACACGCAACACCACACGCACGCCACCTGTGCGCAAGCTAGACCTAACCAGACTATACTAAGCTTGAGCCTTCGCGAGCCTAGATCTTCCGGGAAACCCTGCGGTGGTGGGCACACCACACTACCACTGTTGAACCGCGTAGGAATTGGCTCCACTGGTGAGGAAAACGTCCCAAAATTCGCTCCACGGGAGTCGAACCGGAGACGCGCTGGAAGGAGCCACCGCTCCCCAGGCACTCGCGCTACGCGCGGTCCTCACTGAAATAAATGGTGTCATCACACGGAAGTACGTGGTGGTGTCGACGGTCACGTGAAGGCAACCGCGTTCGTTCACGCGAGAATTTGATGAAGACGTGGTTACGACTCATGGCGATGACGTGTGACTCGCACGTGCAAGATGAGACGAGATCACGGCGAACCGAACACTTGTGATTTGCTCGTTCCAAGGACGGCGCCGGTCGGAAATTTTCTTTTTTCATTGAAGAAATTGATGATAATACCGATGAATCGCATGCAGAACCTATCTGAAACGAGGTGTACAGTCTGTCTGCTTCGTGCTACAGCTTGATTTTCCTAAGCTAAAATCGTTATCAGCGTCGCATGCCCTGTAAGAGCTTCCTGTTGTTGTAATCATCGGCGTGTGAATTTTTTTCAATCCAACGACGCCCGGCAGAGATTGTCTAAATAACTGGGCCGTAGCAAACGAGAGCCCATCAGGCATCCGAAGTCCACCAGGAAACAGGCCCACGGCGCACCACGCCCGCGCGCGCGTCTGCGCAGCACAGCACCACGGCGCTCTCGATCCTTTAGTCCCACCTGGCGGAGGCGAGGGGGTAGCGACGGGAGGCGCGGCTATGTAAGGAGGCCCTGGTGCGACCTTGCAACATACTGCCTCCGTTCCGATTTACTTATCGTGAGGAGGGGAAACAGTCCAATGAACAAAATAATTTTGCAGTTACATCCTTGGTATTTCCAAAAAAAAAATGAACTATGCTCCGTCGTACGCGATCGGTGGGAGGACGCCATTCCGCCGCCGGAGCCAATCACAGCTCCCACCGCCCTCCCGCTGGAGACAATCACAGTTTCCGCCGCCCTCCCGCCACGGGAGTCAATCTGAGCTCCCGCAGTCCTCGCCAAACGCCAGGTCCTCCCGCTCCAGCGACGGGGACACCAGCAGCTCGCCGAGCTGAACCTCGCGACGGGGGCCCTCCTCCTTGACGCCAGCAACTGCGCGCAGAGCTCGTCGTTTCGTCGTAGCCTTCCTCGCCGGTGCTTATCCTCTGCTCCGCCTTCGTCCGCGGCACCCTTCGCCGCTCAGCCCCTCCGCTCCAACGAGTTTAGGGACGAGCAGGTAGATTTCGTGTGCCTGACAACAATTGCAGTATTTTTTTCAATTTTTTTTTGCAATATTTAGCAATTTTGAACAACTATAATATGTCAGGATTAAACTAATCTGAAGAACTAATTTGAACTCTTGTGATTACCTGAGAACAATTGCACCACCTTGTACTCTGAAAATCTTTTGCAGCTCAGGTTCAGGTTTGGTATCTTGCTGGTTTGAGAGTTGAGACCACAACAGTACAAAATTCCAGCTACAGCTGATTTCATCTGCAGGAAACAACATGGAGTTGTGGCAGGCAAATCACTACCTATATAGAAGCCCACCGGTTTAGGCCTCCAACGGAGGCATCCACGTCGCGGTACTGTAGCAGTGCTACAGTGCCGCACTTCTACAGTACCATTTTTTCTTTTTTTTAGGTTCTTTTTTCACCACCTATATAAAAGCCCACCGGTTTAGGCCTCCAACGGAGGCATCCACTTTTTTTTTTTTGCAAATTTTTTTTAGGTTCTTTTTTTTTCCCAAAAATTATATATATAATCTATCTTCTATATATCAAAGCCGTCGGCTTCAGCCTTCGCTCCCGGTATCCACGTCACCCGCTGCGCGCCCGCAATGTAGAACTGTACTGTAGCACTGTATCCGCGCCGTCCAATCTGGATCCGACGGCCCTCCTTTAGATGAAAACATATATACGAACTGTATGCGCGTCGACGAGTAGGTTCTATTTCCGTGATCGGTTTCGAGTTTGGTCGACTCTAGCTCCTCAATTTTGGATCCAGATTCACAAAAATATTTGATGAATTTTGTCAAATTCGTTGCACTCAGTCATCCGTTCGAATTTTCCTCTCACAAGTAGATGGATACCACCCTAATTCCAAACAACTTTCATGTTTCAACCTTTTTTATTTTGACGGACATATATATATTTCTCTCTAATCTTCAAATTCGTTGTACTTCAGGCTGTGAAAAAAAAAAACAAATTATGACAGATTCAAAGTTTCAAAACCTCGCTTTTTTGCAGAAAAGTCCCCGATGTTCACTTCTACAGTGCGCCACGTGTTTTCGAAAAATTGTGGATCGGTCCTCCGGTACAAAACACACGGAAAAGTCCACGCACGCCGCTTCTTTTGCATAAAAGTCCTTGCGTTTTCCAAAAAAATGTGAATCATCCAACCACATTAGCTTTCGACATATTTTTCCTGCCTAAAATTTTCCAAACGCGTTTACATAGGCTATTTCCCAAATAAGTTTATACTTTCTAACGGTATTTTTCTTCAGCCATTTTAGAGTTTTTAATATTTTTAAGATTTTCTGACAATAAATGTTGGCTTTTTTTTTGTCTAAAATTTTCCAAACGTATTGACACACTTTTCAAGCAAGTTTAGATTTTCCAGCTGTATTTTTGGTCATATTTTTTGGCTGAAGTGGTGTCGGCCACTGTACATCTCGCTATTCTTAACTAACCACACCGCAACGAGTCCACGCCGAAACAACAGTGCTACCGACGAGTACCAACAAGCAGTGCACATAGAAAATACCAAGAAACAATAGTAGTTTACAATCAGTAACATGGAAAGTTTTCCTCTCCTTCGTTCCTCATCTTAGTCTTTTCGACAAAAAAAATTGACGCGCATTTTTGTTTCAAATTTTCGTTCTGTCGTTAACTATACCTACATCTAAAAAAACACCTACATGGTATTTTTTCCCCACCCTCTTCAACGATTTTTTTTTGCCACACCTATATATTATAGCGCTCCCTTTCAGCGGACGCTCGCGATGTGCACTGTAGCTCTACAATGAACGCACTTCTACATTGCGCCGTGCACTGTAGCAGCTACAGTGTATTTTTTTTCCCTTTTTTGCGGTAATATGTACATGCAATATATGCGCGCCGACGAGTAGGTTTCATTCCCGTGATCGGTTTCAAATTTGGTCGACTCTAACTCCTTAATTTTGGATACAAACTAACAAAAACATTTGACGAACTTTGTCAAATTCGGCGCACCCAGTCATCCGTTTAAATTTTCCTTGCACGAATAGATGAATATCATCCTTACGAACAAATTTCATGTTTCAACCTTTTTGTTTCGACGGACATAAATATAATTCTCTCCAATCTGGATTAAGTCATCCGTTTAAATTTTCCTTGCACGAGTAGATGACTATCATCCTTCCGAACAAATTTCATGTTTTAACCTTTTTGTTTCGACAGACATAAATATAATTCTCTCCAATCTTTAAATTTGTTATAATTTAGGCTATGCAAAAAAAACAAATTCTAACAAATATAGATTTTTTGGATCCAGAAATTTGTCTTTTAAATCTAGCCTAGAGTAGCATTTTTATTACCTGCCTTTCATGTACAAAATTTCCGTGAACCAAATTATACACCTACAAACTCAGTTAATAACTCATTTTACAAAACAAACTCACAAAAAAAAATTGACGAATTTTGTCAAATTCGGCGCACTCTGTCATCCGTTTAAATTTTCCTTGCACGAGTAGATGAATATCATCCTTCCAAACAAATTTCATGTTTTAACCTTTTTGTTTCGACGGACATAAATATAATTCTCTCCAATCCGCACTTAGTCATCCGTTTAAATTTTCCTTGCACGAGTAGATGAATATCATCCTTCCGAACAAATTTCATATTTTAACCTTTTTGTTTCGACAGACATAAATATAATTCTCTCCAATCTTCAAATTTGTTATAATTTAGGCTATGCAAAAAAAAACAAATTCTAACAGATATAGATTTTTTGAATCCAGATATTTAGATCCAGAAATTTATCTTTTAAATCTAGCCTAGAGTAGCATTTTTATTACCTGTCTTTCATGTACAAAGTTTTCGTTCACCAAATTATACACCTACAATCTCGGTTAATAACTCATTTTACAAAACTACGATGCATACCAATACAACGACTGCGGCGGTGTACCAATACAACGGGCGCGGCGGTGGTCGACATAGCCGTCGTGGCCACTGCTGATATCAGCACCTGACGCCATCAGCGGCCCACTTGCCAGCCTATTACTATTTTGTAAAAATGATTTCGCTAATTATTAAAACTCTGACAGTGGGTCCACATTGTCAGAATTTTAAACTTTCCTAACAATTTCACAGATTTGTCCAATTTTGTATATTCAATAACTTCTAGATCCGTGATTCATAAAAATGTGTTCAACATACCAATTTTTTTTAGAAAAAATGGATTCTATCTACTTATGTCCAATTCATGCACTATCTTTCGGTTAGAAGAAACCGAATATTTTATCTATAATACCAATTATGTTATCATAGACCGTGAAAGCTCTTCGAATTACGCAGCAAGATTAACACCACGGGCGCGGCGTGCCGCCGCGGCTATTTTCCTAGTAACATGAATTATATGCATGAGCGATTTGCTTTCTTTGAACCCTTTGCCCTTTTTGTCAGACCATGAGTTATGATTTATGAAGAACACAGTTGAAACATCCATAGAAAATACAGTTTAATCTATTTGGTGTAAAGGAAACAATGGGGAAAGCTTTTCACTTACATGTCCAGAGAAGCTAATATAACAGGATCATCAATCAATTTATCACCTGAGATAGCACAAGAGATTTTGCGCTGAGATTTTTCGATTGGAACATCGAAGATCTTTTCGCACTGACCACTTGACCAGTGATCGATCTAGCAATGTGCTCTGCAGAGGCAAGCAACAAGAACCACACAACAATTTATCACCCGAGCGCAGCAAGAACTGCAGAAATGAGCACTATGATTGTACACAGAGTTGGAAGCCACAATCAGAAGCCCCAAGAATCAGAGGGCGTAGCACTTACAGCCCCAAGAATTTTCCACAACTATGCACCAGATGAACACACGGGCAAACGACAAATGTATTTAGATTATTGGTGCCCTTGAGTATTTTACTTAGCTGTTCTAGCAGGAAAAATATTTTACTTTCCGTTTTCTTGTTCAGACCTTGTAGTAACTTTGATTTTGTAGTTCAAGCTCACTGCAACCGAACCAGGTTTTTGATTCCAGTAAAATGACATGTTACCTTCCTGCAGATCTTGTTGGGGAGGCGATTGGCCAGTTGCACATAGTGTCTGCAAGCTCTAGCATGATGTTCGTGATTGGCGAGTGGGTGAGTTGAGGCGTCACAGTAACAAGTTGAGGCCACACATGAAGCTATCCAACATTATAAAGAGATTGAGATGGTGCTTGTCTATGTGTGAAGAAAATTGGCCTGCGACACGGGAATTAGACGACATAGCCTACATGGACGAGAAATGGTTCAACCTGACTGGGGAGGTGAACAACTACTATTTGCTTCCCGAAGAACCTGACCCCTTGCGCACCTTGCATCATAAGGATAGCATCGCCAAGGTGATGTTTCTCGCTGCCGTGGCTAAACCAAGATACGGCGAAGGAGGCGAGGTCACATTTGATGGAAAGCTCGGCATTTGGGCTTTTGTCACAGAGTCTCCCGCTCAAAGAACGAGTCAATATAGAGATAAAGGGACGCTCGAGCTCAAATCAATGAAAGTTACACGAGATGTAATGAGGTACTACATGTGTGAGAAACTTATTCCTGCAATCCAAGAGCGTTGGCCGGACGAAGATGAAGGATGGACAATCTATATCCAGCAAGATAATGCCACACCACATATTCTTCCTGATGATCCGGTTTTCCGACAAGTCGTTGAAGAGACTGATTTGGATATTAAGTTGATATGAATAAGAAACTTAGAACTGTCTTTTCAGTTCGTGATCGATTACACTTTTCATAGCTGCATAACTAACTTTCTACAGAAGATATGAATAAGAAAAGGTGCAATGGAGTCTTAAATCCACAGTTAGTTTCTTGATAGGAAATTGCACTGGGATAAAATTTCCAGCAAAAACATACAGTTTCCTAGGACATGAAAGTTGTTGGAGTATCAAGTTAAACCATTGGCCTACTATATTGTGCTTTACTTTCAAATTTGATTCAGCTTAGGAATATCCTGCATATAGAACTAGCTCATCATCAGCTTAGGAATATCCTGCATATAGAACTTGGGATCAACATGATGCATCGAGAAATAGACAAGAGTTTAGACTCAATGTTTTTCTGTTTCTTTTTCCATCCAATTTAGCCTAGGATGTATCTATGCATCCATGCAACATGTTCACTGCAGGTTTTTGCATCAGTTTTGATTTGAGATACCACTGAAAATATTTAACTGAAAATATTGACAGTGATGACGAATGTAGGAGGCTGTTTGTTAGGAACATATCACTAGGGTGCAGTGTAGTAGCACAAGATAAACTCATCCTGGCCTTGACGCTGATTTATCTTTGCATTATTGCACAAGCAGATTACTACACAAGATACACCAAAGGAAAGGAGTACCCCCTAAATGAAAGTTGTATTGTTGTCCAAGTTTTATCATTGTACTCCACTAATAAGTTGCACCTAAAACACATGTATACATAAAAGAGACTGAACCTTGAGAACTCTTGTGAATCTTGAGAACAATTGCATGACCTTGAAAATGACAGTAAGTGGAACTCAGAAAATGACATTACTAAATCATGTGCAATTCTGGTTAGTGACCGAGTGGCAAAGAAATATGGTGGCCTATTCTTCTTATTCACATGTTGCTCTTGTGCTTAACTAAATTGGCATTCTACTCCAAGTACAGCAATTCAGGTTCAGATTTCAGTGTACAACCAAGAAAATTCAGGTTTCAGGTTTCATTGCAGACATAGGGAGAAAATTGCAAAAAACCACCACATTTGGGGCTAGGTTCAAAAAACCACCATGACGCGGATTTTTATCAATAAACACCGTTATCGAGTAATTGTGTGGCAAAAAACACTGATTGCCTAATTTATGATCGCTAACCATGTTTCTAACCGGTGGACCCGCTGACATGACATGACAGACGTTCGTATTTTACAAAAACCACCTCCGAGCATTGTATGTATCCCCTTTGTATTTTTTTTTTG
Source organism: Poa pratensis (assembly GCA_947311845.1). Taxonomy (NCBI): domain Eukaryota; kingdom Viridiplantae; phylum Streptophyta; class Magnoliopsida; order Poales; family Poaceae; genus Poa; species Poa pratensis. The sequence continues at coordinate 14,022,976 of CAMZMU010000020.1, read as the reverse complement.
TTGGCAAAATGTCCTCGGTTGCCGACGTACGCAAGCAACCACCCGACACTTGCGTTCGTCCGGTGCTAGGAGTCGCTCGCCGGTGTTTGGACGTCTCGCACAACCAGCTCACCGTTCGGGAAGCTGTCGTCGTTATACTGTCTCATCCTCGCCGGCAACGAGCTGCGCGGGACGGTCGCTCAGTCGGTGCCGCGCGCTGGAGCTCCTTGACCTCAGCGAGAACCCCCAGCCTGCGTCACAACCATGCCTTGTGCGTGCGGAAAGGTGCGGCGGCGTTGTACCGGAGCCGAGGAAGATGGGAAGGAGCTCGGGTTCGTCGGAATCGAATAAGACGGCGGTGCTCGATCTGGACAGCGTCGGGGAAGTCCTTCCCGAGGTCTCCGGCTCACGCGAGTGTAAGAGGAGACTCGCACCTACTGGGCTACGCTCTCCAGGGGGTCGGAGTGGCTCGATGAGCTCGGGTTCGCCGAAATTTAAAAAGTCGACGGCGCACGAGCGCTCGGCTCAGTCTTCGTCGGGGAAGCAAGTTTGGGACGGCGGGCTCAGCCGTGAGTAGGGTAGCCGTGGACTATCCGCGCAGGTAGCCGAGAAGCAGGAGTTGTGGGCGGCGCGACGGTGCCCGAGGCCGCCGCCGCCGGCGTGCACGAGCTCACCCTGCGAGTCTTGCTGGCTTTTTTATTTATTTCAGAGAGAGATTGAGCTGCTAGTGGGCCCCACTTTTCTTACACAAAAATACCCAACATTTATAACGTTTCATCCCTTACAGCTTGCTCTGCCACGTAAGTCTGACCCCGGGTCCACTGGTCAAAATTTCAATTAGACCACGTAAACTAGGCAATCAGTGTTTTTTCTCCGCTGTTACTCAATAACGGTGTTTTTTGATAAAAATTCACGTCACGGTGGTTTTTTGAAACCCTAGCCCCAAATATGGTGGTATTTTGCAATTTTCTCAGACATAGGAGAACATGGCATATTATTAAGAAAAAAGATGCATAGATATGCACAGAATTTTGAAGAGAGATTAATGCATAAAAAAGGCTATAAAATGGCCTCACACTATGCCAGCCAGCAACTTGTGATGTTCGTACAGAGCAGCAGCTCGAGTATCAGGAGCAGCAGCTCGAGCAAGAGCTTGCAGCCATGGCGTTCATGGCGACCAGAAGAGAGCACAAGCTCACGTCGTCTAAGGGAAGAAATAGAGATGGAGACAGAGATAATCGGACGAGCAACTCACTGGGATGGTCTTGATGTAGCCGTTCGTGCTTGAGGAAGCCCATCGTTGCCGGAATCAAAGATCTCCCGCCGGTGGTCGTACGAGCTGCTTGTTGCTCTTGTGGTACGTGCACCCGTACTTGGTCTGGCACGCCTTGGACTGGATCTGCTCCGCCATGGCCGGTCTCCTATCCGCCTCACCATCTCAATCACCCACTGCCGCGCCGCCGGCCGCCATGGAGGACAAAGGTGGATGTTTTGATATGCTGCTCCGGCAGGATCCCGGATTCGTAGCGGATCCACCGATTCCTCACAGGCTCACCTCACCCACTTCCGCCCAATCCTCCCAACAGACATCGTCGGACTCCGGCAGCTCGTCCGTCATCACTGCCCACAAATCCGTCACCGGCGCAAGAAAAATCCCACATTTGACCTCACCCACACATCTATGCCCTTGCTTTCGCATGCGACGGGAGAAAAAATGCATGGAACGGAGCTGGCGAGTGGAGCGAGAGGATATGCGCGCGGCGGCGCCGGAGTGTGGAGAACGGAGACGCTGGCGTGTGGGGGGAGAGAGACGCCGGCGTCCGCGACGGGAGGGGAATCGAGGGCGACGGGATGGGAGAGGAGTGCAGGTTGTGTCTCAAAAAGACAAGGGGGTTTTCACAAAAAGTCCGTCGTGACAAGTAAATCCGAACGGAGGGAGTACTTACCTGGACGGGGTCGACGGCCGATCAAGAAGGGTCGTGGCCTAGATCAATGGCTCACATTGCACGTGGTGAGCGCGTTGGCCTACATCTCCCCAAGTGGGAGAGTGGATGTCGTAATTTGTGCTAGAGGGGTACGCGTCCGCGCGGCCCCTGCCAAACTTCGAATTTAAAACTTGGTCCTGTGGTCCTCCAACAGAATACTGGTTACAATTTATAAATTTAAATTTTGGTCCTTGAAAACTCCTATTGAAACCTACTCATGTTTGTTACATTATATTCTGGTCCCGTTGGCAGTAATTAGTCACATCGCTAACTAGTTGTTCTACGAAAAGCCAATCGATCCAGGTTAATATCAGGCCGAAATTTAATCTAAAAATATCAAGCCGAAACTCTGCTCCAAAGTAAAGTTCGTCTGTGAAACGAACACAATAGCAACCCTCGTGCTTTACAGATTCCAAAATGTACAAACTATGGCTTCATTGTTAGAATCTCTTCGACGCTCTGACAGTAAGTGTAACCAGCGCCCTGTTCCGAGATACCAAAAATGTTACAAACAAAAGACATCTGAATGTACAACGTAACGGCCACTAAATATCTACGTAAAATTAACAGACAAAGTCACTTAGTCAGCTGCCTCAGTAAGCATTGGGTGGGATTCAGTGTTAAGTGTTAACCGAAGGTTCGTGTTACTGTGAACAAATCTTAAGCACAGGATTAAAGCCTCCTTCATTCAGCTAAGAGGACTCACTATTAGCAGAGCTAGTAGGATCAATGAGGACATTAATTACCTTACTTGTATGGATCACCTGAGAGGTTCATCCGGCTTCTTTAGCGTAGGAAACTCTTTCATGGCCTGTGAAGCCCTTTCGTGTTCCCAGCCATCATTTCAGAGGATATTCTTCTTGGGTGGAGGATGGCCTTCACCACCGGAGTCATCTGATCTCATGGAGGGGATTGACTCCCTCATGCTCAAGTCCTTCGCAATCTTGCTCCGCCAAGCAGCCTGGATGAAGCACGCGCCCCACGTTCTCCAATGTCAACGGCGTGAGAGATTTAGACCCCCCTCGCCTATCTATACGACAACAAGGAGCTCGCCCTCCGCCTTGTGATCCGTCGCTCTTTGGTGGACACGGGCGGCTCGAGCTCCGCGCTGGAGACAGACCCGTCATCGATGTCGCGCGAATGTGAAGTCGTTGAAGGATGGGATCAAGCCGTCCTAAACTTTAACCAAAATTACTAATTGCGAATGACAATATCGTGCGCGTGGAAAAAAAATACTTTATTCATATGACAACTATTAACATAGGTTACACGTACATCATTTATATCTCAACTTGAAGATGGATGGCATGCCAAAAATAATTTAAACGTCACAAATAATACCCATACTCATCACCACTACTATGTGAACAGAGTCAACCTATTATCACGTTAATATAATATTAGGTACATAAATTATTTCTGCTAAAAAAATTCAAATAACTTGCATGTACGTACAATATGTTCAAATACTTGTTGTCAAGAAATCCTACGCTATACCTTTGTAGACTTAATGGCAACATTAAAAACATCATGCATGTCAAAAACAAAAGCTAGACATAGCTAATATTGATCTACAACATCTACAGCTGCATCTTCTGCAATTAGAACTATAAGTGCAACATTTCGTTCGGAAACATTCAGGGCCGGCCCTGGGGGGGGGGGGTGGTGGTGTCAGGTGTGCAGCCGCCCTGGGCCCCCAAAATCCAAGGGCCCCCACCCAGGTATACTGTATACCTACGTATATGTACTGTAAGCCCAACAGGAAAAAAATGACTATATGGGCTAATGGGCCGTCTGTGTGGTGCGTGGTGAGGGATGCAAGGCGTCGCACGACTGCACGAGAGGAATTAGCTCGCTGCTTCCCCGGTTCCGCCGATCGATCGATCCAATCGGCGTCAGTTGCGATCGCCGCCCGCTGTCCAAGCTATGGTCGCTCGCTCCCGGCGCTCTGACGCTCTGTCTGTCCAAGCCATCGTCGCTGGCTCCCTCGACGATCGTCGACGTGAGGTACTGAACTACTGAATACTAATCCATACGCGCTCGGTGCTCTGTCCGTCTTTCTCTTTATCTCCCTCAGCGCTCTATGCCTCCCTAGTTTTCTCATCGCAGGCAGGAAGGAGCGGCCAGTTATTCGCCTCGCAGATTTCAACTTTCAGGGCCCTCGATTGGCGATTGCAAGAACGCCGCATTGATTTTGGTCTTTTCTTTTCTGTATTACAAAGACATATATAGTAGTGTGTTCTGAATTTCCGATTCCCTAATCAATAGTTCAATACTCCCTCTCGGTATAATTAAATTTGAACATTGATGTATTTTTTCCAGCATTGTGCTTGTGCATTGCCATGTCCTCCAGAACATATGAATATGGTGCCGCTAAATGGGGAAGAGCAAAGCGTGTTGCCGAGTTGATAAAATCACAGAAAGGAGATATTCACAAGTTTCTTAAGAGTAATACGGGTGTTTCGATAAACCCAAATGATGAGTTGGCAATAGTTGCCGTGGAGGAAGAGCAAGAACCAAATGAGAATTTTGAATCTGAGCAGCAAGAAGAAAATATCGACACCAACATCGGCGATAGCAATGTAAGTGGCTCTGAAAATGTACCTAATTCAATTATTTGATATGCTCCTTCTTATAGACGCATTTACAAGATATTACCAACATTTTTTTACACGTATATTCATTAGTATTATTATTACGATGTCGAAATTAGGGGCCACAATTTTTAGTTTCGCCCCGGGCCCCTAAAATCTCAGGACCGGCCCTGGAAACATTTCTAAAATTTCTATAATACAACATCATATAGCTAATTACGACTAAACACCCCCAACTAATTTACACCGTGCATTCCAAAACAAATCCATCCATTGCGTAGCTCGTACCTTGATGTTCAACTTCGTTTCACGACAAATCCTATTCCAAAAGTTCCAAAATACCCCACGAAATGATAAGTAATGCCTAAAACAACATGTGGTTTACTGATTTTTGTGTGTGTTCTTAGTGAGAGCACAAAGCAAGACAGGGAGTGCAGGCGTCCGAGAGCGCAGCGCGTCCGAGTATCAGGAGAAACACCCAGTATAAAAGAACCACCGGGAGGATTCGACTGCTTTGGCCAAAGAAAAAAGCCACGCCTTCCACCATGGGAATTAGCACTTTAAGCCCCAAAATCATGCACAAACGACGCGGCCTAAAACTTCGTGCAGTTTCTCCCCGTACAGAGTTGTCGCGTCCATGGGAATCAACGTCGGCGGCCTGTCACGCGGGCATAGGAGGTGCCGCTTCTAGCTGTGGCGGCAGCCGCCACATCAACATGCCGTCTTTGCTCGTGGTGGCAGGGCCACACCCTCCGTTTCCCGTTCCCGGATGGCCTCGGAATCCCGTTCTGCTGAAGATGTCGCCTCCACTGGTGGCGGCAGTGGCGGGCAAGTGTCACGTGGTGCTTCATTATATTCGAAGGTTGTCCTTACCATCAATACACTCGCCTAGTGGTCATTTTTACCAAAAGATCGCTTATTTTTTTTTTTTTGAACAGGATCCGAACTTATATTAGAGAGCTTCGTACAAATTACACCGGGTCCCCGAAGGGAACAGAAATACAAACACAACCCAGGAAACTTGCACAAAACACCCCGACGAAGCAAGGAAAGCACAGACGGATCCATCCCTAACCCCAGAAGCCTAGGCACCACCGGAGCCGCCGTACCGCCGATCCGAGAGGACGAACACCTCCAACACTGTAGAAGGCTGCATACCCGGCCGCCGCGCCGCGACGGACACCCAAACGATGAACGGATCCAGCCAAAGCGCCATCCTCCACAAACCACCGAGCTTCCCACCGTCTCCGACAGAACCAGGCCCGCCGCCCAGCACGCCCACTCTGCAGACGAACACTCCCCTCGCCGCCACGGCCGGCCGGAGTAGAAACACCGCAGAGAGCCACCACCACCACCAAGCCAAAACCAGAACAAGCACCTCCCCACCATCCCCCTTTGCCACCTCGGCCAGCCAGAGACAGGAACGGAGGAACTCACCTTGACAAACCACCTCACCCTCCCAGAGACGACGCCCTGACGACGACGGAGAGGAGGGACAGGCACCCCACAAAGAGCAGACAACGCCGTCGCCGCAGCATCCGCTCGGGGGAAACGAAGCCTTTTTATTTTCTATGTCCTCTGTTTCATAATATAAAATGTTTTAGAGACTTCAAAGCTGACTACATACAGAGCAAAATGAGTAAATCTACACTATAAACTATGTTTACATACATACGAATTAAGAAAAAGGTCAAAAGCTAGAAAGTCTATTTAGAAACGGAGGGATTATTATGTTTCTAAATCTGCTCTTAATTATTGAGATGAGGCAAAAAAATTGACCATATTTTGAAAACGAAATACAGTGCACCTTCCCGCTGTGCATACCGGAAGAGAAAGAAACGCTCGGGACGGACTTCCAAAATACTCACTCCGTTCCACAATGTAAGATGTTTTAGGTGTTAAACATGCATGTCTACATTCATACTAAAAATAATGGACACATGCACTTAAACGTATCTAGATACATGTGTGTGCATATGCATGTGGAAAAAGACTAAAACCTCTTACATTGTGTAACGGAGGGAGTTTTTTTTTTTTTTTTGCACTTCAAACCCGGGGAGCTTTATTGATTCTCAAACATAAGGTTACAATCAGCCACGAGGCTGCTAACAAGAAACGACGGCATCTCTTCGAGCCAGCAGTCTGACACTAGCAAAGTGCAGACATACTTAGCACACAGATCCGCCGAATTATTTGCTGTTCTCTTGACATGCATAATATTAAAGGAACTAAAACTAGTAACTAACTCCCCAACTTCCTCGATAATAGGCGACACGATTGATCTCGAGTCGTGCCGCGATAACCAGGTTGGCAACCTCAACACAGTCCACTTCCATGACAACGTGCGTAAAACCTCTCAGTTTCGCAAAGATGACTCCCTCCCTGAGTGCGAGGGTCTCGGCGATGAGCGGGTCAGTCACACCGTTGAAAGGTTTACTCCAGGCTCCTAGAACGGTATCATGGGATCGGGCGACGCCACCCCCACCTCCTTTCCGAGCTTCCACATCGATAGCACCATCTGTGTTAATCTTGATCCAACCCGTATCAGGTGGACGCCAGCATTGAATCGGTTCGATCTTCCGCTGAACTGATGGTACCTCAAGCAGGGCCAAATCCTCTTTTATCTTTCAGACAACATGTTCAGGATTGAATATATCCTGGTCATGTGTCCAACGGTTCCGAGCTGACCAAATAGAGTGCATGATGGTGATGATTTTGCTCCTCTCTTGGTCAGAAAACATACTGTCCACGACTATATCCTTCGCCCATGTAACCGGATGCAGTCTAGGCAGTTTCAAGTCCAGCCATCCTAGCACAACATTCCAGTACTGCCTAGCATGTGAGCAGAGAACGAGGGCGTGATGAAGATCCTCATCTATTACTTGACACATTTCGCACTTAGCGATTTGTTTGATGTGGCGATACTTCAGAGTTGCATTGTCGAGGAGGATACCCCGGAGTACTCGCCACCAGAACACCCGAACTCTCGGGATAAGTTTGAGTTTCCATAGAGCGGACCACAACTGTTTATCTGCCACTGAAGTTCTCGCTACCGACCCTTCCTCTCGAGCACGACGCTCTTTGTGAGTCACCAGAGTACGATAGGCTGATTTCACAGAGTAAACTCCACTCTTTTCGAAAGCCCAAGCCAAGAAATCTTCGCCTCCCGATGCTCTCAAGGGAATGTTGAGGATAGCATCAGCATCGGGTGCAAGAAAATGAAGACGGACAATGTCAATCTTCCATGAACCAGTACCTTCATGAATAAGATCGGAGACAAGTTCCACCGGTTCAACCTCTGGATCAACCTCCAAGCGACCCAAGGGTTTTAGCGTTTCAGTATTTGGAATCCAGCGGTCATTCCAAATTGAAATAGACCTTCCGTCACCAACTCGCTGATAAGCGACGGCTCCTTCTACAGCGTCTGCTACACGGAGGGAGTATATGACAAGGATATGCGCCAACCTGAAAGGTACATCTATACTTCTATACTTACTATTAAAAGAGCAAACATGTTGGGATACATTAAATCTGTACCGTTCAATATCCGATCAAACGGCTCAGATCGTTCCAATGTTTGACAACTCAACAATGTCCGTTTTGGACCGTTTTGTCCTCCCACCAAATCACATAATACTGCAAATATGCCATCATACCGGTTTGTTTATTTTTCTCTCAGCTGAAAAAACGATCCCCTATCCCGGAACCAAACCGTCTTGGCCACCAAGTCGATCTCCGGCCACCGGTAACGTCCACCTCATCCGGCCGACCGAACGGTGGAAACTGTTGATGTGTGGTCCTGGATGGCGCCCTCGCCGCCCTGCACCGCGGCTGGGAGCAACCACGGATCGGCAAGCCCAAGCGGCGGCGATTCCATAACCATGCTGGCGGCTTCCACCACTCCGGCGAGTACTGACATGGTGGCTTGTCCATCTGCAATTTAACCACTGCAATCAAGAAACCGCTTCCTGCGCTGTTTATGTGTGCCGCCCTCGATCTGCATCATTGTCAGACTCGAGTTCGCCTCTCCGTGCTCCTCCCGCACTGGCGCTGCGCTGGACATCACCGCGGCTAAATGGGAGGCAATTCAGCATATTGCCGGTCATGAAGGCTGGATCGAATACGTCCCGCCGGATCTTTTCCGATTTGATGATTAGATCCGTTTCCTTAATTTCTTTTACACGGAGAAGAAGATCGAGTCGTATTCTTCTACATGCCAAGTCCGGAATCTATGCCACAGCCGATGCATCGCTGAAGCACTCCTACGTTGACGACTGTAGCCACGGCCATGCTACCTACCTCCAGATACCCTTGTTTGATTCAAGGTAAACATTGGATAATCGCACAGTCTGATGATTATGGCCTGACGTTGATGGGTTATACGTGCAATTGCTCAGTGCCTTTTCCTTTCATAAAATCTTAACATTTCATTTTCTTTGTGGTATACTTATGCTTCTCAAGTTCTATATGATGGATTATCGGTGCTAGAAGTCTACTTGTGTTTGTGGGATTTCTTTTTCTTTACATGAGTCGCTACTTAGGCTTGTTTTCGTTCAAATTGATTGCTGTTGCATCTTGTGGCAGTACATAATCATTTTCACCGAAGCATACAGATTCTATGCAAACGCGAGAGCAAAATTGGTAGCACTAAAAGTGTTGGATCCTACTGTTAATCCTAACACTATGTTATTTACAGGAACGACTATGGATTACAAACAATTTATTTTTTCTATGGCCAACAGTCAACACACAATTTACCTTGAATTTGAAGGATCGGTGGATGGGGCACAAATGAATTCTTTTGTATATCTGTGCATGCAGCATGTACTTTCTATTTAGTAGGCAAGTCATATGTGTATAATGTAGATATTACTGACTAAATACTGGTGCAATACAGGGCACAGTTTAGTTGGTGCTTTTCTTGTGAGTATTTTATTGGCTGTTTCATAAATGTTTTCTTACTTTTTCGTAATGTGCTTCCTTTTACTCTCTGAGTAAATTTGTTCACGTCTAGAAGATTGTGTGTTGGGGCAGGGAAAGTTCCACTTCTAATTTATAAGATTTGTGTATATGTATTCACCGTGATGGTTGTGTTTAACATGCTATATGTATTCTGAAAAAATATTGTATGCATTAGTTTACTGGAATAACATTTTTATTATTTGGAAAACAACTTCGAATCAGACATAGATGAATTTAGAGCCTATATTGGCAATCATAAGTTCACATTAGTTGATTGACTTGACTACAAAGAAACCGACTGCATAGTCACAAGTATCCAAAGAAGTGTTGCGTACACATGTATATTTTTTGCAATTGGTGGAGAGCGTGCGTTGCATGTGCCCATGCGTTCCTATGGGTATGGGTTTCTACTACGATGCTTACATAAGTATCGTTCTCATTGTAATATAAAATCTATGACCAATGCAAAAGTGTTAAAGAAGTAATCGATGTAAATTAAGGTAAGATCTTTCACACTTGTAAATAGTCCCTTTAATTGTAAAGACGTGCGTTGCACGTACATGCCAACTAGTACTATTAAAAGAGCAAACTATGTGTTGATACATTAAATTTGATCCGTTCAATATTTGATTAACGCTCCGGATCGCTCCAATGTTTGACAACTCAACACACCTTTTCGTTTTAATAATAATTACAAGAATTTGCCACCGTTCAAAGATCTAACTCCGATCTAACTCGTGCGTGTCGGGCATGTCTGGCCAGCTCGCACCTCCATGTCCAGCAGTCTTCCTCGCGAACCCCGTCGCTCGATCCTCCACGCCCCACCGTGCCACTCGAGACTCCACCCTGTTGCGGCGCCCAAGACCGACGACGCCGACCTACAGCCTCAACGCTGCTGCATCGCGCTGAGACGCCGCCGCCGACCTGCAGCATGCCCGCCGCAGCGCAGTGCGAGTCTCTGCCCCCGGCACCCGATCCCTCGCCGCCCTGCACGTCGGCGCCTCCCTACCCAACGCGACGACGCCACCGCCCTCAAGTCGCGCAATCAAAGCGCACAGATTCGTCATCTCCCTTGAGTACGCGGCCGAGCGGCAAATCAACAGCAACACGAGATGACATCGGTAACCGATTAGCTCCCGTTTGTTTTTGTGCTCTCTAAATGCTTGAATAAATGTCCCAGCTACCGTATTTTGTTCCTTTTCCTATGTCTGTGCTACTCTGGCGATCTTGTGGGGCCGAGTAATCAGGAGTTAGGTTAGCTCATGAGAAGCCTCGATCAGGTCGCAGCTAGGCATGCACCACGCTTTTTTTCTAATCTGATGGAAAGCTGCTCAATCTGCTGACTGTCTCGCATCACCACATGCTTCGACCAAATTGCATGCATGGTAGAGGTCTATAACTAACTCGATCTTCCGGTTATTGATTTTGCACATAGCTGCATACCTGCATGGTCACGCACTCACGCTTGATTTTATCACCATGGTGGCATATGTTCTGTACATAGCTCGAGCAATTTGTTTTCTATGTACTAGAAAAAAGACACCACGCGAGGACGATTTGATAACCAGTTGATTTGTGTTACTTCAGCACAAGGTATCCTTATCTATAGGTGCACAACTGCTATGCTTTCTCCATTGCTCTCAACCGTGTTTGCTAATTCAAGTTCTAGACATGATTCAGTATGTAAATGATCTATTGATCTTTTCAGTGCGTAAGTTCCCAGGAACGGGTCAAAGAGCAAATTAAGTTCGGTCTAGATTTATGCATCATCTTACACTGAATATTTGTATTGCTGATATTCCCCGTAATGTCAATGCATTAATAAATGTTCCTTCAATCATGCTTAATATAGCTAGCAGATAGCAGCTGGATGTCTTAGTGACAGAGCAAGGAGTAAATTTTACTACTGATTATACTATAACCGATTGTGTGTACAGGCCTCACGAAGTCCTCTTTTACTTATGCATGTTCTGCTATACTGAAAGTACATTACTGAAGTCAAAGATCCCATGGCTACTGCTGTTGATATTGGAGCCTCAGATAGAACTGCTCTTGTCAAACCTGGTAGCCATGTTTCTGTTCTGAACAAGACCCCGCCTTCTCATGGAAAATCGGTTGCGATATTCGTGAGCAGGAAAGAATTTGAAGTCCAAGACTAAGCTCAAGCACACTATATTAGCTTAAAGTATCCCATTGTTTGTAGGCGTTAATTGTTATGCTTGTTGCTTATTTTTGCAGACATTTCGAAATTACATTAGAACTGAACAAATGTACTAGCCTCACCAAATTTCTGCGGACATGTTGAAGTTACATTAGATCCTTAAAAAATGTACTTCCTAATCGTGTAACAGAACAGTAGTGCTTTGCACAAGAGATACAATGTTCTGATGCTGCACTGTGATTCTTCGCCTGTTTTGTGTCTTAAAATAATACTATATTAAAGGATAGCCGAGGGGGCACATCTGTTATTTTTTGCCATTTTGTATTACCTTACTTGATACACTTAATTGGAGGCGACACATCCGTTATCTCAAGAATAGAGATAAATAGGTACATGTACATAAATTGGAGTTGTATGAATTGCATTTGTTTGCCCTCTTCAGGTTTGGCATTTGGAGTATTTATTAGTTAGGATCTATTGAAATGCAGACACTCTTATAATGTTATATATTTTCTCTTGAAAACCTTTCATGTCTATACTGATCTATATAGTCATTTTATTTTCTTGACATATGTTTGTGTTACTGTATCCATGAGTATTCTATGACACAATGAATCTCTGCAGTTTCCAGAGAACAAAGTGCACCGGATGATCAAATACAAATTATTTACTGAATTATGACAAAAATATGTTGTTGGGCAGGAGAATGTTGAGCTTATAGATGTTCTTTTAGGGAAGATATTTAGGGGAAGTTATGAATGGTAAACAACCCTGACCGAAAATGAAGGTATGCACATTAGCTGAACCAACTTAGTAGGTTTGCTTTATTAGGGTACAAGGTAATCGAACATGTTTTTGCTTACAGGTTGTCCAGCTATATGAGTTGTTTGACAAGAAGAGGATACGACAATCTATTTACAGTTACATATAAGCTATAGTTTGGAAACATAGCGCTTCAGTAATTTTAGATACACATATCCGAGCAAGTCAACAATTAATTGAACAAGGCAGTTGTATAATTGTAGAACCGAGATCACTCCTATCTTTGGTGAGATCAGCGTGCATATATCAATTTGCGTTTTCTTTCCCAACAAACAATGTTGCTCACGGGTGTGAGAATTATGCGCGTGAGAGAGCTGTAGATTCAGAGCAGCTAGGTTTCTCCTAGACTTTCCTCAATCACAGCCTCTAGGCAAATTGTATGACTCTGGTATTGAATTAATAAAGCTCACGACATTCAGACAGTCATTCACACCCCAGCTCCAGTTGCAAGGGAAAATCCGATGCCAAAAAATACAGGGACATGTACAGTCCTTTGACAAAAGGACTTATTCAGCTGTTAAAAATAGAAAAATGTCGTCTTTATATACACGTCAAAACATTCACAAATTGTTATAGTCAGATATAAAAAATGCAGTCAATTTTTTCCAGCTTTCCAATGGATTCACTTTGACCCAGGTTTCACATGTATAAAGTTTATCTATGAGTCGTGTGTTGCACGTGCAAAGCAACTAGTGTGTACAAAGTAGTCAACAATAGTGCCCCTTCTTGCACGGCACACGACTACACGAGTGGTTCCAAACGAGTCAATCTTCCACTAGTTAATCGTTCCACTACTAGTCAGCCATCCGGCAAGATGTTATATACTGGCATTAACAAGTTGGAAACAGCCGTGTACTACCCTACCCAACACAAATCGAGAAATATACTCGAGATGAGCACGGCCATGGTATCGCTCGTCCTTGCAGCCCTCGTGTTGCCGCTGGCAACAGCTGCCGCGGTGACTCCGGCTAGACGAAACTGCTCCGACTGTGGTTTGGGTGAAATATCTTACCCGTTCGGAGTAGGTCCTTCGTGCTCCTTGCCTGGTTTCAGTCTCACATGTGCTGCGAGTGGTGATATTCGGCTGGGTAACACACGCGTTGTTTTCCCCTACAAATTGGACCTGCTCGCCAGTATATCGTTCTTCGTGAAGATGATTCCCGGCGTCCGTGACTACTCCGTCCACTGGGAAACTCCAGGCGAGCCCTTTGCCATATCTGGCTCTTCAAACATGTCGTTATTCGTTCTGGGCTGCGGTGTCAAGGCCTCGATGTTCATTGGCAACTCCTCCTTTGAGGCCGGGAATTGCTCCCTCGTCTGTAGAGAAGCTCAAGCCATGCAGAACCAAACCATGGGAACGTGTGATGGATTTGGACGCTGTCGCATCGACATACAGGTGAACCTAAGGGCGTTCACCCTCAACATCTCGCGCATCAGCGGTTCTGCACGGTCCAAGGAAGTCGTGGCCTTCATCGGCGACAAGAAATACCAATCATTTGAGGACGGAGGGAGTACTCTGGAATGGGCTATTCCCTACCAGCCGGACTGTCAGCGCGCCATGGAGGACAGGGCCAGCTATGCATGCGTTAGTAAGCTGAGTAAATGTCAGGACTCGCCGATTGGAGGATACGTCTGCTATTGTTTGTGGGGCGAGGGTAACCCCTATGTTGATGACGGCTGTCCGGAATACCGAAGGCCCACACGGCCGCCTCTACCGTCCCCGCAGCCCCAGGTTAGGTCTCGAGCTCCAACTATGTGACATTTTATAGATACAATTTTTTTATTGCTCCTGCATTGTGATGTGCGTTACTATCAATCATCAGTATATCGTCAAAACATAAATACACTAGAGACAAGCAGAATCACCTGACACGCGAATCCGAAATGGAACTTTAGCTATCATAGAGCAAGATTAATGAGCGGGCAGATAGCTCTATAGACATGCCATGTCACCTAAAGTCGACGGATTGAAATGTAAAATATAATATCATATCATCCTTGTTGAATTTTACATGAAAACACATGAATGTTTATTACGCGTATCTGGTTGTGTTGTAGAAAAAACACATATTTTGTTTGTAAAGATTCGTCTGTATAACATAGTTGCAATAGAAACGGAGAATATGATATGGATTGGGTTGCCCGATCTTCAAGATTCGTTGTAGAACATGAAGAGAAAAATAAAGAACATGAAGAAATCAACAAAATGAAAAAGATACATAAATGAAAACTAGAAAGTGGGGCTATAACCAAGCACCCAAGTGCAAATACCAGTGGATACGTGTGTGGGTTGTATACAACTCGAACCGACTCACTCTTGATGAAATCGTCTATTCCTATCGGTCGGTCCATCGCTCCAACAGAATATCGAAATTAAAGATTGGTTAGGAAGAGATCTTGAACTCCATCATGGAGGGTCCTGCATTCCATAAGGGAAAGGGAACAAATCACCTTTTGTATACAGTATAAACCTAAGTTGGAGGACAGGATGGAGTATATATACTTATATAGAACTCAAGCCGAATAGGTATGATTTGGGCCAAAGACGGTATACATGAGCCTTGCCCTGTCTCTGCCTGCACGCAGGGACTAGACCTTCGGGTGCCCGGAGTATCTGGGCTGGCCTCTACGTGCTCTTGGGTTCAATCCATATTCCATCGTTTTCGGATCTACCGTTGGGTGCCCATAGGTTTGACCCGGATACTCCGTGTGCTTCCAGCCGAATACACCAAAGTTGCAATTTGTTTTCTCTATAGAAAATAAAGAACAAATCACAAAAGTTTGAAAACATGGCTAAAAACGAGAGGTTTAACCTAGAAAACATCCATATGTATACTCATGGTGGTCAATGATATCATGACAGGCTAGATACATAGGTCTTGAAATGTAGCTATTCATCTATTGTTTCTGAAGCAACATAGTGAATAATTTGTTTGTGCCCGTAGCAACGCACAGGTGTTTAGCGAGTCCAAGTATGTTTACTTCTATTATATTCTAAAAGAATGACACAAAAAAAAATTAGATTACTAGAAAGTACTAAAAGATAAAACATTTGAGACTTGATCGAGTGAACCCACACAATTAATTATGTAGTCTTAAAGAAAAATCTAATAGGCAACCTGACGCAAAAGTGTCCATATTTGCAATGTCCTTTTTCCCTATAGATAGAGCACATGCATGCAGTCACATCATGGTGAAATAATCGTATTGATTGTTACATCGAGAATTCAAAATGATTTATATTTTAAATCTTTTATTCCGACTGGCGATCCATTCACACCATTCAATTTGTCTGAACAAGAGCTTCAAAGCAAGATCTTATGTTGATCTGTTTTGGCTTTTTCTTTATCATGTCAGTTACTAAATTATGTTACCATAGTTGTCTGATAAGCAAGAAACAGTTGGCACAACAATTGTGCATAGTAATAAGGTAACTTTTACATGTTTTTAGACATGATTATCTGCACGGTTAGAGAACAGGCCTTGAAATGTTTGCAACAACTAAGAGATGGTATCATTCAACAAAAAGTAGTACGATGCGACCTTGCATGGATGTAGATGACGTATAGTAAACTCGCAGCAAAGTTATTTTAATCTTACAACTAATAATGCATAATCTTGCACGTATCTAACAACAATTGACAATTATCGACAAAACAAAGTTGCCAAAAACATGCCAACATGGCATCAATCTTTAAAGATCTCATCACGACTACGTTAAACGTGAAAATGGAACGTCGATCAGATTAGCGGTTGAAGTGAGAAAACTTTCTAAAAGTTAAAAATTGAGAGAATCTTGTAAGATTTCACCATTCGCATGCAAGAGACAGGGGGCGTGTGATGCACCAGGGGAACACTAATGTGCTGAGTATTGATGACTAGTATATTTAATAACACTAATTTTGTAAATGTTTTATGTGATACATTATTATTTGACATTTATTTTTCATTTGCAAAAAATATTCGGCATGATCTCTCCGCTATAAACAGTGCTATTATACGATTCCATCCAGCCGAGAATGGATTGTCCTACATCGTGCGGGAATGTAAGCATCCCGTTCCCCTTCGGTACAGAGATTGGCTGCTTTGGGAAACTCGATCTCTACCTCGCATGCGTCCCAGGGACCGGTCTTCCTGTCCTTGAACTGACCGATCGAACGGTTGTGACAAGCATATCTATTGACGACGGTATCTTGAATGTTCGTGACGTATCGGAGCAAGATGTTTTCATGTCTGGTTCGCACTCGGATTTCGCTCTCTACGCCCTATCCGGGCAATGGGGCGTGGTGAAGTGGGCTATTGATAATGTGACTTGTGAGCATGCAAAGCTAAACAAGAGCGATTACAGATGCCTCAGCTCCCACAGCGACTGCCTTGATGTCACCGATGCTGGAACACTCAAACATCTCGGTTACCGGTGCAAGTGCTCTTCTGGTTTTGAAGGAAATCCTTACTTGAAAGATGGATGCACAGGTATATATTCTCTCATAATACTCAGGAGTTTTACTTATAAAAGTAATAATAGGTGATAAGTATGACCAAAGTTATGATCTGGTGAAACTAGAGGAGTTAAGATTTAAGACCCTAAGCTGGTTAGCATGGCGGCTCCAGAGTTTTGTATGGATTAGCACTGATCTCTTGTTCGATCGGTTTACAGATACTAACGAGTGCCTGCAGCCAGAGAAATACATCTGCAATGGTATATGCCACAATAAGTTCGGGAGCTATTCATGCACCAGTAATGTAATATTGGGTAAGCGATTTATACCACTTGTGATCCTGCCACTGTATATTGCGATCAATGTCTTGAAATAAAATGTTTGTTTGCCTTACTGCTTCCATACTGTACCTCAGAGGATAAACTCGACTTAAACTGTAACAAAATGCAGGTGTTATCATTGGACTAAGCAGTGGTGGAGGCATTTTGTTTTTTGCGGCGATTGTTGCTATTCTTAATGGGAGATGGAATAGAGTCATTCAGAAGCGGCTTAGAAAAAGGTATTTCCGGAAGAACAAAGGCATGCTGCTAGAGCAACTGATATCTTCCGACACTACAAGTAGCAGCGACGGCACAAAGATATTCTCCATGGAGGAGCTGCAGAAGGCAACCAACAATTTTGATCGCTCCCGTGAGGTCGGACGCGGCGGCCATGGCACCGTCTACAAGGGCATCCTGACGGACCAGCGCGTGGTGGCCATCAAGAAATCAACGCGTGCGGTGATCAGCGAGATCGAAGAGTTCATCAACGAGGTGTCCATCCTGTCGCGGATCAACCACCGGAACGTGGTGAAGCTCCACGGATGCTGCCTCGAGTCCGAGGTCCCCCTGCTCGTCTACGAGTTTCGTCTCCAACGGCACGCTCTACGACCTCCTGCACCGCGAGCATGATGGTACCTTGCTACCGCTACCATGGGAGGAGCGCCTGAGGGTTGCCACCGAGATCGCGGGCGCGCTCGCGTACCTGCACTCCGCGGCGTCCGTGTCGATCCTCCACAGAGACGTCAAGTGCATGAACGTGCTCCTCAACGACAGCCACACCGTGAAGGTATCGGATTTCGGCGCGTCGAGGCTGATCCCCATTGATCAGACGCACCTGGTCACCGCCGTACAGGGCACGTTTGGGTACCTGGATCCGGAGTACTACCACACGGGCCAGCTCAACGAGAAGAGAGACGTCTACAGTTTCGGGGTGATACTTGTTGAGCTGCTGACCAGGAGAAAACCGATCATTCAGAACGAGCATGGCGAGAAGCAAAACCTATCAAACTACTTCCTGTGGGCTATGAGGGAGAGGCCCCTCGAGGAGATAGTGGACGCGCAGATCATGGAGGAAGGAACAGAGGAAGGGGTTCTATGCATAGCTCGGTTGGCAGAGGAGTGCCTCAGCCTGACACGAGGGGAGAGGCCTACCATGAAAGACGTGGAGATGAGGCTTCAGCTCCTCACCGGGCGCCGTGTTGCTCCGAAGGCGATGCGGCCTCGCTGTAAAGCTCCGGAACACGATGGGCGTGGTGGTGCTGTTTCGGTGCTTGTCCAGCACGACTCACGTCAGTACAGCCAAGAGCAGGAGTTCGTGTCGTCGATGCGTGTACCGCGATAGATCAAAGGCGCGAGCCAGGCTGTCGCGCATCTTAAGTTGTTTTTGCCCCTTGTCTTCTGCAGAACTATTTATTTGGTTTCGGGTGTGCATTCCGTATTTCCATTGATATATGCAAGAGATTTTCGGGTGGAAAAAAATGTAATAGTAAACAGCACTTTGCCTTTTATTGTATGTGTACTTTATGTGTTAGTGTTAGTGTACTCCGCCGAGAAGTAGGGTCACGCCACACTTTAAAATATTTGCGCATTGCACTGAAGTACACGCGAGAAAGTACACACGAGCACGACACTTCGAAGTATCACAATGCAGTGTGAAACACACACATAATGCGTCGGGGAAGTACAAGCAAACTGTATTGTGAAGTGCACGCAGTTCACATGGAAAATACAGCGGCAGTGCACCGGAAAGTATACCTAGAAAATACACACACAAAAATACACAATGCATGTGCGCAAAAATTTCCAAAAATATAATAAAACATGAGAAAGACCCTGCGGCCCAGTGACCAAAAAAATACGCAGGCTGGCCAAGCATTGTTTCGCTCACATGGAAGTTGATGTGTAACATGGGGAGCCTACGGAATTGAACACGAGGTATATTATTATCAGAATATGCATATGCATGGGGCGACAGATGACGATCGTGATACCCTTTTTTACTTTTTTTTTCTAAGGACGGTGTAGATCGTAATGCTGACCCGGGTTAATTTTTTTTTTTTTTTGACCATGAAGTGCAGAATAGCAGCGTCGCATCTTGTATCCTGTATTGTACGTACGACCAGCGTATTTGTTGGGCATTGTACGTACGTACAGCTAAAAAAAGAAGGGAGCAGAAGATGATCGAGCTCCCTCCTAAGCCGAATCGTTATGAGCATCGAGTTGTATTGAGAAACTGGGCCGTAGCAGAGAAAGCCCCTTAGGACTCGGAAGTCCACCAGAAAATAGGCCCACAGAGCAGCACCCCTTGCGCGCCTCTGCACAGCACCACGGCGCTCTCGATCGTTTAGTCCCACCTCGCGGAGGCGAGGAGGTGGCGACGGGAGGCGCGGCTATATAAGGAGCCCCTGGTGCGACCTTCCAACATACTTACCTGGACGGGGTCGACGGCCGATCAAGAAGGGTCGTGGCCTAGATCAATGGCTCACATTGCACTTGGTGAGCGCGTTGGCCTACCATCTCCCCAAGTGGGAGAGTGGACGTCATAATTTGTGGTAGAGGGGGTACGCGTTCGCGCGGCCCCTGCCAATTCTCAAAATTAAATTTTCGTCCTCAAGTTTATAGCTTGGTCCTCTTTTAGTCGTCTTTAGGACCTTGTTCGAGAACCTCCAGCGCTTTTCTAAAATATGTTCTGATCCTCTGATCTATCAGCCGAGAACATGATGCCTAGAGAATACAGATTTCATTTTTGGTGGGCGATGGCCCTGGCAGTTATGTATGCATCCAAAATATGTGCTAATTCCTCACTGAAACGAAACAGGGTGCAATGGGAAATTGACGAGGCAAACAAGTATATTATGCATAGCACATAACAGGAGTTGAACAAAATAGCAACCCTCGTGCTTTGCAGTCTTACAGACTCCAAAACGTACAAACTATGGCTTCAGAGTTTAGAATCTCTCTGAAGCTCTGGCAGTAAGTGTAACGGGCGCCCTGTTCCAAGGCACCAAGAATGTTAACACAAATACATCTGAATGTACACCGCAACGGACAACAAATATCTACGTAACTGAAACCGTCAAAGCATCTCACAGTCAGGTGCCTCTGCATGCTTTGGGATTCCGTGTTAATTAGCATCCTGATACGAAATGCAGTTTTTGTGAAACCAAATCCCAGGCCGGATTACAGCCTCCTTCATGCAGCAACGAGAACTTGCAGTCGTAGCAGAACTAGCAGGATCACTGAGGACGTTAATTACCTTAATCATAATGTTCGGCCGAGAAATCTGGCTCATCGGGCTTCTTTAGTGTAGGCAACTCTTTAATGGCCTCAAGCCCTTTCCTGTTCCCAGCCATGATTTTCCCGGCCATCATTTTCAGAGAGACATTCTTCTTGGGTGGTGGAGGATTGTCTTCACCATCGGAGTCATCTGATCTCATGGAGGGGAATGACTCCCTCATGCTCAGGTCCTTGGCCATCCTCCTCCGCTTGTACCGCCGCCAAGCAGCTTGGATGAAGCACGCGCCCCACGTTCTCCAATGGTGCGAGTAGTAACGGAAAGTGTGCTGCAGCTTCTTGCTGTGCAGCCGCCTAAACTGACTGGCCACAAACTTGAGATCCTCAGCCTGAAGCGAAAAGGCCTCCACTTCTACCAGCGCCGTTACCGTGCGAGTGGATGATGGCAGATTGGCTGTAGGCTTTGGGACAAGAGCCCATCCAAGAAGTTCCTCACCGCAGAAATCACCAGGTTTCAGGGTAGTTGAATTGAGGAAGCCTGTGCGGCCACCATTTGTTGTGGAACTTTCCAGTTTCCCACGAATGATGAAGAGCATCTCAATCACCGGATCACCCTCACGGACAATGTACGTGCCCTTTGTGCACAGTGATGATACAAGACGCTCACAGATAGCATCTAGAAGTTGGTCATCCATCTGGGAGAAAAATGGAACCTGAAACATCACGATAGAAACAGAGATTAACACACAGACAATTATAACCGAAGTCTAGCATTAATATGTACAGCAAGATGGCATTATTATTAGTCCAAAAGGTGAACCTTGCAAGTTTCAACATGCAATCGGTACGTGTTTCTACAAAAGCATGTAAGACAGTAAGAGTATTTACCCGGCGACCAAGACCCAAGCAGAGGTGGCGTTTAATGTCACGTCGTAGATCAGCTGGTAGAACCTGCAATATAGACTCTTCATTCACACCTCGAGTTGCAAGCCACTTGTACTGGATAAATCGTCGAACTCTTTCCCGTAGTTCATGAGGAAGTTGACGATGTCTCATCCACTCCTCCGTGTCTCTCTGCTTTAACCTCCACTCCTCAACCCTCGCAGTGATAGATTGCAGGTAGGTCTGCAATAATAATAAGAATGTAAGTAATATGTTACAGTAAAATCCATTCACACTGGCACATTACGATTAAATTGATAAACACGTGCTTATGAATAACAAACTTCAACAATATAGAGCGCATCATTAAGTATGTAGAATGTACCTGCACATTTCCAATCAGAAGTGCAAACAAGACAAGACCGAGTACTGCCAAGAATATACAGTACAAAGTCTCACCAATGTAGGTGCTCACAGAAAGAGTCCGGCCATAGCAACTGTTAAAAATGAAAGGAAGATGTACCTTGTTAGAGAACCACTTATTAATCCTGCAACTGATAAAAGAATAATGATAAAAAAATAAAGAATCACGCTGAACTTCCAATATAATTTTGCAATGTACATGCAATTAAAACTAATAAAATAGTAAGATCCAACAATTTGTTAACACATCTATTGTTCTCATCAAAGCTTTCAACTAACATAAGCATATAACGGTACCAAAGAGCCACGGTTTGTAATTTTTTTTGCAACGTAAGCTCACTTAGAACTCTACTTTGATATAAAGATGTCCACTACAGAAGTACCTTAGATTCTGTAAACCCCACCAAAAGGAATAGAAGAACTTTATCAAGAAACCCTGAGCAGGGGCTAGATTTGACAATGCAGGCAGGAACATGCCATAGTCGAAGTCGATGCTCGTATCACTAGCATTACAGCTACTGAAGACATCAGTCGTACTAACCCAATTCTGATTTGGTGTCAAATCACAATCTAGGTACCTAATATCACACCCAGTTTCATTCTTGCAACTCATTTTCCAGCAGGCTGTTTGGCGATCAACAGATAGTAAGTACCACAGTGCACCTAGTACCTGACAGAAGAGGAAGAGGTGATCCTAAGAATCAAGCTACATACTACAAAAAAGAAATGAAACCTTGGGGAAAATTAACATGAGAAATGATGAAATTTTGCATATAAGAGCATATAGAGACCGTACATGACTTGCTATCATGTAGAGTAGAAGGTTGTACACAGCCCCTTGCCAAGCAGTCTTTGCAACAACTCCAGTAGCTTTGACAATTTCATAAGTTAAAGGGAATATCAGATATAATCTTGGGAGATACTGAGCAAGAACTATAAGCACCAAGATGTTATTGTTGTGCTCAGAAGTGGAATATTTGGTAGCTGGTATCACATACCAGACTATAATCTGCACATCAAGTAAAAATCCAAAGTAGAATAAGTTCATGAGAAATTAAGATGCAGTTCTTCTAGGACACACAGAACAATACATCCACCCTTACAGAACATACACAATTCACAGCGATTGTACTCCACAATTCTGCACTAGAATCTCCAATGTCTTTTCAAGAAAGAAAGTGGCCCAGGATTAACTAGAAAGTCACACACTTAAGAAAAATCGAGCCACTCTACTAAACTGCAAAATTTCAGCCCAAAATTATGGTTGAAAAGGCCATTTGTTAAAAAACTTCGAACACTTTTCAGCTAATCTTTTTCTCGAATGTCTCCTTTTCAGGCACCGTTACGGGATGATTTAGAGAAATCATCGTGACCAGAGCAGCACTAACACAGAGCTATAATAAAACTATTTGACTTCATCCATTTTACAATATCACACTTAATGTAGCATATTTGCCTTAAAAAGGAGCAAAAAGTGTGATTAGTTACATTCATGACAAATGACCCACACCACCAGGGATCTTAGTACTATTTATATTCCACTTACTAAGAACAAAAAAGAAGATAGCAAGTACCTGTGGCAAAGGCAATGCAGCCACCGCATCAACTGCAAAATCAGATCTCAAATATTTCCATGCAATCTCTTTAGGATCTGTGACAAGATCACCTCTTCCAAATACCCACATGGTTGAGCCCGGATTAATAAACGCAGTTCTGAACTTCATTATAATGTGAATCACGTATAACAGATCGGCAATCGATCGCAAGAATGTAATGATGATGGTTAAATGTCTGTCTGTCCCAACACACGAATAGGGGGTGCCGTAGACGATTTTTGGAACATAGAAGTACAGGGGGTCTATAAATAGAGCAAGGAAGCACGAAAAAAGGAAAATGCGGTTCCACGTCAAGATAAAGTCACTTGAAGGATCAAAAATCTTGTCATGATGCACATCTCCTCCCACAAAAATCTTGTTCTTCCCCGAGCTTGCGACACCAAGTTTACTAGCAGTGAATGCTGCCTGTTTCTGGTGAATAGGCATAGCTGGCTTTCCCCTCTCTTCATAAAACCTGTGAACAGCAGCAGCACAAACATTAGTTGGATTCTAATATCAGATCCCCCTCAACGTTTGAACAGTTCAGAACATTCGTTAAATGAAAAAACGACCCCCCACTTGGATGCAAATTCTTACCCAGAGTTTTAACTTAGAATCTCACCCCTTAATCGCAATATAGATAATAATTTTTACTTGGATGCAAACTCTGTAACCTGGACTAGCGTTCCTTACTAATAACATGGATAATATTTTTTTACAATTCAGAAGAAATATTGTTCATTCTAAGCAGAGGACTAAATTCAAAATGAATTTAGTTTCCAATCATCAGTTTTGGTTCAAGTTATGATGCTTTGTACTTTACCCACAAAACGCTAATTTGGCCAGAGAGATCAACAAAAAGGGGGAAGACCTTACAACAGCTCAAATTTGAAGTCACTACTAGACCAGCATGCTCTAGTAATAGATTAACAACACGGATCAAACTGATCCTGTCGAGCTCCCAAACTCCTATTCTCCCACGAACAGCCACAAAACTCGCACTCGATCACAGTCCTCCCCACCCCGAATCTAAATGCTGGATCCTTTGCGAAAAAACAGCAGATCGGGAAGCTATCCCGCAGCAGCTCACCTCTCGGTCCTCTGCCTTCCGAGCGCCATCTCGTCGTCCACCTTCCTTGGCGCGAACATGGCGCCAGTCAGTTAGCTAAGCCGGTCAGGAAGACGACAACCGGCGCACCATCCAGTAAGAGACCGCCCGAAGCAAGCGCGCGGCCTTCACAGCCCCGCCGGCCGCGACGCAGCCAGCGGCCAGTCTCCTCTACGCCGACGCCGGGAACGGACCAGGGCGGGGAGGCGGGATTGGGGAACCGGCGGCGAGGAGTTCGAGGGAGGGAGGCCACGAGGTGGATGATGAGAAGAAGCACGAGTGGAAACTGCCTGACCGGGGTAGAGAAAATTGCACATATATAGTAGGTACCTACTATATATATGAAGGTTGGAAGAATCCTCGCCGTCTCCCGCTGTCCACGTCGCGCAAATACTGCTGGCCGTCCGGTCGCCGCGACGGACGGCCCAAGATACCTACTATATATGAAGGTTCGAAGAATCCTCGCCGTCTCCCGCTGTCCACGTCGCGCAAATACTGCTGGCCGTCCGATCGCCGCGACGGACGGCCCAAGATGCGGTCACGTCGCCCCCAGAACGCGCGGAACTGTAGCAGTCGACTTTTAACCAATCACGTTGTGCCACGTCGCTCGGTCGCCAGCCGGTCACCCCGGTTCCAGCCGGTCACCGTGGCATCTTGAAAAAAAAAAACCTCCAAAATCCAGAAACTGCCCCGCAGTCCACAACTCCTCGCTAAGATGGACTTATTTGCATTTTCCGGAAATCCCAGGGGTCTTTCTGCAAAAACGCCCACACATCCCTTCCTCCCTCTTCTTCTCTCTCCCGCGCGACTCCGACGTCGCCGCCGGCGCCGACACGCGCAGCCGCCGCTCCGCTCCTCCTCCGACGAATCGAAGCACACGGGGAGCTCCGCCGTCGTCTCCTCTCCATCCTCGCCGAGAAACGCGTGCTGGGACGCCCGAGGCGCGCCGGAATCGTCGCCGCCGCCGACGCACGCAGCCGCCGCTCCGCTCCTCCTCCGACGAATCGAAGCACACGGGGAGCTCTGCCGTCGTCTCCTCTCCATCCTCGCCGAGAAACGCGTGCTGGGACGCCCGAGGCGCGCCGGAATCGTCGCCGCCGTGAGCTTCCTCCGGCCACCGCGTTTAGTCGACGCCGGCGACGCTCCGGCGACCCAAATGCAGCGACGCTCCGGCGACCCAAATGCAGCGGCGCCGCCGCTTGCGGGTACCCGCCTCCACGCGCTTCCGACGCGCTCAGCCACGCGCTCCAACTCGCGCTTCCGGATGCGACGCCGCCGTCCTCGACACGTCCGCCGTGGCCATTGATGACGTCAACACGACGTCACAGTGGGCCTGGCCTGTCAGATTTTTTTTTCGGAAATATTTGCAGAAAATGTTAAATTCCTGATAGGTGGGACCAGTTTTTTAACACAATTTCCAGAAAATGATAAATGTTGTAAAATCAACAACTTTGAATCTACCCATCGGAAAAATATGAAAAATATATCAAAATGATCAGAAAAATAAATGCTAACTATTTATGGCACAATGCAAGCATGTTTGAACATTTCAATTTGGTGAATATTTAGAGACAACCTAAATGCATTTCCTCTAATTATGGACATATAATGCATTTCCTCCGATTATGGAGTTAAATAAACATTTATGGCCTGGCAAAATACAAACATATTTGAACATTTCATTTTGCTAAAAAATTGGAGATACTCTAAAATATATGAAGATGCTCAAAAAAATAAATGCTAACTATTTATGACAAAATACAAACATATTTGATCATTTTAATTTGGTTAATATTTGGGCACAATCTAAATGAAATCTCTCTAATTATGTGGTTAAATTCCATAAATGCTCACATAATGCTTCTCACTAATTATGGAGTTAAATTAAATATTTACGCCAAAATACAAACATATTTGACCATTAAAATTTGCTAAATATTTGGAGATACGCTAGACCGACAAATTCAGGTTTGATGTCAAAGCTGCACAAAACACAGAAACAAAACACTTATTGCAGCAAACCCTAGGTTTTTGTCTAATCAGTTATAATCAGCCCAAATAACCTATTTAGAGACATGAGAGGCAATTTGCTACTCATGGTGGTAGCTACACACCATAGCGTTATACGGCGATGTAGGCCATATATACCTGTTTTAGCTTGATATTATGGTAGAGAACGGATTTTTGGTGTACAAAACTGGTTTCGGAATTTCAAAAAAAATATTTTTTGGTTTTCTTTTTTTAGAGTTGACTTTTTTCGTTGACTTTTTCCATTGACTAAAAAAGTCAACCAAAAAATATTTTTTTTGAAATTCCGAAACCAGTTTTGTACACCAAAAATCCGTTCTCTACCAGAATATCAAGCTAAATCAGGTATATACGGCTTATATCGGCGTATAATGGCATGGTGTGTAGCTACCACCATGTGTAGCGGATATTTTCCCTTAGAGACATTAATACATATTAGACATGTGAGACTGGATTTTTATGCCGTATACCTAAAATTGTACGACAAAATTTATACCTATACCATAAATTATATGACAATTTTTTCAAGGAATATAAATTAAAAATTGTGCAACGTAACGGTGCAAAATATATAGATTATACACGTCAAAGAAATTCGGGATCGATAACAACATATAATCATAGAGACCATCAACTAGTTCCTAAATCATGCGGGCCAGGCGCTAATGCGATGGGTTTGGGTTAAAGCTTGGGGTTAAGCTTGGTAATTTGTAAGAGCAATTTTGCTACGTTTCCCCCCTTCTTTTCGAGGAAACTATTTGCATTCGAATATCTAGATAGAATATTTCGGCAAAGAAAAAATTGTTTAGATGAAAATCGGCAGCGTGGGACGAGAAAATATGTGCAATTTTAGTTTTGTTCCTGCTAAAAAGGCAACTTTTGAGGAGACACCCGATGCGATCTTACTTTACTAGAGTTGACATTCTACTCCCTCCGTTCTAAATAAGATGATTTGCATTTGTCTAAAAGTGAATGTATCTATACTTGCAACATGTCTAAATACATCTGGGCAAATGGAAGTCATCGAATTTGTAACGAAAGGGTTTTGAGGCGAAGCACACAAAGTCCCTCCGTCCTTTGCACCATGCGAGTTGCTAATAACATGCTCCATTTTGCAGCGCTAAATTCGAATCACCGGCCACATATGACAAATCAAACTCACTGAGTATCGAATGGCCAATGGACTGTGCGAGGCACCACAGCAGTTTCCAGAGAGAAATGCTTATTGACAACTCCCTCTGTTCCACAATATAAGATGTTTTAGCCTTTTTTTCCACATGAATATGCACACACATGTATCTAGACATGTTTAAGTGCATGTGTCCATTCTTTTTAGTATAAATCTAGACATGCATGTGTAACACTAAAACATCTTACATTGTGAAACGGAGGGAATACTAATGTTATTTTTCTAGCTAGGTTGCCGACTTTGACCGAGTGACGGTAGCTGTCAAAGGCCTCAGCAAGGATGATGGAGACGGAGGGCGTGCCGTTATCCAATTTGACCTCGTCTCGATATTGTTTTTTTTTTTTGAACAGGGATAGGCCCAGAAGAGCCTGGATACTGCATTAAATCAGAAGCGGTGCGGTACAAATTACAAATAGGACCTTACTAAAAAGACAAATCTGAACTAGGTCCTTAGCTTTTACAGAATAGACCCTAAAAGGAAAAAGGGGAATACAAACGGGTCCTCCAACACCGCCGACGATCTCAAGCCTCAAGCGACGGCCGTCGCCACCAGCACCGGGGACTAGCCCACTTGGTACAGTGGAGAGGATGGGCTCCGCCGCGAGACCATCAAAGGGCCTCCAAAGGAGGTTGCAGAAAACCTGACGCAGCGCCGGCGCCAGGCCCTGGAGTTGCTGCCCGCCAGCATCAAAGGCCGGCAGCCAAGCACGGGCCACCGAGGATAAACTCCAAGACGTCGCAGTACCACTCAATCCCCAGCCACCTCCGTCGCTGACGAACGCTGCAAGAAGCTCGCCCTTCTCCTCGCCTCCACGACCGGCCAGAAGGAAGAACAGCAGCAACAAGCTCCAGCAGCAGAGAAGACCAAAGAACCGCTTATTGAAGAAGGCCTCACCAGATCTGCAGCCCACACCCAACTTCCACCTCGAAAGCTCGACGCAGAACATCACCGGCGACCGCCTGCCGCCGCGGAGAGACACCAGAGCGACCAGCCTCCAGAAGAAAGGGAGGATGGCCTTATTTTCGGAGATGTCTCGCCCCAGCTCCACTGCTTGCAACAACACCTGCCACCGGAGCTGCACAGCAATGAACACCAGGACCAGATCGTGCCAGATCCGGCCGATGGGATCTAACATCCTACTCCAAGACGCCACCAGGGGACAAGATCTACAACTACTATACATCCTAACTACTCCGGTGCCAATCCTCAGCCATCTCCACCCGGCAGCGCCGGCATGGGAGGCCTCGGGCCGACCCGGGAAGAAAGCATGAGAGACTCTCAAGGATAGAGGAAAATATCTGGTGAGCCCATTGCTTAAATGGTACCACGATACCACTATTCACAATTCAATTTTACAAGTGTCAAAAAATTTCGAAAAAATGGTGGGTGTTCACAATATGTGTATTTACATTCCCTAAAATTTTCAGAACCAAATTCGAAATACGCACGAATAAAAAAAAGACAAATTGCTCTGTGAATACTGTCATTTTGTGTTTTTGTCTTTTGTGACACTATTCATGCCAGATTTGTCTTTTTTTTTGTTTCTATGCCTATATTTACAATTTGGCTCTGATAATTTTAGGAATCGTAAACACACCACCTGTGAACATCCACAATTATTTCCGTATTTTTTAGAAATTCAAATTTTGAATTTAAAAAAAATGGATCATGGTATCATATAAAGTGTGGGATCACTAGATATGCACTCCTCTGGATGATGTATCCAATTACAAAATATGAAGTAACATAAAATGAGTATTTTCGAGCAGGAACTAAAAGCCCACTGGTGTGAGAAAAAACACTAATGCACCCAAAGATCTCTTTGGCCACCACCCCTTTTTCGAAGAGTACCGCACCTTGGGATGCCACCACCTTGATACGCCAACGAAACGGTAAGCCGAAACATAACGCCACACGCATGCACGTACAGTCGTACACACGCGATAGGAACAGCAGTGTTGCCTGCCCTTTCTGCCATGCATGGCGTGCCGAACACAGGGCAACATATCTTCCACAGGTAGAATAGTGTTGGTTGGACAAGCAGGCACAAGCTAGCGACGGCGGTGAACCAATTTGAGCAAGTGTCGAGCACGTCCCGCTCGAGCAAACACGCCTCCGCTCCACCAGAGCGCGCCGGACTGGTTGTTTTCATTTTACTGAGTCTATTGGGCCAGTGCTACTATGATATCTATCTACTACTCCAGTAGCAACAACATAAAATTACACTGTAAGATCAGCTAATCCTTGTTATGCACCTCGTCACCCTACACTCAGACGGCGACAAACAAAGTACTCCCTCCGTCCCAAAATAAGTATCTTAGATTTTCCAAAAAGTAGATGTATCTAGACTAAAAAGACACTTATTTTTGGACGGAGAGAGTATTAAGTACAGAGGTTAAGGCAGTTTAAAGTTGGGCACGGCAAAGTGTGACAAATACTACCACACCAATACGGTTTCTTATGTGTGCAAAGGAAAACAGGAGAAACTGAAGCATCCGGCAACAAAAGAACAGACAAGACAGTGACGGCCCAAATTACTATTCGTTCGATATGCATTTTTTCCGATCACAGAGTACTGTATGATTAATTGATTATCTAGATTTTCCATTAAGCAATGGTTCGATCTCTGTCCATGACACGCCCATTGAGTATCGGATATACAATACGCCAACAAGAAATATTATCAGTGATATGGCATGATCTAATCGAGATTATAAATGTTACAAGGGCAAACTGCAAACAACATTTAACGCACACAGATAATCAGCCTTCATATCTACACAGATAACAACTCGCTGGGAGAATGACAGTAATTTGTGTTTTCTTTTCCTGAATATGAAGTCAGCAAGCCAGGCAAACTGAATGCTCACATACAGTCATGACCCGATCAAAACATCAGCAACAAAGCATGTTGAAAGGGTACACCTAATTTTACGATACCGATAGGATGAATCAAAGCCATTGCCAGATAAAAAGAACATTAGACAAAAGCAAGGGGATTCAACTAAAATTCTTGCTCACGGAATTCATCTTTGGATGTCTTTGATAAAAATATCTGTAAGATACAGATTGTGAATGGCCAGTACACTGCAGTTTCATACAGAAAGGCAAGAAGAAAAAGTAAGAGGAACTGATGGCAAGAGGTAGACGAAGCCATTCCTATATGGCGACTGTGCAGTGCAGGCAGGAGGCACGACGAAGTCGCTCCCATATTTTTTAGATAAACAGTGTTTATTAATATCAAGAAGATACAACATGCACCTAGCCTCTGCAACAACGCAATAACCAAAGCTATTACGGATGCACACAACCAAAAGACAATAAGAAGAAGAAATAAAAAGAAAAGTCCCGCTACAGAGTTACAGTCCTTGCAGCAGCCGCACAACCACCACCAAAACAACACCTGATGTCCAATTCTTCAAAAGCAACGTCTTCAAGAAGAACCGTGCCAGGCACAACCAATTAAGGCCAGACCTTGGTTTTCACCCTGAAAATAATCCTCGCTCTCAAAACAATGTCTCCAACAAGACCACTGTCAGACACAACCAATTAAGACCAGACCTTAGATTTTCACCCTGAAAGGTAGGACTTTGGACTTCACGTATGTTGTCGCCCCCACTTACATGCCGTTGCTCCAAGTCATGAAACACCAAGCCAATTCCTCATCGCCAGAAAGATTCGAACCACCATTGCCAGTCCACAGATCTCGCCTTCCATGTCATTCTACGCCAGCACCATGGAATAAGAAAGCGTGCTCCATGATATTAACAGCCAGCAGAGCTTCGAAGCGCTCCCTCTGAAACCAAACGGTCAGAGAAAAAACACGGGTGCGCACGATCGAATACCATCCGATCCAGCAATCTCCAGGCATGAGTCGCCCAGTGGAGTTCGCCGGCGGAGCCTTCCGAAACACGACCGTCCAGCCAGATCGATGGGGACCAACATCCGGTAGATCTTCATCTCACCGCGAATAAGAACCAAGGACCACCGCCATTATTCTTCAGCCTCGCAAGCCCCGACGCCGCAAGGCCACTCCCAGCAGAAACGGCAGCAACGGAGGGGTAGACCATTGCCCGCTAGGTTGTCGGCGTGACCAGAGGCCACAGCCACCACCACAGCCGGCCCCGACCGGATCCAGACAACCTCATATCGAGATCGAGGCATCTGAATCCCAGCGCCAGATCCTGGACGCGTAGCGCCAGATCGGCGACCTCCGGCGGCGCCCCACCATCTCCATGCCCCCAATCCGCTGGGGAACTCAGGCGCCGGCCCGAGGCCACGCCGCCCTATGCCCGCCGCTGGCCTCCCACCACTCCCATGAGACGCCGCCGCGTAGCACCTCCTCTGCCCACCGTTGAAGGGATGGGCGCCGCCACCACCGCCAGCAACGGCGGCAGCGCGCGGCAGGTTGGAGACGGGAGGGAGGGTTCTTTTCCGAGGGTGGCGGCGCCTCCGGAGCCGCCGGGAGGGAGCGGCTCGGGAGGGAGGAAGAGGGGAGGGGTGGGGGTGGGGGAGAGGAGTCGGGGACGAGTGCCGGCGGCGGGACTCGTAAACAAAAAAAAGTTTAAACAAAAAAGGATTTCCAAAATAGATCATAGATAATTCTATCAATTGCCAATAAATGTAGGCTTTTTAACAACTTGATGATAAGAAATCCCGGGACCTAGAAATTCATTTCGTACAACTGAACCTTTTCAAACTGTTTCTTTTTGAGAACCAAAAAAACTTGTGCCAAAATAACGGATGCGAAGAAGAACAAAAGGCCTTCACGTGGACCATCTACTAAGTTTCCTACATTTCAAGAGAAAATTGGGAGAGGGAGAGAGAGACCTAGGGAAGAAAGGGATGGATCACTTCATCTAACGAACATCACATGCATGGCATGGCCTATGCTCATGCAGTGGGGTGGTTATTCATCATCATCATCACCGGGTAGAAATACTGTAGAATAGATGGATGCTACACATAACCAACCACGTACGGGCGTTTTGTTTGCATTAGCAACATGCATGAGGGCATACGCTACTCGCACAACACGCAACACAACAAAAAACACACGCAAAAGGGGATCCGAAAAGGTTCGTGGGACGTTAGAAAGCTACCTACGCTTCACACGCTCCCCTCCCGTCCTGCATGTGTGCATGCACCAGTTAGAGTGTAGTA
The DNA here is from genome assembly GCA_947311845.1 of Poa pratensis. NCBI lineage: Eukaryota > Viridiplantae > Streptophyta > Magnoliopsida > Poales > Poaceae > Poa > Poa pratensis. The sequence continues at coordinate 13,990,091 of CAMZMU010000020.1, read as the reverse complement.
TACACCACGAGCAAGATTTCAAATTTCGGTAGCAGAAAAAATGGGCCTCACCCGTATCTGTAATTTTGTATAATTCAGAATTTCTTTTAGATTTCTATCTACTAAAATTCACTAAATTTTAACAAATTATGTATCGAGCCCGAAATGCTGAGGTTATAAATATTTCATTACCCACCGAAACTGCTGAGATTTCGTTGAAATGTTAAACCGGGAGAATGGACATGCACGCACGAATTGTAGACATGCCTGGCCGTTGGTTCTGTCAATCCAACGAAGCAGATTGCTCCACCTTGTCCTCGTTTGTGTGGTTATCATATTTTGCGTCTCCCTCTGAAATTAATATGTTTATGCACTCATCTTCGCCTCAACTTCGGTCTTGCACTATCGGTGAAACGCTCCCCCCCCCCCCCCCCCCCTCCCCTCGCGCCGCTTATGCCGACTTGTCATTTTTCGGTGTTGTGCCTACCATGAATCAATGGATCACTTAAAAACCCCAACCCATGCACCATGACAGTCACTGCTAATATATCCTTCTCCTCAACGTAGACTAGTTCTCCCGTAAGCAGTCCTATGTCACTTGTAGCTCGTGGTGCTTCTTAGCCACCTTGTCTCAACCGTTACCACATTATCCATCCGTCTAAGCTCATTTGGTTTTGGTGATTCCCGACTCTGATCCACAAAATTCGAAACATGTGCGCCCGCATCGTAAAAGAAGAAGCCACCGCCGACGTTTTCAAAGTGGGATACGATGTTGATCAACATACACAGACTCAAACTGCATGAGCGAAGATGAAATGTCAGCCATCTTGTGAAATACTCCACGAGCATGCAAGTACATCCTTTTATGATGATGATGTTGTTGCTGTTGTGGAATAACGGATGATTAGGGCATCGTCAGAAACGTAGTCGGAACAAGTGTTAGTAGGGGTTTGTACGACAACCTTATAGCGAAGGTCGTCATGATACAGTTCCAAAGTTTACACTTCGATGTTTTTTAAACATGTTAGGTCGCCTCGATGGAGCGCGACTTTGTTCTGTTAAATTGGTGATGAATTGTGATCGACGTGCAAGTATTTGCATAATTTTGAGAGGTGGGATTTGAGGATGACGGCTACAAGGTCGGACAAATAAGGTTTGGCCAGCCCCTGTGCGGGGACATGTCCGAATGGTCCGTGGATATATAAATAGATAACCAAATTTGCCCGATCTAATTGGAGACGCTATTAGACCCGATTTTTGACGAAAAGGCAGTCAGCGCTGCTTTTCTTTATTGGATCATAAGAGAGGATAGGTACTCCCTCCGTTTTTAAATACAAGGCCACTTCGTTTTTCGTGTCGATCTTTGACTTTTAATTTTAGTCAACTAAATATGAGTTATATTTTATAAAAAATATATAGTTGGAAAGTACTTTGAAATGTGCATCCAGTGGTATAATTTTTGTGGCATATAACTCAGATTTTGTTGGTAAAATTAATGGTCAAAGTTGGTCCTAAAAATATGAAGTGGCCTTGTATTCAAAGACGGAGGGAGTATCAGTTACAGCTTGCGGGAAGAAGCCGCTTACAAACCTGTCTAGCAGACAGTTAAACAACAACACTAGGGTAAAAGACTAAATACACATCTCAGTCGGGCTCTCTTGGTCTAAATAGCAGGTCAGCTGCCTTCACTCTACACGCCATTGCCCACGCTCTTGCCTCTTCCGCAATTGTTGATCGGACTTGCTGCAAGGAGTTTGCACGCCCATTGAAAATTCTAGCATTTCTCTCCTTCCAAACCGTCCACCAAACGAGCTGAGAAAGGGCTAGCCAGTTTCTGCGCCGTTGTTTGGGAAGCATCCTGGAGGTATTCTTTAACCAGCCTTGGAGAGAATCAATGTTGTGAGGGACGAAAGCAGGTGGCAGCTCACATTGTTCTAGGATCACACACCTGATGCATGTAAAATGCATACATGAACTTTGCACTTTAATTGCTTATATTCCAATCATATTTGCATCATATAAGGGTTATATCAATGTTTTATCATGATTTTGGAAATATCTCATGATTTCCTATTTTTATGGAATTAACCCTGCACAGGCAGAAAACCCGTTTTCTTATTTTAATGTTTCAGGGACCCAAACGTCAACGAAATCACCTGGAAATTTACATGCGTCAATATTTGGAAGGAAGAAGACCTGTGGGCGAAGGAAGCGAACAAGCGGAGGCCCGAGGCCCAAACGGGGGTGGCCCACGCGGCCAGGTACTGTGGCCGCGTGGGGCCCACTCGTTTGGCCCTCGTGGCTCCGTTGCCGTCGATCTTCGCTCCACCGACATCGTCTTGACCTAAAAACGCCTATAAAAAAGGTCCCCCGACGTTCTCTGGAAGGAGCGCCGCACAAACACAGAAACACCGAAACGGAGATCAGGAGCTGCAGATTGGAGGGGGAAAACTCCGGCGGGGCGCTGCCGGCGTGGTCTCCATCTTCTCCATCGACTTCTCCACCGTCTCCATGATGAAGAGGGAGTAGTCCACCTCTGGACTATGGGTTTGTGGAAGTAACTTATGTATCTCTCCTCTCTTGAGCTTCACTAATTAGCACCGTATGAGCTGCTGAACATGATTACGGTCACCGTTGTAATACCTTTGTGGTGGATCTTTATGAGTTAATATATGTTTGAGATTGCAATGTTTGTTTCAGTTATGAGTATAGATGCATATTATGTACCCCGTTCTTGTCTACTTGTTTTGATCAAGCATGTTTATGAGAGCGTGTGGGGGGAACGTGTGCATTAGTTGGAGTAACGGGGGGTGGCTAGTGCAGTGAACGTGAGAGAAAGTTCTGCGATCCACTTTGGTATCTTTACCTTACTTTGTTGCCTCACTAGGGATAAACTAAAATACCATGCTACCGGGGATGTGGGCGTGACCATTGCCACTACTCCATGACTAGATCTAGCATGTTCTTATTTTCACTTCATGTCATGATACTTAATGCTATACTCTGAGTTATCTTAATTACTGAGGTGTTATGATTTAGTTCGCATCTTGGTGGAGTATAAGAGAGGTTAATAACCAAAAGATCTCTATGTTAGGACGTGATGCCCATATATCTAAGTAACTTGTTATCAAACCCTGTGTTGCAATCTCATATGTTAACTGTGTGTGTTCCATTGTCTACCACTTTATAAAGAGAGAGTGCATTTGTGAAACCATGAACCCCAGTCCATTTTTAATCATAAGAAACACCTTTCCAACACCATATACCACTTTTCTATTTTCAGCCATCATTAAATCCGAAAATACAAAAATACTTTTCATCTTGCATACATCATTCAAAAACCCAAAAATATCATTTATCATTGCATCCACCATCATTGCATATTTATTTCTTGTTTGCATTGCATAACTATCCTGATATCATTCTTACACCTTGTGCTTGACAACCACAGGTGAGGTTGAGGACCAAAACATCTAACCTTGTTTTGTAGGTAACCAAAAGAAGGATAAGAAGATAAATCTACCACTTCAGAAGATAAAACTGTCTTCCACTTACTATACACTCTGCACTTGGAGTCTCAACCTAATCCCGTTTATTTTGCAGGTATCAAAGCCTTGCTCTTCGGGACCATCAAGACGTTTTCTGGCGCCGTTGCCGGGGAATCGTAGCTGAGAGATTTATCCAAGGGTGTGCATCATCGCATTCATCTCACAACAAAGTCAACGTCACCAACTTGTGCTAACACCTAAGCTTGGGGAGGTTGCACCTACGTGAGCACCATCTTATCCATCTTTACTTACAAAGCAATTTATTTGTTTTGTTAGTGTCATTGCATATCATATCATATTTATTTCAGTTTTGCATAAAAAATTAAAAATACCAAAAAAAACTTGCTAAAATGGGAGAAAGAACTAAGTTGTGTGACTACACAAACACTCCTAATGATCAATTTATCACGAGAGCTATTGCCACACCTAAGATAAATGCTGAGAGTTATGAAGTAAGTCCTAGTTTGTTGAACTTGATAACTAGGGAACAATTTGGTGGTAGTGCTATGGAGGATGCCTCTATGCATCTTCATGACTTTGTTGAAATATGTGACATGCAAAAGTTTAAAAATGTGGAAAGTGATATCCTAAAACTGAAGTTATTTCCTTTTTCACTTAGAGGAAAAGCTAAAGAGTGGTTGCATTCCTTGCCATCTGGTAGTATTAATTCTTGGGATGATCTAAAAGAAGCTTTCATTAAGAAATATTATCCCCCTGTTAAAATTTTGCAAAATAGAAACAACATCCTTTCTTTTAGGCAAAATGAAAATGAACATGTTGCTATGGCTTGGGATAGGATAAAACTTATGCTTAGAACTTGTCCCTCACATGGAGTTAATGAATGGACCATATTACACTCTTTCTACAATGGTTTAAACTACATGTCTAGAAACATACTTGATTCTGCTGCTGGAGGTGCTTTTATGAGTAAGACTATAGTAGAAGCTAAAAATATATTGGAAAGCATTTTACAAAACTATAGTCAATGGCATACTGATAGGGCACCTAATCCTTCTAAGAAAGTGAACTCTATTGAAGAAACTAATGATTTGTCATCTAAAATGGATACTATTCTTGCTTTGCTTAATAAACCTAGTGTTGAAAATGTTCCTTTGCAAGAACTAGTTGGAAACAATTCTGAAAATATTGATGTCAACTTCATTAGGAACTATGGTAATAATGGGTATGGTAACAACAATTATAACTCTTATAATAAACCCCCATATGTGCCAAATAAATATGCTTCTAGTGGTAATGTTTCTAGTGACTTGGAAAACACCATTAGATCTTTTATATCTACCCAAAAAGAGCTTAATAAGGAATTTATCTCTAAGTTTGAAAAACAAGATGCTTTGTTTGAAAGGGTAGATCAGCTTACTAAGGAAGTCTCATCATTAAAGAGCATCATTACAGCCCAAAAACATGAGGAAACAATAAAATATTGCCAAGAGGTTATCAATAAGTCTTGGGAACACATTCATGAGCAAGAGAGAGTTGCTAAAGAATCTATTGGGGTAATGAAAGAGGTTGAAGTTGAGGAAGTTAAAATGCTTAATGAAGTCAAGGATCCTTTGCTTGACTTAGAAAATTGTAGCTTGCATGAATTAATATCTATCTTACAAAAATTTGCAAGTGATCCTTCCATCAACACTAACCAAGCAGGTTTTGGTTCTTATATTGCTAATCATGTCTTGAAAGAAAAGATTGCTAGGTACAACCAAGAGGCTATGATACCACCTAAGCTTGGGGATATGTGGATACCTAAGGTACTAGTAACTATTGGAAAAGAGACACACCATGCCATACTTGATCTAGGATCTAGTGTCTCTGTTTTATCTAAAGAACTATATGAAGTGCTTGAATTGAAAAATCTTGAAAAATGCTCTATTGAACTAGCACTTGCTGATGACTCTATTAAACATGCTTTGGGAAAAGTAAGTGATGTTATGGTAGAGTTACATATGACTTTTGTGCCTGTGGATTTTCTAATCATGGATATGGGGAATAAAACCTCTAGTCCTATTATTCTTGGAAGACCTTTTCTTCGTACCACAGGTGCTATCATTGATTCAAAGGAAGGGAATGTAAAGTTTCAGTTTCCACACAAGAAGTGCATGGAACACTTTCCAAGGAAGAGGGAACCACCAAAGTTCAAGCTCCCTCATGAGCTTCGTCCACAATAAAACAACAAGTAAGCCTAGCTATATGGCTATAAAGAAAGCGCTTTGCGGGAGGCAACCCGGTTATTTTTGTGTGTGATTTTTCTTTGTGTCCTCTTGCTGTAACAAGAGATTTTGTGTCTAGTTAGGTTCTGGAGTTTTAATAAAGTGCCAAGTTTTACCCTTTTTGGTTTGAAAAAGTTGCTTATAGCGTTCGGAGATTTTATTCCTGCACGAGTCAGTGCACGGTATGATTTTTAATTCTTATTCTGTAACTCCGAATGAGCTCATATTTGAACTGTAGTTGCAACTTTTCATCCTCTGTATGCATGAATTTTTTCGGAATTTTTCGAGAAAGTTTGGTAGGGTAGAAAAATACGTTTTGCTGCTGCTGTTTTTCTGGACAGATTCTGTCCCATTTTGTTTGATGCATGCTTTGAGCTTTTAAGTTGAATCTTTTTGATCCAATTGAGTTTATGAGTAGGCATACAACATTATACACTTTCTGGACATGTCATATGAATTTTTGTTCAAGGATTATATGCAGCAAGGAACCTATTTGTTTATCACTATTAATGCACCCCACAGAAAAGAGATGGGAGAAACGGTGTTTTGAAGTTTTTTCACAGGGATTGGAGGAGATGCACCAAGAGCTATCCAAGGATGGTGAAGACCATAAGCTTGGGGATGTGAAGACAACCCCGCTGGACCTACACACTCTCGGTTTGCACACGTCCAACTTCTGTTTTTCGATCGAAACACTTTATCGCATAAACTTGGAGCGTCGTTTTTTGTTTTTGTTTGAGTCTTGAGAGACCACCACACTATCAATTATATATGAGAGAGCTACTGGAAATATGGGTTGAAATATGTTGGATGCTTTTATAAGATTGGGAAAAGGGATGTTTGACTTGATTTTTAATGATACATATAGTTGCATGATTCATGAGCTTGTTTATGAGTAATAGTTTGCAAATTCTTTTTGTAGAGCTATCACTTATTCATGTTTTGGTGCTGATTGTTATTTACTTGGTTTAACATGGATTAGTTAGTTCTATGGACACTCATGCATGCATCTAGATGGTCAACTTTCTCCCTTTTGCTAGCCCAAAAACTCCAACAAGCAAAAACTTGTTTCCAACACCTTCAACCAAAGTTATTCCAGTGAGTCCACCATATCTACCTATTGGCTTTATGCTATTCCGAGTATGTTTAACATGTTGTTTGTGTTATCTTACCTCTGAATGAAAATGTTTATGTTATTGATTGCAATGGAAAAAATTGGTTATATAGCTCTCACGAACTTGATGCACAATGTTCTTTTATTTGCATAATAAAACTTGACCCATTGTGATTAAGATTATGATGTTTGTGGCTTGATGAATGTTTTGGGTTGGAAGTTAGCCCATATGTGCTGTCACATGGCAAGCTTTCAACACGCTCTTCATCTCATTTAGTTGATATCATGTGCTTTTGTCTATGGATGCTTATCATGTTGAAATAAATGTGGAAATAGAGTGAGTTTAAATGAGTTTGTGTAAATGGTTAGAGAGACGCCTGGGCCGCTAATCTAAGCCATGCATCATTCATGGTGGAAATTTACTTACATACTATGGTGAACCTTCTGTGATACACCTTGCAATAAAAAACTATTCCAAATGGTAAATAAAAAGGGTGTTGAGATTGTTCATTTTGTTTGTTTGTCTTGTCATTTTGATATGGGCTTGTTCCATATCTTGGGACAAGAGGTACCCCAGTTGACGCTCTTGATGATACTATTATGCTTACAATGATATTTAATTGAACTTGCTTTGTTTCCCAAGTTGAGTAACACATGGTGTAAGTACTTGTATTCAAGGGGCATGAGACATTCAACCCATTCTTTATCAAGCACACTACTCATATTTGCTTTCACTTTAACCTTAATCATTCAAGATGCTATGATAGGGGCAATGAGAGCTTGACACCAATGAATACCTTATTGCAATCATTAACTTAAGTAGAAGAGTTTGGAAGTTGGATGAAACTTATGCATGCTTTACCTCTACTCACATATACATCTTTCCAAAGTGTACACCTATCATATTCAGATTTTCATCTACACTCTATGACCATTGTAGGATGTTCTACTTATCATTATGCATACATGTGTTCCATATTACTTGCTACCATGTTACACTTTGTGAACTATCAATGAACATCCTTGTCTTGAATACTTGATATCACTTCATAAACTATTTGCATATTGCTACTCCTTTGAAGAATGAATCATTTGACTATATGTAGCAATAGTAATCATCTTTGATATTCATTGTTAAGTATTAAATTGCAAAGTCCATGTTAGTTTTATCATCTTCATACTCGAGGACGAGCATGGATTAAGCTTGGGGATGTTGATGCATGTAAAATGCATACATGAACTTTGCACTTTAATTGCTTATATTCCAATCATATTTGCATCATATAAGGGTTATATCAATGTTTTATCATGATTTTGGGAATATTCATATTTCCTATTTTTATGGAATTAACCCTGCACAGGCAGAAAACCCCGTTTTCTTATTTTAATGTTTCAGGGACCCAAACGTCAACGAAATCACCTGGAAATTTACGGGCGTCAATATTTGGAAGGAAGAAGACCTGTGGGCGAAGGAAGCGAACAACGGAGGCCGAGGCCAAACGGGGTGGCCCACGCGGCCAGGTACTGTGGCCGCGTGGGGCCCACCCGTTTGGCCTCGTGGCTCCGTTGCCGTCGATCTTCGCTCCACCGACATCGTCTTGACCTAAAAACGCCTATAAAAAAGGTCCCCCGACGTTCTCTGGAAGGAGCGCCGCACAAACACAGAAACACCGAAACGGAGATCAGGAGCTGCAGATTGGAGGGGGAAAACTCCGGCGGGGCGCTGCCGGCGTGGTCTCCATCTTCTCCATCGACTTCTCCACCGTCTCCATGATGAAGAGGGAGTAGTCCACCTCTGGACTATGGGTTTGTGGAAGTAACTTATGTATCTCTCCTCTCTTGAGCTTCACTAATTAGCACCGTATGAGCTGCTGAACATGATTACGGTCACCGTTGTAATACCTTTGTGGTGGATCTTTATGAGTTAATATATGTTTGAGATTGCAATGTTTGTTTCAGTTATGAGTATAGATGCATATTATGTACCCCGTTCTTGTCTACTTGTTTTGATCAAGCATGTTTATGAGAGCGTGTGTGGGGGAACGTGTGCATTAGTTGGAGTAACGGGGGTGGCTAGTGCAGTGAACGTGAGAGAAAGTTCTGCGATCCACTTTGGTATCTTTACCTTACTTTGTTACCTCACTAGGGATAAACTAAAATACCATGCTACCGGGGATGTGGGCGTGACCATTGCCACTACTCCATGACTAGATCTAGCATGTTCTTATTTTCACTTCATGTCATGATACTTAATGCTATACTCTGAGTTATCTTAATTACTGAGGTGTTATGATTTAGTTCGCATCTTGGTGGAGTATAAGAGAGGTTAATAACCAAAAGATCTCTATGTTAGGACGTGATGCCCATATATCTAAGTAACTTGTTATCAAACCCTGTGTTGCAATCTCATATGTTAACTGTGTGTGTTCCATTGTCTACCACTTTATAAAGAGAGAGTGCATTTGTGAAACCATGAACCCCAGTCCATTTTTAATCATAAGAAACACCTTTCCAACACCATATACCACTTTTCTATTTTCAGCCATCATTAAATCCGAAAATACAAAAATACTTTTCATCTTGCATACATCATTCAAAAACCCAAAAATATCATTTATCATTGCATCCACCATCATTGCATATTTATTTCTTGTTTGCATTGCATAACTATCCTGATATCATTCTTACACCTTGTGCTTGACAACCACAGGTGAGGTTGAGGACCAAAACATCTTTGTTTTGTAGGTAACCAAAAGAAGGATAAGAAGATAAATCTACCACTTCAGATTCCCCGAGAGTTCGATATTAAACCCTCGAGTCACCCCTCGTGGGGAAAACTGTCTTCCACTTACTATACACTCTGCACTTGGAGTCTCAACCTAATCCCGTTTATTTTTGCAGGTATCAAAGCCTTGCTCTTCGGGACCATCAACACCACAGCTGCACAGTCATGGGACACGAAGCCGGCAGGTGCAGCGCCGTTTCCTGCTCGGTAGAGCAGAGAGGGCAGACCTCATTGTTCGGCCATCCCCTTCTAGCCAAGGCGTCTGCAGTCAAACACCGACCCTGCACGGCCTGCCAGGCGTAGACACGACAACGCATAGGAGCATCAGAGCACCAAATGATTTGCTGGAAGTTTCGCCTAATCGAGCCTTCAAACTGAATGTTGTACGCAGAGGCTGTGGTATAGACACCATTGGCAGTCCATTTCCACCTCACCGAGTCTGGTTTGTTGGCGTCGAGCTGTACAGGTTGCAGAAGCTCCCATATGTGCACAGCTTGAGTCACTGCCCTCACCGACAACTCCCCTGAAAGATGTTTTGTCCAGCGGTGTTGGTGCATCGCCTGAGCTACAGTTAGCCGACGCCTAGTGTACACTTTGAAAAGTTCAGGAGCCAACTGCTGAAGGGCAGTGCCATTTAGCCACGGATCACTCCAGAAACTGATCTTGTGCATTTGTAGGTTTTGAATTCCGAGGCCGCCAAAGCAAGCAGGACGACAGATCGATTTCCAATTTACTAAGCACTTCCCGCCATTTGCAATTTCCTCCTGAGCCCACAGGAAATTTCTTTGGCATCTATCAATGGCTTTTGATAGCCAAACCGACAGTGACAGAGCTAGCATTTGGTATGTGTGCATAGCTGATAACACATGCTTGACCAGAACCAGTCTTCCATCAAAGCCAAAGTGCCCAAGGTGGTACCCCTTTGGTTTTCTCTTTATCTTATCAAGAGCAGGTTGCAAATCAGCCTTACGGAGTCTTCTATCGATAGAGGCATCCCTAAGTATGTGCATGGAAATTCAGCCGCAGCACAACCCAACTCTGTTGCTAGCTCAGACAGATTCACCTGATGGCATTGAATTGGTATGAAAGAACTTTTGTTGTAATTGACAAACAGTCCTGTAGCATTTCCAAACACCTGAAGCAGCTCTTTGATACACTTTAAATCTTGTGAGTCTGGACTGGAGAACATGACAACATCATCAGCATATAAGGAAATTCTATGTGGTAGGTCTCTGTTTCCAATCTTGCTCAGCACTCCTTCCCTGTCTGCAGCTTTGATAAGGTGTGCTAGGGTGTCCATAATGATGACAAATAAGAGGGGTGATAGTGGATCACCCTGCCGCATGCCTCTATGGTGGAGGATGGGGAGGGTTAGTTTTCCATTCACTAGAATTCTGGTGGACGCCGAGCTAAGAAGCAGAGCAATCCAATCTCTCCATTTAGGGCCAAATCCTCTAGCCTCTAAAACTTCCAGCAAGAATTCCCACGACACCGAGTCAAAAGCCTTCTCCATGTCCAATTTAAGCATCATAGATGTTGTCTTAGACTGCCGAAAAGCCTTGGCTTGGCTTTGCACATATATAAAATTATCATAAATAGTTTGTTGCTTGATGAATGCATTCTGACAGGTACTAACAATCTCCCCCATGCGATGCTTTAACCTCAGGGCCAGAACCTTGGTTATCAGTTTAGCAAAGCTATTGACCAGACTGATCGGCCTGAAGTCCTTAGGATGCAGGGCAGCCGCATGCTTGGGTAGCAGAATTAGGGTTGCGGTGTTCAGAAGTTCAAGCCTGGTCGAGCAACATTGTTCTAGAGCCTTGACAGCACGCATAACATCAGCGGCAACAATGTCCCAAGCTTTCCTAAAGAATAGCGAGTTAAATCCATCGGGTCCTGGCGCTTTGTCGCTGTTAATGTCAGTCAATGCCGCTTTGATCTCAGCTTCCGTAAAAGGGGCTTCAAAGTCATCAAGGTTAACCAAGGGCATGTGGAGGAAGTCGAAGTTAAGTGTGTGTGTGTTCTTTCCTTCTTGGTGCCGATCAAAGCTTCAAAGAACTTAAGCAGCTGGTCCTCCTTGTCCTGCTGTTCAGTATAGGTGTTGCCATCGACCTCCAGCTGAGAAATGTAGCTCTTCCTACGCCTTGCATTAGCCTTTGCATGGAAGAACCGTGTGTTGGCGTCTCCCTCGCGCAGCCAACAAATCCGAGACCTTTGTCTCCACATTGTGCGTTGAGCAGCTGCAATTCCAAGACAGTTCATTTTTAGCATTTTTCTGAATTGAATCTCAGCAGCCGTCAAAGCTCTTCTGTCCATTGCTTTATCAAGCATAAAAATCAACTCGCTCATAATAGCCGCTCTAAGAGCCATGTCATTGGTGAAGCGTGCACTCCATTTCCGCAGTGCAGTAGCATTGGCTTTCAGCTTAGTTTGCAAGTTGAGAAATGCATTCTGCTTGGTAGGGCAGCTGTCCCAGGCTTGTTGCACAACCTCTAGGAAGTCCTCTCTAGTAGCCCAATAGTTTTCAAATTTGAATCTTCTACTATGCTGGTATTCTGTGTTTGGGTTCAGCAACATAGGGCAATGATCAGAAAGTTCAGAGGATAGAGCAAGCAGGCTAGAATTAGGGAATTCCTTATCCCAACCATCGTTGAATAAAATCCTGTCCAACCTCACCATGGTGGCTTGGGCCTATTCGTTACTCCAAGTGTATCGCCGACCATGTAGGTATAGATCCTTAAGCTGAAGTTCATTACAGAAATTTCTGAAGGCAGCCATTGTTCTTCGGTTAAGGTTTCTGTTGTTCTTGTCAGCAGCTTGCAAAATCAGATTAAAGTCACCAGCAACAATCAATGGGATGGCAGGCTGCAGCTGATTTTGGATGTAGGTCTTCATGTCAGTTAGGAAAGCAAGCTTGTCTACATCAATTTGTGGCCCATAAACTGAAATCAGGTTTAGCGGTGTGTTGGAGCAGATGCACATGCCATTTAGTGCTACAAAACGCGGGTCTATGAAGTGCCCTGCCATGATGAAATCGTCACTTTTCCAGGCAATGAGGATCTCTCCTCGAGTTCCATCCGCAGGTGCAAAAATAAACTCAGAAAATATTAGACCCGATTCAAATGTTCTTCTTATACAGGGCTCACAATGTTCTTTTCCTTGCATTCGATAAGCTCCTGCCTTTACCCACCGCACCCCACTCGCTGCCCCCAACGAGCGGGCTCCTACTTTCCTACACTCAAGTCCCCATCCCCTTGTCCATCTGCGCGGCCTGCGCCGAATCTTATTCATATCAGCAGCATCATACTGTAATCATCATCTTTTTTCGCCCCCACGCTTGACTGGGAAAAAGTCATGTGGTGATGGTATATGCGCATCGCGTCGCACGCAGCGCTAAGCTAAGCACATCGTTCCATCCAAAGACGTACCCCACCTAGCCATATATATGATTTCCCTCCTATCCTGTTCCTTTTTCTTTACGAGAGAAAAAAAAGACGGCGGCTCATCATGGATCCAGCATTCTAGCTCTTCTTTTTTTTTTTAAACCTATGGCGGGGAGCTCCCGCGTTTCATATAAGAAGAAGAATTGTTCCAGTTAATTAGGAAAACCGGACCCAAAAACCAAACAACACACGGTTAATTAAGGAAAACTGGTGAAAAACACACACACTACTAGCACTCAAGGCACATCATCCGAGCCAGATAGAAAAGTCCCTAGGCCCAAGGTTGCGGGACACACACTCTCTTGTTGCGAGAGTACTCTCAAGGTTGCGGTGTTTGGCTTGGCTGGGTATAAGTTGTATTCCAGCTCTTCTTGATCGCCATGGACACTGTTTTTGAACTAAGCGTGTGCAGTTTGGAATGAAAATTCAGGGAAAGCAGCTTACGCACATATGTCCTGTCCTGAACTTTATGCTATCGACAGAGCATGCTGATACTGTACAAAACCATATGTACTAGAGGGAGCAGCCGTGTATTTCTCGACGTTACCTTGCACGGAAAACAGAGAACCTACCTCAAGAGGTGATCTGCTCTGTATATGGAGCTGTATTCTTGTGTTTGTAATCTGCTCTGTACATAGAGTTGTATTCATCACGGAAATTTGCACGTATGTAGAAAGCTTGCATTATATGTTTGTCTCCAATTTTTTCTGATTTTTTTTGAAATATTCTACTACTTTTTTATTAAAAAATCGGACAGAAGCATATAAACCCGTGAGTCATTGTGAGTTTCCGCTACCTCAAGAGGTAATCTGCCCTGGATATAGAGCTGTATCCTAGTACCAGTACTATCTTGCTTGCATGGTACGTACGGGAGTACATGTACGATCTACATTGAGTACATGATTGATGTTAGCAGTATTCTGTCTCCGAATCACGCATGATTAAGCGATCCGTCGAAGCATTCTCAGAATCAAGTGTCAGTGTTGCATGCAGATTCCTAGGTTAATCAGGACCCCATGCCGTGACTGTCCGAATCGCGGATGTCTTATGTACGAAGTGAACCCCTCTTTTTTACCTTTTCCTTTTTTTTTTCTTTCAGATCGATTCGAGCGTGCGTAATTATTTGGGGAAAGGCGTAAAAGTGAATCGATCGAGAGGGTTGGGCATGATTCATGTAAGCATCAATAATTTAAAGGTGGCTCTGGCTAGCCAGTAGCGTGGTTTATACACGCATAATTTCACTAGGCTTTTTCCTAAAGGACAGCAGCATAAGCTCTCTCTTTTTCTTTGAGTGGATGGCAACTTTGGTGGTGAAATCATGCCACTCCTCCGTGTCATGGGATGCAAGCAAAGTCGCCTACCGCTTGCTTTCATCTGGCTTCCCGTTCTTTAGTCTACCACCAGCATCACATAGAAAGCAAGCACCATAGATAGATTCATAGTTACTTTTGCTTTGCTCAAGTTACCATGCATCTATCGAGCTCCCGTGTGCGTGGGCAACGATCGATCAATCCTTGGCTTGAAGAAACAAAGTTTTTTTTTTAGAGCCTCTCCTGAGAATACAAGTTGTAGTATCTGATCGGACATACAGGCACGCACACCACACGCACACCCCACCTATATGTCTAAACTAGACCTACAACCTATATCCCTAATATGTCCTGAGAGACTTATTCGAAGACCAGCGCTCCGAGACCGACGGGCACGTCGACCTCGCCTGTGCCACGTGGACGAAGAGAGGCACCTACGATTTATTGCACTGTTCAGAGAACAGTGTTGCTACAGTGCGCAGGTGAATAGTGTAGCGTGAGACGCCCAAAAATTCGCTCCGTAGGAGTGAACTCTGGCGGGCTGGGTGCTCACCAGCGACCTCAGCCACTCGAGCTATCGCTCGGTCTCTGAAGAAACAAAGTTGGTGCAAAGTGAAAGCGTAAGAACGCATCATGGTTGGTCTCTCTGGTACACTCCACTGCACCACACCCAACCTAAAGCCTGCGCTTTTTAACCGGCATGATTAGCTCTATCAAAGCCTTTAATCAAGAGGCACTAGTAGCCACTTTATGCGTGATAGTCCTAGCTAGTTTTTAATCATGGATATGGCATGGGCGAAACACTCCAGATCAGCTCAGCTCTCATGGCCTCTCAAAGTCTCAATTGAAAATGGTCACCGAGAAAGTGGCCGAGCTTTATGATCATTGCCCATTGAGAGCCTCATCTCTCTCTCTAGCTAGGGCAGCAAAGCAAGGTGTGAAGGCACCTGGGGGGAAGGAAGGTCTTGCTTGACAAGGAGCATCATGCATGCATACATGCTTTGTTCGAGCTGATGGATGGCCCACGGTATGGAATTGGGGGAGGGCGTGTAAAGTCAGTCTCTCATCGTGGAAAGAAAGAAAGGAGGAGCTCCTCATGTCTTTTAAGATGGCCGAGCTAGCAATGAGTGGGATGCACCCTGCTAAAAAAAGATGCACCCCTTTGCATAAAGGAAACACACCTTCTTTGTGTTTGCTAGGGAGGGTCTTGCCCCCTTTTGTTTAGTTGGGAGCCACTTTGGCAAGTAATTCCTTGCTGAAAACAAATGTGTGAGGTGCCGAGGGAAAGGTTGAGCCCCCATAAAAGGGGCAAGCTCCGTTTTTGTGTGAAAAGTTCCTCAAAGCCTTTTTTTCGCAGTGCACTTGTGCCTTTTCCTTTTTATCTCTACTCCTATAAAAACCACAGTTGGTGATGATGGTGTGTCTGCCATCTTTCATTCAGAATCGTTCGATTTATATCTAACGGACATGAACATCCACATTACATATTTGCAGATAACCCCTTATGTTCCTATCTCTCCTCCCAGCTCATCCAACCAACTGAAAATGGGCAAAAGCCCATCAGAAAAAAACAAAAAATTCGATTAAATCTAAACTGTCCCCGGTGGAATTATTGAGAAATGTGATAACTAATGATACCTTTGCTTTATTTAATATCCTTGTAAGGGTGAAAATAAATAATGACCGTGGCAACGCACGGGCAATCAACTAGTATTAGTCAAGCTTAACAATTCCTTGCTTTACAATGGCAGCACATTTCCTCATTCTTGTAGTACAAAAAGACATCGGTGAATGTACTGCCTCTCTGCTTTTCCATGTGTTCGTAAAGCATGAGGTGCTTTCTTAGCATTCCAGTGCCTGCGTGCATTGCAATGACAATGATAAGATTCTCCATAAACATCAAAAGGGGGGCTGCAAATTGAAGTGATAAATTCTCCCCTCCTAAAGTGCCTACAGGTCTCATGCTTTCATCTTTAGTGCCATATTTATCAAAAGAGAGAACCGTATTTTCCCGTTGTAATACAAATTTTTAGCCTAGGAAAAGCATCAAGTTATACTTTTGTAGATATTTACTTCATGTTTTTGTGGTGTTCTTGAGAGGAAAAAATATACTACTGCTATTTTTTGGTGTGCTACGGAGTATTTTGTTTTTAAGAGGCAGAAACAAGATAAGGCCCAGTCCAACTACTGGTACCGTCTGGCGTAGGCCCATGAAATCCACCTGGCCCATGGTAATTGTACCTATTTGGCCCGCACACCTAACGGATCAGCAATACTGGAATGCAGGAGCTGACTTGGCCAAATGATCAGCTACCAACATCAAAAAAAAAAGCTACCAACATCAAAAAAAAAACTACCAACATCAAACCACAGCAATTAACAGAAGAGTCTAGTACACGCAATAATGTTGCAGAAGCTTAGGATTACATTGTTCGCTACTGATGCGATCTTTATAATCGACTATACTAGGTCGAAGGATGTACACAGAACTCGGTAAAATTCGATGATACCCTGGCAAAAACTCTAGCAAGAGAGTGATAGTACTGAGAGCTGTTGAAGAGATTGCCTTGCAAGAATCAGTAGTTTCCGATGATTCTGGCTAATGAGGAGTACGTTCCGAGGGAAGCACTGATGACTCCAACAACTATTATAGCAACGCTTGCAATGACCTGAAATTGGGGAGGATCAGCCAGGGATTGCAGAGACAATTCTTGAGTTTTCAGAAATCATCCCCAGATGAGGAGAATGAAGTTAAGAAAGCTAAGTTTATGAAAAACTGCCATCTTACCTGTGAGCGAGTGGCTTTATTTTGTGTGATCTTCAAGAAGCACAAGGCGGGCATTATGATTGCCTGTAATTATGCAAAGATGTTATTAGTAAGTGGCTATTACTTTGTCGTCTGCATTTCTGAGGCAACCGGTTTTCAGGAGAAGAAGAGTAGTAAAAAAGATGAGACTGTTACTCTCATGAGACAGCCCACAGGTATGGTAGTCAGGTCGACCATTCCAGTGGACAATACTATTTTCTGTTCACAAGTGTTTTCTTATTATGCAGCTGAGTACAGTAGTACAGGCTATCAAATGACATACCACGAGTATACTAAGAAGAGATCCAATCAGAGCCATCACCAGACCTGAAATATGCAACCCACAAATCAGAAATACATTACAAATTACAAACCAGATGACGACTTAAACAGCTGAACTGCACACAATTATTGTAACCAGAAGTTTTAGGAATATATAAAGCTTTCCGTTTGTAGAGTGGAGATTTCTTGCTCCCGAACTCCAGTGATCCCGTTATTTCAAAAAAAATCGAAAATCATCTTTATGAATTTCAAAAAATTGAAAAAAAAAATCCATGTGTAGCCAATGATGTTTCCCACAAACGTGCAAAATATCAAATTAAAATACTTTGTATTTTGAGATACACAAAAATGAAAAAAGTGTGGATCTGAGTATGCATATATTCAAATCTCTAAATTTTATCACATTTGTCATTTTTGTGTAGCCCATAATACAAATAATTTTGTTCCATTGCGATTTTCCATACTTGTAGGATATATCATTGGCTATGTCCAAAGAATTTTTTTCGGAACTTTTTGAAACATGTAAATATAATTTTTTTATTTTAAAATGGTGGGAGCAGAGCTAGAGAGCCAGACACTTTCCCTTTGTAATGGAGCCTAGAAGCAGCCCTCAATCAAAATTGAATCATTATTCATCAGCAAACAATATTTATTCATCTCAAAAGATCTGTGCACATTATCAATCCCAACACTATGAAAAATTCATTTTTTTTTCAGTAGCATGCAAGAGAAAGATCTTGAGAATTTAACGAATTTAGATGTTATTTCACTACCAATATTGGTACATACTGCCTCCATTTAATAATTCTTGTCAAAAATTTAGTTCAAGAATTATGGAACGGAGGGATTATTTCTTAATGTGGCACTTAGCTTTTAGCGAGGGGAAAAATGTATGCAAAAGAGACCACAGTTCATGCAACATTCCACATTCCAAAAGTAGTGTGTTTCTGAAGCAAAGAAATGACACTGAAGACTGCATTCCTGAAGACAACAAAATCTAGCATGACACAAGAATGCATTCTATGATTGAACATTCTTTTTTCGAAAGAATGCGCAGCAGCACAATCAGTGAAGCAAAAAAGAGATGCAAAATTCAGAAGAAAAAAAAAGTGCCACGCGTACCAAAGAATGGCAGAAGAAAGGCAATGACAACAGTTGATGCAACAAGGCCAGTCCTCAATATGATAGCGCATATTGTTTCGTTCAAATATCCTTCAGGGCGCAACTCCTCTAAACTCCGGGCCAATGGGTTCAACAACAAGGCAAATCTGTTTGTGGTTAAGGATGAAGCTGTTATATGAGTTAGGCACGGTGAAAATCAATATGATCCTAGAAGCCTTAACATTTGAAAGTTTGGCAATAAAAAACGCAAAGGATACTTTGTGAACGGGTTGATCACCTGAAACACCAGAAGAATTAACGATCAATATCAAGGAAAAACAGTTACACTCTCAGGATATAAAAAAATTAAGTCAACAGATAATTGTTACCGTGGTCCACAGCACAACTTTCGAGGCAAATGACTCCTTTGGAAGATTCAAAGTTATTTGTGACAGTCTTGTCACCAAACATGAGGTAGCCAAAAATAGCAAACGAGCCATATATTGCTGTGCAAATTGCGAAGCTGCAAGATACAATTTTTCATACATTGAGAAATTTAATCATTTCACAACAAACTAACCCGTGTAAGAAAGGTGTTAATGCATACCATATTAACAGTGCCTTAGTGAATTTTGTGCGATCAGACATTGACTGGTAGATGTTCGGAAATACCGAATGTCCAGAATAGCAGAAACCATAAATACCAATAGCAAAGGGCATGCCACTCCACTTTATTGCTTCCCCAGTCTGATGGAACCCTACATCTTCAGTAGTGCCGACTAAAGCAACAGATACAAAAACCACAAGAGTTGCAATAACACCACCCGCTGCATAAGTAATTTTGTTGTGTTAATATTACTAATGACGGATGTAATACAATTAATTAAGCAGGCTAAGAGTAGTGAGACCTGAAAGGTATGACAGCACCCGAAGATCTCACAGCCATACTGTTGGCAGGACTATAAGAGCAGTTAACACTCCGAAGAAATGTTTACTGTCGACATGAATCCCGAATAAATTAATATTGACGCCAGAATCCCGAATAAATTAATATTGACGCCAGGAAATATTGATGTCATATTATCACCTTCTAGAATAATGAATTCCACACAATATGACTGCATTCAATAAATATGTATGAGATAAATTATTCTTTACCAAGAATTATACACGACAGTTCGGCAATTTTCTCAACCATCAAACAATAATATTAAAAAATTGCAAAATATAAGCCAGGCAGAAATGAACTACTTACATATAACTCGGTATACAAAATAATCTGCAGAAACGAAATAGCATAAAGTTCAGTTAGTGATTCTTCGCTACCAAAGAAAAATAATTTATGCATGAAAGTAAGATAATTGGGGTTAGAAACTTAGATGTGTATTTTCTCAGCCCTAGGGTAGATAAGACTTATTTTTTTACATTACATAGGAGCTAAGACTGAAACTTCTTTCTTCATTCTGAAATATTCATGTCATGTGAATTCTTAATTGGGTGGCAACATTTCAAAAATAGGAATACAGATGTAGAGCATGAATCAAAGGTATTTATGTTAGCTTATGAACTTCGATATGGCAATGATCCAGCAAGGATCGGAATTATGCTAGCTTGTAAATTTTAAGATATGGCAATGACCTAGCAAGGATCAGGTTGTCAAAGTAACACCAAAGCACATAACGAAATGGCAACAGGAGGGTACACACACCGTGATACTTGTGCAAATCATTCAATCTCGTTTTACCAATTAAATGACCCAGCAAGGGAGAATGTGTCTCTGCTGTTCACATGATGCTTGTGCAAATAATTCAATTTCGTTTTTACCAACTAAATGGAGAGTAATGACATAGAAAATGTATGCATGACTAATAGAGACAGTATAGCGTCGAATGCACAACTTACAGCCAAATACAGTAGTTTTTTAAGGTTGTGTTCTATTGATTTATGACTTCTGGTGGTACTCAGATCCTAACAACATAATCTAGTCAGCTAGCTGATCAAAGTTATCATACAGAAACCAGGACTTTTAGGGATACTCAGATGCAGAGGCCGGGGCTTTTTCCCCTTTTCGAAAAAACAACCTAATCTACAATGCTATGCATGTCCATCTTATTATACAAAAACAAGGACTTAGAGATATGATCAAGCGACCAATTCTTCCAAAGGCAGCCTCCCCGATGTCTGGATAGGTTGAAATGCCATCTTTGCTCTCGAAACAATGCTTCAGAAGTACTCCAGTATAACAGCAAACAATCGCAAAAACAGACAGAACCGCAAGACCAGCCCATCCAGCTTCATGGATTGTAAACGGAGTGGAAAGAAGGCCAACACCAGCAAGCACATTAATACCTGTCGAAGAAATAAACATAAAATAGTCAAACATGTTGGATTGTAAGGAAGTAACTGAACACCCCCTGCTCCACATTTCAATGTTTGTAGTACCATTGAAGACTGTTTGTGTTACGCTGCATCCTTGACCGACGTAGATTTCTCCAGTATACTGAAACGAGAGTTTGTCATCTCTAGCCGAACAGAGAAGATGTCTCTGCAGGCTCTTGACAGATTCTAGTTTATCGGAGATAAGAGGCAACTTCAGGTCAGAAGCCACTAGACTACTACGGCCACCATCAATTGAGTACTTGCTCGTTGAAGGACCCAGGTAACCGAAGATCGGAGATGCAGCAATTGTGTACGTGTCAGTCGTTTCCCTGTAAAATAAACAGCGCATCGTGGTCAATGATCATATCATCTGTACGTGATAACGAAAACTGTTGGCACTCTTGAGTACGATCAGCTACTAATACGGAGTACCAGCAAAGGCGTCAGTTAATGATGCTTTTATTTTTTTCGTTGCACCAATCAATATAATCCCGATCCTGATTGGTAAGGAAAATAAATACATACTCCAGGTGGTGACAGCTCTGAACATTGCAATTAATTAGTACTCCAAAAATAAGTGTCTCAAGTTTGCCCAAAAGTGGATGTGTCTAGATACATCCACTTTTAGGCAAACTTGAGATACTTATTTTTTAACGGAGGGATGCTAGGAGAAGCCAAAAAAAATAGTACTATTTTTATAAAATTACAGTATTAGTACAACATACTGATGCTAGGAGAAGCCAAAAAAAATAAGATTTCCTAGTTCCTACCCACTTCTGCATCATAGCAAAAATTGTCGTACGATTACGAATAGCAAAGAACGGTGCATCAACCAGTCTATATCACGCCTCTTATCGTTGTCAATGGCCAATCGGTTTCAGTTAACTTTCGTCGTCTGATCAACAGACAGGCCATTCTATCTGTGAAGTCTAGACCATTCCGAGGTTCGATTAGGTGTTCACAGAAATCAAACTCGATTAACCACGATCAGCTCTCCCAAACATTTCAACCAGACACGTACGTCAATGGTCAATCCCCTGTCAGTACTAGCGCCCTGTCCACTGTTCAGTCCCAATCACGGAATGAACGGCTGAACCAAATCCACTCTTGTCAAGAAAGAAATTCTACTAAACAACCGCGCTAATCGGCAGAGCAACCAAACCACAACAAGTAACAAACTAACAATACCTTACCTTAACAAAGCCTTTTGTCCCAAACAAGTTGGGGTAGGCTAGATATGAAACCCTGTCCCGAGGACTTCTCAGGAGGTCACCCATCCTGGTACTACTCTCGCCCAAATGGGTTTCATATCCATGGGACTGGCTAGTTTTTACGTTGGCTCGCCAAGCCTATCACAACCCTTAGATATGAAACCTTTCATGAGGACTTTCCAGGAGGTCACCCACCCTAGTACTACTCTCGTGGGTTTCATATCCATGGGACTGGCTAGTTTTTACGTTGGCTCGCCAAGCCTATCACAACCCTCCTCCTTTATCCGGGCTTGGGACCGGCTATGCCTAGAAGACATAGGCGGAGTTAAGTAACAAACTAACAATACAGTACATAAAAAAGGAAAACTGCTGGCATATTTTAGTACGACCAGCAAAGGCGTCAGTTAATCGGTGCACCAATCAATACAAACACGATCCCGATCGGCAAAGAGAAATAATTATGTACTCCAGGTGCCAACACAGGTAGTGTCGGCTTTCAATATTGCGATTAATTAACACTATTTTTAATATAAATTACATCATTACAGTAGTAACAGTACATACTGATGCTAGGAGAAGCCAAAAAATATAATTCCTAGTTCATATACTCCCTTCTGTATCATAATAGAACGGTTTGTCAACAGTGCAGCATCAAGTCCGTATATCACGCCTAATCGTTGCCAATGGCCTACCGGTTTCAGTTAACCTTCACCGTCTGATCGAACAGCAAGGCCATTCCCCAAGTATCAGTGAACTCTAGGCCAGTCCACAAATCTTCCGAGCAGAAACGTTACTGGTGAATCCACTGTCGGAACTAGCCCTCTATACAGTCCTAATCACGGAACGAACAGCTCGACCGCGCAAATCCACTATGGTCGACACACAAATTCTAATACAGTACTAACGAGCGGCATGGATCGGCAGAGAAAACGCAGCACGAACAGCCAATGCGACCATCGCGCGCGCACTTACCCGTAACTCTGGGGCCACTGGCGGGACTCGAAGGAGCCGACCCCGTCGCCGTCCTCGTCCTCCTGCTCCTCCTCCCCGTCGTCGCCGTCCACGGAGTCATCGTCGTCGCGGAAGCTCTCGCGCGGGCTCTCCTCGATGTCCCCGTCCTCCAGCGTCATCTCGTCGTCCTCCTCCTTCCCGTGCCTCGCCGCCGCCATCTCGCGGCAACCGCGGCAGCACGACCACAGGCGCTACAGGAACAGGGGAATGAGGGATTGCAGGACGCTTCGAGATGGATGCGGAAGGTGGTAATTATTTGGCCGTGATTTTTGGAAGGGCGGGATTGAGGGGAGAAGAAATAGTAGGAGGTGATGGGCTCGCGCGCGTCGCGACAAGGCGGCGGGAGGCGCGGCTGGCTCACTACTGGAGCGGTTATCCCGCGGCACGCAGCAGCGCCGATGCTGACGTCGCTGACGTGTGGGCCGCGCCGCCACGCATCGGTGAAGTAACGGTGGGGGCGGCGGCGGTTTCGGTCAGTTTGGCGCACATCCATGTGACCTGTCACCTGCGTGGAGGTAGAAGGCGGCAAGTTCGGGAATGTGATAAGCTGGCGCCGCGCGCAGTAATTCTGACCTGTGGGACCACGATAGTGACTTGCTGAATTATTATGGCCCACGTGTTCATCTTATCTTAGCTACGGTATGTTTTAAGTTGCGTGAGAGCCTAGAGTTATGAAAACAACCAAACACAATTGAATGAGTAGGAGTCTAGTCATTCAGACCAATCTAGATAAAATTTTAAATTCTAAATAGGTAATGAAAAATCTCAAAACCATTTTTAGATTATAAAATATTGATAAGCAACTAGTCATGTTGGCGCGCACGAGAGAGAGATGACGAGTGACCGACAGTGTGCAAGTGCTTATGTTCCCACAATGTTTGTCTTTGATGTTTCTTCTCGTCTGCGGCAACCAACTTCACGCTAGTAGGCGAAACAATGGGACATTGGATTGGTGTTTGTTGCGTAGTGTTGCTCTTCTCATGTCAAGTTTGTGTGTCCTTAGCGGCGTGTTCAAGCGGTGGAGACCAAGGAAAAAAACATGCTATAGCAAAATAGTGTCGGGTTTAAAATATGAGACTGATTTATTTCCCGAGAAATACCCTAGTACACTATAGCATGATTTTAGCGGGCGAACTATTTTTTCAGTAGTGGGGAGATGTGCACTAAAAGTCTCCTCAGCTTCATCCTTGTCTTAGTGTGGTCTCTACGACCAACACTATTGAGGCATTGATAGATCATCTCTAGACCGATGGTTTATTGTTTGTTGAGTTTGCATGTCCTTGATGACAAGTTTAATGCATTCTTTCTCTTGGGCTTCATCTGTGTGAGTCGGATGATAAAACAACAATTCCCTGACCTTCCATGTGAGGGATATGTCGCTTGACACAACTAACTGGACATAGTTGGGTTCTTACCTCCTGTGATGTGACTCATGCAACCCTTTAAAACCTTGAAGATTATTTAGGCTTGTGCATGTTTGGTCTTCTGAGCTTTTTCTCTATTTGTATGGAGAGAAAAAAACTTATCAAAGTTAGATGTAGCGACCGTTTCAACTTATTTTGAGGTATGTTTTTGTTAACTTTTATAAGTTCAATAGTATGGCGTGATACTATTGTTTTTTCGTGAACACAACTATATAGTAGCCTAAAAGAGAGTACATACAAATTGATCCCAAGCTCCAGGGAGCCCTTTATCTTGAAAATATTTTAATATTTTAAATCTTCAAAAAAACTTTAAAAAGTTTGCAAAAACTCTCAACACAAAATTCTTTATATTTGGATCTACACAAAATCACAAGATTTGATAAATTATAGAGTTTTAAAAATGTGCATCAGCATAATTTAAGCTTAAGGTGGATCAAAACATTTAATCCTGGATTAAGAGGGGCCAAAACTCCCGACTTTATATTACTAAAGCCCACAAAGTTCACATGGTCACACTTAAGTGTTGGGATTACCAGCTTACAGTAAAACCAGTGGCACACTTGCACAGATAAAAGTGAAGTTTTAGAACGACTAAGGCAACATGAAGTAGAATACCGATAATATAGGATAGGTTCTCTGAAAATAGTTTCTAAATGAGGCTTTATGCCTAAAAATGTTCTTAATTTTGCGTGCCATAGGGGGGTGGGGGAGGGGCAAGGGCCCTGCTGGTTCCTCTAGCTCAGTAGCTCTTTTGCAAATGACTGAACTCGATCCAAACTTCTTTTGAAAATGGGCATGCCAGGGAGATGTGAGCCGCAGTTTCATCACTTGGTTACAGAAAGTGCATCTGCCTTCGTTCGATAAATCTCGTTTCTACGGTCTTGCCTTCGTCCATAGTCTTTCCTGCAGCATTAAGCCATTAACCAACAATGGAACTTGATCTTTGGCTCCGCTTTGATCTTCGAAACCAAGTTTTTTTTTAACAATAGACCAAGTTCAGTGTATGCTGTGTAAGAGCATCTCCAGTCGCGGCGCCCAAATGGGCGCCCAAAGTCCGTCCGGACGTGCCATTTGGGCGCTGTCCGGACAAGGTGCGCCATTTGGGCGTCCGCGTTCCACACTCGCGGCGTCCAAAGGGGCGCCCCAAAAGGGTTTTTTACATGAATTTCAATATTTTGTGAAACGAAAAATCAAACACACATAAAAATATGTAATAGTTCAAATACAATATTTAATAGTTTAAATATATAAAATAAAGTTCAAACGTCTTCCTCTTCCTCCTCTACCACTGCCATGCCCCGGCGTGCCCACAAATGCTCCGCTAGATCAGTTTGAAGTGCATTATGAGTATTTTCATCACGAATTTCCAAATGCATTGAGATATAATCAGCGAAATCTGCCGACACGTTGTGATCAACCTGTGCATGAGGACCCTCAAAGTCATATGGCATATGATCATGCACTGGATTATAGCGCTCACTCTCGATGATCATGTTGTGCAGGATGACACAACAATTCATCACCTCCCACATTTGCTCATTCGACCATGTCAGAGCAGGATACCGAACGATAGCAAACCTTTGCTGCAGCACTCCAAATGCCCGCTCGACATCCTTCCTGGCGCTCTCTTGTTCAGCGGCAAAATGGCAAGCTTTGTTCCCGCGAGGGTTGGGGGCGCTCTTCACAAATGTTGCCCATTTTGGATAGATGTCATCGGCTAGGTAGTACCCTTTGTTGTACTCGTGGCCATTGACCACATAGTTGACAGGTGGGGCATGGCCTTCAACTAGCTTCGCGAACACAGGAGAGCGCTGCAACACATTGATGTCGTTGTGTGATCCTGCCATGCCGAACAATGCGTGCCAAATCCATAGTTCATGATCGGCCACAGCTTCAAGAACCACACTGCAATATCCTTTGTGGCCTCCTTTGTACAATCCTTGCCAACCAAATGGACAGTTCTTCCAGCTCCAATGCATGCAGTCTATGCTTCCAAGCATCCCAGGAAATCCTCTAGCTGCATTCTGTTCCAGGATCCGAGCTATTTCTTCTTCATTTGGTCCTCTCAAATAGTTTGGGCCAAACACACCAATCACCGCCCTGTAGAACCTGTACATCGACTTGATGATTGTGGACTCTGACATCCGTAGGTAGTCATCTACAAAATCAGCAGGTGCTCCATATGCAAGCATTCTCATGGCTGCAGTGCACTTCTGGATTGACGAGAAACCAACAGTTTCCACGGCGTCCTTCTTCAACTTGAACCATGGATCATACGCCCTCACAGCTTGCACGATCTGGTTGAACAATCCACGGTTCATCCGAAAGCGTCGACGGAAATCCTTGGCGGTGGCGACAGGAACTTCGGCAAAGTAGTCAGAGACTAACATGCAATGGCCTTCCATTCTCTGCCTCGGCTTGCTCTTCTTTCTTCCGAACGACGAGCCTCCCCGTTTTGGGGCGGCATTGGCTTCCTCGTCGGCTTGAAGTTGGAAAAGACAACTGAGAATTGCTATATTCTCATCTTCCTCCGTGGCGATGGCGTCTTCTTCTTCCAACAGCATCGCGGCCATCATCTCGTCATCGCTATCCATCTGCAATACAACGCGGCCATTGATCAACGACCGGTCGCCGGCTAGCATCAATAATTCAGTCAAAAACCAGCGAACCTTCCGCCGAACACCTTGCAGGCAGGGTGGGTCGCGGAGAGACCGCCGGGGACGGCTGTATCGAATACAGCGGCGGAGAGATCGCCGGTGCCCGGAACCGAAGGCCGTCGAGGAGAGGAAGCAAACGGCGGCGCCGGCATCCAGGCTTGGGTGGAGCAGGCGGGCGGGGGGGCGGCGGCGTCGAGCAAAGTGGGGCGACTGGGGCGGCGTCGAGCAAAGTGGGGTGAATGGGGATAAAATCAGGCGAGAAAACGACGAGGCATAGTCCGTGTCTCACTGCCAGGCGTGGCCCGCGCGTCGGAGGCCGACGTGGCGTCGCGTTTCCTTCCGTCCGGGGCCGCCCCAAGCCTCCCCAAGTTGAGGGCGTGGGCTGGGCGTGCCGGACACAAAACTGGGCCGCGCCGGACCCAATTCGCGTTTGGGCGCCGCGAGTGGGGGCGATTTTGTGTCCGGCACGCCCCAAAAGCGTTTGGGCGCCGCGAGTGGAGATGCTCTAATTCCTACACTTAACTGAAACTCATATGCAAAATTTGCGGAGTAAATTCACTTCCATCGTATTTTTGGAAACTTTCTGCTGTCAATAGTACTAGTTAGCTTGCACGTGCAACGCACGACTAACCCGATAATTTATAAATTACATTAATTGCATCAAAATCTTAAAAACATCAAGTATTTGCAACTGCAAACATATTGAAACACGCACAATGTACATGTATTACTTGAATCTTTGAAATTTTTGGGAAAAAACATCCTAACAGGGAAACATGGACTGTCTGGAGTTTATGGGTAATCAAATCAAAATACATCAATGACATATAAAAGCATTACAACTGCTTAAAAAATAGATTCATCAAGAGATCACCCTCTTTGCTCTCAGTTTCTTTAAGAGTACCCATCTTTTGGCAGTTCCTTTTCAAGTAATCATGTGATGAAAATTAAAGAACAAGTATAGGGATTGCGATGAATGTTTCTTCCTATCTCCTTCTACTCCTTCTCCATTCTCCTTGAGTTCCTCCTATTTAACAAACAAAGATTGATTATCTGGCAAAAAACATTTATCATGCAATTTTAGGTACAAGGAAATTTAAGTAGCTTCAGAGAAATATAGCTACATGAGAACTTCAGTATTTCTGCATCATAATCTAGTGAAAGTGAGTTCCTACCAAACTAATTAACATTTGAGAGACATGATTGTCGCTTCAAAATTATTTGAAATTAACCAATTTTATCTTAATTAGAAGAAACTTTTAGAGCAAAATATAGAACCAACGTCTGAGACCAATGCAAGGATGTCAACAGTACATGGTAGATAATTATGTCACAAAAAAACTTTAATAATAAATGAAAATTGTAATTGCACTGCACGTTCAACATCAGAAGCATTGCTGCATTTTAATCTTTCTGATTCAATTTCCCAAGTAGCGTACTGTCTTAATTCAGTCAAGCAGCTGGCTTAACAAAAGGATGCATCCAAATCTTCTGGAGCCGAGCACAACTGACCTACCAAAGGATGAATTCACTAAACGAAATGCATGGTCTAGGTACTTGAACAAATATCAAACGTTATAAGATCATTTTACCTTCACAATTACACGAACTAAAGTCAGATTACACACGCTAATTAGGTGGTATGGAATGAAGATAAACAAGCTAGCATACTACTATATATGAAAGCTGAGCGATTTAGCGAGCTCTCCGCGCTCGGCTACTGTTCTTAGGAACAGTAGCTACAGTGTTGAACAGTACCACGTGGAGGGACTTATTTGTAATTTGCAGAAAACTGAAGGGCTTCCTTGCGAAAATACCTCACATCCCCCTCACCCTTTCTCTCTCCCGCGCGACCCCGAGGTCGCCACCGCCGCCGACGCAGCACGCCGCCTCTCCGCTCCTCCCCCGTCAGATCCAGCCCGAGAGGGCTATCCTCCAACGGCAGGGAGGCGGCTCGACCTCCGCATCGAGCCGCCGATTTGAGACGCTGGCGACCGCGCCCCGCCTGTTTCCGTCCTCGGCATCCCGCAGTCCGAGCTCCAACTCGCAAGGACGGCGCCGCGTGGCCGAATCTACCTTTCCCTGGTCATGTCCACCGTCGCTCCGGGGAGGCGCCGCGCGGAGCCGGCCGTGCCATGCGTCAAGGTCGAAGGATGGCTGGCTGCGCGCGTGCGTGCAGCGGCCGGAGCTGGGCAGGGGCAGCCGTGCCCAGGGATTGATTCGCGCCGTTCGCCGCGCTTGCAAGCTAGATGTGCTTTTTTTTCTCGAGCCAGGTGAAATCATCGGTCGAGTTCGTCCCTTCACTCACTCTCACATTCTATCCCTAATCTATGCCCAGATCCGGTGGTCCAGGAGCAGCACTGCGACGGTGTTCTGGGAAATTCCACTCTCCGCAGGGGCACCGCCGGCCGGAGGATTCATTGAGGATGAGGCACCACCATCTTCCGTTATTCCCTCTGGTTTGTAGCCACCGGAACCTACAGGCCTCCTGCTGAACTAATCTTTACTGGAGCCTCTTGATTTTTTTCTGTCAACTTGAGATCTAGCGACATCCTCCCCTCCGTGTATGGATGCTGCAAGTTTATTCATACCTTTCATTGCAAATTTATTCAGACTTCCATGATCATATCCGTACGTGGAATTGTGGATGCTGCATTTTATTTTATTTGTAGATTTCTTCACCATAGAGTAGTAATCTCAATGTTAAACATTTTGTTGTTAGTGATTGTCCCCCTGATACGTCTCAAACGTATCTATAATTTTTGATGTTCCATGTTGAATTATATCAAGTTGCTACATGTTTTAGTTACACTTTATATCATTTTTATGCATTTTCTGGGACTAACCTATTAACTAGATGCCACAGTGCCAGTTCCCTGTTTTCCGTTGTTTTCCGTTTCAGAATATCTATTAAGGAAATATTCTCGGAATTGGACGAAAAGAATTGCACCGTCAATGATATTACGAGGAGAACACGAAGTCCAAACGGGAGACGGAGTGGGGCCCCGAGGCCACCACGCCATAGCTGGGCGCGGGGGGCCGCGCCGAGCTATGGTGTGGCTGCCTCGTGCAGCCCCCGACGCCGCCTCTTCGCCTATATATCGCCCCCGACGCGTAAACCCTAATACGATTCATCATATTCGCAAATACAACTCCGTGCTCCGCCACCATCCGAAACTCCGTTTCGGGGGACAGAAGTCTCTGTTCCGGCACCCTGTCGGGACGGGGAAGTGCCCCCGGAGCCATCTTCATCAACACCGGAGCCATCTTCATCAACACCGGAGCCATCTTCATCGCCATCTCCCTCTCCCATGATGAGGAGGGAGTAGTTCTCCATCGGGGCTGAGGGCTCATACCGGTAGCTATGTGGTTTATCTCTCTCTCTCTCGTGGTGTGATCTTATTGTGATCATGAGCATTGTAATCTAGTTGAATCTATGGATGATTTCCCCTTCACTATGATATGCTACTCAAGTGTTTTGTCATTGTAATCTGTGGAGTCATGTTAAGCACGTTATCACGGTGACAGTGTGGGTGATGTGTATGACTCCATTAATATATTAGAGGGATGTTTTATGATTGTTGGATAGCACTATTTCACTTGCGGAGGTTGTGTTCTGTCTAGGATTACCTTCAGTGACATTGGGGTGTTCTAGGTGTGTTTCACCGACCTTGAGGTGTGCTGTTATTAGCCCTACGCACTTGACTTGGTGTATGCTATGATGATGTGGTGTTCGTTTACTCAGACTTTGAGGAGTGCTGTTATTAGCCCTACGCAGAAGACTAGTATTTCTATCCAACATGAGAATAATCCGGAGTAGTATAGTGAAGAGGAGTATTTATGTATTCAATCATGATTATATATGTTGAGAGTGTCCACTAGTGAAAGTATGATCCCTAGGCCTTGTTTCCAAGCATCGAAACACCGTTTACTACAAGTTCCGCTACATGTTTGCTTGCTGCCATTTTTATTACAGATTGCATCTACTACTTGTTACCATCCATACCACTTGTATTTCACTATCTCTTCGCCGAACTAGTGCACCTATACACCTGACAAGTGTATTAGGTGTGTTGGGGACACAAGAGACTTCTTGTATCTTAATTGCAGGGTTGCTTGAGAGGAATATCTTTGACCTCTACCTCCCTGAGTTCGATAAACCTTGGGATACTCACTTAAGGGAAACTTGCTGCTGTTCTACAAACCTCTGCACTTGGAGGCCCAACACTGTCTACAAGAGTAGAAGCATTCATAGACATCACCCCCCTGTTTACATGAATTTATGCAAGACATACTCTTTTTTTGTTTCTTAACTAAGCCTAGAAACTGCAGGCGTGGGCATGGCTGAGGATAATTACACTTGAAGAAACATAACATTGACAACGAGTAATGGATTTCATATAACTTTTCTGTTAGGGTCATTCCAATCGGCCAACTCTGTCTAACTGTCGAATGGTACTACTCAATAAGTAATGTAATCCAAGTGCAAAATCATAGGTTTTCTTTTGGCGACATAGATTCAAAGTGGCTTAAGCTGTGGCCTTTATGATTTTTTCCCTGTGGAACTCTATTATTTAAGTTATGTAATCCAAGTGCAAAATCATAGGTTTTCTTTTGGCGACATAGATTCAAAGTGGCTTACTTATAAGATGATATCTGCAGTTTCTTTTCCTTCCAAGTAAATCTTATATATTATTTTGTACTAATTAAGTAACAATGGCTTATGTTGTCTGCAGTTTTTCTGATCCTGAAGATGATGTATGCATATCTGCATCTTTGCAAGTGATCCTCCTGAATTATGACATTGAAGCTCTGAAAGGTTAGTGATTCGACTTTGATTTGTAATATTTTATTTTCCGATATGGAATGTATGAGTTTAGATGTAAACCGAATATTTTTCCAAATTAAGATTCACAGGTTCGATCCTTAATGCATTTTCATACTACATTGTATTTGCACAAAGGCCTATTATCATTTTTCGCTTGATGTGAATGCTGAAGAGCCTTAAATATTATATTGATGCGAAACTCACACTGATAAAGAACCAAGAAGGCCGTAGAGAAAATGTATTAAGATACCAATTTAAGATTCACATGTTCGATCGTTAATGCATTTTCGTACTACATTGTATTTGCACACAGCCCTATTACCATTTTTCCCTTGATGTGAATGCTGAAGAACCTTAATTGTTATATTGATGCGAAACTCACACCGATAAAGAACCAAGAAGGCTGTAGAGAAAATGTAGTAAGGTAAGGAATCAGGGATCTGATGCACTCATTTTCTTTGTGAGAATGGATATTTGTCCTATGTTATCATGCAAAACATTTTTGGAAGCAGCATTGTACATGCATGCGTATTTGCCTTTAATATATCTAATGCATCGTTTCATTTTTTAACCTCTGGCATATGTAATTTTAATGCTTCATTGCTTGCAGGTTATACGCAGAGTCGGGCGCTCAGGCTTGGCCAATTAGTCACATCTGGCCTCAAGCTTCTTCTCTGGTCTCAGTTCAGTATCATCCGAATTCCGATAAACTCGCAACGGTTGCCTTAAGTTCTGCAAATCAAGTCGCATCCAACCTCAAAGAGTGAGGGTAAGCCTGCAACATAGAGTCGAATCTATTTCGTTCATGCATCTTGCATGTTAATTTTATCCTTAATTGTCTATGAAATTGAACTGCATCAACTGAGTATCCATTGACGTGCTGCTATGTGACGGCAGTTGTTGACTTTTTTGTCTTAAATGGATGAGTATTTTTCCTTGCAGATTTCAGTAATTAAGGACAAATATATCTAAGCTATTGAGTTTACATGTATTTTCTGTAAATATTGCATGGCTTAGATTTACGTTCTTCACTAATATAACCCCGACGGCAGTAAGTACTTATACATTAGGGTGGAGACATGTCATACATACCGGCACGTTGCAATTTCTAATGCTTATGCAATCTTAAACCATTCTTTATTTTTTTATGTTTGTCACTATAGTACGCCATATAAGTATGATGTTTCATTGTTCTGTGCTCACCTTTACATGTTCCTTCCTCATGTCACAAGTGCCTACGTCAATATATTTGCTGCTTTGAATCTTTTTTAACAAGAATACTCGACACCATCTCAGATAGCATATCAAATAGAAGGAGCCAAGGTAGTAATTAAGCTTGACAGAGAAAACATATGGTCATCAAGAAGTAATACTCACCTCTTATACATTCGACTTCCATTGAGAAAAATATAGGTAGTACTGTTGCTACTTCTAACTTCCATCCTCCTGAACAATGGTACTATGCTATAGTATGTAATCTAAGACAATTCTAATTAGTACACATGGGCATTTTTCGGCAAAAGGAAATCAATGAAATTCATTTTGTGCAACAAGAAGGATTTATACTTCTTTGATATGTATTATGCTATCCGATATATTTGTATTCAAAACCGCAAGATTTATCGAGTTGTAATGCTTTTGCGCCATGATACAAGTGATCTGGATTTGAGAGTAGTTTGTCCCTTTTTTAGTACCCGCTTAGCTTTATATCATCCTGAAATATGATTTAGATTTATCATGCCCTTGATTATCCATAGTTCATAGCATTTCATTCTAAGTTAAGTATATGTATAAATGACCACAACTCTGCTTCTCTTGAAAAAAAATTCAACAGACAAGTATATGACATGCTTTCCTGAAGCACCTTTGGATTTTTATCAGGATCTATGATTGGGAGAACCCACTTTGTTATCGGAGATATAGCCCAATTTCTGAATTCCAAATAACCGCTTTAAAGTTATTCAAATTTCCTACAAAAACTGCCACCTAGGTTCAGCATCAGCTGCTTTCTTTGATTGAAAGCCCTGCTTACCTTATGTATGCTACATTCTATTATCATCGACCTTCGCTTTTCCAGTACATTTACTTCATTTGGTGTTATTTGGACATGTAGGCCATGATAGCGTGCCTTAGCTATGGGGTTTTTGGTCAAATGAGATGCTTCTACACCTATTGTAAAATCAGATCAAACATTTGTGTTTACAACATATGATGCTCTTTCAGATGATGCTCTCTCAGATGATTGATTTCTGACATAGAAGGTTTCTGATCAAGCCCATGATACTCTCTCAGGTGATTGAAACGACATATTTATTCGCTGTTTTTTATATTAAAGGTAAGCTGATTCTACAATAGGTGGTGACTGTACCATGCGCAATGCATTTTTTTCTTCAGAATGTAGCAGCATATGCTTTTATTTTTACGGATTTTCATGCTATAGTGTCTCTTCAAACATTTGCGTATGCTAAGCAAAGAGTGGGAAGTAACTACGCATCAAGATGTGAAATATGCTTATTACATTTTACATAGCTTTGAACAATTTAAGAAGGTCATACAGTTCAGTGTAGCTACATTTTACATGACTTCACCTGATACTTTACATGTATCTCTTCTCATGCTCAGTTCTATCATTGGCCTCAAGTATTTGTTCCTTTCAGTGAATATGGAACGATAGCAGAATGGTCTTATTTGGACATACTCTAGACAAAAAATTCCGACGGATTTCAACATTTTGAATTACAACGGGTGCGGCGTGCCGCCGCGCCAAATTCCACTAGTAAGTAAGTATACGGCAGCATACCAGTAGCGAGAGAGAGGTTTCACATGTGTAGCCTTGGACAGATCAATAGACGAACTGCATAATAAAATGGTGTCGACCTTTATTGATGAACTCAGGGGCGGTCTCGACGGTCTCGACTGGAGTCGGCAGGAGCGCGAGGCATCCGTGCGCGGCCGCGTCGCGCAAACACACTGGTCTTCAGGCTTGGAGTGGTAATGTTGGTTGGGCACTTGCTACAAAACTAAATCATGTTTTCACGGACTACTCTTGTCTCTTGACAACAGCGCCGTAATCCTTCAGAAATTACGTTTTCCTGAAGACCAATACTTCGAAGTTAAGCAATTGATCTGTAATTGATCCCGTGCAGGCCGTATCGGCCATCTAGCAGGTGTTGTGCAGGACGAACACCGAGGACGGACCTTGAGCAGATTGCTGGCGGTGGGGATCCGTCTGGGCGGGAGAGCGGCAGGACCGAGGACTGCGAGCGCGGAACCGAAGACAACGTTGGCCTCGACGACAGCCACTGCCACGCCCCGCGAGTCAGCACAAGTGGACACGATCAGGCTCACCTTTTTTCGCCGCCAACTCCTACACCACTATCTCCCGTCGCGCCGTCGGGACACCCCCCCACGCCCAAGGGCCAAGGGACCACACCGCCGACCGCGGCAGGGCAGGAGGAGGAAAGGGGCAGAGGCTGCGTCGCCGGCGATGGGTGCGAGAGGCGACCGCGCTTCAATCTCAGGGAGAGGGGTTGCGGCGGCGGAGCGCTAGGGAGGCACTCGGTCTGTGGGTAGGACAATGGCGGGGCGGGGAGTTTCTTGGATTCACGCATGTGATTGCTTGGAGAAATTTTTTCTTTCCCTTATTTCAGCACACAGACGCGCGCGGTGCGATTCTGGCAGAGTTTCGTCCTCCTAGTTTAATTGCTAGGTGCACACGGTGTGGGGGATTGGTTAATCTGGGTGGTTCATTTTAGTTAGCCAGATCAGATCATGCGGTGCAAGTCAAGCTGTGTACATCTATTGGAGTGGCTGTAGGAAAGAATATATTTGCTTGTTTAATAGTAGTATAGATTCTCGGTTTTTGGAAAAGGCGAGGTACACGTGGCTGGGGAGTCGTTTGCACTTTCCGCCTAGAGGAGCCTTAATAATTTCAAAACAGCGCGTACAACAATAGCCACTTCATATGCATGGATCGTAGTTTGGCCCTCCTGTCTGTGTAACATGCGAATCACGGAACAGTAGATGCAACCAAAGGACATTCGCTAAAAGCCTAAAGAAATGAACGAATTTAACAACAGACAGGATCGCACACCTCATAATGTCTCGATCGGTACTACTCCGTAGTACTAACCAGCCAAAAGGCGATCGATCATCGGACTTGCGTCGTGAGGCGGAAATAAAATGATATCTGATGGACGTGGCCGGCCGCGTCGAGCTGGTTCATGCATGTGACTTCTTAAGGATCTCTGCCGTGCAGAGCACAACTCGGAGAAGGAAAAAGTCCATTCTAAACCTTGAACTTGTATAGCTTAGTCGGATCAAACCCCGAACTACGAATCCCGGTCGTTGGCACCCTGAACTACTGATTCCCGGTCTAATTTGAACCTTGGTTCTGTTTTGTATGGCATGAAAAAAATCTTAAATTGCTACACACTGACAGCAGTGGCCTACTTGTCATATCTATCTTCAAACTTTGTTGTCCTCCCGTTTTTCTCTCGCCGCCAACTGATTCGGCGCGTCGAACAGTGTCGCCCTGGCCATTTACATGTCCATGGTGACGCCCAGCTGCGCCACTCTGTACATCCATCGGGCGTCTGTCTCGCCAATGATGTGAACCTCCGCGGCGGCGCCCGACTGCTCCAGCCACCTCCGCAAGGGCTTCGGCCGTCGGCGACAATGCTCTGTTACTCACGGCGCCGAGCCTAACAACGTCCATGTACCCCTAAGCCTAACAACGACCGGCTATTTGTGTGCACGTCAAGTGTTTGTGTTAATGCCAATGGCATGGACGAAGCAAGCATACACCGAAGGTGACGCCCATGGCGGCGAGCCCGCCCACCACCACCCTGGCGTACGACCTGTATACCGGCGCCCGGCCCAGCACGGCCCCTACGCATCCGAACGCGGCTCGCCACAGCCACCACCACGGCGACCCTGAGCCTGTACCCGACGATCGATGGACCCGGTCGCCAGCAGCGGCAGCAGGGCGCCCACGGAGAATGCCAGCGCCGACGAGGCCGTGGCCTGGACGGGGCTGGGCAGGGCTCGCTACTCGTCGCCGCCTCGCTTCCCGTCCCGGTCCAGCTGCGTGATCTTCATGTCCCGCACGTCTTGCTTCACCGCGCTCACGCCCAGCATCAGCGAGGCCGTGGAGATCACAGAGCAGCCCGTCGTTCGAGCCCAGCACCGCCGCCCGCAGCCAGTTGGCCCGCCCCGTGAAGTCCACGTCCGAGTCGTCGGAGCCGCACTTCATCCATGCTTTTCTCGTGATGTGGTGGCGCCAACGTACGTCTTCTCCGGCTGATCATCCTTGTATGCATGCATCCCTGAATCGATCGGTGCATGCAATGTCTGCATGCCGGCCGTGTTTTCTGAGTTATCTAATTAATCTCACGCCTGCTGTCTGCCATGCTAATGTAATATTGGCTACGGTCTACCCCTACGCCTAACAATGGGTGTTTCTATTTTTTTCCTGTGAAATAAAGTATTCCCGGTTGGCATTAGCTTTTTCCCGGTGAGCCAAACAGGTACAGGGTTCAGATTAGACCGGGATTCAGTAGTTCGGGGTATCAACGACCGGGATTCGGAGTTTGGGGTTCGATTTAGCTAAGCCCTACAAGTTTAAGGTTTAAAATGGACTTTTCTCCTCGGAGAACAAGGAGAGGCGGCAGCTGGCCCTGCTTTGTTTCATTCGCACGAATGATCGAGCCATGAATGTTCCAGCCAACTACGAGTCGATCCGACCGACCACGCGATCGATCGGGTATTTTCTTACGTTATCTCTTTGTCCGGAACACATATTGACAAATATGTGCACACAGGAATGAGTCTACACAGGATGGAGATTGCATGCATGGGAAGATCTCATCTCATGTGGGCGACGTCTGCATGTGGCGAGATGAGATCGCACCGCCGGACACTTGTGATGTGGTTTTTGAAAGAACGGTGTCGGAATGATGACTAGGTTTTGACCCATCAAGTGCTATCTAGTACTCCCTCCGATCGGTAAAGTTGGCGTGACCAGAAATTTGTACTAACTAAGTTGTGTTCCCACGCGAACCTTTTCCAACCCGAGGTAGTACTATCCCTTCTTGTCATAGTACTATAGTGTTTTAGTCTTTTCTCACATTCATATAAATATATTTATATATAAGGTATATGTAGACATGTTCTATTGTGTATTGTGTGTATGTTCACACATTTTAGTCTGCATCTATATAGTATGTGACACACCTAAAACATTTTATATTTAAAAACGGAGGATTAATTTAGACAGAGTCTTCTCCATATATTACTTTTGGATATTTTTTTAATGAGACAAAAGACTTACCATTTTTATTAATTAAGAAAAAAAGTTGGTCAGTTAGTTAGAGGAAAACAGGAACAAACACCCTCACCGACCGTCATGGAACTTGACCGTCGAAGGG
This sequence comes from Poa pratensis, assembly GCA_947311845.1. Lineage (NCBI taxonomy): Eukaryota > Viridiplantae > Streptophyta > Magnoliopsida > Poales > Poaceae > Poa > Poa pratensis. The sequence continues at coordinate 13,951,560 of CAMZMU010000020.1, read as the reverse complement.
CACACACAGCCACCCGCACAACACAAGCTTCACACACACCGCAGAGAACAAGGGTCACGGTCAGGTTGCCCATTAGTGTCGTGGTCATCACTCTTCAGCGACTCCAACTTCACCGACTCCATCCACCACCTAGAGAGATATCGCTGAAGCGGCCTCGTGAAGCTCATACCGGCCTATGCCAAACAGATGACTCATCATCGCGCAGAAAACTGACAGCTCTCATTCTGAAGAGGAGCTCTAGAGAGGGGATGAGTAGCTCCTTATATAGTCGCACCTCCCATGGCGAGCGGCTTTGGCTGGGGAGCTCGGCACTGTTCGCGGTTGCATCGCGTCTCCCACCGTCTAGCTCCTCGCCCGCGTCTGGCGGTCCTGCCGCTGTTGTGCATGGCGACCTCCCATTGCAGCGTCTCTACATATATGCGACCCTGGTTGCATCTGTAGGTTTTTGTGGCGGCGACTGGTGTTCCAGCTCCGACATCAATGGGGTGGCTACGGGGCCCATCCAGCTCGTAGAGGTGCGCCCGACGTGGATCTGGCCGACGGTGGGTGATGACGTTGCGTCGACGTCTTGGGCGTCAGATCCGGATGGGCCCAGCTCGATCTAGCATGCTGGCTACTTCCGGCAGTGAGGACGGTGGTTCCTACATGCTGGTGGCTCCGTCATCGCTCAGGAGGTGTTCGCCCAGCGGGTTTGCAGGTCATCGGCGGTGGCGGTGGCGCTGCTGCTGTTATTGCGTGGGGGTACGGAGTTTCGGTTGCTTCGGGCGAAAGCCTGACGATGTGGCGTATGTGGATGTCGCTCCTCCTTGGGGGATCGTCGTGGAGCTCCCCTCTCCCCCAACCTCGGATCCCATCTTCGGGTGAAGATCTAGACTCTGCGGTGCAGGGTCGTATGACACCGTCAATCCACGTCGCCTCCCCCTCCTGGGGGTGTTGTCTTGCAGATGGTTATTACTTATTACATGTGCGATTTCCCCTGGTTGTGCTTACACGACATCGATGTTGGCAGCGGCCAATTGACGATTTGGACATTTCGTATGGCGTTAAGCTTGGCAACGCGTGTTGATGGTGGCAAGCGATGGTCTGTTCGCAACAAGACCCTATTAGTCGGCTTTGTTCCGGCGTGTCCGAGTGTCTTCGTGTTGGTCTACCCAGGTTGTGAAGTCGGAGCTGCTATGTTCTCAATTCATATGAGCGGCGTACGATGACCTGCATGGGGCGGTCTGGTGCGAAGATCTTCTTCGGTGCAGCTATTGCACATCTCCTCTTGGGAGCTTGTCATCCGAATCAGAGTTGCTTGTCTTTGCGTGAAGAGTCATCTGTTTGGCATAGATTGGTGTGGGCTTCTCGATGTCGTTGCGGTGAGGCTTTCTCAGGTGGTCGTTCTTCGGTGCAGTCAGAGTTGCTTGCTCGAGGAGGAGTGATAAGGATGCCGCTAGTGGACAACCTCGACGACGGTTCTCGTTTTAGTGGTGTGTGTGGTAATGAGGGTGGCTGCGTGTGCTCTTAAAGTGGTCGTGTTCCATGACGGTTTACGAATGTGTTTGTATCGGTTTAAGCCGGTTTCCCGCTGACTCTCTCTTTATTTTAAAATTTGTGGCTGAAAATGATGATGTCACGTACGTGGTGGTGTTGACGGTCACGTGAAGGTGCCACGCCGTGCGTAGTACAGCTCGATCGCGTTCAAGGAGAAGAGACGGCAGCTGGCTGGCCAGGCTTATTTCGCTCCAAGTCTCGAACCGTTCGTTCACGCGAGAATTTGATGAAGACGTGGTTACGACTCATGGCGATGACATATGCACGCATGTGCAAGATGAGACGAGATCACGGCGAGCCAAACACTTGTGATTTGCTCGTTCCAAGGACGGCGCCGGCCGGTCGGAAATTTTCTTTTTTTTTCCATTGAAGAAATTGATGATAAGACCGATGAATCGCAGAACCTATCTGAAACGAGGTGTACAGTTTGTCTGCTTCGTGCTACAAACAATCTGATTGTCAAATTTTTTTGATAATACCAGCTTCGTGCCGAAACCCTTGCAAAAAATAAAACCTTCGTGCGAAAACAGCCCGGCAGAGATTGTCTAAAGTAGTTGGGCCGTAGCAAACGAAAGCCCATCAGGACTCTGGACTCCGAAATCCACCAGGAAACTGGCCCACGGCGCACCACGACCAGCGCCTCTGCGCAGCACCACGGCGCTCGCGTTCCTTTAGTCCCACCTCGGCGAGGCGAGGAGGTCGCCACGGGAGGCACGGCTATATAAGGACCCCTTGGTGCAACCTTGTAACATACTTACCTGGACGGGGTCGACGGCCGATCAAGAAGGGTCGTGGCCTAGATCAATGGCTCACATTGCACTTCGTGAGCGCGTTGGCCTACCATCTCCCCAAGTGGGAGAGTGGACGTCATAATTTGTGGTAGAGGGGGTACGCGTTCGCGCGGCCCCTGCCAATTCTTAAAATTAAACTTTGGTCCTTGAAGTAGGTTGGGGTACGCGTTCGCGCGGCCCTGCCAATTCTTAAAATTAAACTTTGGTCCTTGAAGTAGGATGTTTTTCTTATTTCCTGTAAGCTTTTTTGTGAACCTCCAGCGCACTAAATTATATTCTGGTCCTCTGAATTCAGCCGAGAACATGATGTCCAGAGAATACAGGTTTTTCATATTTGGTGGGCGATGGCCAATTGCTGCCCAAGTGGCAGATATGTATGGTTACTGCATCCAAAATATGTGCAAGTTCCTCACTGAAACGAAACAGGTTGCAATTGGAAATTGACGAGGCAAAACGTACGTGATCTTGACATGGACATTTGGCCACAAGTACATTATGCATAGCACATAACAGGAATGGATTTACAGTCTTACAGGCTCCAAAAAGTACAAACTATGGCTTCAGTGTTAGAATCTTTGCTTCAGTGTTAGAATCTCTCTGAAGCTCTGGCAGTAAGTGTAACGGGCGCCTTGTTCCAAGGTACTAAGAATGTTACAAACACAAATACATCTGAATGTACAACATAACGGCCACTAAATATCTACGTAACTTAAACCGTCATAGCCTCTCAAAGTCAGGTGTCTCAGCATGCTTTGGGTTTCAGTGTTAATTAGCATCCTCACATGAAAGGCAGTTTCTGTGAACCCAAATCCCAGGCCGGATTACAGCCTCCTTCATGCAGCAAAGCGGATTTACTGGTAGCAGAGCTAGCAGGATAAATGATGACATTAATTACCTTATTCATAATGTTCAGCTGAGAAATCTGGCTCATCGGGCTTCTTTAGTGTAGGCAACTCTTTAATGGCCTGAAGCCCTTTCCTGTTCCCAGCCATGATTTTCCCAGCCATCATCTTCAGAGAGACGTTCTTCTTGGGTGGAGGATTGTCTTCACCATCGGAGTCGTCTGATCTCATGGAAGGGAATGACTCCCTCATGCTCAGGTCCTTGGCCATCTTCCTCCGCTTGTACCGCCGCCAAGCAGCTTGGATGAAGCACGCGCCCCACGTTCTCCAATGGTGCGAGTAGTAACGGAAAGTGTGCTGCAGCTTCTTGCTGTGCAGCCGCCTAAACTGACTCGCCACAAACTTGAGATCCTCAGCCTGGAGCGAAAAGGCCTCCACTTCTACCAGCGCCGTCACCGTGCGAGTGGATGATGGCAAATTGGAAGTAGGCTTTGGGACAAGAGCCCATCCAAGAAGTTCCTCACCGCAGAAATCACCGGGTTTCAGGGTAGTTGAATTGAAGAATCCTGTGCGGCCACCATTTGTTGTGGAGCTTTCCAGTTTCCCACGAATGATGAAGAGCATCTCAATCACCGGATCACCCTCACGGACAATGTACGTCCCCTTTGTGCACAGTGATGATACAAGACGCTCACAGATGGCATCTAGAAGTTGGCCATCCATCTGGGAGAAAAATGGAACCTGAAACATCACGATAAATAGAGAGATTAACGCATGATAATTCATATTACAGCAGGAAGCATAGTATATACTATGTCAGCAAATTGTGGCATTATCATTAGTCCAAAAGGTGAACCCGCAAGTTTCAAAAATGCAATCGTTACTTATTTCTACAAAAGCATGTAACAGTATTTACCCGGCGAACAAGACCCAAGCAAAGGTGGCGTTTAATGTCACGTCGTAGATCAGCTGGTAGAACCTGCAATATAGACTCTTCATTCACACCTCGAGTTGCAAGCCACTTGTACTGGATAAATCGTCGAACTCTTTCCCGTAGTTCATGAGGAAGTTGACGATGTCTCATCCACTCCTCCGTGTCTCTCTGCTTTAACCTCCACTCCTCAACCCTCGCAGTGATAGATTGCAGGTAGGTCTGCAATAATAATAAGAATGTAAGTAATATGTTACAGTAAAATCCATTCACACTGACACATTATGATTAAATTGATAAACACGTGCTTATGAATAACGAACTTCAACAATATAGAGATCATTAAGTATGTAGAATGTACCTGCACATTTCCAATCAGAAGTGCAAACAAGACAAGACCGAGTACTGCCAAGAATATACAGTACAAAGTCTCACCAATGTAGGTGCTCACAGAAAGAGTCTGGCCATAGCAACTGTTAAAAAAAATGAAAGGAAGATGTACCTTGTTAGAGAACCACTTATTAATCCTGACAACTGATAAAGAATAATGATAAAAATAAAGAATTACGCTGAACAACCAATATAATTTTGCAATGTTCATGCAATTAAAACTAATAAAATAGTAAGATCCAACAAATTGTTAACACATCTATTGTTCTCATCAAAGCTTTCAACTAACATAAGCATATAACAGTACCAAAGAGCCACGGTTTGTAAAAAAATTGCAACGTAAGCTCTCACTTAGAACTTACTTTGATATAAAGATGTCCACTAAGAAGTACCTTAGATTCTGTAAACCCCACCAAAGGGAATAGAAGAACTTTATCAAGAAACCCTGAGCAGGGCTAGATTTGACAATGCAGGCAGGAACATGCCATAGTCGAAGTCGATGCTGGTATCACTAGCATTACAGCTACTGAAGACATCAGTCGTACTAACCCAATTCTGATTTGGTGTCAAATCACAATCTAGGTACCTAATATCACACCCAGTTTCATTCTTGCAACTCATTTTCCAGCAGGCTGTTTGGCGATCAACAGATAGTAAGTACCACAGTGCACCTAGTACCTGACAGAAGAGGAAGAGGTGATCCTAACAATCTTGCTACATACTACAAAAAAGTAACGAAACCTTGAGGAAAATTAACATCAGAAATAATGAAAGTTTGCATATAAGAGCATATAGAGACCGTACATGACTTGCTATCATGTAGAGTAGAAGGTTGTACACAGCCCTTGCCAAGCAGTCTTTGCAACAACTCCAGTAGCTTTGACAATTTCATAAGTTAAAGGGAATATCAGATATAATCTTGGGAGATACTGAGCAAGAACTATAAGCACCAGGATGTTATTGTTGTGCTCAGAAGTTGAATATTTGGTAGCTGGTATCACATACCAGACTATAATCTGCACATCAAGTAAATATCCAAAGTAGAATAAGTATATGAGAAATTAAGATGCAGTGCTTCTAGGACACACAGAACACCCTTACAGAACATACACAATTCACATCCACAATTTCTGCACTAGAATCTCCAATGTCTTTTCAAGAAAGAAAGTGGCCCAGGATTAACTAGAAAGTCACACACTTAAGAAAAATCGTTCATATTATCCACTCTACTAAACTGCAAAATTTCAGCCAAAAATTATGGTTGAAAAGGCCATTTGTTAAAAAAACTTCGAACACTTTTCAGGTAATCTTTTTCTCGAATGCCTCCTTTTCAGGCACCGTTACAGGATGATTTAGAGAAATCATCGTGACCAGAGCAGTACTAACACAGCTAATCTACTATGTGAATAAAACTATTTGACTTCATCCATCTTACAATTTCACACTTAATGTAGCATATTTGCCTTAAAAGGAGCAAACAATGTGATTACTTTAATTCATGACAAATGTCCCACACCACCAGGGATCTTAGTACTATTTATATTCCACTTACTAAGAACAAAAAAGAAGATAGCAAGTACCTGTGGCAAAGGCAATGCAGCCACCGCATCAACTGCAAAATCAGATCTCAAATATTTCCATGCAATCTCTTTAGGATCTGTGACAAGATCCCCTCTTCCAAATACCCGCATGGTTGAGCCCGGATTAATAAATGCAGTTCTGAACTTCATTATGATGTGAATCACATATAACAGATCAGCGATTGATCGCAAGAATGTAATGATGATGGTTAAATGTCTGTCTGTCCCAACACACGAATAGGGGGTGCCATAGACGATTTTTGGCACATAGAAGTACAGGGGGTCTATAAATAGAGCAAGGAAGGACGAAGAAAGGAAAATGTGGTTCCACGTCAAGATAAAGTCACTTGATGGATCAAAAATCTTGTCATGCTGCACATCTCCTCCCACAAAAATCTTGTTCTTCCCCGAGCTTGCGACACCAAGTTTACTAGCAGCGAATGCTGCCTGTTTCTGGTGAATAGGCATAGCTGGCTTTCCCCTCTCTTCATAAAACCTGTGAATGGCAGCAGCACAAACATTAGTTGGAATCTAGTATCAGATCCCCCTCAACGTTTGTACCATTCACAACATTCGTTAAATGAAAAAGGACCCCCCACTTGGATGCAAATTCTTACCCAGATTTTTAACTAAGAATCTCACCCTTTACTCGCAATATAGATAATGAATTTTTACTTGGATGCAGACTCTGTAACTTGGACTAGCGTTCCTTATTAATAACATGTATATTTTTTATTTTTACAATTCAGAAGAAATACTGTTCATTGTAAGCAGTGGACTATTGTAGTAATTCAAAATGAATTTAGTTTCCAGTCATCAGTTTTGGTGTTATGATGCTTTTAAATTTATTACCCACAAAACGCTCAAAAAGGGAGAAGACCTTAGAACAGCTCAAATTCGGAGTCGCTACTAGACCAGCATGCTCTAGTAACAGACTAACAACACGGATCAAACTGATCCTGTCGAGCTCCCAAACTCCTATTCTCCACAGTCCCACGAACAGCCATAAAGCTCGCACTCGATCACAGTCCTCCCCGAGTCTAAATGCTGGATCCTTAACCAAAAACAGCAGATCGGGAAGCTATCCCGCAGCAGCTCACCTCACAGTCCTCTGCCTTCCGAGCGCCATCTCGTCGTCCACCTTCCTCGGCGCGAACATGGCGCCAGCCAGTTAGCTAAGCCGGACAGGAACCCCGCAACTGGCGCACCATTCAGAAGGAGACCGCCCGAAGCAAGTGCGCAGCCTTGCTGGTCGAATCCGGCCGCGACGCAGCCAGTGGCGGGTGTCCGCTGGGCCGACGCCGGGAAGGGACCAGGGTGGCGAGGCGGGATTGGGGAGCCGGCGGCGAGGAGTTCGAGGGAGGGAGGCGACGAGGTGGATGATGAGAAGAAGCACGAGTGGAAACTGCCTGACCGGGGTTAATTGCTTCGTTTAGCCAAGCGCTAATGCGATGGGTTCGGGTTAAAGCTTGGGTTAAGCTTGGTAATTTGTAAGAGCAAATTTGCTACGTTTCCCCCATCTTTTCGAGGAAACTATTTGCATTCGAATATGTAGATATAATGTTTCGGCAAAGAAAAAAAATGTTTAGATGAAAATCGGCAGCGTGGGACAAGAAAATATGTGATTATGTGCAATTTTGGTTTCGTTCCTGCCAAAAAGGCAACTTTTGAGGAGACGCGCGATGCGATCTTACTTTACTAGAGTTGACATTCAGTTTTGCGGCGAAGCACGCAACGACGCAAAGTCGCTCTGTCCTTTGCACCATGCGAGTTGCTAATAACATGCTTCATTTTGCAGCGCTACATATGACAAATCAAACTTTAATCACAAACTAGTAAAACAGTAAATCTCACTGAGCAACCTGAAATCTGATACCCTAGAGGGATTGGTGGAATAGTCGGATATACCATGAATTGTAAACTTTAATACCTTTCGGAGATTAATAATTGCGGAAGGCTGTGTGCATCTCTTTGATGCAGATTCCGAGGATCCACACCCCCTTATCTAAAAACATATGACAAATCAAACTGACTGAATATCGAATGGCCAATGGACTGTGCAAGGCACCACAGCAGTTTTCGGAGAGAAATGCATTACTGACTAATACTATTATTTTTCTAGCTAGGCTGCCGACTTTGACCGAGTGACGGTAGCTGTCAAAGGAGCCTTATCCCTTCCCTCCCCGTCACTGTAGCAGAGGCGAAGAAGGCGATTTTTGGGCGATCTCTGTCGAGCCACCGCGTCCGTGCCGCTGAGGCGTGGGATTCCTCCCCTCCGCCGGCCGCTTCGGCGGCGGGAGGGTGGGGGATCCCCGTCTCCGGCCTGTACATACGGTAGGTTAGGGTGGAGTTCCCGTCGGCGGCGCCTGGGAGGAGTTGGTGCTGGCGGCGGCTGGTTTGGTGTCGAGGCGACCTTCTCCGGCGGTGGTGCTCTTCGGGGCCTGTCGTCGTCGCGCTCGGCTTGCGGGGGCTCGAGGCCCGGCGTGGTGCTCGAGCCCTTCGGCCTCCCGTCAGATCCGTGGTGGCAGCGGATCTGGCGGCTGGAATCCAGAGCTGGGCGAGCTCGGTGGCTCCCCTCTGCATCGACGGTGAAGACGGCTGCGGCAAGGTGGTGTAGCTGGAGGGAAAGAGCACTCGCCGTGCTCGTTCATCGGGTCAGGTTCCGGCGCTGCGCGGCGGACGGTTCTTGCGGCGGTCTTCAACAGGAGAGGTGCTCTCGGGGCGTGGTGAGAAGGAGGTCGGCGGCCTTCGTCCTCGATGCCGGTGGAGACGCTGAAGCTTGCTTAGGTTCTGACTCCCCTACGTATGAACTTCTGTATTTCTTTTCTGTACTGTGTACGTGGTATGTTGTTGAATATATGTGGGCTTTCAAAAAAAAAAAAAAAAAAAGGCCTCAGCAAGGATGATGGAGACGGAGGGCGTGCCGATTTTTTTTACAAATACGACCGCCTCCCAATAAAATTGTCAAAAGTAACCCCACTAATTTTTTTGATAAAAAATGACCCTGGCGGGAGGTGGAAAACGCGACCCAGGTGGCATAAAGTGACTTTCCGCCAACTGGAACGGCGCGAAGTGACTTTTGTGCCATCCGGGGTGGCGAGAAGTGACTTATGCTGTGTAAAAAACAACTGTTGCACCATTTTGCATCGACTCACGAAGCAACATGTGTCTTTTCACCAACAGTACTGGCCGGAAGGCACTTTCCGCCGCCACCTTAGTTGGCGGGAAGACACGTGTCGATTTTTCCATCTCCCACCAGGGTCAATTTTGACAACAAAGAAAATCGGTGGGATTACTTTTGACAATTTCAGTGGACAAGGGGTCATATTTGTAAAAACCGGGCGTGCCGTTATCTGATTCAACCTCGTCTCCATATTGTTCAATGTTTCGTTTTATTTCCTGCCGCACCAGGACGGAGTGCAAATGCGACTGCCAAAGTGTGTCGCTGGATGATCTATCCAATTACAGAATATGAAGTAACAGAAAATGAGTAGTGGCGTGAGAAAAACCACCAATGCACTCCAAAGATCTCGTTGGCCAGTGGCCACCACCTATTTTTCGAAGAGTACCGCAGCTTGGCATGCCACCACCTTGATACGCCAACGAAACGGTACCACACGCATGCACGTACAGTCGTATACACGCGATAGGAACAGCAGTGTTGCCTGCCCTTTCTGCCATGGCCACAGGTAGACGAACGTTGGTTGGACAAGCAGGCACAAGCTAGCAACAGCGGTGAACCAATTTGAGCAAGTGTCGAGCACGCCCCGCTCGAGCAAACACGCCTCCGCTCCACCAGAGCGCACCGGACTGGCTGTTTTCATTTTACCGAGTCTATTGGCTCAGTGCTACTATGATGTCTATCTACTACTGTAGTACTCCAGTAGCAATAAGATCAAATTACACTGTAAGATCAGCTAATCCTTGTGCACCTCGTCATCCTACACTCAGACGGCGACAAACCAAGTAAAGTATACATAGTTAAGGCAGTTTAAAGTTGGGCACGGCAAAGTGTGACAAATACTAGCACACCAAAACAGTTTCTTATGATTCTCAAAAAAACAAAAACGGTTTCTTATGTGTGCAAAGGAAAACAGGAGAAACTGAAGCGTCCGGCAACGAAAGAACAGACAAGACAGTGACGGCCCAAATTACTATTCGTTCGATATGCATTTTTTGTGATCACATAGTACTGTATGATTAATTGATTATCCAGATTTTCCATTAAGCAATGGTTCGATCTCTGTCCATTAAACGCCCAGTAATAAATGTTAAAAGGGCAAACTGCAAACAGCATTTAACGCACAAAGATAATCATCCTTCATATCTACACAGATAACACTCGCTGGGAGAATGACAGTAATTTGTGTTTCTTTTCTTCAATATGAAGTCAGCAAGCCAGGCAAATTGAATGCTCACATACAGTCATGACTCGATCAAAACATCAGCAATAAAGCATGTTGAAGAGTACATCAATGCTTAACTTAATTTTACGATACCAATTGGATGAATCAAAACCATTGCCAGATAAAAAGAACATTAAACAAAAGCAAGGGGATTCGACTAAAATTCTTGCTCACGGAATTCATCTTTGGATGTCATTGATAAAAATATCTGTAAGATACAGATTGTGAATGGCGAGTACACTGCAGTTTCATACAGAAAAGCATGACGAAAAAGTAAGAGGAACTGATGGCAAGAGGTAGATGTAGCCATTCCTATATGGCGACTATGCAGTGCAGGCAGGAGGCACGACGAAGCCATTCCCATATGGCTACTATGCAGTGCAGGCAGGAGGTACGATGAAGCCATTCCGATATGGAGACTATGCAGTGCAGGCAGAAGGCAGCAGCAGGCAGGGTGGCAATATACTCATTTTGTCGAGGATAGCAAATGAAGCGTGCAGAATGTGAAGAGTAGAACTGCCGAGCCACATGTGAAGTCCGTAAAGCTGTTTAAATGGGCTATGACTCTTGGTGCAGCCGGCCTCATCAAATTCCTTGATGCTCAGCTACAGAATGCAGCTGAAGGCCATTTTCTACCAATGAACAAGATGTAAATTCAGTTTCACCCTAGTCGAGTGGTGCATTATCAATACCTTGCTGACTCCTTGTTCTATATTAGAAAATCAATGGTCCAATAATATAACAAGTTGCACTTATCAGTACACCCAAACTTACCAATTTGAGATAAAGAGATTACTAATTTGTGTGCGGCATCTTCAACGAAGAATGTCAGTCGGGACGAGGCATTGCAGGCAGGCACTAATGGAAGATTCCCATTTGCTTGCAACTTTGCGCGAAGTAGTAAACGCTTACGAAGAATGAAGAGCGAACAACAAAAGCACGAAGACAACAACTGAAGAGATGTAGTTCGCTGAGTCGTTTAAGCAGAAGTGCAGGGCGATGCCTTCTTAACACACAGAAGAAAGGTAATAGGTCTCAGTTGCATAATACATCCATCACATAAGTTTTTTAATGACAGAATCAGAAACAAGCATAAAAGATAGATAAGTTGAAAACCTTAACCGAAGTCAAGAAGTTGACGTCAGGTCTTAGTATTCCTAGCAGGCAGGGCAAATAGTAAGTTCTCTTGATGAACATGCACGGGGCAAAGGCTTCAGGCCTAACTCCTGCTGCGTCGATACCTGGCACCACCATCACTGCATATAAGCAGTCATGTAAGAGAACTGGATACAATAATATTTATGAAACCATGCAACAAAGCAATCTTTAATTACCCTTTAGCATCAGGAGAATCATCGCGGCCGCGGGTGGGCGGTGGTGACTTGCTATAGCTGCGCCCACGGGCCGGCGCTGGAGAAACACTGCGGCGCCTTGGAGAACGATCACGGGGGCTGTAACTTCTGTGTGCAGAGTAGTTAGTTCCTAAGAGTTCATTACTTTCATCATATAGTCCTACGCATATAATGACCACAAACTAGAGAAGTCTGACAGACCCAAATTTTAACTATATAAAAGTAAAAAAAAAAGGCTACCCAAGCCTGTGATGGTTGAAGGACTTCTAAAGCACATCAACCATATTTTACACAGTAAGAGAACATAAAAGGAATTGGGAATGAATGACAAAGTTGATGCCAAGCTATTGAGAATAAAATTTTCACAGCATTAACAAAAAGGTTACCTTCTACCATAGCTCGGACTCCTGCGGTATCTAGGGCTCCTGCTGCGACTGCGGCTCCTGCTGCGACGCTTTCCACTGCCCAGACCTCCAGAACCAATACGCAGACGACATTCACGAGCAAAGTGACCAGATTCACCGCACTCATAGCATTTCATATCAGACCCGCCATGCCTATCACGACCACCTCCACCACCACCATCACGACCACCACCATCACGACCCCCACGGCCACTGGAGTTGCGAGACAGCTCAACCCTCCATCCGTTCTTGCCTATTAAAAGATAATTCATACTTTAGAATACAATATATATGTCATGGGTGAGACATCACCTAGATGATAAGAAAGTGTGCGTGCAAATAGCAAACTTCACAACCTAAGAAAAAGATTGGTTCGAATGTATATAATCTAAAAAGGAAGTTCACTATTGAAAGCCTGCTCTACATGTTTTGCTGATCAGACATTTGTTATAAAATCAGATATACGTACATAGGTAAAGTTTCAAACAAGCTGGCACAAGAGAAATAGTTGTCTTACCATCTATATCACGAAGTGCATCCTCAGCATCCCTCTTGTCATCAAAATCAATGAACGCAAAACCAGGTGGCTTACGTGCAACCCACACACTGCATTGAATACAACAGTCAGCTGAACATGTCAGGCGACAGATAAAAAATCTTCAGTCCAAACAAAGATGTTAATATACACCATGACATCGAATATATATACATTGCCACAACTGATCATCCCAGCTCACTGTGTAATTAATACCCATACAAATATCCAAAGCAAAAATTGAAACGAAAAAAGTGTCCACACACACATAAAGAAGTATGTCTGAGTGGTCCTATCCAACAAGCATCTCTAGAAGTAGAAATTACTTCATTGGGCAGATGACATAGTTGAACAATTAAGTTCACAAAATTAAATAGAAAAGAATTAATTAGAGAAAAAGTCAGACATGTATAAATAACAACTTCAATAGTCAACATATTAATTGATTGAAAGATCTAACAGCCCTTTGAACTTGGAAGGCACCGGCATGAATGATTGTCCTCTCCTCCCAGTAACAATAAGTGGATTTGTGCATTACAAGAACAGCATATAACAATGCAACAAAAAACAAAGGAGGATGATTTAAACAGGGACTGACCTTCGCAAGACTCCAAACACACGAAACTCATCTTCAAGTTCCCCAGCAGTCACCCGGGCATCCAAGTTGCCAACATACAGACGGGCCATGGTGAACAAATTCCTGAATTCAGTAAATAGAGGAACAAGTTATAACTGAGGGTTCCTTCTTCCTAAGATAAAGGAGCAACACGGCAGGTAGCAAAAAAGATTCACACCATCAGATCACCAACTACACGCTGCACAATATAAGCCTAGCTAGCAAATTTCCTAAGCTATTTAGCAAGACCAGCAATTCTAAGCTCACTTAATATCAAGAGAAAACAGTACCAAACATTCACAATAGACTAGGCCCGAATCTCCATTCTGCAGATCTGGAGAGTCGGCTCAACATCAATTCAACAACAGCCTTGACTGAAACACCCCGAATTTCGACATCATGATACCGGAGTCGCATCACTATCCAACTCTCTATCCTTGCGCGCAAAACAAAATCACAAATTGAGGGGGGTAATTCCACTCGAATTCCGAAGAATCCCCAAAACTCCCGGTACCATGAAAACTGAATCGGGACGAGCTAACGGATCAAACTATCTTGGTCCGAACCCGTCCAGATTTCACAACAACCGCGATTAAACCACCGATTCGCCCGTCTAGCTCAGAATATCGTGACGAGACGGACAGATCTGTTTCTAGGGTTCCGAGACTGGATGTCATGGAGGGTTGCGGAGACGGAATCAGACAGGAGTTTGGGTTTACCTTCTCCGGGGAGGAGATGGGGATCCGCGCGCAGGCCAAGTTCCGCGGCACGGCGCGGCTGCGGCGGCGGCGGATGTGAAGCTTCCGGGAGCGAGGCTATGGGTAGGGAGAGAGAGTCCGATGATATACGTGGGGCTGGATTTTATTTTATTTTGGTATTAGGCATGTGGAACTGGGCCAGTGGGCTTGCTGGGCTGGGCTGTACAATGAGCCATAGGAATCCGTATCACCAAGCGGTTTCTCAAAAAAAAAAAACGCTTTCTAAAAAAAACGGTTTCTAAAAAAAAAACGGTTTATCATCCTTGTCCCCCAAAGATAAAGATGTTTACCTGGAGGGTTTATCATAATTCTCTTGCTCTAAGGCCTAATCTGCGAAGACGAGGTGTTGAAATAGACAATGTCAGATGCCTATTCTGTAATGACGATGTGGAAGAAGGGGCACACCTTTTTATCAAGTGTGATCATGTCAAGGAAGTATGGCGAGGACTGGGCCTAGAGGATGTGAGGAGAGAGTTGGCCATGTCAACTTCAGTTTTGCACGCTCTGGACTTAATTTGGAAAAAGTCCGTGGAAATAAGGGTGCAAATCTTGACCTTTTGGTGGCTTTGGTGGGGCAATCGCAACAAATTAAGAGAAGGCGATAAAACTCTTGAAGCTGCGGCCATTGTTCACCAAACACGATGTTGTGCGGCTAAATATTTGGAGCTTCTGGGTAAGAAAGAGAAGGACAAGCTTTCCGAACAGACTACTTGGTCGCCGCCTGAGCAAGATATTCTCAAGTTCAATATCGATGGAGCATTTACCCCCGGGCATAGACATGCAGGCTGGGGTGTTGTTGCACGAGATCATCGAGGCGAGTTTGTGGCGGCGACTGCGGGCCGGAGTGAGCATGTGTCTGACGCCTTCCATGCGGAGCTGCTTGCAGCAGTGCAGGCAGTTCGACTGGCTGAACATCTTGGTGCTATCCACATCATCCTGGAGACAGATTCACAACTGCTCATGCTCGCACTAAACTGATATTTCTCTGCTTGGGGTAACCATTGATGAGCTGAAATTTCAACTTAAAACTTCGTTTTCTTCTTGTGATGTTATTTCTTGTAAGCGTGAGTTCAATAGACCAGCCCATGAACTTGCAAGTATTGGGTGGTCTTCTGATGTAAACAGAGCTTTGCTCTGGGAGTATGAGGTACCAGCGCAGATTGCTGGTCTTGTGTCGGGCGAGATGCCCTAATAAAGTTTAGGCTTTCATTTAAAAAAACGAAAAGCAACTCAATAATCTCACTCTCTGTCTTTGGCAGCAGATCTCTCGAAGCTTCCTAAAATGGTGTCTAGAAAATATCGGTACTTACTCCATGTTTCTATCGTAAGAAAAGGCTTATATAATTTTATTTTGTATGCAGGGAGATAGTGTAAGTTGCGATGGTATGGCTCTTGGTCTCACTTTGTATTGCATATATAGCCTTTAGGCTAAACTCGGACCAATATTTCGCTTCAAAAAAAAACTCGGACCAATATTTTAGTACAATTATCATATGAAAAAAAATAGTACGATTTAGTATGTATATTGCATGAAACAACACATATCTTCCAATAAGTTACACACAAAATCTGTTAAATATGATGACCATGCGAAATAGGGTTTTAGAGAACATGGTGTGTGCAACATGATGATGCATCACATGCAACGTTCTTAATGGAAATGTGGGTGGTTTTAATCTGAATTTTTGAGTTTTAATTAATGTATGCTAAGATAAAAGGTATCCACGATAATTGAACATTAGATAATCATTTAGATTTGTCAATGCTACGTTCTTGTGTACTATATAACTCGGATTCTGCTAACTTATGACAATTTTAGCTTATATTTCTGGTAATATGAGTAAATTATGTTATGAACCAATAATTAAATTTTAAAATAATGAAAAGTTGATAACTTGTAAAACACCTGGAGCATGTAGGACTATACTTCTCTAACATTTCAATATTTATCCCCTAATTTTCTGACAAACTGGAAGGAGCTTGCCGCTGACTTAGCTTGGATAAGTAAAAAAATCATTAATTAAACTTACACATATCATTTTTGTCATTTCTGCTTAATCAAGTCTCTTGTGAATGCAGTAAATAAGTTATTTATTAATGACTACATAATATGTTTTTAAAAAATAACTAAAGACTTAAGCTTGGTTAGTTACGGTTGTTTTGAGGGCATGTGCCGACTGGTGTCGTTGCCATGTGTGCTCGGACATGCGTATGTGCCATGGGCAACTAGGGAGCCCTCTCGGGCCATCTATCGTTGGTTTGTTTGTACCTTGTGGCACTCGCTAGTTTTTCATTTGGCTCACCGATGGATAGCATGGACCAGGTCAATCGATGGTGTTCTCTCTTCGATTTTTCACAACCGCTGCCTGGGCCACCGATTTCGGCCGCCTCTACCACCTCTGGTGCTGCTGCTCCTTAGCCTAACCCCGTCATTTATTCACGACAGTGGTATAGATAAAAAAACCTGCAATCCTACCATATCGGCCACGTTATGTCAAAACGAAATGCAAACGGTGAGGCGAAGCTCGCATATCCGTCTATTACATTAGAATTTTGTGTTGAGATCAATCAGTTGTGGAGTTGAGATATATGTAACGAGTCATTATTCACATTTATATTTTTTGCATTCATCTTTTTGTTACTTTTGAAATGAACAATAAGATTTCTTAATGTATTTATACATCATAAACATATATACCGGAAATTCGCTTTGGAGCTCGGGCTCATATGCTCCCGGTAGATTCAAAAAAAATTCAAAATTTGAAAACTCATCAAAAAAATCTGAAAAAAATCATGCACGTACCTGACCCCGGTACGCACCACCGTATTTTTTTTCGCGCCGAAATGACATCGTACGCGCCCTGTACAAAAATGACAAATTTCCTGATGAGTTTTCAAATTTTGAATTTTTTTTGAAAATACCGGGAGCATATGCTCCCGGGAGCCAAAACGGCGCTCTCCATATATACTCCTTTTAAAGTTAAATATAATAAATTATTTTTTCACTTACCAATTTGTATTCAATATTTGGGCTAAATTGGCATTAATCGCCAGAAGTCCACAAACCCCTTTTTATTTCTTTATTATTTCAGGAACCTTTTGGACATGAAAAAAAGTGGGGAAAACCTTGACTCGTTTTGGAGCAGGACACAAATCTTGACGCTATTTTTTATTATTTAGCATTGCTACTTTGGAATGTCTGGCTCTCACAATCTTATCAATGTCTTACAAAAAGCACCTTTGTTTTTTTGCAAGGTTAGCAAATGGAGAAACTCCAACATGATATAGTTACTTGCATCGCTCTCCGTTGGTCCACATTTATGAAGATAATTCACAACCCGATGGCAAGAAGAAATAGAACTTTTCCAAGGCTCAAGAAGCTACATGGAAGGGCATTGCACGAGCATTTGGAGTGCCCTAAGCTAGGTTTGTAATTGTTGGTGGACTTCTAGGATAATAATACTTTATCAGACATCACAACTTGTTGTGCGATCCTCCGCAACAAGATCATAGAAGATGAGAGGGAACGGGAGGTGACTTACCACTACTGTAGTGTTGAGACTCCTCTGAGACATATGCATGTTTCTACTCGATAAAAAAAATCCTCGTGGCCTATTGGCAGATGGAAGACAAGGACGGCGAAGGTCAGCGAGTGATGCCCTGTTTAAGTCTAGTTTTGTGGTAGATCGATGGGTTGGTTTAAGCTTCACATGGTTATTTTTTTGTGAGAGAGAATTTATTTGGTTAGTTGGATCAAAGCCCTAGGATTTAGCAGGTAATAATCTGGTTTTCCGACGACACATGGGCTGCCTTTTCTATACATCTTGGGCCTGTCAGGTTGGGCTACCGATCCTCTCCGTATTCCGAGCTCCAAGAAAACCCCACCCGGTTCCGCCGGCGAGACTCTGTCGGGGAATCACCGATCCAGGATGGCCGCCAACTTCTGGGCGTCGTCGCACAGGTAAGCCGCCGGCACCCACCCGACCACGACCAGATTTATTATCGCCGTTCCGTGATTCTGAGCTGCTAATCGGGGCGAGTGTGCGCGATGGTTCCGTTCGAGCAGCAAGCAGCTGCTGGACCCGGAGGAGGTGGACGTGGTGCCGGCGGCGGACCGGGAGCGGGGCATCACGCCGGTGGAGTTCCGCCTCGTCAAGATCCACATGTCCTTCCGTGAGCTCCTCCTGCGCCCTCCCCGTCATTTTTTTATCTGCTCTCTCTAGTCTCTCGGCTGCGCAGATTAGCTCAGATGCGCCCTTACAGATTATAGAATCGACGATAAGCTCGGCCTGGGATTATAGACTTTAGTAATAAAGATGTGGCAACTGGCAAACAGTAGTTCGGTCTGAAGTTTGGAATTTTGGGTGCGGCGATGATCCGACTTGTATGATTGTAATGTAATTATACCCATGGGCATATCGTGCCACACATCTTTAGAAATGTGGTTAAAGGAGGATGTTCCTTCCCTTAACTGCATGTTGTTTAGGTAGAAATGAGGCACCCTGCGGAGGCTGTGCCTCGAACGCGGGCGGGTGAGCTCACGGGCGTGTGCGCTAACCAACCAGTCACTGCTCGGTTCTCGTGCCATGCACCTTTGTCAGTTATCTACCGTATCTGCTAAAACAAGTTGAAAACATGTTACCATCTTTGCTCTTTTTACTAAATGGAGATACACGTGTATACTTATTCTGCTCGAGAAGTTTTTGGTGACGCAAGCTGTGCATTGCTTATTTTCAGTAACCGACACAATCTTTGTTATATCAGAAGCAATCTAGCATACATATAAAAAAGAAGTAGCAATCTAGTGTGGGTGTTGATACTAAATTCGATCCCATGCACTTGATTGATTTCACTCCAAATTGTGGCACTTGTAATATCTGTGACTGGGTAAGTACAGTGGTGATGATGGCCGTGCCATGGCAGTACGGGCCTCATGGCTTGGTTTGGTTAGAGAAGATAACAGAGATAGGGTAAACCTATTAATTCCTTTGCTTCTTACTTCAGTTAACCACGTGGCAATTCACATATATAGGTGACCTAGCCCTAGGAGCATAATCTAATACAACTAACAGGAACCCCTTAGAGCATTATGTAACCTCACTGATGAGATCTTATCTTCAAATCATGCAAATCCAACTAACTAACAAACTACTCAAACAACTTGCTACCTGCTGGAACCTGGATTAGCACATGACAGTGTCTTACTTACAGTTTATAGAGATGGTTTTTTGCATTAGCTCTCTTCCTTACAGAGTAAAGCATTTGATGATTTCAGATATATGGCGGTTGGCCCAGCAGGTGAAAGTTAGACAAAGGTAAGATGCCTTGTTTCCATTTCCTGACCTGTACCTTCATTTATAGCTGTGTATGATATCTGTATACTTCAGTGATCAAATAATATTGTGTGTTTTGCTTTTAGACTGTAGTTAGCAAACTTTCCTTCTGCAGTCATACATAGTTTTTTTTTGTTAAAATGGCTACCTTTGTATCTAAAGAAGTTATACATATTGATGGTTTATTACCTGAAACTCATGCAAATGCTTGGTGGTATATATTCTTGCCCTCACAAAGTTCTTCCTGGTAACATTTTTGCGGAGTTTGCTTGAACTTCAACACTTATATAGTGATACGAAGGCTAACTGCTTTCATACTATTTAGTTAATGTCTGCTACTAAATGGCTTACTTTTCTACCTTATGGTACGATGGTCATCTTTCACCAGACCTATCTGGCGTTAACTCATGATTGTTATTTCAGAGTGATAGCTACTGCAATCACATACTTCAGGCGTGTCTATACAAGGTATGGTTCTTTATTTAGTTAGGAAGCATCAGATAGAAGAGTGCCCTCTGACCTCTGATGTCGCTTTTCTGGATTTGACTATATTTTTACTAGCCGGAGAAATGAAAAGACTGAGTATTATATTTTAGCCCGTAAGTTGTTGTGCCACTAAGAAAGTACGAAGCATATCCTTATGATGTACGATGGTCAACGTAGGCAAGTAAGAACCATATACTGTGATTGCACATTTGTTTCTATGAGAACTTGTGTGCTTCACTCAGAACTCTATAATTCACATTGCTTCATCATAACTTGGGTGATTGTAGATGAAAGGTTCTCATCAAGTTGATTCAAGCAGAATTAGTACAATAGTGCCTTAATCGAAAACCTTTGAAAGTCATTTACAAATAGTATACTTCAAGCACCAAACTCATGTTTGTTTACTTCCCGTGAACAAAAAATTGACATGAATGTTCATATTTTAATGCCCATTTCTACATAATTCTTTGAACATTTTAAAAGTTTTTTCTAATGGAACTTAAGCATTCAGAACTGTGTTGGAATCTATTTACAGAAAGAGCATGACGGAGTATGATCCTCGTTTGGTAGCACCAGCTTGTTTGTATTTGGCATCAAAGGTAGAGGAAAGCACAGTGCAAGCAAGGCTTCTCGTATTTTACATCAAGAAGATGTGTGGTAAGTCTCTTGATCATTCAGATAGACCCATGTTTACCTGGAAGGCTGGAAGAGTTGCACAACATGCAATAACCATGCATTTTCTTTCCCCAAAATGTAGGTTCTGATGACAAGTACAGGTTTGAAATCAAAGATATTCTTGAAATGGAAATGAAGCTCCTGGAAGCACTCGACTATTATTTGGTCGTTTTCCACCCATACCGTCCTCTTTTACAGTATGACTTTGCTTCCCCTATCATCTGCATAGAAATAGCATTTTTCACTGGAGTAACACTTCATATCTTCTGGTTCTCTGAGCTTTTAAGATTAACTCCCCTTTGATAGATTATACAGTGGCATTGAGAGATGTGCTATTTTACAGGTTATTGCAGGATGCTGGCATAACAGATCTGACGCAGTTCGCCTGGTAATTGAATACAATGCAGTGCCACATTGAGAACTGGATGCAGTGGAACTTGTTGGCCTTTCTTATAATTTCCGTCATGGCGTACTGTTTTTCTTTTTGTGAACGAAAGCTGTTTGTGTTTGACATACAAGAAAGTTGTTTGATTCACTTCAGTACAAATATAAGTGAAATACAGTTTATTATGATCTATGGTTATACAACTAGACCCATATCTATGCTGATTAGACGCTGTTATTGCAGGGGCCTTGTCAATGATACTTACAAGATGGATCTTATTCTCATATATCCTCCATATATGATTGCATTGGCCTGCATATACATCGCAAGTGTTCTTAAAGATAAGGACACGACCTCATGGTTTGAAGAACTCCATGTTGACATGAACATTGTAAGTGTTTCATTGATATTTTTCCAACCATTGATGATTTTGGGTCTGTCCTCATATTAATCCACTTGCTCCCGTTTGCAATACTCAGGTTAAGAATATTTCTATGGAAATCTTGGACTTCTACGATACCTACAAGATTGATCCTAACAGGGGCCTCCAAGAGGACAAGATCATTCCTGTGATGAACAAGTTGCCATCAAAGGCCTGAAGCCAAATTTCGCACCAATTTCAGTCTGACCGCTTAACCACAATATGGTTCCTTGACTGGAATGTGCATTTGCCTCAAATCTTGGACAAATTCTAAGTCGAGATTTAGTGAATGCCCTGATGCACTTGGAGGAGGGCATTGACTCGATAGGTGCAAGTTATTTTCTTGATGGGTGATCTCCATTGTAGGGGTAGTGTATTGTATGTGCTTATAACTGTCTGTAACACTTGGTATTTGTAGTTATTTCATGATGGGCGATCCCCATTGTAGGGCTACTGTAGTGTATGTGCTTATAACAGTCTGTAACACTTGGTATTTGTAGTTTTAGTGTGAGTCCTGCTTGTTGAATTGTTCTTTCAGGTCATTCATTCATCTATAGACTATGGTAGCTGACGAGCTGAAATTGTGAAAACTACCGGGCGGAGCACTTGAAAAGAACATACCTAAAACGGTGATAATCAGATGTATGAAAATGTTCTCAGCTTCTCCTAAAAAAAAGATTCAACTTAACACTAAGAGAGTAACGTCTAAGATTAAGGAGTTACAAAAATTTGGCTGCTTTGCCCACACGGTGAAACAAATCTCTGATCACTCTAAAATTGAGATGAAAGCTTATCGCAAGGCATCAGACGTAGTGAATACCCTTGCCCTGGACCACCTCTCCAATGCGGTAAGCAGGGCTCGATTCCTCGATAATCCTGTCAGCTGCCCCTTGCTTACCACAAGGACCATCCCGACGCCCATGTTGAACGTCCGGATCATCTCCGTGTCTTCAATTTTTCCAACCTATAAATTATGTACCAAATAATCCAATAACTGAGCACAGAGAAAGTGAATATATTGGCTAGGAATGTCCAAGCCGAGTTTTGTGGGTTGCTAGATTCATTGCGGCTAGATAGTACCTGTTGAAACCACTTGAACACAGGTGACATTTCCCATGATCCAGTGAAAATTTTGGCCCCGAGTCCAGAAGGAAATACTCTAGGGATGTTATCAATGAAGCCACCACCGGTTATATGGGCTAGTCCCTTCACACCACCCTTGCTGATGATCTCAATCACCTTTTTCATCCAACATGATTGAGTTACAACTTCGCATATAAAAATAAAACCATGTGAAGTACGGGTCATTCATCGGCAAGGACTAACCTGCTTAACATAAATGACAGTCGGCGTCATGAGAGTTTCACCGACAGTAGTTGTTTTGCCATCGTTTCCTGGGAACTGATCAGTCAAGGAGAGACCACTTTTGTCCAATACTCTAGAAACAAGAATATTTTCAGCTAACATTATTCATACACAATTCGAGAAGAAGGAATAAAAATTTAAGGGGCAGTATTGAACTATAAATCATCAATTTCAATTTGAGACAAATTGAACTAGATATGCTACTATATATAAAAGACGGATGAATCCCGCCCCCCTCAGCCTTCCACGTCGCAGGCGACTCACAGCCGTCCGATCCGCAAAATGGACGGCGGAGATGCGCCCACGTCGCCACATTCCCGCGGAACACTGTACACGCCGATTATCTACCAATCATAGCGCGCCACGTGGCCCGGTCACCGGCCGGTCACCCCGCGCCCAGCCGGTTGCCCACCGGTCGCCGCATGCTTTTCTAGAAAAGCCCCTCCATTTTCAGATATTCGCATACGTTCAACGCTTCTCGCCCGCGGGAGGACCTAAACAGAATTTATCAGCAATCCAATGGCTAATCCGCAAAACCACCAACGACCACGACCTCCTCCTCCTCGCGACGCCGGATCCGCCGCCACTGCCGCCACACCGCCCCGCTGCTCTGCTCCCTGCCGCTCAAATCGGAGGCCACCAGGAGCTCCGCCGCGGTATCTTCTCCAACCTCGCCGGAAATAGGCCGCCGGGCCGCCGCGTGGGCGCCGGAATCTCCGCCTTCTCCACTCGACTCCAGCCGCGTCGCCGTGACCATGGATCACGACCTCAGTGAGCCCCTCCGCCTTTCACCACATGCAAGCAGGCTGGTGGGCGGTCGGAGAAGGCGTAGAAGGGAAGGAGGCGGGCTGAAGGCGTCGAAGGAGGTATCGGAGGCGCGGTGGGCGGCGAGGAGGAGGGGGCCTGGACGCGGGAGAGGAGGAGGGTCGCGGCGAGGGAGGCGAGCGGGCAGCCAGATGAGAGCACAACCAGCCCTCCACTGGGATCCTCCAGGAGGTCCGCCACCATCTGCTCTTCGAACGGAAGCATCGACGACGACGGCGGCGACGAGCGTCGGTCTTGACCGGGGCAGGGTGCTAGGTCTGCGGTTGGGTGTTTGGTCATCGGGCTCACCGTCGGGTGGACTGGCGGGTGGCCGCTGGTCGCGTTTTCTCCTGCTCTTCGGAACTGCCGGGGCTACACTGCAGGTCTGGTCTAGGCTTGCCGGCAGGCCGCCGCCGGCACCACCAATGTCTTCGCTTCTTCGCTCCACACCATAAAGAGCAGGTAGAGGTCGCTATTTCTCTCCTCTTCCCCCGATCTGATGTTTTCTCATGCAAGGACTAATTTTTTTTCATCCGCCCCTTTATTTTTTTATTTTTTTTGAGAAAGGACCTGATTTATAAAGAAGGAAGCAGAGTACAAATTACAGCGCGACCCAACAAAGAAACGAAAATACGAAGGAGTCCCTGCAAAAAGCACTGAGCACCCCGAGCCTCCATGAAAGGGCGCAATCAGGTCCACCACCTCGCTCCCGAGAAACCTAGCCAGAGCCGCCATCGCCGTACCTCGAACCACCGGAGAAGAAGCTCCACCTCATGAAGAAGACGATCGCATGATCCATCCGCCGCCGCGCGACGGAATCTGAGCCCGCTGAACGACCACGACCACAGAGACCTCTCCCCAGCACCGCCAAACTTCCAGCCGACCCAGCTCCGACGAGGTCCACCCTCCACAGCACCCAAACTCCGGCAGACACCGCCTCCCTCGCCACCACGGCCGGCCAAGGCAGAGAAACCGAAGAAGAAGAACACCACCAAGACACACCTGCACCAAAAACAGCACGCCAAGCTTCTCCGGCTCCTCCCCTCGCCACCTCGGCCGGCCAGAGGAACCCAGACGAAGCCTTGTCGCCGAAGATGCCGTACCTCGATCCGCCGGGAAGACACCACCGCCACGCTTTGTAGACGGCCGCAGAAGCTGTCCGCCGCAGGCGGCGGAACCTAAGCTCAAAGAACGAGCTCGACCACAGCAGCAACTCCCGCTACCACCCAGCAACCAGCCACCTCCGCCGCGACAAGAACCACCCGCAGCAGCCACGAACCAACCACGCTCCCACATCGAGGCAGCCCTCTCCTCCTCCCCTCGCCCCCGAGGCCGGCCAGGAACAGGAAAGGAAGCCCCAGATCTGGAGGCCAGAAGTACTTGAAGAAGAGGATGGCCACGAACTCAGATCCACGCATCTCCCACCTTGGGAGCATGAAGGAGATCAGATCCGCAGCAGCCACGACGCCGTACTCGAACGCCGGAGCAGCACACCTCCAAAAGGAAGAAAGACGGGCATCCGCCACGAAACTCCACACGGGAAAGAGAAGAAAACCTAAACTAAACCCTACTCTACTCTGAACAGCCCGCGCTCCACTCTCTCCACCACACCGGACGGCAGCGCCGCCGGTGAGGCGAGCCGAGCGAGCCGGGGAACGGGCGGCGACTCTCAAGGGGAGAGGGACGGAGAGAACGAGAGGGGAGGGGAGGGTCATCCGCCCCTTTATTTGTCTGTACTCCGTTCTTATCCTTCAAATGTGCACTTGATTCAGCAGTCTGATGGATGATGCACTGATGAATTTGTACTCATAAAGTAGCAAGGACTCACAGACAATCTGCTGCTGCAGTGGTCGACTCGATCGTGTATATTTGATCTTGGCAGATTGGGTCCATGTTTTCATGGCTTCTCAAAACATGCAGTCATGCTTTGCATTGTAAAGAATTTCAGAAGAAAGCGCCTTGCCATATGCTTCGAATTTAGCTTATTTTCTTCCAAACTTACCCCGCCATGGCATACAAGAAAAATGTGCCATGACATGCACCGAAATAAACTAGACTAGATTCAAATAGCTATCTGTGTGTAAATACTTCCTAAAATACAGTTTTTCTTTCAGCTTTTGTCTAGAATATAGGTATTATTTTTTCCATTCCCCTGCTATGTACTTAATCAGTTACAAAATCTACAAAAATACCCTGGAGCATGATTACAAGCTAAATCTTCTAATCAATTGTGGGCCAATATTTTTTTTGTTTGTAAAGTCATCTTGATTCCTGTCTTCTTCCCTCACCAACTCATCTTTCTTTTACCGTATGGGTGTTACAACAATATGTGCGATGGTAATTTTCTAACACTATAGTAGGTGTTACACTTCTAGAATAAGATGTAGAAAGTTCCAAGTACTCACAAGAAATGTACTGGCCTTGCCATTAAGATTTATGCAGCTCTGATATGCTTTACTATGTTCAGTTTATATGATATTGTAGGTGTTGCTGTCTTCTTGAAATTAAGATGAAAAAAATTAGCATTAGAAAGACAAGGATTATTTGTGTGTTTTCTTAACCGTCTTTTCATCTACAGAATATTATTTCAGTTCATGGTAAATAAATATCAAGTATCTATATTACTATTTATGTCTTGGATTATGCCATTTGATTTGGGTTAGGGGAAAGCTATCTACTAGCAGCAGATATTCCACTTTTCTATGACAGTTATAGTAGTTTTAAAGTTCATGTACATTCGACTGTAACTTTAATGGACTAATAGTGAGTTCGTCATATATATTTAAGAAAAAATTATACAGATGGAAAATAGCCGATTGATTGATCTTAATTTGTACATGTTTGTCCCACATAGACATACATCTTTGAATTGCTGGATTTTTTTTTGTTAGTCGTATCATGAGAATATTTGTTGTCTTGCTTTACTTATTATCTGAATGAGAAACTTCACATGGTGTCGGATAAAATGACTTCCGGTTGTAGGAACGAACCTTTGACTCATGGAAGGTACAAAGTATGCTACCAATATATTAATGATGTTTTTGCTCAGTCTCAGAAATATTCTATCCCCTTGCTTATGCATATTTCCCCTTAACTTTTCCTTTCTCCTTCCCCATTCTATTCTTCCTCTCAATTTATTCGTGGAGTGAGATTTTCGAGTTCTTGAGTTCTATGTAGATCAAGCAAGATATATCTTCTCCTGATTTCGCTTGCTATTTATGGGTACCGGTGCTAAAAACATGTGTTCACAGAGAAACCTGAAGAACAACCGTGGCGACGTTGTTGGTGAAAGATCTATCACCTCAGGGATACCAATGGAAGATTCTTTCGTGTGTTGCTCACATCTGGGGAGTACAGGGATCAAGCAACTCGACAAAATTTATATGAGCTAGACTTCACTGTCATCGACGAAGAGGTATCTTCTAAAAGCCTAGACGTCTGGCTTACTTACTACTGCTTGAAAATGTATATGCATATGAAAGCAACAAAATCCAACCATTTACATATGTTTTTCGACTAAAATTGTAGTTCAGTTATTTATTCCAATTCAGCTTCATAGATCTTCATTCAATTATAGGCAGACAATCTTCCATTTATTTATAAATAAAGACCAAGTTACTGATATCATTTTGCTTGACGGCATATGTTGAAATTACATGTTCCCAGAGCTCTACTAAATAGCTTAGGCCTATTAGGATCAGAGCAAGAAAATGTCAGACATCAGCAACCAAGAGCATCATGCTATGTTTAAATAATTCTACTTACTACCATGAAGATTCAAGCTGCTTTTGTAGGCAGGAGTTAACTCCACGCCACCTCCAGCTTACTCGGTCTGTATACATGTGTTACATCCTGTTATTTTGGTTGGCAAAGGAGCTTTGCTGAAATTTTTTTGGTACTCCAGGGAACTCCAGGCAAGAAGGCGTTGCTCGACGCTGATCAAGCCGAAGATCCGCATGCTGCTGGTGGGGAATTGCCTCTGGGAGCGTTCCAAAAAGGTATGTTTTCTGTCTAATGTGTTTTTTCTGGTACCTATAAAGTGATGAGCATTTTTCAGGTATCTTCTTTGTTGCAGGGCGGGTACTGCCAAAAAGCAGCTATCCAAGAAGGTAGTAGAAGCCAGGGAAGAAGGTATTTAGACACATGCCTGTACGTGCTGTTCATATTTATTTCCCATTCAATCGTATGTTAGCTGATTTGGCCCTAATCTTATTTTCAGCCTGCACGGAAGGGCTGGTAGCTGCATTTGGGTTGGAATAAATTGTGTCAGGAGGGCGTTTGTTTCATGGCCTGAATGATGTGTCAGTATCGTTGTTGTGTCGTGCGTGTACGGTTAAACTGTTGTGTTGGTGTTTTGAAGTCACTGTCCTGCTTTTCACACCAAAAACAGCTTCCTTACTGTATTATGTTGTGTAGGATATATAAGTAGTAGGAGATTGAAGCATGCCACTGACATTGGACTTGGGCGCGGATTAACTTTTGCGGTTGACGGTTAGATCTTATTAGGTGGGCCTGATCGTGAGGTGCTATTTGGTTTAGGTTGTTCTGTGTATGTGTATCTGGGTGGCGTTAGGGAAAAATATGTTTGCGCTTTCAATGATGGTATATAGATGTTGCCTTCTCAGGGGCCTTGAGGTCGCCATGGTTGCAAAGGCATTGGTAATGTATTTGCTATTGCACAGGTTCTACCAGTTCCTGGTTCACTTGCGCATGCACGAGTCGATCTGAAGATCTGGTGGGTTTCTGCTGTCTATGGTAGACAGAGTCGTTGGTGGAAGCTCTTCCTAGGATGAGCCACGTGCGCGTTGACAGACTCCTCAAGGAGAACTGCTTCCGTCAATGGTAGCAATGGAGTCCTTTTCCCCTACCATTGCTCTATGCTTTTTTTTGTTCTAGGTCATTCTACTATATATAATGGCTGGCAGAATCGCTGCCTCCTCCGGCCCTCCATGTCGCGGGTGATCCCTGGCCGTCCGATCGGTGCGACGGACGGCCAGGATGGAGCCACGTCGCCTCCAAATCTCCCAGTACTGCGGCATTTTATTTCAACTTACCATTCAGAAATAACAATTATAAAAAATGTTAAAACTAAAAAAATATATACCCTCCAAACTACAATTCGAAATAATACAAACAATATACCAACAATTACAAAAAAATGCTACCCTTCAAAAATTTATATCTTGAAAATAACAATCTTAAATAATATAAACAATATATCAAAATTTTACAAAAAATTTAATTATAAAAAAACAATTACAATTAATATATTCCAACCTACAATTCAGAATACCAACTACAAATAAATACTGCAAACCAGCAATTTTAAACATGTTCACAGGAAAAAAAAGACAAATATGTCAACGGTGTCACATAAAAATAAATATGCACGAGCAAAATTCAAATCTCAAGTATCCATATACCTTCCAACTTTGTATTTCCCGTATACGTTAAAAGGAATTCAAATGCGTTAAACAATTCAAAAACTTGGTGATTTCCGAATTTGACCAGTTTTCGAAATCTCGACAACTTTTAATTCACAATAACTTTACGGTTGAATGATTCGAAATTTTAGCCCACGGGCGCGGCAGAGCCGCGCTTAATCCCCTAGTGTGCAGTATACCTTCTAACGAGAGAGAACCCGTTTGAATGGACCCCACTTGAAGGAAGACCAACGAGGATATCTCCCTCCACAATGTTTTTACCGTCGATGAGCTTATTCTTGTCCACAACACCCATGGCAAAACCAGCTAGATCATATTCACCTTACGCATAGAAACCAGGCATCTCTACTGTCTGTCATAACCAATTACTCAATTGGGGATGTCTTCTTATATTAAATATATTGTTCATTATATAAAAATGGCATAGTCCATATGGAATGTATAAGGAGAGTAAATACCAAATTTACAATGAAATGAATAACAGAAGGAAGTATCTAAGTTCGAAAAAAAACAAGAAATATCACAGTATTTTATGTTATTCTTTTCTATGCACAATTGCACAAAAGATAAATAAAAGTACTCAAAACAGACCATTGCCGTTATACTGATGATCATATATCAGAGATAATTTAAAATGGCTCGACGAAACTCTTTATGGAGAAAATACTCAAAGAGGTCTCACCTCTCCTCCCTCAGTTTACACCCTGATTGTTCGCATCCATCCACAATACCCTTGATAACCTATACAATTCAATTATAAATAGACACCGCTTCATGAGCGGAAGACAAGATTACAATAAGCAAGAAATGTTGTGTTAAGTGAACAACACTGACAGTACCTTCTCGGCGAGATCAGCATCAAGCTTGCCCGTAGCAAAGTAATCTAGGAAGGCCAGTGGTTTTGCGCCTGATGTTAGGATGTCATTGACACTCATAGCTACCTGCAATGATGGATAAAAAATATAGGGATTGATTTACTCCACGTGACAGATGTGACAAAGAGCGCTATATAACATACCAGGTCAATCCCAACTGTATCATGAATACCAGTTTCAAATGCAAGCTTTAACTTTGTCCCAACACCATCATTGCTAAGCACAAGGTACTCATCATCTGTTCAATCCAACCGAAACAATAATATCATGAATGTGCAATTACATTCCTGTGTCTAACCTGAGTAAAAAAATAATACAAGGTCCGACCCAGCCAATGGATCATGAACTAAAAAAAGGATCAATGGAGCGTCATAGCTTACAATCAACACACTAATGCTCTCTTTGCACGCCAGCCACATATCTGTCAGAGTTATATTTTGTAACACGGAATTAGATACGAAACGCCTCATCCGTGCGGATCCCCGGCTTCGACATCCCTTGTTGGACGAAGAACCCTGCCCCGTGCTCCAATATGCGGATGATACACTGATTATTCTGCGGGCCGATGTGGATGCCGCTGTCCGGCTGAAGGAAATCCTGGAGCAGTTCGCGGATGCCACTGGATTGACAATCAACTTCCACAAAAGCACCTTGGTGCCCATGCATGTCCCAGCTGACGACCTCGTGTTGATTCAGGCCGCCCTCGGATGTCGTGTTGAGGGGTTCCCGCAAACTTACCTTGGGCTTCCCCTGTCAGCTGACAAGCTCACTCTATCGCATTTTGCCCCCTTGATCGCGAAGGTCGATAAGTATCTCTCTAGATGGGCTGCGCTGTTACTGTCCTCTGGTGGGCGGGTGATCTTGATCAACGCCGTGCTGGATGCCCTCCCAACTTTCGCGATGGGTGCGCTGGAGCTGCCTCCTCCCCTGCTTCGGCTCGTAGAAGGTGTGCGCCGTGCGTTCTTGTGGGACATCAAGGATCGACGGGCGAGCGGGGCTCGCTGCTTGGTGGCATGGACGGATGTGTGCCGTCCCAAACGTGAAGGCGGTCTTGGAATCAAAGCTCTGGCCGTAAAGAACGAATGTCTGCAGCTCAAACTCGTCCATCGCCTCCACTCCCATGTCGACGCTCCGTGGCCGCGATGGGCTTGGCGAGCGTGTGCCGGGACGGGATCTGCTGGGCAACACTGGAAGCATCTTGCGGCGCTTGTGCCGCTCTACCGGGGAATTTCGCGTGTCTCTGTCGGCGATGGCAGCCGGGCGGCGTTCTGGCTCGATACTTGGCTGGGCGAGTTGCCGCTGTGCAGCCGCTTCCCTGCCCTCTTCTCCCATGCCAAGAAGACGGCGGCCACAGTGCGCGACGTGTTGGCTTCTGTCCTGCGGCGATCGCTGGTTGATCGCCTCAATACGGCCGGGGAACGCCAGCTTCCCCTCCTCGACGACCTGCTGCTGGGCGTCTCCACCACTGCCGCCACGGACTGCTGGAGTTTGACTCGCTGCAGGAACAAGGTCGGCGCGCTCGACGCTGGCGCTCTCTACAAGCTGCGCACATGGGGCGGTGTGGACTGCCCCTCCTTCAGCTTCGTGTGGGAAAATCACGCGCCATCCAAGGTCAGGTTCTTTGCCTGGCTGCTCTCCAAGGCTCGGATTCAATCGCGCGAGGCTCTGTTGAAGAAGACCATCCTCACCCCCTCCGAGGCCGTGTGTCCCATCTGCACCGCGCCGGTTGAAACTGCAAACCACATATTCTTTGGGTGCAGCTTCGTCGTGCGGTTCTGGGAGTCGATCGGTGCGTCCTTCCCCCCCGACGCTGACGTCCGGGACCTGCACTCCTACGCTCCCCCGCCCCTGGTGCCGGCGGCGACCGCGTCCACCTTTGTTCTGCTGTGTTGCTGGAACATCTGGAAGCATCGAAATGCTGTCGCCTTCCGCGAGCAGCGTCCCTGTCTCCCGTTGTTGCTGAAAACTTGCCGGGACGAGGCGCGCCTCTGGCGCGTCCGGCTGCCGGTGCAACACGAGGCTGACACAGATTCGTGGCTGGCGTGCCTTGGTGAGCCCGCCCCTGTGTAATGTCTCCCCCCCCCCCCTGTAACTCTCCTCACCCTGTAACATCATACGGCTGGTTCTGATAGCCACAAAATATATGGAAAAATCCAGGTGGGGCTTTGGCCCCCCCGGTGAAAAACTCAAAAAAAAATATATATTCTTTAGTAGGCCTTTTATCTTCCAAGTCTTAAGGACCTCTACATATACTCGAGAGGTTCAATACGACACAAATCGCATTACCTCAATCCTCATCCTTTATCATGATATCGGAAGATCCTAAACCTACATCCACCACAACTTCCGCATCATGCCGCTCTGGGTAGATCGATATCCATGGTATATGTCGGTTGTCGGGCTATCATGGCTTGCACCATCACTCACCTTTCGCCGCTCCACACACCACACTTGTCCCGGTGGCCTTCTCTGCTAGTCTCTCCAACATGACACAAAGTTTCTGAGCTTTATTTCTGCTGATATTTTTTCTTTCAAAAGTGTGCAACAGCCAGGGAAAATGTAAACAAGACCGAACCACAAACTTGGAAGGGAACAAATGGGCAATGCACCGTCCCCCGACGTGGGCAGGCAGAAGCAGAAACAAACAAAACTGCGGCACTGTTGCACTTCATCAGAGGGCACAAACGGATCTCCAGTTCCATGGCGAAAAATAAAAGCAGTCCATTCCTCACTTTTTTGGAACCCATCTCTTTCTACAGTGCTCAGAGAAGCTTGGAGGGCGACTTCGAGGCGACCGGCGGCCGCCGGCGCATCCGGTGGATTCCTCACCCTCCGCCTGCCGCTCCGGCGGCGGGAGGGTGGGGGATCCCCGGATCCGCGCTCCGGCGTGTAGATAGAAGGTGCTCGGGCGGCGCGGCGGAGGTGGGGATGCCGGCGCCGTCTTTTTGCAGATCTGCGGCTCCCCCTCCGCGGCGACGTCGTCGACGGCGCCCTCGAGTTGCAGATTTCCTTCCCGAGCTGCTGCGTGTTTCTCCGGCTTCGGCGGCAGCTCGGCTTCGAGTGGATGCAAGGCCGGTGGTGGAGGAGGTGCGAGGCGGTCGCGGCGGTGGTGTGCGGGGTGCTGGTGGTAGGTCTGCGGCTCAGGTCACAGATCTGGGGCTGGAGATGCTCGGGGTGCTGCCCCGACCTCTGCTCGTTCATCATCCAAGTCCCAGCTCGTCGGAGTTGGGGATTCTAGTGGTTCGTCAACGCCACAGTGGTGGCAAGAAGCTCTCCCGCTCCGTGGTGTCGGCTCTGGGCGTCTGCTTCCTCCCCGTCTCCGGCGGTGGAGGGTGCGCGTGGTGGAGCGGCTGGAGGTTGAAGACGGCGAGGCGCTGCGGTGCCGTTCGTATCCTTCCTTTTCTTTGCTTGTAATCGACCTTGTACTGTTTCCTCTAGTATGAATACAAGTATGGAAAATTCAAAAAAAAAAAAAGTTCCATGGCGAAAAAATGGTGTAGTGGAAGGGACGGTCGCTTTTACCCAGGACCGGTGGGGCCCACTTGCAGAGACTGCCATGACTCTCCTCTTCCGAACAAAAACTACTTTTACTGAGCTGCTCCGAGATGGAGGAGGGAGGGAGAGGGCACGTGATCAGGCACCTGATGTCCCTGCCGCTCGGCTATATATACCCACTCCGGCTCTCCTCGCCCAACACCATCAATCTCTGCTTCTGCTTGTGCTCCCCGGCCCTCTCTCTGCTTTTCAGCCTTCGCCGCCGCTGCGCTCCCACCCCACCATGCTGCTTGCTGCAAAGCCCACCCTGTCCGCTGGCGCCGCCCTCGCCCTGGCCAGCAACAAGCCCGCCTCACCCTCGGCGTTCTCCGTCAAACCAGCGCCGGTCGGCGTCGTCGGACGTGGCGACTTCTCCACCGACGACCTAGCAACCGGCTTCCTCCCCTTGGGCCCTTCTCCATCTGATAGGCGCGGTCGAACTAGTAGATCAGGGCCGATCCAAAGTAATTTTGGACTCGGGGCGACTTAAACCAATACAATTATATCAAACTCATCTACTTACATATATTATAGTTTTATTATATATTACAATCGTATAGAATATATCTTCTCAATATATAGTTAGCACGATTAATTAAATATTAATATAATGTGTATCTTTTTTGTTGTCATATACATTAAAGGACATTTTTTAATCCCTTGTGTTTTGTGTGTTAGGCAACAACACTATTGATGATTTAACATGTGAATCAAGTGATGCAGGTTTTAGGTGATTAAAACATCTTTGCATCAAATCCAAAAAGGGAGTTGAAAAGAGCTTGTATGCTGAAGAAAGGGAATCAGAATATCCGATCCAGGATGAATCGGAATATCCGATTTGCAAGGACTGCTCGAATTCTGCTAAGGACTACAAGCAACCACTCACTGAAGTTTTCCGGAATATCCGATTTTGGAAGATTCGGATTATCCGATCGTCGAGGATTGCTCTAATTCTGCTAAGTACTACAAGCAACCGCTCACTAAAGTTTTCCGGAATATCCGATTTTGGAAGATTCGGATTATCCGATAGTCGAGGATTGCTCGAATTCTGCTAAGTACTACAAGCAACTGCTCACTGAGGTTTTCCGGATTATCCGATTACGGTTTGTTCGGATTATCCGGTGGTGTCGGATTATCCGATACTCACTTGGATCGGATTATCCGACTCACCTGTCTGCAACGGCTAGAATTCGTGGAGCACTATATAAGAGCCTTCTCCTACCTTGAGAAGGGTACCACGACCAGAAATATCTTGCCCACCATTGTTGAAAGCTTGAAACTCCTAGATCTCTCTCCCTACCCACTCAAACACCTTGTCCTTCTAGGACTTCGGAGAGTTGACCTAGATCTACACTTCCACCAAAGCGATTTGATTTCCCCATCCATTCCTTTTGAGGAACTTGTTACTCTTGGGTTCATTGGAACCCTAGACGGTCGTTGGTCGTTCTTGTGGCTTTAGAAGCCGCGGGGACTAGCCGGGAGCCTCCAATTGAGTTGTGGAGTCGTGCCCCGGCCTTGTGATTCTTGTGACTTTGGGAGCCGTGGGAATTTGGTGAGATCCTCCAATTCGGTTGTGGAGTGTGCCTCATCCTTGTAAAGGTTTGTTGCCGACCTCGAGGGCATCATATAGTGACTCGTGGAACTCCTCATTGAAGGATAACACGAGGGAGATACGGTGTGCCATATCAAGGCTATTCGGGGCTCACTTGTGACCCCGCACCGCTCCAACGAAGACGTAGCTTCCATTGGGAAGTGGACTTCGGGAATCATCTCCGCGTCACCGTGTGGTTATCTCTTATCCTTCCTTTACTTGTATTGCTAGCTTAACTTGTTTAGAATATCTTACTAGCTTGTTTATTGCTCATCATATAGGATTGTTCACCTAGTTGCATATCTAAAGAATTTATATTTGAGCAAATCCCAAATTTGATTGAAAGAAAAAGAAAATTTGTAGTTGCCTATTCACCCCCCCCCCCCCCCACCCCCACTCTAGTCAACCTACTCGATCCTTTCAATTAAGAAAGATACACATTAATATTTAATGTATGTGACAACAAGAAAGATACACACTAATATTTAATTAATGAAGCTTTAATGTATTTAATGTAAATGTGGCGAAATTTTTGTTTTCTATGCACGCAACCCTAATAGTGGTATCAGAGCGGTCTATGCATAGATACAAGATTTGATCTAGAGCACATGGTGTGCGGGCACCGCATAAGTTTGTGCGGGTATGTTATTGAATTCTTTCTTAACATTCAGTTTATTTATGTTTGCTTCCCAATGAACTGTTGGGATTGTTTCCAACGACATAGTTTGATTTTACGGACTTATGGCAATCCGCGGACCTTCCGGCTGCTCCTAGTATGCCTGTCGGCGCCAATGAAGTGCTTCAGTAGCTCCGGGTCTTTCTATAGTTTGTCTCGTTGACTCGATGGTGGAAAGGGCATGTGGACTAGGTCCACATGGGGGTCACATGCACCGGCAATTGTTTATATGGGGACCCGCAATGTTTTCGTAATGTTGGGTTGTCCATCACCCCGCAATGTCAATCTAGCAACATGAATAATCATGCTTGGTGAGGGCCGTAGTTTTTTTCGGGTTTTGGGGAATCCTACAGCCACGCTAAAAGTTGCAAACAAACGTTAGAGGCGTCTAACTCAGTTTTGCAGGACATATGATGTGGTATAGTCTCAAAATATTTATTTTGTTAACTAACCCTGTTTTGTTTTGGCCGGCGTGCCGTTCTTCCTTGTTCGTCGAGTTATGGTGAATAGTGGAGGATAGGAGAAGGCATGCACTTGTCGTGAACCTCGACATGGCCGCACCGGTGGAGGAGCCACCGGAAGATGAAGGAAGAAGACTATACTACATCACAAAGTGTTATTTACTTGTGCATGTTTTATACTCCCTCCGATCCGAAAAAAGATTCGCGACTGGTTATTTTGCAAACCCCCCTACTCTTTTCTGTCTCAACCCGCACTCCACCTCTGACCCTCTCTGCTCACCCGCACCCGCACCGCACTCCCTCTCTCTCTGCTCCCTCGCCGGCGCGCAGCCGACCCTCACCTCCTCCCCCTCCCCCACCTTGCCGGCGCGCTCCCCTCGCCTCCTTGCCGCGCTAACCTCGCCTCGTCGCCCGCGCGCCTCCGTTGCCTCGCTCCCCTCCGTTTTTCGTCGCCGCCGTCCTCTGCTCGACAAAAAGGTCAGACCTTTTGGTCCAAGCGGCGAGGAATCGCCGGATCCGGTGGCTGCGAGGCCGGATCCGGTGTCTGCGAGGCCGGGCGACGAGGCGAGGTTAGCGCGCTCCCCTCGCGATTCATGGCGGACCACCCACACGCCAGGCCGGCGGCGCGCTCCGCTCCGCGACCAGGGCTGCGCGCGAGGTGGCCGCCGGCGCCTACGCCAGTCTCGACCTCTGCCCGTGGTGCAAGAAAGCGTTGGGGAAGGCCATCCCCAATGCTCCGTTCTGCCCGTCTTGCCTGGAGCCAAGGGTACCTCCTCTTCCTCCTCTCCCTCCTCTTCTTCAACCATCTCTCACCGATTGGGGGTTGATTCATATCTTCTGCTGGCTATGGTGTCCTTTTGGGTACGATCTGTTTGGTGTCGCTTGTACGAGTTAAAAAGGGGGATTTTTGTGGCCTTGCTACGCTTAGCTTTTGCACTAGGACGGCACGGCAGCTCTTCCTGTATGTATACGCACCTTGGTGCTGCTCGTGACTCTGTATTTCAGTTGTCTCCTGGTACTAGAGAAAAAAAGTCGCATAATTTGGGTCTGATTTAGGGTTGATTCCTGTCTTCTGTTGGCTATGGTGTTCTTTTGGTTACGATCTGGTAGTGCAACTGGCTTGTTCTCGTTTACCACCACTTTCTTGCTGATTGCGAGAGTAAAAAAGGGCGAATTTGTGGCTTTGCTCCGTTTGAGCTTCTGCTAGCAGTAGGACGGCAGTTCTTGCTGTGTATATAAGCACCTGGATGCTTATATAGATGTTGTTCTGTTTGCAAGTACTCTTAGTGGTAAATTTGTTGTACTGCTTGCACTCCTATTCCTGAGTATATTGTGATATATTTGTGAACTGAATATGAACTGAATAAGCAAGCAAGCTTCACAACACAGATGCTTGCTGTCTCACTTACAAGTGTCAATATTTATCAGTGCTTGCTGTAATTCGGTGAGTACATATAGAGCAGGAGCACATATAGTGCAAATACATACAGTAGTGTGATTACAAATACTCCTGAACATGCAGATTTGTTTGAAAAATATTTTTCTCCTTCTAAACAAGGACCACTCCTTCTTGTACTCCTTTCCTCTTTCTTTTCTTGTTTGGTGTTGCTCCATTTGACAAGGATAATGACTCTGCTTCTTCATAGGCAGCTATAATTTCCAAGGTCTTTCTATAGAGTTCACCATCAATCCTTAGAGCCATAGGCAGAGTTCCTTCCCTCAACATCTTGTCCTTGTTCATGTGGGGAGTCTCATATTTATTGCCACCTCTAGCATTCATAACTTCCAGTAGAACTGACTGTAAAGTTATGAACACTTTGTCAAGATTATTCACTGGATAACTGTGAAAAGCATCTTCAACTGATTCTATGAGGTCACACAGATTTTTTGGTACAGTTTCTAGTGTTAAGGACTGAATGGACCTAAAACATGCAAGGTCCAACACGTTCATATCCGGTGAGTTTGCAGGTTGTTGCATAAGCTTGATATCCATCCCTGTTTTTCTTACAGCTGCTTGAAAAGCTGGATCACTAGGCAAAACATGTGTACGTGCGTTGTCTTGTTGAATGTAGATCGTCCCTTCATTATCATCTGGCCATAGGGCTTCAATCGCTGGAATCACTTTGTTACATAGGTAGTCTCGATGGACATCTCTGGTAACTGTCACCGACTTGACTTCCAAAGTGCCTTTGGCTCTGTTCTTAGATTTTTTTACAGCTGGAGTTAACTTGACAAAAGGCCAGATCCCATTTTTTCCATCAAATGTCACTCCATCCGCATCACGCCTTGGCCTTGCCACTGCACAAAGAAACATCACTTTACCTATTATGTTTTTGCTTTGGATACTGCGCTCAGGATTAGCTTCTTCTGACGATAGGTAGTAGGTCCTCTTTTTTTTAGTCAAGTCAAACCATTTTTCATCCGTATGCACGATCTTTCGCATGTCTATGAATTTAGGCATAGCATCTGACACAGTTCTTTCATCCACCATTGAGACAGAGAATTTGAGCCTGTCTATTTGGTTGGCTAGCTTGAGATAGGGCTTTATAGTGCTTGTGTGCTTCCTAATATGGCCCCATTTTAACCTCCTTTGCAATGATGTATAGGGAACTTTCAAAGACAGTGCAAGTGCCCTCATGGTTGAACGTTTGTTGTAAGGAATTGTTGGTATCCTCTCAAGACCAAGGTCTTTTCTCTTTCGGCCAGATCTCCCTTTCTTTTTGTTGGACACATCAACTTGTTCCCCTCTCTGAATTTGATCTCTTGCCTCTTTCCAAATTTTCTCAACAGTTCGAACACTTATTTGCAATAGCCCAGCTACAAGTTTTTATCAGCGGCATGATCAGCAGGGAGTACCTCGCTTGCTTTTTTGAGTGCTTCCAGTGCAAGATAAGCTCCAAACCTATGATCATCTCGCATGTTTTTCTTTCTTCGATTGTTACAAACTGCAAAATGATGAAACTGTGTTAGAACTGCAAATACTGCTAGAAACTGAAACTGAAAATAGCTGTACTGACAATGTGTTCTTCTAAATGACAGGCGAGCTGGAACAAGGAGGACTAAGTGACCATGCAAAAATTCACTCTCTGGACTATTTCTACTTTGTACTGCAGCAAACATAGAACTGAATTTACTGCAGCAGGTGAGATCATTTAGGCCATGTAAAATTAGATGTTCACTGTATGTTTAATTGCAATTGCAATGTCATAAGTAGTGTGCTGGGATCCAAAGGTAGTTTTGCACTTCCAGAGCTCTGCTTGTCAGTGGCTTAAATTAAAATGGCTCTCATCATGTTATACACCAAGGGAACAGTAGTCAATTTGTGTAGAGGAACTTGTATTCAGAGTACTGCTAGCACACAAGACACAAGACACCATATAGTGCAGTAAACAAAAATATATTGCCCAAAATCCTATGCATCCTGTCTTGCTTGTAGTTGTGTTTGTTTAGGCCATTTTTACTCAATGCATTTCCCTTATTGCACATTGAACTGAAGATTGAACTGAAGATTTTTAAACTCCACACGTGCAGGTTTGCTCTCATGGTTGTAGACAGTGCCACAGCTCTGTACAAAACTGATTTCAGGCTCACACACGTGTAATGATGGCAGCTCGCAGGCTTCAGGTACTGACCATCTCTCGAGTAACACAAGTACACAGCAGTTGTATTAACCCAGTTTTGCAACAATAGCCATTGTATCTTTGAGTATAATCATCGTTTGCAACTGATGGAAGTTGTGATGTTGAGCAGTTGTGCATTGTATCTGATGGAATTCAAACTGCATGGTTATCTTGTGCAGAAGTACCTGT
This sequence comes from Poa pratensis, assembly GCA_947311845.1. Lineage (NCBI taxonomy): Eukaryota > Viridiplantae > Streptophyta > Magnoliopsida > Poales > Poaceae > Poa > Poa pratensis. The sequence goes on along the minus strand of CAMZMU010000020.1, from coordinate 13,911,560 downwards.
TGCTGATCCAGAGGCTGAGGAGGAGGAAGATGAAGCTGCACTTGAGGATCCGGAGATGGAGGAGGAAGAAGATGGCGCAGCTCTTGATCTGGAGACGGAGGAGGAAGATGGTGCATCCATCACTCTGCTAGTGCTTTGTTGATCTTCAAGTGTTGATCTGCTCTTCTGTTGCTCTGCTGTTGCTCTGCTCTGCTAATGAACTCAAGTTGGGCAGGTGAACCTGGGAGCTGCTGTTCCGTGCTGGAGCCGTGTCGTGGCCGGAGATGCTGCTGCTGCGATACTGGGCGAGGCGCCACAGCGGCCGGCGGCCGGCGGCCGGCGATCTGGAGTCGGTGACCTGGAGGGAGCTGGGCAGGAATGGATCGATCGAGGCTGGCTGGTGATCGATCGAGGCTGGCGCTGGCGATCGGGCGAGGCTGGCGCTGGCGATCGATCCCACGTCGCTCGCCCGCGTGCCCGCCGGCCGAGCGATCGATCTGAGACGGAGGGACACGAGCGAGGCGAGCGAGCGAGGCGAGGCGAGCTACACGAGGTGGAGGGACTTTTATTTTCAGTTTTTGAATAGCTAAGGATTAAAATGTAAAATGGACTTTGTACACGAGGTGCGCCTCTTTTTTTTGGATCGGAGGGAGTACCTGTTTTCTTGTTTCTCCCTTGGTTGCGCAGTAGATATGACTATTAGGGAGATTCCTCGGTAGCTGTAGAGTTTAATTACTTGAGCTAAAATTAACAATATCAAGGAGATCGTGCTCATCCAACCGTGGCACCGTCAAACCAGATGCTTGTCACCGTGCGCCATGTTTCCATGAGTAATATGTGCCAAGGGTTTGGGAGGCGGGCACGAACCGTTCTAGCAGCATGATCGGTTGGTTGTCTTGAAATCCAAGCATAACTAGTTATGAGTTCAGAGCACATCCACCGAAAGATGAAGCGGAAGTCACGGCAGGAAGTGATTGGTTTGTTGACCTACCTATTGTAAGCTACGGCATGAGATGTATCCATCGTTGATAGTATGTTGAACGTGGATTTCGTATACACTAATTTGATCTTGAGGAATATCAATTTTAGTGGGAGCACATTATTAGTTTATATTTAACTAGTGATAGAAAAATAATCATGAACATGTCTTAGTGAACTTTAGATTGTTATAGATCGACGCACGTAACACACGTTATTTACCTTGGTCCACTAATTGAATAGAAACCACTTTCTACGTTAGGAGTAAATATACTGTTTGGGTATGTTTCCTAAGTTTTGTACTTAGGGGTGCCAAGTATAAGTATGTCCTCGACGCTCCTCCTTCGGGGTTGTTATCAAAACTACTAATGAAATGGAAGCTCACACCTTGAAGAGTGATGAGGCTGTCTCTATCCAATGTCTTATGTTGACATGCATGGGCCATGAGTTGCAGAAGCGGTTGGATCGCATATCTGCTAAGCGACATGATCGCCGTACTCGCAACCATGATCCAGACTCAGGCAAAGACTGACAGTTATGAGATAACAAAAAATTCTAGTCATGTCACATGGCAGAAGGAAGCTCTGCAAAGCGAGCATGTAATCAAGATGATTGATTGCGGTACAGGGCTGCAGACTTTGGGGTTTTCTAATTCCAACTGAGCCAAGTACAGATTTGACGTTAACTTCACTTCCCCGTTTTACAACAGATTTATCATGATTCACAACATGAGTGGGAGGAAGAAAACTTTAAATGGCTCCTTGCTAGGCTAAAATCTGCATAAGCTAATGTGATGAGGGATAACAAACAAGTTCGATTGTCGCCCAATTCGCATGATTCAAGAAGAAGAGGAAGAAGAAGGATGAAGGTGTTAACACACTGGATAAGCTTTAAAAGGTTAGTTCAGGAGAATCCTGAATATCTCTTCTGAGGAAAGAAAAGATATTGGAAGTGGAGCTGTAAAAGGTTTCGGGCACTAATAAGAAGAAACCTGCTAGAGGTACATAAGGTATAAGATTTGTACTTAAATGATATTCGTTATTCTTGCTAGTAACTCTGGAGTATTGGTTGTAAATAGTTTTTCTTGCATTCAATATAAAGGTTGTGGAAAGTAAGAAGGATGGAAAGGTGGTGGTGTGCGCTAAGTTTGGCGCATGGACCTTCGTCCCTGGGATGAAGACGTCTCCACTTTTATTTTTCAAGTAGAAAGATTCGTGAGCTTCGGCTCAAGTTATTAGGTCGCATGTTTGGCGATAAATATTCTTGTGAATTTATAGGACAAGTTGGTCATGTCTATTATGATAAAAAATATTGGAGATCAATCCCTTCAGGGATGATCAAGTTACAAATCTTTTGAAGTTAAGGGAATATCATTTGTTCTAAAATATTTTGTGATTGTGTTGATATCACCTTCGGGTGACACTATCATCTTGGATGCATCATATGCATGATGGAAGGAAATCCAAGATATCGTTATGTGAAACGAGTGAAAGTCTTGGTTAATTACACTCTTCATTGAAGTTTGAATTCATTAAGTATTCCGGCACATAGTGAAAAATCAACAAAGATAAGTTTATGGACTATTAATGATTTTATCATTGATGTCTAAAGTTTCACAAAATGTTTTAGATATAAATTCTTGGTGGTTATAATTGTGTCTTGAAAGTTTTCAATTCATAATCTGACTAAGTGTGACGAAGTCAGCACTAAGAATCTTCTTGTTCTTGCATAAACGTTTGGCAATACTCAATCTAGAATATGTTTGCTCGCTAGGTAATTATAGCACAGTTAATTATCTTGCTTCGTGTCATTGTTTTGAAAGATAAACTATGGATGGACAAATTGGTTTTAGGTTCTAAAAGTTTCTGAAACATTGGAACTTGGTACTAAGATAAAGGACAAAGAGAATTTCATTGTCTCTTACCTCATGTCATTATTTTGAAAGATAAATTTTGGGGACATGATGGATTTAGGCTCTGAGATTTTCTGAAAGATGAAAACTTGATCCTAATAGTAAAAGACAATGAGTTACTTTGTAGGTTTTTCCAGTAAGTTAATTGAAAGTCCTCTTATAACGCCACATAAGTGACAATGTTTTGTTACTAAGATAGATGTGATTCTTAAGGAATTTATTCCTTGTTGAATTCAGTGGTAGGATGGTGATTCTTGAAGAGATTATTGAATCTTCAGAAATAGTTATCAGAAGTTGTGCATGCGGAAGCAATTCCAATTGATAATTCTTTTAGACTAATACCGAGAGTCATTGCAATATGAGCATGACTTCTTGTCAAGAAATAATCACTTAACAAGATAAAAGGCATATGAGTTTCTAGGAAACTTGAGTCCATATGCTAAGACAAAGTAATAAGATAAGGTGCTATAGTATCCAAACCTTCATGATTTAGAGTCATATTAATTAGTAATATCATCAAATTCAAGTTGAGAGACTTGAAGGAATTCCTAATGGAATATTTGATCATAAAGCTTGTTTTGACATAAATGGTTTTATGACAAATTTAAGAATTGACTACTCAGGATCATATGATCTGTAGCACGGCTTTGGTGATCTAAATAGGACTAGTAGATTTGTATGAGATGTTAACAAAGTATATTCCTCTAAGGAAAAGTAATCGAGTATGTGTACGATGTACAACTCGAGGGCTTTGTTAAATGAATACAATACTAGTTATTTAATGAGTATGTTTGCATAAAATGTTAACAAAACAAATTTCTTTGAAGGAAAAGTTTATCGAGGATGTGTACTAGGTACAACTCGAGGGTTTTGTTAAATGAATACACATCTTGTCATTAAAAGTATGTCTGTGGTGGCAGACAGATGATGATATGAAGGTTGGATTAGTTTTGTAATTATGTGAAGTAAAACAAGTAATGTTTGACTTCATAGGAAATTGCAAAGTTCTTAAAAGTTAGTGTGAGCTATTTTGTGGTATTCAATTAATTTTGGAAACTATTAAAATATTCATTTGATAGAATATGTGTATCATTGAAAATTTGTTCAATGAAACGTAAGGAGCAAGGAATTAGCATCATGATAGGATGTATCCTGATAATGATTTGATGTATCCTGATAATGATTTAATATCTTGGTGCAAGAAGTTTTGAAGTAAAATTCGAAACGTGAGAGAACTGGATTCTTATAAAGGATAAGGAAATTTATATGCAAGAACCACGATGGTATATCAGTGGTGAGCATGATCAAATGATTCTATCATTTTATCATCATTAGAATTTCCTGAATAATGCAATCTTGGATTCGAATATCAAGTGATAAAGAGTATTCTCTAAATGGTGTTTTGAAGAAATTTCTTCAAAAGAGAATAACTTGCAATGTAAGAGTTACATTGGATAAAGACTTATGAGATAAGCATAAAAGATAAACCAAGGATAAAACATGATCTTATGATTTTGTGAAATAGTAAGGGTTAGGATGCTTAATTAATTTTGAGCATAGAGTTACGTAACACTACAACAAGTCGTAGTGACAGTGGGAGCTTAAATGATTCCAAAAGGGTTATCGGTTCATTGGATGAACTAGGTGTGGTTCTTTACAAAAGAGGCACCAATGTTGTGAGAACAACAGAACTATTTTCTTAGTTAGAGTACCAAGGTTTCACCTTGAATATCCCAGACTGCATTTGATCATATGATCAAGAAGATTATGATAGAAAAGAGTTTTCTGCATAATGCATAAAGTTCATACAACCCTGGAAGGGTCTGATGACAAATGTCTACCACAGGAAAGGAAGCATGAGAAACCATCTGTTTCACCCAGATGTCTAGTCTTGTGCAAATAGTAAATTGCCTATTGTGCAAGTGGGAGACTGTTGAATGTATGCCCAAAAGACAATAAAGTTTAACATCTGATTCATAATTATGCTTCATGATTCTATGCTATAACTGCGGTGACTCCTGAATATGTGATTCGGAGAAAAACGCACTCGCACGTGTAGAGACATGAACATAATAAAGTATACCCTAGTCTTTTAGACTAATTCGTTGTTTCCTAGAGACCACGTTTTCCTGGTCTAGGACATTGTTTATGTCAGCATCAATGAGTGGCATATTATTGATGGAAACAATATGGCTGGGTAGACCCAAATCGTTGATATGCTAAGAAGATTCCAAAGTTTTTTTTGTCCTTAGTGCAATATCGCAAATGGTTATTATATGACATGTCCTTAGACCATGAGGTTATTAGGGTTGTGCATATTGGAAGAGTTACTTTGGTACTGTCAAGCATCATGGTCGTAACTGGGTGATCATAACGGCAGTCACTGGGTGATTCCAAAGGTGTACATATATCCTAATATCCTAATGTTGCAAGATGGGAAATTACTCCTCTATCAAAAGAGAGATACTTCCAGGGTCCACTCGGTATGTATGATATCCAATATGTTCTGTAGACAATGCATGATGAAGTTATATCATGTGGGATATCGGATTACGGGAACGAGAAAAAGAAACTTACCGGTAATGAGATAGACATAGATATAGTGAATCAGGGATTGATTCATGGAAATATCAGGAATACTTTATCTCGGGTAATTTCAGTATCGTGAGTAATGGGAATGACGAATTAATAATCAACAGGTTCAACAGAGTATCATTCGCATAACGGTAGCAGTTATTCAGTTAGCCCATGTACCTGACCCTGGCCGGTGAGATTAGATAGAAACATCTAATTATAGCTACACGTTATCGAACCTGTAGGGTAACACGCTTAAGTCGGTTATAGTTTGTTGTGTATATGGTTGGTCTGGATACCGAGAGAGTATCACCGGAATGGTTTCTGTGTGGTAGATAATATCTTTATCAGAGAAATTGGATTATGCAGACACTTGGTGTCTCGGAGTAATAGAAATAGTTTCTACAACTAGTCGGATTTATTCCGAGGGTTTATATAAGAGGGAAATTTTTATCCGGAGTATTTTGTCAACGGACACTAGGTGTCCCGGATCATTTAAAAGTGTTTTATATGATAAGTAATTAATTCGTGGAATATTCTATAAAAGGAAATATTCAAATAAGAATTAATTAGACAAAATATTATTTAATTAAATATTATTTATATATTGATTTATTCAAGGAAGCTCAGATGGGGCACCTAGGGGATTTTGGATTAATAAATAATTATGGAAAATATTAAAATTGGATTTTGGAGCCCACCACCAAGGGGCTACCAAGTGGGCCCATGGGGCCCACAAGGTAGTCGGACCCCTGCATGGGGCGGGTGGGCCCCAAGGCCCAAGGCGCTAGAGGGGGAGCCTCCCCCCTCACTCGAACCCTAATGGGCCTAGGGCCCATGGGGATGGCGGTTGGGGAAGGCCGGGGAGTTGGAGGAGGACTCCTCCTACTCCCCTAGGGCCGGCGCACCACTTGGGGAGATTTTGCCTCCTCCCCCAAGTCTCCCTACCCCTTGGCCTCCTATATAAACCCCCATCCCCTCTACTTTGGAGACACACAAATTAGATCTCTTCTAGTTGGATTAGAGGGTTCCTCCATCCCAATTAGATCTAGATGTCTAATCTCTCTCCCTCCTACTCATGTGTTGAGTTTTCCACCTTCATATACACCAGCGGTGAGTGCTTCAAGTGTGGACGGTGAAGCCCTGTTGGACTAGATAAAATGTATCGTGCGAAACTCATAGGGGTGATCCATTGAGAAACGCTTGACTCTATCTCACTCTGTTGGATCAAGGTGGGACGCGAGGAGTCTACGACATTCTCTTGGCTAGGCTTAGCCGAGGGAGTTCTTCCACAAGGTTCATCAACGTCGTCATCGACATCTCTTCCGCTTCAACGGTGTCGGTAACGATTTACAGTTAGATCAAATATGCATGTCTTTTACTTGTATCTTCATAGTAGATCTTGGGAGTAAATTACAAAAACATACCACAATTGAGGCAGCAGTTGCGGGTCAGTACCAGTTGTGGTAATTTTTTCTAAAAACTACCAACATTGTGGTAATGACAACAGATCGCACTAACTTTTGTCTGACAGCATGTTGACAGCCTCCTCCAGCATGTTGACGCGGTGTTGGGGATCAGAAGGTCCTCCAGCTGGTCGCCGGTGTTGAGTGGCGCCCCAGAGCACCTCGGCCAGCACGGTGGACTCCTCTTCCGACGACACTGCCGCCTCGCGCACGCGCCGGAGGATGTCCAGCTTCGCCGCGCGCCGCTCCCACGGGCCCAGCCCCTGCCCCACCTCCACCTGCACCGCCAACCGCGCCACCGCGCTCACGAACGGCCGCCGCGACGTTGCCATCTCACCGTCGCTACCGTCCGAGTCGGTGGCCGAGCCTGCGCCGTCGCCGAGGTCGGAGCGCTGGAGCCAGAGGAGGCGCTTCACGAGGCCCTCGGCGAGGAGCGCGTCCACGACCTCCCCGCGGCCGTAGTATGCCACCCGGAGCACGAGCTCCAGCGCGAGCACGCGGACGCGCGGGTCGGCGGCGCAAAGCAGGGACACCAGACGCGGCAGGTCGCCCCACCCGTGGAGCTCGTCCACCAGCGGCGTCCGGATCAAGTCCACCAGCCCGTTCAGCGTGCGCAACGGCGCCGTCGACGAGGATGACGGTGTCGAAGCGGCAGCCACGAGCGCGCCCACGGCGGGGCCCATCAGCACCGGCCCCACGACACGTCCCGGTTGAAGCGCACCAGCGCCAGCACCGCCGCCGCGCACCCGTCGCCGACCGCTGGGTCCCTGAGCCGCGCCTCCACGGCCGCGAACACGCCCTGCCGGAGCACCGCGTCCTGGAGCCGCGCGTCGAACGAACCCGCCGCGGCCGCGGACAGCAGCCGGGACTCCATCTCCGCCAGCAGCGCGACCGCGCGGGCGTCGTCTCCGTCCCGTCGCAGCGCGGCCACGAGGCGCGCGCCGAGCTCGCGGTCGGCCCAGGCCTGGATCTCCCTTGCGACGCCGCCAGCCGCTCGCTTGATCCCTCGCCTCTCCTTGCACCGTCTCCACCGCGCCCGCACTTCACCGACCAACCCGCCTCCCTCCGCCCCGGCGGCCAACTCGACGGACAGCGAGAGGGCCCTGACCCTGGCGAGCAGCCTGCGGAGCGCGCCGAGCTCGGGGTCGCCCGCGAGCAGGTCGTCCGCGCTGGCCTCAAGCGCGAGGAGCGCCTGCAGGGCCGGTGCGCCGACGGGGCCGCCGGACTGGACGCTCCGTGCGGCGTCGCGCAGGGTTCGCAGAACCTTGAGGAACTCAGGACCTGGAGGTGGCTGTCAACAGTCTGTCAACATGCTGTCAGACAAAAGTTAGTGCGATCTGTTGTCATTACCCCAATGTTGGTAGTTTTTAGAAAAAATTACCACAACTGGTACTGACCCGCAACTGCTGCCCCAATTGTGGTATGTTTTTGTAATTTACTCTAGATCTTGGCCATTGCGCTGTAGTGGCAAAAATTTTGTTTTCCATGCACACAATCCAATACTCAGGGCCCAGGGCGGTCATCCCTCTGCCCCGCCTTCTAGGCCAGCCCTGTAGTAGATTCTCGAGCGGAGCTAGGGCAGTTGCATGCGCATAGAGCGGGTGTAGGCATCGGCGTGTGTGAGAGGCTCGTGAGTCAAAAAAAGTGCGCCGCGTGGAGAGCGGCGCCGGCGTCTTCCTCATGGAGATGTCGGCGTCCGTGAGAGGCACCGACGTCTTCGTCATGGAGGCGTCTGGTCTGTGAGAGGCTCGCGGATCAAGTAGGCGCGAGCGGCATCAGCGTCGAACTGTAGTTTCTTGAGCGGACCTACAGTCGCATGTGCATAAAGCGGGTGTAGGCAACTGCGCGAGCCCGCCGTCTCTGCCGCTCGCAGAGCGGCGCCGGCGTCTTCCTCATGGAAGCGTCGGGCGTCTGCGAGAGGCTCGCGGATCAAGAGCAGCGTCAGCGTCTCCTCATGGAGGCGTCGACGCAGGGCTATTATTATGGAGGCGTCTGCGAGCGTTTAAGTGTTTATATTTCAATATCAAATACATAAAATGCACGTATTGTCGGATTATTATTGAGCACAATGCAGCTTGTAAGATAGAGTAAAGCTAACAGTTCAATTTATAATTTGGAACTTTCTATAAATTTTCTTATCTATTGATACAGTAGAAACCGCTATTGAGATATTTGTTAGAGTATACACAATATATATGTCTCACAAAATATTAAGTTAAGTCTTAATTCAACAACTAAAAATGAGGAGGGGTATAATTGTTTTCAGCTTTTAGTATATATCTGTCTATACATAAAAAAATTAATATAGTTTTTGGTTACAAACTATTTAGATTCAACACAATGTAAATGTGTATATAATGTATGACAACAAGAAAGATATACATTGTATTAATATTTAATTAATCGTGCTAACTATATATTGAGAAGATATATTTAATAAGATTGTATATTATTGCGGTGACCCAGCACACCACTGCATATTGTAGTGTACAAGTCGTTGACATAACACCCACGGAAGGACTAATCCGTAAATATTACATCACTCAGAGTAGTACAACAGAAACATTGCGGGTCCACTTTATTACACACTGCTAAAGATTACAAGCCAGAAATGCATAAAAACATCGACGTCTTCCTCTGACATGGGAGGAATGTCTATTATTGCGATGTTGACAGGAGTCAACCTACAAGCGATAGAAAACAGCAAACTAAGAACCATCTTGGCTCAGCCGCTAAGTAGTACTAGTCTAGTCTGACTCGGCCAGGTTCCTACTATGATAACTTTAAGTCTCCACCTCCTCCTCTTCGGCGCCGTCGGCTCCGTAGGCGATGATGTAGTCGACGCCTTCTATTCCTCCAGACAGATCAGGTGCTTCAAAATACACCTCGTCGGCATGATATGCTCCAAAGTCGTCTTCAGCGATCTCATCAGAGTCTAAGCAGAGATCAACGGAGGAAAAAGGTGAGCAACACTAGCGTTACCCAGCAAGTTCAATTAATAGATGATAAAGTGTATGATGCACTATCTACCATCCTGACCAAAAAGTCATGGATGTATATGCAATCTTTTGTAAAACATTTTTAGGAAAATGCCATTTTATTTTAGAAAACTATGCCCCCAGCCTCCACGGGTTTATAGTCATCACTTGGGATGCCTTTCCCGCTGCGGTCTGTAGTTCCCTCCTGGAACAAGGATGTGACTGTCACAATTTCTTTGTTTAACTCTGCAGAGCTGCACCACTTTACCCAACAGCAGCCTGGCTCCTTATGCTCTCTTTGCACACCATGTGTGCTATAGCCAGAACTCAGGGCAACAAGTCATGTGGAGTCGCTTCCCCGCACAACGCATATCCGCCCATTTGTGACGCGGCTGGTAACTAAGACCACTGGCCCGCCACCCCTCCCGAGCTTCTATTCCAGTCACCCCGTCAGGTGGGAAGGTCACGCGCTTCCACACAGTTGGCCGCCGCAACGGACGCAACCAGGTAATAGCCTGCCGAGGATATGCGAACGAGGGAAGAAACCTCTGACGAGCCCATCCATAGTGAATCTGTTGGCTGATGCTTCAATACGGCGCAAGGATCACTGGGCCATGGGTTATTAATCCTAAGTACATACTTTCCCATACAGTGGAACCTCCACCACAACATCAATCCGTGGTTCCACTGCCAGCCAACCATATATGTATAGCATTTCACATCATTCGAAAATAGGTTTTTCTTTTTCATGCAATGATAAACCATAGTAATTTGTAATTACTTTGATAAAATTAATCAAGTAGAACATGCAAGTTGGAACTTGCCTTGAGACTGACAGGTAATGCAGTCTAAAGCTTCCGACGAATTGGGACCTTCGTGTTCTGAAAATCAATACCATTGTCTGTATCAGACAATGTTGAAAAACCAACTACATGCCAATATGCATAGAATGAGATGATTTTTATTCTTTCCCAAAAATTCCCCAGAGTTTTGTTAAGGATTTCTTTTGATGATTTGATTTGTATTTTAGGTAGGATGAGTAACATGACAGTCATAATGTAGTTCAAATAATATTTTGAACTTGATATATAATTTTCCCATATTATTTTCTTTTGAAAATAATTTGAAATATTTGAAAGTCATTTCCACTTAAGGATCCTTTGAATTTTTGCTTCTAGAAATCTTTTTCAAAAATTCAAAGTAACATTTTATTTGGATAGATTATTTTCTGCTGATATGTTTACATATTTTATTTGTATTTTTAGGATTTTATTTGAATTTTTAAAAGCTTATGGAAGTTTTGAATTTTTCTTGGGTGAAATTACCAAAATGCCCCTGGCTCCACTTGGTTGAGCCAGGTTAACCTCGAGCCTGGCTCGGTCGGTCAACCGACCCGAGCCACTCTCTCTCTCTCCTCTCTTCTCGCTCATGCCCGAGCCCGACCTCACCCAGGCGTTCATGTCGCCAGCGCCGTCGCCGCCTTGCCCCGGCCAACTCCGGCCGTCTCCGCCACCGTGGTGTGGGGCAAAACACTCCCCTCGCTCCTCTCTTCCTCCTCACCGGAGCGATTTGGGCGTTGCTTCCTCTCGTGGCCGCGCGCATCCCCTTTGCCCTAGGGTTAGGGTTCGCCCGCCGCCGTGTCTTCTTCTTCTTCTCCGGCGTGCTCGCCATGGCTGGGTGCAGGGCTTGCCCCCTGTGCCGCCATGGGGTGGTGATGGTGTGTACCTCTACCTCCTTGCGCCCCCTCCACCGGTAGCGCGAGCTCTGCCTCGCCGCCGTGGAGCTACGGCCATGGACGCCAGGTAAACGTCGATTTCATCCCCTTGCTTCTCTTCCCCTAGCTTCAGTAGATGCTACTCCTACTCATGCCCCTCCTTGGCTTAGGAATCGATGAGCAGATGATGCTCTGCTACTACTCTCCCAGCCTTGACTCGAACTAATGCTCGAACCATGACTCGGTTTATGATGTACAGATGATGTATGTGAGCTTCTAGCTTGATTCAGTGGATTGCTTCCTTCTGGTGCTTGCTGTAGAGATAATTGGGATGATTCATGCATGTATGGATCACCCCTATACCTCTGGATTAAAATGAAGAGCATTTCTTGCTCACTGAGATGATAAGTATGTCAGAAAATAATTCTGAGCTAGCTGTAGTACTAGCAGTGATGATTTAGTTGATTTAGAGCTTGATTTAGTCAAGTTTGCTTGCTGTGATGCCTCCATGTTGAGTTACACAGCAACTTGCTTGATTGAAATGCTTTTTTAATGCTTTCCTGTGCTTCTTCCAAGTATATATCTTGGATATGATCAGTTAATCCAGCTCTGCTGGTTCACTGTCATGTGGTGATGTGTTGTGCAATAAGATAAGAACAGATACTACACTAAATCCTCCCTGTACTTCTGTGAATGCTCAATCAATATGCTTTTGCACACAACATCACTCCCTGTCTCACTCAGTCCTATACTTTGCACACACAGATGTACTCTGCTTGCAATTTCATTATTCTAGAGCACCACACCTTGCTGAGCAAGGCTCTGTTAAGAACAGATGCTTATTTAATCACTCAAGCATGGTTCTGTCATTTACAGAACCTGCTAAATCACTCTCTAGCTCATGTTTAACAACCTTGGGTGTAGAGCAGATTAGGCTACGGTAGAGTCTGAATCTTGCTCCAAGGTTCAACCTCCAGGCCTGCTTCTTGTGGTTCTTCTTGCTACTGGCCTCCTTCTAGGGCTTAGTGGCTTGTGGTGGATGGTTTTAGGTAATCTCCATGCTTGGCTAATGGCTGGTGTGTGTTCTTGGTGAAGAACAGATAGATTTGTGATCTGGATGTGATGATGGTTGTGCACTGTGTGTATTGTGGTTGCTGTGAAGTTGTGTGTGCTGGTGGCTGCGGCTTGGGTCTATATTTATACAATTTTGGGCACTCCTGTGCTTATGACACCAGGATAATTGGGCTGTGGTGACTAACCTGCTTGCAGTGGCCCTCTTTGCCTCGAGCTGCTCTATTTGACTCATTCCTGCACTCCTTTTCACCTAGGAGATCAGCTCAGCTCTGCTGCTGCGCAGTTCATCTCCCCCTGGTGATAGCTATGAGTCATTCTTGACTCATTGCTCCTATCTGGTCCAGATTTCTATGTGGCAATGCTTGGCTGAGAATTGGGGATGTTAAAGATAGTCGGTTTGCTAATTAAACTCAAGTGTGTGGCCAATTAAGCTCATTGTTAGCTTAATAAGTGGGTTTAAGGATCCACTTGTCAATTAATGGCAAGTGTGATACCATTTCATTTGCTGGATTTATTTGCATTTGATCTTCTGGTTTTACCAAATGGAAATGTGAATTATGTTGCCTCTCTTATGTATGGTCTTGTGATCAGCTGCTCGAAAGCACATGTTGCCTATTGTTGCCTGAAGTTAAATCTATTATGTGCTAAGCCTTTGCCCCTTAAGTTGCCTTCGGATTTGATAAGAGCATGATCACAGATCAGTCCCTTGTTTGTTGCCTCAGGATTATATTTGCATTTCCACTCTGTCTAACCAAACCATAGTTTTGGTTAGGCATTAAACCAGATTTTCTATACTAATATGCCAGCACCAAATGGTGTTGGCAACATTTTAATCTTAACACCATTTTCTTTTGTTTTTGATGTTTGTTCTTGCAGGTTGAAGACTCCAAGCAAAGACAAGTGAAGAATTTAGTTTAGGATTTTATTTACTCCCTTTTGTAATAGATCAACATTGTAAGGTTTATATTTGAGTAACATTTGTAATTCGGGTTGTAATTATGAGTGTAAGAATGTAGTCACAATGAGTATGTGACTTGTGTATGGATATGGATTTGTATCCATGAATTGAGATGTAATTGAACTCCTCTTATGAATTTGTAAATGACCATGTGAGTGTGATATGTGACATGGCTTCATAATGTGGTGAAAATAAATGTCTTATTCTTATGTGAAATCAATTCCAACATGTGAGTAAACATTGTGTTATTTGATTTGGTAAATGAAATGGATGTTTCCATCCATAAACATTTATTTTACTTACTTGTGAATATGACTTGTGTGTGTAAAGAATGAGATGAGTTAAAGAATATTTGATTTCATACTTAAGTCATGTCAAAAATCAAATCATCACTTTGAAATAAAAGTGTTAGGGTTTTTGTAAAATAGAATAGGGTTTATCGATACACCTCGACTAACTGTCGATGTCTGACTCCTAGGTCATCGACACTCGTCTGGTATCGACCCTATGACTCTTTTAACACAAAAGCGCGAAAATTATCTGGATTTTGCCAAAAGATGCATGAATGCACAAATGCAAATTCCTAAATCTACCCTCTCGAGTCTTATAACTGTGGGGTATTACATCCTCTCCCCCTTAAACTAAACTTCGTCCCGAAGTTTCTTTTCTGGGGTACCTGAACAACTGTGGGTAATCTCGTCGCAAATCTTCTTCTTTTTCCCAAGTTGCTTCTTGCTCTGAGTGGTTCTTCCATTGAACAAAGCAAAACTTGATTGCTCTATTCCTTAATCTTTTCCAATTCTCCCTCAGTATCTTCTCAGGCTGTTCCTCATATGATAGGTCTGGCTTTAAATTCAGCTTTTCAAACTCAATTGGTCCTTCTGGTGGTTTCAAACACTTCTTGAGTTGAGATACATGGAACACATTGTGAACTTGTGATAATATAGCAGGTAATTCCAATTCATAGGCTACTTCACCCTTCCGGCTTAGAATTCTAAATGGTCCTATGTATCTGGGACTCAACTTTCCTTTTACTCCAAATCTCTTTACTCCTTTGGTAGGACTAACTCTCAGGTATACCATATCTTGTATCTCTGGCTCCCACTGTCTTCTCGAAAGATCAGCATAACTCTTCTGTCTACTCTGAGCTATTTTGAGACGATCTCTTATAATATCAACAATCTGTTGTTGTTCCTTTATATACTCAGGTGCAAATTCTTTATTTTCTCCTACTTCAAACCAACATATTGGAGATCTACACTTCCTCCCATATAAAGCTTCAAATGGTGCCATCTGAATACTACTTTGATAACTGTTGTTATAAGAAAATTCAGCTAATGCTAAGTGTTCATCCCATGATCCTCCAAAATCAAGAACACAAGCTCTCAACATGTCTTCTAGATTTGATTGGTTCTCTCAGTCTGTCCACCTGTTTGCGGGTGATATGCCGTACTGTACTGTAAATTTGAACCCAACTGTTTGTGAAGATGTTTCCAAAAGGCTGAAGTGAATATGGATCCACGATCCGATACAATACTTTGTGGAACTCCATGCTTACTAACTATTTCCTTCACATACTGTTCGGTCAACTGTGCTGCTGTCTTTCTGGTTAACGGCTAAGAAATGAGCACTCTTTGTCAATCTATCCACAATTACCCATATAGAATCCTTATTTCTCTTGTTTTGGGTAAACCTGTGATAAAATCCATACTGATCTCTTCCCATTTCCATTTGGGAATTGGTAATGGTTGTAACAATCCTGCGGGACTCTGATGTTCCGCTTTTACTTGTCTACAAGTATGACATTCTGCAACATATCTTGCAATCTCCCTTTTCATATTATTCCACCAAAATGTCTTCTTCAAATCCATGTACATCTTAGTACTACCTGGATGTATAGAATATGGTGTTTCATGTGCTTCTTTCAAAATTATGCTCTTAATCTCTTGGATATCTGGAACACATATTCTACCATGATACCATAATGAATCAGTTTCTGGCTTCAAAGTGAATTCAGATCTTCTACCTTCTTTAATCCTACGGATCTTCAGCTATGAACTCATCTTCTCTTTGCCGATAAAGAATATTTTCTTTCAATTCCATCTCTGTTTCTTCAATAACTTCCATAGCTGCAATACTATTCAACTCTGGACCTTCCCAGATTTCAATACCAGCTCTTTGTATCTCATTCCTCAATTCCTTAGGCATTCCTTCTTCCATCAAAGGATTACAATTCACTTTACGACTTAATGCATCTGCCACTACATTGGCTTTTCCTGGAGTATAGTTTATTGTCAAGTCATAATCCTTGATTAACTCTAACCATCTCTTCTGCCTCATATTCAATTCCTTTTGTGTGAAGAAGTATTTCAAACTCTTATGATCCGTATATAATTCACACCTTTCTCCATAAAGAAAATGTCTCCATTGCTTTAAAGCATAAACTACTGCTGCTAACTCCAAATCATGTGTAGGATAGTTAAGTTCATGTGGCTTTAACTGCCTTGATCCGTAAGCAATTACCTTGCGATCTTGCATCAATACACAACCTAATCCATTTTTAGATGCATCACAATATACTGTATAAACTTTTCCAGTTTCTGGTACTGCTAACACAGGTGCTGTTGTCAGTCTCCTTTTGAGTTCTTGGAAACTTTGTTCACATTTCTCTGTCCATTCAAATGGACATTCTTTCTGAGTAACTTTGTCATTGGCCCGGCTATCTTAGAAAATCCTTCAATAAATCTCCGGTAATATCCGGCCATTCCCAAAAATCCTCTAATTTCCTTAGGGTTCTTGGGTGCTTCCCATTCCAATACTGCTTTTACTTTCTCCGGGTTGACTGCAATCCCTTCTTTACTGATCACATGACCAAGAAATTCCACTTGATCCAACCAGAACTCACACTTACTAAATTTGGCATATAACTGATGTTCCCTTAGTGTCTGTAACACAATACTTAAGTGTTGTGCATGATCTTCCTTGGTTTTGGAATAGACCAATATATCATCAATGAACACTATCACAAACTTGTCCAAGTATGGCATGAAAATCTTGTTCATCAAGTTCATGAATATTGCTGGTGCATTGGTTAAACCAAATGGTACTACTAAATACTCATGATGTCCATATCTTGACACAAATGCTGTTTTGGGAATATCCTCAGGTTTAATCTTTATCTGGTGGTATCCTGACCTCAAATCTATTTTAGAAAATACCCCTGCTCCTCTTACTTGATCAAACAAATCTTGTATCCTTGGCAACGGGTATTTATTTTAATGGTCACACTATTCAGGTTACGAAAATCTCCACACATTCTTCTTCCTCCATCTCTTTTATCCACAAATATTACTGGTGATCCCCAAGGTGATACACTTTCTCTTATAAAACCTTTATCTTCCAACTCGTCTAATTGCTCTTTGAGTTGTACCAATTCCTTGGGACCCATCTTATATGGTGCTTGTGCAATAGGTGCTGTACCAGGAATCAAATCTATGGTAAACTCAATTTCACGATCCGGTGGCATCCCTGGTAACTCATCTG
Source organism: Poa pratensis (assembly GCA_947311845.1). Lineage (NCBI taxonomy): Eukaryota > Viridiplantae > Streptophyta > Magnoliopsida > Poales > Poaceae > Poa > Poa pratensis. The sequence continues at coordinate 13,894,384 of CAMZMU010000020.1, read as the reverse complement.
GAATACATCCTGAAATTCTTTAACCACTGGATTTCTCCAATCTTTGCTTCCTTCATAGCATTCAACTGTAAATCTGCTCTTAACTGACTGTGCTTATCCCCTTGATATACTGTTCTCATACCTCCTGGTCCTCTTAAAGACACTGTCTTTTCTGCACAATCTATTTGAGCTCCATGATCAGATAACCAGTCCATCCCTAAGATGACTGCTATATCTTTCATGGGAATTACTAGCAAATCAGCGTCATATACGCGATCACAGATCATAATTACTTGATCCATTTTGACTTGCGTTACTAACAATTTTCCCCCGGCCGACATGACCGTTATGGGTACTTCTAACGGCTGACATCTAATCCCATATGCATCCACAAATTGTTGCGAAATAAAAGATGTAGTAGCTCCAGTATCAAACAAAACTTTGCCAGGATGAGAAAGAATTTTGAGCGTACCGATCACCACGTTGTCGGTGTTGTTGACTTGCTCCAAACTGGTGCAATTCAGCCTTCCATATGGCTTCCCTTTGCCCTTATCTGCCGCATTCCTTCCAAATCCTCCATTCCTTGGCTTGAATCCTCCTCCACCTTGGTTATTTCCTCCACCAGTTCCTCGGCTTATCTGTTGATTCTGTTTATTTGGACAATCAGGCTTGATATGTCCAGCTTGTCCACATCCAAAACAGATGATTTGGGCTTCTGACAATCCTTCATCAGATGTCCTCTCATTCCACAATTATTGCATATCAAATTGTTAACAGGATTGAAGCTTCGTGGAATAGGTTTCCTTCCTTCAGTTCTAAGCTTAGGCCTAAAACGTAGATTTGGTGGTTGTCGTTGGACTTGAAACTTCCTTGGTTCCATCCTTGCTTTCTTCCTTCTTTCTTCCTGGAGTAACTTATAATCATCCTCCAATGTTATTGCTGCATCTACCAGCTCCTGAAACTCCTTTGGTTTAGTCAACCTCAACTGCATCTTCATAAAAGGACTCAGACCCTTCATGAATCTCTTCTTCCTTTTCTCCTCAGTGTCTACTTCATCTAAGCATACCTTGATAATATGTTGAACGCAGACATAACGTCCAACAGGTAACTCATTCTGCTCAATTCTCAAACTCCCTCCTTTTTAATTCCATAATGCTTTCAGGAACATGTGCTTCCCTAAATCTCTTCTTAAACTCCTCCCAAGTTACAACATGATCAGCAGGTAGTGTTGCCACTATGGCTTCCCACCATGATGCTGCTGGTCCGGTAAGCAAATGAGTTGCATACCTAACCTTCTCTCATCACAACATCCAACTGTGTTGAGCTTTCGTTCAGTATCTGCCACCCAATCTTCTGCGTCCATAGGTTCTGGAGCTCTTGCAAAAGGTATAGGTCTAGCATTTTGGAAATCTGATAGAGTCACTCCTTTAAGTACTTCATCCCTTCCTCGTCCTGCCTGTATTTCCAGCAAATCTTGCAGAAATTTATTCTGCCTTTCCTGGTCTTGGCGCCTGCCTTCTTCCACCATCTGCATATACTGCATGAAACTTTGCTCCGTGATTGGCCTTGGCGGTTGTGGTATTCCTCCTGCATCTGCATCTTGCTTCTCCTTAAGTTCACGTTCTTGCCTCTGCACATCACTCTCCTCACCGATGTACGCCATTACCCTCTAGTCCTGTTACATCGAATCAGAACTCTCCATTACATTATGCATATGCACTTCGAGTCCTATTCCATGCACAAGTACTAGTCAAACAATGGAAAACAGAAAAATCCAAAGAACACAAAACTTTTCAAACATATACCATGTATTATACATGTAGGATTACAAACATGGGTACATAATAGTAACACACTCTAAAAGTGAGTAGGTCTCACTTATTGCTACCAGCGTCCTTACAACAATACATACAATACCCTATATTAACATATTACACAACTACTGCTTCACTCCGTCCTGCTCTTCTTCACTTTTCCGCATACTTCCCAGGCTTCCAGTGACAGTTACGCCTGGTCCTCCTGAGAATCCCGGGTAACTTCACATTAATGGTAGGCTGATATTCAGGGTCAGATGGGCTTGCTTCTAACGTCATATCCGTCATGGCGAAGTAACTATCAAGATACTTGTATGCCGCTGCTTCCCCATCGTAAACCTCCTCATCTCCATAACCCTCGCCTCCATCATCGTACCCAGTTGGTACAGCCTCAAAGTTATTAAAATACCCTCGTGATTCGTCTCCCTTCTCCGTCTTCGGGTAGTACTTGGTCTCGTACGCATACTTCCATTCCTCATCTTCCTCCTCAGAATCTATTTTTATTGGCTTACTTGACTCACCAACTCTAGCCTTCCTCCTAGGGGTATGACTAGTAACTTCCGGCTCTCCCGGATCTCCTGGAATTCTTATGGGATCACTCTGTGTACCCTGATAAGGTTCTTCATCCCAACCTGTGGCACTTGGTACTTCAGGTTCCCAATTCTGCCATTCCTTCTCTTCCTCAACTAAAACATAACCAGAGTGTGGTGGTGTATAGTCAGGATAAATTGGGGTATCGGGTTCTACTTCCTCCACATACCTAGTTGGTGTGGGTGGTGGATCAGTGTATCCCTTCTCTGCTTCATACCTCAGTATATCACACTTTTCCTGAATAACTTCAGGACTGGAATACTGCTCTATCATGGCTTCTACCTCTCCAGCTACTACTCCGAACGTCTTATGATACGCCCGAATCATCTTAAGACAACTGTCCATGAACTCAGCCACATCACGTGGATTAGTTTTCAGGAAAGCCTTATAATCCACTGGACCCTCAAGCCGGTAATTCGCACTCGGAATAGCGTTAAACGGTGTTTCCACCAACGCATAACTCTTGGATGTCCTTATCTCAGTAACTGCTCTGACAGCAGCAATTGGAAAGCTACTTCCACATTCTTCGCTTCTCCAAAGGGCATTTTGAATCCCATCTTAAGTTCAGGTGGTAACTTGAGTGCTACACGGTACAGGGCTAAAATTGATCCATCGTAAAAACTCATCACTTTCACTATCACCTTGGTTTTGATACCAAGAAAATAGATCAGTTGCTGAAGCATTTCCGCCCAGCTTCCCCGAAAAACACCCTTGCCCAACTCAGCATCTCTCACACGAACCGACCTCCTGGGACCTCGTTTCTCCATCCTAGCTGTTATAGCCAAAAAGGATATCAGAATTGAAATGAAGTAATAATTGCATGATAATGCTATTCTCAAGTGAATATCAATCATAACAAATTAAAACTCAATTCATTCTAAGGCCTCGCACACCTACAGGTTTTTCCCTTTAATAGGTTTCCAACCTAAGGTCTAGCAATTGCTCTGATACCATCTGCGGTGACCCAGCACACCACTGCATATTGTAGTGTACAAGTCGTTGACATAACACCCACGGAAGGACTAATCCGTAAATATTACATCACTCAGAGTAGTACAACAGAAACATTGCGGGTCCACTTTATTACACACTGCTAAAGATTACAAGCCAGAAATGCATAAAAACATCGACGTCTTCCTCTGACATGGGAGGAATGTCTATTATTGCGATGTTGACAGGAGTCAACCTACAAGCGATAGAAAACAGCAAACTAAGAACCATCTTGGCTCAGCCGCTAAGTAGTACTAGTCTAGTCTGACTCGGCCAGGTTCCTACTATGATAACTTTAAGTCTCCACCTCCTCCTCTTCGGCGCGTCGGCTCCGTAGGCGATGATGTAGTCGACGCCTTCTATTCCTCCAGACAGATCAGGTGCTTCAAAATACACCTCGTCGGCATGATATGCTCCAAAGTCGTCTTCAGCGATCTCATCAGAGTCTAAGCAGAGATCAACGGAGGAAAAGGGTGAGCAACACTAGCGTTACCCAGCAAGTTCAATAATAGATGATAAAGTGTATGATGCACTATCTACCATCCTGACCAAAAAGTCATGGATGTATATGCAATCTTTTGTAAAACATTTTTAGGAAAAGGTCATTTTATTTTAGAAAACTATGCCCCCAGCCTCCACGGGTTTATAGTCATCACTTGGGATGCCTTTCCCGCTGCGGTCTGTAGTTCCCTCCTGGAACAAGGATGTGACAGTCACAATTTCTTTGTTTAACTCTGCAGAGCTGCACCACTTTACCCAACAGCAGCCTGGCTCCTTTTGCTCTCTTTGCACACCATGTGTGCTATAGCCAGAACTCAGGGCAACAAGTCATGTGGAGTCGCTTCCCCGCACAACGCATATCCGCCCATTTGTGACGCGGCTGGTAACTAAGACCACTGGCCCGCCACCCCTCCCGAGCTTCTATTCCAGTCACCCCGTCAGGTGGGAAGGTCACGCGCTTCCACGCAGTTGGCCGCCGCAACGGACGCAACCAGGTAATAGCCTGCCGAGGATATGCGAACGAGGGAAGAAACCTCTGACGAGCCCATCCATAGTGAATCTGTTGGCTGATGCTTCAATACGGCGCAAGGATCACTGGGCCATGGGTTATTAATCCTAGGTACATACTTTCCCATACAGTGGAACCTCCACCACAACATCAATCCGTGGTTCCACTGCCAGCCAACCATATATGTATAGCATTTCACATCATTCGAAAATAGGTTTTTCTTTTTCATGCAATGATAAACCATAGTAATTTGTAATTACTTTGATAAAAATTAATCAAGTAGACATGCAAGTTGGAACTTGCCTTGAGACTGACAGGTAATGCAGTCTAAAGCTTCCGACGAATTGGGACCTTCGTGTTCTGAAAATCAATACATTGTCTGTATGAGACAATGTTGAAAAACCAAATACATGCCAATATGCATAATGAGATGATTTTTATTCTTTCCCAAAATTCCCCAGAGTTTTGTTAAGGATTTCTTTTGATGATTTGATTTGTATTTTAGGTAGGATGAGTAACATGACAGTCATAATGTAGTTCAAATAATATTTGAACTTGATATATAATTTTCCCATATTATTTTCTTTTGAAAATAATTTGAAATATTTCAAAGTCATTTCCACTTAAGGATCCTTTGAATTTTTGCTTCTAGAAATCTTTTTCAAAAATTCAAAGTAACATTTTATTTGGATAGATTATTTTCTGCTGATATGTTTACATATTTTATTTGTATTTTAGGATTTTATTTGAATTTTTAAAAGCTTATGGAAGTTTTGAATTTTTCTTGGGTGAAATTACCAAAATGCCCCTGGCTCCACTTGGTTGAGCCAGGTTAACCTCGAGCCTGGCTCGGTCGGTCAACCGACCCGAGCCACTCTCTCTCTCTCTCTCTCTCTTCTCGCTCGTGCCCGAGCCCGACCTCACCCAGGCGTTCATGTCGCCACGCCGCGTCGCGCGCCTTGCCCCGGCCAACTCCGGCCGTCTCCGCCACGTGGTGTGGGGCAAAACACTCCCCTCCTCTCTCTCTTCCCCCTCACCGAGCGATTTGGGCGTTGCTTCCTCTCGTGGCCGCGCGCATCCCCTTTGCCCTAGGGTTAGGGTTCGCCCGCCGCCGTGTCTTCTTCTTCTTCTCCGGCGTGCTCGCCATGGCTGGGTGCAGGGCTTGCCCCCTGTGCCGCCATGGGGTGGTGATGGTGTGTACCTCTACCTCCTTGCGCCCCCTCCACCGGTAGCGCGAGCTCTGCCTCGCCGCCGTGGAGCTACGGCCATGGACGCCAGGTAAACGTCGATTTCATCCCCTTGCTTCTCTTCCCCTAGCTTCAGTAGATGCTACTCCTACTCATGCCCCTCCTTGGCTTAGGAATCGATGAGCAGATGATGCTCTGCTACTACTCTCCCAGCCTTGACTCGAACTAATGCTCGAACCATGACTCGGTTTATGATGTACAGATGATGTATGTGAGCTTCTAGCTTGATTCAGTGGATTGCTTCCTTCTGGTGCTTGCTGTAGAGATAATTGGGATGATTCATGCATTATGGATCACCCCTATACCTCTGGATTAAAATGAAGAGCATTTCTTGCTCACTGAGATGATAAGTATGTCAGAAAATAATTCTGAGCTAGCTGTAGTACTAGCAGTGATGATTTAGTTGATTTAGAGCTTGATTTAGTCAAGTTTGCTTGCTGTGATGCCTCCATGTTGAGTTACACAGCAACTTGCTTGATTGAAAATGCTTTTTTAATGCTTTCCTGTGCTTCTTCCAAGTATATATCTTGGATATGATCAGTTAATCCAGCTCTGCTGGTTCACTGTCATGTGGTGATGTGTTGTGCAATAAGATAAGAACAGATACTACACTAAATCCTCCCTGTACTTCTGTGAATGCTCAATCAATATGCTTTTGCACACAACATCACTCCCTGTCTCACTCAGTCCTATACTTTGCACACACAGATGTACTCTGCTTGCAATTTCATTATTCTAGAGCACCACACCTTGCTGAGCAAGGCTCTGTTAAGAACAGATGCTTATTTAATCACTCAAGCATGGTTCTGTCATTTACAGAACCTGCTAAATTACTCTCTAGCTCATGTTTAACAACCTTGGTGTAGAGCAGATTAGGCTACGGTAGAGTCTGAATCTTGCTCCAAGGTTCAACCTCCAGGCCTGCTTCTTGTGGTTCTTCTTGCTACTGGCCTCCTTCTAGGGCTTAGTGGCTTGTGGTGGATGGTTTTAGGTAATCTCCATGCTTGGCTAATGGCTGGTGTGTGTTCTTGGTGAAGAACAGATAGATTTGTGATCTGGATGTGATGATGGTTGTGCACTGTGTGTATTGTGGTTGCTGTGAAGTTGTGTGTGCTGGTGGCTGCGGCTTGGGTCTATATTTATACAATTTTGGGCACTCCTGTGCTTATGACACCAGGATAATTGGGCTGTGGTGACTAACCTGCTTGCAGTGGCCCTCTTTGCCTCGAGCTGCTCTATTTGACTCATTCCTGCACTCCTTTTCACCTAGGAGATCAGCTCAGCTCTGCTGCTGCGCAGTTCATCTCCCCCTGGTGATAGCTATGAGTCATTCTTGACTCATTGCTCCTATCTGGTCCAGATTTCTATGTGGCAATGCTTGGCTGAGAATTGGGATGTTAAAGATAGTCGGTTTGCTAATTAAACTCAAGTGTGTGGCCAATTAAGCTCATTGTTAGCTTAATAAGTGGGTTTAAGGATCCACTTGTCAATTAATGGCAAGTGTGATACCATTTCATTTGCTGGATTTATTTGCATTTGATTTCTGGTTTTACCAAATGGAAATGTGAATTATGTTGCCTCTCTTATGTATGGTCTTGTGATCAGCTGCTCGAAAGCACATGTTGCCTATTGTTGCCTGAAGTTAAATCTATTATGTGCTAAGCCTTTGCCCCTTAAGTTGCCTTCGGATTTGATAAGAGCATGATCACAGATCAGTCCCTTGTTTGTTGCCTCAGGATTATATTTGCATTTCCACTCTGTCTAACCAAACCATAGTTTTGGTTAGGCATTAAACCAGATTTTCTATACTAATATGCCAGCACCAAATGGTGTTGGCAACATTTTAATCTTAACACCATTTTCTTTTGTTTTTGATGTTTGTTCTTGCAGGTTGAAGACTCCAAGCAAAGACAAGTGAAGAATTTAGTTTAGGATTTTATTTACTCCCTTTTGTAATAGATCAACATTGTAAGGTTTATATTTGAGTAACATTTGTAATTCGGGTTGTAATTATGAGTGTAAGAATGTAGTCACAATGAGTATGTGACTTGTGTATGGATATGGATTTGTATCCATGAATTGAGATGTAATTGAACTCCTCTTATGAATTTGTAAATGACCATGTGAGTGTGATATGTGACATGGCTTCATAATGTGGTGAAAATAAATGTCTTATTCTTATGTGAAATCAATTCCAACATGTGAGTAAACATTGTGTTATTTGATTTGGTAAATGAAATGGATGTTTCCATCCATAAACATTTATTTTACTTACTTGTGAATATGACTTGTGTGTGTCAAAGAATGAGATGAGTTAAAGAATATTTGATTTCATACTTAAGTCATGTCAAAAATCAAATCATCACTTTGAAATAAAAGTGTTAGGGTTTTTGTAAAATAGAATAGGGTTTATCGATACACCTCGACTAACTGTCGATGTCTGACTCCTAGGTCATCGACACTCGTCTGGTATCGACCCTATGACTCTTTTAACACAAAAGCGCGAAAATTATCTGGATTTTACCAAAAGATGCATGAATGCACAAATGCAAATTCCTAAATCTACCCTCTCGAGTCTTATAACTGTGGGGTATTACAATTATATAATAAAACTATAATATATGTAAGTAGATGAGTTTGATATAATTGTATTGGTTTAAGTCGCCCCGAGTCCAAAGTTACTTTGGACCGGAAATGCGTCGGGCGTCTGTGAGGCCCTCTGATACCGACGCCTCCATGAGGAAAACGTCAGCTTCAGCCCGCGCCCACCATCTGCTCCCCCGACGATGTGAAGGGCGTCTTGAAGAAGATGGTCGAACTCCTTGAAGGCTTTGAGCCAGTGTACTCGACCCGTGCATGGCTGGTACGTTCCGTCAGCTTCGTTCGAGCTGTCGCGGGCTGTTAGACCAGGTGGACAAGGAAGGAGTTCAGGACAAGACTAGGCTCGCCATCGTGCTGTTTCACACCATGGCGCTCGGCGCGCTCGGACAGCACAAGAAGCTCTTCGACTATGGAGATGCGCCCGATGACTCGCTGCTGTCCTCACTGCGTCGCCTCGAAGTCGCAATGCGAGAGTATGAGATGGAAGGGCCAGATCGATTCATTTGCTACCAATCCATGCCAGCGTCTAAGTCTGCGTTTGTTTTCCCCCGCTAGTACCCTACTCTATTGCTATGGGATCATGTATCGTTACCCAGTATAATTCTGCGTGTTTCTTGACATTGGAACTCATCTGCTGTTTATGTTAACACTACGCTTGCCCAATTTGACCTGCGTGCTGCGTGTTTCTTGACATTGGAACTCATCTGCTGTTTATGTTAACACTATGCTTGCCCAGTTTGACCTGCGTGCTGAAGTTGCTTGTACGGGATGGGAAGGTGATGCCCCAGTTTTTGTAGTATCTGATTTAGCTGCCGGCGATATAGCTGTGCACTCTGAGTAATGGGAAATCATTTGCAAGTCAAAAAAATAAAACTAGAACTGGTACCACTTGCGTCCTGTAACTCTGCATCTCCAGCACCAACGGCAGGTCTTCTCTTCTTTTCTTAAAAAAAAAGGAAAGCCAAGCTTTTAGTTTTTTTTTTCAGAATGTCAAAAAATTCCGGAAAAAAATCCGGGTGTAGATTACAACATGATGTGTTAGCACAAAAAAAATCAGGGTGAAAAAACTTTTTTTGTGATCTGTACAAAAAAGAGAAAAACCTGACGCGTATATATACGTTTCGGTGTGTCCAGATTTGTCTTTTTTGCACAGGTTGCAAAAAAACTTTTTCTTCACGAAACTTTTTGTGTCAACATGAAATGTCATGAACTGCATAAAATGCTTTTTTTGAAATTTTTTTGACATTTCAAAAAATGTTTTCCGCCCCACTACCCGTATTGAATTTCCGAGCCAAGCCTTTCTACTTCCGTGTCACAACTCACACGTCTGCCAGGAGCCGGCGTTCGACCGTCGGTGAACCCAGACCAGACTCTAGAGTCTCGTCCTCTTCAGCCATGCCACCTCCGGTCGTGTGGTAGCGTACGAACTGGTTAGAACTTTATCAAACACATACGAGGCGGAACGCTTGTAAAGAAAAATACAGATACTAAAGATGTTATCCACTGTTATCATATCAGCTTCAAACTAATCCCAGTTACATAGATCAACTTCAGACTAATCCCAGTTACATAGATCAACCATCTAATACATACACCAGTCAAATTAACCAATTGTTCATCTGAGCATTTGCTACTAGTTTCTCGCAATAAGACATCTAGGCGAGGGTACACTTCAGCCGGGTAATCCACTCCTGACCTGAAAATAAATTTCACAGCAAGATATTAGTCCAACAGGCATGTATCTGACGAAACCGTGGTTCACCGGGTTGCCCGGAAAAAGAGAAGCTCGTATAAAGGAAAACAATGAGTCAATGACTCACCTTAACCATCAGAGTTTGGAAGGTAAATACGATGGAAGTTGTTCTTCCTGAGGGCCTTGCGGCAAGTAGGACATTTCTTCTGATACTGGATGGCTTGCTTGATGCACTCCGTGCAGAAGATATGGCCACAGTTTGTTGTGGAAGGCTCCACCAGCTTGTTCCAGCACACCGGACAAGTAAAACTCAGTTCCTTTGGAGCCACTGCCTTAGCAGGCTCTTCGCTAACTTGTGCTGCATTACTCAACTGCAAGATGGGAACATACAGTTAGAGTTGAATAAAAATAATGAGGCGGTAATAACCAATAAAAACTGGATATAAGATTCAAATATCTGGAGAAAAAAGTGGAGGGTTCGTTCCGCTTTGTTCCAACATATCCTCTAGAATATCATATAATCATATCAATGCATGGCATCTATACTACAGATGGTAAGATCGTCCTTGAAATTTAGCGATTGCCAACTTGCCAGTTCAAAACCGAATCTGATTGGTCCACAGCTTCCAAAGAACAATTTAAAGATATCTATATGGCATCATCAGACAACTCCAAGTATCGTTGTCCTATTATTATCTACGACTTGGAAGTTGGAAGAGAACAAGAAAAATATCCTCTACTTATAACAAACAGTTTTTACAAATGCATTGTCTTTCCTAGTCATCCGTGTAATCCACAAAAAGGGTTATCAGACTCGATTAAAAAGACAATGCATGTCCCAGAATACCAGATATCATCTGCTATTTACATAAAGGAAAAAGTGGCAAGAACTACAAGGCTGGTTTAAAGCCGGAAAATTATTGCCTTCAAAATTACAAACTTTACCTGCAGGCTGGACCCTTCTCCCCTTTCTGGGAAGAGATTCATTAGAGGCGTAATCCTTGGGCGTTTGTTCCCTGCAGTATGAGAAGGCACAGCTGCATTATCGTCATGAAACACTACTGATTGAATAAAACATAAAGCAGATATGATAAGGTCATAAGGAACCTCAATTGACTGAATCAGATACATTTTTACATACTTAAGCTTTCCAGGTTCAGGATTTCACACACATGCAGTATCTTACAGCAAACAATTACGATAAGCAATTAAAAATATCGGACAACTAGTCTAATTTTGAGCATAGCTTATATGGTAGCTGCCACGTTTGAAAAATTGATGTCATCGTGCTATAATCAGCACCTGCAGTCATCTTAGCAGCACGGTGACATACGGGTAAGAACCCAAAATCTTGTTCACGAATTAGATAGTGCTAGAAGAATCTACCGACACAACTCGTATTAGACTGATGAAGAGTTTATCGCCGAGATTCTACTACGTTAGAAGCCAAACATTTGTATGAGTTGCAATATACAAATTTCGTAATGTACTAACCTTCTGGGGTAGCATCTACCTCCAGATCAACTACTATCACAGGTTGATTTCTAGTTCTCTCCGGTTCCTCCTCTGCAAAATGCAATGTAGTTTGATATAAGCGCCACAAATGATGCATGATTGTAGATGTATTGTTGAACAGGAAAATCTGAGCTACGTAACATAAACTATGCTTCTTGAACATCAGTACAGACCCAACGTCATAACATTAATTCTTGAAACGTGAATACAAGATGTTTCATTCAAAGACAGAACAAGCAATTTACCGGGGAGGCACTTGCGAAGGCGATACCGCCTGCACTTCATCATCGAGCGCTTCCACATCGATAGGCGACGTGCGTGCACCAGGGGAGATAGACAGCCCATGAGGGTTACTTGCATCCAAGTTCACAACAACTTTATCAGCAGACCCATCCTGCGACTGCCTCCTCGCGGCACGCCGCGCACCGCTGGGACTACTCATGCTATGTACCTCTGATGCTTATACTTACCTTAGACTCCCTCCAGCTCCAGAGTCAGCCTGAAATTTAACAGGTGTATGGTTCAGGTTCAGTCTACTGTTGTACAATCATTTGTTTACAGCCATTTTACAGTACAGGAATCCAACCCTACCATCTGAAAGTACTGGTATTATAGATAAAGACACCCCAACTTTTGCTCAAGACTTTAGACCATCTTGGCAAATCAATTTTCTAATACAAAAAACATAACCTTGATCAGAATGGCTGAAGAAAAAAAAGCTTATTAGCCTCTTCCCATTGGGGAAATGAACCACAGATTGTCCTGCTATCGGGCACAAACCTAGCGACCTGCGAACCCGGTACCCGAATGAATCCACCGCACAATAACAGAGCAGGAAGGGAATCCTAGCAGGGGGCCGAGGCCGGAGGATCCTTTGGAAGGTAACCGAAAATGGACGATGAAAACGAGCGCACGAGCACCCCTAAATCCTAATCCCGGCAGAGATCTACCGAATCGACCGGCCCGCGCAGCAGGAAGCGAAGCCAATCTGAAGGACCGGCGCCCGCGGCCGGATCAGGAGGAGCTGCTCGTCGGCGCGCGCGCGCGCGCGGTCAGTTCCTCCCAATCGAATCGAATCGAACGTGAACGACGATCTAAAAACACAACAGATCGAAGCGTACGTATGTAGAGAGACGGGGATTCCGCACTTACCCGAGCACGGGAGAGCGAGCGGGCGATGGATGGATTGACTGACCGGAAGAGAGGCAGCACGAACCCACGACGAACTGGACACGATTTCTCTTCCCTCTTCCCCGCGCGTTTAAAAGGAAGCAAAAGGGCGGCGGCGCGGACAACTTATTTTTCCTCCGCTGGACCCACGTGTCAGAGGCTAGTGCCGCGGGACCCGCTGTCAGAGGACCGTGTCTGTCGCTACGGGGGACTCGCCGGATTTGTGGGGTGGCGGCTCTCGCCGCGGCGTCGCAGGCGGCGGCCTACGCCTGGCTCTTCCTACTCGGACGGGGCACGGCGAGCTGGGCGGCGCGCGGAGATGGTCGGACGGGGAGGGATGAGGATCGGATAGCGGTGGGAAGACTTGGTTGACCATGGGTTTCTATAGCGTGGTGGCACGTCACGTCATACGGACATGTGCGTGCAATATCCCGTAAATTGCGCACGTAGACGCTCGCTGACACACGTCACCGCACACGTAAGAGTCTCGTATTTTTTAACAAATCTGGCTCTTTTAAGTAACTAAAACACTGTATGCCCTCTTCTCAAAACTATTTTCAAATCTGATCTCTTGAGATCGGCGCCAATGAGGATGGCGCCAAACTCGGCGCCATCCAGGAAGTCACATAATTTTTCTAAGAATTTAGAATTTTTAAAACAGGGGTCGACGCCAACGAGGATGGAGCTGACATGTACAAGGTCGGCGCCATTCTCGTTGGAGCACCTCAGGGGCCAGATTTGGAAATAGTTTCGGAGAGAGACCAGATTTAGATTAGTTTCGCAAAAAGGCCATATTTGGCAAAAAAAAAAATACTAGTCTCGAGATCAAATGAGATCACCAACCGGCGCACTGAAATCGCAAGTCTATGTAATAATCCCCTTCTCGTTAGTGTGAATTTTGGAGCACCGAATTTGTCATTTACACGTGACACATAAAATATATATATATTTCGAGAAAGTTTGTGTGCCAACATAATTTGTTTGGGTGTCTTAAAACGCATTTCCCATAATGGGACTAGATGCTCCCGTGAGCTAAAACACCATATCCCCTATCAGTGCCATAGTAAAAACAATGCCAATTGCTAGGGATTACGGTGTGTTCTGACTCTTGAAATTAAATGAATCAAAATATTTTGAATAGAATACAAATATTTGGCTGATCCTCGAAATGCATGAAATTCCGCAGATTCTTTTTTTCTTGCCACGCTTATGCTTTCTTTTCCTGGAGGGGGAGGCGACAGCGAAGATGAAGGCGACATATAACGGATATGGCGAGTGCAGTGGCGGAGCTTGGCTAATTCTCGAGGGGAAAATACTTTTAGAGGCTGAAATTACAATTTTTTTTTGTCAAATTTGGGGGTGGGGGGGGGGGGGGGGGGGGGGGGTGGGGCAATATAGGCCAGATTATAAGGATATGTAGGCTAAATCTCCATGGACTCGGGGGCGGGCCTACACCAAGCTCTTGCCGTGCCGTGGTGGTGTTTCCATGTGGTTGGACTTGGCGGCGTGCAATTTTTTTTGGATTTGCTAATTCTGAGTCGTCCTGAGACCTTATTAACCATTGGATTCAATGTGCCAAGATTTGTGCAGTTCATTAGTCGCTTCTTCTATCACTATGTCATACATTCACTGTGATTTTTTTGTTGCTATGCCGTCGGCTGCTGGTTGATGCTTGCCATGAGAAACGTGGGCTTTGAGGTATGTGGAGGCCGAGAGCATCAACTGTTAGTTTGAAACGTGCAAAAAAAATAAAAGGGGTTTAAAGCGCCATCTAAAAACCGATGGATGATAATCAATCTTTGGTGGCCATATTGAGATTAGCCAATGTTTAACAACATATCGAATTTATGTGTTTGCAATTTGTTGAATATACACAATACAATAAGAATGTTAACACTTGTTCATATTCCGAACATGCATATGTAGATTCTGGTAGTAGCTAAATTTATTCCAAAAAAAAGAACTATTTTACCTATCTGTTCCCTTCTCCAATTCCGTTCTCAGGTTACAAAAAAGTGTCAATCAATGAAGACATAGTTTGACCTAGCCATTAACATAGATGATGTAGCACAATCTAATTACAGTCAAAAGCATTGCAAACTCGAATCACATAGATACACGACACTCAAATGACCAAAGAGCTGAACATGACGTATACAAGACACTACTGATTAAAATGAAAGTGCTGCCAGTTTTATGGTCATACATATGGCGCATACAAAGTCAGGCGTAAAATGCCTGATGATTTAGCACTATAACCCAATCTAATATCTGCAGTTTACATGTGAAAGAGAGACATACTTCTGTATACACGTATGTATGACCGCTCCACGAGCAATATTCTCCGCGCTCCCTTCTTCAGCCCACATGCTGCTGAATTTGGGTGCAAACTTACCTTCTTAATCACCAACGTTGCGTGCAATCCATCCAGCACGCCACACTGTATGCTCTCTGGCGCGGCCGCCCCCCCCCCCCCCCCCCCCCCCCCCCCCCCCCCCCCCCCCCCCCCACCCCCCCCCCCCCCCCCCCCCGAACTACTCTCACCTGCGTACCTTAGAGTGCTTGTGCTATGCAACCATGTGTCCCTCCAAAATATGCATCTTGTTCCACCCGCCATGTCTCCTTGGACTCACCCTCGAGCACAAGAGCTGCCACAGCCTTAACTAGCAAACCCGAAAAGTCATTAGTCTTCAGCACACACAACCCCCCACCCACCCACCCGCACAAGATCTTGTGTGTCTATATGCCATGGCCAACATCTAACTTACTGTTTACCAACTAAGACCAAAGAGAGAAAGTAAACGTGGCCCACGTATATGTACATGGGAAAACTAGCAGGTGTTTGCGCAGCCACATTTGTTGCAATTATTTGTGCCAACAAACTTAAGTGATTAGTGTCTTTCTTTCATATATATATGACTAATCTTGACACCATATAAGCTTGTTTTTATGGACGTGACGGTCCCGCCGACCAGCGTCTAGTACTATCTACGTTGGGAGGTGGCCGTTTGCTTCTTCTCCGTGGTGGCGTATTTGGGCACCTCCGTCTACCTTCTATGGCGGTACGAAGGACCGCACGCCAACCACAAGGTTGGGCTAGCTGCTGGCCCTGAGAGGCGCGCACGGAGCCCGTGGTGATCAACAATGAGGAGGCACGGCAGCCTTGCCTCCAACACCTACGACATGGGTGGCTCCTTGGGTATAGGCTCATCACGTTCCTCTTCTTCCTCATGCTCCAGTGGAGCTTGGGACGAATGGACGGGGGCAAATGACCAAATAGCACAGTTTTTGGAGAAAACGGGCAAAAATCTTAGGCTAGGGGGCGACGGCCCCCCTCCGCCTCTGTCATGCACAACACTGTAATCATCTTCTGTGAGCGCACGATCCTCTACTACTATACGTAGTAAGCGGCCCTCTTTTTTTACATATCTTTGTCTAAAAAAAGTGTACGAAATTTTTAACATATTCTCCAACGAAAATTAAGCAACAATTATACTACTGCTTGTGCATCAGCGATACTATAACTTGCATAATGATATATCACCCATTCTATATCGGCAGTTCAGCACATGCATCAGTACTACAACTTTTTATCTTTCTAAAGAATAAGAACCCAAAGTGCCAATGTTATTACGAACGGAAATCTGCTCATGATGTATATTGTCAAAACCTGTGCACCATGTGACCAAGTCCAACTTAGTATGATCTATCTTCTCGCTGTTCACCATGCAACAATTAGTATGAGTAGAAGATGTGTAAGCCACACTCGAGGGATACCATAATCCTACGTACAGTCCTCAACACTCTATCTAGAATACTACACATCTCTATCGTACTATCACAATCTATGTTACACTAGGCGAACAAACATGATCACATTTTATGGCCTAGGTATAAGTATGTGGCGGCTACTCAGAATTCAGAAAGCAACTCGCCTGGAGAATTTCAACAAAATGCTAAATAAATAGTAATAAAATTATTACTCCCTCCATCCATGAAAAGATGTCTCAACCTAGCTAGACTAAATTTGCATGTATCTACATACTAAATTATGTCTAGATACATGCAAATTTGGGTTAGATTGAGACATCTTTTTGTGAACGGAGGGAGTACAACATTTTTGAATATTTGAGAATAGTTAGAACATTGATTGGACTATTACATGATTACAATGAAAAAGATTAAATTATAAGACGAGAAAATTCTAAACTAATTTTGAGCTTCCTCTTCTTGACCCAAAAAAGGTACAATAAAATGTTTGCCTTCATTTTCTTGCGAAAAGTTCCACCAATTTATTAATATTTTCCTTTAACTTTTATTTCAAAAATGTTTGATTAATCATCTGCCGTCTTCCGTAGATACACTATAATCAAAACCACCGCATTCCAAGAATAACTCTCGACCGCCACGCGAAGACGCAACGACAGATTGAAGTGCTCGATACACGAGGGTTTGAGTCGACGGGATGGACCAAAAGGCTGGATGAAACTGAATTTAAATCATTTGGCTCCATCCAAATCGGCAAAGGTATGTTTTCGTTTGATAGCTACGCAGGGTTTGGATATCTAACCAATCGGCACAATCAATGGTTTAAAATTCGATTAAAATCCAAAATGTCCCCTTCACCCCTAAGGGCGAAGCAACCGATGACACGCGTGGAGCGCGTGGCGTCAGTCCCACGCACCGACCTCCTCCGCCCCCCACGTCTGAGCCCACACGATCGGATCACCGTACATATACCCCGCCTTGTCCAGCGGCCTGATTGATTGATCACTTTCCTCTCTTCCTCCAATTCCCTTCCCGATCACCTCGCACCGGAATTTCAATTCCCCTCCGCTAGCTCACTGAACCCCACCACCATGGGCGCCAACAACAGTCGCGAGGACCTCGACCTCACCTCCGCCTCCGGCTCAGCTGGCCATTTATTTTCGAAGCAAGCCAGGTTCCTAGTTTTCCACAAACCCAGAACACTGCAGCTATTCCCCCTGTGAAAAGTTTTTTTGAGCTTTTGCCAAATCTGTCTAGATAAGTAATGAGGCAGTGCCCAGTGTCCACAAACTGGCAGTTGAAACCAGTTGCTACACTAACCACATTCCAAACATATCTAGCTAATGGACATCTCAAAAAAAGATGATCAATGGATTCGTCTTGCCCACAAAACAGACAATTTTTTGTACAAGTTCCTCCCCTCTTTAACAAGACATCTCTAGTTAGTATACTTCTTTTCAGAATCAACCAGAGGAAGGTCTTGATTCTTAAAGGAAGCTTAACCTTCCACATAAATTTATACGGTACGCTTTCAGAGACCTGCATTGCTAAGTAGAAATACTTGACAGAGAAAGTTTTTGAAGGGGACAATAACCAAATCAGTTTGTCCTCCTCATCATTCAACACCACCCTCTCGCATAAAACCAATAATTTCCTCCATTCCTCTCTTCTCTCTCCAGTAAGAGTTCTCCTAAATGTCAGAGAAGTTACTCCAGGAGTAAAGACATCTCTCACCGTGATGTTATGGTTGTTTGATACTGCATATAGCCTAGGTAGTTGCAGAGCGAGGCAAGTATCTGAGACCCAAAGATCTTCCCAGAACCTTGTGTTCCTCCCATCTCCCACTACAAATTTACAACAAGACAGAAACATAGGCTTGATCTCCATCAGCCCCTGCCAAAAGTGAGTGTCTCCAATTTTCTGAGCACACTGTCCCAGAGTGGTGCCTCTCAGGTATTTATTCCAAAGAATTGTTTGCCATAATCCTTTTTCATTAAAAAGTTTCCACAGCCATTTGCCCAGCAAAGCTATATTCATAATTTCTAAATCAATGATCCCTAGACCCCCGGTCTTCCAAATCATTTAGCTCCAAAAGGCTGGATGAAACTGAATTTAAATCATTTAGCTCCATCCAAATCCGCAAAGGTATGTTTTCGTTTGATAGCTACGCAGGGTTTGGATATCTAACCAGTCGGCACGACGATGGTTTAAAATTCGATTAAAATCCAAAATGTCCCCTTCACCCCTGAGGGCGAAGCAACCGATGACACGCGTGGAGCGCGTCGCGTCAGTCCCACGCACCGACCTCCTCCGTCCCCCACGTCTGATCCCACACGATCGGATCACCGTACATATACCCGCCTTGTCCACCGGCCTGATTGATTGATCACTTTCCTCTCTTCCCCCAATTCCCTTCCCGATCACCTCGCACCGAATTCAATTCCCTCCGCTCACTGAACCCACCACCATGGGCGCCAACAACAGCCGCGAGGACCTCGACCTCACCTCCGCCTCCGGTCGGAGGACGACGACGACTACCAGGACGAGGAGCACGACCCGCGGTCCCCCGCCTTCGCCTCCGGGGCCAACGACCCGCTCCGGGCCACCACCCCCCTCGATCGAGTTCCTCGACGCCAGGCTCAAGGCGCTCGATCTCAAGTACAAGCAGCCGCCCAACGCCGCCAGGCTCTACCTCCACGTCGGCGGCGCCTCCGCCGACGCGCGCTGGGTGCCCGCCCTGCGCCGCGCCACCTACGCCTTCGTCGACAAGGCGCGGGTTGGACGAGGACAGCGACCGGCCCAGGTGGGTCCTCGAGGTGGGCCCCGGCCGGCGGGTCTCGGCCCCCGTGGGCGCCGAGCTCCAGCTCAAGGCGCTCCCGTCGCAGCGCCGGGCCGACTTCGCCGCGTCGGGGTCCGTGTGGGCGCTGCGGCTCCCCGACGACGCCGCCTTCCGCCGCTTCCGGGAGGAGTACGACCGGTGCCTCTTCGAGAACACGTACGGGGTCGAGGCCACCGACGAGGGCCGCAGGGAGGTCTTCGGCGCCGACTTCGCCGCATGGGCGCGCCCCGCCGAGGCCGACGACGCCGTCTGGGCCGACGCGAGGACGGCCTCAGCCTCGCCCTCCCCCCGCCCCCGGGCAGGGACCTGCTCGAGGAGTTCGAGGAGGAGGCAGGGGATGGCAGCGGCATCCAGAGCCTCGCGCTCGGCGCGCTCGACAACAGCTTCCTCGTCGGTGGTGCTGGCATACAGGTCGTCAAGAACTTTAGCCACGGCGTGCACGGGAAGGGCGTGTCGGTAAAGATCTCGGACGGCCGCGGTGGCAAGAGCACCACCTCCTACTCGACGCCGAAGAAGGCCCTGCTGATGCGCGGCGAGACCAACATGCTGCTCATGAGCCGGAGACACCGGCGCCCCCGTTCCAACGGCGTCCACCACGTCGACATCGAGACGGCAAGGTTGTCACGGAGTGGCGGTTTGAGAAGGATGGAACTGACATCACGATGCGAGACATTGCCAATGACAGCAAGAGCTCCCAGCTCGAGCCTTCCGGGTCAACCTTCTTGGGGCTGGATGACAACCGGCTCTGCAGGTGGGATATGCGTGACGCCAGGGGCAGGGTGCAGACATTGGTAGCTCCTCGGAGTCGCCGGTGCTGCACTGGTCACAGGGCCATCAGTTCTCACGGGCACCAACTTCCAGTGCTTTGCAAGTACAGGGGATGGTTCAATTGTTGTTGGTTCTATCGATGGCAAGATTAGGCTCTATTCCAAGAGTTCGATGAGGATGGCGAAGACAGCGTTCCCAGGGCTTGGATCACCAATTACTCATGTGGATGTTACATATGATGGGAAGTGGATTTTGGGCACGACAGATACATACTTGGTTCTGATCTGCACCATCTTCAAGGACAAGGATGGGAAAGACAAGACCGGGTTCAGTGGGCGTATGGGGAACAGGATCGCCGCGCCAAGGTTGCTGAAGCTCAGTCCACTGGATTCTATCTTGGCTGGGAATGACAACAAATTCCATGGTGGACAGTTTTCATGGGTAAGTGTCAAATTCTTATTCAGGCACATAATATGAGTGTTCCTATTCCTATTTCGCATTCCAAATTAACGTTCTATATGTGCACAAGATTAGCAATTCATCTAGACTTACATAGTCCTGACTATAGGAAAAATTCTGTGGAGGGAATAATAATCAGTTTAGGCAAGTGTTTGCTATCCATAATGGCAGTTCTGTACTAACTTGTTGTACGTCTGATGGAATCTAACTACATTATTCTCAATTGGCCTGTTGGTAAAGATTAATGACTAAATTTATTCATACTAATACTAACTATGAATCAATATGACACTGGTTAGCATCTCCATCTCGATGTGGTAGTCTGATCACTTCTAGGGTAACTGACAATTTTACGATCCTCTCAAATTAGACCGCATTACCTTTTGATACTATATCACATAGCCGATAAAAAATGTGTTGCCTTAGTTATTCAATTACGGTCATTAGATTTAACATACATAAGTTTGATATGTCCTTTGACAGTACAGAGTTTAAAAAAAATATTGATGGCTGCTTTCACCTTGGAATTTTGTTGCATTGCCTACAGTGGTACAGTTACCAACTCATAGCGCAGTCATGCACTATTTGGGTATAAGTAAATCATAGCTCATTAATGGCTAATGAGAAGAGCTAAGTTCAGTTCACAGCACAAACGCCAGTTTAGAACCAACAACAGCTGAACCATATCTGAAATATCCTCTGTTCTTTTGTGACTTCAACGCCACTAGATATAAGACTTTCGCCACTGGAAGTTTGATGTTGCCCTAATTTTTTTAGTTCATTAATTGATTATTAACATGTTTCTTTAGTTGGTAGTACCGTTTCCAAAGTTATGCCCCCCTGTTCTTGTTATTTATCTTCTGAAAATGTTCATTTGCTCACAGATGGTTTCTTACAAGTTCCTTAATTCTTCAGTATTATTAAGCGTATCTTCTGACTCGTGCTGCCTTGATTTCTACAGGTAACAGAGAATGGAAAGCAAGAAAAGCATCTCGTTGCGACAGTCGGCAAGTTCAGTCTTATATGGAACTTCCACCAAGTGAAGGACAGCAATCACCACTGCTACCGCGACCAGGAGGGCCTCAAGAGCTGCTACTGCTACAAGGTTGTCCTCAAGGAGGAATCCATTGTAGACAGCCGCTTCATGCACGAGAATTTCGCGACGTCCGACTCGCCCGATGCTCCTCTGGTGGTCGCCACCCCGATGAAAGTCAGCTCCTTCAGCGTAGCAAACAGGCGCTGAATCTGACGTTTTTTCTGTTCTGAATCGTAGTGTTAGATCTTGCAGGTTTCTGTGCAGCTTTATTGTTTTCATCAGTTGTTTGTTTACTAGTGTTGTGCACTTGTCCATTTATGACAGGGGAAGCTCATTGTTCCTTGAGTGTTGACAATGCTGTACTTGGTCCAGTTTTAATGGCCTCTTTAGAAAGTTTGAGCGGCGACAGAATGTATGTTCGCCAGATATGTAGTTTGTGTTTGGAGTTTCTGTAAATTCAGCTGAATGCTAGTACTTGTTTCTCCCTTGGTATTGGATGTATTCATATTTTTATTCTATTTTAAAAAAAAATGGAAAATGTGTTCTTTCGAAGATCAACGAGTGGGCAAGATCACTTCGGGCCAAGCCAATACACCCTTTGGTTGCATTGTGATTACTGGACGCGGTTGTTTCTGCTGAAAATCATGCAACGGCTCTTACCCTACAACAAACTAGTAATCATGACGTCTCCAACATAATTAAGTTTACACATCAACTTCAAAAACTATACTCATCAAAATACACTTTCATTCAGCATTATTATTAAAAGAAGAAGCAATAACGAAATGTTCAAGTTTTAGAAATGAAATTTCGATGGTAAATTATTAGACAAATAATATGGCGAATATTACTCCCGATAACCAAAAATAAAACATGGCTATCTATGCATTTCTAGAATAGCATCAAAGCCTTGTGATTCTTTCGAAAAAGAAAATTGCAAAGCAGACTGCAAGCTTCGCACAGAAAAAACATCTCGACACAACGTGTACATTCTGGGCCTGTTTGGTTACCCGCATCGATTTTAGGTGGCCCGTCTCCGTGGCCCAACTCAGTCTGGCCCCGAAGAAACGTTGCCTGAGCCATATTGTGCATTTAGTTTCAAAAAACGTTCAAAAGGGAACTTTGAAAATCAGAATCTACGGTCGACGAAACTCGAAACCGAGCACGGAAATGGAACCCCTCGTCGACGCGCACCTATTTGATGTTCAACATTTTTTTAATCGACTTAAGGATGTGTAGATCAGAGGCATACTTTAGTGGAGAAGTGTGGAGGAGTTTAAGAGGAGGAGAGAGGATGTGAGGAAGAAGGCATGTACCTGTTGGGCTCGTGCTGTCTCGCGGAACGGGGCAGGATATCAAATAGGCCGAAAATCGCTTGGAACACTGCGTTTCTATGAGCCGTGGGCAACCAAACACGCCCTCTGTAACTGGGTTGTACGGTACATGCAATGCATCTAATGATTTTTTTTATGTACAAAACACGTGCAAACATACAAATGTATGGGCAAATAAGCCAAAATTTCCCGTTTACTCACTACATGTAGTTTATGTAGTTTGAAGTACAATTTTTTCATTAAAAGTTTTTTTATTGTTGGTCAAAAGCTAAGAGATGTGAATACTTCGAAACGGTTTTGTCCAAGTCCGGTCCGGTATGCTGGTAAACCGTCTCCTCCGTCACTTGGCACTTGAATGGCCGGCCCTAGTTATCAGAAACAATGTCAAATTGGCTAGATCGCAAGATTTAGGTAATATAAAACATTTACCCCAAAAATTATGGTTTTGTTATAGAAAATCATTTTGTTGCGATTTTGTAAAACACCAGCCCCAGTAGTTGTGGTTTTTGTGATATCTTCCAAATGTGAAAACTGTCACTTGGACAAAAAAAAGGTATCCAATGACGTTGAATGTTTCACTTTGTTTCGGTAAAACTCATCCACAACCCTATTCTCTCATAAATTTGCAGACATATTGAGTAAAAACCCTATTAATATGGATAAGCGCACACACCCCTCTCCAATTCACCGACCCACACCAATCGTGATCTAGCGCCTCTAGGCATCGAAGTGTTGTTTTCATCTCACCTCTGCGGCCAACCATCACTTTGCCTCTGCCTAGCTATGAGGCCGCCCGAGCCCGTGCTGAGGCCAGATCATGATGCGCCTCTATGACACCATAGACCTCCCAAGACGTCACGCAAAGCCCCTATAGGCATCTATGAATCACATACCAACCTCCCGACACTTCTCATTGAGCTCTTCCAGTGACCTCCACCACTACCATCTTGTCTTGATGCCTCTCGACCGAGCATGAGCGTCTTGCCACGTCTCCTAATTGGTTTCATTCTAAACATGCCTATGGTACCCTCCGACCACGCCCCAGAGCCGCTTCTGGGGCTTCTAGCGCCCCCGACGTCTATCGTGATGGAGAGCGATTTTTATTCCGTTCAAAAATGTGCTTGTGCTAGCGGGATGATTGCATATGGTGGCCCAGATGATTACCAAGGTGAATACATTTGCATGTCTTAGTCCACATGCCTTCA
The DNA here is from genome assembly GCA_947311845.1 of Poa pratensis. Taxonomy (NCBI): domain Eukaryota; kingdom Viridiplantae; phylum Streptophyta; class Magnoliopsida; order Poales; family Poaceae; genus Poa; species Poa pratensis. The sequence continues at coordinate 13,870,366 of CAMZMU010000020.1, read as the reverse complement.
AACGATGGTCAGTTTTCACACTACACTAGTAAAGGTGTCCGGAGAAGAATACTTAGGAGACCACATGTATGACTTGTCATGATGTTCTTGCCTCTTGGGTGAACATCAGTTGAGCATTTTTTTTCATGGTTTAATTTTTAGGAGATCTCATGAGTCCTTTTCAATTTACTCGCGGACAACTTGGGAGTGCGCTCAGGCGAGTTCTACTTGGAAAACATGATAACATGACCCACTAATGCACTTGGCCCATGCAAAAAATATTGCAGCTAAATTGAGAATGACCCGGAACGGGGAGGTACTGACGAGTAAAACGGACAACGAGTACACGAGGGTGACACGACCCATAATACCTTGTTGGGCCGTTCCAATACTTGTAGCCAAAATGCTACTGCATCCTATCCAAAAAATGTCGTGGGTTGGACCAGTACATTGCACGTAAACAGTTCGTTTGCTACGACAGTCGACAGTTATAGCGAATGGGAGGGAGTACATGGAAGGAGCTGGTCGGCTGGTCCGACTTGGAGCACAGGGCGGCGGTTATGTCAAGACCTATGTATATGATTAATATATTTGTGATCGACTCATTTTTTTTTTTAACGGGGCAAAAGCTTTGCCTTATATTAATATAGAAGGAGCAAAACATGACACGGCCGAGTCCAAAGTAAAACCACCGACCACAAAAAAGGAGGGCTGCAGAGTGCCGACCCCCCCACTAACTAACCAACTCAACCTATTCCGTCCACTCTCCTGGAGAGGAAAATTGTCATCGCGACAAAGTGGAGGCTCCCAACGCCTCTAGCAGAAAGCCCTAGTCAAAGAGCGTTGCGAACTTCTTCGCACCCGCGAGGATCCAGTTCCTCGCCTCGTCCTTAATCTTCTGGACCAAGATGGAAGGCATAGCGAACTTATTGTTGAACACTCTGGCGTTTCTTTCCTTCCAGATTTCCCACGTGATCAGGATGATTGCCGTCTTCAGACCCTGACGAGAAGAACAAGCAGAGTTTACCACCGAATTCCAGTACTCGAGGACATTTGGCCTCCCCGAGCCAAGGTCTTGCATCAGGTTTGGGCATTTTAGCCAGACAGACGCCGCGGCCCACACCCGTTTAGAGTAGCGACACTCGAACAGGATATGTCTGGCCGTTTCAGTAGTGCATCTGCAGAGCTGGCACGTGGGCTGGTGGGGCCAACCCCTGATGGCAAGGCGATCGGAGGTCCACAGCCTATTCTGAACAGCAAGCCAGGCGAAGAAAGAGCATTGTAAGCCGATGGCGCCAAAGAACTGCGCCTTGTAAGCCGATTTGGCCGTGTAGATCCCATTTGCAGTGAGAGTCCAAATGATGGCGTCAGCCGTTCTCGGAACGAGCACGACATCCTGCAGGAGTTCCCAGAGAGAATGAATTGAGCGAAGTGATCCGTGGTGAAGTTTAGAACATCCAAGTCCGAAATCCACTTCTCGTCAGTCAGCGCGTCGTGCACACATCTGTTTTTGCGGCGAGAGGCTTTGAAAACCGCCGGAGCGATTAGTTGAGGGGAGAGGCCTTCACCCAAGCGGCTCCCCAGAAAGAAGCTTTGAGGCCATCGCCCACCGTCACGTTTGTTGCTGCATTGAAGAGGTTCCAGTCGATGATGTCATTTGGCGTTTCCGACCCCACCCAAGGTTTATCCGGAGAAACCCATTCGTGCCAAAGCCACCTGAGGCGCAGTGCCCTGGAGAATTTTTCCAGGTTTAGAATTCCCAGCCCACCCAATCTCTTTGGGCGACACACCTTATCCCAACTGACCTTGCACTTGCCTCCGCTGACTGTGTCACTGCAGTTCCACAGCATGCCTCTTCGCAACTTATCGAAAGCTTTGAGAGTGCGTTTGTCCGCTTTGAGGGCCGTCAGAAGGAAGATTGGCATGGAGGAGAGAACGGACTTCACGATAGCAGCGCAACCAGCGCGGTTGAAGAATCTTCCTTTCCAAGGCTGAAGACGAGAAGCGGCCTTGTCGATGTATGGCTGGAAATCGATGAGGGATCTGTAACCTTACACACTACCAACTATATAATGTGGGGTAAGGGTCTCCCCGATCGGTACTCAATCATCATCCACGCTCATGTCCTTGTAACCCTAGTGCACAACTTGATCTCATCCGCCACAATAATGGTAGGAATATTACCCGTGTTTTTCCGGGTCCGGATTCTGTATAAACATATGTGCCTTGTGTGTGATACCATCGGATTCTAGACTACCACCATTGTATTTTTGGCGCCCAGCGGGGGTCAATGGTGATCATGAACTCCGTGCAATCCCGGTGTGCTCTTGCAGTTCTGTTGTTGCCCAATACCCAAAACAAGAAAACACAGTTTTCAAATACGTGAAAAGTGCACATATGCGCAAAGAAATTACTACCTTTGCTCCTTAAAAAAAGGTGTATACATTTTCTAAAATGTCAAATAGTGCAAAGTTTGACCAAGTCCATACAAAATACTCTCAACAATTAATAATCCTATTTAGATACAATATGGAAATATATTTCATAATGCATTCAATGATTATGCTTTTTAAATACATTGTAAATGTTAAATACATTCAAGTTGATCTCATCCACCACAACAATGGTAGGAATATTACCCGTGTTTATCCGGGTCTGAATTTGATATAAACATGTGTGTCTTGTGTCTGACACCATCGGATTCTGGACTACCACCATTATATTTTTGGCGTCCAGCTTGGGCCAATGGTGCTCGTGAACTCCACGCGATCAAGTTGTGTTCTTGCGGTTCTGTTGTTGCCCAATACCAAAAACAAGGTAAACACAGTTTTCAAACACAAAAAAAAAAAAATACACATATGCACAAAAAAAACACTACCTCTGTTCCCCAAAAAAGGTGTATACATTTTCTAAAATGTCAAATAGTGCAAATTTTGACCAAGTTCATACAAAAGACTATCAACAACTATAATCCTATGTTGATACAATATGAAAATATATTTGATAATGCATCCAATGATTATGTTTTGTAAATACATTGTGAATGTTAATATAACCTTAATCAAACATTACACTGTTTGTCTTTAAACAAAGTTTATTCTTTAGAAACAGAGGGAGTACCAATTTGTACACAAAATGAGCAAAGAAAATAAGAAACTATACGTAGTAAACAAAGTGGCGGGACGGAGATCAGATTTGTTTTGGATAATCTATATGCGAGCTACCCGTCACCTGCCCATGCTTCCAGAATGAACTGAGACGTGGCGATTCCAACGCGCCCAGTAGCTGCACACGTCCGGCTTCTCTTCTCTTCTCATGGGTGAGTCACTACTCATCAGTCATCACCGGCTTTTCGCCAACCAACCCACCTGCCGCCACACGTAGCACCCTACCGTGGCGCTCGATCGATGCAACAGCAATCTTTATCCCCTCCCGGTCTCCCCTCGCGTCGAACGGCTTATAAATAGCACCTCGGCCATCACCTGCTTAATCACACAAACAAAACCACGAGTTGCAGTTTACTAAACAACACTTGCTAGCAAAAGATTTCCGAGGTAATATCAGTGTAGCATCACCTGTGCAAGATGGAGTACCAGGCGCAGCACGGCCAGGCGACCAACCGCGTCGACGAGTACGGCAACCCCGTCGCCGGACACGGCGGCGTTGGCACCGGCGGGCATATCCAGCCCACGAAGGCCACGAAGGCCGAGCGCAAGGCCCGCGGGATCCTGCACCGCTCCGGCAGCTCCAGTTCCAGCTCAAGCTCGGTACGCACATATAATGCTTGCTTTTAGTTGTGCGCGTCTGTATTGGTCTTTTTCCATGTGAAATAACATGAATGATTATTTCTTTTAGTCTGAGGATGATGGCATGGGCGGGAGGAGGAAGAAGGGCATGAAGGAGAAGATCAAGGAGAAGCTCCCGGGTGGCCACAAGGACACCGCGGCAACAGGTGGCGCCTACGGGCAGCAGGGTCACACCGGGATGACCGGCACCGGGGCCACTGGAGGTGCTTACGGGCAGCAAGGACACACCGGAGTGACCGGCACGGGTGTGCACGGTACTGGCGAGAAGAAGGGCATGATGGACAAGATCAAGGAGAAGGTGCCTGGCGGTCACGATGACCAGCAGCACACCACGGCGACCGGTGGCGCCTATGGGCAGCAGGGTCACACCGGAATGGCTGGGACCGGTGCGCATGGCACCACGGCAACAGGTGGCGCCTATGGGCAGCAGGGTCACACCGGGACGGGGACGCACCTCCCCACAACCACCGGCGGCGCCGCTTACGGGCAGCCGGGGCACACCGGGGCGCCGCCGGGGCACACCGGGGTCACCGGCACAGGGACACACCCCACCGGCGAGAAAAAGGGCATCATGGACAAGATTAAGGAGAAGCTGCCTGGACAGCATTGAGCGTATGAGCCCCGCGAGCCGCTACTAGTGAGAGTTGAAGTGCCAGCCGGCGACCTCTGCAGAATAATAAGTCACTCGTGATAGCTGTAATAGTAAGATGGATGTATCTGTGAGCCTACTTTACTTGGTTGATCCAGGTGGATGTATCAGTTGATCAGTACCCATGGACGTCACTCTTGTGTGGATTCTTACTTTTACTTGCGGGGACTTGGCACGATTAATTATGTTGTACACTTATAAGGGCACTGATGGAAATACATTGCAATGTTTACAAAGAAAGCATCGCCACATCACAATGCACATTCCAAAACCTTGCAAAATACTAACATTTTCCACACTATTCACCATGCCAAATTTGTATACATTCCAAATCTGCCCTCACTCACAAATACACAGTTGTGTACACGATTGGGCTAATTTTTTAAAATAATATATCTTTTTAACAAATTTGATACATGATACGTATTTTAAAAAAATTCAAAATAATACACAGCGCCGTGGCCGAGCACGGTGTAGCTGACCAGAACCTATCGGCCGCGACATTGCCGATAAGTGGCTGGACCGGATAACAACGATGCCGACTAGCCTGCACGGCGAAACCGACGAGTCCATGCATGCGAGCTCGAGCGTTAGCTCTGTCTAGCTCGCGCGATGTCAGCTCGGAACGATCTATCGATTGGCTCGAAACTGGCCGGCACTCGTCCCCGACTCCTCTCCCCCACCCCAACCCCTCCCCTCTTCCTCCCTCCCGAGCCGCTCTCCGGAGCCGCCACCCTCGGAAAAGAACTCTCCCTCCCGTCTCCAACCTGCCGCCGCTGCCGCCGTTGCTGGCGGTGGTGGCGGCGCCCATCCCTTCAACGGTGGGCAGAGGAGGTGCTACGTGTAACATCCCAAGTTTTTCAAAAAGTTGAAAAATCAGAAAAATTTAAAACTTTTGAAAACTATTATGTATTTTGCTTTGAAAGGAAAAATCATGCATGCATTCATCATCATATAGCTTTGTTTTTGTGATATTTCAAAAGTGGGAATAATAATTCCACTTGAAAACATATTTAAGAAAATATATTAAAAGGACTACCTATGTCCAATATATTATTTTGAAGCATTGTGGTATACTTCTTTGAGTAAAATGTCTGGTTGTGATTTGTTTGTATGTATTGGAAGTTATTCTTGATTTTGAATGAAAATATTTATTTGGATTTTAATTGAGTTGTGATTTCATTTTAAATTATCAAACTCTTTTATAAACAAAATGATTTAGTGCACAATTATCTTATTGAGTGATATGGAATATTATTAATCATATTTGGTATGGATTTTAAATTCAAGTTCAAAAGAATTTTATAAAATCCTATTTATAAGATTTAACATAAAGGTCTAATTAAACCTTTATGTAATGTTTGAATTTTCAAAATTTGAAAAGTTGGAAAATGAATTTTGAAAGTTTTAACACAAAGGATTTGATTTTACAAAACTATAGAATTTGGTTTGAATCCATTTGGTTTTATAAATCAAAAGATATACAAGTTTCAGTTTTGGAAAAAGTTTTGAACAAAAAATAAACGCAACTATCTACCGCACGGTGCAGAGCGCAGAAGCCCAACAGCAGCCCACGGCCCAACTCTCCCTCTCCCTCACTGCCATGCGGGCCCCACACGTGACGCAAGCAGTAACGTCATCACCATCAACCTCTCTCGCACGCAATCCTCTTCAAACCCTAGCCCGATCTCCGGATCAAATCCGTTAGGATTTGCTTGATTTTATCCCGAACCCTCTACCCCATATAAACCCCAACACCCCTGCAGTTTTTCCCCTCAAAATTTTCCACCAAAGCGCCACCAGGCTGCCCGTAATCGAGCTCGCCGTCCCGCCATTGCCGCCGGCGAAATCTTCGAACTCCGGCGACATCAGTGAACTCCGAGCCCTCCCACCTATCTCTTTCTCTCCCTTTTCTCCTTGCGCATCTCCCTGACAAGGTCCCGTATTTTCTTGGTGTCCCAGATCGACGGGAGCTTCATCGACCTTCGCCGTCCGCCGCGGAAGCAACTCCAGCGAGCGTTCGTCGACCACCCTAAGCACCCGAGCCATCCTCGTCTGCACCACCGGCTTCGCCGCGACCTCCTACACCCCGTGGTATGCACCCAGCTTCCCCTTCCTCTTCCGTTCGTCGTGCACGTACACGCCGGCCATGGCGCCGCCGCGGGATGTGGTCACCGGCACAACTCCGGCCGGCGCGCCGCTCGTCTTTGGTCAGCGGGATCTGAACCGTTGGATCGGGTTTTAACGGCTTAGATTAGAAGCATCTGCGAAGGGGTACGGGCGAATCAGATCGTGACACGTCAGCGCACCGTCAGCGCCAAGTCACGCCTCGTCAACGCCTCGTCAGCGCCAGCGTGGAGGAGATTTTCTCTGTTTTATTTTTATTTGGCAATTTTGCAGATAGGTCCCTGTAGATTAGATCTATCACTACTTTTTATTGGCTCGGCCAATTTTTGCAAACTTTATATTTCTGGAAAGCTTATGACACGTAGAAACTTTTGGCATAATTAGTTTTATGTTTTGTAAAACTTATTTTGGTTCAATTTTAAAAATGGTTGTTTAAGTAATTTTGACTTAACTTAAATTTAAAAATTGATTTTTGGGCAAATCCAATTGCTTTAACTTTGTTTAATTAATACTTGGCCGTAGGAATACTCTACTATTTTTTAAAAGTATTTTCTATGATTTGTAATTAATATTGATTAAATGCTTTTAGGTGTTATTTTAATAATTAAAATTGATTAAAATTATTTTTCTTCATATATTCGACTAATAAAATGACTTAGTCATATTTTGATCACTTAGTTACAAAAAGTACTTAGAAATATTTTGCCTCTCCAAACAAAGTATTTCTTCCTTAGAAAATTTTGATAATATTTTGAACACTTTTTCCTTAGAAATTTCCTTAAATTTCAACATCTTAAATACTAATCTTGTCCTTAGAAAAATTTAGCATCTTGAAAACTTAGTTGTTTTAGAATATTTTCCTAAGTGTTATTTTTAAGTGTTTGTCCTTAGAAATTTTATCAACTATTGTTTTAAAGTATTTTCCTTAGAAAATACCAACTATTTTTGTTTACTTTTCCTTAGAAATTATTTGGACTCATTGTTTGACCTTTGGTCCTTAGTCATTTTTGGACCATCTTACTTGCTTGCATTCTTAGAGTAATTTCATGGCATGGCATGCATATTAGTCCTTAGTATTATTTTGTACATCACACATGATATTCCTCCTTAGAAATTTTGAGGATGCATGTTAGTGATTTGGCTAAGTTAGAAATCATGAAGGACCAATGAAGAAGGCAATTGTCATCCTTAGGAAATTTTCAACATGAAGCTAGAAGAACAATGAAGGACTCAGCAAGAAAACAAGACTCCAAAAGCATCTCCAAGAAGAAAAGTACTTAGAAGAACTCAAGAGGAAGTTCATAAAGATCAAAACCCCTACAATTTTCTAAATCTTTCTTTCCCTTCTCTCTTTCTTCCTTCTTCTCTTGGACTTCATGGTGGCTAAGTTATATTCAAGACCAACCTTGATGCTGCCAACAAAATCAAGTCTTCAGAACCATCAAGTCTACAGAATTAAATGAAGTCAACACACCAAGAAGAAAGCTACAAGGAAGCCTGGAGAAGATTCTTGGAAGACCAACTACTTCTTTCTTTCTATCTTCTCTTTCTTTCTATTTTGTCTCACCTTGGACATAGACCAAGTCCTTGGTGTTTAAGACTAAGTTCATAGAGTGCTAATTGAAGACCATTGAAGAATACAAAGGAGTTGAAGATGTTTTGAAGATCAAACGTGTGAAGATTTAAACTAACCTTACAACTTTTCAAGTTTTATTTCTTGCTCAACCTTGACCTTGCCTTAGCCAATGGGATTAAGTTATTTTATGTTCTTTTCCTTAATTTGTTTTGTATGTCTCTCTCATCATAATTCTGTGTATCATTTTGCATTCCATGCATGTCATATTTTTCTAAGTGTCGCATTTATGATTGTATGTTTATTTGTGGTTTGTTTGATGTGTTAGAAATTTCGGAGAGATACGAAGGTGGTTGCAACTGCTACTACTACACTCCCTGTTGCCAAGGCAAGTGGCACACCCCCATAAATTTCCTAAGTATTTTTCTATGCATGACTTAGTGTATTTCTTTATATGCATGTGTAGGATAGTATTGCTATGCTAAAACTACTATCTCCTTACTAGTTGTGTCTAGAATCCTATTGATAACTTAGTAGAATATTGATGCTATGCAAAAGTGTTTTATTGAAAAGTTAATTCTACTAAGTTAATTTATCACCTGGGTGGACTTGGTTTTGAAAAGATGATGGAAAGGTTGAGTGTCATCTCTTAGGGGTGACCTCTAAGGGATGGTCACTTGTGGTTGCCACCCAGGGTATTAAAGGGACCAATGTTTCTCTAAGTGAAGTTGTTACCGTGCAACCATTAGTCATATGGGCTCTGACTAGATGGATTAAGTTGCGTGGACTCGTCCCGTCTTGACAGGTGGTGGTAGATGGTTAGAATGGGAACGGGTCAAGCGGCATGGGATGGGAAAGGCTTCTGAAAAATCTGTCTCAACTCTCTCCTTTTCCTTAGCACAATTTGAGTGCTTGAGGATAGTTTGGGTTTGTTGGGTCTAATGGTGAAAGTGCACAACCTCTGCAGAGTTAAAAACTAAGTACTTAGCCGTGTCCCCGGTTACGGACAATTCAAGCAGCTGATCAAGGATGTCAACGGAGGCTCCCAACATTCAATTTCATTAAGTAAAATTTTGATGGGTGAACAAGGGTAGACGAGACTATGGATTTCATGCCATATTGTCTCAAACATTTGAAGAAAATGTTTTACAAAGTGTTAGGCAAAATTGGCTTTCATGCAAAACAGCCTTGAACTCCACCAGCCAAATATGCATATAGGTTACTAGAGTTATTCCACTAAGTGTCCACATAGTGTCACTTGCCAGATCCATTTTTAATGGTATCTGACCCACTCTGTTGCAAAATTTTATTTGTTGCAGATTGTTCTGACGACGAGTGAGTTTCGTTAAGGGTTTCGAGTCTGCAACCAACATGTTTCGCCTGTGGCACATGAAGATGATGGAGACTCCATGAAGAATAAATTTCCGCTGCTTTACTCTTTCAAAGCTAGCTTCGTGCTATGCAATTTGTAAAGGATATTTTTTCTAAGTACTGGATCCGCGTGTAATAATTGATACAATGTTGTGATATTTCATCTTAGACTGTGTGTGCAAATGAATCGATCCAGGGGTTTGCACTATACACAGGTACCTTGCCAATTTCTAAGTGAAGGTACGCTACACTACGCGGCGGCGTCTCATGGGAGCTGTGGGAGGCCAGCGGCGGGCATAGGGCGGCGTGGCCTCGGGCCGGCGCCTGAGTTCCCCAGCGGATTGGGGGCATGGAGATGGTGGGGCGCCGTCGGAGGTCGCCGATCTGGCGCTACGCGTCTAGGATCTGGCCTGCTCGGGGCGCTAGGATTCAGATGTCTCGATCTCGATCTGAGGTTGTCTGGATCCGGTCGGGGCCGGCTGTGGTGGTGGCTGTGGCCTCTGGTCACGCCGACAACCTAGTGGGCAATGGTCTACCCCTCCGTTGCTGCCGTTTCTGCTGGGAGTGGCCTTGCGGCGTCGGGGCTTGCGAGGCTGAAGAATAATGGCGGTGGTCCTTGGTTCTTATTCGAGGTGAGATGAAGATCTACTGGATGTTGGTCCCCATCGATCTGGCTGGACGGTCGTGTTTCGGAAGGCTCCGCCGGCGAACTCCACTGGGCGACTCATGCCTGGAGATTGCTGGATCGGATGGTATTCGATCATGCGCACCCGTGTTTTTTCTCTGACCGTTTGGTTTCAGAGGGAGCGCTTCGAAGCTCCGCTGGCTGTTAATATCATGGAGCACACTTTCTCGTTCCATGGTGCTGGCGGAGAATGACATGGAAGGCGAGATCTGAGGACTGGCAATGGTGGTTCGAATCTTTCTGGCGATGAGGAATTGGCTTGGTGTTTCATGACTTGGAGCAGCGGCATGTAAGTGAGGGCGACAACATACGTGAAGTCCAAAGTCCTACATTTCAGGGTGAAAATCCAAGTTCTAGCCTTAATTGGTTGTGCCTGACAGTGGTCTTTTGGAGACATTGTTTTGAGAGCGAGAATTATCTTCAGGGTGAAAACCCAAGGTCTGGCCTTAATTGGTTGTGCCTGGCACGGTTCTTCTTGAAGATGTTGCTTTTGAAGAATTGGACATCAGGTGTTGTTTTGGTGGTGGTTGTGCGGCTGCTGCAAGGAATGTAACTCTGTAGTGGGACTTTTATTTTTATTTCTTTTTCTTATTGTCTTTTGGCTGTGTGCATCCGTAATAGCTTTGGTTATTGCGTTGTTGCAGAGGCTGGGTGCATGTTGTATCTTCTTGATATTAATAAACACTCTTTATCTAAAAAAAGATGACAGCTAGCTCGGTGCATGCCTGCTGGCTCGAAATGATCGATCGATAGATGGCATCTTAGCTCGGAACGATCGAGCGATCAGCCCCGGTCGGCTACGATCAGGCTTGTCGGCAGTGACATGGCCGAGCAGGTCCCGACCGACCATAAGTTTAAAATAGCGGGCTATGACATATGGCGGTAGGCTCAAAATTAGCTAAATTAAGGCTATATGCCGTTAAATTAGCTAAATTATACGTAGACACCATTTAGCGCGACTCTCGTAAAAACGCTATAGCGCCGCTATAGCCCGCTATTTTAAACTATGCGACCGACGGGCTGCCGTCGGCGGACCAGCCTAGACCAGGGCCTGTCGGCTATCCGTGGCCGAGGGTATATTATTTTTAATTTTTTTTATCAAAAAAGTGTATTATTTTTGGATTTTTTTAACAAATTATTATTTTAAAAATTTAGCCACGACTGGAGAAGTCGTTGAGAGATTTTTGTCCCACATTGATTTTTTTTGAAACGAAGGCTACAGCTTTGCCTTATCCATTTATTAAGCAGAAGGTGCCCGGTTTATTAACGGGAGAAACCGGGCGAAAACTATACAACGGACACCAACACCACAGGGCAAAGCCCACACAACCTCTAGAACTCCAAGCACAAAGCTCGAAACACCGCTCAACAACAAACCAGCTAGCCTTCCACCCTTGCCGGAGAGAAGAAACCATAACTGCTATGAGAGGAGCAGATACGGGACACTCCAACGCAGATGAGGAAACTGACCCTCCGGGAAGCCCGACGACGACCAACACCGTGAGTAACCTTGTCGCCCGCACGATAAAAGGTCAAACACCCTCGATGCTGCAGAACTCTCGGAGCCGCCACCCCGACTTCCATCGCTCCATCACGCCCTGCGCAATCCACCTCGACCACCTTCCGGGCCGCCGCCCCGACATGCCACCGCTCGCACCTGAGCTGCAACGCCGCACGACCTAGCTGTCTGCAGCCCAAACTGCACAGAACAACTACCCGCAGACCACGGCCGCCACACCACATCCGAGGCCGCCGCCTCGACATACTGTCAGACCACCCCCACTTGGATGCATCGACCGAGCCGACAATCCCGTTGCACTCACAACTCGAGATTGTCACCCACGCCATGCAAGGCAGCAACACCACCCATAGAGTCGACGATGCATCGCTTCCCGAGGCCGCCGCCTCGGCGCACATCAACCATCCGGAGCCGCTGCCCCGACGTCCACCAAACCATGCGCAAAAGGAGGTCCGCTCAAAAGAAACCAACTGGTTCTCCAAGACGGCGCCTCCAAGGGGGAAGCGATGGATACGCCGTCGTCGTCCGCTCCGAGCAACCGGAGCCTAGGTTTTCACCTGGAGAACCCGAACCTTTTTGGAGAGGAAATGGAGTCCACAACGACACCCCCAAGGAGGAAGATGACGCTCGAAGCGCCATTGTCGCTGGCACTGACCGTGGTCAGTGCAGGGCTTTCGCCCGGAACTCCTCCATCCGAAAAAAGCCGCAGATCTTCAAGACCATTGGAGTTGGGCTTGCGAGCTTCAATCTTCGTTGCCGACCACCACACACCGCAGCATCCGGCGCCACCATCGACGCCCTCTGCACAGACGCCCTCAGCACAGGACCACCGCCCCACGGACAGAACGCAGCTCACCGCCGGTGGGCCCGCCAGCACCCAGATCCAGCCCGCTCGGGCCCATCGCGCCTGCACTCGCCGCAGGTTGCACCACAACGCCGGCCCACCATCGCACCCGCCGCAGGTCACCCGGCCCTCGTCGGACCACGCTACCCTGGCTTGCCGTGCCGCAAGCGCCAGAGACGACATTGGAGGCCGTCGAACCGGGCCTCCCACATTGATGGAAGCGCAGTTGACGGATGAATTCTCCGTTGGCACGAGTCTTCATAATTTGATTAGCGCTTAAGCCTCCTATCTATGTACAGCCGTACAGGTCGGTGTAAATTATTATTAATTGTATCAGATGCTAATTTATTAATTTAATAAACTGTTATTTTTTAAAAATGTGAATGTGACTTATCTGGGGAGATTCGTGGTATGGGTTGACCGCTCAGAAAAATTAAGAGGGTCCGAGCTTTGCCTAGCCGATTTGAGAAATTGATCCGACTAAAAGAATGAGTTATTTTTGCAAAGAAACTGTTTGGTACTTTGGAACAATCTAGTTGGTTAAAATCCATAGTCTGAAAGAAATGGAGGGTCCGGATTTTATTTCTAGTCACTTTGGGATATGGAGGCGACTAGGGAAGTGTAGTCCGTTTTACAATAATACTTCGTATATAAGGATCAGTGGAGATTTCTTGCTCCCGGCCTCCAGTGATCCTCTAGTTTAAAAAAACATATTTATAAATTTCAGAAAAATCTGGAAAAAATCCTGCATATTGTTTCGACAGTTTTGGCTATATTCCACCAATCGACAGTTAAACGTTACATGCCAAGTTCCAACTATCCTAGCGTTCCTCTCTACATAGCTCGCTGCTCTCTTGTTGGCTTCAGGAGGCCCAATCTCGTTTAGGGCCCTTTTGTTTGGGCTGGCTGTGGGTGCTGTGCAGAAAAGCTATGTCGAGGAGAAGCTGCTTTTTTGAGTGGAGGTCTTTGGCAAACTAGCTGGCTGTCTGACTGTAGATTGTGGAATTGTCTGAAACACCCCTTACATTCATAAAAATTGTATTGTTGCTGCTTACGTGTAATAAATAACATATGCATCTAAAATTCAAATCAAACTTCATATCCATACAATTACGGTTACACTCAGATATATTTTTATCCAAAATACGTTTTCCAATACATTATACTCCCTCCGTTCCAAAATACTAGACATGGATTTGTCCAAATTCATATGTATCTAAATACCAAAACACGTCTAGATACATATACACATCAACTATTTTGGAATGGATTATTTTCTATATTGCAAATTAATAACAGCCTTCTCCATTGCAAATTAATAACTAGCTATAACACAAAAACTACACAATTATCATATGAAATTATTTTCCAATCCAATCGATGTAGTGAGCAAGCATCAGCAAGTATGTACAACCTGTACGTATGTACAGTACGAACTACAGAGATACGGCCAGCAGCAAGTATCCACTACAGCAGGCCGGATTTGTCCTCCCCTTGCTGATCCAGATAATGGAGAAAATGGGAAGGGGCTCGGCCGGATTTGTCCTCAAACCAAGCTGAACGGCGGCGAGGCGCTCGGTCGAGGACGGCCCAGAACGACCAGCTCGGTCGACGGCAAGCTCAGTTCGAGGACAGCGCGGTCCGGGGCGTCGAGGACAGCAGGCCTGGGCGTCGAGGACGGAGCAGTCGCCGGCGGGGCGGGGGGCGGGAGCGGCCGGCGGGGGCGGCGAGTTGGTGTGGCGGCGCGGGTACGGGCAGCGCGAGGAACCCTATCCCTCCGCTCGCTCGGTTTGCCCGGGGAAAAAAGAAATTATGGCTCGGGCTGGGGGTTCCTTCGTGGGTTGCCGCGGGTGGCAGTTTTCGTGTAATAAACAGCAACGAAATGACCACAGTTGGATGCCCCTTCGGATGGTTAGCTGGGAAGCTCGGGAAGCACCTTCGGAGGTGCTTTTTTCCATCTGAAGGAAAGGGAGCTGCGTTGGGAAAAGCCCAACGCGAAGCCGACCCTTTTGTTTTCTTTGCCCAGCTTTTTTATGTGGAAAGCTCCCAAAAGCTGAAACAAAAGGGTCCTTAGTCAGCCAGCCTGGAGCCCGTCTGCTTCTCTTGGGCCTCTCCATCCTTGGCCCATTCTTCCCTCCATGCTCTCCCTTGTACCATGGTTGCAGGTAGGGCCAGGTCGCTAAGACCAAACAAGTATAACGGGATGAGGATGACATAGGCGGGCGGGCTAAGCGGGCTGCAAGATTGTAAGACCACCCGCAGTGTGTGCCAAATTTTGGTTCCAAATTAGACATTTTGCTTGTGCCACAAGCTCCCTCCATTGTGGGATGCCAAATTCAAATACCAAAACCAAAAATATATGGCGTGGAAGCAACTACAGGATCCAATGCCAAATGTCCAAATCCTGTAATGGAATAAAAAAATGCACTCTCTCCTATCAAGTACCTTGGCTAGCACATGAGCCCACATGAGTGAGAGTATTTTATTCAGTTTGTGCTATGGTTGGGCCTACATGTAAATAAATTTGGCAATGGTAATATTGTGCATGTCCAACATAATTTGGCAACAATGCCATCTATATCTACATTGGAAATTTGGCTTTGGCAACACTGTGGATGCCCTAACCAGTTACAGCACGAGATCCAACAAATTTTGTGAGAGAGTGAGATGGCCATATATAAATGTAAGATGTTTTAACCTTTTCTAAACTACATGTATGTAGATATTTAGTGTGTATTATTATTTAAAAAATTTAGCCACGATTGGAGAAGTCGTTGAGAGATTTTTGTCCCACATTGATGGAAGCGCAGTTTACGGATGAATTCTCCGTTGGCACGATTCTTCATAATTTGATTAGCGCTTAAGCCTACAGCCGTACAGGTCGGTGTAAATTATTATTAATTGTATCAGATGCTAATTTATTAATTTAATAAACTGTTATTTTAAAAAAAATGTGAATGTGACTTATCTGGGGAGATTTTTGGTATGGGTTGACCGCTCAGAAAAATTAAGAGGGTCCGAGCTTTGCCTAGCCGATTTGGGAAATTGATCCGACTAAAAGAATGAGTTATTTTTGCAAAGAAACTGTTTGGTACTTTGGAACAATCTAGTTGGTTAAAATCCATAGTCTGAAAGAAATGGAGGGTCTGGATTTTATTTCTAGTCACTTTGGGATATGGAGGCGACTAGGGAAGTGTAGTCCGTTTTACAATAATACTTCGTATATAAGGATCAGTGGAGATTTCTTGCTCTCGGCCTCCAGTGATCCCTCTAGTTAAAAAAAAACATATTTATAAATTTCATAAAAATCTGGAAAAAATCCTGTATATTGTCAATGTTATATCCCACAAACGAGCAAATTCTCGGTTCGAAATTTTTTATATTCTGTTCTACATAAAAATGACAAATTGGTGGATCTAAATGTCCATACTTCAAATCTCCAAAGTATACAAGATTTTTTTTTTTGTGTAGACCAAAATATAAATGATTTCAAATCAAAATTTTGCACGTTTGTGGGATACATCATTATCAATATGCATGAATTTTTCCAGATTTTTTTTAAAACTTCAAAATATGATTTTTGAATTTTTTTACCAGAGGGAGCACTGGAACTCGGGAGCACGAAGTGTTTTCCGACCCTATGCATTGCAGTGGAACTGTATTAGGAAACATGTTATGTAAGGTAATAGAATGCATAAAACCAAAATTGGTATGTTGCAATATGCAAATTTGGATTGGTCACAATATTCCCAAATTTAATTGATGTGAAATGGTTATGTAATTGCCAAAATTGGTGGTGCGGACTAATGGATTTTAGAAAAAGATGATTGGAATAAATTGCACGTATAGATAATTATTAATAAATATTAGTAGGATGACATAGGAAATTGGTTGGCTAAACATTAGATATTCTGAATATCTTGCCTGTAGAGATACATCATTAAGGCATATTAGTTGAGTTTTACTTTATATTCTATTCGGAAAAAAGTGTCTGAAACGGATGTACGACACTTACTTCCGGAGAGGGAGCCATTCTCATCAATTGATTTAGACCCATGTTGCAAAACCAGCATTTTTTGTATATAGTCTTTAAAAATGGGCCTTTTTACTTAAAAGGTCTTTTATAGTAAGATTTGGATCTTTAAGATTTTTTCCATATGACTATTTTGTTTCTTAGGATTGAATACTATAGGAAAATGCTATTCTCCAACCGACTGATGGATCAGTGGGTTGCTCCGTGCGCGTCGCTGGACCCAGCATACCTCTTACGTCACGCGTCGCTCCATCCTGTCCCTTTGTCGCTCTTTCTCGATCCAGCCCACGCGCCGCCTGACTCAGGACCTCACCGCGCCGCCTGACTCCTCCACACCATCTTCCCTACCAGCGACGCCCATCCGACGAAGCTCGCGACCTTCGCCGTCTCCCCGCCTTCTCCTCCAGCTGACCATGGCCGTGACCTGCCGGCAAGCCCTTCGTCGCCTCACCCAGCTCCGGCCAGTGCCTCTCCATCCAGCCCTGCATCGGCCCCGCACCCGCCTCCTCCCGTCGCGTGTTCTGACCAGGCCGGCCGTCGTGCCTCCCACGAGCATCATGTTGAAGGTCGGGGGAGCTTGCCATGGACGGCTGGACGCCATGGCAGAATTTGGAGAAGATGAACCGCGAGTTAATTTCGTCGGGTTCACCGGATCTGGCGGCGCCGGGTCTCTGGTGTGGCGGATTCGTCGCCGGAAGTGTCTCCATAGACGGATTTCGTGTCCGGTGAGTCGAATCGGTCATGGCGGTGCCTCCATGGTCGAAGCTGGATGCGGTGAAATCCGAGGTATGTAGATGTTGCATACGATGTTTCAACATGCTACATACACAAGTGTGTTTTGCTACATGAGTGTGCTGAAAATGTAGCAAATGTGACATGCTCTTTCACGTTTTGCTACAGATAAATTGGGATTTGTTTCATATGTTATTGGTTTTTGCTACATGACTTTGTTCAAAGTGCTACATCATTTTTGCTACACGATCATAAATTTTACACATCTGAGAATTTTTGCTACACAAAGTGCTACATGCGACAAAATAATGTTGTGTTTGACTTTTTTTGCTACATTTATCGAACGCAGCATTTTCTGAATTTTTTTGCTACATGTGATGTTGCATACATAAACACAAAGTGCTACACGAGATGGATGTGTTTAAAGTGCTACACATTTTTGTTTGCTACATGTCGGTATTTTACGGACCGACATTTTTGCTACACACCCGTGCTACATGCGCAAACAATAATTGTTGCGTCAGATTTTTTTTGCTACATTCATCACATGTAACATTTTCTGAATTTTTTGTTGCTACATGTGATTTTTACGGACGACATTTTTGCTACACACCCGTGCTACATGCGCAAACAATAATTGTTGCGTCAGATTTTTTTGCTACATTCATCAGATGTAACATTTTCTGATTTTTTTTTGCTACATTCATCATAAAAAGTGCTACGCGCGAAACGTTTTTGCTACATAGATCGGACGCGTGAGATCGAATCACTTAACTTGATCCGACGGCGCGGAAGGCGACTGTAGCTAACCATCGCTACACCCGACTGACGCGTAGCGCTAGCCAATACTATAACAATTTCAGTATGATGTTTTGGACTACATTTCATGAGATGTTTAGCGTTCACTTAAACTTCTTAAAAATCCTTCCCGTGACGGAATCGAATACACCGAAAACCCATTGTATCGAATATGACATTGCCATCTACTGCAATTTTAAAATACTACCAATCGAAGATGCCCAAATTCTTAAATTCTTTCTTATCATCATATTACCCGCAAGGATCTCGCATTTATTATAAACATATTTCTAACATTAACTAGTTGAATGCCCGTGCGTTGCAACGGGCTCTCGATAAATTTCTTTCCCACCACTACGTTGCAATAAATTTAAAATAAATAGAGATATGTTTACAGTTAAGAAATGATTTAATTTGTACCAGTCAAAGTTTTTAGGTTTCTCACTGTTTTATCATTACTCATGATGGTGCATACGCACCTATCTATTGGTTGACACATGTCTAATCTGGTCAAAGTATTTTAATGTGAATGTTCCTGCTAAGTGCTAATCACACAAACTCGGACAAGAAAAATGCAGAAAAAACAAGAAAAAAAGGCTGCCCATGCCCCTCCACGCCCATCTTTTTCCCCACAACCTCGTGAGTCCAGCGCCGCTCGTCGTTCTGCTCTTTTCATCTCAAACCACAACCACCGCCTGCCTCCAAATCCTCTGCTCCCGTCGACCCAAAAAAACGCACTCCTGGGAGGCGGTGTTGAACGAGGTCGTGACCAAACTCCTCCTGGCTCCCACAGCATCTTCACCGCACCTACCTCCGGCTCCCCAACGTCCTCCCCGGTGGCCGTGACGATGCCG
Organism: Poa pratensis; assembly: GCA_947311845.1. NCBI lineage: Eukaryota > Viridiplantae > Streptophyta > Magnoliopsida > Poales > Poaceae > Poa > Poa pratensis. Next base: position 13,851,396 of record CAMZMU010000020.1, on the reverse strand, counting down.
GCGGCCATGGAGCCGTGGAGCGCGAGCTCGTCCCCCTCTTCGCGCCCTTTCCTGTGCCCACGGCAGAGGAGTCCAGCGCGATGCGGCCAGGGAGGAGTAGGACAGGACGGGAGGGGTAGGAACCTTTTCCTGCTAGCCCGGTCGTCCTGTGCCGCCGCCGCCTCTGTTAGTGACGGTCGACGCGGCCGCCGCCGTGCCTCTTCTTCCGGTCGTCCTGATGCGTCGGACGCCGGAGCAATTCGTACGACCGCGACACCAGCCCGACGAGGCCGCCGCCCGGCCAACGCAGCCGACGACGTCCCACTTCGTCGGGTCGTCCGTCCGCGGCGCGACACCGACGCCGAATCCCTGCTCCTGCCGACGCCCCGACCCCGACCTGTGCTACTTCTCTTGCTCGTAGCAGTCGCGGAGGTCCACTGCCTGTTCTTGCTCGCTGTGATGGATCCTATTGATTGAATTTGTCATCGATCTGTTAATTGCAAAACGCGCGACGTACGACGTACGGCGAGGCAGCGGTTGCGCGCGGCGGCGAAGCGACAGGCGTGTTGCGGCCGGCACCGTCGATCGACGAGGTTTCTTGCTTTGAGCTGGGTGTTTTCCATCCTTCTCATCTCTACGTGCGGCAGTTGCAGGGGACATAAGCTCGTTCATGGCTGAAGCCGATGGTGTTGTCCTGCGGCTGGCGGTTGGGGGAATGGGGCGCGGCCGCCGGCGCTGGGAACGAGGCATGGTAGCCATCGGGAGAACTTCCGCGCGGCTGCTAGCAGGGAGGTCGGAGCGTGGCGGCGCGACGGGAACTGCCGCGACGGCGGGGAATCGGCCTGGCGGCGCGACGGGAACGCAGCGGCGGCGGGGAACGCAGCGGCGGCGGGGAATCGGCCTGGCGGGACGGGATTTGCCGCGACGGTGAGGTCCTGCTCTGGCAGGGAACGGGCGGCGCGTAAGGAGGCGTCTAGCGGCCGTACAGCGCGCGGCGGCGCGGAAGGAGGGAAGGAAGAAGATTGGCAGGGGAGGGTGATTATAGAGGCTGCGACGGTGTCTGTCGAACCGTTTTTTTCACTTAATGATGGCGCGGTGGGTAATTTGTACCAACATCAAGGGTAAAATTGGAAGTTTAAAAAACGTACCAACCATCACCTGAAGCCATATTATATAGTAGAGATATGTTTGGAGTCCTCAAACACTTAACCTAAGGATGTAGTAAAATCTGCCACACGTTATTTTGCAAAGATTTCGTTTACTCACTCCCTCAGCCGGTAAAGATAAATCCTTCTCACCAAACCTGTTGTACGCTTTGTCTGGTTACTCCTGTTTCCGTCACATGCCGACATTTGCGGGCTGTCATCCCCTTGACTTATCGAACAACAAGCCGTATGCTTGCAAATAAAAATGCTGCACGATTTTGAAGGTTGTCGTCTTTCTGAAAAAACTGAACTGAGACGCGTGTGTCATCGCTTTGGTTCGAGAATGTGCTGATACGCGTGGCGACTCCGAAACGCCGAGTGACTGCACACGTCCGGCTTCTCGTTACGGGCAGACTGGCTAGTCACCGGCCTCCGCCCACCAACCAGCGCATGCAAGAACACGTAGCGCCCTACCGTGGCGCCTCATCCATCCGACGATCCCTATCCTATCCCCTCAAATGGGTTATAAGTAGGGCCTCTGCGCTTAACCTGCTGACACAACAACCTCGAGTCTACTGACCAAACAAAGTAAACAACACTAGATCGATTTCCCGTGATAAGTTCAGTACACCACTCCTCTCTGCAAGATGGAGTACCAGGGACAGCAGCAGCACGGCCAGGGCACGAACCGCGTCGACGAGTACGGCAACCCGGTCGGTGGCGGCATGGGATTGGGAGGGCACGGCGGCGGTGTCGGCACCGGCGCGGCAGCCGGCGGACATTTCCAGCCCAAGAGGGACGAGCACGAGCACAAGGCCGGCGGGATCCTGCACCGCTCCGGCAGCTCCAGCTCCAGCTCGGTACGCTTATATACTTCTCGCATGCATGCGTGTGTAATATGTGCTACCAGTATCCTTTTGTGCTGTGATGTGCTAACATCGATGACTATTTAATCGTGTTGGTCGTGATGTTTATAGTCTGAGGATGATGGCATTGGCGGAGGAGGAAGAAGGGCATGAAGGAGAAGATCAAGGAGAAGCTCCCCGGCGGCCACGGTGACCAGCAGCACACCGCGGCGACCGGCGGCGCCTACGGACAGCAAGGTCACACCGGGATGACGACCGGCACCGGTGGCGCCTACGGGCAGCAGGGCCACACCGGGATGACCGGCACCGGGGCGCATGGCACCACGGCAACTGGCGAGAAGAAAGGCATGATGGACAAGATCAAGGAGAAGCTGCCTGGTCAGCACTGAGCTGAGCCCCGCGCGCGGCCGCTCCTTGTCGAGGTTGAGGTGCCAGTCGGCCACGTCTGCAGAATAATAAGATAAATGAAAGAATAAAATCTCCACCATAATAAGTGAGTTCAGCTCACTTAGTTGTTGAAGTGCACGTAACCCGTTTTCGGGTTCAAGTCATGTGGGTTCTTCTGTTTTATTTTCCGGGACTTCACACGGTTTTGTATGTATTGTATACTTTGATGTGTAATTATTTGTGGTTTTTGAAACATGTATCCAGTATGTATATCGTGCAATGGTATGATGCAATATGTATGTTAATTGTGAACCTTTCGGTATAACCGTACCGGCTCCCATTTGTATCACGATTCACGCATGACTAAACTCGTCCTTCTACTGATTTATGGGAAGGTAGGCCTGTGTTTTGATATAGAGGCCAATGATCGTCAAGTATTTCAATCTATCTCGCAAACTTTGCTCAAATATATATACACATATAAATATTTAAATATAAGACGTGGTACGAGTTCATTTTACATTTTGCAAACCGTCGTCATTTTACATTTTGCAAACCGTCGTTTCCAGAAATTCGGAGCCCCTGTGTGAAACGCAAAACGGGTCCTAAACTTTGAAAAATTTCACATAACAAAATAACTAAAACGCACTTTCACTTTTTAACCGAACTCCAATATGTGTTTTTCACAATATGTAGATATATCAAACATTAATTCTACTAATTGTACTTATAGGTACCACTCAAGCTATAAAATAACCTCATGTTCTTCACTAACCTCATGTTCTACTAAAAAGTATCATCCGCCTGGTATTTCTTGAAACGAAGTCTTCAATTGTACCTTCATAATTAATCTTGTCTAGGATATCATTTTCAAGTGCTATTGTCGCCAATCCACTGAGACTTTCTTGGTAGAACGCATGTAAGATTTCAACAACTTGATTTTAGAAAAGCTCCTTTTCACCGATGCAACCGTAACATGAATAGTTAACAAAATTTTATATGCAATATTAGCAATATTAGGAGCTTTAACCCCTACTACATCATCACCATACTATCATCAGTATTAATGTGCGGAGCTTGATTTTCCGAATTAACTTGAGAATCCCTCACAATAAATTTATCAAGAGAACCCCTTTGAGACTCAGCTGCTGCTTCGTAGTCTTCTTTTCGTTTTACGCCTTGAAGCACCAGATTCATAGTTTCTAGTAGACATAATTCTTCCTGCTTTATAAATAAAAAATTAATTTGAATACTACATGGATATAAGTTTACAAATTTTCAAGATAATTAAGTTTACAAATTGTAATGTACAAACCTTGATTGAAGCTGGGGCGTCCAGCGGCCGGAAGAACCGATCGAATTGGGACTGCCGGACAAGGGCTGCTGTAGCCAGTACCCAGTAGGGGACGGAATCAGATTGAAACGGGGCCTGGCGAACAATCACTCGAGCGTATTAGGAACGAGCAGCAGGGCATGTTTATCGATCGAATAAAGGCAGGAATTACCGAATCGGATTTGATTCGATCCCGGACTCCCGGGAAGCAGAGCGATCGAACGATGGAATACGACCGGACGTCTCGCCGACTCGCCGTATGCCTCGCGCCAGGCCTGCCTCGCTCGGTCGCGCAGCGCAGATGGGCCGACTTCAGGACCAGGACGAAGGAATTCAAAGACATGGCATTGGAGAACACGGTTTGGTCCAGAAATTGGACAAAACTGAATATATAAAGGGCTGGTTGCTAGGTAAATGGGGGCCCCCAGTTTTGGGGCCCTGTTCGGTCGCACAGTTCGCACTGGGCCTTCGACGGGCCTGCCATATATACGTCTTCACGTTAAAAAAGGATTTTTTTGAAACTCAAAAGTACCATTTACTAAAATCAAAACAATATCATTGCTGCCAGGTGCATCAAATCCTCTCTTCGTTATCTAGTACCATATTATTTGCAGTTGCTTCACAAAAATCTATGTTTAACACTTACAAAAATAAAATATATTTTTGGCAACAAAAAGTTGGAAACACCTTTTGGTAAGATTGTTTGCCATGAAAAGATGTGCCTATGTGCTAAATATGGGAACACTATCACGCATTATGCCATGGAAATTGCCATGACCATTGTCATTATCCTGGAACCATGAATGTACATACATGATAGGTAATTTACGATACAAGTTTTAGAATACTTGGTAATTTTAACAACCGTCCATCCGCTTAAATCTAACGGTGGAAAAATAGGAGCTACCTAAAACTACCAGAAAAAACTACCTGAAACTACCAGAAACTACCGAAATTGAATTATTTTTTATGTGATATTAAAAGGGTATTTAGGTCATTCGTCCCACCGTCCCATTTTCTCTGATCCGTCCGCTGTGTGAGAGCAAATTGCACATAACAGTATAATTTAGTGATTCCGGGTTAGGTGGACAAGTAAATCGAACCAATCTCTCTGACCAGTTCATCTAGGCACGAGGTCTCTCCTACGGATACGACGGCGGTGGAGGCGGCGCCATGCCCGGCGACGACGGCGGAGCGGCGGCGCGCCGGCGGCGAGGACACCATGCTGCGCCACCATGGACAACGCCCTTAGCTCGACGGCGGTTATCCAATGGGGAATCTGGCGGCGAGGACTCCATGCTGCGCCGGTGCCGAGCGCGTTGACGTGTCGCTGGCGTTGATCCGATGGGTGTTGCCGCCGTGGTGGTTGCGGTCGCAGCAATTCGATGGGGAATTGGGGAATCAACGACCTGAGCTCCCACGACATCAAATCTGTTCTTCCTTCGTGTATGTGCTCCACTGATAGCTGGCTGGAGCTTTTTCTTGTTTCAGTGTAGCTTCGTGTATGTTGTGAATAAATTCACAGATTTTCAAGGTGTATGATACGACTACGAAGTGTTACTTGGTTGATACATTTACCTTGTTCAAATTTGAGAAAATTATGTCATATTTGGTACATAAATCAAGCTGACACCAAATTGAGCAATTTTTGGCAAGATATATCCAGACAGCAATCTGATATATCCAGATAGCTTCATGTTTACTGTCTCATGGCACATACAAAATAAGAGTCAAAATACTTTTCAATCATTACATGGCTCTTGTGATTTCATACAAATATGATAGCTTCATATTCACTGTCCCTGCCCATTACTTTCATCTTCTTGACCTGCCTGCCCATTACTTGTTGTGAAGTAACTATAAAAGGCGGTGTCAGTGTAATGCACCCTCTGTCGTCCTAAGTGACATTTACCTTTGTTTAATTGGTTCTTTAATAGGTTTTCAGTTTTCGTTATTGGTCCTAAGTGACATTTACCTTTGTGGAGCAGAATGGCGCATGATCATTCAGCACTTATTTTTTCTGAAAAAATGTTGTGTTTTAGAACGCACCTTCGAGATTAATTTGACTGATATTTACTAGCTATAACTTTCTCCGTACAAAAAAAAATTACAAGATAAGTACTTCATCAGTGTGTCAGACCACAAACAAAATGCAACCGCCTCCATTTAGGTGCAAGACCAAAATATGGGATGGTTTCATTACTCTCCCTGTCTAAAAGAGAGGACGATTTTCCAAGAAACAAGCTCACTAATTAATCAGCAGTAGCAACAACGAGCACTGAATAGTTGGGTCAGTGTATCAGACCACAAACAAAAGGGAAGGGAACCGCCGTGCGAGACCAGCGTGCACTGAAATAAGCTCCAAGAAATAACCTCACCATTTTACATTCATTTAAACGGTTTTAATTATTCAGCAAAAGCACCAACGTGCACTGAATATCAACTAGAACTAAGAGGTGATTGGATCAGTATTTTACATTATGCAGATCATAGTCACTATCCATCGCAAATACAGTATCAGTGAAAATAAGAGCTAAACCCTGCCTTTGAATCAAAAGTCGTGCTTCACAAGACCAGCACTTGATTGATACTCGGCAAGACACATTTAATTATCCATCACAAATATCAGAGAACGGCGCGCATGTACTCCATGAACTGTCCAGTCAGCTCCTCCAGCACAAAATGAAACAGTGCAGCCTTGAAAAGGAAACAAGGTGAGGTGTTCCTTCGTGTCATGTTTGTTACAGTGTACAAAATGCCTGCATGCACCATATTCAAGACTGAGCTGACAAGCAAATATTCCGAAAATGAATTATTGACCGCAAATGAAGTAAAGAATACTTTACCCTCATCTACTGTGTGAAATCAGCATTTCCTACAACCACAATGAGAATTGACAGTGCCAAATCTGATGCCATTACAATATCATCTATTGTTTCTCGCTCGTCAGTCATAATACCATCCTGCAAACAATGCTCTGACCAATTTGGCTTTACACCCAACACGAGTTATATTCCGTGGCCTCCTCTTCCTATCTTCTCCCATAGCACTTTACATCAAACCAAAATCTCATAGCACTTTCATTATTCATCACTCATCTAGGTGCTTAAGTAGATGTAGCTTGTCAGCTGGTCTAAAAAACGAACGACAATATTTTAAATTCCGCCTATTTTTTTCATGTATTTAGATCATACTATGGGTGCAGAAGCACAAAGTACACATGTGTGCCTCTATTGCTGTAAACATAAGGCAAATAACTGAATTCTCCATATATTTCGCCAGGATCAGGCCAAGAGCGGCTTGTTCTAAAAAAAGCTTATGAAGCTAACCTTTACTGTTACTCGATAGCAGTGCGGTGCAAACTGCTGCCCGTCTCTTTCCCACTGACGTCAAGGAGCCAATGACACAAAAGTTCGGTCGTGCATCTAGGGAGTGATTGAGCAGGCCACATGAACGAGTGTCAAGCAGTGCTGTGAATTTTGTAGCGCTGCTGCTTTGGTCTAGTCTGCCGGACCGGTGCTACAGCCCGGGTAGCACCGGCCGCAGCTCCGCCACTGTTGCAACGGACCTGAGAGCGGAGGGGAGGCGTGGATCGACCGAGCGGCGGCGGCGCGATGTACGTCCCGGCGACGACGAGGTCTGGCGGGCGGCGACCGGCGCCTACGAGGTCTTGTGGGCGGCGGCGGCCCGAGGTAAGTCGCGTCGCGGACGAGGTCCGGAGGGCGGCGGCGGCACGAGGTAGGTCCCGTCGCCGACGAGGTATGGCGGGCGGCGGCGGCCAGAAATTGGATGGCGGCGGAGGTGACGGCGCTGTGGCTGCGGAGGTGGTGGCCGGCGGCGGAGGACCTGAGGGGCGGCCACGAATCGAGGGGCGGCGGCCACGAATCGAGTGGAGGGGACGGAGATGGTTCTCTGGCTGCGCTGAATCGAATCGAGTGCGGATGGATTATTTCCTTCCCAAAATACAATTTTACCCCCTACCGCCCACTAATTACGTTTCAGCGCTATGCTAAAAAAAGAAGTTCCGGTGCTTGGATGGCTGGCATAATTTAGAGGGAATGGCTGAAATATTTTTAGGTGAAAAACTACCCAAAACTACCTGTGGTAGTTTTCAAGCACCGTAAAACAGCTCTACGATACAAGTTTTAGAGCTACATTTTCTCATTTAAATGAATTTTGGCCAATTTCCCAGAAGTACCTAAAATGTGATTACAAGTGTATTATAGTTGGTCATAAAAATTATTAAAATCACTTTCAGATATCCAAATAGGATTCTATGCAATATCCATAGAGGGAGTTACAGGACTCAAACCATTGCTCTGGAAAATGTGGCTGTGATTCTGAACCCCACGTTGAAAAAAACCAAATGAAGTGAAAAAAGTAAAAACAAAATATTTTGAATTGGGTCCTTTATTTGTACTAGTTGGCACAAAACTTGCTGATATTTCAAGCCAATTATCTTTCAAGACTCATGAAAGTGTATTATAATGTTAGCATATTTGGAATATAGGTGCATATTTCCATGCCAAATAATATTTCAACCAAGAGCTCCCGACGTTGTATATTTTTCGTTTTCTAAATGGCGAAAATAGTATGTTAAGCAAATGGAAATAATGTAATTTTCATGTGAAACATATTGGACGGCCGATACGCAAATATTTTGAGTTTGTAATTCAAAAAATGCATTATAATTTTATCCAAAAAAAGTCCAAAAATTATTTTCAGATGCCGAAGTAGGATTCTATTCCATGGTCACATATGGAGTTGAAAGACTGAAGATCATTGCTACAGAAAGATGTGTCCTCTATTTTTAGCCCTATTTTGAAGATCAAAGCAGATGTAAAACATTTAGAAAATACAATCCCTTTACATCTAGTCCTTCTATGTGTGCTAATTGGAAGGAAAAAATATCAAAACTTGATTATGTAAATGAAAAAAATGTATTGGTAGTTTTAGGTAGCTCCTATTTTTCCACCGTTAGATTTAAGCGGATGGACGGTTGTTAAAATTACCAAGTATTCTAAAACTTGTAAATTCAAAATATTTTGGAATTGACCATCCAGTATGGTGTACTTTGTGTGAATATTAGAATTCTACCATTTGGCAACATATTATTTGCACTTTCTTAAAAAACTCCATTTTCACCACTTCAAAAATTGGTAAACATTTTTTATAACAAAAGTTTGGAAAATCCTTTTTAAAATTGTTAGCATGGAAATTTGCACATATCTTCCTGATATGGGCATATTATTATGGACTATGTCAAGCAAATGGCCATCGTATTTGTGATTGTGCTTGAAAGTCATGATTGTTCATATATGATACTCCATTTTGTGAACAATTTTTAAATTATCATATTTTAAGTTGGGTATTCTTCCTGACAACTAGTACATGTAAAAGTAAGCCCCTCAAAATGAATGCATTTTTTAAAGAAAATTTCTTCGTTGAATAGGGGCAAAATCCGCGACACATATTTACATAGCAATGCCTTGAATACACTCTATGGCTACTTTATAGACTCCTAATTGGGTATCTGAAAATGATTTTTGGCAAATGGTAGGACAAAACTATAACACATTACCATTTACAATTGAATTATATTCGAGAAATTATACATAATTTATTTGAATGTGAAAAGGTAGTTCGTTTTTTTGTTGGGGGGGGGGGGGGGGGGGGGGGGGGGTGGGAAATTGGTCATCCAATATTGTGTACTCCATGTGAAATTGGTATGGTGCGGGTTGCTCCATATTGTTTGCACTTACTTCACAAAAGGGCATATTTTCGCACTTATAAATGAAATATTTTATTTTAACAAAAATTCTATTTTTTTAATATTGTTTGGCATGGAAATATGCATACATGTGCCAATATGTCCTATTGTGAAGAACGCCATATGACCATCATCTTTTTTATTTCCTTTAAAATATGTCATTTGTTTCAACCGGTACACACAAAATAACTCCATGCGGAAAGATTGTATTAAAAATTGTATTCTTTAATTATTTTAAAAAGAGGTCAAAGTCTTCGGCCACATCTTTTTGTAGAAGTGGATTCAATATTCCGTACCCCCTCTTTGACTATTTCAATAAATCCTAGTTCGTTACATGAAAATAATTTCCGTCAAATTTTAAGATAGAATGTAACATACTTGCAATTAATATTTAATTAAAAAATCAACCAAAATTCATTTAATGGATAAAAGTAGATAGATATACATAAATATTTAAATATTTGAGATTTAGTATACAATATGGTCTAGGTTGTTTGAAAATACAAATGGTGTCATTTGACACCATATTATTTACACTTGCTTAACAAAAAGTTTTTTTGTCACTTACTAGAAAATGAAATGATTTCTTATCACAAAAGTTAAAAACTCTATTTGGTAATATTGTTTGGCGTGTAAAAAATAATTTCCTTAAAATTTCGAACGAAATTCGCGAAATTAACGATTCTCGCTATGGGGCGAGAAAGTATAATCTCGGATGAAATTTTCGTTTAAATTTGAATAAATCCAATGGGTTACACTACAAAAAGCTGTAGACCATGATATAGACAAGTACTTGCCTCTACCCTACTGGTTGAGGACTCATGTAGTTGATTATGAGGTTCTGTGTTCGATTCCAGCAGCCGCATTTTATTTTTTGAAAATAATTTGAACGTCAGACCATAAATCTGTCCGAAATTTTTGAAATATTTCTTCGAAATTTCGTTGATTTCCCGAAATTCGCGAATCTCTGTGAGGTGCGAAAGAAATTAGAAAAACGAAATGTTAAACCCTGGATGCAATATGTACCGTGAATTTCTATAGCATGCCATTATTTTTAACCTCGAGATGACATTTGAGCACCAGCATGGCCGACGGTGAGGGGGAGGGTGTTGCGAAGATATATAGTTCACTCACTCAGTCCGTCAAGTTAAACTCTTCTCATCAAACTACTTGCATGCTTATTACTTCAACCTTTTCTAAATATAAGTTTTTTAGTTTTTTCTGGATTCGTACAAATTTAGATATATTTTAGTGTATTCATTCACACATTTAAATCTGTTTAAGTTCACGTTAAAGTGTCAAAATACTTTATAATTTAGAACCTAGGGAGTAGTTAAGTTGCTTCTGATTTACCTAGCATGCTGACATTTTCGAGCTCTATCGTCTCCTCGACTTATCTATTTGTCTACATATGGATATATCTAGACATGTGTACATCGGCATGTAGACAAATATAAATCATCTAATTTGAAATGGAGAGACCAAATAAGACGTGTGCTTAATAAAAAAGAAGTGTCGGATTGCTTTGAGGGTCGTCGTTTTCCCTCGGATAGCTATCAAACCCAATGTGCCGCGTATGTCATCGTCTGGACCTCAATCAAGAAAGAGCTGAGACGTGGCGACTCGGACGCGGCCAGCGCATAGAAACGTCCTGCTACAGAGCTAAACCACCGGCTCCCGCCTGCCGACCAACTAGTCCTGCAGGCACACGTAGCGCCCTACCGTGGCAGTCGAATCCATATCTTCCCCTCTTCACATGAAGCCCTTATAAATCGAGCCTGGAGCTGCACCTGCTTACACAAAACGAGTTTTAATCAGTGTTACCAACAAATACAAGCAGAAACATACAAGATTTCCTAAGTTAAGATCAGTGCATCGCCTGTGCAAGATGGACTATCAGGGGCAGCACGGCCAGGCGACCAACCGCGTCGACGAGTACGGCAACCCGGTGGCCGGACACGGCGGCGTCGGCACCGGGGCGGCAGCCTGAGGGCATTTCCAGCCCACGAGGGAGGAGCACAAGGCTGGCGGTATCCTGCAGCGCTCCGGCAGCTCCAGCTCGGTACGCGTCTATACTTCTTGCTGGCATGCATTAATGTTACACGCATGTCTTGGTACAATTCTGTATGAAATTAACAATTAACATCCGTCACTGTTAATTTTTCGTTGATCGTTAGTCTGAAGATGATGGCATGGGCGGGAGGAGGAAGAAGGGCATCAAGGAGAAGCTCCCCGGCGGCCACGGTGACCAGGAGCACACCACGGCTACTGGTGGCGCCTACGGGCAGCAGGGACACACTGGGATGACCGGCACCGGGGCCACCGGGGCTGGCACCTACGGGCAGCAGGGACACACCGGCATGACAGGCACCGGGGCACATGGCACCACCGCCACCGGCGAGAACAAGGGCATCATGGACAAGATCAAGGAGAAGCTGCCTGGACAGCACTGAGCTAGCCCCGTGGCCTCTACTACTTGTGTAGATTTTTGCAAAGTCGCAGGAGAGCTGCGATTTCATTGATAGGAGAAGGAGTTACAGAGAACTATTACAGAACAGTAACACAAATTAGGCGGCAGGCGCCCCTAGCTGAACACGGGAACTACTCGCGATCACATAGGTGGCGACACCCTGCATCCCCCAGCTAGATCGTTCGTCGATGACGTCTTGCAAGATCGCCGTCGCAGGACGATCGCCGTCTGGGTGGGTACTTGTGAAGATTTAGATGCTACCTTTGCAGAATAATATGATACACGACAGAATAAAATCTACATCAGTTACTCAAAAAAAAAATCTACACCATAATAAGTGAGTTTAGCTTACGTGGTTGTTTGAGGTGGATGTATTCCGTTCAAGTCCGTGGGTTTTGTGTTGTATACTTTGATGTGTATGCCGTAGTACACTGGTATATAATGTCATATGCACATGTATGTATATGTCATGGTATATATATTCGTATCTTCCCTAGCTGTATTACCATGATAATTCGCTTGATTGTGAATTTGTGGTCCTTAAGTTATATTGCCACACATGACTTTGACTCCTCTTTTCCATTTCATTTGATATCTTGGTTTTTCTGGAATAAACAACCGTGGTGTAGGACAGAACATACACACAGCTGATTCAGACGCTTTGCATGAATTCGAATTAAATACATGAATGTATTTGACTTACTTCCCTTTTTAAAGATCAATAGGGGAAAAAGCCCCCGGTTCCATTATCGAATGAAATCAGACAGAGCATAAAGGAGTTCAGTCGTAGCTAGTCTCAGGTCAACGAGGTAAAAAGAGAGAAACTATGTGAAAGCTGCAGTTGTATGTTCAGATGTTCATTTAGGCCATGCTCCTGTCTTTGTAACAGATCTGACAGCGGAAAGTGTCTTATGCACCGAGCACCAGCGATCCCGGTGCTTTCAAAAAAATCAAAAATAATATTTATAAATCTCAAAAAATTCTGAAAAAAATTCAGGTGTAGCCAACGATGTATCCCACAAATGTGTAAAATATAAAATTCAGATGTTTTGTATGCCGCGCTACACAAAAATAGCCCAAAATTCAAAGTATTTGAAATTGATATTTATTTTGCACGTTTGTGGAATACATCATTGGCTAGATATAGGATTTTTTCAGAATTTTTTAAAACTTGTAAATATTTTTTCGATTTATTTAAACTACCGGGATCACTGGTGCCCAGGAGTACAAAATATGCTCTCGACTAACAGTCTCTAATTGTAACCCTATAATTGAGTAATAGAGGTCCCGTTCAATCGCCAAACAGATGATCACCTCACACGCGAGAGGAAAAAACTAAAAGCAGAGATAAAGGAAGCCCTTGTTTTTGCACATCACTATATTTGTAGCCTCCAGAGTGACCGTAACAACAGAAGCTGATTCAAACGCTTGCATGGATTTGAATTAAATACATCGATGTATTTGACTCACTTCCTTGTGCCATGTTCCCAGTTGGGCTTGTATGTTTGTGTTACAAACTTACAATCTCCCAGAAACTATTCTTCCCAGTTGGGCTTCATACGTTGAAAAGTTTCAGGCACTCGGCCATATAACAATGGCCAGTGTAAGCCCACGTTATGGGTGGGCTCTTTCCTAGCTTTGTCCTAAACTGTTTCATTTTTTTTTCACCATTCTGTCGAATCTCGAGTCACAACGACAGGCAATGACAATGCAAACAAACGCTGACAGACGTACCGGCACAAGCTTTGCTATTACGTCACAATCAATCACTCTCGATCAATAAACACAATATGCCGGTCCTTCTCTTCTTCCCTTGATCACGATGAGACGATGTATAACAGTTAGAGCATCTCCAGCCATGCCCCTAGAGCCCCCCAAGGCCACTTTTTAGTTTCGGTTTTAGCCTCGGATGGCTAAATAGCGCGAAATTCTCCCACTCGCCCCCCCCCCCCCCCCCCCCCTCCCAGCGGGCTGAGCCGGCGGAAGCTTTGACGAATTGTGTCTCCCCACATGTCATTTTTCTTGGCCCACTCAATCATTTCCTCACAAACTTTTGTTGCCCCCCAAGACACCAACTTTTTAGCCGGATGAAGCATTCCCCCACCCCCCCCCCCCCCCCCCCCCCCCCCCCCCCCCCCCCCCCCCCCCCCCCCCCCAAGACATCAACTTTTTTGCTTCGGTGTGCTCTTGGAGGCTCGTACGGCTAGAGATTCCCTTAACGAACCCTTTGTGATCGAGCCCGGCCGGCTCACGATAACTGGATAAGGCAAAGAACGAATTTAAGTGTCTGGTGTGTCTGAGTCTGTCTCTAACGTATTTCCAAGCCTTTTCCGGTCCTTGATGATCATTGAATTATCTGTTTGAAGCTTTTCCACAAGGCTTTTTGCATTCATCGGTAATGTCGCGGTAATTGTGCTCCCATTTCGCGCGCCCACCCAACACAAACGATAATTTTGTTTTAAAATTCGCCTTCGATGTATGCCACTCGTAGTACATATACTTGCAGTGTCCTCTCGATAGCTCTCTCTCTCTCTGTTTCCTTTGCATCTCCGAGCCAGCTCAGCTAGTTGTTTGCGTATAGCCCCGGCACTCCTGTTCAGTAGTTGGATATGGATTGCACGGCAATACGATATTTCTCCATCAATTCTGCTGGATGGCGCGTACTTTCGACAGAAAGCATGTACTAGTAGCAGAGTGGCACTGGCGTGCCGGGAACATCTACAGAGAGAGTTGGAGATGGGGTTCTTCAGTTCTTTTCTCCCATCATGCATACAGGGTTGAAAGTAAACGGCACTTGTTTTCACAATTAATCTAGAGACTTAGTGACCAGTAGCAAACAGGGATCAGATTGACGAGCTGATCGACTGGTGTGGTCGGGCACGAGACTTTCTGGAGAAAGATGGCAGGGGAAGAATGGTCATGAGTTCAAAATGCATCCATGGAATGAAGATAACCGAAGGAGGAGGCAAATATATATGCTGGTAGTTGCCTAGGGTGCAAGATATGCGAGTACTCTGCATCCCTTCCGGCCGTGCCGTGCTTCTTTCGACAATAATCAGCTCTCGATCGATCGATCGTAGTACGGCGTCGCGCGTGCTGCATTAGAGTATTTGATGGATCAGATTGGTCAAGGATTTGATTGCAGATAAGGTCGTTCCAGCGAACTGAAGCGCGCTGCCTCAGCTGTGTTCCCAACCTACAGCTCGCAACTGCCAACGAAATTGTATGGAGTAAAAACCCATACGATCACGGCAAATATCTCGGAATGAAACCAGAGAACTTTGAGATCCACTACTACCCAACAGCCGAGTTGGATCGTCATCCTTCCGGCCAGCTGCACGGCTGATGATGAATCATCATCACCGGACTCACTGAGCAGCTCGAGTCAGTCTTCGTGGCAGAGCCAGCAGCATCAGCGGTATTAGCAGTAGTCACATGACTTGCGCCTGGTCGGACGGCTCCTTCCCAAAGTGACAGGAACAGGAGTGCAAACCGCGAAAGCCGAAGACGGCATTGCCAATGAGATCAAGTTGCGGGGAGTTAATTATAGCCGGACTTTGCGTTTCAGTTTGGATCGGGTGCAGTACATGCCGTCCGCGGCGGCGGCGAGCGAGAAAGTTGACCAGAGAGGCCGGCAGCGCCCGTGCCGGCGGCGAGCGAGCGGATAACATCGACCGGCGTGGACACAAGTACGCGGGGCCTGTCGTGGGGGATTAGCGGCGGTTTGTCGGTCGAGCAGGAAATTCAAGCATTTCGGCGCAAAAAAAGCGGGCGGATCAGCGTGCGTAGATTAGACAGACATTATCAGAGTGAGATGAGGCGTGCACCTGCCTTGCCAGGGCTCGACATGCTGACCTCGTCTGATCCTTTCAGGTTATCATCGAGACCGGGAACGCATCTCGTTTGAGGGAACAGTCTGGAGGGTCCACACGAGAGATCCAACCAACGACCATCTCAATCTCTAGCTAGTTTCTTGGAGAGGACGAGGTGCCTTCGCCGAGTCGTTGCCCGTCAACATCTCATGCCATCCGCCCGCCGCACCAAGAAACGCAAGTGATGATGGAACGCCAGGAACACACGATCTTGGTTAGTATCAGTAAACGCACGAGGCTAATTAATCTGGTCGACCGATTCTTCGGTTTAATCCTGCTCTAACTGATGGAGCTGTGTTTGGCCTCGATCGGTTCCGTGGCAGAACCGTTCCTGCCGTCGATCTCGGCCGCTCCGTGACTGACTTTGTGCTGACATTTTTGCTGGTCTCACCCAATGGTCGACGTACCGGTTGAAAATCAAGATGCGGCTGAACTGAATTCAACTCGAACGTGTGGATCGCCAGGAACCCACCGATAGGTAGTAGTTGTTGTTGTTGTTGATAAGCTCGGAGCGACGGACGGAGTTGACGGGACGTCCGGTCGTCGTCTCCGGCAAAGACGGCCGCCCCGCCGGGGACGTGGAACAACGTGCGTCACAGTTGAACCCACTCCCCGGCGTGCACTGAGAAGCATAAAAAAGTGAGCTACTACTATTCTCGAAAGGATATATAGCGCACAACCAACGTGCGTAGTGCTAGCTAATCCCTTCGTTTACGAGCTGTTACTTCTTTATCAGCTGCGTGCAACACCATCCCGGTCCATGTCGAGACCCGGTCTGTTTAAATACAGCAAAACACTGCCTTCACGTTCTGGGCAACCCCTAACCCGGCCGGGCCCCCACCTTGATGTTCATTAGTGTTGAGCTACGGGATTAAGTTTCCTTGCTCGGTTGTTACCTAATTCGATCACCAAGGTGCGCTAATAAAGCGCCTCAAGGGTCCCCCAAATGGCCAAAAGGATACACTGCAGTAGGACCGGCAGTATATTGTCTGCCAAAAGGGCGTACTGCTCCATGCCATGCATGCATGCTTAGTTTTGATTATGTTATCCGGTGTTAGGATTTTCCCTTTTGCCGATCTCGGGCTTTGCTTTCTGGTAAAGACTATCTGGACTTCGATCTCTCTCCCATTTCTTCTCACCGACGTGCCAATCTTAAATTTATATACGGACGATTGTACCGCCAAAGTCATTTTTGCTCTCGCGACCTCTACTGCTCCCTCGGTTTAACAAAAAAAAAATAAAAAATCATATTAATAAGTTTTTAAAATCGATAAAAATCCTGCATATTGTTTATGATATATAATAGAAATCTGCAAAACTCGATTTGAAATATTTTATATTTTGAGCTACAAAAAATGACAAAATCATTTATATTTTGAGATTTGAAAGTGAGTACATTAATCATATATTCTGAGCTACAAAAAAGTCAAAAATTTATATGATTTGGAAATTTGAAAGTGAGTACATTTAATCTCCAAAATATACAAGATTTTTTTTTTTTGTATAGCTCAGAAAATAAAGTATGTCAACTAGATATTTTCCACGTTTTTGGATACTTGACTGATGACATGTATGATTTTATTTTCAGTTTTTTTAAATTTCTGATTTTTTAAATAGAGGGAGCACTAGCCCCGGGAGCAATAAATCTCTACTCCAAATGTACTACACACAAAAAAAGTTCACCGATGGAGGTTATTCAACTAAAGTTAAGATCGAAGGTGGTGTCGCTACGTCGTTTGCCGTTTTCCCGTGTCGTATCTAGTCCATTTCACTATCAGTTTCCTACAATTCGGCATGGGAGGGGGGCTTCTGTAGGCGAACCCCTCTCCCCTCTCCTTTTTATTCTGGCCATCGATCCTCTTCTGAATATTCTTTATATGGCCACCTAGAGAGTGCTCTTGCGTGGGTAGTCTAGGAGGGGCGCATACATTCGGACGTCGCTCCATGCCGATGATGCGGCGATTTTCTTCGCCCCGGTTCAGGAGGATGTGGACCAGCTTACGAAAATTCTTCATGGATTCTCAGAGGTCACGGGTCTGGTAACAAATTTAGAAATGTGTTTATATCATGCTCCTTTGTTCGTCACAATTGGAGACTTATTCATTTCACTTTTAGTATCTCTCCTCCATCCAGTATTGCTAATATGTTTGGTAGCTCGTTTAATGGGATAGACAAAGAAAAACTAAAACTCGTATTAGGATTGGCACTTGTGCTTTTCTTTGGGAAAATTGGAACTGTCGGAATAATGTTGTTTTTAACAAAGTTGGAGCTTCCCAATTTTTGCGGGTTATACACCGAGCTACATATTGGATCCACATGTGGTTCTCTCTTCTTCCTCCAGAGCGACGAGGATACTGGATGCACTCGCTTGATGGTGGCCGTTCGGGCTATCTTCCACAAGTGGTTGGCATCATGCTAGAAGATTTCAACATATCTAGACGAAGAATATATTCCTTTTTTGTTGGTAGATTCATGTTGCCACTTTGGCCACCCTTAAGCTGTAAACTATTTGTGTGATACTTTGTTACTTTGAAAACTCTGCAACAAATTGAGCTTGTGTGCATCATGAGGCATGCAGAGCAGAGGGTGGGGTGATCCCCATTTCGAAAAATAAATACATTGATGCATGAAAAAAAAATCCCTATCGTTATTTGACCCATTTCCGGTGTAATTCCATCACAATTGGTGAAAATTCTGACCTATGCAAATTCTCAGTTGGGCCGTATGGTCGTTGCAATGTTTCAGACAGTCGTGTCATACAAATGAGTCATTACCAAATACCAACCTGCATTATGGATGGGTGGCCCCATTTCCTTGCGCTAAACGGCTGCACTTGTTTCTCGCCATCGTCTTGAATCACAATCACAGAGGCAACGCCATCATGCACACACACCGGTTGGCACTAACTTTGCTGTTCTATCGCAGTCAATCCAGATCGCCACCGATCAACACCAGTACAACTGTCCTTCTTGATCACGATCAATGTTCATGACTCATGAGACGACGGATAACAACGAACGAACCCAGCCCCAGTGCACGATCGATTGATAACTGGATAAGGCAACCGATAGCCAATGGTGCAGGTGTTGACTGGTCATCGCATGCACCTGACATCGATCTACGTACGGAGAAATCAAGTGTCTGATGTGTGCATCGATCGACCAGGGCAACAAGATACGAGGACAGGTGTGACAATGATCTTCCACGAAATTGATCCGAACCAACGACTCCGTTGCCATTAGAGCTCACAGTGCAAGGTCGTGCTCTGTTTTTAATTGCTCGAGCCTCGTCGGTCTGGTCCGTAATTTCCTCCTCGCGGCCTGATCGAGTCGCCTCTCCCAGTTTTTTTTTTTTTTTGCGGGAAAGAGCTGATGATATTACAACAAGGTCCTAACAGATTGATCCAGAACAAAGAGGAAAATTACAACCAAGTCTAGCTGGACCCCGATGTCGACCTCGATGAACAGGCGGTGCCGCTGGCGCGCCGTCGCTGCTCCTCCACTGAAACCTTGGAATCGAAGGAGTCCCCTGCGGACGGGAAGTCGACGAACCTCAGCTCCGGGGAGTCTCCACCCTGCACCGCCATCGCCTTGCGCAGCATCACTAGATCTTCAGCTTCCAACGCCCGGATCCAGCTCGTCGGACTCCGGTGAGGGAAGGACACGCACAGCAGCTCCTACGAGCTACGAGCGTGAGCAAGGCGGCAGATCCGCGGCGAAACTCCGAAAAGCACCGCCACTGAAGAGGACGACCGCCGCCACCAAACACCACACCGATCGCACCGCCATCTCCTCAACGCTGCCGGCAGGAAGCCTAATCGAGCCTACACTATGTACACGACGAGATCCAGGGTTCCCCCACCCTCCCGCCGTCGGAGCGGCTGGCGGAGGGGGGGGGAACCAGCGAATCGCCGCCGGCGAGGTGGTTCGAACGGGCAGATTCAGAAATCACCTCTCCCAGCTTTCACGAGTTCATAGGAGGAATTTCCATCCTTTTGATCGCCTGCCTACATAATTTATAGTATAAGATCGGCAATGTCGTAGCAATTAGGATTTCATTTCACCAGAGCCAACGCAAAAGACAAGGTTAGCTGATTTACTGCAATAGTTTTTGTTTTACGATTCGATTTCAACGTATGCGCAAATACGTTATGTCGATTGCAGTGTCCTCTGGAGTTCTCTCTCTGCTACTATTTTGTATTCCATAGCTAGATGAATAGCGGAAATCCGTTGTGGTTATCGAGCACCAACAAGACCGCTTTCCGTAAAATTTGAAAATCATACTTTTTTGTGTCAAAAAATTCTGAAATTATTTCCACAGATACATATACATATACACATTACTTACGTACGCAAGAAGTTTCGGAGAAAATCATTATATTTTAGACTAGGAAAAAAAGACAAATTTCTGACAGATTCAACACACTATATTCCCCTTTTTATGCCTAGTTTTTGTTATTTTTATACTGCTTGGAATACGACTTTAAAAATTGACACATACGTAGGAAACATGCATATGTATCATAGGATGGTTTTGGGGAATTTTTTCTAACTCAAATTTAAAAATTTTAAAAAATATATTCTTATAGGGTTCTCTGGTGCCACAAATCTGCATTCGATGAATAGATGTAGAGAATGCCGAGTACCATATATATGCACGACAAAGAAAAAAAACGAGCGGTGCGACATCCCATCATCATTTCCGCGGGAGGTACACACGACACGTACCCATCCGTCGACAGAAAACACGTACTAAGTTGCAGTGGCACTGACGTGCCGGGAACATGTATGGAGAGCTGGGGATCCCTTGTCTCCCATCGTGCGCGCAGAATGGTTGAAAGTACAACGATAATCGAAGTCTGATCAAACTTGTTTTGCATAATTGGTGTGAAGACTTGGTCACCATGCATTATCGACGGGGATCGGACGAGCTGACTGGTGTGTTCGTAGAGTCTCTCTGAAGAAAATGCAGTGGCAGAATGGCCATTGATTTGGAATGCATCCATGGAGTACTGTCTATGATATAGTTTGCAGATAGGATGATAGGCTGTCTTTTGGGCTAGTTTCAATTTCCTTTACTCTCTCTTCAACACCGCTTTTGAGAGTCACCTCGGCGCCGCCGACACCGTCTCCCCCTCATCTCGCTGGCGTTGCCGGTGGGGACTGGGTGTGGAGATGGTGGGCGGTTCCTCTGCTAATAGTAGTACTAGTAGGCTAGTAGCTAGGGTTTGTTTGCTTCGGCTGCATGGCGCTTTGTCGTCTGGGTGCTTCGTCTCGCAGGCGCCCGGTGAGAGGCGGCGGCCTTCTCTCTCCGCTGGCTTGCTCTCGAGGTGGGAGCGATGGTTGGAAGGCGGATCTGGCCAAACACCCCTAAATAAGCGCGCGGCAGGGCGGATTTTCTCTCCATGTGCTCGAGTTCGTCGCTCTCCTTGGGATCCGCTGCTCCTTGGGGCCTCCTCCTCTTCTGGACAGCTGTTGTGTTTCTGCTCCCTCTGGCCTGCCGTGGTGGCGAGGGGAAGGTGCAGTTTAGCGTGGCGGATCGATGGTTTGGAGGAGGTTGGGGAGGGACGGATGGCCGTCTTGCTGTGGCCTATGGAGATCATCAACCGCGACGAGATGGCGTCGCTGTTACCTTCGACAACCGGAGTCACTCCATGCCGGAGCACAAGTGGTGCTTCTGGTTCTTCTTCCTCTTCGCGAGGATCTTTGGGAGCTCTGTCGCGGCATACTACAACGCGTCTTCGCCAAGTGGTTTCGTCCCAGGCGAGGACGTTGACGGCTACGAGTTCGAGCTCTGCTTTGCCAGCGGTGGTTGAGGACCTGATGGCGTTTCTTCGGGGCGTCTTAGGGTGCTTTATGTTTAATTTGTGGCCTTATCAATAATTTCATTAATGTTTGAGGGCCTCTGTGTATTGTTGACCGCCGATTAATGCAGCAGCGGACCCTTTGGGGTCCTTCCCTTGTTCAAAAAAAAAGAAAAAGTAAAAAACAATCTGCAGGAAGCAGATATATGCTACTCTTTGCCGGTATAGTAGTTGCTTTCTGTGCAAGACATGCCAAGTCATTACTAGATACTAGGCAAGTATGAGTACGTCGCACCTGCTGCATTATCCATCTTCCTCCATTAAATCAACTCCCGATTGATCGCAGTACGTGATGCACTGATGCATTGTATAATTTGAAATCAGATTTTCAGGATAAGATCTTCCCAAGTTGATAGCTTTTGAAAAAGCAGCAACTTGATGTCTCTAGCGATAGGAAATTAAAAGCAACCAAATAGGTACCGAGCAGCCCGTACTACATGGCGTGTTCGGTGCACAAGGTTTCCTCTTCAGACGGTCCTCTGTGATCTGCTGCCAAAAGCAGAACTTGCATGAAGCGTGAACCGTACGTGCCAAAGCAGAAATGGTGCCAAACTTCTTTCGTCGGGTAAAGTGGGGCCATTCGAATGGAAGTACTAGTACTACCTGGTCTGAATTAGCATCGACATAATTTCCATGACAGGAAAGTAATGGCTGCGAGATCTGCTGACGGTAAGATCTAGATAATGGATGCGGTTGGAAAGTAAGCACCAACCAACCCGCCGGCAACACCCTATCCTCTACGTACTATCCACTACCACCGAACAGCACAGATTGAGCTGGTTCATCATCCGTCACTTAGCCAGCTACACCAGTACGATGGAGAGGTGACTGAATGATTATCCCGGGCAGTCGGCGGACATACGGGTACGGGCAGCTGCTCAAGTTAGCTAGTCTTGGTGGCACTGGCACACCCAACTCAAGTACTCCTCCCACATTTATCTAGATAGGATTCGACCAATCATTTGGCCACGCCGATGTTACACGCTAGCCTTCTTTTCGTGTGCGGCCAGAGGTACGTAGGATTTGCGTCTGGTCGGACGTATGTACGTTATGGGAAGAAAAAAATGGCGCGCCATAGAACGATATACAACCTCCACCCCAAAATATAAAGCGTTCTTTAATTTTGTTGGTCAATGACGTACAATTTTGATCATAATTTGTACTTATAATATAATATGACAATTAATTAGTATAAAATACAAGAAATGAAAAAAATTACAAGACCAATCCAACGGTACCCTTTATACATTATCGAATCATATTACTTATTATATACTAATGATCAAAGTTGAGCATTGAAGACGAGTACAATAATAGCGCTCCTTATATTTCGGAAAGGAGGAAGTAGTGGTTTGAGAATTGTCACGCTAAATCAATCATTGTACAATGTTTCATTAATAGCACGTTATAACACGATATAGCACGCTAATAACGTATTTTAAACCCGACGCAATTTGTTTCGAGAACCCGCAGAAGACTTGGGTGTCTTTGTATTAATCTTAAAAGAGGACAACAAAGCCAAAGAATGGCGCTACAACGTCTTTCAGCAACCCGCTAATCAAGGATTAGCCACCAACCACACAACGATAAACAACTAAAGGACTCGCCATGCCCAACATGAGCATCAAGGCCACGTCTCAACCCACACCAACCACCTCCAAAGAAACCACTGCACCTAGACTAACCGCGCCAAAGTACCAGCGACCTTTGAATGCCTAGAGAGAGTCAGCGGAAAGCATTGTCTCCAATGCGAAGCTTTCAACACAATAGCGTTGTCGAGACGTTGCCATCACCAATTTAGGACGCCAGATCATGGTTTTCACCGGAGACAACATCACGAGGATGGGGGAGTACCGGTGTTTCACGGCGACGCCTCCATGGAGGAATGCGCCATCGTCGCCAGCACCAGCGCAAACTGGGCAGAATCACTTCCATCAGAGACTCCGCATGCCCAAACCATCGAAACCGTGGCTACACAGAGCCCACATATGGTCGCCGGACTCGCCGAAGAGCACGGTTGGCCGCCACCCAGCCATAGCCCTGCAGCAGCAGCAAGCACCTTGTCGTCGTAGTCGTCGAGTGGTCCACTCCACCACCGCAGCTAGCCACGTCCCCGGGGGTGGGGGCAGCCACCTAGCCGGCAAGCAGCTGTACCGTAGGAAACGGTGCGACCTGCATGGTCAAAGATCGGTTCCGCACGGCGGCATCAGCGCTCTCCAGGCACGCCGGCCGCACCACCACGCCCAGCGGCCCCACGCCGAGGAAGACCGCCGCCATCGTTTGCTTGGGCTTGTGCCGCCATCACGTCGCGCCCGAGGAGGATGCCCGCGTTTAGCACAACTCTCCCACGTGACCTTTTTAGAGGCGCGGGGCCGCCGCACCGCGGTGAGGAGCGGTGGTGGGGAGGGAGCTTGGAATAGGGAGAGAAGCGGCGGCGACTAGGGTTTCCTCCCGTACATACATACGGATGAACGGCTAGCTCCCTCTCAAAGTGACAGGAACAGATAGAAGAGCAGTAGTTGAAGACGTACGGCAGTGCCGTATCAAGACTTGAGAGCAAGGCGGTTCTCGCCAGAGTATGCATTTCGGTGTATGTATGGACTATGGAGAACGTACTGTACGCAACGTGGCATACACTGCAGACTAGTGCGCGAGGCCCACACACCCGCGCGGCTTTCAGCGGCGCGAGCGAGAAGGTTGACCAGCTCGCGTTCGCGCCCGTGCCCGTGCGCTGCGGCTGTTGCATCCTCCGCGGGAGATGAATGGCCCGCAGGCGTTGCATCCTCGAGGAGACGAATGGCGCCTAGTATTTGGTTGCATCCTTCCGTTGGGAGAAGAATGGCGCCGCAGCGGAGGTTGCATCCTCCGTTCAGTGGGGGTCGTGGCTGCAAGGTGGAAGCGCATCGAGCTTGCCGGGGAAGTGCGGTTGGCCGTGGAGGCAGGGTAGTGGTTCGGTGTGTTGACTGGTTTGGATCCTGGGTTCGGGCTATGCAGGTGAGATTGCCGGCGAAAGTCGTACTCCAGCTGTGGCCGGAGTCGTCGATGGCGGCGCCTGCGAGCGTCGCTCCCTCGTTGGAGGCATCGATGTAGTTGTTCCCACTTTGCATTTTTCGACGTGCTCCAGGGGAAACCCTTGACCTAGTCTTCTTGGTCGGACGATGGCGGCGCCTCCCGGCGTCGTGTTCCCTCTTGGGGGCATCGTTTTGGACATGGATCTGGCCAGAGGGGCTCGTGGCTCGCTAGGTTGTGTGTGTTGTATGGTTTTTGGGGCCGGTCTCCCTCATAAACTGGACCAACCTTCTATCTATTCATTGAATTTAGCAGTTCTCCTGCTAACATTCAAAAAAAAAAAACATATAAGTACTCCTTTTGAGGAAACACGTCCGTCGGCCATGCATGATCTTGCTTGCTGGAATTAAAGCAAGAAAGGAATCAGCAGCTAGAGACGAAAATAATCTGGATACAGTGGCCGAGCGCGGCGCCCGACTGACGTGCGTACGTGGACGAGAATTATGGGCGGCGGCGGCTAGGGTTTCCTCCCGTACATACATACGGATGAACGGCTAGCTCCCTCTCAAAGTGACAGGAACAGATAGAAGAGCAGTAGTTGAAGACGTACGGCAGTGCCGTATCGAGACTCGAGAGCAAGGCGGTTCTCGCCAGAGTATGCATTTCGGTGTACGTATGGAGAACGTACTGTACGCAACGTGGCATACACTGCAGACTAGTGCGCGAGACCCACACACCCGCGCGGCGCGAGCGAGAAGGTTGACCAGCTCGCGCTCGCGCCCGTGCCCGTGCGCCGGAGGCTCAGCGGCGGTGTGTCGACCGCCCGCAGCTCGGGGCCCGCCCCAGCGTACCGGCGAATTCAAGCATTTCGGCGCTCGGGGATCCGATGGCCTGAAGCAGCGGCGTCGTGTTTCCTGTCATCGGAGCGTGCGCCTGTCTTCGTGGGCGACGTGGCAAGAATGTACGGCCGGTCGCGTGCTCTGCTCCGTCGAAGCGCACACATGGCCATGCTGCCCATTGCACTAGTGCATGCATCAGGTACTTTCTCGGGCGACGCGACTGTTTGCGGTACGTGATCGGCGGTCTGTTCGGCGAAGCGGTCGCCTGATCTTTTTTTAGGTTAACTTCCAGCTGGATCTCATCCGAAGAACCGCGGTGGCCCACACGAATGTCTTTTCTCATCCACGCATCTCTAAATCTAATCCAAACCCCACCTAGATCCTTTGAGTCGACATCATCATGCTCCTCCGCACCAGAGCAAGTAATTATGGAACACACGTTTTTGGTTAGTTAGGTGCACCAGGAGGTATGTTCTCGTCGACGATCGATCGGTTCCCTACTGCTTCACTTTACACGCGCTGAGCGAGCTGTGGTTCGCCTCGGTTCCGTAGCAGAGCCGCTCCTATCCGACGAATAATGCGCGCGCGCGTTTACTTCTTCCTCGCAGCTCATCCATCGGCTCGATCGTGCGGCGAAAATCGTTGGAAACGTCCGGCGGGAGCGCTGACTTTTGTGGCCGGTGGGATGTCTCCCGTGCACACACGACGCCGATCCCGTGCCCGGTGGGATGTTTCCCGGCATGAGCACAAACGCCGGGACTGTTGTAACCGATTGCGTACGTGGAACGGTCAAAGTGGAGTAGAAACGTGTGGATGTCGTGGATCGTGCTCGATAAGTCCGGAGTAGAAAGCACGTACGTGTCGATCTGAGTAGCTGCCTAGAACCACCGAACGTGGTCGAACTGGAACACGGAGCTCGATCTCCGCGGCCTGACAACGTGCGTCACCGTTGACCCGCTGCAAACAAAAGCAAAGCAAGACGGGATCGTGTATCACACCGCCCGATCGACAACTGTTTAACCCATGTTTTTCTTCCGAACGCTTCAGTAAGCCGTGTAGAATAAGCTAACACTGTTGAGAAGAGATGGAGCTACTATTCTCTCGAAAGGATAGTGCTGCAGACTAACGTGGGCAGTGGTAACCACCTACTCCTCCTACATGTTACACGTATAGATACGTTCACATGCACACAAATAGAAGTATTTCTTTTTAGAACGGAGGGAGTAGCTAGCTAGCTTATCCTGACGGATGACGGTGCCCCTACCTGCTCCTCCTACAGCAAATATTAATCGCTCACGTTTACGAGTCGCTAATGGATTGTTTGGATTATCCTCTGACAGCACGCCCTCTGAACTCGATATCTCTGCTCGGTTTAAATACCGCAAAACGCTGCCTTCACGTCCTGGGCAAGCCCACCAGGTCCCACACCGTGATACTAATCCACGGCGTGAAGTTTCCTGGCTCTAATTCGATCACCAAAGTAAAGACTAAACAAAAACAAAGTCGATCGGGGTCCCTACCTAGCCAGACCGTATATACGCACCCCTAAAAGTACACACTAAAGTAGGACCGACCGCTGGGGTGTTAGTACTAATAGTCCGTGAAAAGTCAGGACTGTATGCTGGTCCATATACTCAAGCCAGACCGTATATACGCACCCAGGCTTTTTAGACGAGACAAAAACTCGCACTCAGTTTGGATGACAGATCAAGCTAATGCATGGCCAGCTATTATCGCAGTACGTGAATGCATTATAGAATTTGAAATCAGATATGGGAGATAAGATCTTCCCAACTTGATATATAGCTTTTCAAAAAAACAGCAACTTGATGTCTAGCCATAGGAAATTAAAAGAGACCAAATAGGTACCGACAGGCCCGTACTAGATGGCCACGCCGATGAATGGTACACGCTAGCCTGCCGGCCGGATCAAGTTCTTTTCCAGCGGTAGACGTTGCGTCTGGTCGGACGTATGTATATATGTATGTACAGTATGTATGTGCGTACGTCCGGCTCCCTCCCAAAGTGACAGGAACAGGAGTGAGCGAGCAGCGAAAGGAAGGAAGAAGACGGCACTGCCGTATCGGAGAGCAGCGTGGTTACCGTCGGACTCTGCATTCCGGCCGTGTACGTACGTATGCGGGCCATGCGGCGCGCGCGTACAGTACGTGACGTGGCAGTACGCAGTGCGGACTAAAGCGACACCCACGTACATGGCCGAGAAGGTTGACCAGCTCGCGCGCGCCCCTGCCGGCGGCGAGCGGATAACATCGAGGTCATGCGGCGGTGTGTCGGTCGGTCGAGCGCCACCAGCCCCGTGGTACCGGCGAATTCAAGCATTTCGGCGCGCGGGGATCAGATGGAGTGCTCGTGCATGAGGCTGAAGCAGCGGCGTCGTGTTTCCTGTCATCGGAGTCAAATGCGCCTGTCTAACTGGCCGACGTTGAGTCCACGGCGTGCTCTGCTCGGTCGAAGCGCACCCACACATGGCCGTGGCACGCTGCCTAGCTTCTGCCATTGCCATATTGTGCTAATGCATGCATGAGAGATCAGACGGTCAGGCTCAGGCGCGTCCTTTCTCGACTGTGCGGTCGCCTGATATTTCTTTAGATTAACTTGGAGCTGGATCTCATCTCAAGACCCGGTGTGCCATCCGTTTTCAGCAGAGAGGCTCGCCCGCTCGAGGGTCCACAAGAATGATTTTCTGATCCACGCATCTGTCTAATCCAGTCCATTCTCTACCTAGTTCTTGGACAGGAGAAGAGGGTCGTTGCCAGTCGGCATCATCATGCTCATCCGCACAAGCAAAAAATGCTACTCCCTCCGTTCGGAAAAGGATGTCACAAAAATGAACTATCTCTATAGTGAGATAGTTCATTTTTGTGACATCCTTTTCCGAACGGAGAGAGTAGTAATTATGGAACGCCAGGGACACACGTTTTTGGGTAGTTAGAGCACCTCCAACGGCTCAGCGCATCCGGACAGCCAAAGCGGACCGATTCTGTCCGCTTTGGGCGGACCGCGGACAGATTTTGGGCCCCTGTCCCTTTTGGGGTGGAGGTGCCCCCAACGGCCGGCCGCATTTCTGTCCTGGACAGCACATTTGCACAAAATTTGCAATTACTAGATAAAGTTCGGTTCAACAAATTGATAAAAACACGCTGAAATATGGTTCTACAACAAAGTTCGAATAGAAAGAAATAAACGGAAATATCGTTTATTACAACAAAGTTCGAATAGAAAGAAAATTGAGCAGAAAACGCTACTGGTTTCCCAGATGAACCCACATGTGCTCTATCAAATCATTCTGGAGACGTTCATGTAGTGGCTTATCACGCATCTCTGCATACACGTCTGAAAACTGCTGGTCCGTCGCCAGTCCAGGTGTAGGCGCAACCAACTCGCCCTCAAATTCCCATCCTTGATCAAATAACCTTGCATCATCCCGTTCATTCTCGACAATCATGTTGTGCATGATCACGCAAGCAGTCATCACCTCCCACATGACCTCCTTGCTCCACGTTCTTGCGGGGTGTCGAACAATAGCAAACCGGGATTGGAGCACACCAAATGCTCGCTCCACATCCTTCCGGCAAGCTTCTTGTTGCTGAGCAAACTTACGAGCTTTCTCACTTTCTCGTATGCGAACGGTCTTCACAAATACGGGCCATGAAGGGTATATACCATCAGCAAGGTAGTACCCTTGTCATATGCATTTCCATTCACCTCAAAGTTGATCACCGGTGCATCGCCCTCGGCCAGTCTGTCGAACACTGGTGACCGCTGAAGCACGTTGATATCATTGTGAGATCCCGACATGCCAAAGAAGGAGTGCCAAATCCAAAGATCTTTAGATGCAACAGCCTCAAGTATGACTGTGCACTCTCCAACGTGTCCCTGGTACTGTCCTTGCCAAGCAAAAGGACAGTTCTTCCACTCCCAATGCATACAGTCTATGCACCCAAGCATTCCAGGAAAGCCTCTGCTCGAATTCATGTTCAGAAGACGGGCAGTGTCTTCCATATTTGGCTCCCTCAAGTACTCGGGACCAAACACTTGAACTATAGCTTCACAGAACCTATACATGGCTTCTAGGCAAGTGGACTCGCTCATGCGCAAATATTCATCTACTAGATCACCGGCTACTCCATATGCAAGCATCCGTATAGCCGCCGTGCACTTTTGATAAGAGGAGAAACCATACATACCAGTTGCATCAGGTTTGGCCTCGAAGTAGTTATCATATGCCCTCACTCCTTCGAGCAGACGCATGAACAGGGGCCGAGACATTCGAAAACGGCGACGAAACTTGTGATCCGGATATGTTGGCTTCACGGGATGGAAATAGTCCTTCCAAAATTGGAAGTGACCTGTTTCCCGGTCACGATCCAACGCCGGAGCCCTTCCAACAACCGAGCCAACATGCCGAGGCCATTCCGCCTGGTTGAAGTTGTGGATGAGCGTGGCCGCGACCATCATGACGTCGGTATCATCGTCGGATTCCTCGTCCGACGTATCGATGAAGGTCTTGTAGAAGAACTCATCATCACTGTCCATCTACGCAAAACAAACAAATTAGTATGGGATTCACATCAATTTTAGGAACAAAGATAGAGATTGAGTCTCATATACCTTTCGTCGAACACCTGCCGGGCAGTGGCCTTCGCGAACCGCCTCTGGTGCAAGGGCCGAACGTCCCGGGAAGCAGCGGTCGCGGCGGACGACGGCGACGGCGGCGCAAGGCGGCCCTTGTCCCGGCTCGACGAGGCCGAATAAATTGGGGACGGCGGCGGCCGATGCGAACCGCCTCTGGTGCAACGGCCGAACGTCCCAGGAAGCAGCGGTCGCGGCGGACGACGGCGACGGCGGCGCAAGGCGGCCCTTGTCCCGGCTCGACGAGGCCGAATAGATTGGGGACGGCGGCGGCCGATGCGAACCAGGCGGCGGCCGATGCGATCCAGCAGCCGGCCGGTCGAGATATGGAAGCAAGGGGGAGAAAGGGGACTCTGTCGCTGGCAAACGGGCCCCGCGCGGACAAGGAGGACCAAGGGCGGACCTAGAGGCTGTCCGTTTCTCCCCCAAGCCTGGACCAAACTTGGGCCAGGTTTGGGGCCAGAAACCTGTCCGCGCGGACAGTTGTCCCTTTGCGCCGGGCCGTTGGAGGGGCTCCTCTGTCCGTTCGGACAGATTCGGACACGGCCCGTCCGGATGCGGAGGGCCGTTGGAGGTGCCCTTAGGTGCACCACCAGGGGTCTCTTCGACGATCGGTTCCCTACTGCTACACTTTACACGCGCTGTGATATCCGTGGCTCGCCTCGGTTCCGTAGCGGAGCCGCTCCTATCCGAACCACCTGTGACAAGTCTCCGTAGCACGCGCGCGCGTTTACTTGTTCCTCGTTTGCTCGTGCGGCGAAAATCGTCGCGAAGCCGGCAGAAGTTGGCCGGAAACGTCCGACGGCAGCGCTCTCCGTGCTGACTTTTGTGCTGCCAGCTCTCCGGCCGGTGGACACACGACGCCGATCCCGTGCCCGGTAGGATGTTTCCCGGCATCAGCACAAACGCCCGCCGGGCCTGTTGTAACCGATTGCGTACGTGGAACGGTCAAAGTGGAGTAGAAACGTGTGGATGTCGTGGATCGTGCTCGATAAGTCCGGAGTAGAAAGCACGTACGTGTCGATCGGAGTAGCTCGGGAAGTAGGAACCACCACCGGGATGTTGATAAGCTGGGAGCGTTTGGTGACGGGGACGTACGGTCGTCGTTGTTCTCGTCTCCGGCAAACACGGACGTGCCCGATCGACGTGTCCTGAGAACGAGCGTCACCATTGACCCCAAACGTGTATCACTCCGCCCCGACGACGACCATCGCAACTCCGCTCGCATATTTTCCTTCCGTAGAATAAGCGAACACTGTTCAGAAGAGATGGAGCTACTATTCTCGAAAGGATAGTGCGAACTATGCTAACATGGGCAGTGGTAACCACCTAGCAAGCTTATCCTGACGGATGACCGTGCTTTCCTACAGCTAATTAATCGCTAACGTTTACGAGTCGCTAATGGATTGTTTTGTTTATCCTCTGCCAACACATCCTTTGAACTCGTGATCTCTGTCATGATCCCCGCCCCGTTTAGAGCATCTCTAGCAGATACCGGATAAGGTCCACGGCCCGGAAAACTCCGGCGGATATAGGGGCCGCGGCCTTTTTTCGGCCCGGCCTTTTTTCGCGACGGCCCGGATAAAATTATCCGGGGTACACGATAAGCGGCGCGTCGGCCAGTATATAACCGGGACGGAGGGGCGGATGCGGTACCAAAACCCAATCCCTCCGCCGTACCTAGGCTAGCGCCGCCGCACCTCGTCCCCTACTCCGACGAGCAATCGAAGCTCCACTGCGCCTCCGCTTCCCCCACCACCACCGGTTCTATGGCCGGCTCCACCATGCGCCCCTCCGGCGGCCGAGGCGGAGGAGGCCGCGAGCCGTCGGAAAGGTGGCGGCGAGGAGGGCGGCGGAGAAGGCGGCCATAGCGAAGGCGAATCGCTCGAGGGGCGCCGCCCTACGCGCCTCGTACAAGAACCGGCGGTTCATAGGGCTCCGTGCGATTGACTTCGGGGAGGGAAGCTCGTCCGCCGGTGGTGGGGCTCCGCTCGAGGCCGGCCAGAGGAGGAAGAGGGAGGAGTCGGCCGAGGAGGAACTGCCCGACCTCTGGGCCGAGATATTGCAGCCGGCGTGAAGCCGCGTCCGCAGAGCGGAGGACGCGGTCAGGGACGCGACGGCGGCGTGGGAGGCCGGAGCTCCCGGTGCCGTTGACCGCCTGAGAGAGGCCGTCGACGAGGAGGAGCTCGCACGCGAGCTCCTCCGCATCGCCGAGCAGGAGGAGCGCGTCGCCCGCCCGTAGATCGACGCATGTAGTTAGTTTAATTTCACATGTAGTGTAGTTTAATTTCAGTTCTAGTGTAGTTCATATGTAAAATTAACGCGCGAAAACATCGATGGTTCAATCAGTTCGAATATCTGGTACTAGTTTCGTGTATCTGTTCTGCCAAACGGGTACTCGTACCGGATAATGATTATCCGGGAATGATTATCCGGTACGCCGAGATTATAGTGTATCTGTTAGATATGCTCTTAAATACACCAAAACGCTGTCTTCACGTTCTGGGCAAGCCAGGCCCCACACCGTGATACTAATCTGTAATACAGTTGATCCACGGCATGAAGTTTCCTGGCTCTCCATATACCTAATTCGATCACCAAGCCAGACTAAACAAAACCAAAATCGATCGGGGTCCCCACATTGCTAGCTAAAAGTACACACTAAAGTAGGACCGACCGGTGGGGTGTTAGTAGTAATAGTCCGTGAAAAGTCAGCACTAATGTGCTGCTCGATCCATGCATGCTCGATTTGATTATGTTATCCGGGCAGTCTTAGGATTTGCAGATCTCGCGCTTTCCGGCGAAGGTCGAATCGGGACGTCGATCTCTCACCGCTTTGTTCACACCCACGCAGCCGACGTGCTGAAGTTGCTTACCGGTCATGTATACATACGCATACGTGGCCTCATGGAGCCGTATGAGTACAACTACTGAACTCAGCGTATATACTCCGTGCTCTAGTTAACTTAATGGAGGTACAGGAGCATGGCTAGGTACATTCGTCCCCCCCGTACCGTTTGGTGCATCTCCTCAATTGATGCGGGCTGTCCACAGGAGTTGAGGAGGACGGACCGCGGTGGTCGGCACTAAAATAAGCTGTAGCCGTGGGCACCAGTAGGATCACGCCGCGAACAACACGGGCCCATCAATAGTGGATAACGTGGTGGCGCCCCCATCCTACTGTCCCGTACTCCCATCTTTTTCCTGCTTGGAATTAGAGGGTCCCACGATCCTAGGTTAGACCAACGGATAAGATCATGGTAATGGTAACGGGATCAGGGCCAGCCTGCCGATTGGTGGTGCTTTGCTTTGTTGCCGGTTTGGGCCGTCTGTCGGTCCCGTACGCTCCCATGTGCAGGCAGGTAGGTCCCCGGGAATGTGATATCCTTTGCCGTTCATGCACATATAAGTACTCCCTCCAATCCATATTAGTGGGCACAACTTTATCTAGATACACATATATCTAGTCTAAATACTTAACTAGATACATATGAATTTAGACAAACCTATGCCCACTAATATGGATCGGAGGGAGTACTCCTTTTGAGGAAGAAAAGGTCCATTTTTAATCATGAACTTGGTTCGGCGAAATGAACCCTAAACTCTAAATCCATGTCGTTTGTACCCTAACTATTGAATCCCGGTCTAAATCAGACCCTAGAGGTGTTTGGTAAACCGGGAATGCGCACATCCTGGCCAGGAATATGCACAGTCTCACTGACTAAATGGACCCACCTGTCATATTCATCCCTATCCTAATCCATCTTTCTATCCCTAAAATCCAACGATGCAGTGACCCGCCGGTGCGGTTCATTTATGTGTTGTGCTTGCGCCGATGCTCTGATGCTCACCTAGCCTAGGCCGTCCGGCCGCGTGCTTGGTCCTGCTCGGCTGCTGGATGCTTGAATCCCTGTAGAGTGTATACTGCAGACGAATCCCATAGCGTGTTGCGTGGATGCCGCCGTCCCGGCGCCGGCGCTGCTCGCGTGCGTGCTCGACGACACGGATGCCCGGGGTTCTCAGCGCCGCCGCGCAGGCTCCTTCGCTTGCCTCCGTTGCCCGGCCCCCAAGGCTTCCTTTCGGATTTTCTTTACCATTGCCGGCCGCTGTGTTGAATCACGAGCGAAGCAAGTGCCTGTTTGTTAGGGAGCGACGCCATGGATTTGAGCATCTCTCCACTTTCCTTTTTCTTTTAATCGGGATTTGATTTGAGCATCCCGTTGCCTCCGTCCAGGCCATGTACGCACGCAAAATCCCCTCGAATCTGTTAGCCGCCGCCGAGATCGCCGCGCTTCTGGGCCACGTGCGCCGCACGGACGCGGGAGCGGGCCTCCGTCGCGGAGGCGTCCGGCCGCCGCCGAGCTCACCGCGCTGCTGGCGAGGCTCGAGGCCGCGCACGCCGCACATACGCGGGACGCCGTTGCCGAGGCCTACTCGTTGCCCTCTCCCTCGTCTCCGGTGGTCGCGGTGGCAGTCCAAATGTTGTTTTCGACTTTTCGTGCGTCGGCGTGCCTTACTCACCATTGTTCTCCGACGAGCCCATCACGATTTGGGAAGATGGAGAAGAAGAAGAATATGACATGTGGGTCAATGTAGTCAGTCATAGTAATAATTTATTTTTTAATTTGCTTCTCTGAAAAACTGGTGGAAGGTTCAATTTAGACCGGGATTTAATAGTTTAGGATACAAACGATAGAGATTTGAAGTTCAGGGTTCATTTCGCCGAACCACTAGGAGTTCAGGGTTGAAAATGGACTTTTCCCATCGAGGAAACGCGTCCGTCGGTAGGCATGCAGGCGGACGCCCGCCAGAAGTAAAAAATACGTCCGCCACGTTCAGCATCACCAATTTGCTTAACAAAATGATAATTATCAACCGGCTGCACCGATTGGTTGGTGCCTGGCGGACTGTCCGCCTCGTCCGCCGGCCCGTCCGTCTGCATGCCTATCCGTCGGCCATGCATGATCTTGCTTGTTGGAATTAAAGCAAGAAAGGAATCAGCGTGCGTACGTGGACGAGAAAATTATGGGCCGCTGGCGTCGCCATCCGTACGTCGTCGACCGGTCCCGCTCGAGCTAGGCCGAGGGGAGGAGGATCGAGCTCACGTCAAGCTGCGGCGACCGTGACGTGTCGTGCATACGAGGTAGGGGATCATCGAACGGATAGGACCTCGATCGGGTCTCGGTGGTTGGCCGTTGCCGTTTCAAAAGTTCTCGCAATAATGGGTCGCACGCCGCGACCGCGTCGCCGCCGGGCAAGCTCGTTCGACCGACCGATCCGGCCGCCAGTTTCTTTGCCCGGCGACCGCGGCCATCTGCCGACCACCGTGCGTATCCGAATGGCATACTGTATGTTGTTTCCCACGCGATGTACGTACGTACGTAGCTCATGGTCGTTGACCCGTGCTGCTAGCTCTACGTATTTATTTGGCTTGCTACGTACGCAAACCTACCGCCTCAGACCGTCGGTGGGTGGTATTGGCAAACAGAAATGATCTCCATCGAATCCGCTTTGTTCAGCACGGAATCTACACCTCCTGCGCGTGCGTGGAGTGCAGGAATAGTCGTGATCCATCCACGTGACCGGCAGATCATCAGATAAGGCAATGCCTGGTTGGAATTAGGCCATCGGTCGCATCGGACGCCAAGTATGGAACGGGCATGCACGCACCCACGTCCAGAACCTCCTCATTTCAGTTCAGAAAACCGGTGCGAGGTCGGCAATGCGCGGTACGCGTGGCGTTGCGCGGGAGAACAGCTAGCGGCCGGGCCCCGCGGGCCAGTGGCTGCCCCGCAGACTGGGCCACGTGAACGACACGCGCTTCCCGTGGCCGATTTTGGGTTTGGGCTGCTGCGGCCTTTGCCCTGCAATTCCAGCCTGGAGTTTTATGGGAGCTAGGAGCTTATCCTGTCCTCAGTCCTCACGTGTGTCTGGAAATTAAACTATAAATTGAGTTAAACGAGTAGCTCGCAATTTAACACGATTTGGCTTGGATTTGTTGTCAAATAAAATGAACCACGTTTTCGTTACTTCGTATTCTTGTATATGCGGAAAATTGTTCATGATTATTTGTAGTTTATGGACTATATATTTACTTGATGGTGTCATATTCCTATTCATTGTCATGATGATTGCATCATACCCTATTCATTGTCATGATGATTGCATCATACATGACCAAATAATTATAAACAATTGTATATACAAGTTTTGATGTTGCTTGTTGACATTTTTACCGAGCTAAATTAGTAGCTCCCAAGTTTTGCGAGTCATTTCGAGTTTCAATTCTAAACTCGTTAGTTAAACAACTTTTAATGAGTCGAACCGAGTTGGGTCGGCTCAGCTCGAATTCTACGCCTAGCCTCACGGGTGAACGACAGTAGACGGAGAGCAGATATCACAGCCGGTGATGGGGAATCAGATCGTCGCTGCCATGTTCATTATACATATTGAAATCGGTGCTAAGAAGAATACCATATCCGATTTCACAAGACATTTTATTTTACAAACTTGCGGGGGCACTCGTATACGCCAATTGATAAAACACGGTTGTGAGCAAGAAAATAATTTCATTGTATATCAATGTAGTAGAATCCGTACTATTTTATAATCGTTGATTATAGCTACAAGCGATTTATTGAAATATAGGTGGCATACACAAAATTTCAATGTATTAATGAGTCCGCATAACTTATAATACACATTTTACCCAGCAAAATATCAGTACGAAATCATGAAAAATAATTTATTTTCTAGATTTTTCTTTAAATGTGGTTATGAAGTCATATACTAGAAAAAGTTATTAAGATATTTGTTAGGTTCTAATCCATAGATATCTTTATCGTGGATACTTGTAAACTATATATTTAATGCAATTATTGAAACATATTTCTAAAAGAAATTTTTGTTGGAATCTACCTGTCGCAACAGTGGAACATGGGGTTCCCCTTATGCTGCCAAAGTGGTTCCACCGCACGTGGGCCCACCTAGAAGACGAACAAGGCCAAGTGTCAAGACAGGTTGGTGGGTCCATCTACCAACCCCCTGGAAACCCGGCAAGATCGACATCGACACCCTGCGGCTAAGGACTCAGGTCCTGGAGACCTTCCGGGGTCTCCTGCACCCCAGGGAACAACACAGAGACCCGAGAGCCCGAGCACCCGGCAGGAGGCTGGGCTCCCTCTCGGGTAGGCTTCCGTACGAGCAGGAGATAAGCATGTCAGCAGGTGCACGAAGCCTCTAGAAGACTTGGGAAGCATGGCGAGGAAGGCGCGGCTCGGGGACATGGCCGGTGGAGATGTCAGGCCTTGTCCGCCCCGCTTTCCCTAAAGGTGGACGTCCTCACCTAACCCAGAGGAGATACTTGGACGAGAAGCAGCCACGTCGCCCCAATTAGGCAGCTGGGGGATTTTCCCGCCTAAAACTCCCCACGCTCCTCGCGTGACCCTTGGTGGAGTCCCCTTAGCCTATAAAAAGAGGGCCAAGGCCACCGAGGCAGAGGGTCGAAGACAGAGAGCAAGGCAGGACTAGACTAGGGCTGAGAGGGTAGAGAGAGAGGTGATCTCCTTAGGGCCAGGATCTGCTCTTCTTTTACCTCTAGCCAAACACCTCCCGGGTACACTACCCGGAAGCCACCTTGTAAGCTACACTATGAAGAACACATCAATCCAGACATGCAGGAGTAGGGCTGTTACCCTCTGGGCGGCCTGAACCTGGGTAAACTCCTTGTGTCCCTGTGTTGATTGCTTTGATCGTCGGTTCGGAGAGCTAGATCTAGATCACCCGGGAGAGACGATTCTCAGCCTCCTTCGCGCCCCGTGCCGAACCTAAAAGGGGTATCCTTTACTCCCAGTGTCCGTCCGTCGGGACACGACACTACCCTAACTACCATTATAAGATGTCTTGCACATTCCAATTTGAACTATATATAGACGGAAATGAGTGAACAAACAAACTAAATGACGCCTATATAATATTAAATAAATACATCTATATATGCGGTTCAGAAAAAGCTAAAACGTCTTATAATTCGGAACAGAGGGAGTACAATTTAAATTTAGCAAACTTGATTTTATTTGAAGATATTAATTACAATTTTTATAAGAAGGAACATTACAACTAAATATTTATCAACATTTCAAATTTTGGTTTCTTATTATCTTAAAAAACCCGCTGTAAGGGCTTCCCATACCGCATTCCTTTAATTTTTTTCTATATGGCTAGTATTGCAAATAAATAATAGAAGTTCATAGTCGTTCATACTATAGTATGCAAAAATAATTTCAAAAGCATGTTAAATGTTAGTATAGATTATAATATTTACTTCACCTCGAGCCTAATTTGTGCTTGGATTGGCCCTGTCTTTGACGCGTTTTACGATTCGACTCCAGTCCACGCACGAAAGGCGGATAGATTAGTAGATCTAATTAGTATACAATTTTCTTACTGAGTTTTGTCGAAAGGTCACATTCACACAAACAGAAATAAGAGACCTACGAACACCGAGTTATATTGACATGGTACATACAAGATTGGTTTATTTTGTGATAATACTTCAATGCACATTTATTGCCATAATAGCACATGAGAAACACAAATTTTGTGAATCAAATACTAACATAGTAGCTTTAAATAATAAATTGTTAAAAGCTATTTGTATATTTTTTTTCCGTTTTGCTAAGTGTTAATCGATTGAGATTTCCTTAAGTCTCAGTAGTATATGTAAAGTACGATAAATATAAGATATGTTCAGAAGACATTCGTTTCACTTTTTATGTCCGAACTTAGGTATTGATGAACCCCCTTCATTCGCGGACTCTATTCATATGATATTTTTTCGTTCAAGAAAAACTCCATAGTACGTTTTGATTCTGTGTATCTCTTTTTTGTTTTTAATTTCATTGTAAATTTGGTCTAGTCACTAATGAACTTAAGAACATATTAAAATAAATTCTAACCGTTCGTCAGTATGGTTTGTGGATTTCGAACGGCTGTGCGAACCGAACTTTCCCGGATAGCAATTACGACCCAATAAGACCTATTTGAACGGCTCGTCTCGCCGCTGCCTTATCCTATTTCCGTACTCTCCAAACTTTTCTGAACCGATTCGGATATAGTCATAGATAGATATTTCCCCCCTCAAATTCTTCTGAGATGAAAGGTACACGTAGCGTCTACGTCCTTGTCTTCTCTTCTTACAAATACTAGGGATATTAGCGCGGCAATGCCGCGCGTGTGTTTGATGAATTTTAAGTATGTCTGTAAAAGAATTGTTGGAATGTGATTATTATTTGAATTTGGAAAAGTTTGTGCTTAGAGGAATGGTTGGATTTCGAGTATGGTTCGTATTGAAATGTATTCGAATTTGTATTCTTTTGTTGTGTACAAAATGATTAGATTTGGAAAGTACTTGAAATTCTGAAATTTGTAAATGTGAATTTTGAGTTGAAATGTTCAAATAGATTATAGAAAATGAGCAATTTGGAATTTATTCAAGTTTGAATTATTTTATTGTTTACCAAATGAGCAGGTTTGATAGTTATATGACATTTTGGAATATTCGAATTTGTAATTTGAGTAGGAATGCTCAAATAGGAATGGTCTCTTCATATAGTTAACATTTGAGTTGTTCGAACTTATTTGTTTTTTTGTGGAAAATAGTTAACAGTTTTGTTTCTTTAGCATTTTAGTATATATTTTTTTATATTTTGTCGACTATATACATATTTAATTAGTAACTTAT
This sequence comes from Poa pratensis, assembly GCA_947311845.1. Classification (NCBI taxonomy): domain Eukaryota; kingdom Viridiplantae; phylum Streptophyta; class Magnoliopsida; order Poales; family Poaceae; genus Poa; species Poa pratensis. The sequence continues at coordinate 13,811,468 of CAMZMU010000020.1, read as the reverse complement.
TCGAATTGAAATAATATGTTTGTGGTTTGTTGTAAATCTTTAAATGGAATTCAATAATCAGAGAAAATACATTATATGAATATTTATTAAATTCAATTATAGTAAGAGGGATTTAAGGTATGTTAGCTCCAAATATGGTAATTAAATTGAAATGTAGATTATGGTTCCATTTTGTTGTAATTTTCTTTTTTAGCATTATAATCAGAGGAAATATATTATGGTTATCTCCAAATAGTTTCCATTTTCAGCATTTATTATATTTGTTTGCATATTTCTTATTATTTATTAAATTGGAATCTTCAGATATATTTGTAGTGTATCATAAAAATTTGTATTAACTTTATAATTAGGGATAGTGCAATATGTGAGTAGTACTTTATAGTATCTTCAATTTTATAGTAAATTGTAATGTTCAAGTGTGTTGCATTTATGTTTTCCATGAGCATTTTAAAATATCTTATTGTTTTTCTAAATTTATAGCAAATTGAAATGTGAGGGTGTTGATATGTTTTGATAAGTGAGGCATCCATTATTTGTGTGGGATAATATGTGAGGTATTTATATTTTAGAGTATCTTTTTTTTTTGTTTTTTTAGTAAATTGAATTTAAGAATGTTTTTTTTGTGCGGAAAGTTTGATAATTTGCAAAATTTAAAATTTAGAATTTTTTTTTGATATGTTGTTTACACTATTTTGCATTGTAGTTTTGAATATATGAATTTAGTTTTTTTTATGTATTTCTAATGGTAGTTTGTGGCAAAATTAAAATTTGGAAATGCCGGCATTTCTAAATTGTGGGAAGCTGAAAATTGTTGAAATAGAAAGAAAGTTTACGTTTAAAGAATTGGTGAGTTTTTGAAAATTGTCGAACTGAGAGGTTTTTAAGTTTTGAGTTCTTTTCACGGCTATTGAACGATCAGATTTGAAAGGCATTCAAAATTTTAGAATATCCAAATTTGAATGTTGATCATATGCTATAAATAGTCAACGTTCATTTTTGTGTTCGCACGCCATAAATAGTCAGCGTTCATTTTTGTGTTCGTGGTGATATTTTTGTCATATTTGTAAATACCGTGGTGTGAAGAATCCAAATGTTGTTTATTTTTTGTGTTCATGCTAATATATTTGTCATGTTTTCCTGACGGACAGATTTGAGGTTATTGTTATACTTCGCATTTGACGTTTCTCATATCTTTTTACTTTGCTCAAATAATACTCCAAATATTTGTGATTTTTTTTTTGACAAATGACTTCGCTATTATAAATTGGAACATTACTTATAGTTTTTAGATAAATGACTATTATTAAGAGAGATGTGAAACGCTATTATTAAGAGAGATGTGAAACGTTTCGAGTACTGTAAAAAAATAACTTCATTACCATTTGTTTGAGCAATTGGAACGTTGGGTAAACAGTACTTCCTTTTTGCTCTTTTTCTTTTGCCTAAACAAAACTCAGAATATTTCATATTTTTTTATCTTTTCTAGATTGTGAAAAACAAATCGTTGAAATTAAGCAAAAGCAAATGTTATTTTCCATCACTTAGCAAACCCCATCCGGGACGTTGTGATTTAAAATGTTAAAATTCGTCGCAATTTGTCGTTTGGATTATCTCCATTTTTTTTAGCAAATTTAAATGTTCAAATATGTTTATAGTTTGATATAGCTATTTATTTGAAATGCTGAAAAATGTTTGTATATTGTCACAAGTAGGTAGCATATATTTTTCGGGTCACCTCGATATTTTTTTTATATTTTACTGATGGTTATTTTTTAAACTGTTGGTTGTGCAATGTTTTTTTTTCTGCAATTAGTTAATCATCTGAATTTCATATTTGGATGAAGTTAATTTAGATTGTTTTCAAAGATTTTCCAAATTGGAATATTCAATTTAAGCCCATAATTAGAGGAGATGTATTGTGCGAGCATTTGTTAAATTCATCTCCACATAATTAGGGGAAGTTTGCTTGTAATTTTTCCAAATATTGCCCAAACTGAAATATTCAATTTAAGTCCATAATTAAAGTAGATGCATTATATGAACATTTACTAAAATCAACTCCATATAATTAGGGAAAGTTCATTTGAATGTTTTGAAATGTTCACCAATTTTAGAAGTTCAATTTTTTTAGTTTTATGTGTCCAAGCAGAATTGACAAAATAAGTTGGAGACAACCCCATAAGTTCAAAAGTTAGTTATTTTGTGCTTTTTCATAAACATGATTCAAAGTTATGTTAGCATGCCTGAATTTCACATAATCAGATAGCTTACATTTTTCTGAACATTTTGACGTATTGAACACATTTTTCTGAGTTGTAGATTGAAATATATGAATTTTACAAAATTTAGTATTTTTCTGTAAATATAAAAAAAACTGGCAGGCGGGACCCGCCTGGCAGGCTGGCCCGCGATGACGTCATCCGGCGGCGACCATGGCCAGCGCGGCCGAGCTCGGGCGAGCACGCCCCGCTCGCCCCAGCACGCTCGCGAGGGCAGTGCGGGGGAGCCGTTTGGGCGGCGCGCTGGACCAAATGGTCGCCGGAGCCGGCGGCGGCGACCATTTTCGTCGCGGCGGACGCCGAGCGCGCTGGCGGCGAATCCGAAGTCGATCCGGCATCCCGGCAGGCGGATTTCGGCGAGGAGGTGGAGGGCGGCGCGGCGGAGCTCTCCGTGGCCGAGGATTTGGCCGGGGAGGCGCGAGGCGCGGCGGTGGCGCCGGCGACGCCGCGGTCGCGCTGGAGAAAAGAGAGAGGGAGGGGGGGAGCTGCGCTGTCTTTTTTACATGGAGATCCTCAACTTTTTTCCAAATCACGAACCAGTCCTTTGCGGGCGGTTTTTTGCGAAATGACGCGCTGGAGACGACGTGTCGTAGCCTGATTGGTAGAAACTCCCGTGCTACAGTGTTACTGTAGCTTGCGCGATTTTTGACGTGATCTGGGCCGTTAGACGCGTCGATCGGACGGCTGTAGGAATTCGGGTGACGTGGATACTTGTTTGGATGGTGAATCTGACCTACTAAGGGGAATTTATAATAGCATGATACATCCATTTGGTAGCCTACACATAGTTCAACCATAAAACGTCCATTTATTTTTGGAACACCACAAAAGACGAGTAGTTGCCTCCCGTTTTCCCGGTGCAGGCGCGACGCGAATACGTGTGCAGGCGCGACGCGTCCATCCCGTCCGCAGCAACAGCAGCAGTAGCGACGTCAAGGACAGCGCGGCACGGGCCGGATAGGGAGATAAACCCAGCCAGCCAGCCGTTAGGCGACCGCGGCGGGAGGGCAGGACCGTGTCATTTCCGGCGCGAGCGCCCCCATCTTCTCCGATCTGGATAAGCCTCCCGCCCCCACCGCCTGACTGACCCCCTTCTTCCACCTGGCTCGCTCGCTCGCTTCCCACACCCACCCTCTCCGCCTCCACCCGGTCCAAGCTACTCACATAGCTAGGTAGGCCGAGCCAAGCCCGACCGGCTTCCTCCTCCGTATTTATACCCCCTTCCATCTTCCCCCGGCCGTTCTTATCCCCAGAAGCTTCCTCAAAAGCGGCCGATCCATCTCCTCTTCGCCTCCATTTCGTTCCCGTACGACTCTCCTCTTCTTCTTCATGCGCCATTCCCATCTCCTCGCCCTCTGCAACACGCACAGATAGGACGCGATGCCGTCTCTCTCCTGCCATAACCTGCTCGACCTCGCCGACGAGCTCCCGCCGCTGCCGCCGCTCCGCCTCCCGCGCGTCATGGCCGCCGCGTCCCCCTCCTCGCCGGCCTCACCGTCCCCGACAGGCCCGCCGCGCCGCGTGATCGTCTCGCACCGGCTCCCGCTCCGGGCCGCCCCCGACGCGTCCTCCCCGTTCGGCTTCTCCTTCACCATCGACTCCGGCACCGTCCCCCACCAGCTCCGCTCAGGCCTGCCCCCCTCCGCCCCAGTCCTCCACGTCGGCACGCTCCCTCCCGCCGCGGCCTCCGCGGCCCCCTCCGACGAGCTCGCCAGCTACCTCCTCGCCAACTTCTCGTGCCTCCCCGTGTTCCTCCCGGCGGACCTCCACCGCCGCTTCTACCACGGCTTCTGCAAGCACTACATGTGGCCGCTCCTCCACTACCTGCTCCCGCTCACGCCCTCCACTCTCGGCGGCCTCCCCTTCGACCGCACCCTCTACCACTCCTTCCTCTCCGCCAACCGCGCCTTCGCCGACCGCCTCACCGAGGTCCTCGCTCCGGACGACGACTTCGTCTGGATCCAGGACTACCACCTCCTCGCGCTCCCCACCTTCCTCCGCAAGCGCTTCCCGCGCGCCAAGGTCGGGTTCTTCCTCCACTCCCCCTTCCCGTCCTCCGAGATCTTTCGCACCATCCCGGTGCGGGACGACCTCCTCCGCGCCCTCCTCAACGCCGACCTCGTGGGGTTCCACACCTTCGACTACGCGCGCCACTTCCTCTCCGCCTGCTCCCGCCTCCTCGGCCTCGACTACCAGTCCAAGCGCGGATACATCGGCATCGAGTACTACGGCCGGACCGTCACCGTCAAGATACTGCCCGTCGGGATCGACATGGGCCAGCTCAGGTCGGTCGTGTCCGCGCCGGAGACGGGCGATGTCGTGCGCCAGGTCGCCGAGACGTACAAGGGGCGGCGCCTGATGCTGGGCGTGGACGACGTTGATCTCTTCAAAGGGATCGGGCTCAAGTTCCTGGGGATGGAGCAGCTGCTGGTCGAGCACCCTGAGCTCCGAGGCAAGGCCGTGCTCGTGCAGATCGTCAACCCGGCGCGCAGCGAGGGCCGCGACGTCCAGGAGGTGGAGGACGAGGCCAGCGCGATCAGCGCCCGGGTCAATGCCAAGTTCGGCACGCCGGGGTACACACCAATCGTGATGATTAACCGCCCAGTGTCGGTGAACGAGAAGGCGGCGTACTACGCGGCCGCCGAGTGCTGCGTGGTGAGCGCCGTCCGGGACGGGCTCAACCGGATACCATACATCTACACGGTGTGCCGGCAGGAGAGCACCGCCCTGGGGGATGCTCCCAAGCGGAGCGTCATCGTGCTGTCAGAGTTCGTGGGGTGCTCCCCGTCGCTCAGTGGGGCGATCCGGGTCAACCCATGGAGCGTGGAGTCAGTCGCAGAGGCCATGAACTCGGCATTGGTGATGTCCGAGGCCGAGCAGCGGCTGCGGCACGAGAAGCATTACAAGTATGTCAGCACCCATGATGTCGCCTACTGGGCGCGGTCGTTCGACCAGGACCTGCAGCGTGCCTGCAAGGATCATTTCTCACGCCGGCATTGGGGGATCGGGTTCGGGATGAGCTTCAAGGTGGTGGCACTTGGCCCAAATTTCAGGCGGCTTTCTGTCGAACACATTGTGCCGTCGTTCAGGAAGACAGACAACCGGCTAATTCTCCTGGACTATGATGGAACCGTGATGCCAGAGAGCTCCATTGACAAGGCACCCAGCAGCGAGGTCATCTCTGTGTTGAATCGCCTCTGTGAAGATCCGAAGAACAGGGTGTTCATTGTGAGTGGTCGGGGGAAGGATGAATTGAGCAAGTGGTTTGCGCCATGTGAGAAGCTGGGGATTGCTGCAGAGCATGGTTACTTCACAAGGTGAGATCTCTAGACACTTGCCAGTTAAAAGATCTACTAGTTGGTACAATGTTGCTTTGCCATAGATTTTTGTTGACTGCTTTAGATTTGGACCAAATCTTAGGAAGCATCTCAACTAAGCATTGATATTCGAAAGCGGAACTTTTAAGAAAACATTTCAAGATACATAATAGGTAACCACCAGAATCGACATTCTTGCTTGGAAAACAAAACTTAGTTGCTTGTAATTTGGTGGTGAAATGTGATTGATTTGGACCATGAACCTAATCATACCAATAGATAGTGTTGACCCTACTGTTCTTTCAGTTATAATAATGCATATTCAGATTCATGGCTCCAAATTGTGATGTCCAAATTAACTCTTTGGGGATTTTGCAGATGGAGCAAGGACACTCCATGGGAGACCTGCGGTCTGGCCGCAGACTTCGATTGGAAGAAGACAGCCGAGCCGGTGATGAGGCTCTACACGGAGGCAACAGATGGTTCATACATCGAGCACAAGGAGAGCGCGATCGTGTGGCATCACCACGAGGCGGATCCAGATTTCGGTTCATGCCAGGCTAAAGAACTGCTTGACCACCTCGAGAGCGTGCTCGCGAACGAGCCGGTCGTCGTGAAGAGGGGCCAGCACATCGTCGAAGTTAATCCTCAGGTAAGCGCGTGCAAGCTTCTCTCTGGCTGTGAATTCTGATTTAATTAATCCGTCTGCTGGAAGTCGGTCAAACGGAATAATTTAATTCGGATTGTTGAAGACTTGTACAAACACATGTTGAACACCTAATATAACAACCAAACGTAGCTGTCCAGCTAAAAGGCAACGGATAAGGATCGATCCAACCCAATCCAAGTCCTCATCCACCAGACCACCACATGCTTTGATTGCAAATCTATATCCTCTCACACAAAATAGATTGTGAATCGGCGTGGGCCAGTCGCCGTTGTGGTGTGGAAAATTCGTGAGAAGAGAAAACCGGGTCGTTCTTATTTTGGCCCCGTTCTGGAGCCAACTTGTGTTGCGCAATTTGGATTATTATTACTAGTATATCTCTGTCATTTGCCAGCGACCACGTTGAAATATCACCATTGTTGACATGCAACAAATATCCATCTCCTATGTCGTGCAGGGCATCAGCAAAGGCGTGGTCGTGGAGAGCCTCCTGTCATCCATGGTACGCAGCGGGAAGCCGCCTGACTTCGTGCTCTGCATCGGAGACGACCGCTCCGACGAGGACATGTTCGAGAGCATCGTGTGCCCGACGGGCAGCAGCGTGAAGCTCCCGCGACGAGCGAGGTGTTCGCGTGCACGGTGGGCAAGAAGCCGAGCATGGCCAAGTACTACCTGGACGACACGGTGGACGTGATCAAGATGCTGCAGGGCTCGCCAGCGCGCCGCCGTCGCAACAGCGGCCGTGGCCCGTGCAGCTCCGGTCACCTTCGAGAGCACGGTGTGACAAGGAAGGAAAAAAATTCACTGCACAGTATAATATAGACCAACCAGTGAGGGGTCAATAACCAACCAGTACTATGAAGGAAGAAAATGATTCAGTTCAGTTCGTGTGGTTTTAGGATTAGGCTGCAGCAGCTACAGGATAAACAGGTTCCTTTTTTCTTTTCTGGTTTTACTTTTCCAACCTTCTTCTCTCACGCATGTGTACGTGTACGCCCGTATGATAAGGTTTCTTTCAGTCACATTGTATATGTAGTTGACGATGACGATGAAATCGGAAGAAGAAAATTGATTCTTTCCTTTCGGCCGTGCTAGCTACATGTGTGTTGTACTAGTATCCTTTTTATGTTGTACTAGTATCCTTTTTCTCCCCACTGCCGTTCGATTTGGCGCCAATGCGGCCGAGTTCGGTGGCGGTCCTATTCGTGCACGCTTTTCGCCTTACGGTTGCTGCATTATTACAAACAGATCCGGTCCATGGAGGCCATCCGGATAAGCGCCGGCGTCCATATCAGGTGCTCCTTTCCAAGCAACAGCCCTAACCAACTTTTGCCCAATCACTGCACATTACAGTGATACTATGCACGGCTGAAGCAGACGGGTGACGTTTCCTAGGAGTGAACTCCAATCGGCAAAGCGGACAGGGTTTCTATATGCCATGATTACGGTGGAAAATTTTGGTTTAGGAAGGACGGAGCACAGTCGATGGCGGTACACGCGAGAGAGGGACCGGCGCCGTTGAAAAGGCACCGGCGCGTGCATGGTTGGGTGATCCATCATTTCTTCTCAGATGCCGGCAAGAGACTTTAGGATCCATGATTCAGATGTCTGTCGGTAACCGTGCTTGCGCGCGTAGCGTGCCTATCCGCTGCTACACCGTGGCGTTTTTTCTTCATTGCTCGGAGCCGTCTCCTCGGATAGGGAGGCCGGAGGCTAGTAGTAGCTGCAACTGGTTTTGCCGGTCAAGTCCATGCATAAATCAGTGACAACCCTCTCTTGCAGGTTCATGTATGTATGCATACTTGCATAAGCGTCACTGTTTTTTTCGGTTGCTACTGAAGTAGGAGCATTGGAAGTTTAGTAAATTATCGTCTACCCTGACCTGAGCATCGTCGACATGAAAAGTCTAATTTCTCCAACGGCCGAAGCTTCTGTGAAGCTGTCCCAGGTGGAGAGCTCCATCCGGCTGGAAAAAGAGCTCTTGACATCGAAATGACGAGCTTCTTTCCATCCACCTACTCCCTACTAACTACGAGAGGAGGTTTACACGAATCTTCTTTGCAGGAACTGATCGAGGTCAAATTAACAAAAGCTGTTTATCCAAGGACAAGACGATGCACGCACGCAATGCCTACTCCTCAGTCCTCAGATTATCCGGGCTCCATGCGTCCAACAGCAATGTGCTGCCTTACCCTACGTTGTGGGTCGCGTCAGTGCAGTGCAGCATCGCGTTGCATTTTGAGATTCAGACGTTTCCCGACGGGAGGAGTCGATGTCGCCAGGGTGGATGGTCTCAGTGTTGCAGTCTGTTGTTGCCGTGTGCACTCTCCTGGCCAGGTTCAAAGGAATGGTGCTGGTGGGGCTGGCTGCTTCGATTAGATCGAATCAAGATGCTGTGTTAGGTGAGGCACGTTTTTGTTCTTCACCGACTTGTCCTGTTTAGGTAAACGATGTTAGTACTACTCCGTACGAGCCAATCATGTTCGAACTGAGAACTAGCCTAATTCACTTATTTGAATGACGTCATTTATATTTGGAAGTAAATTCAACCATATTGCAACTAGAAAATATTTAGTTGTAACTATGGAGTAACCTGAAAGTTTCAGTTTAAAAGCAACCAGCGTGGAGAGATAACTAAATTAGTCAAATATTGTACAATTGAAACGAATACACTTGCAACCTTAAGGCAATCGAAACAAAAATTAACCAGCACGAAATATCGGTGCAACATCATACGACTAAGCTCTAACCTAATTCGCAGTCGAATGAGAGCTAACAAGACCTTACTTATACAATTTCTAAAGTTTGATGTTGAAATAATTATTTCTGAGTCTTGGAGGCAGACCATAATTAGAATTTTCTAAAGAATCACATAATATAAAGAATACTCGTTGTTGTCCAATGTTCCGCTACCCTCTATTTCTTCCTCGTGCATCCCCGTTGACTCATGCATTCCTCTCCCCAGTTGTCGTCACTTACAACTCCGACCGTGGCTGACCGCCATATATGGACGTCGCACTTCTCCTTTCTTCCCTTATCTCGCCTCCTGGCTCCGCGCTAGACCTCTGGCACAACACATATGTAGTTCATACCCCTAAAGATTGCAACATCTCAATACGTGTTGTTGGGGACATTGGTGCCTTACCGTGAACCCCCTCTTCTCCGCCTCCATGTCCTTCTACATGTTCCTACCTTAATCAATGGCGTCGAGCAGGCTTGGTAAGATAAATCCAAACAAACATTGGATTGGCTTCTCCCCCTTTTAATGGTTAGTTAATTTTTCCAGGGTGTAGAAGATATGTCATATTTTTGTACGAATATATGATTCTTTTCTATAGCCATTTCTACTTTATATTAGGTTTGTCTACAACTAGTGTTGATGTTTCGACCGTGGAAAAGAGTTTGCCTGGAATAAAAGTCACACAGTACGAATCTAGTCCTGGTGTGACCACGTGGCCGCAACAATAGGAGCTCGTGGTGTTTTGGTTCCAAGAAGACTTGGTTTCTAATCTAGTGCATCTGCATGCCATGTTTCGATATAGCATATGTGTCAGAGCTCAAGCGAGATGCTACAAGGTTTCTAGATGTTTGCTACAAGTTTATATTTTTTCTAGAATTTTTTGATATTGGATAGGTGCATTCAAAATGTAGGACATCCATATTTGTTTTTCTTACTATTACCAGAATGTTCCATTTTTTTTGTCCGCACGGCTTTCTAACATATTCGTGAAAACATTTTTCCATAACCATTATCCGTTTCATTACTTTTTCGCAATGCCATAGAACTATTTTACACGGTTGTAACATTTTTCAAAAAATATTGTGAAAAATGGTTGCATAACCTACATTTTGTTGCATCACTATATTGAGAATGTTACAGAACATTTTGCATTGTTTGTAATCTTCTAAAAAAAAATTCGACGACTTGTTGCAATAATGTTTTTTTCCTTAGGGGGTATGGATTTTGTTGTGAAAGACGGACGAACCAGACCACTCCTAGATGGGCAATCCGACCTCCTCCCATCGGTGACCTACGGTTAAGAGCCCCCATTTAGAAACCCGTCTTGCAAAGGTTATGTCCATGTCTGCAACACAATTAAATATATAAATAAGAGGATCAAAATTAAAGATTAGTCGAATGTGCAAGAGTGTAAATTTCCGGATCCCAAGCTCTAGTGGTCCCTTTATTTAAAAAATAAAAAGCATATTTACAAGTTTTTACATATATGAACATAATCTTGGACGTTGCCATTGATGTATCCCACAAATTTGCACACTTTGAAATTTTATCTTGCATGTTGTCATTGATGTATACCAGAAAATATGAACAAAATCCAGATTTCATTATGATGCATCAGTGATCACACTTTGTTAAACAATCAACAGGCTTTGGTTTATGTGATTTCCTCATAGAACTTTGGAGGACGTCAAGACGTAAAAATGGAGCTAGAGGTAACGACTTTGGATGTCTTCTATGTAACGTTAAATTTTATCACTCTTGAATGTTTCGGTTTATTGATTTCATGTGCTCGGCTAGTTGTTCAACAAAGTGTGATCACTTGCGCAAACTCGAAGAGTCATTTTGGCTTCCGAATTGAGTGATTCCTTTATTTAAAAATTCAAAAATGGATTCCCAAGTTTTATAAAAATCTGAATTAAAATTTTGGGTGTAGTCAATGATGCATCCTACATTCCTACCATGCATTATGCAAAATCGAATGCAAAATTCTTACATAAAATAACAAAATTTTGAATTATTGGAGATTTGAAAGTGTGTATACTCATATCCACACATTTGTCTTTTCCGTGTAACTTAATATATAAAGTATATCAAATTGATTTTTGCGCATTTATGAGGTACATATATCTTTACAAACAAACATGCAGATTTTAAAAAATTTAAGAACTTATACGTGTATGATTTTCGGATTTTAAATAAAAAGATCGTTGCATCTCGGGAACCAAAATCTCCACGCAAAAACTGCCCTATAGTATGCTTCTTCGTTCTTTTGCACACGTCACCACGTGCATCACATGCAGAGTGAGTTGCTGGGTGCCTTGACGTGCAAGCTCGCGTGTACTTTGCATGGACAAAGCACCGGTTTTTCTCATTGGCCATTCTCTTAGTAAACCATGTGCGTGAAAATTAAGCTCCGTTGGTGTGCACCGAAAGTTCCTTTTTTTTTGTCGTCCAACCGAATTTTTTCGTGTCACTCTCTCGATCTCCTATCGTTGGTGACGCATGCGAAGACGTCAAAATTGATCTTGATAATTACTACTCCCTCCGTTCGAAAAAGGATGTCACAGAAATGAACTGAAGCCTTTTCCGAACGGAGGGAGTATAAGTCGTAACCAGGGACCTTGTGGTAAACTGATAGGACACATGGATCAAGCTTAAGTTCACAGGAAATCGATCGGCCTTTATCCCCTTCCGTGAGTACCGTTCAATCGCATGAGCACTTCGCATCGATCTTTTATCCATTTGCTACTCTACGCCGAGACAAAAATCTGATATGACATTATGACAAGCTAGACTTCCATTTTCTCGAATTGGTTCATTAGCTAGATTGTCTCTTCATAAATTCCAACTCGGCTATTTAGACTAAGAAAGAAAAAAACACTCCAACCTACTAGCTAGTTGTGCCGCCGCCTTGATCGTTCTGCTACACTAGGCTAGAGATGGATGACAAGCTAGCCAGCTAAGCTTCCATTTTCCACGCTTGGTCCTCCTCATGATCCAACACTACAGGAATCGAGGGCTGTGCCGACGGCCTTCTCCCGTCGGCATAGGCCAAGTTACCGTCGGCACACACCTATGCCGACGGCCGCCGTCGGCACAGAGTGGTCGGCATAGGTACCCGTAGGCATAGGCTACGTGGCCGTCGGCACAGGCAAACACCGTCGGCACAGGCTGTGCCGACGGCCAAAACAGCACCGTCGGCACCGTGTTCGTCGGCACAGCGTGGGTGGGTCCCACCTCAGCCGGGCGAGGCAGGGGGACCTGTGCCGACGTCTTTGCCGTCGGCATAGGGTGGACACGCATTGTAAAAAAATCCCCGCCGTCCCTCGCTGGGGACAGCCTGGGGACAGGACGGCGTTGCTGCTTCTGGCTTGCAGTCGCCGGCGCGACGAGGACATCCGTGTGCCAGCCCTCCGTGGGGACGAGCTGGGGCGGGCTGGGCCAGCGTGAGGACGACGGCGTGCTGGTGGCTTGCCCCGGTGTCCGACGCAGGGAGGATGGCGTCGCTGCTCCTGGCTTGCGGTCATCGGCGCGACGAGGACGGCGGCGTGCTCGTGGCTTGCCCAGCGTCCGTCGAAGGGACGACGGCGTGTGACGACGGAGGATAGGCTCCGCACGCCGCCCTCGCGCTGCTGCTTACGTCCCTTCTGTGCTCGCGGCCGCGCTCACCGTCGAGTCCCGAGCCCATCCGCCGCCGTCACGCGCTCACCGTAGAGGAAGCGGCCTCGCCGTGGAGCGATGGCCGGGAAGCGCGCAGCAGGGGCTGCAGGAGGGCGTGGAGCGAACGCCGGGGAGCGCGCAGCAGGGGCTGCAGGACGGCGAGGCTGAGTCCTCGGTGGAGCCGGGGGAGCGCGCCTCTTCTTCTCCGGGACCTTGTTCCACTTCTCCGGCGAAGCGTCGATGGGGAAGCCGATGCCTGTTGCCGGCGTGCGCAGACGGAGCGCCCTGGGGTCGGTGGAGGCGGGCTCGGCGATCTTGGGGTCGTCGGCGCCCGTGGAGGAAGCGGCCTCCGCGGCTCCGCCAAGGCGTCAATCTTGGACGCGTGGATGCAGAGCTCCTGCTTCTTGTCGTATAAGACACGAGTGGCTGGGAGAAAGAGATGAGTGGCTGGGAGGAAAGAGAGAAGATAAGGAAAGAGAGAAGAGAGAGAGACACGGGCAAATAAGACACGGGCAAATAAAGGTGCGGATGTGGTGGGTTGCATGCCACGTCATCGATCCAAAACAAATCGTCCCAACCAATCAGATTGTAGCATTTAGAATAACGCGGATTGTGTGTTTCTTCTCAACGGTTCAGATTTAATCGACGATTGATAGGGACCGAATTTTTCAAAACTATTGATGGTTCTGTGATATAAACACTAATTGTGTATCTTAAAATTATTTTTGTAAATTTTTCAGAACAAACTATCACACACTTTTAGTTCAAATTTGTGTTACTTTCGGAAAATTGGCGTAAAGTCATTTAAATAGGCAAAATTAGATAAAAAAACGAGAAAATTTATAATATTTCAGGATTATCCATTAAATATGGTCTACTTTGTGTGGAAATAGGATGGGTGCTATTTTCCACCATATTCTGTGTACTTGCTTCACAAAAAATGTCATTTTTGACAATAAAAAATGAAAAATGATATTTATAAACATAATAATTTGGAAAAACTCAGTTCTGCAACATTGTTTTTCATAACAAGACAACCTATGTGTCAAATATGGGCACACATTATTGTAACACCCCAAATTTTGGGAACTGAGAAAATATTAGTTTCACAAGACCCAAAATTCAGAGCCAGCAAAAACTTTTTGAAATGTTTCACAGATGATTGCGTTTTCCTTTCCATTGCTCTGTTGATCTTGTGTGACTTGTTGTTCTAGTTGTCTGACCATTAAATATTAAGCTCTGTTGATCAAGTCATGGCAAGAAAATATTCCATCTATCTTTCCCACTCTTATTTTGGCTAAATTCCGTTTCAATAATGCTTTGGTTTGGCAATAACCAAAATCCCCATTAATTGAGAAAATAAAAGTATTTCCCAAAATTAGGTGCTCCCAAAAATAGGGAGATATATATGCTATTCTTCAACCCTGATATTTTGCAACTCCTATTTTATAGACTTTCATTTTCACTCCTTTGGAAACAATAAAAGTGGGAAATATACTACCCATTTATTTTAGCAACTCTTCTTGAAAAATATCAAAATGATTGAGTCAAGCTTGTTTCAACATTATTCTTGTCATGGTGATAATTGATTATCCTCCCACCACCTATCTGAATAATTGAAACTTGGTTGAAAGCTTATATTGCTTGCTTGTTTGATTTATATTTGAGTTGATTGTTTTACCTTATATGATTGTTTCTTGTGTGAACAAAGAATTCATTGTGCTTGATCTCTAAAAAATTAAAAATCACTCTTGTCCGGGGTCCCCACAATTATCACAAACTATGGCACGGGGATGACCATATCTAGGTCATTTGACTCGAAACTTATACATGTTTATAGACGATTGACCTTTTTGTGAAGAGGTTTTGTGTACAATTTGTCAAAACTCAAGTTTATCATTTTTTCTAGCAACTAGTACACATATTAGGACTCCATGCCAAAGGATTTCATTTTTTGAGTATTTTTTCACAATCTTTGATTTTTTTGAAAAAACGGTCAAAATGACCGCCATGCATATTCATTGAAAGGGGTCACAATTTTCTGTGGTCTACTTTCCAGATTATCCATCAAATATGGTCTACTTTGTGTGGAAATTATATGGGTGTCATTTTCTACCATATTTGTTGTACTTGCTTCACAAAAAATGTCATTTTTGGCAATTAAAAAAGGAAAAATGATATTTATAAACATAATTTGAAAAAATTTAGTTCTGCAACATTGTTTGTCATAACAAGACAAACATATGTGTCAAATATGGGTTCCATGCCAAAGGATTTCATTTTTTGAGCATTTTTTTACTTTCTTTTATTTTGTTGCAAAAACGGTCAAAATGGTCGCCGTGCCTATTCATCCAAAGGGGTCCCATTTTTCAAAAATATCGATGGCTCTGTGATATAACCACTACTGGTGTATCTTAAAATGATTTTTAAAAAAAAATTAGAGCAAACTATTACACATCATTTGATAGAAACCGACAAAATTCCTAATATTTCCAGATTATCGACGTTTCTGTGATATAACCACTACTGGTGTACCTTAAAATGATTTTTTAAAAAAATTAGAGCAAACTATTACACATCATTTGATAGAAACCGACAAAATTCCTAATATTTCCAGATTATCCATCAAATATGGTCTAATTTGTGTGGAAATTAGATGGTTATCATTTTCCACCATATTTGTTGTACTTGTTTCACAAAAAATATCATTTTTGACAATTAAAAAATGAAAAATGATATTTATAAAACTAATTTGAAAAAACTCAGTTCTGCAACATTGTTTGTCATAACAAGACACACCTATGTGTCAAATATGGCCACATTATCACAAACTATGGCACGGGGATGCTCATATCTAGGTCATTTGACTCGAAACTTATACATGTTTATAGACGATAGACCTTTTTGTGAAGAAGTTTTTTGGAAACATTGTCAAAAATCATGTTTATCATTTTTTCTATCAACTAGTACACATAAAAGGATTCCATGCCAAAGGATTTCATTTTTTGAGTATTTTTCACATTTTTTTATTTTTAAGTGCCAAAAACAACTTTTTAAACAAGAAAGTATCACAAATATGTTGCAAAAAGTCATATACATGAAAAAAATATGAAATGATGTCATATTTGGATTCCTCTATTTTTTCTAATCGATTTAGACATTTTATTTGTTAAATTTCAATTTATAGATTTAAAGATATGAATTATTCCATATTAGATGAAAAATAGGGAAAAAGAGCTATGCCTACGACTTACCTATGCCGAGGGCAAAGCCGTCGGCATAGCCCCTGTGCCAAATCTATGCCGACGGCATATCCTATGCCGACGGCTTTGTCGACGGGCTGGGCTCATCGGGATCTATGCCGACGGCCCCGATAGAAAGCCGTCGGCACAGGGTTTGGCCGTCGGCATAGATCCCCATTCCTGTAGTGCAACCTACAATAGTGCCGTTGCATGCATCGATCACAGCTCACGTGGCATGAAACATTTCGAAACTTCCAGACAATCTCATCTCCAGCAACAGGGAGGCAAGGCAAGCCACATGTCCCAACCGACGAAGTGGACGCACCAACAAGGCATGAACTAAGCTCGATCACATCACCTATTAGATAAGGCAGTCCATGGTTTTGTTTTGCATCCATGGACATGTACGAATAATATGCCCTAGGCAAGAAAAGAATATCCTTGATGATTTAATGGATAGGTAGGCAGCAAGCTAGGGTTCTTCTTTATAGCATGACATCGACCAAGAAAACATTATTTGTGAAAGAGAGAAGGCTCATACGTGGCCTATCCGAAGAACACGAGAGCTGAGACTAGTATATATGCTTCCGATTAGATGCTTCGTTCTCCTGGCTGGCATTATAGCTAGCCAATCGATCGGACAGCATTATCGTCGAGAGCAAGAAGATAAGTAACAGGCATGTGTGTGACCTAGGTGGGAGGTGGAGTTGTACAAGCATGTGCTAAGCATATTACTGCCTCCATCCCAGATTAATCCTTCCTGGTTCATTTCCCGGCCGGCGCCCAGCGTGATCTTATCCACGGAGAGGAGCATATGCTCCACACGATGCGAGCATCACCTATAAACTGCGACTAGAAGCGCTATCGATCAAGGCCGGCCGGCAGTCCGCGGTCAATTTGGTCCAGAGGACGGCGGCATTCAGCTCGGCTTGCATGCTGCTCAACGTTGTGATAGAGGCGCAGGTGTTGACTCCATCGTGTTTGGCAGGCAAGTTGATCGACTGTGCGCCTTGGATGCTTTTGTATTGTTGTGCTTGCCGTACATTGGTGGTTGCATATTCGTTGGAGGAAGAAGTAACTTGCTTCTTTGGTGCGCATCCGCATAGCTTTATGGTGAGAGGGACCTTCAAGTGATCCATTCTAAAGATATCTTGCGTCCACACAAGCTGACGTCATGTTTGAGAATTGTTGCTGAAAAAATGGAATCTTCTTGGACACAAGAGAAATTGTACACCAATTTTCCGTGGGAAAAATTATCATGTTCCTCTTAATTTCCAGACCGTAGTTTGCGGCTAGGGGCGGAAAGTGGGAGGGGATAATCCAAAGTATCCTATATTCGTATTCGAGAAATTGAAATGAATGTGGAATTATTCACATCCGAAGTAAAATAGAAATGGATGTAGAAAATATATGGATTTATTTTAGAAATACGAATGTGGTATTGTATTTTGACTTTTGAGGCAAATGTGGATATGAAATTGGACATATCTGTATCAAATAAAGTTAATTTAGATAATTTCTTAATTCTAGACCTATATTCTAACAAGTGGTCAACTGTACTTTTTTGTATCAAGCCTAGAAACGTGCATTAAAGTAGTATATTTATCTATCTTCCAATTTAAGGAAAACTTACTGTTTGTCGTGAGTCTATTATTTTATCTCACGTAATTACTGATTCTCTTATTTTAGCTAATTTGATGATAAAGTTGTTAGCTATTTGGTCCGTTCCGAATTGAGTAAACATATGATCCACATTCGTTTTGAAAAATTAAAAACATAAGTGGGAAGAGCTGTATCTGATCCGCTTCCACCCCTAATTGGGACTACCTAGTTTCTAAATTTAGACCCAAACTCACAAACACATGTTAAATATGCGAAATATGTACTACCTCGTTGTAAATATAAGACATAATTTAGTTGTCGAGAACTCGAGATCCATGTTTTAACAAACAATAGTACTTATTATTATGATTCATAACCATAGACTAAATGTTCTATGAGTAATTTGTGATCAAAGCATGCATTTATAAAGTTAAAATACATCTTATATCCTAGAATAGATGGAGTATCGTATTATCCTTGTCAGATCATGACCCTAAACCTTGCAGCCTCGACTTACAATGAATGGATAGGATAATCAATCGTAATGGATCCGACATGCCTGAAGTAGGAGATATATTGCCTCAACCTATGAGCTAATTTCAACAGTAATGGAAAATAATAGTCTTTTCTTCACCATGAATACTGTGAATCTTATCTGCAGATGTACAAGAAGTAGCACATGCCGCGGTCGATGGAGACGATTCACGCCTTAGTAGGTATCAATGCTTGATCTCTATTGTTGGGAGGGTGCACCACGGTGCACCTCTAGTGGCGAGTGTTCGTGTGTGTTTGGCGAGATTATCTTTGTTGGATATAAGGTGTGGCTGGTGATCATGGGTCTAGGTGCCCTTGTTTCACGCACAGACGATGTTCCATGATTTGTCATGTGCGATTTTTGTCGGTTTCCATAAAACCGTGCGTTGTATGGTTTTTGGATCCGGTATTAACTAGACCAACTCTCTTCTTTTATAATGCAATGCGGGAGCTCCCGAGGTTTCGTCAAAAAAATACTGTGATAGTCCTGCCAAGGTCAGCAGGTAGAGCTAGGTCTGTTTTGCTAAGATGGTGACGATCGAGCACAGTTTATGCAGTACACGCGAGACAGAGAAAGACAGTGATCGATCGGTGCCGTTACAGAAGGCACCGGCGTGTGGTTGCATGGTTGGGTGATCCATCATTTCGTTTCACCTATTCGCATGTCGGCAAGTGTAGTTAGGAGTTAGGAGTTAGGAATTAGGACTTAGAGCTGGAGCGATGATTCAGTTGCCTGTCAACCACAATCTGTCGGTAACCGTGAGTGCGTGCCTATCTGCTTGCTTCGCTGTGGCGTTTTTTCTTCTTCTTTCTCCTCCTCGGATAAGGGAATAAATCTAGGCGAAACTTGAACGTCACCTCTCTCCTGTAACAGGCACACCTCCTGCGGGTTTGGACATGCAAAAGGCTTCTGCTGGTCCTTGTTCGGACACCAAAGGCTATAACAACAGTAAGCGTCGTCTACCTGTTTGCTGTCCCAGGTGCAACCGGGTCGGAGAGCTAGCTAGCTCCTCCACCCGCCCACCTGGCCATTGGAACGGTAGAAAGATCCTGACACCGGGATGATCGCCCAACTTCTTCCACTCGATCGATCGGCAACTGGAGAAGGTTGGCACGAATCTTCCTCGCAGACAACTGATCGATCCAGGAGGCCAAACAAAAGGTAGCCGAGGCAAGGACAGGACATGGTGGAACTCTATCTTGGAAGGATGATCCTGGAGTCGTTCCAGATTCTCCCTCCGGGTTTATTTCATCGGCAGCGTGACGATGTGCTGCGTCGTGCTGGGATCGGAAGAGTTTTGAGACGTCTCTCGAGTCTCGATCGTCGGCGTGGCCAACAACTCCCGAGAGAGAGAGATCGGATAGCGTAGTGTGGGTAGGGTAGGGTATGCTAGTCGATCGGTCGGGATCTGCATGCTCCTTCCTGACCGGGTTCAGAGGAAGTTCGCGGGTTGCAGTGTGCTTCGATTTGATCGCATCAGTAGCTAGCCTGGCGTGCACGCATGTAAAGTACGTATCGTACCTGGCCGTGCCCATTGTTACGTGTTAGATGCTGTACGTAATTCCATGTGCACATTGCATGCATGATATGTTTGGATATGATCACAACTTGGCATCTATTTGTTCCTCCACAAGATCTAGCCTAACCGTGCCGCCTCACATGACAGATGGAATGGCACATCAACAATTCAAGAAAAAAAAAAACTCTACTCACTACTCACATCACATGGTAGCTAGTAGTATTAGTAGCTAGATAGATAAGGCATATTCGTTCTGTGCGAATAATTGGCAAACCAAGAAGCTGGATATCCTCCCATTCATGCATGCATAGGCGGACCCAGGAACATTTGGAAGCCCGGGCAAACCACAAGTTAAACGTTTAAAAATTATATTTGTACCACAAATCACATAGAATAGCAAAGGGATTTAAGCGTCGTGCGGCCGGCAAGCCCGGGCAGATGCTAGATCCGCCTATGCATGCATATCCACCCGTTACAATCGGACATCGTTAAGTAAGAGCATCTCCAAGAGCTTACCTATATTTGGGTAAGCCAAAACCATTATAGGTAGAGGAGAGAGAGGGTATGGGTATACAGAATTTTTGCTGCTTTTCTAGCTTACCTAAAAGTGGATACCCAAATTGGCATCTCACACGTGGGACCCAGACATCAGTGGGATAAGCTTCTTTTTTTTCTTTTTCCCCCTCTCTCCCTTGTTCTTCCTCCTCCCGTCGTTTCCATTGCTGTCCGGTCGCCCAACTACACCCGCCCGCCCTCGCGCCGGCTGCCTGCGTCCCGGCCGCCCGCGCCCCGTCCTCTCCCCGCCCTGCCCGCCCTCTGCCCGCCGGCCCTCGCGCCGCCCGCCAGCGAGCACAGAGAGACAGGTGGGAACGCGACCGTCCCAAGCCGAAACGAGGGGGCGGAGGTCAATGGAGGCGTGGCGGAGGTCAGGGAAGGCGGGCGGCGGTCACCGGCGGCTCGAATAGGCGGCGGCGCGCTAGGAGGTCGGGGAGAAAGAGCTCGATGTGGATGTCGCCTACGCGCTCGATGCAGCGGCGTCCGGACCGATTCCGGCCGGGAGAAGGGTGGCGAGGGTCGAGAAGGGGTGGGGGCGAGCGGCGGCCGGCGCGCTGGTGACCGGAGGCGACGGGGACGGCGGCGGCGGCGCGATGGGCGGTCGGGCCGGAAAGTTCAGTGAGGAGCGGTTGGGTCTTCCCGCGTCATTTTTAGGTAGGATAGGTAGTTGCCCCAGAATTGCTATATTTGCCAATTCTGAGCTAGAATTTAGGTAATGACCTAATTTTTTTTGCTGGGACCACTTTTAGGTAAGTTCTTGGAGCTGTTTTTTGGAACTGTTGCACGGCGATAAAGACCGTGCTCAGTTGGCCCTCTATATGCAGGAGATGATGCCCGAGGTGGTGTCTCGATTGAAGGCCGTGCTTAAGGATATGGGTGTCATATTGAGGATATGACATAATTTGTGCCGAGAAATCAATGGAAATAAAGTTGGCGCCATCCTCGTTGCTGCTGTAGCGGAATATGCCCTTGGCCCAGTGGGATTCATGTGGCGCTCCCCGAAGCTCCACCCACGGGAAGGAAAGAGGAGCTTTAGAGTCCAGCAGCGTGAAACATGGAACTTAAGCCAAATTAAATGGAATTGGAATCACAACAATTAATTAAGAGGTTCCAGTTATTTTTCTAACATCAAGTTAAATGTTGATTAACATGTCAAAATAAGGCATGGGCGATCTATACACAATTAAATGGAATACATACATCATTTATATTAATATCTCACATATTCATATTTAGTTTATTTTGATGATAATGCAAAAGACCACTAAGCTACAAGCTAGATGATGCAAACATGGAATATCCCCTGCAACATGATCATGGATGGCATATTTAAAAAAAATCACACTATTCTGATAATTATAAACATATAATTTGTAGCATTTGGAGTTATACAATAAAAGTTATGAATATAGCCATAATTGGCAAAATAGAAGGAATAATGATACACAGATATGGACATGGGCTGGATCTAGCACCCGTCGGCAGCGGATAGCTTCGGGACGCACCGGGCGATGGGCTGAAGATGTGATGTTGGCTGTGGCCCAACTGTTGGCCAAAAATAAAATAAAAGGTGGAGAATTTGCAGTCCCAGGATTGGAACTCGTGATCTGCTGGGAAGGAAACTGAGGCGAATGCCACTGCGTCAGCAGCAGATAGCTTCTGGACGCACCGGGCATCGGCTGGATCTAGCACCCGTCGGCAGCGGATAGCTTCGGGAGGCACCGGGCGATGGGCTGAAGATGTGTTGTTGGCTGCGGCCCAACTGCTGGCCGAACTGTTGCCATGCGCAGGAGGCAGGGAGGGCAAAACCTCTAGTTCTCGGTTTTCTGCACTTTCGGATATTTTTCTTTTTCGGTTTTTTGGTTGTTTCTTTTTTTCTTTCTTCTATTTTGTTTTTTCCCTGTTTCTTTTTTCGGATTTGAAAATTTTAAAAGATTTTCGGTATCGAAATCGTTCGGATTTGAAATTCATTCAGATCTAATATATGTTCAAATTCGAAATTTTTCTTGATTTTGAAAATTGTTCAGATTTGAAATTCGTTCAGATTCAAAATTCGTTCAGATTTGAAATTCGTTCGGATTCAAAATTCGTTCAGATTCGAAATTTGCTCGGATTTGAAAATCGTTCAGATTCAAAATTTGTTCAGATTCGAATTTCGTTCAGACTCGTAATTCGTTCAGATTTGAAAATCGTTCAGATTCAAAATTTGTTCAGATTTGAAATTTGTTCATATTCGAATTTCGTTCAGATTCAAAAATCGTTCAGATTAGAAATTTGTTCAGATCTGAAATTTGTTCAGATTTGAATAAAAATTATTCAGTTTTCCAAAATACGTTCAAATTTGAACATGGGCCGGGTTCCGGGCGGCCCATGTACGAGCTGTCTAAAGTGGGGCGAGCCAGTAGCGCGCGGAGGGGTGTGCGATGCGTGCTTAGCGTCGCATAGGTCGACGAATAGGGGCACCCGACAGGGAGAAGCAGCGCCTCCAAAAACAGGAGCTTCAGCTCGCGTTCATGGCGGTACAACTCGGGTCGTTGCAGGGAAACCACGTAGAGGAAGCATCCGGCCAGCTCATGTCCGCGGACCATGGAAGCGGCGGTGGTGCCAAATTGCCAATCAATTTTACTTCCTCTCAATTAAACAGTGCACTCCCGGATTAGAAAAGGACAGTGTACTGTTCGTGCGGCTCTGTACATGGAGCAATGGAGGAACAGAAAACGAAGGAGTAGGGAATTCCCGGACTGCTGGCCGACCTCCGGCGTCGCAGCTCTACACCCACGGCTGCGCCATCTATCTGCTACGACGGCGGTGGATCTCGGCAGCCGGCGGTGCGCCCCTTGCGAGCCATGGCAGCCGGATTTTGGGGCGGCGTCCCAGCAAGGTGAGTAGCTCCTGATTGGCTGGCCATGGAGTCTGGTGCTCCTCCCGTTCGAACAAGGCAGGTGGACGGAGGGATGGGGATAAGAGGAGTCGCGGGAGATCGGAAATCCCCTCTGGCGGGGTAGAAGGTGAGGCGTCGCTCTGGGAGGAGGGCAGCGGGGCCGCCCGGGATGGCGGCGGCGCGCTGGGCCGGGAGGCGACGGCGAACGGCGCAGGATAGAGGAGCTGGCCGGGCGCTCGCGTAATTGGGTCACGTGGAGAAGAAGCGGCAGAGGCGCGTGACGGCGGCGGCCGGGCGGGACTCACGCAAAAAACAAAAATAACGTTTCGTCTCAGGATGTGTTGAGTTGCTCAACACCCAACGAACAATCTGATTCGTTGATAAAAAATCAGACGCATACGATTTAATGTATCCGATCATGTGTGCTCTTTTAATAATAGTATAGATTAGTTGTATAAATTATGATCAAAATTATACGTCGTTAATTAGCAAAACAAAAGGACGCCTTATATTTTAAAACGGAGGGGTACCATGCAAGAAACCCTTATTTTTGGAAGAATAGACGATCCATCCGTGGTCCATTTGGAGAACACGACAGCCCAAAGAGGAGATGCTTCCGGTGAGATGGCATATCCGCATATGCATGCATAATCTTCTTGTATCAAGTAGTGAGTGTGTATAATAGCCGATCGGATCGGCCGGTCGATCGGCCAGCAGCAGTACTGTCTAAGCATACATGTGTGTGTGTGTTTGTGAACTATGTGGCAGATAGAGCTTTTTATTTTTGGCAAATTTCTCTGACAGATAGAGCTGGTAGGTTTTGTACATTACTCACTATATTAAGGCGTGCAGATTTCTCGCCCTCACAGCGCTCCGGGTACTGTTCATGGAACAGTAAGTACTGTTATACACTGTTCACATGAACAGTGCGATTATTTTTTTTTTGTTTTTTTTTTCAGAAATTACATACACGAATTATATGCGCTCCAAATTCACACAAACATTTCACGAATTTTGTCAATTTTTTTGCAGAAAAGTCTCCGCGTTTATCAAAAAATTATATACATGAATATATGCCGAGTAGGTTCCACCCCGTCATCGCTTTCGAGTTTTGTCGACTTTAACTCCTCAATTTTTATATCCAATTTCTATAAATACTCATACGTGTCGGAAAAATATGGAAAATACATCAAAATGCTCAGAAAAATAAATGCTAACTATTTATGGCAAAAAACAAACATGTTTAGATATTTTGAATTGGTGAATATTTACACAAAAAAAATTGAATTTTTTTTTGTTTTCCAAAAATTACATACACGAAATATATGCGCGCCGACGAGTAGGTTCCACCTCCCGTGAACGGTTTCAGGTTTTGTCGACTCTAACTCCACAATTTTTTGATCCAATTTCACACAAACATTCCACGAATTTTGTCAATTTTTTTGCAAAAAAGTCCCCGCGTTTACCAAAAAATTATATACATGAATATATGCGCGTCGACGAGTAGGTTCCACCCCCGTCATCGCTTTCGAGTTTTGTCGACTTTAACTCTATTTTTAGATCCAAATTCGCACAAACATTCCACGAATTCTGTCAAATTTCTTGCAGAAAAGTCCCCGCGTTTACCAAAAAATTATATACATGAATATATGCGCGTCGACGAGTAGGTTCCACCCCCTTCATCGCTTTCGAGTTTTGTCGACTTTAACTCCTCAATTTTTAGATCCAAATTCGCACAAACATTCCACGAATTCTGTCAAATTTCTTGCAGAAAAATCCCCGAGTTTTCCACAAATTCTTCCCTCACGCTGCCACGTCACCGAATACTGTAGATGTCTACAGTACCGCGCTTCTACAATGCGGTTTTTTTAATAAAAAAAATCAGAAAATTGAAGTATTTCTATAAATACCCATACCTATCGGAAAAATATGGAAAATACAACAAAATGCTCAGAAAAATAAATGCTAACTATTTATGGCAAAAAACAATCATGTTTAGATATTTTGAATTGATGAATATTTATGCAAAAAAACAAATGCACTTCCTCTAATTATGTGGAGTTAGATTCATTAAATGCTCACATAGTGTACTTCGTCTAATTATGGACTTAAATTGAACATTTCAATTTGGTACATATTTGGATATAATCTAGATGAACTTTCCCTAAATATGGAATTCAATTCGATAAATGTATATCAAACATGTTTTAATATTTTGAATTGGTAAATATTTGGAAAAAAAAAACAAAATGCACTTCCTCTAATTATATGAAGTCATCAAAATGCTCAGAAAAATAAATGCTAACTATTTATGTCAAACACAAACATGATTACATATTTTGAATTGGTAAATATTTTGATAAAAAACAACTGTACTCCCTCTAATTATGTGAAATCTAATTTATTAAATGTTTAAATATTTTTGAGTTGGTGAATATTTAGACAAAAAACAAATGCACTTCCTCTAATTGTGGACTTAAATTGAACATTTCAATTTGGTAACAATTTGGATGTAATCTAGATGAACTTTCTCTAAATATGGAATTCACTTCAATAAATGTGCGTTTCCACTCATTATGGTCTTAAATTAGATATTACTGAAAAAATAGAAACATATTTAAACATTTCAATTTGCTAAAAAAAATTGGAGACACTCTAAAATATATCAACATGCTCACAAAAATATATGCTAACTCCTTATGGCATAATGCAAACATATTTGAACATTCAATTTGGTTAATATTTAGATACAATCTAAATGAACTTTATCTAAGTATGGAGTTAAAACTAATAAATGCTCATATCATGCATTCTCTAACTATGGAGTTAAATTAAAAATTTATGTCAAAATACAAGCATATTTGAACATTTTAATTCACTAAGTATTTGAACATACTCTAGACGAAAAATTTCGATGGATTTCAACATTTTGAATCACAACGGGTGCGCCGTGCCGCCGCGCCAAATTCCACTAGTAAGCATGTGATAATTAAGCATATCTTGGATCGCTCCGTGGCCGGCCGCTGGTCTTGTCCTCTCACGTATCAAGGGTTTTTTTTTTTTGAACACACAGGCCTGTCTTTCTAGGGTGCACGAGGTGTATAACCGTTTGGGTCCCCATTTTTCGTGGGTTCCCAAATTTGTAAGCTCAGTATACATCGCTGGTTTTTTTAGCCCAAGAAAAGGCCGAGCGGCCTAGCTCTAGGATAATAAGAGCATCATCTCTAACACTACCCTATATTAGGGAGGCTGTTTTTAGGTATAGGACACCTGTTTTAACGTTTTAAGGCATCAATTTTTTTCCAGCTTTACCAACTGCCCTATAATAGGGCACCTCCTCTCCAACAGATGCCCAATTTTAGAGCAGCGCGGTCACGCCTCTCCTCTTCTTTTTACATATTTGCACATACATATCAAACAAATAATACGATAAATGATCTAAAATAAATTCAAACAAATAAAACTTAAATAGTACTTAGTTATTACAACACAATATAAATAGTTTATCAAATAGTTCATCAAGCAACACACAAATGTTTATCAAATTGTTCATCTCGCATAAAATAATTTTAAACAAATTAAACTAAACTAAACTTGCATCCAGTAAATTTGAATTTGATCTAAACTAATTTCTGACAAATTAAACTAAATCAAACTAAACAAATTGTACTAACTAAGCTAGCTGCGCGCACGGGTGGACGGATCCATGGATTCACGTACTTGCCAGCCTGCTTCGGATCGATCGATCGATCTGCCGGTGCTAGCTAGCTGCGTGCTCGAGACGGATCGATGGATTGCCAGCCTCCTTCAGATCGATCGATCTGCCGGTGCTAGCTAGCTGTGTGCTCGAGAGATCTGCCACCAGCGTGTCGCGCCGGCGTCACCCTCGCGGAACAGCTCGCCGCCTCCTACTCATCTCCACCACGACGATGGCTACGACGGCGCGGCGGGGAGGTGCCGCACGCTCCTCGACGTCATCCGCGGCGCCACTCGACCTGTGCGCTCGGAGACCTGCGCCGTCGACCTCGATTCGCCATGGCCGCCGCCGGCGGAGCTTGCCGGAGCAGCGGGGATGGCCGGCGGCGGGGGCAATCGGTAGGGGACGCCGAGGGAACTCCGTTCCGGTGTGCGGCGGCGCCGGGAGTCGCCGGAGATGGCCGAAATCGGCAGGGAACGGTGGCGGCCGAAAGGGGATTGGAAGGAATGTGAAGGTTCCGGGTGGCAGTTGGGCTTGGCGCCCTAAAAAGGATGAGATAGGGCGGGGGCGCGCGCGCGGCCCTCTCTGCCCCATAATTTGGGGCAGCCCTATTTTAGGGCACGTGATAGGGCAGCTGTTGGAGAGCTGTTTTTGCCCTCTGGTGCCCTAAAAAACGGGTTTTTGGCACGAAGCCTAATATAGAACAGCTGTTAGAGATGCTCTAACGCTGCATCCCAATTCCTCCAAGCGCGGGGGAAATCCTATTTGCCGCTTTCTGCAGCGCGGGAGGCTCAGGCTACACACCCCCGTGCCGCTTTGAGCCGGCCCATTTTGCGTTTTCCGTTTTTCTTTGTCTTCTCTCACCTTTTCTTTTCCGTATTTTATTTGGAAAATTTTCACACTTGAAAATTGTTCAAATATGAAAACTATTAAAATTCTAAAATTGTTCAAATATGAAAATGGTTAAAATCTAAAAAAAAATCCGAAAATTGTTCAAATTCGAATATTGTTCACAATCAAAAAATTGTTAAGTTTTCAAAATTGTTCATATTCGAAAAATTGTTCAGATTCAAAAAAATTGTTCACATTTCAAAAATATCCATACTAAACGTGGATGGTCGCTAAAAAAGCTGAGCATGTAAGGAAACTAGCGATGGGAAAGTAAATGGGGATCAGCCCACATCGATATCCTTCAGGCAGCGGGCTCCTCGCGCGCCACCGAATGCGGCAAATAGAACCTCCCCAAGTGCAGGCTGATCGATCCAGCTCTCGTCCCGAGCCTACGTGCATGTGCGGTGCGGCGATCGATCGACCAGACTCCCAACTTACTGTTCGATCGATCGAGATACGGGGAGTCGTAGAGAGACCTAATCTAATCAATCAAAACAACGATTCCCCTGGCGACCTGACGACCAGCAACGGAACGAGAAGAAAAGGAGAAAGGGCCCTGCGGCGACTCCTCGCGTGACTGCTGAGTACTGATGAGGTAATTAGACCGCACTGCCACAACAATTAGATTAGGCATTAGAAATTTTGACGAGGTGATTACTGATTATGTCTCATTACAGCAGAGATTGGGGATTGGAAATTCTGAGACTGCAACGCAAGAGACATACAATCCGTGCGACGTGATCGGAGCGGAATTACTGATTAAGGTATTGCTGCATGCTTGCGTGCTTTCTGTGCTAATTATAAACCACTAAGTCTATCTACAGCCTTCCCCCACTTTATGTGCTAATTTATTGATATCAAAATTAGGCATACAAATGCTGAGGTAAATTTCTTTAGATATCAAGTTGACATTGTCAGTTCGTGTCCACCTCGAGTCCACCTCTGACATGCCGATTAGTCACATGTGCCATTCTCACACCTCTCCCTCTCTCCCCCACGGCTCTGCAGACGATTGCATCCGCCTTTCCTGCTCACTACCACCGCTGTTAATTACGCATCTTTTCGGCCCGGGCGAGCTCGAGTGGCGCAAGGAAACAATCGTAGCCATGTCGTGCATCTGGTTGTCGCCACCACCATCTGAAATAGAGGGGTAGTTGTGCCTGTGTTTTCGGCCACGACAACTTGCCCTTGCTGATTATAAGCCTATCCCCACGACCTCAAACTCCACCCAAATCTTTTTGCCTAGAAGGTGTTCGGTGGTTTGCCTTGTAAGTAAAAAAATGTCAAAAATAGTTAACTTCATCATTATGACACTTATATAGGTGAATAACAGGAGCAAATTCACTAAGAAAATATTGGATGGAATGAACAGGATTGTGTGACGCTAGTCATAAATAATACGTATCACCCTTGGTATTACAGATTTCAAGTGCCTAGTTTTGAAGGTAGATAGTGCAAGTGCGTTGACAGGAGCAATCCCGATTCATATGGAGGGCACAAGAACCGCATCAAAGAGTGACACCATTGTTTCATAAATTGTATCTCGATTTATGTAATATATTGTTCATTAGCTATATCTTTCTGAGCTGAGTTTCATGAAATTAGTCGACGTTTTCCGTTGATATTACATATTCAACTTGTACGCGAACGTCCCCATATATGTGAGTTGTCCGGTAGGAGTACTCTCTTTACACATCTCGAACAGTTTCCGTCTCCGTCAAGGTTTCCAAAAGAAGTCAAGCAAACTATCTATATTACCATATATGCCTCGTCGCCGGCCGGATCTAGGAACGGACTGCTCGAAAAAAATCTAGGAACGGAAGCGATCAAACTAATGGGGAACGATGAGGACAACCAGGCGGCGAGCTTGCCCGCGAGGACCTGCTGGCGGACATCCTCGCCCGTCTCGATCCGAGCTGGCTCGCCGTGTCCCGCTGCCTCTGCAAGGCCTGGAAAGCCACCGTTGATGCCCGGCGCCTCCTCCTTCTACCGCTCAAGCTCGGCGACATCTTCCTGTACTTCACAGCCCATAAGTTCCCGGAGTTCTTCTCCCGCCCCGGCGTGCCCATCACCGGCGAGATGGACTTCCTTTCTTCCGCCAAAGATGACATGGACGATAACCTGTTTGAAGTTCAAGATCATTGTAATGGGCTGTGATGACTGATACGTCTCAAACGTATCTATAATTTCTGATGTTCCATGTTGATATTATACCAATTGTTACATGTTTTACATACACTTCATAGCATTTTAATGCATTTTCTGGGACTAACCTATTAACAAGATGCCACAGTGCCAGTTCCTGTTTTCTGCTGTTTTTGTATTTTAGAAAAGCTGTTCTGGAAATATTCTCGGAATTTGACGAAACCTGGACAGGACCTCCTATTTTTACAACACGTACACGGAGTCCAAAACAGAGACGGAGGCGACCGAGGAGGGCGCCACACCATAGGGCGGCGCGGCCCCACCTCCAACCACGCCGTGGTGTTGTGTGGGCCCCTCGGGTCGCTCCAGCCGCCGCCCTTTCGCCTATTTATTCATCTTCACGGGAAAACCCTAGACACCCGAGCCATTATCCACGAAAAGTTCCAGAGACGCCGCCGCCGTCAACCCTAACTCGGGAGGGTTCAGAAGCTCTTCCCGGCACCCTGCCGGAGAGGGAAATCATCACCGGAGGGCTCTACATCACCATGCCTGCCTCCGGAGTGATGCGTGAGTAGTTCATCTTTGCACTACGGGTCCATAGCAGTAGCTAGATGGTTGTCTCTCCACTTTATGCTGTCATGTTTAGATCTTGTGAGCTGCCTATCATGATCAAGATCATCTTATTGTAATGCTACATGTTGTGTTTGCTGGGATCCGATGAATATTGAATACTATGTCAAGTTGATTATCAATCTATCTTATATGTTATTTATGATATTGCATGCTTTCCGTTACTAGTAGATGATTTGGCCAAGTAGATGCTTGTAACTCCAAGAGTTAGTATTTATGCTAGATAGTGGGTTCATGCCTCCGGTAATCTGGGAGAGTGACATCAACTTCTAAGATTGTGGATGTGCTGTTGCCAATAGGGATAAAATAACCGATGCTTAGCTTAAGAGTGCGCCGTTAGGTCTAATGCATTTGTTTACATTACGCACATTACTTAATGCGATTATCCATTACTTGCAACTTAATACCAACGGGGAACTCGGTATGACAACCTGGAGGTGGATTATTAGTCATAGACGTTGTTGGATAACGGTCTATGTATTTTGTCGTAATGCCCACATGAATATCATAGTAATCATCATGTCATATATATGCATTGTCATGCGCTCAATATTTTGTCAATTGCCCAGCTGTAATTTGTTCACCCAGCATGTTAGATATCTTTTATGGAGAGACACCACTAGTGAACGGTGGACCCCGGTCCATTCTTTTACACTGATAATACAACCAACTGCAATCATTGTTTATTTTCATTTTCTGCAATTAAACACTATTTTCCACACCATACGTTTAATCCTTTGTTTTCAGCAAGCCAGGAAGATTGACATCCTTCCTGTTTTGTTGGGGCAAAATAGTTTGATTGTGTTGTGTGCAGGTTCCACGTCAACAGTCGAACTCCCTTCCACACGCAAGTACTTTTTTGGCACCGTGGACAACCTTCAGAAGTGCTTCCTGCTCCTACTGGATCTGATAACCTTGGTATCTTACTGAGGGAAACTTGCCGCTGCACTGCTTCATACCTTCCTCTTGGGGTCTCCCAACGAACGTGTGTCCCACGTCATCAATGACCCACAAGTATAGGGGATCACAACAGTCTTCGAGGGAAGTAAAACCAAATTTATTGATTCGACACAAGGGGAGACAAAGAATACATATAAGGCTTAGCAGCCGAGTTGTCAGTTCAGCCACACCTAGAAAAGCACTAGTAACAGGGGTGATGTGAAAGCAGCAGTAATACGAGAGCAATAGTAACAGTAACACAGAAGCAATGGCACCAGAAAATAGTTGTTTGCGTGGGGTTCACGGAAAAGCAATGATGATTACAGATGGATCGGGGTTCCTAGCTATCAACACTAGTGGTAACTCTCCAAGAACAAGTGTTGGGTGAACAAATTACAGTTGGGCAATTGACATAATTGAAATAGCATTAAGACAGAACATCCAGTTTATTAATCATGTAGGCACGTTTTCCATATATATTCATACGTGCTCGCAATGAGAAACTTGCATAACATCTTTTGTCCTACCAACCCGTTTGTAGCGGTCCCTCAAGAGAAACTACTGGTAATTAAGATATTCCTTTTAATAGAGCACCAGAGGAAAGCATTAGCACTTAGTGAAAACATGTGATCCTCATATCAAAACCATCCCCTCCGGTTATCCCAGTTGCTGTTACTCCGGGGCCTCGGGTTCCGGACAAAGACATGTGCAAACAACTTGTAGATACAATCTAAGCAACAAATATAGAGCTTAAATATAAGATCATGCCACTCGTGCACTAGTGACAAGCATTAAACACAACAAGATTGCAGCAACAATAACTCACAAACTTTGATGGATAGACTGATCATAATGTAACAATTCATCGGATCCCTACAAACACAACACCGATTACATAATATGGATCTCAATCATGTAAGGCAGCTCATGAGATCATTGTATTGAAGTACATGGGAGAGAGAGTACCAACTAGCTACATCTAGAACCCGTAATCCATGGGGGAACTACTCACGGAGCATGATGGAGGCGGTGGCGTCGATGGATAAGGCTTCGGGGGTCAATCCCCGTCCCGGCAGGGTGCCGAAACAGGAACTTCTGACCCCCGAAACTTGTTTTCGATGGCGGTGGAGCTACGGAACTTTTCTGGAGAAATCCTTCTAGGGTTAGGGTTTTCTCCGCGGGGGCAATATATAGTCCGAAGGGAGGCGCGAGGAGGTGCACGAGGGGACCTCACCACCCCTCGGCGCCACCCCTCCCAATCCGCGCGGAGGCATGGTGTGGAGGATGTGGGCCTCCCCTGGACTTGTCCTTCTGACCCACGGAGTCTTCTGACGTTTTAGAATTTCTGTAATTGTTTCAGATTTTTCTGAGCACTTTCATATTTGGACCTTTTCTGCAATGCACAGACATACTAAACAGAAACTGGCACTATGGCATCTTGTTAATAGGTTAGTCCAATAAATGTCATAATATGATATAGAGTGTATGTAAAACATGTAACAATTGGTATAATATCAACATGGAACATCAAATTATAGATACGTTTGAGACGTATCAGCATCCCCAAGCTTAGTTCCTACTCGTCCTCGAGTAGGTAAACGATAAAACAATATAATTTTTGTAGTGACATGCTACCAACACAATCTTGATCAAATAGTATTGTAACACATGTAAATGAATGAAGTGATCCAAGTCAATGGTCTATAGTTTGCTACCAAATAATAATGAGTAAACAACTGAATCATACAAGCAAAATTTTTCATGAATAGTACTTTGGAGACATTGCATCCACAGGTTTACATAAGAGTTAACTCAAAAAGCAATAGATTCTAGTAAAAGGTATTTAACCAACACAAAGGAAGATTTAAGTTTCAGCATTTGCTTCAACTTTCAACATATTTATCTCATGGATATTGTCAATATGCAGCATATAACAATTGTTGTACCAAAGTTGACACTAGTGTTTGCTTGTGGAAGATAGAAAGAAGTAGGAAAACTGACTCAACATAAAAGTAAAAGAAAGGCCCTTCGCAGAGGGAAGCAGGGATTAAATCATGTGCTAGAGCTTTTTAGTTTTTGAAATCATATAGAGAGTAAAAATTAAGTTTTGAGAGGTGTGTGTTAATTGGTCAACGAATCAGTAGTGGAAAGTACAATATGACCCCGGCCAAACAGACTTTTAAGAGCGGCTCCCATGAAGGACGTTATTTCTACCAGCAAGGCAGATCATCCCTCTTTTCTCTTTTGTTTACACATGCAGATGTTTCACTGAGTATTCAGTTGACAAAATGTGAAGAGATTAAGCGGTTAAAGTTGTAATTAATTGGGACTGGGCACCCCGTTGCCAGCTCTTTTTGCAAAATTAATAGATAACGGATGTATATGCCGCTAGTCTGAAGGTAAAGTCTGCTTGACAAGTGACATAAAGACATCCACCACGTCCTCATGAGCTTGGTAAACATTGACACAAAAAGGAGTAGTAACAATTTTGAATAGTTTAAAGGTAGCACATGAAAAATTTACTTGGAGTGGCAAGGAAATACCACATATAGGTAGTTATGGTGGACACAGATGGCATGGATTTTGGCTCAAGGATTTGGATGCACGAGAAGCATTCCCTCTCAGTACAGAGTTTAGGCTAGCAAGGTTATTTAAGCAAACAAGATATCAACCGGTACACCAAGTTTTATATGACCAACATATTGCAAAATTATAAGACTCCACACTGTCTTCCTTGTTAACCAAACCCTTTTACTAGAAAATATCTAGACCTTAGAGATACCACTCATGCAAACCAAATTTCAACAAGCTTTACGGTAGTTCTTCACTAATGGGCTTAACTTACATGATGCAAAAGTTTAATCATGACCTACTTGTTAACTCAAAACAATTGACAAGTATCAAATTATCCAATTAGTGATCTACAAGAGTATGTAAGTCTTTTCCATTATACCATTTACCACATGCAACATTTTCTGTTCCAACCAAACACCAATCAATTTATTTCAATAACTCTCCAAACAAGTATAAGTGAAGTAAGAGAGTACTTTCTTTAAAAGAACTAATAGCTCTGACAAGAGATACATGAAAACAAGAGCTAAAAGCTTAACACGCTAGATATGAATACTCAACAAGTATAAGTGAAGAATAGGAGTATTCTAATGAAAAAGCGGAGCGTGTCTCTCTCCCAATCAAGAATGCTAGGATCCAATCAAGTTGATATCAGAAAATAAAAATAACATACTGAAAATAAAAGCACACAGACGCTCCAAGAACAGCACATATGATGTGAAAGAATTAAAATATAGTTTCACTAGAGATGACCTGATAATTTTGACGATGAAGAAGGGGATGCCTTGGGCATCCCCAAGCTTAGACGCTTGAGTCTTCTTGAAATATGCTGGGGAGATCCATGGGAGCCTCCCCAAGCTTAAGCTCTTCACTCTTCTTGATCCTATTATATCACTCTTCTCTCTTGACCCTTGAAAACTTCCGCCACACAAACTCAAAGTAATTCTCATTAGAGGGTTAGTGCATCAATCAAAAACTCACATGTTCTGTAAGGACGCAATATGACCGTTACTTTAAACATTAACTACTGCCACTATGTTATGTGAAGCTCTTCCACCCAAAAAAAATTCCACCCAACACTAGTAAAAGAGAAATGCAAAATAAAAGACATAATCTGTCTAAAACAGAACAGTCCGCAAAGACGAATTTTTTCGAGGCACTTACGTTGCTCAGATCGAAAAACTTTGAACTAACGAAAGATGCGTACATACATCAGGATTACGCAAAAAATTGCAGATTAAAATCACATTTCTATGAATTTATAATTTTCGTACAGTGAACACAAAAATCTGTTTCTGCGCAGCAATCAAAATCTAGCATCATCTTATCATTAGAGACTTTCTTGGCACAACAATACGAAAATAAAGATACAAAGGAGTTGTACAGAAGTAAAAAGCACCTTGACTCAATAAAAGAAAAATTGCAGAAAAATAAAATGGGTTGCCTCCCATAAGCGCTTTTCTTTAATGCCTTTTAGCTAGGCTTGATAGTTTTAATGATGCTCACATAAAAATAGAAATGAAGCAAAAGGAGCATCAAGAAGCAAATTCGAAACACATTTAAGTCTAACCCACTTCCTATGCATAGGAATCTTGTACACAAATAAATTCATAAAGAACAAAGTGACAAGCATAGGAAGATAAAACAAAAATAACTTCAGAACTTTCACATGAGAGGTGTTTTAGTACATGAAATTTCTACAACCATATTTTCCTCTTCATAATAATTTTCAGTAGCATCATGAACAAACTCAACAATATAACTATCACATAAAGCATGCTTTTCATGATCTACAAACACATAATTTTTATCAAGCTCCAAAATAGTGGGATTAAAACTTTCAAACCCACTTTTAACAATTTTATAACAAGATGATTGATCATTCTTAAAGGTATGGGACTCCATCTAGATAAAGTCAAGACCTCTCCAATCCCATTTTCAATAGTAGAATACATAATATTATCAAGCAATATAGGACCATCATCTAGAGCTTTATCATAAAATTTTCTAAACAAACTCTATTACCATGCATTTCGATATCAGGCACAAATAAAGGATTATCATAAGATTTATCAAAATAGCATGGATTATCATAAATAACAGTAGCATAATTATTTCCACAAGTTTTACTCATAGGGAATATTTCAAGAGAATCCACAGGAACATAACATTCATCCTCCTTTGTAAGCATGGAGGGTGATCAAATAATGTAAGAGTTAAAGAGTTACTCTCATTAGAAGGTAGGCATGGGTAGCTAATCCATTCTTCCTCCTTTTGTTCATCACTCTCTCCTCTTTTTCATCCAATGAGATTTCAGTTTCAGCAATTTCTTCTTCACAGTTCCTGCAAGACAATGGTTCTTCTTTTTGAGGATGTCTTTTCTCAAGAAATTCAGTAATATAAGGATTATCATTATAATACTCAAGGCAATATCCAAGCATAGCAAAAGTATCAGATCTATAAGGAGCTTCATCTCGATTTCTAAGCAAAGCTGTAATTTCATAAGCTCCCATAATACAAAAAATTCTTCAATTTGCTCAAGGTTGTCAAAGTCATAACATCCTCTAGCATAAGAAGCCAAAGTTTCATTATCATTATAATCACATTGGAAAGGGAGGTGTTTACACTTCCTATAGCAACGAGATTCATTAAAGCACCAAGATTCATCATATGTAGAACACAAGTCTTTAGCAAAATTATTCAGTTTAATTACTTGTAGTGATAGATGCTTCCCTTTTTCAGACCAGTGGTGTTCATTTAATTTATTTTTATCCTTAGTGAGCCATCCTGACAAATAAGATCTAGTTTCCAGAAAATAGGCATGGCAACAGTTTTTTTAGATTTTCGGTTTTTAAATTTTTATGGATTTTCGGGTATATAAGAAAAACAAAACTAAACAAAAATAAACTAGACAAAAGTAAACTAGGATAAAATAAACTAAACAAAAGTAAACTAAGCAAAATAATACTAGACAAAAGTAAACTAGACAAAACAAAATAAAATAAAAACAGAGAGAGAGGTAGAGTGTACTCCCCAGGTGAACTTATGAGTAGAGCTATGCTCCCCGGCAACGGCGCCAGAAAATAGTCTTGATGACCCACAAGTATAGGGGATCGCAACAGTCTTCGAGGGAAGTAAAACCCAAATTTATTGATTCGACACAAGGGGAGACAAAGAATACTTATAAGCCTTAACAGCGGAGTTGTCAATTCAGCCACCTGAAAAGCACTAGTAACAGGGGTGATGTGAAAGCAGCAGTAATATGAGAGCAATAGTAACAGTAACACAGAAGCAATGGCACCAGAAAATAGTTGTTTGCGTGGGGTTGACGGAAAAGCAATGATGATTACAGATGGACCGGGGTTCCTAGCTATCTACACTAGTGGTAACTCTCCAAGAACAAGTGTTGGGTGAACAAATTACAGTTGGGCAATTGACATAATTGAAATAGCATTAAGACAGAACATCCAGTCTATTAATCATGTAGGCATGTTTTCCATATATAGTCATACGTGCTCGCAATGAGAAACTTGCATAACATCTTTTGTCCTACCAGCCCGTTTGCAGCGGGGCCTCAAGGGAAACTACTGGTAATTAAGGTACTCCTTTTAATAGAGCACCAGAGCAAAGCATTACACTTGTGAAAACATGTGATCCTCATATCAAAACCATCCCCTCCGGTTATCCCAGTTGCTGTCACTCCGGGCCTCGGGTTCCGGACAAAGACATGTGCAAACAACTTGTAGATACAATCTAAGCAACAATTATAGAGCTTAAATCTAAGATCATGCCACTCGTGCACTAGTGACAAGCATTAAACACAACAAGATTGCAGCAACAATAACTCACAAACTTTATGATAGACTGATCATAATGTAACAATTCATCGGATCCCAACAAACACAACACCGATTACATCATATGGATCTCAATCATGTAAGGCAGCTCATGAGATCATTGTATTGAAGTACATGGGAGAGAGAGTACCAACTAGCTACAGCTAGAACCCGTAGTCCATGGGGGAACTACTCACGGAGCATGATGGAGGTGGTGGCGTCGATGGAGAAGGCTCCGGGGGTCAATCCCCGTCCTGGCAGGGTGCCAGAACAGGAACTTCTGAACCCCCGAAACTTGTTTTCGATGGCGGCGGAGCTACAGAACTTTTCTGGAGAAATCCTTCTAGGGTTAGGGCTTTCTCCGCGGGGGCAATATATATTCTGAAGGGCGGCGCGAGGAGGTGCACGCGGTGGCCTCACCGCCCCTCGGCGCCACCCCTCCCAATCCGCGCGGAGGCATGGTGTGGAGGCTGTGGGCCTCCCCTGGACTTGTCCTTCTGACCCACGGAGTTTTCTGGCGTTTTACAATTTCTGTAATTTTTTCAGATTTTTCTGAGCACTTTCATTTTTTGACCTTTTCTGCAATGCACAGACATAATAAACAGAAACTGGCACTATGGCATCTTGTTAATAGGTTTGTCCAATAAATGTCATAATATGATATAGAGTGTATGTAAAACATGTAACAATTGGTATAATATCAACATGGAACATCAAAAATTATAGATACGTTTGAGACGTATCAGACTGCTCTTGCTAAAGGACCCGTACATCTCGAACGTCAACTACGTGGTCAACCCTACTACGCGGAGCTGGGACCGTCTGCCAGACCCTCCACCGAGACACATCATGGGGGTGGACTACTATAGCGATGAGTATCTTGTCTACGATCCATGGTGTCACGGCACTACGAGGTGTTCATGATCCCATATTTACGTTGGTGGATGAAGGACAATGAACATCTTGACCCTTCGTTTGAGGAATCTGAATGGCCGCCAGCAACGTTCATCCTAAACGTCTTTTCATCAAGGACATGTTGCTGGGAGCCAAGGTCTTTTCATCGAGAAGTGGGTGCCTTAGGGACCATCGCTGAGATGCGAGCACGTAAGGAGCATAGTTGTTTTCCTTGGTGGAGGCAGCGACTTCGTGTGGTCTACCGGCGAGCAACTCTTTACGTGCACTGCGAGAAGGATTTTCTTATGAGGTACCTGTTCATCTCTCTTTATAAAACAAATTGACATATAGTTCACCTCTTTCGACATCAGCACTTCAATCATCAATGCTTTGACTTTGCAGAGTATCTTTGTCGAATGGTATGTTTCATGGAATTGAACTGCCAGAAGGGTCCGTATCAAACAAATATACATAAACATATCTAGGAAAATCTGAACAAGGGGTGTATTTTGCATCGCTATACGACGGTAGGCTTCGAGTTTGGATCCTTTATGACCCGTATGGTAAGATGGGATGGATGTTGAAACACGACCATGACCTTGTGTTGCCACATCATGCGTCTGGCCGACAATTTGTTCATGGACCTTGGGTATTACGAGATACGAACTACAACATCTTCCGCCATTGCATGCCATATGTATACAACGTCGATGAAGATGTAACTGATGAAGAGGAGTTCGAATGGAGCTCTGACGATGACTATGGCGTTGTTGACAATAGAGACATGGTTGCAGAGTGTTACCGTAAAGATATTACGATACTTGGATTTCACCCATTCAAAGAGATCATCTTCTTGCTATTGATTCGATTCAAGACACCATTGGCCTACCATTATAATAGCTTGAAAGTTGAAGTCTTAGGCAATGTAGATCCAACAGGTTACGAAGACTATTTCATCCAGGTGCCTAATGAGTCACGCACAATCGAAGGTTTTCCATATGTGCCTTGTTGGCTTGAAGAGTTCCCTACAAATACTTAATCTAGAAGATCGTCTTAAACATCTCATAACTGTTTTTCTTTGCTTATTTGTGTATGAGCCTTTGTTTAGCCTCTGTTTCAGTTCTGGATACCTAATGTTATCCTTTATAGTGGTAGCGATTGTACCACAAAAGTAACACTTTTAACACTTTGTTCAACTCATTATTTAGCCATGTATCATAGAGTTGCTAGTTTGTTGTGCTCTATTAACATACGGCAATACGGGAAATGACTTAGTAGTTGGGTCGTGGTGGCGCCTCCTAGAATGTCATTTTGTATCTCGATCACATAAAGACACTTTATAAAGACATAAGTGTCAACACGGACGATGTGCACCCGGGTGCACATGCACCCGTTTTTTTCGATTTTTTTTGGAAAATTCAAAACTTGTCGAAAAATTCCGAAAAAAATCATGCACGTACCTGAGCATGTCACGCACCATCGTGTCAAATTTGGCGACGAATCGACATCACGGCCGCCCTGTGCAAAAATGACAAATCTCAGATCTGAAAATTCAAAATTTTGGATCTATTTTCTGTCAGAATTTTGTCATTTTTGCACAGGGCGGACGCGATGTCGTTTCGTCGCCAAATTTGACACGATGGTGCGTGACATGCTCAGGTACGTGCATGATTTTTTTCGGAATTTTTCGACAAGTTTTGAATTTTCCAAAATTATTCGAAAAAAACGGGTGCATGTGCACCCGGGTGCACATGTGAGTTTCCCCATAAGTGTGTACTAATATGACACTTTATAAATATGACACATGTAACACATTATACGTCCAACTGCAAAAAAACATAACAAAGCGTAATTAGTATCTCATTTGGTGACTTGAGAGAGCTTGCCCAACATAACATAATTCGTCTATGTTCCGATTACGTACGTCAGAGGCACGTATAGTACTTCCACACATACAAAGTATAGAGGCATGTAGTACGTCGGATTGCATAATAAAGACATAACAAATCGTAATTAGTACAGTATCTCGATTGATGACTTGAGAGCTTTGTGATGTTTGGGGACTCCCAGCATAAGAAGCGCAGGGCTGCCGTTTTTGGTGTTAGGATAATTAACCACGACGTGTGTACGAAATTATGAATTGTATTTCTACGCTAGTCCGTGTAGAGTACACCAAGTCCGATCAGGTGAGGTTAATTCTAGCGCTGAAAGTATATAGATAGTACCACGACCAGGTAATGAGATCGTGAGAAAAGGAGAAAAATCGTTCCGAGAGGTCCTCTAGCAATCAATCCATTCCCAGCGATTCCGTCTGCGTGCATTTGCATGTTTGAGGAGCTAGCTACGCCTACGTGACTTGATTGAGTGGCTACCTTGTACGTGGGTTTTTTTGTCTCAGCCAAAAGAATCGGCCGAGGCAAAAGTCTAATTAATCCACCAGTTTCTACACGGACATCTCTATCTCGCACAGTTTCCATCTCCATCAATGTTTCCAATACAGAAAACTTGCAACTCAAGCAAACGATCCATATGTTCAACGCCATGCGACATGCGTGCGTACTTGGCTTCAGGGAAGAGAAAACAAAACAGCGCACGCGGGGCAGCACCGCAGCACGCTCACATGTGCGATCAAACGATGAAACGAATGCGTCCAACAAATCTCCCTTTCCGCGTGCAGCACCTCCAACTTGTCCCGCTTCTACATGGCATCTACTGACATGCAAAAAATCACCATATATCCGTGGAGAATTCTTGTACAATTCATTTTAGTAGTGCAAATTATTGATTGTACGTTGATCTCGAGCTAATCTGAGATGTTCTTGGTTTTACAAGTTTCTCGCAGTTGCAAAACAATCACTGCCGTTTTAGTTGAAAAGAAGAAGATAATTTCGAGAAAACAAGCCAACTGTAATTTTCAATTTGTTTCATTGGGTTCATCGAATTGAAATTACAAAAAAAAAACTTGTACGTGAAGATTATTTCCGTTCAGCAGAAAATATTTTATTTTCAAAATTTCTCGATCTTTATTAGCGTTTTCGTAGCTCCATAAATATATTTTTCTGTGAAACATAAACATTTATTGGAAATATATGAACTCGTTTTCATACCATGAACATCTTTTCTAAAATACAGTAAATACTTTTTGTGCAAGCGTTTGAGCAAGTCTTTACATCTAAGGGAACAATTATTCGTGTGCATGTAACACTTCTTTTTTCTCACACCACGTACCTTCTTTTGCATTCAAAATCAAATTAATAGATATAAAAAAGGAAATATAATTTTGTACGATGTGAATAACATCGTGCAATATTTGTATCATATAACTCACAAATTCTTAGGCATACTGTTAGTCGAAGTTAAACCTTTAACTTGAGGTCACACCTTATATTTTGGGAAACTTTAACTTGAGGTCACACCTTAGTTAGCAAAAAGCATCGGCCGAGGCATAATTAATCCACCAGTTTCTACACGGACATCTATATGACGCACCGTTTCCATCTCCATCAAGGTTTCCAAAACAGAAAACGTGCAAGTCAAGCAAAACGATCCATATATATGCATCGTCGCCAGCCGAATCCAGGGAACGGAAGCGATCGAATTAATGGGGCAAGATGACGACAACCAGGCAGCGAGCCTGCCCGATGACCTGCTGGCAAACATCCTTGGCCGTCTCGCGCGACGCGCCGCGATGGC
The DNA here is from genome assembly GCA_947311845.1 of Poa pratensis. Lineage (NCBI taxonomy): Eukaryota > Viridiplantae > Streptophyta > Magnoliopsida > Poales > Poaceae > Poa > Poa pratensis. Next base: position 13,769,175 of record CAMZMU010000020.1, on the reverse strand, counting down.
TAGCCGAGTCCCGCTGCACCTGCAAGGCTTGGCAAGCCACCATTGACGCCCGCCGCCTCCTCCTGCGCACATACGGCCTTCTCTCCCACTCAGACTCGAAGGCATCTTCCTGTACTTCACGGGTCACACGTTTCCGGAGTTCTTCTCCCGCCCCGGCACTGTCATCACCGGCAAGATGGACTTCCTGCCTCGCGCCAACGATTACACGGAGGATGACCAGTATGAAATCCAGGATCACTGCAATGGGCTGCTCTTGCTCCAAGATACGCGCATCGACATACCCAACTGCGTGGTCAACCCTGCTCTTGCTCCAAGATACGCGCATCGACATACCCAACTGCGTGGTCAACCCTGCTACACGGCGTTGGGATCCTCTGCCGGACTGTCCGCCTAGACACATCATGGGGGTGGACTGCTATAGCGATGAGTATCTTGTCTACGATCCCATGGTGTCACCCCACTACGAGGTGTTCATGATCCCACATTTTCATTGGATGAGAGACAACGAACATCTTGACCCTTCGTTTCTGGAATCTGAATGGCCGCCGTCAACATTCATCCTAAACGTCTTCTCAACGAGGACACGACGTTGGGAGCCAAGGTCTTTTCATCGAGAAGGGGATGCCCTAGGGACCATTGCTGAGATGCGAGCGCGTACCGAGCATAATTTTTCTGGGTGGTGTGGGTGGCAGCGACGCCGTGCGGTCTACCAGCGAGAAACACTATATGTGCACTGTAACAAGTATTTTCTTATGAGGTACCTTCTGCATTGTTTATCTCACTTCTCAAAAAGAAAACTCAGTTTACCTCTTTCAACATTAGTATATATTATTTCAGTCCTCAATGCTTTGGCTTTGCAGAATATCCTTGTCGAATGGTATGTTTTGTGCGATCGAACTACCAGAAGGTGCCATATCAAACGACTACGCAGAAGCATATCTAGGAAGATCACAACATCGGGTGTATTTTGCATCGCTATACAAAGGGAGGCTTCGAGTCTGGATCCTTAATGGTCAGTGTGGTAACATGGAATGGATGTTGAAACACGACCGTGACCTTGTGCTCCCACGTCATGCGTTTGGCCGGCAAGTAGCTCACGGACTTTGGGTATTACAAGATACAAACTACAACTTCTTCAGCCATAACATGCCGGCATATTATGAAGAGAAAGCGGAATTCGACGAAGATGAGTTCGAATGGAGCTCCGATGACGACTATGACATTGCTGACCATAGAGACACGGCTGAAGAGTCTTACATTGGATACATTACGATACTTGGATTTCACCCATTCAAACAGATCATCTTCTTGCTATTGATTGGATTAAAGACACCAGTGGCCTTTTTTTTTTGAAACAAAGGCCCTCCCGATTTCATTTATAGAAACCATTTATTACATCATCTGCCACAACACGGCCACCACCAAAGTAACAAACCCAACAACTAGATAGAGTAACAACAGACCAGAAGTTCTCATCGCTAAACACAGCGAACTTAAAGAAAGCACACAAAACTACAAAGCTAATCCCAGCAGCAAGCATTATCCTCCCAGTCTTGGCCTCCAAGTCGCCCAACCTCGAGTACTTCTGAAAGCTTCATCAGCGACCCGCACCAGCAGCTTCGCGGCCACCTGTAGCTCCATTCTTGCGTCCTCCGATCCCTGCAATTTTGCCCACCAATCAATCCAATAACCTATTTTATGAATCACTTCTACCGGTTCATTGGGCCATTTACTTTCAAAACAAGCAAGATTCCTAGCTTTCCATAAACCCCAAAAAACTGCCGCTACCCCAACCGAAACTTTTTTCATCTGTTTCTTTTCAAAACCATCAAGCCACTCAGTCAGGCAATGTTGCACATTTGCAAACTGACACTTCATGCCAGTTGCCACACTCACAACATTCCAAGCATATCTAGCTAAAGGACAGTGTAGAAAGAGGTGATCAATGCTTTCATCCTGTCCACAGAATAGACAGTTTTTTTCACAAGTTCCACCTCTTTTCAACAAAACATCCCGGGTTAAAATACTTTTCTTCAAGATTAACCACAAAAAAGATTTAATCCGCAGTGGAATTTTTATCTTCCACCAGAATTTGTAAGGAACATTTTCCATCGACTGCATTGCTAAATAAAAGGATTTCACTGAGAACTGTCTAGAAGCAGATAAGAGCCAGACAAGCTTATCATCTTCCTCTGACAGTCTCACATCAGAGCAAATGCTCACTAACTTCCTCCATTCCACAAGTTTATCACCAGTTAAATTCCTTCGAAAGGAAAGATAATTAACACCTGATGCAAACAATGTAGAAACAAGAATGTTTTGATCATTTGACAATCCAAATAGGAGTGGAAACTGCAGAGAAAGTCGAGTATCTGAGAGCCATAAATCTTCCCAGAAACGTGTTTTTCTACCGTTTCCAATTTCAAACTTACAGCATGCTAAAAAAAGCGGTTTTATCTCCATGAGTCCTTGCCAAAAATGTGAATCACCAGGTTTCATCACACATTGTCCAAGACTGGAGTTTCTCAGATATTTTGCATGTAAAATTGTTTGCCACATCCCTTGTTCATTAATTAGTTTCCAAAGCCATTTAGCCAACAAGGCAATGTTCATGAGTCCAATGTCTAGGACCCCCAAACCCCCCCCCCCCCCCCTGTTCTTTTGGAAGACAAACTGTTTTCCAATTCACTAAATGGTATTTTTTTCTTCTCGATTTTGTCACTCCATAAGAACCCCGACCTAATTTTATCAAATTTTGTTTGCTTCCCAACAGGCATCCTATAAAAGGTGAGCATGTACAGCAAACTACCAGTAAGAGACGTGTTGATCAACAACGTCCTGCCTGCTATAGATAAATTTTTCCCATTCCAACACCCTAGCTTCTTCATGAGTTTTTCACCTACCGGGTCCCAGGCACTACTTTTTAGTCTAGTCTCGTCTACTGGAATTCCCAAGTATTTCATTGGAAGTTCTCCAACTTGGCAAGTAAAAATTTCCTCAAAGGTATTTACCCTTTCTTGAGTAATGCCCAGACAGTAAACTTCACTTTTGTGAAAGTTTATCTTCAATCCAGACATCTGCTCAAAAAGGCAAAGAATGAATTTTACATTTCTGGCTTGTTCAAAATTATCTTGAAGAAGGAGTATGGTATCGTCTGCATATTGCAGAATCGACACTCTTTTATTAATCAGGTGACATGACAATCCACTAATTAAACCACACTCAGTGGCTCTTTCCAACATAATTGCAAGCACATCACCAGCAAGGTCAAAGAGCAAAGGGGAAAGAGGATCCCCTTGTCTAAGCCCCTGGTGTGTACTAAAATATGGCCCCACCTCTCCGTTTACTTTAATTCCTACCTTACCTCCCGAAACAATTTTTAAAACAAGATCATTAAATTTATGTGGAAAACCTTTCATTTCCAAGACCTGAAGAAGAAAAGGCCATTTGATTTTATCAAAGGCCTTTTCAAAATCAATCTTAAAAAGGATTCCCACACTTTTTTTTGTATGCAAGTCATTAAGCACTTCGTGAAGCACTACCACACCTTCCATAATGAATCTATTCTTAAGGAAGGCAGTTTGAGTAATCTTGACAACTTTTGAGATAACTGGCGTTAACCTATTCACCAACATTTTCGTAATGATTTTAAAGACTACATTCAGAAGACAGATGGGTCTGTACTTCTGAATTCTGTTCGCATCAGCACCTTTTGGCACCAAGGTAACTACCCCATAGTTTAATCTGTCTATATTGATTTTTAGATCCACAAAATCATTCACCAGATCTAGTAGGTCTTGGTGAATTACGGACCAAAAATGTTGATAAAAATCTGCGTTGAACCCATCTGGGCCAGCTGCCTTATTTTTTTCCATCCCAAACACTGCATTCTTCAGTTCTTCTAGGTTAAAACTACCAAGTAAACTCTCTGCCTCTTCCCCACTGATTCTGGCTATTCCTTCTGTATGCAGGTGTATCAGGCACTGATCAGATCTACCGAACAGTTTTTTGTAGAAGTCGGTGATATACTTTTTCAAGTTATCTTGACCTTCTATCACACCTTCATCTTGATTCAGACTAACTATTCGATTTTTTCTTCTTCTACCATTTGCGTTAGAGTGATAGTATTTTGTGTTATTATCTCCTTCTAGTAATTCTTTTTCCCCCGATCTCTGCAACCACTTGACTTCTTCTTCTTTCAAAATTTTGTTAAGATGAATCTTGCACTGTTGCATATGAGCCCAGTCATCAGCAGACAGTTCACCAGATTCACTCAACTTATCTAAACGATCAAATTCCTCTGGTAATTCTTTTTTCTTCTTTCTAATTTCACTTTCAATATTTATATTCCATCCTTTTAGTTTTCTTCTCATATTTTGGTATCTTTTCATCCATCTATCCAAACTCGAACCTCTTCCATAATCCTGTTTCCAAACTTTTTCTACAATTTCTTTTAATTCTGCTCTAAGGAACCATGCATTTTCAAATTTGAAAAGCTTCGGAACCTTAGTTGCCTCTCCCGTAGAAATCAACAACGGCGTGTGGTCCGATAAGTCCCTTGTCATAGCAGTTACTGTAACTAAAGGGAATTTCTCCTCCCAAGAAGGTGAGACTAACATCCTGTCTAATAATGCAAAAGTGGGATCCTTTTGATTGTTAGACCAGGTGTATTGTCTTCCACTCAACTGAATCTCTAAAAGTTCCCGTTGAGAGATAATCGCATTGAAGAGAATACTCCACCTATTTAGCCCTCCTGGTTTATTTCTATCACTCATTCTCCTTGTGATATTGAAGTCACCTGTAATTACCAACGGAACTTTAGATTGTTTAATGACGTGCACAAGTTCCACATGGAATTTCGCTTTCCCAACAGGTTGTGCATCACCATAAACCACAACTAGGTTCCAGGTGAAGTTTTCCAACTTGCTGTGAACCAAAAAACGTATAAAATATTCTCCTAGTTCTTTTCCAAGTACATCCATAGTATTCGTATTTACTCCCAACAAAATTCTACCCGACCTACCTTTCGTAGGAGTCCAAGCCCAATTAAACATAGTATCTCCTCCGATAGACAGAAGCATTGCATCAGAGAAGTCCTGTTTAATTGTTTCTTGTAGTCCTATAAATTCTATTTTATGTTTATCCACTGTTTCCTTAATAAAGTCTCTCTTGCATTTATCCCCCACTCCTCTAGGATTCCAAATAAATCCGTTTAACATTTTAACGATTTTTCTTATTCCTCCTTCGTCTAACCACCGTTCTCACTGGGGTCTTAACAGCATAAACCTCAGGTGAGCGTTTATTTGCCAAGATCCCGGAGAGCACAGCCGCATTATCGTTAATTATATTAACACTTTCCATTTCTCCTTCCATTTCTTCCTGGTTCAGTGTCAACAATTCCTTTAGAATTGTATTCACTTCCTCAGGTGGAAGATGGTTATTGTCAGGTTCCGGCACATATGTCATTTTTGCTCTCTCCCCAAAAACCGAAACCCTAGCTTCCTCTTGCAACCGAATAAGATCTAAATTGTGTTCCACCATATCGAGAGAAATACCTAGATCCACCCCAATCAGCCTAGCTATGTCTATTAAAGTGCTATTGTCTGTATTTAAAACTGAAGGGAAGCTGTTGTTACCTTCATCTTTGTCTAGAGTCTTGGCCTTGATAGCTTTTGCTTTTTCCATCATTGGAATGTCCCCTGTGTTCTTCTCTGCTAGCCGACCACTGTGTCTGTTGCCTTGCTCTTCCTGCGTGTTGTTCTGGGCATCGCTCTGTAAGTTTGTTGCATCTTTATCCACTAGAAAACCTCCAGCACCATAAGCTTTAACTTTAGTACCAAAGCTGTCAGACTGTGAGGCTTCGTAGTCAGCATCTAAATCAGTATCAGAGAGCCTCACCCTTTCTGCCTCAGATTTCTCCGTTTCATCCTTTTCATTCTCAGTTTCTCCTGAGTTCTCACCCATAGAAATATCTGCTTGGTTCTTTTCAGTTGGTGGGAATAAAGATTTCCCAGCCTTCATTGCATTCAGTCTAATGTCGTCCTCATCCTGCGCTTTCAGGTTCAACTCCCTTGTTTCCAGAGCCAATCGAGTCCTTGTACTTGCTACTGTGACATGACCTGCAGTGACCAGCTGTCCCGATGGCGAAGGGGCAGCCTGATCATTACCTTTCTGTCTTTTTGGATCTCTGCCTGTTTCTGCTTCCGGCTGACTGTCCATTATATCTTCGAAATCTTGTAAGAATTCCTCTTCAGGCCTGTCCCAGCCCAATTCAACAATTTCTTCCAGTTGAAAGTAGATCCTGTAGAAGTAGAGTTTCTTTGTTGTGAGTTGGGTCCATTTCAGGATCTTCAAATGATCCACAACTCCAACCTTCAGTCTCACTTGACCAGTCTTCTGCAGATTTTCCATGTCTGCTTCCAAATGTAAGCCTATAGTAGAACCAACCTCACAGAGACCATGGAAGTTTTTCAGAATTTTTGGGACTCCTTTCGCTTTCACCCAAACAGTGGTGAGTTTCCCAGCTGCTAGTGACTCATCAGTCCAGAGTTTGACATTGACCATGATGTTGACTTTCTTCAAAGGCACCCAGTCATAAACTTCTGCTTCAGAGATTTTCGAAGCTGATGGGAACTCAACAAGGTAAGCTCCAGCAGCCACCTCCTTTGCCTTCCACACCCACCTCCAAGGATAAGTGCTGGCTAGTCCTAGCTCCAGTTTTTCTGCAGACATCTGAGAATCCACTCCTTCTTTAATCTTGATCAATGCTGTAGTTTTTTCCTTTTGGTTTGAGGTAACCTCTTTCGCATGTTCTGCAACAAAACAGCCCAAGCCTTCTCCTCCAAATCCAACAAAGGTTGCAACTGGCTTCCTCTGATGTAGCCAAGCACATTTTCCAGAGACATGTGAAACTTTGTCACAGTTGACACACTGCACATCTTCTTTGCAGTCTTTTGTGGTGTGTTTTCCATTCACTCCACAACGCTGACATTGTTGCTTTTCGCTACTTCCTTCAGCAGTCGTTCCAACCCCAGGAACCATCTGAACAGCAGTAGAACCTCCACCAGAGCTAGATGGTTTAGCTACATATTGAAGTTCACCCTGCTTGTTCGGTCCACTTGCTTGCGGTACCCCAGACTCTGCAGACACTGACCTAATCTTGTTATTGTTTTGTCCATTGAATCCCCTCTGATTCCCATAGCCTCCCCTATTCTGATTCGGATAACCGTTGTTCTGACCTCTAAAGTTGGGATTCTGATACTGAGGATTGTAGTTCTGACCCCGGTAGTTGTTGTTCTGGAAATTACCTGGACCAAACTGCCGCTGAGGGTTGTTGTTGTTGTGGAAATTCTGATTCGGGCCGTACCCGCCGCCGCCTCCAACAGCCCCGCCCCCACCATGGAAGCCAGACCCCTGGCCACCGCCGCTGCTGGTACCGCCTCCCCTTCCTCCTTGCATCTCCTCTGCTAGCAGTAACGGATTGTTCTCTGTTTGACCTAGCTCCTTCCCTGGAACCTCGCTAACAGTGGAAGACGAACTCCAGAGGTGAGCCAGTAATGGAGATAGGAAGCTAGCACGGGGTTGGGGATCCAGTCTACGAAGATTGGAAACCCTAGCCGGCCCTTCTCCATCCCCATCTACTCCCATCTGGGCCATCGAATGCTGTTTGCTCGGCCCAGTTCGGCCCAAGGTCCGGATCGAAATTCTGTTGCGGCCTACGCCTATAGTGACGTCATCCCCTGAATTTCCTTCGAGTCTCGCCGGCGATCGGGAAGGCAGATTCACCGGCGGCAAGCCGGGGCTTCGCCGCGGCGATCTAGCAACATCCCGTCCCATGTCCGACTCTGAGGAACCAACACGATAAATCCTGATAGGTCTGCCACGTATAATCTGAAACCAATCGGAGCCATCATCGAAATCGGGGGATAAGGGATAACCGTCGACCATCGCCGGAGTCGCAGCCGCGGCTGCGGGGATGAAGGGGGGCGCCTCCGCTGATAGCGCCGACCTCCTGCGCACCTCTGCCCTGAGTCTCTGCTCGATCCTCTGAAGCTCCTCTTCCTCCCCTTCTTCTGCTTGCTCTATCGTACCCGAGCGCAGCGGAGAGCGTCTGCGATGGTCGCGACCGGAGGGGTGCATTCCTCCTCGGCGAGGGCCTCGTCGGAGAGCTCCTCCGCCTCCTGCTCGCTCCGATCCTCGCTGATCGCCCAGAATCGCCCGTGCGGGTGATCGCCCTAGCCATCGCCTCTGTTCCTCATGTTCCTCTCGGCAGCGTGGATCGGCCGCTCTGAAGAACAGGACCGGCGCTCCGAGAGCCGTCCGATCGCCGAAGCGGGCGGCTGGTGCTCCAGAAGCCTGAGTGGCTCGGTCCACTCACGGGATCTTCCGTGGCCGAAGCGGGCCTGTACGAGATCGCCGGCGATGGGCGGCTATTTTCCGTGTTTGCTCCTTCAGCTCTGTTGATGCGCATACTGCTAAGACACCAGTGGCCTACCGTTATAATAGCTTGAAGGCTGAAGTCATAGGCCATGTAGGGCCAACAGCTTACGACAATTATTTCGTCTTGCCTAATGATGCGCGCTCGATCGAAGGTTTCCCATATGTGCCTTGTTGGCTTGAAGAATTCCCTACAAATACTTAATGTAGAATATCATCTTAAAAATTTCACAATTGTTTTTCATTCCCTATTTTTGTGAGCCTTTGTTCGTTCTGCCTCTGTTCAGTTCTGGATGCTGATGTTATCCTTTATAGTAGTAGTGATCTTAACACAATAGATGACACTTCTAACACTTTGATCAACCTCTCTGGTACGGATTTGTAACGCCCTCGTTGTTTTCAGTACTCGAGTCATTCATCAAGTTGTCTGCTTCTCGTTTGAGACCCTTTGTTGATCCTTGAGAGGATACAAATTCAGGTGCTGTTTCGTTTTTTCAAATGACAGAGTAAATTTTAGTGACAAATATCTGCACATCCTTTAGAGGTCAAGTGAATTCAGAATACCATCCCAAACTCGACATCTCGCGCGCGTACTTGGCTTCAGGGAAGAGAAAAACAAAAGAGCACATGTGGCGAAGCAAGCTCACATTTGCCACCACGCGCAGACGGCCGACCGATAAAACGCATGCGTCCAACAAACCTCCCTTTCCATGCGTGCCCTTGCCCCGCTTCTTCATCGCCATGCCAAAATCACCGTATGTTCATGGAGAATTCTTGTACACAGTTTAAATTTTGAGTGCAAATGTGTGGCAGTTTATCAGCTAATTTGAGATCTTACGGTGATTTTACAAGTTTCTTGCAATTGCAATCAATACCCTTTTAGGAGAAAAGAAGAAGAGGAAATTGACAAAACACGACATTTGTATTTCTCAATATTTTTCATTTGGGTTCATCGAATCGAAATACACAAAACTATCTTTAGATATGCATGGACTGCACAAATTAGTCGACCACACGTTCAGAAAGGTAGAAAAATAGGCTAAAAAATTGAAAGCTAACTAAGGCCAACACAAAGTATAGGATCAGAAGTAGAAAAGATAGACAGATCGATAGCAAGCTGCCGTTAGTAACTCAATTATATTCATCTGTGAGATGGGTGTTAGTGGATGTTCACATCTCAAAAACCAAAGCAAGCGAGTAGCACTGAAACTTTAAGACACATGTCTCCACCGGCTGTAAAAATATGGATTTTGCGCGCCTGTGTTTGAGGCTTTGAGCATAGCTAGAATCTAGCACGGCTAGGCATCTGAGCAGACGAACGCGCGTGCTGCTAGCTTATAAGCGACTGCGAATTGGAGAATTGCGGGAGTACACGATCTAGAAGCACAGAAATAAAAATGCAACTGTCGGGCGAATCCGAGGCTAGACGCATCAAAGCAAGCTTACGGGATCATTACAATCACTGGAAAGGAAAAAAATCCGGAAGATTTGCGGCCACTGCTCGCCTGTCGGAAGATGCTTTCGGAGCTCTCTTTGACAAGGAGTGGGCGGGCGCCGACGCGCGGTAGCAGAACAAGGAGACTGAATTTCTTATCTGACACAAACATAACGTAATTCGTATTTGTTCCGCTAAGTACGTCCCGCAAACATAACATAAGTCGTATTTGAACCGCTTACGTACGTCCTAGGCGCGTACGTCGGTCGTCGGATTGCATAATAAAACCATAATAACTAAGGAGGTATCTCGAATTCTCGATCGATGCCTTAAGAAGCGCAACCCCCTGCCGTCCTGGAGTCAAGTCTTCTCCTGGCGTATACCTAGGTCAAAGCTAGATGGATCACCCGCAGGTGGCGCGGCTCGCGGACGACGAGCTCGCCGACGTCCTCCGCCGTCTCTCTGCCCGCAGGCTCGCCGCATCACGCTGCGTCTGCAAGGCCTGGAAGACCCTCATCGACCACCGCCGGCTCCTGCGCGCCGACCTGCTCCCGCTCTCGCTCAGCGGCATCTTCGTCCACCTCGAAGGGCACAGGTTGCCGGAGCTCTTCTCCCGCCCTTCCTCCTCATCATCCACCGGACCTGCCGTCAGCGCCAACTTCCTCGACTTCCTGCCCACCACCCTTACACCAAGTTCGACTCCATATGCCAATGGCGACACCGATGACTACCGTATCATCGATCACTGCAATGGGCTCCTCTTGCTCGAGCACTACGTGGTGAACCCTGCCACACGACGTTGGGCTCCTCTGCCCCCGCGCCCGTCCGAACGTGCCATGGCGGCTGTCGCTTTTGTCGAGGAGTATCTCGTGTTTGATCCAACGGTATCGCTCCACTACGAGGTGTTCAGGATCCCCTATTCGTCTTCCAGAGATCATGACGCTGGATCTGAATGGCCACCACCTGTATGCCTCATGCATTGTTTCTCCTCGAGGACTGGTAGATGGGAGGAGAAATCTTTTGTTCGACAAGGGGAGGCTGTGGGGACCATCGACGATATGGGATTCACTATGGATAGAGACTACGCCACGTACTGGCGAGGTGCACTCTACGTGCATTGGCAGGATAATTTTTTCATGAGGTATCTCATTATTTTTACCTTCATGTTTATTTCACCTTCCTTAATGAATTATTAGTTGGTCTTATATGAATACTTTTCACTGAGTACTTTATTTTGCAGAATACAACTATCTAATCAGGAATACCGTGTAATCAGAGCACCAACGGGTATGTCATCGGCCAGACATTTAGGAAGATCGGAAAAGGGGGTGTATTTGGCGTCAGTTTCTGGTGAACGTCTTAGAGTTTGGATCCTTGATGAACCAGATGGTGAGATGATGTGGATCTTGAAGCACGATAATGACCTTATAACCATGCTAGCACGTCACACATTTGATTGCCAAGCTTGTGGACCTTGGGTCTTAGAAGATTTTAACTATAGATATTTTAGCAAAAAAGTTAACGATGCAATCTTGAGTTCAACTCGTCCAAGTCTTCCTGAAATAAAAAGCAGGAACAATTTTGAAGGGAAATTTGAATGGAACTCCGATGATGATGATGATGATTATCGCGACGAAGACGACGATGATGGTCTCCTTGACAAGGGAGACACGTTTAAACAGTCTTACTATGGACATATAGATATACTTGGATTTCACCCATACAAAGAGGTTGTCTTCTTGAGCATCACAAAGGAACATCATACATTGGGGACAGGACTTTCCTATCATTTAGGCAGCTCAAAGCTTCAGGTCTTGGGCAATGTATGCCCAACGGCTTATCTCTACTTCAACACGTCCTTGCCAAATGATTGCTGGTCATTCGAAGCTTTTCCATACACTCCATGTTGGATTCAAGAGTTCCCTGAGAACAATTAGTTCATTTCAAACGTGAATACTTTTGTTTCGTTTATTTTAGTACGAGTTCTTTGGAGCTGTCAAACGCAACCTCCACAGCATGATGCTCAGCATCTAAATACTTTGGCGGCTTTAGTGGGGGCGTCAACATTCGGGGATTTTAGTTCAGGTGGTGCTCTTTGAGTGTCGGCATTCGATATCCAGGGTGCAAACCCAAGGTCTGGTCTTCATTGATTGTACCTCGCAGTGGCATTTTCCTTATTGAAGGCATTGTTTGGAGAGTTCGGATCTTCTCTTGGGTGAAAACCTACGGTCTATGATTGGGCGACGGCAGCGTTTGTGCATTGTTTCCTTCTTTGAGCTGTCGCTTTTGGAGAACCTATTATGTGTAGTTCTCATTGTTGTATTGGTAGTTTGGGTCCGACTGCTGTAAGTTATTAATCATTGTGGCGGGGTCTTTTTTTTCCTTTCTTCTTGTTTTCCCTTTTTGGTTGTGTGCATGTTTGATGTCTTGATTAGTTCTGAACATTATATTGGTGCAGAGACTGGATATATTTGGTATCTCTTAATATTAATATATTCCTGTTATAAAAAAAACTAGATTCTTCCATTCTCGTGCGTAAACTAACGAATAACTAATTGCAATAGCTAACTTCCGTGCGACACATGATAACTAACAAGGTAACATACATATAATCATGGAAAGATTTATTCCAACCACTATTGTTTCTATATTTTTATTTTAATCGCTAGTAAGATATTTCTTAATAATCAGAGCTAATAACACCACCCATACACAATATTATATCATGTTTGAATTCATACAACAAGTTATATTTTTTACGAAGAGGTCCATCGATCTATTAATGATCACTAGCATCAACATGAAATTGGGTCAACTGGTTCAAGAACTTGCGACCCGGTGAAAATTCATCCATAATTGTACTAAGAGTGGCACGTAGCATTTCTATATTCTACAGAAAAACTGGGACGGCACTTCTGTAGAGAACGGCATTGGCCGCACTTCATACAGGACCTCCCGTCGAAGTATATGGCGGCGGGGATCACATGGTGCCGTAGCCGTCATGATATCGTCGGCGGTGAGGAACATAACGATCACTTCAATGAGACAGCCCCATCGACACCGATAAGTCAGCCGCGAGGAGGTAGAGTTTTTTTTTTGAGAATAGCGGGGGGAAGAGTTTTCCCCACCTATTTTTATATAACTCGAAGGAACCAACACAAACCGTTTGTCGTTACAAAGTAACGAGAGAAGAAGGGGGTGGGGAAAACAGATTACAACAAACCATCAAGAGTGAAGAATGATGCCACGCAGGGCCTCTACATGGGGGCAAAGCAAGGAGGTAACACGACAGGACCATAAGCTAATGTCATCAGCCGCTTTTCTGAGAACCGCGGAGGCTGAGGGAGTTTTGGCGTTGAAGACACAGTCGTTCCTCGACTTCCAAAGCTGCCACAAAACTGCGGCCACACATATCCTCCAAGCATCCTCAGGTGCATCCATCGGCGAAGGAATGTCCCAAATAGAGCAACCGTGCGGCGGGTTGCAGCCGAGCCGCTGCGAGGTCTCCGCACCCGTGGCACAATCGAAGCTGCGAGGAGGTTGAGTTCATGGTCAATTCGTTGTCAACCATGAACTACGTATAGACCAACTCACTAGGTTCAGCCACAAAGTGTTTTAACAAGTGGCGCTTTCCCACAAGATAGCTCGGGAAATATGGAATATCCACCACATGGATCACCTAGTTATTGTCCTTCCTCTCCAAGCAATGCCTACAAAACAATAAGAAATTATCTTGTGTCCCCAACTCAATCGTGGTGGTTCTCATATAAGACAATGTATTAGAATGAGATAAAAATAATGCAAACTATATGAAAGAAGCGCAATGGCGACAGAAAGAGTTGTGGGCAGTGGAAAAATGATGAATACGTAAATGGAGATAGAAAAGATCTTTTCCTGTTAACGTAATATTTATCTTTGGAGTGTTTATGGTAGTGCAGCAATGTAAAAGTGTGTTTATATAGTAAAATGTGGACCGTGGTTTGAGTTCATTTCACCTCTCTCTCTAATAAACATGGTGGTACAAAATTAACATTTCTAGACATGCATTGCAACATTTTATTCTAGTGATTGATTCGAATTCACATGGACATCACGTCATAATGTCGAGATGATGCAACATCGCGTTAACACTCCAAACAAATGGGTTGTTTGCATGCTAGCTCAGGTAATACATGATAAATATACGAAAACGTATACACTATTTAAATTGGCGCGCAGCACTTGCTCTGTTCTTTTGTTTACTGTACACACCTGCTATATGTTCTTTTCTCTGCCACTGTTTCCCCGATGGTACAAGCACGAGCGCAAAGAAATTGCAAAGTTCATTAGAACTGTAGTGGTACGTGGTGGTGGCGATCAGCGATCCACAAGGGAATTAAGTCTGCAGTTAACAGTGGTGGCAGTGCTACCACAGCTGCACTAATCGCACTGCTAATGCGGCGCCATTTGTGGCCAAAAAGCGCTTTTCATCGACAGTGATTACCCCACTAATGCAACCGTAATGCGGAGTACTCGGGGCATTGATGCAGCTGAAATCGCCACCTCTCTCAGCTCGGGGCATTGATGCAGCTTAACTCCACCGGCAAAATGCAGACCCAGCACTGGTTCAAACTCAAAACTGACAGGCCAGATCCTGTTTTTTTAAGGGTAGACCAGGATCCAGATGCTGTTTGACCTTGCAGTAATGGCTCCACCGCATCAGCCCCGACGCAAAGAATCGATTGAGCTACAGCTTGCCAGCTACTCTCGCTCAATTTGAAACATCAGGTCCAGAAAATTTTAAATGGTTTTGTTGGTTTAGGAAAATTAGGGTTGGAGTAATTTCGGCCTACCCTCTATTCCTCTGCCTTATCGGTGGTGCCGCTCACAATGCATATTGAGACTAGAGGGTGGGACCTTTATATTGACTCCAAATTCCAGATAAACCAATCTGTTTCCAGATAGGACTCGTGACATGTTAGAACGACCACCATACCTAACAGCCAATTACCGAGTCTATTACTGTTAAACAATTAGGTCCCAACACGCATGTGTGAGTCATGCGCCGAGTTTGAATACACAATTAAAACTCGTAGGCTTTTACAATCCATAGAGCCAATCCTACGGACAACCTGGCATTCCACTCTATACTGTTCCCGGGTATAATTCCAGCGTATTAATATACACTGTATTCCAGTATAGACGTACCGGCTTCCTTAACTATATTTCCTTAAGTACATGTGCATCAATAATTCCCTGTTATTTCCGTGACACTTCCACATTGAAGTTTAATTCCTGACAATGTAGTAGATATATAAAATGTTGCAAGACACAATTTCCTACATCTCCCACTTGACTGAAAACATTTTATTTCAGCTAAGTGAATTCCCATGCAATTAACATGGTGAGTGGTTAATTCCTTTCTTCAATGCGCTCACGTTATATATACACTTTGTGACCTTTGGAGTCAAATTATCACAAAGCAACATGTTATGATGCACCCTTTCCACGACCTTAAGTTCATGAAGAAATTTCCTTAGCCATAGACCTTCCTTCAATGCTTGACAAGCACCAAAGTATTCATATTCCATAAAAACCACCATAAAACCTACAAAAGTAAATATTAACACATAACATAAAAATAGATTACCTTTCACCGAGATCATGTTTCCAAAAATAGCGTCAAGATATCCACGCAGCTGAATGTTGAGATCATCAAAGAATAATGAATAGTCCATGTTTCCTTGACATTGCACAATAAGTCCATTATGTGATTCCAACATCTTTATAAAATTCATATTCCGTTTGCTAAAATTCCAGCAAATCTTTTTCCGTGCTAATAAAAATAGCAACATTTACAGTGCCATGGCTAAGTTCCGGTCTCTTGAATAATGTCCCACAATAACTGTGGTATGACAATTATTCTTCCTTTTTCCTTAGGAGTTCAAACCTAATTCCTCACTAAGTAGCATTCCCTTTATCAAAGGTACATGACAGGTTTGCAATTTTCCATAGAAAATATATCAAAACATTCTCTATGTAATTTCACTCCCAAAAGGTTGGAAGCTTCAACATACCTTTCGTATGAAAGTTAGAACCGAGCCAAGCTTCACTTCCATCAATGTTATATTTCAAAAAACGATAAGAACATAGTTAGCACATGTAGCAATAACACAAAACAATTAACACTAACCTTTATATATGATTGTCTTCCATCATAAATAAAACCATTGTCTTCCATCATAAATAAATCCATATGACCTGACATACCATTGATGTGAAGCTTGTTCCAAAAACATGAAGTGATCATTCAATTAGCAAACCCTGTCATTGTTCCCACCTCCTCTAAATTCCAGAGTTTCCACAAAGTATAACATTTACTTTGTGTAAATAATTAAACAACAACACCTCCTCTAAATTCCAGAGTTTCCACAAAGTATAAATATTTTCTTTGTGTAAAGAATTAAACAACAAACTTAGAATTGTATCTTCCACTAAGAATGTTGCATTAAACTTCGTTGTAAATAAATCCAATAACATCCCATAGACATGCGGTTGTTTGGTAAAATAGCAAGTTCCCAAACTTTTATTATTCATCATTGAGTTTATTCCTCCCCGCAATGTTTCCACCCATAGTTAACATAAGCAGCAAGTTTAGTATTTTTCTTTCCTCTAAAATATAGAGTAACTTCCTCAAATAACACACAATAGTAGCCAAGATATGATGGCCTAATTTAATTCCTCCCACTTTTCCTAAGCATGTTAGTGTTGGGAGTGTAACTTGGTGTTTTCCTTTGAGTTTAACCCATCTATTTCGGTGTGACTATTAATAAACACACCCTTCATGAGAAAATATCATATTCCTACTTTTCACCAATTTTCCCTTATCCAGATCAAAAACGAAATACCATTTGATCCACTAGAATATAAACATTAAAAATAAATCTTGGTGTGCCTTGTAGTAAACAATTATTCCAATTCCATACTACCAAAATATAAATAGAATACTTCCTTCCAGTTCACAAAATATAAACAGTGACTGTGATAAATAGTGACTTACTCAACAAATAGTAGTATGTAATGCTTTCATAATCCAGTGAATAACCAAGAGTTGTATTCCTCCATTCAACCATGGAGTATATGACATCAAACATCGGTGAATGATGCCATGCTCATCACATTAGTTTCAATTAATATTCCTGAAGTGTACTTCCCCCACCAATCAGTTTTCAAGCCTTGTAATCCTTTGATGAACTGATTTTCCACTTCAGTATGAGATGTTAATACAATAAAAACCTTCCGACTTGTATTGAAAAGATATAAATAACCATATCAAGTGCAATTGTGAAAAGAAAAAAAATATATAATCACCTCAAGTAGGAGTGTCCAAAAATATCGTAAACATATGTCGATGAAGTATCATAATCCTCCCACTTAAGTTTAGAAATCCAGAATTAATAATCCACTAATTTTGTTCCTTGATATGTGACCAAGTCATAAATACCATCAACAATAAAATTCCGAGCATGTGTTCCTATTTCAAGTATTCCTCCATATGGAGTTATTTTCACGAAATAAATAACTTGTCCACCAACTTCCAATGGATTGTCAAGATATATGAGCCAATTGTGTTAAAATCCAGTAATGCACTAAACTTTCCATTGAGCAACAATTCCACTCTTCCTTCTCCAAATAGTATATATATCCAACAAATTATAATAGAGAAGTATGAATTAAATTCCTTCTCATCGTAGGTGATTACAATGACCTACAAAATAAAATGATACCGTTGAGTAAATATCGATTTCCTCTTCCATTGGAGTATTCCCATATTCCTCCAAAAATAAGTGATGTCTGTTTGAATATAAACATGCTTCACGTCGTCTCTTCATCGTTACGCCAGATAATTCCAATGAATTGTCAAAATACTCCGTCAGATTCTGGAATAATCCAATGAGTCCAATATATTCCGGTGATAAGTTCAATCCGTAGCAATTATCAAATCAAAGAGAGAAAATCCATCCAGCAAACAGTACAATTCATTTTCCTCGAAATATGTCAGCAAATGATGGCCAATAAAAAAAATAAGTCAATTAAAATCCTTTTTCCAGATTACGCATAATATTCCACGTAATATGTGCACTCTCATATCCAACAACTAAAGAATCAAATATTGATATAACTATGTGAACCAATTAAATTTTCCTTAGTCAAATTCCATAGCTTTCCCTGTGACTTTTCCGGTTTAAACATATCCATGACATAATCAATATTTCCTTTTCAAACCGTGTAATTTGAGCCACCAGTCTACAGGTTCAATTAAGTCATAGTAAACAATGCTAATGCCAGGGATAGAGAAGTGTTACCAATCAGGCTAGTGAAGACTTTATTCCTTGGGACCGTGCTGGTTAATCAAGTGTAGAAGTGGCAACGAAAATTCCGACGCACAACGTGCGTAATGACGCATTTCCTTGATCGAGTAGAATTGGAGAAACCCAGAAAACAAAATCCTCAATCAGCATGTGGCCGAAGAACACAAATAACAACTTCAAACTTCCTCGATCAACGTGCCAAAAATTGAACAAGTAGCTTCACGTGAAGGAACGCAAAGCCTGTTAGTTAATTCCTAGTAATTCTTGAGCTTCCTAATTCCCTCAGTTGAACCAGATCGTGGCATGTCTTTTCGTGCTCGATCAACGTGAAGAAGCTTCCTTCTTTCCTTCCTCGGCCCCTGCGAACAGCTGAACCACAGTAGAGATCTCAGCGACTTTATTCCTTGCATCTTCTTCCGCGAAACCGAGAAAAGAGTGCAACTGATTGGATTTCGCGACAGGCAGAGGGGATCTTTCTTCCGGTAGACGACGACAGCTAGCCGAGTGCGCAGTGGAAGAGAAAACACGGGCCGGCGTCGGCGTCGGGACTCGGATCACCAACGATCAGACGGAACGCAGCACCAGCGGGAGCACGCGAACAGCAGACGGCGAAGACGACAAGACGCGCACACGCGTTCGTAATTGGCGATGTGCAACTCAGCGGATCCGATCGGCGACAAATCAATGCGCGCTCCGACGAGATGAGCACGCAGCGGAACCAGAGGACGATAGAGTCGCAGCGGATCAGCAGCGGCAACCGCGACACGCAGAGTTCGGAGCGGGCTTGACCGACGGCGGCGGCGGCGGCGTGGATTTGGCAGCGGACTTCCGGCGACCGTGCACGACCTCAGCTCTGATACCAATGTAGGAAAATTAGGGTTGGAGCAATTTCGGCCTACCCTCTATTCCTCTGCCTTATCGGTGGTGCCGCTCACAATGCATATTGAGACTAGAGGGTGGGACCTTTATATTGACTCCAAATTCCAGATAAACCAATCTGTTTCCAGATAGGACTCGTGACATGCTAGAACGACCACCATACCTAACAGCCAATTACCGAGTCTATTACTGTTAAACAATTAGGTCCCAGCACGCATGTGTGAGTCATGCGCCGAGTTTGAATACACAATTAAAACTCGCAGGCTTTTACAATCCATAGAGCCAATCCTACGGACAACCTGACATTCCACTCTATACTGTTCCCGGGTATAATTCCAGCGTATTAATATACACTGTATTCCAGTATAGACGTACCGGATTCCTTAAGTATATTTCCTTAAGTACATGTGCATCAATAATTCCCTGTTATTTCCGTGACACTTCCACATTGAAGTTTAATTCCTGACAATGTAGTAGATATATAAAATGTTGCAAGACACAATTTCCTACAGTTGGCACTCGAAGCTCTGCCAAAAAAATGCAAGCAAGAACTCTGGTTCGGTTCAGTGCTACTGCTACAGGCCAGCAAGTCTCTGCAACTTTTTGGAGGTGACCGAAGAAAAATCTCTGCCGATCGATTTACAGGTCAAGGATTCGGAGACCTTCCCGAACTCGGCGGCATGCTGGATTCAGAGAGGAGAAAGCGATCATGCCAACATTCCCGGAGGCGGAAACGACACAAAGAGAGAGCGCCGCTGTGACGGTGGTGGCGCAGGCGGCCGGCAGCACGCTCGCTCTCTTCACATGTGCGATCACGCGCCGACAGATCAAACAAATCCCGCTTTCCATGTGTGCAACACCGCCCCTTGTCCCGTTTCCTCATCGGTATACCGCCATGGATCCATCGGTCACGGGAAGATCGCTGCCTGTTTCCTTGGACGGTTCTTGTACTACAGCCGCGAAATTTCAGTGCAGATGAGTGGCAGCTGATCGAGCTAATCAAGAATTTCTGAAACGATTTTGCTTCCGAGCTCCTATTTTGATTTTACAGATTTCTCGCCGTTGCAAATGTGCAATCACTACCGATCTAGGAGAAGATGATGAAATTAACAGAAAAATAATAATCCGTGTTGGTTTCATTGGGGTTTGATCGAATCGAGGTGCTCATCAGGCGGCTCGCAGGTCCCGACTCTGTTGCTCTGCTGCCGGCCGCCGACGACCCAGAGCAGGGTGCGCCGCGCGAACGACGGCCGCTCCTCGGCGAGCGACGACACGACGCTGTTGCCGCCGCAGCTCCCGGCCTCCACGTCCTCGTCGGCCCAGTCCGCGTCGCTCCCGCTCTTCCGCTCGCCCACTTCGTCCTCCTTGCTGGCGCTGCTGCTCCTCACCGGCCACCGGAACGACACCGTCCGCCTCTCCGCCGACGCCCCCGCGGTGGCATCTTTGGACGACGGCGGCACCATCCAGATCATGGACACGGAGAAGCTGTCCTTGGCGAGCTTCGCGGCGGCCTTGTCGTCGACAGGATTCTTCTGCTTCTCTGCCGCCGCCGCCGGCGTCGTCTTCATCGTGTGCAATCGTGGAAAGCGGAGCGAGGACTCGCCGACACGCCTGGACGCGCCAAACTCGCACTCCGACATGGCGCCGCCGCCGCGGCGCGCCTTGGAGAACGCGGGGGGCTTCTTCTTGGGCGGCGGCTTGATGGCCACGCGGAGCGGGGCGTGCTCCTCCATGACGTACTCGTAGGAACCCATGGAGTGGCACCTCCTCTGCCCGATGCCTGCATTGGCATCGGCGTCGGCATTACTGCTGGTGCCTGCTCCGTCCTCGGCAATCGCGTTCGCGTTGCCTTCGACGCACATGAACTTCCCCAGCTTCACCTCGACCACCTCCTCTGCCCCCGGGACGCGGACGGCCATGCCGCTCGGCTCGCAGTCGGCCGCGGCGTTCCTCGCCGATTCGGCCATGTCGCGGGAGCTCTCGGACTCGAGCACCATGACGACGGGGCTGCAGGTCGGCGAGAGCTCGCCGGGCGCGAGCAGGCTCCTCCGGCAGAGCGGGCAGGTGGAGTGCGAGAGCAGCCAGGTGTCGATGCACTCGACGTGGAACGCGTGGCTGCACTTGGGCAGCAGCCGGAGCTGGTCCTCGGCCTCGAACTCGCACAGGCACACCGCGCAGTCGAACGGGTCCTTGCCGCCCCCGAGGACGCTGTGGTAGAGGAACACCGGCAGCGCGTCGATGAAAGCCTGGTCGACGCCGGCGTCGTGCAAGTGGAAGAGCTGCTGCAGCTGACCCTGGAACGCCGTCACGCTCTCGGCGTCCTCCCGCGCCGCCCGCCGCCGGCGGCGCAGCCGCAGCAGGTGGCGCGCCAGCAGGTGCAGCAGCCCGCACACGAAGAAAACGATCGCCAGCACCGCCACGATGAACACGATGCTCGGGCTTATCTTGTTCTCCAGCGCCGACCCCGGCGACGAGGACGACGCCGGCGGCGACGTCCACGACGAGTTGCTCATCCTCCTCCTCCTACGACCGCCAACGCCCCAGCTCAGCACCACAAAAACTAGCTACTTCTACTAGTGGTACGGATCAAAGCTCAAGCTTGGCTTTACGATCCAACAGAAAAAAAGGTGGAGTCTTGCTGGGCATGTGCCGCCTAGGAGCAGGTGAAGGATCTTGGCATGGCCAGGCCACTCTGGATGGATTATTGGGCTTCCGCTGGACAAGAGGAGCGGGTGATGGCGATCGAGTACTTGCAGCTGCAGGTAGGGAAGCTTTGTGTGAGAAGTCAGAGGGAGCTTAGCCATATGGCTGTAAATTAATCAAGGACTTAAAGCTTCATTAGGTGATGGTTAGGACATGCAATTAAGCTTGCAGTTGTGGGTCACTGTGGTGAGGTCACCAATGGGGATGAGGTACTAAACAATGAGGTGACATCGCTGTTGCAAAGGGGTTGCTGATCTACTGCCCATTTTTTGGCTATTTTTTGCTGGTTTTGTCGGCGTCTAATGTCGCGCTTTTCCCCTTTCTTGATCGAGTCGTTACAAAAGTGTCAATTGGGTTTAGAGTAATGCTAATCGAATTGAGTATTTGACTTTTTGCTGGATTAACTATAACAAAAATGACGTGTGCGATGCGTGCTCTGCCTACTGATCCTGTTTCGATCTTCCTGTACTTTCTCTGTATTAGTTGGCCTGTCTACGCAGAAGCTGCTGACCTGCTGCCCTAGTACTAGGAGTACTTTCTCTTGCACTTGCAGGTTGCGTTGACTTGCAACAAATGTGTTGATCTCTTTGATTGATCGTTGGATTATGAGATGTCACTTTTGTAGTACTACAGTAATACTGAAAGTCAGAAGCCTAGAAATGTCCTATTAATTCCGTTTTCTTACTATGACCGCCCATAATTCCATTTTTTTTTCTATACCAAAAATTAGAAGCCCAGAAATGTAATAATCCCTCCGTTCCAAAATTATCGTCATGCTTTTAGTTAGATTTTGAACTAAAACCATGACAACAATAATGAAATGGAGGTATTATTAGTTTTGATGACATGACGCTTTTGAAATGACGAATAATGGACACCAACATTTGTATTTCACACGCCCGTTTCGCCTCGCTAGCGTGGTGGTGGTATTCAGTCTTTCACCTTCCTCCAACGGAAGTATTTCTAATATGTTTACAAATTGTAAGGTTGTGGGTATGAGTACATCACTTAATCACTAATTCTGTTGAGTGTGTGTTCTGTATCGAATTGTTTGACTTATAACTGGATGAACAATATAGCTGATATTGATCCCTAGCAGAAAATATGTACAACAATTAGATGAATATTCAGCCGTCGCACTGGAAAAAAAGCAGGATCAACAACTACAGTCATTGGGGCCCTCCTAAGAGGTTCTACTAAATTCATTGTGTTGTTTGAAAGGATCAAAACGAGGAGTTATCACCAGATTCCTTGTCTACTTTTCGTACAATACTAGTTTGGCTAGGAACTTACAAGCACGTCGTAAGTCAAACATGCACTAACAAATAACCAACCCTCAATGAACAAGGAATACTAATGCTACGAATAACTCAATATTGAATAATGGTAACCATATCACCAAAAGAACATCCTCCGTACTTCCTGGCACGTTGTTTATTTTTTACCACGCCATTATGTTAATTAAAATATTGTGAAAATAGCTCTCGTTAGAGTGAGTGCTAAGTTAAATATCGGTTGAATGATGTCACCATGTTATAAAAACAAAATTACGGTTGCACCCAATATGAACTGAATCTAATCATATCGAGCAACAAAAAAGAACAGTTGCAATGACTATGCAACTGA
This sequence comes from Poa pratensis, assembly GCA_947311845.1. Taxonomy (NCBI): domain Eukaryota; kingdom Viridiplantae; phylum Streptophyta; class Magnoliopsida; order Poales; family Poaceae; genus Poa; species Poa pratensis. Next base: position 13,745,745 of record CAMZMU010000020.1, on the reverse strand, counting down.
AGAAAACTTAAATCACAACCATAGTGCAACTAAAAAATGTCACTTACAAGTCACAACCATGGTGCAAGTGACACAATTTCAAGTGCAACTCAAGAGAATTCGAGTTGCACCCAGACCAGCACTAATCGCAACGACGATCCAACTGGTGAGGACATGATCAAGTTGTAAGCTAATTTTCTCGTCTACCTAAGGGCGAGCAATCCCAGTTAAAAGAAATGAAAATTGCTACTCCCTCCGTTCTAAAGTGAGAGTCGTTGATTTCATATAAATTTGTACTCAAACGGTGACACTTAATTTTAAACGGAGTGATGTATTATATGCATGATGTATCTACGACCACCCATGCGATACATAGTTGGTACTTACCGCAACGTGAAGAGGCATGAAATACCCTTGTTGGTGCGTGTAACCACTTGAGGATGGTAATAGATAATGTGATGCTTCCCATATGGCTCTTTTTCCATAAAGAATGGGTCGAAGATAAGGTTCTGGGAGGATAGGTGGCTTGGAACTACCTCGCTCCACGAACAGTATCCAGCTTTGTACAATATAGTCCTTGGACGTCACAAAAGCGACACGCTCGCTCAAATGTTGGGGGATAATCCTCCAAATGTGACGTTCAGAAGAGATCTTGTTGGTCCCAAACTAGTAGCTTGGCATGAATTGCTACAGCGCCTAGATTCTATCAATTTGACACAAGGGTCTGACGAGTTTCGCTGGAATTTATAGAAGAGTGGTAAATTCTCCGTGGACTCCATGTATACAGCATTAATCCAACCAAAGGTGCCTGTAGATAATAATAAGAAAATCTGAAAGATGAAAATTCCGCTAAAAAACAAAGTTTTTGCGTGGTATTTTCGTCGAGGAGTTATTCTTACTAAAGACAACCTTGCAAAACGCAATTGGCCTGGAAGTAAAAAGTGTGTCTTCTGTCATAAGGACGAGACTATCAAACACTTATTATTCGAGTGAAAATTTGCTAGTTCTATATGGTCAATCATCCAGATAGGTTCTACTCTATACCCACCTAAAAACATAGCCAATATTTTTGGCAATTGGCTGAATGGGGTGGATATTAGGTTAAACAACTTATTAGGGTGGCAGAGCTTGCCGTTATATGGTCGGTTTGGCTGTGTAGATATGACAAGATTTTTAACGATAAAAATTGTTCTCTTATGCAGGTTATCTACAGAGTACATCTACGCTTCGTTTGTGGTCTCAGTTGCAACGTGTGGGGCATCGAGACCTGTTTATGGAGGTGTGTACCAGACTGGAGGATACGACGAGAGACTTTTTATCCCAACATGGATGGCAGCGTAATTTGCGGATTGGTCCTCCACCATCATAGGCGTTCTTACAATTTCTCATTATGATATGTAATTCGTCTTTTTATGTTTCGAACTTCTTGGATCGTTTCAGCAGTGTGTATCTTTGTTTTGCGGAGGCTGGGTGTAATACTTAAACTTTATAAGTAATAAAACTCCCGTTATCGAAAAAAGATAATGCGATGCTAGTTATATTGTGATGGTTTATTGCGGTCAGTGTTTGGGAACGTACGATATTTGGTTGTGAGACGCGCTCAATTAAAATAAACCAAGAGAGGAGGGTTGAAATTTTTGGTGCTTTGGGTAATGATAAATTTCGGTACTCATCTGTTCAAAAAAAAAAAGTAGTAGTAGTACTCACTGAGTGAGCTGTGATGCGATGTTTACTCATCGATTCATCATTGCCCAGCATGCCGCTGTTGGGAACGTGGAGCGGAATCAGCTTCGTTGGGTATCCATCGATGGCCAGACGACGCAACCACCGGATCGGATTCAGACAAAGAAGCACTCATGAGACTGTGTAGGAACAATGGCGTGTACTGTAGTGCTACAACTACACTTGTGAAGTTTTGATGGTGTTTTCTTTGTCACAAGGAAAGGCGCTTGCCAGGGTGTGTGGAGAAGGGTACCATTACTTTTAAAAAAGGAAGAAAACAAAAGCACGCGAATCCCGAGGAAGATTTTGAAATGCAAAGAAGCTGCTGGCCGGGTTGTGACGCGATGGCCGTGCTGGATGGTGATGGGTTAGGGTTTGACTTTGGAAGGTTCCAGAAGAAGGGAAGGCTTTTTATGGTGCGGCATGCTAGCGCAATTGAATTCCCCAGCACCGAGGCGGGGGCGGCCAGGCAGACTGCACGTACTGCATGCCGATCTGCCGCGTGCCATTGCTGCAAGTCCGTGCTGCCCTGCTGGGGCAATGGCGAGTCGCCGAGCAACTCGTAGAGTCAAAAGGCACGGTCGATTCTACGGTGGATTTGGGGCGAGGAGTCGGACGTAGAGAGTGTGCACTGTGCAGAAACTGAAGTGAGATCAGCTCCTTTGGGGCGTATTTTGGTTACCTGCCTCACTCCGTTCCTACTGTTCGAGCCAGATTTTGGCATGTCTGGTTAACTAGGATGCATCGCGTCTTTCACCCCACGAATTTTAAAGCACATTTGGACCATGCCTCTAGAATTTGGGCTGTTTTCGTGGAGCCACCCTCCCGCCTATAAATTGAGCCAAGACACATTCTGTGTGTGAGTTGTCAAGTATGTTGTTTTTGCTTCCGCTCACTTTTTTTAGAATCCTCTATTTTATTATCTCCGATTCACATATTTATATTTCGATTCAAGATAAAATATATACAAAATATATGCACGTTATTCGCAAAAAAATGCACATTGATGTTGTGATTTATTCTCGTGCTTGGTTTCGAGTTTCGTCGACTCTAAATACTCAATTTTAGTGTTCGGAGTTTTTGTAGACGGATTTTGTTAAAGTCATCACACTCGGTTGACTTTTGAAATTTCAGTTGACGAGTTAATTCATCTCACTGTTTCCCACAACTTTCGTGTTGTAACTTTTTCATTTCGACGGACATATATGAGTAGATCTTTGAGATCGCGGCAGTATGTTCATGGTGTGCAAATTTCGCTGGTGTTGACGCAGCTCCTATCGCGACCTCCACCAGCACGGTCACTGCGTCGTTGTCTCGCTCGCAGCTCTTCATGGGTTGTCACGTAGAAAAATTTGTTTAAGGGCGGTGACGTGAGATAAGTTCACCATGTAGACAAGAGGTATGAGTACACAAATTATAGTATATAACCAAACGCCCATGCTTGCGTTTCTCTAGATGCAGGCAAAAGTCAACAAGCAACCAAATGAGCAGCACAACGTGCTTTATGGCTCGTTTTTCCAAGGCCAGACGTCAGGCCACGGATGAAAATGATCCAAAATCGCATGTAGGTAACCAAACACGCACTAGTAATTTGTGGTGGTGCGATGCAGGTACTACACCCTCCTCCGGTTCAGGCGTATTCCTAGATCGCTAAATTAATGAACATACTCACCAGAAAAATTAAGCTAGCATTTATTAATACTACATCTACACAACCCATCATGCATCACAATAATGGTCTCACAAGAAACAAAACTTAATTTGTGCATTCATACAAATTGCACATAAAAACTACTCCCTCCATCCCAGTTTAATAGGATGCAATTTCAAAACCAGGTTTTCCCAAGAATAAGATGCAATTTAGGTATTTAATGAGCAATTAGGAGAGAGAAAGAAACGGAAGCCCACCGGCCACCACTGAATTAATTTTCGTGAGAGAGAAAATGGAAGACAACCAATGCATGTACACACCAATTTAGATAATTAATGAGTAATTAGGAGAGGGGAAAGGAATCCAACCAATGCACGCACAACAATTGCGCTACTGGACCCACCAATAGTTAGCCACATACATAGGTCCGAGAAATTTGACAAATGCATCCTATAAACCGGGATGGAGGGAGTATTACTGATTGGTTTTTAGCGCCATGGAAAGAGTAGAGATTTGGTGCTCACGAGTTCCAGTGATCTCTCCATTTTATTAAAAAAAAGATCAAAAACTATATTTAAAAGTTTGAAAAAATTCTGAAAAAATTGCATATTTTTAATGATATATCCTACAGGGCAAAACTAAGCTGTCTCCATGAGCATGGAGGGAAGGAGGCACAGCGTCGCCATCGATCACTGCGCGAAATGCGATCGCCCACGCTTAATTTCCACTTGGAATTAAACTCCGGCAGGTGAGCTTCTCGACGCACCGACGCACGCACGGATTTACGGAAGGTTTGACATCCCAGAACCGAGGCGATCGATCAGCCATGGGCCATGGCCCGCCCTTCCCAAGTCTTCTGTTCTCCCCTTGTGTCCGGCCGTCCTCGTGGGGTCTCGGGAACGGGAACCGTGTTCGCGTCTTCGGTCAACGTTAATTGTTGTTTTGTTTTGCTGTTGTGGTGCCCGAGAAGGGTTTAATGATCTCGGGATTCTCTACTTCTCCGTTCGAGGCTGGCATCAAGAATTGAATACTCCCTCCGCTCATCACTTGTGTAGGGCTCTCCATGAAAACCAGATAGCTCGGCAAATTTCCGATGTTTCAGTTTGGTTTCATATGCCACGAATATCTGGTTCTCTGGAACTCTTTTTCCCCCTCTTTTCCCCTTCTTACAAAAGTTTTCTCTCTAGTTGGCGTGACCCTGCAAAATTCATATACGAAGCAAGAGGAGCATGTACTGATGTACATGCGTACGCTAGCATTAGCGTTCGGACAAACCTGAAGCATCGACACTCAGACTCAGGGGTACAATTGCAAACAACCAAATGGTGGTTATAGTGGCAGTGGAGCCCTTCTGATTAGTAGTTGGCCCTCAGCTAACTAACGCGTGTCTTAATAATTGATCTGAATCCTAGCTGCTAATCTTGTTGTGCTCTGCACCGTACATAGACAGGGGCCTAGTGCTTCGCTACCACTACTTGCTCCTTGTCATAGGAACAGTTCCAAGGAGTCGCAGCCGCGGCATGCCGGTCCAAGGGAACAGTATAAGCGGGATTATCATCCCCTGACAACATATATAGTGCGTGCAAAGAGAAAGGACAAGCGGAGTGGTTAAGAGAACTGTTGTCGACTGATCGGTGCTAATGGTTTCTTCTTGCTGGAGCAGGGCCAGCCACGGGCTTCCCTGCTATGATGATGTGCTATGTGCGGTGTTGCGGCCTTGCGGGCTGGTTCGGCCGGGCAGTGACCAACCAAAGCCCGGCCCGGTGTAGTTCCCTACATTTTTTCTACTCCTTAGTTTTTTTCTGGAAGACTCCGTCACTTCGTGGGTGTAAAAATCCCGTAACATTTAATTCCGAGGTAATTGCACCAGTCATACATAAACTTATCCGGTGGGTGCACTTTCCTACATAAACTTGCAAGTTGTGTATTTTTGGTACAAAAACTTGTCCACCTCGTGCAGAATCATACAAAACGAATCAGAACGCGACACCTGGCCACGTTGGCAAGGCGTAGGCAGTTTTGCGCAAGGGTACCTATGTTAGTACGTTATTATATTTTCGTCCACGCGTTCAGAAAAGGAAATATCTGTGCCCCTGCTTCCTCGTGTTGACCTTCTTCTCCTCACTCTCACTCTGCTTCCTTTCCTCATCCCGTCGCCGCTCCCATCCTCCTCCTGTCGCCGCCGCCGCTCCGAATCATGGTTCCCCGTGCATATCCACTCACCCACCTGAGCAATGGATGTCGAGCAGGTCTTCTACCTGCAACCTGCGACGCGGGAAGTGCGAGAGAAGGAGGAGGCGGCGGCGGCTTTGCTTGATTTGGCGGGTGTGCCCGTCGAAGAGTTGAAGCAGCCGCGTTCGTTAGCTGATCTCCTCCTGATGGGGACTCAGCTCAGGCGCAGGGTGAAAGGACATGTCTTACCTAAGTTTTTTTGCGTGTTTGTTAATAACATAAGTTTGATCTTACCGTCTGCTAAAGTATTTTAGGTACAATTGTTGAATTGCACGAGACGGTGAGTGACCCCTCAAAAAGGAGAAAAGATCGAAGTCGAAATCCCGAAGATTTATTTTATTGAGTCGTAGGGAAGCCGTACTATTAAGACACTACTAGGAAATAGCCTATCTGTGGCGCACCTGAAGGGGATCGTAGACAGAAAACAAAAAATTCCTAACAACGATAACCTTATACTAGCCAGGATCTACACTATGCAGATATACTATACGGTAGAAGACGGTATACATATCCTTGTAGACCGTAAGCGTCGACGATCAAAATATCTGTTTCGATGACGACGCGTGATGAAGACGACGTAGCCGACCTCGAGGTCGCGAAGATCTTGACGCGATGAAGACGGCGATGACGATGAGGGTGACGCCGTCCTCATGGTGGTGGAGGCGAACACCACCTAGCACCCCAAGTGTGGTGCCTCGCAGGGAGTCGCACACATACGGTGGAGATGACGACCTCCGTGCTCCGATCCAAGGACGAGCAGCGGAAGTAGAAGACTTGGACCGGAAGACCAGCAGCACGGCGGTGTGCGTATGGTGGAGAAAACCTCAACCGTGCACAACCCCAATTGCGGAGTCACGACTTAAACGGATGAGAGAGAGAGAGAGGAATTGGTGTAATTTCCAAGGCAAGGGGCACCTCAATATACAGGTGGAGGAGGGAGACCATCTCCCTTGGCTAAGCCATGTGGGACTAAACCCCACATGGCCTAGCCGGCCAAAGGAGGCAGTCGTCCCCCTAGGTGAGCTCCAAGTGGCCCAGCTAGGCCGGCTGGCCCTCCCCCCCCCCCCCCCCCCCTTCTTTTCCTTTTTCTTTTTGGGGTTTTTCCCCTAATGGGCCTCTAAGCCCATTTAAGAAAAACAGCCTTTAAAAATTCGAAATTAATTAAATAAAAAATATATTTAACTATTAATTACACTAATTAATATTAAATACATATTACCTAATTTATTCCGGCTCCGAAAACTATTTCGTCAGCCCCCGAACTCCGTCGGATATCACCCGGAACACTTCCGGTGTGTCCGGAACACTTCCGGTGTTCTTCTCTCTATTTTCTTCTCTACGTCCAATCTAAATAAACATGTCATCTCCCCTTAAGTGTGTTACCCTACGGTTCGAGATCTCAACAGACATAATCGAGACACGCTCTCCGATTAATGACTAATCCGTGGACCTTGGATACCCAGGATTAATCCCTGTGAGATAACGAATAATTTTTCCGTTCGAACCTTAGACGTCGAGTCTTAAACCTTTTGCCTGACGATACTTAGTGTGTCCGAGACTCGTTCTTAGATATCATGATACCTAGCTTGATCTCGTTATCGACAACACTATTCTTTACTCGTCCGTGATATTATGTCCTCGTGACCTAGTCACATGCTTGCAAGCTCATTGACATAATCTCACCGAGTGGGCCCAGAGTATCTATCCTGCTATGCGGATTGGCAAATCCCGCTCTTGATCCCTTATCTCAACATACTCCCTTCCGATACCCGAGAGGGACACCGTTATTGTCATCCTATATAAGAAATGATGTTTGATGCAATCAAAGCATCTTCCAGGAATAGCGATAAGATTGATCTCACGGTCAAAGGCGTAATGACTACGTCCTACAAATATTGGGTATGTCCATCACATCATTCTACCAATAATATGACTCCATTGTCAACTGACACCAACGTCACATGATCGGGAAACCTCGATCATCGATTGCACAATGAACTAGTTAAATAGAGGCTACTAGGGACCTGGTTGTTTATCTACCACACGTGTATTAATGTTTCCGCTTAATACAGTTATAGCATGGTATAAAACATATTATAAACAATTGAGATATGACAAATAAACTATCTTTATTAAGTGCCTCTAGGGCATATCTCCTTCAGCACCACTTTTGGCTTTCTGTGGCGCATGGTGGGTGCGCCACAGATATCTCGCCACTAAATTTTAATTCTGTGGCGCACGGCCCAGATGCGCCACAGAAAAACCAAGATTCTGTGGCGCACCCACCACCATGCGCCACAGAAATAATTCTGTGGCGCACCCACCACCATGCGCCACAGAATTGTTATTTTGAATTTAAAAAGAAGGCAGCCAGATCTAGATCTGGATCTGGCGCCGCCGGAATTTCACCGGAATTTCGTCGGAGGCCATGGTGCCCGTGGCCATGGCCGTAGGTGGCTTGGTCGGAAGTGGGTGGAGGAGGGGTCGCCGGAGGTGGGTGGGTGGAGGATGGGGGTCTCCGGAGGTGGGTGGGTGGATGATGGGGTCGTCGGAGATGGTTGATGAGGAGGAGGTTGTCGCCGGAGGTGGTGAGGAGGAGGATGTCGCCGGAGGTGGTGGAGGAGGAGGAGGAGGTTGTCGCCGGAGGTGGTGGAGGAGGGGGGCACCGGAGGTGGTGGAGGAGGAGGAGATCGCCGGAGGTAGTGGTGGAGGATGTCGCCGGAGGTGAGTTGAGAAGGAGGAGGGAGGAGAAGGGGAGAGGAGAAGTGGAGGAAAAGGTGAGAGGAGAAGTGGAGGAGAGGAGGAGGAGGAAACGAGAGGAGAGAAGGAGAGAAGGAGAAAAGAGAGGGATAAGGGGGGCGCCGGCGGGATTCAAAATTCGAATCCCGCCCAACAATTCTGTGGCGCACCAGCTGCCATGCGCCACAGAAGTATTTTTTGATTTTTTTTATTTTGTAGAAAAAAATCTTGGTTTTGAAATAACTTTTTTTCCTTTTGGAATTTCGAGGATCTGAGAAAAGTTCACCGGCATTTCTGTGGCGCATGTGACCTGATGCGCCACAGAAATAGCTCTTTTCTGTGGCGCATGTGACCCCATGCGCCACAGAAAGCTACATTTCTGTGGCGCATATGCCACCATGCGCCACTGAATAAGCCCAGAAGGTTGAGATCCAATCATTGGTGGCGGGCCCCACCATATTTCTGTGGCGCATCCGACCTCATGCGCTACAGAATGCTGTCATTCAGTGGCGCATTGGCAAAAGATGCGCCACAGAAAGGGCCAGAATTCTGTGGCGCACCAGTTGTCATGCGCCACTGAATATATTCTGTGGCGCATGGCAATATTGGTGCGCCACAGAAAGTGATTCTACCTATAAGCGTTTTCCTAGTAGTGAGAGGGGTTCACTCGGTGGAACGTTTGGGGAAATCACACATACACACACAGTTCTGTGCACCCAGATACTCCATTTAAACAATGGTAAAATAGTGTTCTATGAATTTCTAGTAGCTGTTGGAAATTATCCGGGAATTTCTGGCTCTGTCCAAGCCAGAGACTTTGAAGTTTCTGGCTCAGGGCAGCCGGAGACTCCGGCCTCAGGTTTTCTGGACTGGGCGAATTTCCCTAGCGTCTAGCGTAAGCCTCAGGTGCCCAGTCCGGAGACTGGCCGGAGACTCTCTGGTCTGTGCAGAAACTCCGGCCCCTCCGTGGGGCGGAGATTCCGACCAGGCCGGAGATTCCGGGTAAGTTTTCCTGCAACGGCTAGAATTCGTGGAGCACTATAAAAGGGCCTTCTCCTACCTTGAGAAGGGTACCACGACCAGAAATATCTCGCCCACCATTGTTGCAAGCTTAAAACTCCTAGATCTCTCTCCCTACCCACTCAAACACCTTGTCCTTCTAGGACTTGGGAGTGTTGACCTAGATCTACACTTCCACCAAAGCGATTTGATTTCCCCATCCATTCCTTTGAGGAACTTGTTACTCTTGGGTTCATTGGAACCCTAGACGGTCGTTGGTCGTTCTTGTGGCTTTGGGAGCCGCGGGAACTAGCCGAGAGCCTCCAATTGAGTTGTGGAGACGTACCCCGGCTTTGTGATTCTTGTGGCTTTGGGAGCCGCAAGAATTCGGTGAGAGCCTCCAATTCGGTTGTGGAGTGTGCCTCATCCTTGTAAAGGTCTGGTTGCCGACCTCGAGGGCATCATATAGTGAATCGTGGAGCTCCTCATTGGAGGATAACACGAGGGAGATACGGTGTGCCATATCAAGGCTATTCGGGGCTCACTTGTGACCCCGCACCGCTCCAACAAAGACGTAGCTTCAATTGGGAAGTGAACTTTGGGAATCATCTCCGCGTCACCATGTGGTTATCTCTTATCCTTCTTTTACTTGTATTGCTAGCTTAACTTGTCTTGCTAGCTTGTTTATTGCTCATCATATAGTATTGTTCACCTAGTTGCATATCTAGAGAACTTATATTTGAGCAAAGCCTTAATTTGATTAAAAGAAAAAGGAAATTTGTAGTTGCCTATTCACCCCCCCCCCCCTCTAGTTAACCTACTCGATCCTTTCACAGGGGGAGCGAGCTAATCGTTCGAAGGGACCACGAGTTCAAGGTGGTGATCCTGATGTCGATTCAGAAGTGCACGCTCGACGGATTCAGAGCTCGCGCGACTGCGGCCAGCTCCTCCTCACAGGCAATGTCAGAGGTGTTGAAGGCTACAAAGTACAAAGGTAAGGATCGGATGGTTTTTGAGTTTGTTTCCATGCAGGACTTGATGAAATTGTTGGAGCAAGCTCGGCAATTCCCTCCTCCTCTCATTGGTCTGCCACTGTCATGGACTCCAGGAGTCCCTGGGCTTCACCTTCCAGGTTGCAGCTGCCAGAAGGACAAGGTGGAGGAGAAGTAGGTTGGTAGTAGTTTAGATTCATTCAGTGTTAGTTGTTAACTGAATATGCTGTTAGTAGTTTAGGGTTGCATTTTGGAGAAGTAGAGAAGCAGTGTTAGTAGTTTAGGGTTGCCTTTTGGACAAATGGTAGTACTCTAGTTGCATTTTGGAGACAACTAGCTATGTAAAGAAGAAGCAGATGATATACCTCCTTGAAAGGGCATGGCGCCCCCGTATGTGGTTTTGGTAATTAATGACAATCCCTATGGACTAATGGTTGCATTGAGTTATACTTGTAGTGTTTGTCCATAGACCATGCTTGAACTCCATATGTTGGATTCAAGGTTGATGCCATGAATATATTGATATAATGAAGTATTTGGCATCAAGATCATCGAGGTGTATGGATATATACTTGATATGATCAAGAAGAAGAATATGTGATGACCAAGTTGGTATTCGAGGAGTCATCCAATGTTTGGTCATACGTGAGTTGAGCATATCGCAAGTATGTCTTGAAGAAAAGGATTATGTGATCATTCATGGTTTTCTTCAAGACATCATCTATTGAAAAGAGAAGAAAAGATACAAGGTTGATCAAGCTATTGATCAATACACAAAGTTACAAGATGTACCAAGTGGGATCATGTATCTCTTGGTATGGTAAGCAATTGTCCATATAGCTTTGTGAACTAACCCATGATATGTGTGTGGCATTTATATGTATGGTTAGGTATCTTTCCATGGGCTTGCATCAAATGAAGATTTCATATAGCCCATGAAGGATGACGTCAAGTGGTGATCGTCATCAAGCTTGTGTTGTGCAAGTTCAAGAGAAGTATCTCGAAGATATTATATGTTTGAAGCTTGCCACCCATTTGGAGATAATAGTCAAGTGAAGATGTGCCGATGAGAGGCTCTCCCATAGTGGAGTATGGAGGAGAAATATGTGGATCTTCATCAAGCGAAGCGCAATCAAGAAAGGTGGTCCACTTGAGAAGATCAAGATCGCCATCATCTAGTCAAGTGGAATGCGCAAGGCAAATGTATGATCTTGATAGGGTTTCTATTTTACCGGTCTCATGTTGTTAGTCGGGAGACCGGGTTATTGGATAGACACCGTACTATCAAGAGGGGCTCTCGATTGAGCTTTAGCGTATCAGTTGGAGAGAGCTCAAACCTTTGCATACTTGCCTTCATCATCTTTCTTGGTTCTTATTAGGATTTTCTCCTTGTTGGGTTTTGGTGCTTGTTGTGATCTTCATGACAAGCCCAAGTTCTCCGAAAACAGATTTCGTATGGAAAACTTGTTGCGTTTTCGGGTTGGAAATATTATCGGTTTATCCGTGAGGAAAGTTCCACACCTTCCCATGTGTGGTATCCCCTCTATATTTGTAGGAAAGCTCTTTTCGTTACCTTTCCAACAGAATTGGATTCACCTGTTTTGGAGTTCGAATGAGAAAGTTATTGCATTTCAGGTTTTCCTGTTTCTATCTGTTTTGCTCAAGCAAGGGAATCGGATTATCCGATCAATGTTGATTCGGATTATCCGATTCTCAAGGATTGCTCGAATTCGGCTAAGGACTTTAAAAGCATTGCATACTGGATTTTTTCGGAATATCCGATCAAGGATATTTCGGATTATCCGATTCTAATGTTTTGCTCGAATTCGGCTAAGGACTTTAAAAGCATTGCATACTGGAGTTTTCCGGAATATCCAATTTGGTTGTTTCGGATTATCCGATCATCATGGATTGCTCGATTTCGGCTAAGGTCTACAAGCAACTGCATACTGAAGTTTTTCGGAATATCCGATTCTGTTTGTTCCGGATTATCCGGTTGTATCGGATTATCCGGTACTCACTTGAATCGGAATATCCGATGTTTCTGTCTGCAACGGCTCTTTTTCTGGGAGGGGTATAAATACCCCTCCACCTACCTCCAGCCAGCTAACTCGTGCAGCTCGTGTTCTTCCCCATTGTTGACCTTCTTGAGCTTTGCTAACTCTCTATCCCTCCATGATTCTTGCCTCCATTTAGTGGGAAAAGAGAGAGGAGATCTAGATCTACCATTCCACCAATCAATCTCTCCTCTAAGTGAGGGGAAGCTTTTTGGATCTAGATCTTGGAGAATTTGGTGTTCTTCTTTGTTCTTCCTCTCTTCTCCCCCCCAATAGCATTAGTTGCTTTGGTGGGATTTGAGAGTGAAGGATTTTGAGCACTTCTTGTGTTCTTGCCCATTGCATCGATTGCATCGGTTTGAGTTCTCCACGGTGATACGTGGAAATCGAAGTTGAGAAGCTTGTTACTCTTGGGTACTTGGGGTGCCCTAGAGCTTGTCCTCTTGGGTACTTGGAGTGCCCTAGACGGTCCTTGTTGATCTCGGAGTTTTGGTGGCTCGCCGGATAGTTGGGAGCCTCCAATTAAGTTGTGGAGTCGCGCCCCAACCTTGTGATTCTTGTGGCTTTGGGAGCCGCGGGAATTCGGTGAGAGCCTCCAATTAAGTTGTGGAGTGTGCCTCATCCTTGTACGGGTTCGGTGACCACCCTCAAGTGTCCCATAGTGGATCGTGGCACTCCGCATTGGTGGAGGCACGAAGGAGATTACGGTGTGCCATTTGACGGCTATTCGGGGATCACTTTGTGACTCCGCACCGCTCCAACGGAGACTAGCTTCCATTGGGAAGTGAACTTCGGGATAAATCATCATCTCCAAGTGCCTCGGTATTTCTATACCCGAGCTTCTTACTTATGCAATTTACTTGGTGATAGCCATCGAGCTTGAAGTAATATATCTTGCTATCACTTAGTTGCTTATCTTGCATAGCATAAGCTGTTGGTGCACATAGGTAAACCTAGCTTGTTTAGGTTTCGTGCTTGATAAATTAAACGCTAGTTTTATTCCGCATTTATTCAAGCCTAAACCGTAAAGAATTTTAAATCGCCTATTCACCCACCCCCTCTAGGCGACATCCGTGTCCTTTCACTCCTGTTATAAATTAATGGAATATGTTGGCAGAAATATGTGTTCAGTAATGTTGGCAGAAATATGTTGTTACAAATTCAGTAATGTTGACAAGTAGACAAGTAGCAAATTCAATAATTGTGAAGCAATAAAAATCAAGTAAATTCACCGATGTAAATAGCTACATAACCAGAAATAACTACGCCATCACAAATTCATCACAAGTACAGAAATGTACTAAAACTTGCAGGCTCAAAACTCTTATAGTTCAGACTAAATTTTCAGAAACAATTACATCTCACAATGATCACTCAGGTGCATTCTCAGTTAGCTGAATCTCATCTGCCATATCTCCAGGCACGAGCTCATTTAGATCAGGAATGTCGTCTTGTCTTCTTCTTACTTGGTCATTTTCCAAACAACAGGTGATATGCTGAACCAGGACCTGTGTTGTATGTGCCATCTCTGCTTCTTTCTCTTGCAGGCTGTGGACTTGGTGCATCTGCAGTTGGACCAGCTCCCTGTGCTCTTCTCTTGGTACCTCTCACTCTTCCCCCAACATTCTCTGATGTAGTTGCATTTGCAGATGGAGTAGGTTGCTTTGCTTTTCTTTTGTTGGCATTGCCTGCAGCTGCTCCTCCTCTACCTGTAGCTGCTCCTGCTCTACCTCCTCCTGTAACAGAAGTTGCTCCTGCTCTACGTCCTCCTCTACCTGTAGCTGCTCCTGTAGTAGCCACTCTTCCCCTGGTCTGTGCTGTTGTCACTCTTGCAGCAGGAATGACATCCCTTGCTGCCACCACAAAGGAGCTCTCCTCTGGCAAAGGTTGAAACACCAATGGTCGGGTATAATAAGAATTTTGTTGCAAGTGTTAAATACAGAATTTAGTTAGCTGAATATGCAGGACATATTTGAGTTGGGTAGATAATAGAAGGGCTTTGTATGATGAACCTCTTGTCCCATCTTGTAAATCATGCTCTGCCTGTCATGTGTAGGGTCATTTCTGGGGTCAGACCTTTGGGGAATGATTTGCTGCAACAAGGAGTAAAGACATACTTGTTAGTACTCATGAGATTAATTTGCTGCAAGAACTAAAGGAAATTATTTGCATTATACCTGCAACACAGAAGGATCATCAATTTCTTCATCTTCCAATTGAGCAGGCTGACTGGTATGCTCCAAAACCCACTTGTCATGCCCTTTCCTATTGTGGTTTGGATTCCCACATACTAAACAATGCATTGCGACGCCAGCTTTAGATATTTTCTTAACTCCTTTGTCATCCTTTTCTTCAGGAGTTTTCCTTCTGTTCTTTTTAGGTCTGCCCATTACTTTAGTGTATAGAGGTGGGTGAACTAGCACACCATTCATCCTCTCCCAATGGACCCTTGATCTCAGTGGTGCCAAGTTGTAGGCATAGGCCTTTTTATATGTTTCAATGATGTAGCAGCTGTGCACAAACCTGTCGGGATTCATATTGTCAATCCTACAAGTTGCTATAGCATAATGGCAAGGAATTCCTGAAAGCTGCCAGCTGTTGCAATCACAAGTTCTTCCTTTCATATCCACATTATATGTCCTTTCATATTCATTTGATGTCACTTGATATAAACCATTCTGTCATCTTCTCAATTTTCTTCTTTATCTTTGGACATATAGTTGATGCATGTAAAATGCATACATGAACTTTGCATTATTTTATTCATATTCCAATCATATTTGCATCATATAAGGGTTATATCAATGTTTTATAATGATTTTGGGAATATTTCATAGTTTTCCCATTTATTTGGAATTAACCCTGTTTTCCAGAAAACGTCTTTTTTAGTGTTTCAGACTTTCCGGGAGCTTCGGGACTCCAAAAAGGGCAAGGCCAAAGAACACGGTTCAGAATTTTCGAGACGAACGCAATGAGCTTAAATTGAAGACCAGAAGCCCAACAGGCTGGAAATTAGAGGGTCCCACACGGCCTACTGTACCTGGCCGCATGGGCCCACCTCTTTTCCCCCTCGGAGCTCCATGGCCGTCAATCTTTGCTCCACCGACATAGTCTTGACCTAAAAAAGCCTATAAAAATAGTCCCCCGAGGATTTTCGCGAGGAGGCGGCGGAGAAACACAAAACCACGAAACAGAGAGTCAGAAGGCTGCCGCTGGAGAAGATCGGAGGGGGGAAACGCCGCCGGAATCACCTCCGGAGGGCTCCACCCCCCCCCCCCCCCCCTCTGGCGTGTTCATCATCAACATCTACAGCAAGATCTTCTCCACCATCATCACCATGATGAAGGGGGAGTAGTCCACCCCCTGGATTTGGGTTTGTGGTGG
Organism: Poa pratensis; assembly: GCA_947311845.1. NCBI lineage: Eukaryota > Viridiplantae > Streptophyta > Magnoliopsida > Poales > Poaceae > Poa > Poa pratensis. The sequence goes on along the minus strand of CAMZMU010000020.1, from coordinate 13,729,990 downwards.
TAACTTATGTATCTCTCCTCTCTTGAGCTTCACTAATTAGCACCGTATGAGCTGCCTTACATGATTACGGTCATCTATGTAATACCTTTGTGGTGGATATTGTGGTGTGAGATGATAATTGTTATGCATTTACCGTTGTGTTGGATCTTTTATGGGTAAAAAGGAAGAAGTATGATGTGGGAGTGACAGCAACCACGCTAGCCTTACGAGGGTGACATAGCAACACAAAATGATTATTTTCTTCCAACTATGTGTTTTAGAACATGTAGCCGTCATAGAAGTTTACCATTAAAGCATGACAATTGTGTGTACTTTTATTATCTACTAGGAAACGTGCCCGTGCGTTGCTACGGGAGTGAAAAATAATTTTGGTGCAAAATATTGACATAAAGCAAATTTTACCCCAAACCTGTAGAGTAATATGACCTCTTACTATATTACTATATATTGATGGTAGATGTGTTAACTTTCTCTTCTGTTGAGATACATGCAGGATGCTTCATCACAATTAATTCTTTGTATGGTGTGTTGCACCTAATCTTCTTTCTTGTTTTTTCTCTACATGCACATTTGCATGTTTCTGCGTTTCTTGCACGAAGTTTTTTGTCTTCTATTTTGTCTCTAAAAATCTGCATATTTTGTGTTTTGTTTTGAAAATTAGTGGAAGCTTTAATATTTTTTTGTTTTGCTGATGATACGCTTTGGCGGCGCTTTTTTAATTTTTTCTTGTTTTTCTTCGTTGGTCATCCGTGCATACCGATCTCTATATCGTTTCTTTCTTTGATCTTTGACATCCATGATTTAATATTTCAGTATCCCAAATTTCTTCGTGACAACTCTTATTTCAAAAGATATATGGCATAATTAGTTATAATGACATATATTTTTTAATCTTCCGTAGCAACGCACGGACATGTTTGCAAGATACACATGTGCGTACTAAAAATAGTCATTCTTCTATGAACCCTCGGTCGACAATTAGGAAGCAGTTGGAGATCTGAATTTTCTTAGAAAGGGATTGGAAGTAACTACTGGTACATGAACTCAAATATATTACTGTATGTAGTGAAAAGGGAAACATGCATGCATGTCATGGCTTGTTCAGTGTATGTGTCCCAGTCCCAGCCAAGTTAATTAAGCTAGCTCTGAATGATAATACAATGGTGCAGTGCTGTAATCATAAACAGAACGAAGTAGAGGCCGGTGAATTAATTGAATAAGCAAGTGGCACACACCAATCTTATCTTTGTCCGTCTGTATTTCAGTTGCAGGCCGGCGTATGCAGTGCAGTTTCTTCTCCTTTAATTCGCACAGCTCGAGGTCGATCAGGTTCAGGCCTCCCATATGTAGTCTTCAATCCTGTCCAGGTGGCACAAGGTATTGAACTACGCCGTTTCAAGTAGGAGTTTATGATCTACGTACCAGGTTGAAGCTCCCTATACATTCAAGGAATGAAGCCACACATCTTGGCGGAGGGAGAACAACATAAAACGTCAAGAACTTGTACAGCCGCGTCGCGGTGGATGACCAGACCAACACGCCCGGCTACACAGCGACGTGCCATGGGTGAGCCACGATGTGATGCCCGTGGCGGCGTGTCGCAGCAGCTGGACGAAGGGGCCGGCAGAGTGGCGCTGCTGCCGCTGCCGCGTGGCTGACAGAGACAGCGTCAGATGCTCCGATGCTCATGGGTGCCCGTGGCGGCGTCAGCGTGGAGGTAGAAAAAGCCGGGAAGCGTGGCGCCGCCGCCATGCGTGGCTGACAGGAACATGAACATCGGAGGGTGGTCTGATGCTCATCCGGAGCATCATGCATGGATATCTCCGGCTCGCCGCCGCGGGTTCTCCAAATCGATCTGGTAGTACTTTTTAGCATCTTCCGCTCACCCATCTCGCCGCATCTTGGAAGCTGGCGGGAGCCCTAGGACGAACGCGAGACCATGGCCGGGAAGGAGCTTCGATTCTAGGGATCGCAATCGATCGCGTTGGACAGAACTAGGAGTCTGGGACACAGGTTTGGCAGGTTCTCATATAGCGATGAACAAGGATGCTAGTCACGCTGTATGCTATATGGGTCCAAGACAGATTGGATCGATCGTATCTCATACAGACTATAACGCGGCGACGGAACAGAATTAGCGACGGAGGAAAACGCGGACGGGAAAAAAAACGAACCGGTATACGACTTATGGGTGGCAGTGGTGGGTAAATATGTGATTTGGTGGGAGGGTAAAATCGGGAAAAAATGACGTACCACAAGAAACCTTAATGCTTTTATTATTAGGTATAGATAACATGATCACCACCATAGATTGAGAGAGAGGATGAGTGAAACCATGAACCTATGTCCATTGTTCCTATAAGAGAAACACAAACTTGAGCTTGTCCTCTTGCTGCATAGAGGATTGGGCTTTCTCTCTCTTTGAGAGCTTTTACTTGCTACCATTTACCTTCAGCACTTTCACCAAAAATCCCAAAAACACTTGCATCTTTCATTGTTTTATTTATCATTCTTGTTACCAATACCTTCAGCTCCCTGTGGGTTCGACAACCTTTTCTAATCGAAAGGTACTACAATTGATCTCCTGCACTTGGGAGTCATCAAGATACTTTTCTGGCGCCGTTGCCGGGGAGCGTAGCGCTATTGGTAAGAAATTTGGTAAGGAAACTTGAAAGCTTTTTATCTCATTGTTACTATGGCTTTTCTGAAACGTGCATCGCTGCATCTTGCTTTATATGAAAGTGCTTATGCCACTACTGCTAAAGTGGTTGAAACTACTGTGTCTGAGGTACCTAAAGTGGGAATTAAAATTCCCATTGGTCATGTTAAAAGAGTTATGAAAAATCCATTTACAGGGGATGAAACTAAGTCTCCACGTGAACACGTGGAGACAATTGAAGAAATATGTGGTTTATTTAGACTTCCTGGTATTTCTGATGATCAAGTAAAAAGGAATCTGTTATATTTGTCTTTATCTGGTAATGCTCGTGATTGGTACAGATCTCTTGATGAAGAGGTCACTATTGAATGGGGTATTTTGAGGAAGGTTTTTCTTAAATATTTTACTCCCCAAGAGAGCACTAATATTTTGCAGGAAGAGGAGGATAAGAACCTAAGCTTGAGGATGCCCGTGCAACCCCAAGAGGATGATGAAAACATAAGCTTGGAAGAGGAAGTATGTGAAGAGGAGATTGAAATGGATGTGTTCCAATCTAAGCTTGGGGAGGTTGAGGTTTTTGAAAATCCTTTTGCTACAAATGATTATATACTTGAGACCTCTCCTCCTAGTGAAGTATTTGAAAATCCTTTTGCTACTGATGATTATAATGATTGTGATATTTTCAGTCCACCTACTATTGAGGATAAAGTTTATTATGATTATGATATGCCTCCTATATATGATGATTACAATGATGATTATGAATGTTTTACTCCCACTATCACTAATAGGAAGGATTTTACTTATGTGGAGAGTATTAATACTTTTATGCTTGTAGATCATGAAAGACATGCTTTATGTCATAATTATATTGTTGAATTCATTCATGATGCTACTGAAAGTTATTATGAGAGGGGAAAACATGGTTCTAAACATTTCAATATTATTACGTTTCCTCTCTTTAAGTTCAAAGTCTTGAAATTGCTCTTGTTTTATCTTCCTATGCTACTTGCTTTGTGTTTCAATGATTTATTTTCTTACAAGATCCCAATGCATAGGAAGTGGGTGAGACTTAAATATGTTTCATATTTTTCCCTTGATGCTCACCTTTGCGTTTCAATTCTTATTCCTATGTGAGCATCATTAAAACTATCATGGCTGTCCAGAAAACAGATTCCTAAGCTTCACTGCGAAAAATGTTAAAAATCACAGAAAAGGAATTTTGACCTGAAATTTTACGACAGCAATCTTCAGTTATTAATACACATTTCATTAGTTCAAAATTTTCTGATTTGAGCAACGTAAGTGCCTCTGAAAATTCACTCTTTACGGGTGTCCAGTTTTTGACAGATTCTGTCTTTATTTTGCATTACTCTCATTACTTGTGTTTTGTGTGGTTCTTTTGATCAAAGACAATACAACCATAGTAACAGTAGTTAATGTTTAGAATCAACTCATGATATGTCTTTGCTGTACCTATGTGGATTTAATTTATGGAGACACTAACCCTCTAATCAAGTTTTATGATGAGTTTTGTGTAAAGAGAATTTTCAAGTGGAAGAGTTGAGGGTGATGAACAATGATCAAGAGGGACAAAACTCAAGCTTGGGGATGTTACCCCTAGGCTCACCCTACATATTCGAATAAGTACAAGAATTCAAGCTTGGGGATGTCAAGCCACCTCACTCCAACCATCTTGATACCAAGTAAGTAAGCCTAGCTATATGGCTATAAAGAAAGCGCTTTACGGGAGGCAACCCGGTTGTTTTTATTTTTGATTTTCTTTGTGTCCTCTTGCTGTAACAAGAGACTAGGTTTATAGTTTAGTTTCTGAATTTTTAATAAAGTGCCAAGTTTTACCCATTTTTTTGAAAAAGTTGCTTATAGCATTCGGAGATATTATTCCAGCACGAATCTGTGCACGGTATGATTTTTAATTCCTATTCTGTAACTCCGAATGAGCTGATATTTAAACTGTAGGAGCAACTTTTCATCCTATGTATGCATGAATTTTTCAGAATTTTTAGACAAATTTAAGTAGGGTAGAAAAATACGTTTTGCTGCTGCTGTTTTTTGGACAGATTCTGTCCCATTTTGTTTGATGCATGCTTAGAACTTTTAGCTTGAATCTTTCAGATCCAATTGAGTTTATGAGTAGGCATACAACATAATACACTTACTGGACATTCATATAAATTTTTGTCTAAGGATTATATGCAGCAAGAAACCTATTTGTTTATCACTACTAATGTCACCCCACAGAAAAGAAATGGGAGAAACGGTGTTTTGAAGTTTTTTCACAGGGATTAGAGGAGATGCACCAAGAGCTATCTAAGGATGGTGAAAACCATAAGCTTGGGGATGTGAAGACAACCCACTGGACCTACACACTCTCGGTTTGCACACGTCTAACTTCTGTTTTTCGATCAATGCACTTTATCGCATAAACTTGGAGCGTCTTTTTGTTTGTTTAGGTTTGATTTTATTTTGAGAGACCACCACATTATCATTTATATATGAGAGAGCTACTGGAAATATGGGTTGAAATATGTTGGATGCTATTAAAATGATTGGGAAAGGGATGTTTGAGTTGATTTTAAAAGATACATATAGTTGCATGATTCATGAGCTTGTTAATGAGTAATAATTGCAAGTGTTTTATCAAGAGCTATCTTTTATTCATGTTTTGATGCTGAATGTTACTTTACTTTGTTTAACATGAATTAGTTAGTTCTATGGACACACATGCATGCATTTAGATGGTCAACTTTCTCCCTCTTGCTAGCCCAAAAATTCCAACAAGTAAAAACTTGTTTCCAACACCTTCAACCAAAGTTTTTCCAGTGAGTCCACCATATCTACCTATTAGCTTTATGCTATTCCGAGTATGTTTACCATGTTATTTTGTATCATTTATACCTCTGAATTAAAATGCTTATGTTGTTGATTGTTATGGAAAAGTTGGTTATATAGCTCTCACGAACTTGATGCACACTTTACTTTTATTGCACTTAATGAACATGACCCATTGTGATTAAAATTATGATGTTATGAGCTTGACAAATGTCTTTGGTTGAGAGTTAGCAGAAATGTGCTATCACATGGAACGCTTTCAACATTGCACTTATTTATATTAGTTGATGTCATGTACTTTTGTTTATGGATGCTTACCATGGGTGAAATAAATGAGGAAATGGAGTAGGTTTAAATGAGTTTGTATAAATGGTTAGAGAGACGCCTGGCCGCTAATCTAAGCCATGCATCATTCATGGTGGAAATTTACTTACATGCTATGGTGAACCGTCTGTGATACACCTTACAATAAAAAGCTATCCAATGGTAAATAAAAAGGGTGTTGAGATTGTTCATTATGTTGTTTGTCTTGTCATTTTGATATGGGCTTGTTCCATATCCTGGGACAAGAGGTACCCCAGTTGACGCTCTTGATGATACTATTTTACTTACAATGATATTTAAATTGAACTTGCTTTGTTTCTCAAGTTGAGTAACACATGGAGTAGGTACTCGTATTCAAGGGGCATGAGATTTTCAACCCATACTTTGTCAAGCACATTACTCATATTTGTTTTCACTTTAAACTTAATCATTCAAGATGCTATGAAAGGGGCAATGAGAGCTTGACACCAAGGATTACCATATTACAATCATTAACTTAAGTAGAGAAGTTCAGAAGTTAGATGAAACTTATTCATGCTTGTGGTCCATAGTACCTTTTCATTTATGTTACACTTTGTGAATTATCATTGAACATCCTTACATTGAATATTTGATATCGCTTCATAAACTATCTTGCATATTGTTACATCTTATTAAGAATGAACCATTTGACTCTATGTAGCAATAGTAATCATCTTTGATATCCATTGATAGTATTAAAATGCAAAGTCCATGTTAGTTTTATCACCTTCATACTCGAGGACGAGCATGGGTTAAGCTTGGGGATGCTGATGCATGTAAAATGCATACATGAACTTTGCATTATTTTATTCATATTCCAATCATATTTGCATCATATAAGGGTTATATCAATGTTTTATAATGATTTTGGGAATATTTCATAGTTTTCCCATTTATTTGGAATTAACCCTGTTTTCCAGAAAACGTCTTTTTTAGTGTTTCAGACTTTCCGGGAGCTTCGGGACTCCAAAAAAGGGCAAGGCCAAAGAGCACGGTTCAGAATTTTCGAGACGAACGCAATGGGCTTAAATTGAAGACCAGAAGCCCAACAGGCTGGAAATTAGAGGGTCCCACGCGGCCTACTGTACCTGGCCGCGTGGGCCCACCTCTTGTCCCCCTCGGAGCTCCGTGGCCGTCTATCTTTGCTCCACCGACATAGTCTTGACCTAAAAACGCCTATAAAAATAGTCCCCCGAGGATTTTCGCGAGGAGGCGGCGGAGAAACACAAAACCACGAAACAGAGAGTCAGAAGGCTGCCGCTGGAGAAGATCGGAGGGGGGAAACGCCGCCGGAATCACCTCCGGAGGGCTCCACCCCCCTCCGGCGTGTTCATCATCAACATCTACAGCAAGATCTTCTCCACCATCATCACCATGATAAAGGGGGAGTAGTCCACCCCCTGGATTTGGGTTTGTGGTGGTAACTTATGTATCTCTCCTCTCTTGAGCTTCACTAATTAGCACCGTATGAGCTGCCTTACATGATTACGGTCATCTATGTAATACCTTTGTGGTGGATATTGTGGTGTGAGATGATAATTGTTATGCATTTACCGTTGTGTTGGATCTTTTATGGGTAAAAAGGAAGAAGTATGATGTGGGAGTGACAGCAACCACGCTAGCCTTACGAGGGTGACATAGCAATACAAAATGATTATTTTCTTCCAACTATGTGTTTTAGAACATGTAGCCGTCATAGAAGTTTACCATTAAAGCATGACAATTGTGTGTACTTTTATTATCTATAACATGATCACCACCATAGATTGAGAGAGAGGATGAGTGAAACCATGAACCTATGTCCATTGTTCCTATAAGAGAAACATAAACTTGAGCTTGTCCTCTTGCTGCATAGAGGATTGGGCTTTCTCTCTCTTTGAGAGCTTTTACTTGCTACCATTTACCTTCAGCACTTTCACCAAAAATCCCAAAAACACTTGCATCTTTCATTGTTTTATTTATCATTCTTGTTACCAATACCTTCAGCTCCCTGTGGGTTCGACAACCTTTTCTAATCGAAAGGTACTACAATTGATCTCCTGCACTTGGGAGTCATCAATAGTCCCAGTCCATTTCTCGCATTCCTTCTGCTTGCCAACATTTTTGTGCATTATCTTGTAAAATATTGTCTCAAGCATTGAAAGTACTGGCATTTCCCTTGCATCTAGAATGTAGCTGCAAAATACAAGGAAACCATCAGTGAAATTATAGCTGTTGAATGGAAAAAGTACAAAGGAAACATCAGTGAAACTATTTCTACTTACCTGCTGAAAACTTCAGAGTGATTATTCAGAAGCATGTCACATTTTGGAAAATCATTGAAAAAAGCCTTAATCCAAGTGTTTGGCTGCAGCTCGTCCACCCATTTCCATGCATCTTCACTGTCAACCTTCATTTTTTCCATGGTTCTTTCCCACGTAGGAAGGTTTGTTGATCTAGCAATGGCCCACAAATTATTTTTCAATGTTTCTCCTTTGTGTTTTTTGTGAAAATTCTGGTACAGACGCCTAACACAATGTCTGTGATGTGCATCTGGCCACACTATCTTAACTGCATTATTCAGTCCCTGCATAATGTAATTCAAAGCATTGAACTCATGTAAATTCAAATTAACTACTGAGATATGTGTGCATATAAAATGTGAATTACCTTCTGCTTGTCACTCATAATTGTGAATGGGAAGTGTTTGTAATGTTCAGGTCATCTCGTAAAGTAGTCAAAAACCATTCCCAGGAACTTGTGCTCTCCACCTCAACTAGTCCCATTGCAATAGGATATATGCAGTCATTCGGATCAATACCAATAGCAGTCAACAAATTCCCCTTGTATCTGGTCTTAATATGACACCCATCAATGCAAATCAATGGTCTGCACCCTTCCAAAAAAGCCCCTCTTGCAGGCATCATATGACCGGTACAGTGTTGCCAAATGCTCCTTCGGAACAGGATCTGAGTGCTCCTTTATTTGATTTGTGGTGACAAAAAATTTAGAACCAGGATTTGATCTCCTCAACTCCTGTCCGTAGTCACGCAACAATGTGAACTGCTCTGCTTCATCACCATGTATAATATTCAGTGCTGCCTTTCTTGCTCTTCCCAACTTATATATGTTTGGGCACATGTTGAATTTCCTTTGGACTTTTGCTGCAAATGCTGCCAAGTCCATCTTCTGGTTATCTCTGAACTCATCAATGAAGCACTGAGTGAGAAATAGAGCTATCAGTGCCTTCACCTCCCACTTCCTCTCACATGTGTGCACATCGCAATATTGGCTAACTACAATTGCCTCTGTCCTGCTATCCTTGGGCACCTTAATCATCCACGGGCAACCATCTTCACAGACTGCATCTAGCCTAGTAGCTTCATTTCTTGGCTTCCTCAATTTTCTTCTTTCTTTCACAGTGTATGCACTTAGAGCTTTTCTGAATTCCGGCATAGAGGAGAAAACCATGCCGGTTTTGAACATTGGAGCTTCCATATCCACCTCTGCATTGAATTCTTTGAATTTGTACTCCAGCTGTAAGTGTTGTTCTTTTGTCAGGTTTAAATCATCATGGTCAAGACCAGCATCATCCTCTACTTCCACAATTTCTGATAACTCATTGTTGTCATTCACATCCTTGTCAATATTGGCTAGAAACAGATCATCATCACCATCCTCCACATCAAAATCACTGTCAGTGTCACACTCTTCATCTTCAGGCTCTCCCTCTGTTTCAACAATGCAAGCATCTGAACCAACAACTTCTTGGTGGCCTTCTCCATTATCTCCGCCTGCATTCACTCTCACTGCTGCAGTATGGGATGTGTACTTGCTAGGGATTCACAGGCACATCTTCTCTTAATCTCCTGAAGAAATTGGTGTGGTCAACCATTAATTAGACACAAGGTTTTCTCCTCACGCACAGCTGCCATCATTACAAGGATGTGACTGTCATTTTCAATCAAACACAACCCATCATAAAGAGATTTGCTAGGAAAGTAACTAGTAGACAGTAGTTCTGGCTTCAATATCATTTCCTCCTTCCTTAATGAACTCCTCAATCCACAACCGTGAGAATGTATCAGTGTTGCAGTTGTCCCAATAATCCTCACTCCCACTGACATAGCAACGACCATCCTTGAGCCCACAAAAATATCCATTGTGATCCAAATGCACAGTGAACTTGTTGGGGTTTAACTGAAAATGTAGCACACACAATTCAGTTAATTAGTGCAGCACACACAAAATTTAGTTAGTGGAACAAGACACCATCAAAAGTCAAAATATCTACAACTATTCAACTGAATAACTTGTTATAATCCATGAACATGTTCACCTCAACCTAATGAACAACAAACACATATCAAATTTATGAAAATTGAACATCTTTTGTGGCACCAAAACACATCGAAACAGGACAACATAAAAATTCAATTTTTCTTCAACGATTCGACTAAATAACTACTTATAAACCGTCTACAAGGTCACCTCATCCTAATCTACAACAAAACCATCCGAATTTCATGCAAATTCGGCCTCCATTGAGCACCCAAAGGCACCGAAACAAGACAACAAAAAATTCCAAATTTCGGTAGATTAATTGCGAGGAAATGATACCTAAACACTCAACACACATACACGACCTCGATTTACCATCGATTCTCGTGGGGGAAGCGTACCCAAACCGCTACACACACACACGACCTCGACAACGGCGGAGAGCAGCGGAGATAGAGGAGACAGTGCAGCTGCAAGAGGGGAGAGGGGAGAAGGACTCACCGTAGTGCGGAGGATCCTCATTCCAGTTGCGTCGGTGCGGATCGCCAACGCCGGCCATGACCGACACGGTGTGGAGCGCTGCCTCCGTGGTAGCCTCCGTCCTCCTCGACCGCGACGAACAAGGAAACTAACTGGGAGGTGGCGTAATTGCAGGAGAGGGAGATTATAAGAAAAGGAGAAGAGAACGGGTGGCTTTTTGCATATTTTGCACAGTCAAGAAACTGCAGGACCTTTCTGTCATGCTACGTTTTGTACGGGACCCTTTTGCAAAACTGCCTACGCCTTGCCAGCGTGGAAAACTTGTCCACATGTCGCGTTCTGATTCGTTTTGTATGATTCTGCATGGGGTGGACAAGTTTTTGTACCAAAAAATCACGATTTGCAAGTTTTTGTATGAAAGTGCACCCACCGGACAAGTTTATGTATGAGTGATGCAATTATGCATGTACGTCTACATTGCACTTGTTTATATTTTAAAATAAAAGTTACTATTAACTATTTTTCTTGGCGAGTGCCTCTAACGGTAAGCCGGGGTAGCACTGAGCTTTCCGAACCCCTTACCGCTCAAAGAGTTCGACCTGTCCAATCTTTCTTTAGAGCAATCTCGATTGTCTGTGTGACTAGAGCACAACATTTTATGCATAAGCCTGATACAGAAATGATTTTGAGAGAGAAAAACTTGTGCACCTTAACCTATGCTTAAGACATGATTAGAAGAGCAGTGTGCCCTATCCACCCAAACCCTAGCCTCGCACCACATTCTCGACGGTGAATATCGAGTCCAGACCAAGGAACGGCGCAGAAGTTCAAAAATAAAAAAGGAATTGTGATTGCTTTGAAGGCACTAACATAGGGAGAAGGTTTTTGGGATGTTCAATTTGGTCGGTATTCATTTTTTCTTGTAGTTTGTAACATAAGTATCTGCAATGTTCTTGTTGTTGCTACTAGTGATATGTGCTTTAGTAATATTCAGTTAACATGTGTGACGCAATGTGAAGTATTTTCAGGAAAATGGTTAGCTATTTGTAATTTGTATTAGAGCTATGCTTTGTTTAATTATGATTGCTTTTGCGCCATTATAGCTTTGTACAACTGAACTTGTTTACTCCACATTTTAAATTGAATAGGGTGCATAAATAATGAAACAGTTGAGTGGGTACATAATATAATGCTAATATTGCTCTTTTTTAAGAAGGTGGGATATGTGCGGCAATGGAGTGGGTTGATCCAGAGTGGTCTGGCCATCTTTACAAATGTTTTGTGAAGCTATGAGAGTTGTATGAATTTGAATAAACCTGTTAACTCACTGAAGGTTTGAAATCCCAACTCAATTCCAAATCAAGGTTGCAAGTCAAAACACTATTTCCCATCTCAAAACTTACTGCAGGTATATAATAGCTATTACAGGAAAACATGGTGTTTATCCAGTTACGAATTCATAATAATCTTACAGATTACAATATGTCAACATGAGCACAAAAATATCAAAACCCCATTATTCTCTACTGCTCGTACAGTAAGCATCGGAGCCAGTGTCCATGTCATTCAAGCCAAGCTCCTCATTCTGCTCCCAACTCCTCTCATAGTCTTCAACTGCCATCGAGCACGTTAGGATTGCAGTTAGTTATGCACATTATTTTCCAGCTATTGGTAGAGAACTACATGCGCATGCTTCGTGACAAACATCTTAGGCCCTTAGACTTGAAAAGTTGAAATGCAAATGCAGGAATGTCCCTTCATTGATTTAAAAAAATGCATAATACTGTATATAACTCATTGACTAGGCTAACTTACTGAGTAGCTGTCTGTCATCTTCTATCAGATCGGTGGCTGGAGCAACAAACGAAGCCGCTAACGTGTCATCAAGAACTAAAGTCCAAGGCTCTTGTAAACTCAGGAGCTAAAATTATACCAATGCAAGTAGTATTAGAATAGGTGCATAACAGATTAGTTCGCAATCCTTCCCACAAAAATAATCAGCACCTTTCTAACCGGACCTCCACTCAAGTTTAGCATGAACCAATTGGTAGGGGAAAAAGGAGCAGGTCAAACCCAGTAAATTCCCAACAGGGATGCTATCCGAAATCGTTTGCTCATCATGTTATAAATAAACAACTAGGCCATACTTTAACTAGTATGACTTTGCTCAAGAACTGAAGTGCTATGGAAAGGAAGGCACTGCAATAATCTTCTGCGGGCAGGAGGTAAGCAGAACCCTACTCGAACAGACTGAAAATTCCAACGAAAAAAAGACTACTACCTTAGATAACTTTTCCTGGAAATCATCCCATTTCTTCTTCTTCCATTCATTTGTGCTATCACCCAAATTGAATCCATGAACCCGCTCCAGAGCTGTAGCACCAAAGTAGAACTTATCATTTGACTTACAGCAGAAAATATGTGCACGAATAATGATTGCATCTATGCCGGTGTATTTCATATAGATATACTGCAAGTTGCACAAACTGTCTTGGATAAAGAAGTTTCCACAAACTTTGTTGAATAAAGGATTTCCTGTGATGGAAGAGATGCACAACTGTCCCAAGCAAGTTGGGGTAGGCTAGATATGAAACCCACATAGAAACTTGTCAAAATGTAAATGAAAAAAGACAAAAGGCAAGAGAAAAAAAGAGTAAATCAAGGTTCGGGCACATGGATTGCTGATTTCCATGTAGCCCTATCTAAAGCTAAATCTCTAGATACATTCCAAGCCTTCAAATCCCTTTTAACTGCTTCCTCCCATGTCAATTTTGGTCACCCTCTACCCCTCTTTGTATTATCTATGCCCCTTAGAATCCCACTATTAACCGGTGCTTCCGGTGGCCTCCGTTGGACATGTCCAAACCACCGTAGCCTGTGTTGGACCAGCTTCTCTTCAATCGGCGCCACTCCTACCTTCTCACTATCACCTCATTCCTGATTCGGTCCTTCCTTGTGTGTCCACACATCCATCTAAGCATATGCATCTCTGCGACACTCATTTGTTGAATGTGTTGTCTTTTAGTGGGCCAGCATTCTGCACCATAAAGCATAACACGTCTGACTGCCGTCCTATAAAACTTACCTTTTAGCTTTTGTGGGACCTTCTTCTCGCATAGGATACCAGATGCTTGCCGCCACTTCATCCACCCTACCTTGATCCCGTGACTAACATCCTCATCGATGCCACCATTACTTTGCAGCATTGACCCCAAGTATCGAAAGGTCCCCCTTCTGGGCACTAATTGCCCTCCTAGACTAACCTCTCCGTCGTCACATCTATCGCTACTAACATCACACCACAAATACTCGGTCTTTGTCCTACTAAGTCTAAAGCCCTTGGATTCCAAAATCTGCCTCCAAAGCTCCAGTTTCCTATTGACGCCCGCCCTACTCTCATCTACTAGTACCACATCATCAGCAAAGAGCATACACCAAGGGATGTCTCCCTGTATGTCCTTAGTGACCTCATCTATCACTAAGTCAAAAATGTATGGGCTCAAGGCTGAACCTTGATGTAGACCTATCGTAATTGGAAAACTATATGTCTTGCTATTCCCTACGCGAACACTTGTCACAACATTCGTGTACATATCTTTGATGAGGGAAATGTACTTTGTTTGGACATTGTGTTTTTCTAGCGCCCACCACATGACCGGCCTTGGTATCTTGTCATAAGCCTTCTCCAAGTCAATGAATACCATATGTAGGTCCTTCTTTTGCTTCGTATATCTCTCCATAAGTTGGCGGAGCAAGAAAATCGCCTCCGTAGTCGATCTCCCAGGCATAAAGCCAAATTGGTTTTTAGTGACACTCGTCACTCTCCTCAAGCGATGCTCAATCACTCTCTCCCAAAGCTTCATAGTATGGCTCATAAGCTTAATTCCTCGGTAATTAGTACAACTTTGAATATCTCCTTTATTCTTGAAGATCGGTACTAATATACTTTCCCTCCACTCATCGGGCATCTTGTTTGACCGAAATATGTGGCTGAAAAGCCTAGTTAGCCATACTACTGCTATGTTACCAAGGCACCTCCATACCTCAATGGGAACATCATCGGGTCCCATGGCCTTCCCTCCTTTCATCCTCTTTAGGGCCTCTTTCACCTCAGCCTCTTGGATCCTTCGCACGAACCGCATGTTCATGCCATCAATAGGATCATCGAGTTCGGGCCTAAAGCTCTCGTTCCCATCATTGAATAGACCGTCAAAGTAGTCTCTCCAACGCTTCTTGATCTCCTCGTCTTTCACTAGAACTCGATCGGCCTCATCCTTGATGCCCTTGACTTGGTTGAGGTCCCTTGTTTTCCACTCACGGATTTTCGCCATCTTGTAGACCTCCATTTCGCCTTCCTTTGTCCCTAATTTCTCATAAAGCTTATCATAGGCCTTCACTCTTGCTCCACTCACCGCTCGCCTGGCGTTTCTCTTGGCTTCCTTGTACTTCTCTAATCTGCTTGCGCAGTTGCGCTTCTATCTTGAAACCAACTCTTGTAGCACTCCTTGTTCTCCTTGATAGCCTTTTGGACATCCTCATTCCACCACCACGTGTCCTTAGGTTCTTGTTTCCTTCTTTTCGTCACCCCAAGCACCTCCCTAGCTACCTTCCGGATGTGTGTCGCCATCTTCACCCACATGCTATCCGCATCTCCATCCTCGCTCCAAGGTCCTTCTGCGATCAACCTATCTTTAAAAGTTTGTTGGTCTTCACCTTTGAGCTTCCACCACTTAGTTCTTGTTATTTGGACACCTTTGTCCCGCAGTACATTAGTGTGGAGTCGAAAGTCGGCCACTACAAGCGTATGTTGCGCCACGACACACTCCCCTGGTATCACCTTGCAGTCCAAACAAGCCCGCCTCTCCATCCTCCTAGTAAGGACAAAGTCAATCTGGCTAGAATGTTGGGCGCTACTAAAGGTTACTAAATGAGAGGGCCTCTTCCTGAAGAGGGTGTTAGCCACTAACAGGTCGTAGGCTACAGCAAACTCTAAGATGTCCTTACCCTCCTGATTCCTATCGCCAAACCCAAAACCCCCATGCACTCCCCCAAACCCCAAGTTAGTTGTACCCACATGACCATTGAGATCTCCTCCTATGAAGAGCTTCTCATTTGTGGGTAAGCTTCTAACCAGCCCCTCTAGATCCTCCCAGAATTGCCTCTTGATGCTCATGTCAAGCCCAACTTGCGGAGCATAGGCACTGATGACATTCAAGACAAGATCTCCTACAACTAATTTGACTAGGATTAACCTGTCCCCCAGCCTTCTGACATCCACCACTCCATCCTTGAGGCTCTTATCGATCAGGATGCCAACACCGTTTCTGCTACCAACTAAACCAGAGTACCAAAGCTTGAAGCCGGTGTTCTCTACTTCTTTCGCCTTCTGACCCACCCATCTAGTCTCCTGAACGCAAAGGATATTTACACGCCTCCTAATCGCTGCATCAACTAACTCTCTAAGCTTACCTGTTAGGGATCTTACGTTCCAGCTACCCACCCGAATCCTATTAACCTCGGCTAGCTTCCTTGCCCTTCGCATCCGTCGAGTGAAATGCGAAGACCCTTGCTCACTTGTCACTACACCCGGGCGATGATGTAGCGCGCCACTAAGGGAGTGACGGCCCGGCCCTTGCTCATTTAACACCACACCCAGGTTCCGATGTGGCGCGTCACTAAGGATGTGGCGGCCCGGCCCTTGCTATTTAACACCACAGCCGAGTTTCGATGTGGCGCGTCGCTAAGAGGGTTACGCCCCAACGAATTTCTATTGGGTTTCATATCCATAGGAATGGCAGGTTTTTATGTTGGCTTGCCAAGCCTAACACAACCCTCCTCCTTTTCCCGGGCTTGGGGCCGGCGATGCCTAAAGACAGGCGGAGTTAACAACTGCAACCGAGATACATGAGCAAAACATGTTTTAATGGGTACTTGCCTAATGATACTGGGGAATTGTTGAAAAGAATATATGAGTATACACGTATGACGAGAGAAACATCGACTACATAAGCTGACTTCAAGACAGTTTCATCTCATTGCATTAAGGAATCTAAGATAGCTAGAAAAATTGTTGCTGGCCAGCACATTTTACGACTTGAACTTGTCGTGCAATCCACTTTGTTGCGTGAACAGAAGGAGAACGCATAAATAAGTGTTGTGAACTTACCCTCACATATTTTCACAATTAAACCTTCAACTGTTGTGACAACACCACCCAATGTACCCATTGCCAGCTCCAACTCAAGTTCAGGTACTTCCACAGCGGCCGAATCTGACTGAAGAGATTAAAATATAACTTACAATCAACAACATGCATATCAATTGTTGATCAAAATACCTCAAATCCTCTTTAGTATGATAAAAGTGCAGTGAAAATCCAAGTAAAAGACACATCAAGTTCCTGAACTACGGAAGAACAAAGTTAAACATTTTGCCCCTGGACAACATAACAATTCAAGAACTACCAATACAAGAAAATAACATGAGGGATAATCTCAGTCACAGGCATTGCAACAACTCTGCATGGCTGCATGTGACAAAAATATACTACAACAAAAGAGTAATTTTCTGACCTTTATGACATCACGACCAAGATCTTTTACATTTTGCACATGTAACGTAATTTTCTTCCCTTTAGCTGGGATTTCACCGCCAGGCTTCAACTGAATTGACCAAAAAGAAAAGCCTTTTTTTGAGTTCAGTGACAGAAAAAAATTATATGAAACAAAATATAGGCATGACACTGGAACTGACCTCTGAGTTGCGATAACCACATAAGTCACATGAAGTTGCCATAACAATAACCTCACGGAAATACGGGATTTCTACCAAGGTCAAGGATCACGCTATATAGCAAATACGTACTGAATATTTGTAGCATTACCTCCCCCAAATGGTGAAATGTCTCAGACAACCAAGCTGCCATAAAAATAACACTATATATGATCTACTTCAAAGATTGATCAGGCAAATAAACAGTGTAATATAAACACCACATTTACTCTGATCAACCCATACAGAAATATAGTCGCCGCATGGTGAAAAGGATACCTATAACAAAAAAACGAGTCACACACACATCTCCACAGGCCCCACATGTTGACGGCAAAGTATCAACCTGTCCAAGGGAATTTTGTAAGGCACAAAATAACTAAATTCTTGATAATTCATTGCCAGGCAACTGAACAGAGATACCTCTTCTGGTGCTCTATACCTACACAGCACTGCAGCAATTTCATCAGAGTTTCCCTGAGCAATAGCACGACGACCTGCAACAGCTCCGACTGAACCATGGGGCACCTTTTGCAACCCACCAGTATTTTCCTCCACTGTTGGAACATTCTGCAAAGGCTCTCCGGATTCTCCGGTTGGTGGGTCAACAAGAAAACCAAGAGCTCCTTGTTGTTCAGATGTCCTTTCATAGAAACTCACAGATAACAAAGGATCTGACGAAGGAGCATGCCTGTGGATTTATGCGGATTGATCAATATATGTCAAGTTACAAGTACTTTAAGCATGCACGGAGCTAACAGATAAACATGAACCCTTTTTTTGTGTGGCGTGACCCAAATGACTACAGGTTATGCAGAATGAAGCCATAAACTACGCTATACAATTATAATAAGACAAGTGCACATATATGCACATAAGAAGTAGAAACACGTCTTTTAGTTCCATATAAAATCTGTTGTAAATCCTAAACTCAGACATCTTAAGTCTGAAGGCTACAAACAATCTTACGGGTTCTCAATGAAGCTGTTTCCAGCAGGATCATCAAGAACAAAGGTAAAAGCAGCTTCTCCTGATCCCAGAGATCTCAATTTTACTAAAAAAGGATCAATAGCTTCAGCTTTTTGAGGATCCACTTTCTGCAGTTCCAAGAAGATGATAAGCGTATCATTAGGTGGCTCAACTGAAATTAAAGAACTATAAGAATAAAAGGTTCACCTTTCTCTCATCTTGAAGTGCCTGCAACTCCTCCACAGCTCGCATAATACAACCTTCCACCTAATTTGTGATCCAAACACTTAGCAAACTAGCAATAAATGGAAATGAACAGGAAAGGAACTATTTCTTCAGAATTTATATACAAAATTGAATGAAGCATACTGTTGAAAGTGTTCCACGTTGAGCTTCTGGAGGAATCTCAAAGTCCAGTTCCGGAATCTGTATGAAGTGTAAAATTATAACAAAAGCGGTGCATTGTATGTATTTAGCACAAATGCAATAACAAGTGATTATCAATACCTTGATGGTTGCTGAATCCGATTTCACGATCTGACGGTTCAGTATCTGTGTCAATAACGCTTGTTAATCACAACATGAACATACAACTAGAGTGCTTCATGAACCTAAGATCAAATTTAAAATAAAAGACAGATAGAAGAGAACATGCATATGAATATGAAACTGTAATAATCTCACAACAATAAGTGCAATAACGGAAGTACAGAGAACAAGCCAAAAAATGCAACAGAGTTAATTGGTTATTGTAATACGTGATAGTTGTTTCAGACTTACTCTCATTGAGAGAGGATGGCACTAGGAGAGTTGGGGCAATTTTCGTTGGTTTATTTCTCACACAATGTCATGCCAACCTGAGAGTTTGGGGTTACATACTTATAGGCTGCTAGCCAGCCACGAATATGCTAGTCTAAAAGCTAGTCAAGGATGATGCTATCCTAACAGCCAGATCCTAACAGCCAGTCCTTGTGCTATCCTATCCTAACTGCCAGTCCAAGATGCTGCCAGTCCTTGCCACAAGGACCATGTGCTGCTACAACCCCACAAAGACCAGAGTACATAGACTTATCCATCATTCTCCCCCTAAGTCTTGTGCGTCGTCTTGTGGGAGGGCTGGACCATCCCAATCCTGGAGCAGAGTTCAAGGAACTTGATCCTCCCAAGGGGCTTGGTGAGCAGATCAGCGAGCTGATCCGTGGTGTTGATGTAGCTCGCCTTGATGCTCCCTTCCTCCAAGCAGCCTCGGATGAAATGATGCCTCAGCCGGATGTGCTTGCTCCGTTCGTGAAAAACGGGGTTCTTTGCCAGAGCCAGAGCGGACTTGCTGTCCACCATGAGCTGCACTGCTCTAGTGTCTCGGCCGAGGAGATCACCAAGCAGTCGAGCGAGCCAGAGCGCCTGAGTGCAGGCGGTGGAGGCCGCTATGTACTCAGCCTCACAACTGGACAGGGCAACCACCTGTTGCTTGACCGACTGCCAGCTCACGAGGCACTTGCCGACGAAGAAGAGGATCCCGCTTGTGCTCTTGCTGGTGTTGATGTCGCCGGCGTGGTCGCTGTCGCTGTACCCGACGAAGTCTGCCGCCCCAGGACACCTAGCGTAGTGAAGGCCGTGGTCGAGAGTCCCCGCAATGTAGCGGATGATCCTCTTCACAGCCTGCTCGTGCTCCGTCGTCGGTCGCTGCATGAACCGACTAACGTAGCCGACGGAGAACGCCAAGTCCGGCCGAGTGTGGGCGAGGTAGCGAAGGCTCCCCACAAGACGCCGGTACTGTGTAGCGTCCACTTCCTTTGTCTTGCTGTCGCAGCTCAGTTTCAGCCTCTCCTCCATCGGAGAGAGGGCTGGGTTGCAGTCGGTGAGCTTAGCTAGCTCAACGATGCGCTTGGCGTAGGCGGTATGTCGAAGCGTGATCCCGGAGTGGTCCTGGTGCACCTCGATCCCCAGATAGAAGGAGAGGAGCCCCAGATAACTCATCTGGAAGGCGGCCTTCATCTCCTGCTTGAACGCCGCCACCTCTGCATCCTTGATGCCGGTGATCACCAAGTCGTCGACGTAGACGCCCACCAATAGAGCATTTCCTCCACTGCCCCGTCGGTAGACGGCCGCCTCGTGCGGGCTTTGCTCGAAACCCATCTTCTTGAGTGTGGAATCCAACTTGGCATTCCATGCCCTGCCTGCCGTAGGCCATACAGGGCCTTGTGCAGACGGAGTACCTTGCCCTCCTGGCCGGGAATCGTGAACCCCGGCGGCTGCTGCACGTAGACCTCCTCCTTCAAGTCGCCGTTGAGGAAGGCTGACTTGACATCCATGTGATGGACACGCCAGCCCTCCTGGGCAGCTAGCGCAAGGAGGAGTCGCACGGACTCCATCCGTGCCACGGGAGCGAAGGCGTCGTCGAAATCGACCCCCTCCTGCTGCAAGAAACCTCGTGCCACCAAGCGAGCCTTGTGCTTGACGATGGCGCCGGCCTCATCCCTCTTCAACTTGAACACCCATTTCAGGGTGATCGCGCGATGACCACGAGGGAGGTCAGCAGGCCATGCCGCGTCTTTTTCAGCCTCTGCAAAAGACTGAGGCTCACCGTCGTCACGCGCAAGCTGTAGCTGCGCCTCCAGGTCACGTGACACCAGTCCCGGCACCGGCTGGTCATCGAGTAGGTTCTCCATCATACGGTACCGCAGCGGCTCGCCGTCATGATACGCGTCGACGTGCTCCTCGTCGTGAGAGAGCGGAGAGGCGAACTCCACCGGGTCGTGCTCGGAGTGAGCTGGTGGTGGTGTAGACGCACCCGGAGGAGTGGCTGCTGGTGCTGGAGTATGTGGCGTTGCCGGCTGTGGTGTCGCCGGTGTAGCTAACACCGGGGTCGATGGGGACTTGGGGGCTGAAGTAGACGTGCTCAGCGAAGAGGAGCTGCCTACTCCCCCGGCCTCCTCGAAGTGGATGTACTCGATAGTGAAGTCGTCGCACGTCGGAGTCGAGCCGTCGTCCACCGCCTTACCCCACGCCCATCCTCGCCCTTCGTCGAACACGACGTCTCGCGCCGTCCGCACACGCTGTGTCTTTGGGTCGAGGATGCGGTAGGCCTTCGAGCCCTCCGAGTAGCCGATGAACACTCCCGGAGTGCTCCTGTCATCGAGCTTGCCGATGTGACCAAGCTCCTTGGCGAACGCGAGGCAGCCGAATACCCGCAGGTGGGAGACTGCCGGCTTCCGCCCATGCCAAGCCTCATACGGCGTCCTGCCGTCGAGCGCCTTGGTGGGTGAGCGGTTGAGGATGTAGACGGCTGTCAGCACCGCCTCTGCCCAGAAAACAGCCGGCATCCCTCTCTGCTTGAGGAGGGCCCGAGTCATCCCCACAACCGTCTGGTTGCGCCGCTCGACAACACCATTTTGCTGTGGGCTGTACGGCGCGGAGTAGTGGCGCTGATGCCTCCATCAGCGCAGTACGACGCGAATTCAGCTGTGTGAATTCGCCGCCGTTGTCGGTGCGCAGCACACGCAGCTTGCGGCCGCACTCCGCCTCCGCAGCAACCTGCGCGCGCCTGATGGCGTCCGCTGCCTCCCCCTTGCTGCCGAGGATCACCACCCACATGTAGCGGGAGAGGTCGTCGACGAGCAGCAGGAAGTAGCGTCGTCCTCCTGGTGTGGCTGGTGTCACCGGGCCACACAGATCCCCATGGACGAGCTCGAGCTTCTCCTTAGCTCTGAAACTCGCCCGCTGGGGAAAGGGGAGTCGTCTGTGCTTCGTCAACACACAGACGTCACAGAACTGCTCCACATGGTCGAGGCATGGCAGGCCTCGCACCATCTCCTTGGCACTGAGCCGCTTCAGGGCCTCAAAGTGAAGATGCCCGAAGCGCTCATGCCACTGCCACGCCTCGTCATCCCGACGAGCAGCGAGACAGATGGGTTGTGCCACCTGCACATCAAGGACGTAGAGCCGGTTTGCGCCTCTGGTTACCTTAGCAAGAAGGCGATGATGGCGATCCCAGATGCGTAGGATCCCATGCTCGATCAGCACGCGCGAGCCGTTCTCGTCCAGCTGTCCCAGGCTGATGATGGAGTTCCTCAGCGCGGGGATGTAGTAGACACCGGTGAGCAGCCGGTGCTCTCCGGTCTTGGCGATGAAGATGACGGAGCCGACGCCCTTGATCTCTACGGCGGAGGCATCCCCGAACTTGACGGAGCCTCGTACGTCGGAGTCGAGCTCGGCGAAGAACTCTCGTCGACCGGTCATGTGGTGGGTGGCGCCGGTGTCGAGGCACCACCCGCCGGTCTTGTCCTTGCCGGAGCCGTCGCCAGGAGGGCGTGCGCCTTTGGCTCGTCAAGGTGGAGGAGGGCTGCTGCGGTCGGTGCCACAGGGTAGTTCGACGCTTGCGTGCGTCATGAACAGGCTGGGTCCTCCTCCGCAGCCTGTGCGACATGGGCCTGGCCACGTTGCTCCTCCGCAGCCTGTGCGACGTGGGCCTGGCCACGTCGTGGCTGTCGACATTCCTTGGCCCAATGGCCAAGCCGGCCGCAGTTGCGGCAGCCCTCGTTTGTGCCGGCTGGGGCCTGCCGGCGGCGCCTCCGCGGGCATCACCATGCGCCCTGGCCTGGTAGTCTCGGCGCCCTTCGCGGCCTGCCACGCCTGCGGCTGCCTGGTGTGGAAGAGGCTCCCCCTTCTTCCCGTCACCGTGGCCGTCCCACTGCTCCCGGACAGGAGCAGCTTCCCGCCGGTGGTGATGGGCCCCGAGAGAGGCTGTGGCTCGTCGGTGTCGACGACCTTGAGGCGACCTATCGCCTCCTCGATCGTCATCGTGGAGAGGTCCAGCAGAGACTCGATCGAGCGAGCCATCTGCTTGTACTTCTCGGGGATGCACCGGAAGAGCTTCTCGACAGCTCTCTCCTCGTTGTAGGTGGCATCACCGAACTGCACCATTTTCTGCAACAGAGTGTTGAGACGGAGAGCAAAGTCATCAACGTCCTCACCTGGCTTGAAGGCCAGGTTCTCCCACTCCTTGCGAAGTGCCTGCAGGTGGACTTGCGGCACGGTCGCTGCCGATGCGTGCCGCGGCGATGGCGTCCCAGCCTCCTTGGCAGTCCGCTTGTTGGAAGCGAGAACTGCATCTCGGCGGGACTGCGGCGATGAGGGCGTCCAGCGCCCGTCGATCCTCATGTGGTCGACGGCGCCTTCCTGGACCGCCTCCCACATGTGCCGCACCTGGAGCCTGATCCTCATGATCGCTGCCCACTCGACGTAGTTGGTTTTGGTGAGGGTAGGCCACCCAACACCGGGACCAACGTCCCTGACCACAGTCCGGACCGCATAGAGGCCTCGGCCTTGGTCATCCCAGCCGCCGTCGCCGTGCGCGCCTCCTCTGGCGCACCACCGCGAGCGTGCTCGGCTGCCCACTGCGCCGCCCGCTCTTGCGCCGCGTCGTCGTGGTCTGCGTCGACGCTGCCGTCAGCGGACACGGAGCTGTTGGCGCTGTTGCGCAACGCCTTGGCCTCCGCCGCAGCCACACGTGCTGCCTCCGCCGTCGCTGTTGCTTCTACCTCCGCTCTGGCTGCTGCCAGCTCCACCGCTGCCAGCCTCGACGCCCTTGCCGCCGCTGCAGCGGTTGCCGCAGTCACTCGCTCACGCTCCTCTGCCTCTGCGCGCTCGGCCTCCTGCCGACGCCGCGTGCTCGAGGTAGCCGTGTGCTGAGAGCAACCTGTGGACATGGCTCGCCGCTGGGGGGCTGTGCGCTGCTTCTGACGAGCTGCTGCTCGACAACCCGGAGGGAGGGAAGTAACCAGGGACAGTCGGAGCAGCTGCTGCTACCGGCTGGGGCTGCTCAGCTCCCGGAGAGAGAGGTGAACAGGAAATGCTCAGGCTGCAAGACAACCTGGCTCTGATACCACTTGATAGTTGTTTCAGACTTACTCTCATTGAGAGAGGATGGCACTAGGAGAGTTGGGGCAATTTTGGTTGGTTTATTTCTCACACAATGTCATGCCAACCTGAGAGGTTGGGGTTACATACTTATAGGCTGCTAGCCAGCCACGAATATGCTAGTCTAAAAGCTAGTCAAGGATGATGCTATCCTAACAGCCAGTCCTTGTGCTATCCTATCCTAACTGCCAGTCCAAGATGCTGCCACTCCTCGCCACAAGGACCATGTGCTGCTACAACCCCACAAAGACCAGAGTACAGAGACTTATCCATCAATACGAATCACAGTAATATTGGAACCATAAATTACAAGCACAAAATAGTACAATCACACTTCATCTGACTAGCAACATATGTTTGGCATCACCCAAAGTCTCAATCACATGAGTCAGTCAGTGCCTTGGCAATTAATTTCTTTGGCATGCATGTATCAGTTCATATTTCAGTTGGCCTTAATATATCCTATCAAGTGAAATAACTGCGAAATGAATTATTTGAACCTTCTGTGGCATGTTAGCAAGGTGAGACTGGTCTGATGAAAAAAGAGACAAGAACAGATCAACCGATTCTCTGTGGTAGTTGGGATATACAAAACAGACAATGACATGGTTACAAGAGTTTAAATCTCAGATTGGCACCGCACTTGCTTTTCAAAATCACTCGCCCTTTCTATTTGCGGATACAGTACCTACTGGGAACACATTTGGAGTCACAGAAACTTTATCCTACTGGAATTGGTAACAAGAAAACAAAAAATGTCACTAAATTAAACAGATTCAAGAGCACAAGCTGACACCGTAGCGGATGAATCGAGCTATGCAAAAACATACCTCGCTCAGCCCTGGGGGAACCTCCAAGAGGTAGCAACATCCCTTGGGGTGGAGCTGTCCAGCAAACTGGATCTCGTTGTTCCTAAGGCACCAGCAGATAAAACTAATAAGATATCACAATTGGTTGGCCCCGTATAAAGTACATATGAGCATTGGCATTACCTCTCATTACAATGCAGACATTCGAAGGCCATCAGAACAACCTGCACATTTGCAAAGGCAATCAAATCTATCCCCATTCTCCAATCAGAACAATCATCTCTTTCGCAACAAGCGCCACGGAGTGCACATAAGCTCTCACCTCCCGGAAGTTAGGAATCGTGGTCAGAAGTAACCTCGTGGTGCCCTAACCACGACAAAGTACAAGCACCAGTCTCTCGGGACTCGCTACCGGTCCAGCCGAAACCAGATGGAAGTAGTAGTATTATGAGCGGTCAGCAGGAGCTTACGTTCTCGCCGCAGCGCATGCAGAGGGACTCAACATTGTGGAGCGGCGTGGTAGCGTGCGCCTCGTCGCCGCCCGCCGCCGACTCCGCAGCGGAGCGGAGGTCTGTCACCACGCGCCCTCCTTCCTCGCAGGCGTCAGCCATGATCTCGCTTCTCGGCTGCGAACGGCGCAGTGGCGGCGGCGCGGAAGAAACGCACGAGGAAGAAGATCTCCCGCATGGGCCAGCCCACTTGGCTTCTTTTTGGACTTTCGAATTTCGCTTTTCGTTTTTTTCGCTTTTTTTTCTGTTTCTTATGTATTTGTTTCTTTCTCTATTTTTGGTGGTACATTTTTTGGACTATTTTTCTGTTAGTATTTTCATTCCTTAAATTCACAAACTTATAGTTTCCCCAAATCAGGGAATAATATTATAGACGATAAACATTTTCCAAAGTAGTGAATATTTCTTTAAATAGTGAACCGTTGATACTTTTTTTGACCCGTGAACATTTTTTCAAAAATACATGAATATTTTTTAAACCCCTGATTTATTCTAAAAATGCATAAACATCTTTCTAGACATTACAACACTTTTGTAAGTCCATGAACTTTTTTCTTGACCTGTTCAAATTTTCCAAAAATATATGAATAATTTTTTTAATGCCTTATAGATTTCAAAAAATACGCGAGCCTTTTTAAAACAATGAAATTTTATTTCATATTATATATATCCTAATTAATATATTGGTAATATATAATTTATCAATAAAACTATTTTGAAGATTAAAAGATAAAATAGAAAACAATTCCTTACTTGTTTGCGGGGCACACAAAAATCAGCACATAAAATCGATACACGAAACCCGGAACTCGCTAAGAGCGGTGTATAGGGACCCGATTTCTTCTAAGAAGACTATGCCTTTTTTCTTTAAGAAAAGGACAACATCGAGATATATAAAAAGTCAAAACAAACAACACACATAACCATCTAATTCATAAAGTATACTGTGGCAGTACACCATTTCAAAATGAATCATCAACTTAGAGTATGTGTATTAAAAAAATTTAATAAGTTATTTGAAGCGATATATTTTCAGATAAATTTTGCACGAATATTACTGAAAACAAAAGGATAAAATATTAATCTACTAGGAACAAAAGTTTTTCGGGTAGCCACACTTTGCCAAAACACTATGAACAAATGTTTGCGAAGTGTTCTTGCTGCGATCACAATTATATTGTCCAACTTTTTTTAGCATCATAGCCCCAATTGTTATGGACTCGTTATCTATTGGCTTAAGTATGTTTCGCACAAAAAATGTGGCTTACCACACTTGTAGCACAAAGTTTGCATGGAAGAAGTGCAGGCGTTGGATCAGTGGATTGCCATGCATAGGTAAAAATATTTCCAATTTCCGGTAAGAATGGTCTTTCTTGGCGAGGAAAGACAATTAAAAACCACGAAATTTATCATGATAAATGTGTCATTCGTTCCTCACAAACATTGTAGATAGGCATACACATATACTCCGTCTGTGATACTACGTACCGATGTTGAGAATCACCAAAAAAATAGGTGCTATGCAACTCACAACTTGAAAAGACACGCTAGCGAATTGATTTGTAGCGCTTGCACGGCTACCATGGGCCAAGAACACCCTAGGGAAAAAATCTATTTTGTAGACAATATATGTACATAAGAAACAAAAACTTAAGATGGCATAAGTCGTGACAAAAATACATCACATTTTCCATTGCTTATCGCACGCTTATCCCAAAAATAAGCTCAATACCCCTCACTACATATTATTCTAAAAATAACCTTGTTGTACCAAGTCGTGGTAGGGGGAGGGATCGTCGGTTAAACGATCTTCGGGGTCCTTGGGTACTTGACCTGACCAAATGCCGAGTTGAAATATACTCATTTATGATAAACATTTTTACATTTTATTAACTACGTTGTGTTTACTAGTGCATTATTCATTGTATTATATAGACAACTATCTTTCAGGAGAGAGAGAGAGAGAGAGATGGGGATAACTAGCATCATTAAATACAAAAAAAATCTAATTTATATTAAAGTTCAAGTTTGTCATGTAGTTTCCCTGTTTATTATTACAAATAAATTTCTAGTGCTACTAAAACTTTTTTTGTCGCAAAAAGTTATTTGCATTATTTGGATTTGGGCGTCTAAGAAATAAAACTCTTCTCCATGTTTTCCATAAATCACTTGATATATTATAATATGTTTGTATATGTATCTTGTTCAAGATATTATTAAGTATCTATTGAACTTGGTAGAGTGGATCTTTAGAGTATATGAATCTAGAAAATATATTTGCATCAGTGTGTAGAGGTCAATACTATGAAGGTTTAGTACATCTATGATTTGTCGATTAGTAGTCTCGACACATTCATTTAGAAATGCACTCCAATTTTGCAAACAACACCATGTACCCACCTTACTTAAACTCGAGTATGTCCACACTCCCCTATCTCAGCTCTCCTACTTGTGACAAACGGCGACTAGTTTTTCTTTTTTAGTTCTTTGCAGTGAAATTAATGTATTAGTGTTGATGAAAATATTCTGACAATATTGATAGTTCTATACGTTCTTTCGTTTTTAAGTTAATTATTTATAACCATATTTGTCATAAAAAGTTGCACATTTTAATAATTGTAGCTTCTTCTATTACCACAGGTTATATGTCTACTGACTACCGAGTCATCGCTTATCACATATGTGATAGTTTGTGATTATGGTATTGCCTCTCCTTTTGATAATTTTATATTATAAGCCAGGTTTATAGTTGCAAAGTTCTGGCGCCTATTTAATTGTTGCAACATCCTTCGGATACTTTCTGTTTAAATAGATGGGTAGCACTCGACGGTTTATTTTATTTATCTTTTGTTACAAACATGTAATGAATTACTCTCATAATTAATTGATATTCTTAATTAGAAAGTAGTGTCAAGGTAAATGTGAAGGATCTCCACTATCTTGTGTAGCTACCCGTCACACGGGAGAACAAGATCCCCAGAATCACGGCAACAATTTTCTTAACCCCGACGTCAGTGGTTTCCCCGACAATCCATGATCCCCAACGTGTGACACCGCGATCGTTCTCAACTAGTTGCATAATCTAGAGAACCTATATTCTAGGTAATCCCTAATTTGTTAAACAAAAGAGAAAATCTGGAACTCCAAGTTGACAAGAATCGGAGAAGTAACATACTTGAAGGCCTTTGTCTTAGAGTTTGGAAGGAATGAGAGAGGGTTAGGTATCCATAATATTTTAGCCATGAATTATGCTCTTGTTCTCAAGGCAGCTTGGAGAATTTCTAATTAGCAAAATGATCTCCTACACGCAGTGTTACACTCCAAATATGTCCCTAAATCAGCCTATTGGGCATCCATTTTTAAAGTATTGACAATTCTCAAAAGAAACTCCTTCTACCAAGTCACAAAAAAGCCACTTATTTTTCGAATACTCCTGGTGCAAGAAATAATTTATTATATATGACAATCTCATCATTTAGCAATACCACCATATTTATCGATCCTGCTTAGGTCAATGATTACATGCCCCAAAATCTTCTTGGACTCATCCTAGGCAACCAAGGGGGCATGCGGCTTGGTGGCGCCAAAAAATACATGAATATGTGTGTATAAGTGTATTGTCAAATATACAAGAGAACACTACCGCTAGAATTCGTCCAAACATCCACTGGACAACACCATATGTTTTTCGGACGTGCTTCTGCTTGCCGCAAAAACTGCGCGCCTTCTTCAGTTATGGAGAAAGATACATTTTTATGGACAATTACTTACTTGCAAAAATTTTAGCAGCTACATCTGCGTCAGATTCACATGTTCCTTTTGAAAATAGGAGGCATATTGCTGAAAACATCTAACTGACTAATCCTCTAATTCAGCAGTGTACCCCATCAAAAGGTATCTCAATCGAGTTGCTCCCAACTATGCAGACGAGGCGACCAGACAAGATTTGTTTAAGCCTATCTTCAACTGCTCTAATTCATCTCATAGAGACAGCTCGTGTCCCATCTCTTCTGCACTTCAGCACTGTGCAATTCATGTTCTAATGTATGAGTTGAAAATAGTTGGTGCCTCTAGCGCCTTCCCCAGTTCAAAGGAAGAGAGGTTACTATACCACTTGCGACTTCATCAAGTTCACGACCCTCAGGAAGTGTTAGTGCGAGTGTGCGTATATGTACCCCTAAGCTTGTTGTTTTTAGCAACATTAAACACATTTTGTTTGAGGTTGTTGGCAGTTGTGGCTTGAACATCGTTTTATTTGAAAAATCTTGACCAGTTTGATTTGG
This sequence comes from Poa pratensis, assembly GCA_947311845.1. Classification (NCBI taxonomy): domain Eukaryota; kingdom Viridiplantae; phylum Streptophyta; class Magnoliopsida; order Poales; family Poaceae; genus Poa; species Poa pratensis. Next base: position 13,700,133 of record CAMZMU010000020.1, on the reverse strand, counting down.
GAAGGTTGCTATAACATTTGTGACTTCATCAAGCTCAAAACTTTCTGAACGTATTATTCAGAAAGCGTCGTGCGAATGTTGTATATGTATGTCTAGAACTATTTATTGTGTTACACCATGATGAAAGTTACCCTAACATTCAGGTTAATAAAACAACTCACAATTATAGTTTTGGAACCACGCCCGTCTTTGTTCTTTTTTTGATTTTGCATCGGAAGCTACGGTTCAAGGTTGTGCCGATGAAAGGTAGGTTGCGCATGTGAATTATCTTTAGTTACTTAATTGCGTTCGAGCAACGAACAAAAGGTTTGGCTATTCGCTAACAATTTTCTAGACCATTTAATGGAGATACCGGTACGACACGTGTACTTTGTATAAATAAGCCATATCTCAATATTATTTCATCCTAGTCTCATTTCTCTTCTCATAGACGTCATCATATTCGAGCATCAACTTGCCTCTTTTGGGTCTTCGTTTCCGTATCGTCACCCTTTCCGACAACTCCCGTCATCGATTCATGCATTATGTGTACCCTTTATATCTGAACACTCCAAAACCTAACACGGAAGATCCTAACTTCCAAAGAGGTCTTCTCCCTCGGTGCCACTCTTTCGTTTCGTGGTCGTCTCCGCTTTGTAGTTGTAACAACTCCCGCTATGCCTCCCCTCTCATCTATCCAGTTGCTATCCCGTTGATAGCGTTTTCACCCTGCAAATTCACTAACGTGTGAGCTTGATGTCGATTGTGTTCTTTAATAATGAAAGACAAAAGGCGATCGCCGGCAACAAATGCATGAATAAAAACAAGTCGCGATATACAAGTCACCAAAACTGAAAAACTAAAACAAGTGGCGAATTTTGTATTGCGGCCGGGTTTGAATGAAAAACTAAAAGCAAATGCATGAATAAAAACAACTAGTAGCATTATACAATTCACCAAAGCTGAAAAACTAAAACAAGTGCCTGCTCTACCCTGTCGTCGTCGTGATTTCGCCTTGTAAAAATCGAATACAGTCATCATCGCCCGTTAATCAGCAGCTGTTCTGAAACAAATAAAGATTTGGAGCAGCACTGTATACACACGCGCAGAGCAGAAGGGGGGACGTGCTGCGGAGATTTCTCCGCCAGCACCCTGCCGCATCTCAACGTCGTCGTCGTCTCCATCAGATCATTTATTCCGTTCACCTGCCTTGCCCTCTCCGAATTGCACCTCGCGATCCGGGGCAGTTCTTGAGGTGGGTTCTTGCCGTCTTTCCCCAACAGTGCTCCCTAAATTTGAGAAATTTCGGGAGCATTTGAGAAGGCCTCGTCTTTGAGTGTCCATGGGGTTCCTCAGCCTCGTGGGCAACTCCTTTGGCTGCTCGGCCTCCGGCGAGCGCCTCGTCTCAGCTGCCCGGGACGGCGACCTGCAGGAGGCGCGTGCGCTCCTCGAGTACAACCCCCGGCTAGCCCGCTACTCCACATTCGGAGGCCGGAACTCGCCGCTGCACTACGCGGCGGCACAGGGCCACCACGAGGTAATGCCATCAGTCTGTCTGCTAGACCAGCTAGAATTTTGACATTCGTGTTGATTGGGCAAAGGACCTGCCCTCACATTTGCCTGTTGCTTGTGCCATGTTTAGATTGTTTCTCTGTTGCTCGAATCCGGTGTCGAGATCAACCTCAGGAATTATAGGGGGCAGGTAAACTCAGTTTGTGGTACATTTGCTTCTTTACATTTCCACATTCAGAGAAGAAGTGGGTCGACAATTTGTATCTAATAAGTATGTGTATGTTTCTGACTATGTCTAGACTGCTTTGATGCAAGCCTGCCAATATGGCCACTGGGAGGTCGTTCAAACACTGATGCTCTTCAATGCAAATGTGAGCATTTTGCTTGCTGTTCGCTGTGATTCTTTTTGCTGCTGGGATATGCAGTCCTGAGGCGGTGAAATTTCTTTCAGATCCACAGGACAGACTATCTGAATGGAGGAACGGCTCTCCATTTTGCTGCACTGCATGGTCATGCACGATGCCTTCGTATTGTGCTTGCAGATTATGTGCCAAGCATACCAAACTTCTTAAACCAGACGAACAACAAACCATCCGAAGAAGTATCGGATGCTGATTTTGATGATGAGTATGTTCGGGTCCCTTGCTTGTTTCTCCTTTATTTTGTAAACAAACAATGTAGTGATATATCTGTCTTTAGCAGTGGTTTGGTCAAGATGGTAAACTGGAAGGCAGATGGAGGCCTAACTCCACTTCATATGGCAGCGTTAAATGGCCATGTGGAGTGTGTACAACTGTTACTAGACCTGGGAGCATGTGTTTCTGAGGTCACCATTGAAGATGGAACAACTATTGACTTGATAGGTATTTTGCAACTGTTTGTTTTTTCTGTTGCTTTTTACCTCAATAGGAGGAACTTTCTTTGAGGTACTTGTTCTTTGTTAGCTTCACTGGTTTTTTAGCGTACTGTTGTTCTAAGTTCTTAACATGATAGGGATTCATACATTTGCATATAGTCCACAAATTAACTCCAATTATTCTTTGTCTGGAAATGTTTCAGTATGTTGTTCCATAAGTACTTCACTATACTCCCTCTATTACTGTATTTTTCAGCTTTTGTATTTGATGCAGATGATGGTTGTAATTTATAAGTCTTATTGCTTTCATCTGACAGGATCAGGTAGCACCCCACTTCATTATGCTGCTTGTGGTGGAAATGCTGCATGTTGTCAAGTATGTTCTGTTAGTCTGACGGCAATTTTGTTGTTTAAATGTTGTGTGATTGTCTCAACATCTGCTAAGCATGCACTGTTCAATGCAGCTTCTTATTGCTAGAGGAGCCAAACCTTCTGCAAAAAATGCTAGTGGGTATGATTTTGTATTTCTGATACATACAAAGAACTTTCATTACTGTTGTCTTCATTATGATTTGGTTAAGGAGTTGTTTATTTGCCTTATGCAGCTCGACCCCGTTAATGGTAGCGCAGTCATGGCATAGAAACTCTCTTGAGGAAATTCTAAGCAATGAACCAGGGGATCAGATACGCACTCTTCCTTCTCCATATTTGTGCCTCCCACTTATGAGTATCATGAACATTGCCAGGTTAGTGTACTAAATCTTGCGAAAGTGAACTTTATCCTTTCCATTTGGCCTGCGCATGTGCAAATTGAGTTTTGAGGCCCCGTGCATCATCGGACTGGGATCATGTCTAATATCTTAAACAATAAAATCTGATGCTAAATAGAATTTATTTCATTTTCTGGTTCTTTAATTCCCATATGATAAAATTTACTAAATAAGTGAGCATCATTTCTTATAGGTTGTCATATTTTGTTATTCATATGTGTATTATTGACTTGCTTAATTATTTGTCTCCTATATGGGAGTGTGGTCTCAATTTTTTAACAGACTGTTATATTAAACTATTTTCCAGTGCTTATATTGGTAAGTGGTATCATCTGATAGTTAGGTGGCCATTTGTTTTGTAGGGAGTGTGGTTGGAGGTACCTAAACCACTCACCTGTATGTATTGACCCATGTGCTGTCTGCTTAGATGGGAGCTGCTCTGTTGCTGCACAAGGTACATTTTGCTTACATATTATTGTAGCTTAAGCAAACTGACAGATCACTGGAGAAATTTTCATCTTTCACAAAAGGACATTGAAGTAAGCATGAGTGTCATTGAAGTTCATTAATTAGCTCACACTTTATGTTCTGGTTCATATCCACTTTATTATCTGGTTCATCTGCTCTGTTGTCTTGCTTTCGGCCAATAACTGCTAGCCGTACAGTAAACCAAGCGAACCTTTATCGACAAAATGGTAAATGCTGAACCCTTTTTCACCTATGCAGGATGCAAACATGAGTTCTGCACGAGATGCGCCCTCTACCTTTGCTCAACCAGCTTCACGTCGGCGAACCCTGCAGGCGCGATACCGTGCCCTCTCTGCCGGCACCCGATCACCTCCTTCGTCGCGCTCCCCGGCACGAGCCCGATAAGAGAGCTCCCGAGGAACAGCCTCTCGCTGTCGTTCTGCGCGACCTGCCCAGCGGTGAGCTCCGACTCCGCCGCGCCATCCTCGGCGGCCAGCCACCTGTACCGGGGAGGCGAGTTCCACTGCGGCATGCCGCCGATGGGGTCCTCCTCCTTCCGCTCCCTGAGCTGCCAGGCGATGAAGCTGAACCCCTCGTTCTGCATGGGCGCCGCCATGGACACGAACCCGTGCCTCATGCGGTGCTCGAGGTTCGGGTCTAGCCTGAGCCGGTCGGCGTCCCACGGGGAGACCAACCGGAGAGGGGCGTGGCCGCTGACATTCAGCCCCATTGTTGCTACCGGTAGCTAGTAAGTAACAAAAAACATGGAGTTTCCTCATTTTTCGCGGCCTTCTTCGAAGGGTGTCCCATTTTGCCTGTTATGTGGCTGCTGTCCCCCTCTTATTTTCGCCGTGGTGGCGGTCTCGATGTCCTGTTGTTGATACCTCGGTTTGTAAATAACCTTGTGGTGTCTTTGTATATTTTTTGGGCGAGCAATGAAGTTATTGCCGTGGCATATTGCTTATTGTATGTTGCAACGATTTCGTAAGATAACATCGTGAGAGCTGTGATGAGTGGCAGGCACAAAAGGGGCTGGTCGTCGCTGGGACAGCCGCGCAGCCGTGCGTGCATGTTCTCTGTGTTTGGGCTTTTGGTTGTCCCCATAACCGTCCATGTGTTTGCTCTCCACGTACTAGTACTTGTTTAGTAGTGTTACTCTGTCATCACGAGTTCATTGGAGATACTCCAGAAGAGATCTTTCCATTATAATTAGAAAAGTACATAACAGCTCTGTCCAAGAAAGGATGACACTGTCCGCTGAACTGGCCTCGATGTTTTTTCTAGCTGTGGCCGAGGTGCTTTGCATGATTCATTTGGAAGCGGCTGCAAGAACTTGTCTTCAGGATGGCATTATTCATTTATTTGTGTCGGCGCTTCTGATTCAACTTTGAGGAACAGCATGCACGCTGCCGGTCAGCTTGCGGATGTTGCATAGCTTTTGCTGAACTCGCGGCCGGGCCACCGAGCTGGCAGCCGCGGCCGCGGTGGCGCCGTACGTCGGCCACTGGCGACCCATTTGTTTTTGAGCAACGACATCGGCCTAAAGAAAACTCACAGTTGCCTTTTTTGGGAAAGGCCCATCAGCACGGCCCGGTCACTACGACGGCCCAGAGGGCCTTTCCACACGCCAGTTCGACTTCGAATCGACACCTTTCTCTGGGAAACAAAAAGGCTCAATCGTCTATTCGTCTTCCTCTGTCGCCCTGCCGCCCACGGAAACCGACTCACGATCAAACATGGAAGACGACGCCGCCGTATCCAACGTGCTCGGTGACGACGACCTCCTCGCCGAGATCCTCCTACGCGTAGGCCTCCCCACCGACCTCGTTCGCGCCGCCTCCGTCTGCAGGCGGTGGCTCTACCACGCCTCCGATCCGGCCTTCCTCGCCCGTTTCCGCAACCTCAACCCGCCTCGCCTCCTCGGCTTCTACTTCCGAGGATTTCGAAGGGGTCCACGCTTCGTGCCTCTGTTTCCTCAGCCCGCCGAGCTGGCCGCCGACGCCCGCCGAGCTGGGCGCTACAGCTTCGGCGCAGGCGACGACATCCAGAACTGCAGGAACGGTGGCGTCTTCACCAGCGGCAGGCGCGGGGACGGTTTCAGCCTTGGAGTGCACAGCCCGCTTTGCCCTCAGAGATCCATGGCCATCGACCCACCAATCTTGCCACCCCCATCACCGGTGATACCAACATCCTTTCTAATACTCTCCAGAGAAGAACAAAGTGGCGCCTTGTCCTACTTTTATGTGTTGATGGAGTTCCGCTTCGAGGTGGGAGCAACAGATATGTCAGCAAATCTCACGGCGCGCGTGTATATGTTGCAAGATGGAGTCTGGTCAATGCATACCTCGGCCACGACTCAGATCCCTGGCCGGCGGGTTGATATACAAGCTATGATGGTCGACAATAAAATCTACATCATGCATGACTTTATGATAGCCCGGGCTGATGACGCTTCTAGTCTGTATCTCATTGGGTTGAAAGAGCGTCGTCAACCTTGATAGACATCGCAGTCTTGGATTTGAGGACCTCAAGTTTTTCCATAATTCAGCTCCCAGAAAAAGTGAAAGACTTTATGATAGCCCGGGCTGATGACGCTTCTAGTCTGTATCTCATTGGGTTGAAAGAGCGTCGTCAACTTCGCATATGGCTCCGTAAGGGAGACAACTGGTCGATTGTGGATACCATTTGTTTGCATGAGATGCTTGCAAATCTGATGGTGTCAGATTGCAGGGTTAAGGATGAGCGAACTTCTTTTCTTCAGTTAAACCATGTGGGGGACAACGCTGAGTTTGTGCTCTTGAAAATGTGTCGATTCCTGCTCTATCTAGATATGAGGTGCAGGACACTGCGTACATTGTACGAGTTTTCACAAGACCCACACAGCGTTGGTATACAGCCTTTTATGATGATCTGGCCTCCCACATTCCCTGCGCTGAAGTGTGATCCTACCAGGTTCGTCTTTTCGCCTTTAGATAATCTGTATACTGCTCTAGCTTGTTGAGGTTATGTACTATAGCAATGTGAGTCTTCCATCACTATTTTGCATAGCTTGAAGAACGGTGTTAGGTATATCATTGATTCCTTACGCCATTTTTAGATACTTGTGAACCGACATTTTAGAATGCCCGCGTCACTACAGGACTGGCAAATTATGCCGAGCGCCGAGAACGCTCGGGAAACAGGGGAAAACGCTCGGCATACATGTAGGGATTGAGAGGTCTGGATAGGATTGAGAGTTCTGGTTACTCATCGTGCAGGAGCCCCGATCTGTCTGGTGGTCTGGAGAGGCAAAAAAATTTCTGTTGAAGTGAGACGCGAGAGGATTGAGATTTGGGGCAGCACAAGTGAGGTTCTGCAGGGATTTTGGGGCAGCACAAGTGAGATTTTGGGGCAGCACAAGTGTATAGGCTCTGTGTAGTATCTGGTACATGGATGAATCAGAGGCTGAGTTTATATGCTGTGTATAATGTTCTACTGATGCAAATTCGACTCCTAAGTGTTGGTATTGGGGACTGTTGTATGTTGCTGAGATTTTTATACATTCCATTGAATTATTGTTCATACAGAGATTAGTCTGGTATTAATATTCATGTTGCTTTGATACAGAGAGGGCTATGAGCATCTCTAGTGAGGACAGTGGATCATTTTCCACTGATGAACATTTGGGCTATGTTGTGGATGGTCCCATGTTTATCAGGAGAGGTGATCATTATGAAAAACGTGTTTATCCCATCTAGCTACTGTTATGTAGTAGTGTAGTACATTGCCTAATGTTTAGATTTGATTTTGTTACATATAGGACCTCGTCATGTGGGAACTCGCAGCTTTGACAAGCATATGGTCTATGCAAGTGATATGTGGCTGAGCTCATATCAAGTGGAGCAGTTGATAGAGGTGGTTGACTGTGCTGCGGCGTCACACCCTTCAAATTTTATGTTTACAAGATGTCGGAATCATGTGCAAGGGAAAATGGAAGCAAGATGGTGAGATGTTGTTTACTTAAACATGAAACATGACATTTATTGTTGCAATCTTCTATTTGCTACCTAAATACCATGTTTGCTATATAATTGTTGCAATCTTTATATTTGGACAGGAGTTTGGAGCTAAGTACAGCAAAGCCTACCTGGAACCCTATCTTGCAAAGCCCTTGAAGGTCCTTGTTGAATGCAGCCCGAGCCGTACACCATTTGAAGTGATGATGAAGATGGGAATGACTAGGCCGAATGCAAAAATATCAACCGGATGGGCAAATGCTATGGCTAAGTTCAAGTTAAAGGAGGGGGACATAGTAGTCTTCAGCTTCACGCCATGTACGGGCAAGCACTATGGGCTTCATCTTGACTTGATCACATTGCTGCGCTGAACTAGTTGGTCAAGTAGTAATGTCATGAACTAGTTGGTCCAGTAGTTGAATATGAACTAAGTATCTAGTAGTAATGTAATGGTTATCTGCCGGCGACAAGGAGTTGTTGAAGCTACTGCTCTGTTGTTTTTGTTCCCTAGGCATTTTGCTCTGTTTCCAGGTGGTGGATGGATGGTTTGGTGGTGCTTTTGGGGTTTAGATGTCTGTGTTGGTGGTGCCTGCCTGATGGCAGTGTCGTTTATCTGTAAAACTGGGTGTAAGATCTGTGTTGAATATTCTGTTTGAGCTTTTTATATAAAAGCTAGGCTTTTCTATGCCAGGTTATGAAATTGTGATGCTCAGGTTGCTATATTTCTGTAATGGTATTGATTTTGCTGTCACTTCTCTTACTGGTACGGAATGATTCCCAGGTTTTCATTTTTTTTGAAAAGACACAAAGCAGTTATATATTAAAGAGATAGACACGAGACACTAACATGATCCTAGAAATACCCCAATGGTAAGCCTTGTTCATCTACAACATAGAGGTCCTGGGTTCGAATCCCAGGCCACACCCTTTTTTCCTGACATTTTTGCAAAACAACATCATTCTGTTTGCCGAGCGTCCTCGTATGCCGAGCATATCTCAACCGCCGTCAAGGACCCGTCAGACTCCGTCGGTTACTGCCTAGCGGTGAGGCTATGCCGAGCGTTACGCTCGGCATTCAGAGCATTTATGCCGAGCGTAGCTATATGCCGAGAGGACTGCATCGAAAACCCTCGGCATATAGTCTATTTGCCGAGCGTTGTCAGTTGCCGAGCGGTTTCTGCTGGTCGTCGGCATATGATGCTATATGCCGAGCGTGCCGCTCGGCATAGACAAGGCGCTCGGCATTTCTGGCATTTCCTATTGATAACTTTGGTCTAGACATGTCTTTCCCATATATAGTCTCATAATAGTAGCATTTTATACTGGTATTAAAATTGGATGTTCAGAAGTGCAAACATGGTTTTTCAGTACGTTGATGTACAATTGAATTATCATTCTGTATCTGTATGCCGAAGCATGCTGTTGCGCAGTCGATCATTTATCTCTTATGCATGATTCCTGATTCATGTATATCATAGCAAAATGTTTCTTTGATATGCCTAGTAGAATATACAAGTTAACAATGTGTAATTTGTTCTTCTGTGGCCTTCTATGATCAGGGATTTGCTTACTGTATCATGAAAATATGCATGTCTAGGATATGAAGGCATTTAAAAGAACTTCATTGGAAAACTTCCTTACTTTTACTTTTGTGAGCACATAATATTTGGTCATCGTTTTACTAGCCACTTGTCTAAATTTTGTATCTCCCAATACACTTTCATTGTTAATACCAGCTTACCGTTGTTTTTAGCATAGTACTTGAATTACTTCATACTGGTTACGAAATTAGATTTCATAATGTCGATGAGTGTCGATGCTAATGTGTCAGGTTATGTCATATTACTCCATAAGATCGTTACATTTATTAAATCTTGGGTTGGCACCAGAAAACATGCTTCAACTTTTTCTTCCCAATATATAGTCTAATGATAACAATTTATAGTGTTGCTGAAGATGACTCGTTTAAGGATAAAAGAGGGGAAGATTTACGACTTTCTATGCACTCTCAGCCAGTCCAGAAGAAGCAGAGAAGATAGAAGATGGCTCCCTTTATTATTTAATAAAATAGATGACTCGTCAGGTTCGAACTTGCATAGGCCTTACTAAGATTATTTTAGCATGAACATTTAATTCTGCTCTCATCACTGTTTTCTGAATACTCCGGCTGCAAAACTATAAATTGGATGTTCAAAAGTATGACATGGTTCTATTCAGGATGTCGATGTATATTGAAATGAATTTTGCAATGCAAAGTTTTGTTTAGTGGATCGTGTATCTCTCTTATATTATAGCAAAAAATTCTTCCATAGGACCGGTGGATATCCTTCTATGACCAAGAATAGTCTTACTAGACTGCAAACAGTATAATGGGAACATGCCTCTGTAGGATACGAAGGCATTTAGCATTTTAGCCTGTACCCCTGCGGGAACAATTGCATTAGTTTGAGCACATCTAATATTTAATTATCGTTGTACTAGCCTCTTGTATTCATCTTTTTTTTATTCTCAAAAATTTCCCATCCTGATCTATATTATGTTCTCTTGAAATAGAAATGTCATGTGAAGAAGGAAGATATCAGGAAGCTCTTGGATGGTGTCTAGCTACGGTGACTACTTTGGCATCATACATGGGCGAGCAATAGTTAGTGCTTTTTTGTAAGTACTACCTCCATCCCAAAATAAGTGTCTTTGATTTGTCCAAATATAGATGTATCTAGACGTGTTTCATATATATATATAGATACATTCATTTTTGGGCACATCTTAAACACTTATTTTGGGACCAAGGGAGTAGCAGATAGAAGTTCGAACTGTCCTTATTAAAACTTGTAATCGATGTATTAATTGGGAAATAGGATGTGATGTGATCGGATCAGGTACTCCTATATATCGTGTGGTGTGATTACTGTTTGCAGTTGAGATCTTCGTTTTGTTTGGTTGAGAAGAGAAAACCTTGTACGTTGATTAGTTATCACACTACTGTTGTTACAGTCTTCTTGTTCTACTGATAGCTAGCCTGCTTGTTACTTGTTCCCTTTGGAGAGGTATTTTCTTGTCCAGCATTGCAAAATCTGTTTTAGCTCATCATGCGTAGGTCCAGTTTAACAGTAAAAACCTTTCCTTGAGACCACAATAGGTCTACACTGCATGAGACTATGAGAGGCGTTTATGGATAATATTCTGGAACTGGCAGTCTGTATGCTGATTTTATTTTTTGAATTTGGCAGTCTGTATGCTGATTATCAGAGGTAACGATCTGATACCGGGCAACGGCAAAACTCGTTCTTTTTTTTTAGACGGAAGGCTCGAGCTGAGCCCGGCTTTAAATTAATAAAGCCATCCGGCTAGGTCAAACAACACATAAACATCAAGGTCTAAAGGACGCAATAAGGATCCAGGTAGCACGCAGGCTACATCAACACCTCAACTCAAAATAGGGAGTGAGGGAAACACACAGCCCGTTGGCACAACGGATACAAGCAGCAGGCGAGAGTGAGGAGCTAGTCCCTGTCCCTGGTGGTATCATGGAGCGCGCGGATCCTGCCAATCACCGCCTCCAACTCTCCTCTGTCCTGTCGTCTAGCCACCGGCTTCCACACCTGCAAATACATAGACATTTTATATAGGCTGTCAGCCGGCTGCGAAGGGAAGCTCCCCTCAATAGTAAACTTGTTCCGCATGTTCCAAAGCGTCCAGCAAAGGGAGGCACAACAGATCCACAAAACCCGATGTGGCTGGCCCCTGAACCCCATAACAAGGCGATAGAGTTCCGCGAAACAAGAGGGATTCCAAGAACAGGAAAGCAGTTCCCTAACTGCGCTCCACAGGAATCTAGCGAGGGTGCACCCAAAGAAGATGTGATTCGTGTCCTCTGGTTCATCACATAGGGCGCATCTGCCACTCGCGGGCCCGTATCTTCGACAAATGTTATCGCTGGAGGGAAGGCGTTTCCTCACCAATTGCCATAAGAAGACACGAATCTTCAGGGGAACCAAAATTCCCAGATCTCGCTAAAGTGCTTACGGGGACTACCGTGGCACAGTTTGAGGTATAGCGATCTAACCGAGAACCGTCAGGGAGGGGTGACAGGGAGTGATCTCCCTAAGGAGGTCATCCCACTCCACCCGTTCAAGGAGGCTGAAAGCCCTGCGGCATGGGATATACCATTCCCCATCTCGGAATGTCTGAGCGACATAAGCACCCGGATCCGCGGCAATAGCAAATAAAGAAGGGAATCTGACCCTCAAGGGTCCTGGCCCCACCCACCAGTCATCCCAGAACCTCGTAGATGTACCATCACGGATCTCGTGTTTAGCTCCCAAGCTTAACAACGGCTTAACTTTCTGGATAGCGTTCCAGAACTGAGATCCCGGGCCATGAGAGTCCACGAGGAGGTCCTTGCGCCTCAGGTACTGGTTGCGAATGATGTCCGCCCAAAGCCCCTGCTGGCCGGTCATAAGTTTCCACACCCATTTGACCATGAGACACAAGTTCATAAGCTTGGTGTCCATAATGCCCAGGCCCCCCATGGCCTTGGGTTGACACACGGCAGACCAACGAACCCAGTGATATTTCCGTTTGGCCCCATTATTCTCCCAGAAAAAAACGGGACCGATGCTTGTCCATCGTCTTGTGGACGCCGTCCCCTAGGAGGCACACCCCCATCGCATGAAGGGGGAGGCTAGATAGACATGCGTCCGTGAGGGTCAGGCGAGCAGCAGAGGACATAAACTTGCCCAGCCAAGGGTCCGCGCGCTTTGCGACTTTCCTTGTGAGGGGGCCCCAGTCCCCAGCACATAAAGCTCTGTCACTGACCGGAAGGCCCAGATACGTGACAGGAAAAGACTCCAGTCTACAGTTGAGCATATTAGCAATGCGTTGTTGCTCTTCGGCGCTGACCCCCACGGCCAGCACCTCGCTCTTATGGAAGTTAATCCTAAGCCCTGACATGCTCTCAAAACATAAGAGAATGAATTTGAGGTTGGCCACAGCCAGGTCGTCAGGCTGAATCATGATGATCGTATCATCCGCATACTGCAGGTGGGAAATTCCCCCAGGAATCAGGTGCGGGATCACGCCCTGAATGTGACCCGCGGCTCTGGCTTTATCAAGGATAGCAGCTAGCGCCTCAATGACATAGTCGAAGAGAAGGGGGAGAGCGGATCCCCCTGGCGAACTCCGCGACCGTTGCGGAAGAAATTTCCCATATCACCATTGATGGTGATAGCAGTCTGGCCCCTCGAGACCAGACTCATCGCCCTGTGGACCCAACCTGGGTCGAAACCAGCTCGAGTCAGCACTTCTTGCAAGAAGCCCCAACTGACTCGGTCATACGCTTTCTCAAAGTCTAGCTTAAGAAAAACTCTTCGGAGTTTCGATTCTTGGACTTAGTCTCATGAATTATCTCCTGCACGGAGATCACTCCTTCATGGAGGAGCCGACCCTTAATGAAGGCCGACTGGGTGTTACTGATCGTGCGGTGTGCAATAGGGGCTAAACGAAGAGCATAAGCTTTAGCACCGAACTTAAAGGCAACGTTGATCAGAGCAATAGGTCTAAACTGTTTAATGTCCTCTGCCCCTGGAATCTTCGGAATGAGAGTGAGCACTCCAAAATTAAGCCGCGCAATGTCAACCCTCCCCAGAGAGAAGTCATTCGCAATGGCCAGAATATACGGCTTGACCAGGGCCCAAAACCTCTTATAGAAGCTTACCGGCAGCCCATCAGGCCCCGGCGCCGTATCTACCTTCATGCTGGATAGGACCGCGTCCAACTCTTCTCCCGTGAAGGTTAGCATGAGTGTCGTATTTTCCTCGTCCGAGACCCGCGGACGGGCACTCCACAAGGAGTGCGAGAGCGAGAACAGAGCCGTCTCGCTCGGGGAGCCCATCATGGCGCGGTAGAAGTCGTAGATGTGTGCCTGAAGCGCAAGGGGTTCGGAGATGATCCCCTGATCGGTCGTGAGACGCGAGATCGCACACTTCCTCCTTCGGCAATTGGCCACCGCGTGAAAGAACGCCGTAGGCGGAGGCCCTTGCGGCTCTACAGGGCGTCAAACTCCTCGCCGGGATGGGTTTCCAAAAGATTGTCCTGGAATTGGACTGCGCCAATGTGGCAGCTGCTCTGCGCTCTGACCCTCCAGACAGATCAACTCTTTGGACTGTCTACGAAGAGACGAAGAAGCTGCTGGGAAACTTTGAGGATTCATGCATTTGTTCAACCAGAAGAGAAAGTAACAGGGTGGCCGATACCCTCGCTAAAATGGCTAGATCCGCTGGCAGTTGCATCTGGACTCGCGAACCTCCTGACGTGGTGCAAGACCTCGTCAATCAGGACCTCCAGTCTATGATGTAGTGTAGCTCTCGTTTCCCTCAAAAAAAGTATTGGCATCTCCTTGACATTGGCAAAACTCGTTCTTAACGCCGCAAGGACATCGGCCTAAAGAAACTCACAGTTGCCTCGTGGGCTTTCTGTAGCCCGCCTTCCGAAAAGCCCGAGCAGCGCATTGCGACAGCCCAAACTGAGTTCGACACGAAACCTTTTCTCCGGGAAAGGAAAACTGCTCAATCGCCTTCCTCTGCCCCCACGGAACCCAACTCACGATCGAAGATGGAAGACGACGCCGCCGTATCCAACGTGCTCGGCGACGACGACCTCCTCGCCGAGATCCTCCTCCTTGTTGGCCTCCCCACCACCCTCGTGCGCGCCGCGGCCGTCTGCAAGCGGTGGCTCCACCACGTCTCCGACGCGGCCTTCCTCCGCCGTTTCCGAAAACTCAACCCGCCTCACCTCCTCGGCTTCTACATCCAACGGTTTCAAGGGAACCCACGCTTCGTGCCTCTGCCTCCTCTGCACGCCGATCTGGCCGCCGCCACCGGCGTCATTGGGGGCTACAGCTTCGGCGCAGGCGATGGCATCCAGGACTGCAGGAACGGCACCGTCTTCACCGGCGACAGGCGTGAGAACGGAGTGATCAGCCTTGGAGTGCACAGCCCGCTTTGCCCTCACAGAGCCATGGCCATCGACACACCACTCTTGCCACCCCCATCACCACTGGTACAAACAACACCTCTAATCCTCTCTAGAGAAGAACAAAGTGGCGCCTTGACCTACTTTTACGTGTCCATGGAGATCCAGGCAGAAATTCTGACAGCAGATTTGACGGTGCGTGTGTTCATGTTGCGAGATGGAGTCTGGTGCACGCACACCTCGGCCACGACTCAGATACCTCATTGGCGGGCGGGACTACGAGGTGTGGTGGTCGGCAATAAAATCTACATGATGGTCACCTTGATGGACATCACCGTCTTAGATTTGACCACCTCTAGTTTTTCCACAATCCAGCTCCCACAACGAGTGCGAGACTTCAGAGTAAAAGACTTCATGATATCACAGGCTGATGACGCTTCCGGTGTGTATCTCATCGGGTTGAAGGAGCGTCAACTTGGCATTTGGCTCCACAAGGGGAACGGCTGGTCGATTGTGGATACCATTTGCTTGAACGAGATGTTCGCAAATCTGATGATGTCGGATTGCAGGATTAAGGAAGAGCACACTTCTCATATTCGGATAAACCATGTAGGGGACAATGCTGAGTTTGTGCTCTTGAAAATTTCTCGATTCGTGCTCTATCTAGATATGAGGTGCAGGACACTTCGTACATTGTACGAGATGCCACAAGGCTTCCGATACATACATCCTGTTACGATGATATGGCCTCCCACATTTCCTGAGCTCAAGTGTGATCCTAACAGGTACGTCTTTTGACCTTTAGATAATCTGTATACTGCTCTTGTTGAAGTTATGTAGTGTAGCAATGTGAGTCTTCCATCACTGTTTGGTATAGCTTGTAAAAAAAAAATCCTTATGCCATTTTGAAATATTTGTTAACCGACATTTTTGAATGCCTGCGTTATGATTATTTAAAGACACTTTGGTACTGTGGTCATAATGTATGGTGTTAAAAGGGAAGAACTTCCGTGAGGGTGTTCTTTGAATGTTAAAAAGTACGGACTCCAGATTGTTCGAAAATTCTATTTCGTACTGTATCTTGTCCTCGATTGCTAAACATATACTAAATTGTCAAGTTACGGCATACTACTCCATGGAATGATAACTTTTGTCTAAGCATGTGTTAGCACCATACAACATGCTTTGTAAACTTGATCTATCCCATATATAGTCTCATAATAGTAGCATTTTATATTGGTGTTAAAATTGGATGTTCAGAAGTGCAAACATGGTTTTCTCAGAACGTTGATGTATAATTGAACTGTATCTGTATGCCAAAGCATGCTGTTGCGCAGTGGATCATATATCTCTTATGCATGATTCCTGATTCACGTATATCATAGCAAAATGTTTCTTTGATATGACCAGTAGAATATACAAGTTAATAATGGGTAATTTGTTCTTCTGCGGCCTTCTATGATCAGGGATTTGTTTACTGTATCATGAAAATATGCATGCCTAGGATATGAAGGCATTTAAAAGAACTTTATTGGAAAAAAATCGTCAATTTACTTTTGAAGGAACATAATATGTGGCCACTAGTTACTTGTCTTAATTATTCAGTTGAAATTCCAAATTTTGTATCTCCCAATACATTTTCGTCGTTAATACCAGCTTGTCATTGTTCTTAGCATGATACTTGAATTACTTCAGACTTGCTACAAAATTATATTTCATAGTGTCGATGACTGTCGATTTTGTTTGGTAGACATATGCTAATGTGTCAGATTATGTCATATTACTCCATAAGATTGTTACTTTTGTTAAGCTTGTGTGGGCACCAGAAAACATGCTTCCTGAACTTTTTCTTCCCAATATATAGTCTAATGATACCAATTTATAGTGTTGCTGAAGATGACTCGTTTAGGGATAAAAAAGAGAAAGATTCCCGACTTTTGGTCCAGTCTCAGCCAGTCAAGAAGAAGCCAAGAAGATAGAAGACCACTCCCTTTTATTATTTAATAAAATAGAGGACTCGTCAGGTTCGAACTAGCATAGGCCTTACTAAGATTGTTTTACCATGGACATTTAATTCTGCTCTCATCACTGTTTTCTTAATAATCCGGCTGTAAAACTATAAATTGGATGTGCAAAAGTATGACATGGTTCTATTCAGCATGTCGATATATATTGAAATGAATTTTGCAATGCAAGGTTTTGTTTAGTGGATCGTGTACGGTGTATCTCTCTTATATCATAGCAAAACTTTCTTCTATAGGACCGGCGGATATTGCAATTTAACAATGGGTAACTTGTGCTCGCATGGAACTTTTCCTTCTATGATCAAGAATAATCTTACTAGACTGCAAACAGAATAATTGAAACGTGCCTCTGTAGGATACGAAGGCATTTAGCATTTTAGCCTGTATCCCTGTAGGAACAATTGCATTAGTTTGGGCACATATAATATTTAATTAACGTTGTACTAGCCTCTTGTATTCATCATTTTTTTTAATTCTCAAAAATTTCCCATCTTAATCTATGTTATGTTCTCTTGAAATAGAAATGTCATGTGAAGAAGGAAGATATCAGGGAGCTCTTGGATGGTGTCTATCTACAACATCGGTGACGACCGTGGCATCATGCATGTACGAGAAGTAGTTAGTTGCGTTTTCGTAAGTACTCCCTCCGTCCACAAAAGGATGTCTCAACCTGCCCTAAATTTGTATGTATATACACACTAAATCATGTCTAGATACATACAAATTTGGGATAGGTTGAGACATCCTTTTATGTACGGAGGGAGTAGCAGACAGCAGTTCAAACTTTCTTTATTATAACATGTAATCGATTTATTAATTGAGAAATAGGATGTGATGTGACCGGATCAGGTACTCCTATATATCGTGTGGTGTGGTTACTGTTTGCGATTGAGATCTTCGTTTTGTTCGGTTGAGAAGATAAAACCTTGTGTGTTGATTAGTTATCACTACTGGTGTTACAATCTTCTGGTTCTACTGCTAGCTAGCCTGCCTGTTACTTTTTTTTGAGAGGTATTTTCTTGTACAGCATTGCAAAATCTGTTTTAGCTCATCATGCGTAGGTCCAGTTTATCAGTACAAAACCTTCCCTTGAGTCTTGAGACCACAATAGGTCTACAAGGCATGAGACTATGAGAGCCTTTATGGCAGATATTCTGGAACTAGCAGCCTCTATGTTGATCATCAGAGGTAACGAGCTCTGATGAAAAAGGCAGTGGTGAATACATCATATATGCATCTACAAGTTAGAATTGATTATGAATTACAATTTTACAGGGGTGTATCATACGGAAAGTGTTTGTTGCACATGAACACCAGTGCTCCTGTGTTTTAAAAAAAAAGTATTTCGAGGTCTCCAAAAAATTAATGAAAAAATAGAACAGTAGGTATGCACATACAATCTGGACGCTACAATTTTCGTACAAAAATACATTGTATTTTAGGCTTCCAAAAAAAGACAATTTTCTGCCCAAAACTAAGGTTTCTTTATTCCTACATATAGCCACAATTTTGTTTTTCACAGAGCCCAAAATAAAACAAATTCTTCACTGAAACTTTGCAGAAACATACAGCATATGGTTAGGCATCTGCGGATTTTTTTGGTAGTTTTATGGAATTAAAATGTACAATTTTTGAATTTTTCAAAACCAGGAGCACTGGTGCACCAAATCCTCTCTCGTGTATCATACCCATATGACAGTGTATCAAGTCGTGGGGTAGGGCATGTGTATATATGGGTACAGAGGCGGAGCTATACCCAAGCCGGGGGGGGGGGGGGGGCGCGCCCCCCCCAGCCCACGAAAATTTTGGGAAAAATTAGTGTATTTTGGCCCAGTTTTATCAAAAAACAGTGATATTTGATGCATTTGCCCCCCCCCCCAATTATGGTCCAGTATGGCTCTGAAGCCCATTTGCCCCCCATATGTTCGGCCCAAGCTCCGCCACTGTATGGGTATACCGTATACATATATCCTACCCATTTACTTACGTACATGTGGGCCAATGAAGCTCCCCAACGGCCAGCCTCTAGCTGGAAGTAGCCCATGCGCAGCAGGACATCACCCTAGCCCGAGCACGATTGCATAAGGGCGGCCCAGCTACTTGCGTGTACTTCTTTTATTTCCTTGAGACAATTTTTATGTTGAATGTGCTAGATGAATGTGATTTGTGAACAATTGTGTGCGATTCATCTACCAAATGGGTATTCGGTAGGTAAGACCAACCGGTTGGCTTGTGGATGCTAAATAGCTTTTGCTGAAATCATGGCCATCGAGCAGGCAGCCACTTCTTTGCTGAACTCACGGACCTAATGAGCCCAAGCTAGTTCATGCTTTCAAGGACGATGCCTCGTGCTTAGGCATGTTTGGTCGCAGGGAGGTCTGAACCAACTTGCCCATAAGTTGTTTGGTGATTGTGCCGAGAAACGCCTCACTTCTCTGACCCGAGTTACCACACGCCATCATTAGCCTAGTTCACGACACCGATTATTTTTTGTTCTCTAGGATTCTACGAAATTAAAATCTAAATTGGTTGCCCTGATTCTTTTATTAAATTACAATTTTACGATTCTACTAGTTGAGATGATGTCTTGTTCTTCTCCAAGTCGAGCTTGCCCCAAGACGATCGGTGTCTCCCTTGTTAGACTTCATTGTAATGTCATATTAACAGGCAAGGAGTAGTACTCCTTCCTCTTCGTATCCCTCTATAAATGCCACCGAGTGGGGGCTTTTCCCACTCCTATAAACACGTAACAGACCCCTCCACCGACATGGTATCAGAGAACAATTTGATCCCAAGAAATCCAATCAACATAGGCAGGATTGGGAATAGTTCTTGTATTATCTCCTTCTACAACCTCCAGAGTTTTTGGTGGAGCTGGATCGGATCCATCTAGTAGATCCATGACCTGAGCACCACGAAAAGCGGCAACACTTGCGACCTCCAGAAGAGGTAATTGTCGCGGTTGAGTTTTTTCGAGGGCCGATAGCCAAGGTGGCGTTGCTGGAGACAAAGATGCCATGGGAGGGAGGGAGGGATTTTTTTTGTCTCTAGATCGATCGAAGATCGATGTGCTTTTTGGTTCCTGGAACTGCAACCTAACGAAGGAAGAAGAAGGCTCTTGATACCATGTTCCATAGCAAGGTCATTCGTCCTCTCTACTCTCTAGGTCGTCACAACACGACATGAGCTGTCGAATATATCTTTTGAGCGCACAAGAGATTTGCCATTGAGCTTCTTCATGAAATTGAGAAACTCGGTTATTTCATAATGCAACTCATCATCACTATTATTGTCTATGTTCACAGTCACATCACACGAGATATGAAAAGGCCTATGTAAGGGGTGTTGTACGTTGTCTCTCTATAGCCATAAGGCAAGTGTGATGTTCGTTTGAACAGTCGGACTTGAAGAGGGACTTCAGATCTCGTGTGATGTGATTGTGAATAAGAAATACACATACATGTCTTCACTTTGCCTTCACTCATCGGTTTCGAAGGAGCCTTGTATTCCCATAAAGGACATGTATGTATTTCTTGTTGGACTTGGATAAGAGCTTCTTCTAGCCCTTCTCACTTTGCCTTCACTCCTCTCTCTCGTGCGTGTTCGGCGCACCTTCACAAAAGGTCGAGCAACACAAAAATTTATTTCGTACAACAAGATATGAACCTTGCACCTAAGACAAGATGTAGGGCTTACGTGAGAACCAACATAAGTGGGACACTTTGTTGTACGTAAGTGAGAAAATAATATTTATAACATTATAAAGCAATGAAAAAGAATTAAACGAATATTGCAAAACCAACCGTCCAACTCGACAAACAAGACTCTGAGCGGCCCAATCTTTTATACTATGATTTTCGCTCACCAAATGAGCAACCCTATTTCGTTTGCTAGGAGCGTGGTTGTACATCTTCGGAGAGGGCGCAGCGGTTGCGGATCATCGTCGTTTAGTCAATCCACCAATGTCGTCTTTTATTTCTTCTTTTTCTTTCTTTAGGTGCTTGTTAGCTGTCGCCCCAGCCATGTTTCTCGTTGGTTGTATCGAGTGGTTGCTATATTAATATAGCGGGGCTACGGCCTATTTCGTTAAATGAGCAACCCTATTTAGCCTTGCGCTCTGGGATGAACGCACTAGTTAAATTACAACATACTCTCTATGTTTTTGGTCATTTATTATATAGATACTTTGGAGAAATGTATAGGTAGATTGGATACCCATTTAACAAGACAAACTAAGAGCTATAATGTGAACCCATGTTAGCATGAGTTAGTTAACGTTAGTACTTGTTCCATTTCTAATTGTTTCTTCTTTGACCCGCTAAACAACATGTTTGATGCTTACGTGTACGTATCGGCTCTTTTTTTGGCTTATTATCTGTAATCATCTTTTTTAGAAACACTTGGTCTGCATTTTTTATAGGAGTCTAATTATTTTTAGCATATTTTATAGGAGTCATTATCTGCTTTTGTTTTGAGCGATAAGAGTCATTATCTGCTAATTTCATGTCTGATAGTCAATATGAGCCAAGTGCGCCTTCACTGTTAGCTTGGGCCGGACTTAGGTGGGCATCTTATTTCTTCTACTTTACCCAGCACGATCCCATTTCCGGTTCTCTGAAAAAAACATCCCACTCACCAAAATCGCCTTCCGGTCTGCGCTGCCCTTCCCCCAACTCCCAAGGCCCCAATCCCCCAACTCACCAAAATGGAAGACGACACGCCGGCGGCGGCGTCGGACGCCGTATCCAAGGTGCTCGGCGACGACCTGCTGGTAGAGATCCTCCTCCGCGTCGGCTTCCCCACCACCCTCGTCCGCGCCGCCGCCGTCTGCAAGCGGTGGCTCCACCACGCCTCCGACAAGATCTTCCTCCGCCGGTTCCGCAAGCTCAACCCGCCTCGCGTCCTCGGATTCTACATCGAAGGATTTCAAGGGTCTCCGCGCTTCGTGCCTATGCTTCGTCCGCCTCCAGAGCTGGCCGCCGCCGTCCGCATCGTCGAGGGCTACCGCCTATGCGCCGACAAGGAGAGAGTGGTCATCGGGGACTGCCGGAACGGCAGCGTCTTCACCGTATTGTGCAGCAGCAGGCGAGGATGCGGAATCCGTCTCGGAGTGCACAGCCCGCTTTGCCCTGAGAGAGACATGGCCATCGACCCACCACTCGCACCCCCAGCAGAAGCAGTACCACAATCCCCTCGCGCCAGTACCACGATCCTTCCAACTCCTCTGCAGAGAAGAAAAAGGCGGCGCCTTGTCGTACTTTTATGTGCTGATGGAGTTCCCCATGGAGGAGGGGGCAACAGATATGACAACCAATTTTACGGCGCGCGTGTCTGTGTTGGAACATGGAGTCTGGTGCTTGCATAGCACGGCCACGATACAGATCCCTCATCGGCGGGCTGGAATACAAGCTGTGCTGGTCGGCAGTAAAATCTACATGACCGCCACCTTGATAGACATCACCGTCTTGGATTTGACGACCTCGAGTTTCTCCACAATTCAGCTCCCAAAAGGAGTGAGTATTACTCTCAGACTTCATGTTGTCAAGGGCTGATGATTCTTCCAGTGTGTATCTCATTGAGGTGAAGGAGCTTCAACTTCGCATCTGGCTCCACAAGGGGACAGTTGGTTGATTGTGGATACCATTTGTTTGCGTGAGATGTGTGCTAATCTAACAACGTCACATTGCAAAGTTAAGGATGAGCATACTTCTCGTCTTCGGATAAACCTTGTGGGTGACAATGCTGAGTTTGTGCTCCTGCAAATGGGTCGATTCGTGCTCTATCTGGATATAACGTGCAAGACAATGCGCACATTGTACGAGATGTCAGAAGATGAACAAGATAGGGGCAGCATTAGTATCCATCCTCTTATGATGATCTGGCCTCCCACATTCCCTGCGCAGAAGTGTGATCCTACCAGGTTCGCCTTTTGACCTTTAGATAATCTGTATAGTGCTCTTGTTGAGTTTAGCATGCGTGTCTTCCATCACACTGTTTGATATAACTGTAGACTTGTGTTAGGGGTTTGATTGATTTCTTACGCCATTTTGACATACTTGTTAAGTGACATTTTAGAATGCTTGTGTTAGATTTTTCAAAAAACACTCCCTGTACTGTGGTCCCAATGTATGGTTGCGTGGAAGGATGAGGGTGTCCTTTGAATGGTAGAACAGTATGGACTCCAGACTTGTTATAAAATTGCATTTCAAGTGTAGCTTTTTGTTGTTGTTGTTGTTGGTAGACCTATACTGAATTGTTAAGTTATGGCATATTACTCCATGGAATGGTAAAATTGGATGTGTCACGGAAGGATGAGGTTGTCCCTTGAATGTCAAAATTATGGACTCGAGACTTGTTAGAAAATTGCATTCCATAGTGTAGATGGTTGTCGTTGTTTGCAAGACATATACTGAAATTTGAAGTTATGTCATATAGCTCCATGGAATTAACTTTTCTTAAAGCTTGTATTGGTACCAGACAACATTCTTTTATGAACTAGTTCTTCCCCAAATTAGTCTAATAATAGTAGCATTTTATACTGGTACCAAAAAAGGACTTGTTTAGTGTTTTAGGATTGACAGTCATTCTGCTTTATCACCTTTTTTGATTTTCAAGCATTTAAGTATAAAATTGGATGTTCAAAATTATAAACATGGTTTTATCAGAACGTTGATGTATAATGGAATTAAGATTCCATATCTGTATGTTAAAGCATGATGTTGCATAGGGATCATATATCTCTTACGATGACTCCTGATTCAGATATATCATAGCATAAATTTTTGTTGATACGACCAGTAGATATACAAGTTAACAATGGGTAATTATGTTCTCGTGTGGAATTTGTCCTTATGATCAGAAATTTCTTTTACTACTTCTTTAGAAAACTTTGTATAAAAATGCATTACTTTAGTTTCAAGCAACATATAATGTTTGGCTATCATTTCACTAACCACTTGTCTTAATTATTCATTTTAAATTCCAAAATTTGTATCTCCCAGTTCACTGTTCTCCTTACCAGCTTGTCATTGGTTTTAGCATGCTACTTGAATGACTCCACACTTTTCACTTGCTACAAAATTACATTTCATAGTCTCCATGGCTGTTGATATCGTTTGGTAGACATATATTGACGTGTCAGAATACAGCAGATTACTTCATGTGATCATTACTTCTGTAAAGCTGAAATTTTTCTTCCTAGTATATACTCTAATGATAACACTTTATAGTATTGCTAAGATAACTCGTTTGGTTGTTTTAGCATGGACATTTCATTCTCTTTCATCACTGTTTTCTGAATTATCGTGTGTCTTTAAGTGCAAAACTAAAATTTGGATGATCATGGTTTTATTTCAGTAGGTTGATGTATAATAGAATGAATGTTCCATATCTCTATGCTGAAGCAATCTGTTGCTTAGTGGATCGTATATCTCTCCTATGCATGATTTCCGATGCAGATATATCATAGAATATTTTCCTTTCATATGACTGGTGTATAGTACAATTTAACATTGACTAATTTGTGCTTCCATGGAACTTGCCCTTCTATGATTAAGAATTGTTTTACTGGACTGCAAACTGTATAACGGAAACATGCCTCTGTTAACCTAGAGAGAAATTTACCCGGTGTTAACATTGACTAATTTGTGCTTCCTTGTATAAACCTCGCATATTTCTCGTCTAAAGTTAGGGTTGTCACAAGCTATACATGCATGGAATATACCAAGGAAATTGATTTGGACCTTGTGTGTCCTGTGCACCTCGTTGGTTGTAACTGGGTACGCCCTTACCTCTCCAGGATATGAAGGCACTTAATCTGTATCGCTTATGAACAATTGCAATGCTTTGAGCGCATATAATATTTTATCCATCGTTGTAATAGTCACTTGTACTTGTGTTCATTTTGAATTCTGACAATTTTCCATCCTGATCTATTTTATATTCTCCTTGAAACAGAAATGGCACGTGAGGAAGGAAGATACTGTGAATGAATGAGCAACTACAGTACACTGGGGGCACTAGGCCACTACATATACACATCTAACACCCCCCCTCAAACTCACGGTGGGTCAACAACACTGAGTTTGGAGAGGAAAAACCCATGCTGCGCTCGAGTCTGTGCCTTCGTGAAGAAATCCGCCAGCTGTAACTCGGAGGGCACATAGTGAAGAGCAAGAATCTGATCCTGCACAGCAGCATGCACAAAGGAGGCATCCACGCCGATGTGCTTGGTGAGCTCATGCTTCACCGGGTCACGCGCAATGCTGATGGCACCGGTACTGTCTGACAATAGAGAAGTCGGTGCAGCAGCAGAAACACCAAAGTCTGCTAGCAACCATCGCAACCAGGTCACCTCAGCCGTCAACATAGCCATCGCTCGCAACTCAGCCTCTGCACTGGAGCGGGAAACTGCCTTCTGTTTCTTCGTCTTCCAAGCAATGAGAGATCCTCCAAGAAAAACACAATAGGCAGACAGTGAGCGGCGATCAGAAGGATCACTGGCCCACGTAGCATCAGAGTAGGCCTGGAGCTGGAGAGAGCTGGAGCGAGGAAAGAAAAGGCGGCGAGAGATCGTGCCACGAAGATATCGTAGAACACGGAGAAGGTGACTATAGTGGACAGAACTGGGAGCAAAGACGAACTGACTCAGAATGTGGACAGGATATAATATGTCTGGACGAGTGACAGCCAGATAGACAAGACTCCCAACAAGATGGCGATAGCGTGTCGGGTCGGTGAGGGGATCACCATCGGTAGCACGAAGCTGAACATTGAGCTCCATAGGAGTCTCAGCAGTGCACTCATCACCAAGAGCGGCGCGAGCAAGAAGATCCTGAATATATTTTTCTTGGGAGATGTAGAAGCCATCAGAAGTCGAAGAAACCTCAATCCCAAGAAAATAGCGAAGAGGACCAAGATCTGACATCAGGAACTGCTCACGGAGGCGGGCCTTAACAAAGGCAATATACTCAGAGTCATCGCCAGTAATGATCATGTCATCAACATATAAGAGGAGGAGCGTCCGACCACGAGGTGAGGTGTGGACAAACAGCGCGGGGTCATGGTCGCTAGGCACAAAACCAGCGGCAGTCACCACAGAAGCGAAACGCTCAAACCAGGCGCGAGGGGCTTGTTTAAGGCCATAGAGAGAGCGCCGAAGACGACAAACCATACCATCAGGAACAGAGTATCCTGGTGGTGGCTGCATATAAACCTCTTCACGCAACTCACCATTGAGAAAGGCATTCTGGACGTCAAGCAGAGACACAGACCAATGACGAACAGAGGCCACAGCGAGAAGGGTGCGAACAGTGGTCATGTGGGCAACAGGAGCGAATGTCTCATCATAATCGCGTCCCTGCTCCTGCTGAAAGCCGTCCGTCCGTCATCGCGTCGGGCTGGTTCGACTCGCTGCGAGATCTACATTCTCTCTCCATTGACTTCAAAAAAAAAAAATCGAAAAAAAAAATTCAGTGAGCCCGTGATGTCTCCGTCGGGCTATGTTGCTGTTCCTCGGTGCTCTCTGATCTTTGATGGCACCAACTACGCCGAGTTTGTGGGCTTTATGCGCATCCACATGCGCGGCCTCCTGTTGTGGGGCGTTCTCTCTGGAGAGGTCTCCTGTTCGCCGTGTCCCGTTGCTCCTGTGGCTCCTTCTCCACCGGTGCTACCCGCTCTTGCCGCTGATGCTTCTGAGGCTGATCGTGCTGCCGCCAAGGATGCTGATGATCTTGCAGTTGAAGCCTACGACCAGCAGGTATCGGATTACTCGGAGTCTCTCTCTATTTATCGGGATGCTCTGTCTGTTTACACTCAGTGGTGCAATGATGATGCTCGTGCTGCTGCTGTCCTCACTGCTAGTGTTCTACCCCAGTTTGCTTCTGAGTTTATGGGATTGGGCACTGCTACTGCGATGTGGACTTATCTGTGTCAGCGCTATCAGCCCTCTGGTGATGCTCTCTACCTATCTGTAGTGCGTCAGGAGCATGATCTTCAGCAGGGAGATTCTACTGTTGATGAGTTCTACACACAGTGCTCTGCCATCTGGCGTCAGCTTGACTCTCTGAGGACTGTTGTTTGTGGTACTTGTCGCTGCTGTCAGACAGTGAGGTCCGATTTGGAGTTTCAGCGTGTTCATGAGTTCCTGTCTCGCCTCCGTCCCGAGTTTGAGCCTCGGCGTGCTCACCTGCTTGCCCGTGGTCGTGTTTCTATATCAGTGGTGCTTGCAGAGGTCCGAGCTGAGGAGACACGCCTCCGTTCTGCTGGTTTGCTTGCGGTTCCCACTGTGCTAGCTGCCCGAGCCATTGTGTCGTCTGCTCCACCGCTGCTACCCACTCCTTCAGGGGGGTGGGCGGGCGTCCTCCTTCAGGTGGGCGTCCTCCTTATTCAGGAGCGGGCCGGCCTCGCATCTTCTGTGGCTATTGTAAGAAGCCCGGTCACCCAGAGTCCGATTGCTTCAAGAAGCAGCGTGACCTGAGTCGCTCCTCTCCTGTGGCTCGTGTGCCCTCAGCGACTCCGTCACTCACTGACCAGGATATTGTACGGCTCAAGCGTATACTGGCTTCATCAGGCTCTTCCTCGACGGGCACCGTTGCCTCGCTGACTACTTCCACTACTGTTGCTCCGCCACCACCGCCTACACAGTCAGGTACGTCTCCGTGGGTTCTGGATTCTGGAGCTTCCTTTCACATGTCTTCTGATTCTTCCACTCTGTCCTCTCTTCGACCTCTTGATTCTCCTCTCAATGTTCTCACTGTCGATGGTACACCTCTTCCTGTTGCTAGTCGTGGCACTCTCTCTACTCCGTCCTTCTCTGTTCCTAGTGTTTCTCATGTTCCCCGTCTTACCATGAATCTATTTTCCGCTGCTCAACTTGCTGATTTTGGCTGTCGTGTCATTCTTGATACCGACTCTTGTTCTGTTCAGGATCGTCGCACCTAGGTTCTAATTGGAGCTGGCCCTCGGCGCCGTGAGGCTCAGGGCCTTTGGGAGGTTGACTGGCTTCGTGTTCCTTCCGCTGCCACCACACCCGCCAGCTCGCATGCTCTTGCTGCCTCCTCCTCTGCGTCCTTCCAACAGTGGCATCATCGACTTGGTCATATATGTGGCTCTCGCTTGTCCTCGCTAGTGCATCAAGGTGTCTTAGGGTCTGTCTCTGGCGATGTATCTTTACATTGTAATGGTTGTAGACTTGGCAAACAGACTCAATTACCTTATCCTACGAGTGAGTCAGTCTCTCAGCGTCCTTTCGACTTAGTTCATTCTGATGTATGGGGCCCTGCTCCCTTCGATTCGAAAGGTGGTCATCGCTACTATGTTCTATTTATTGATGACTTCTCTCGCTACACTTGGCTCTATTTTATGAAATCTCGCAGCGAGGTTCTCCCTATATACAAGCGATTTGCTGCCATGGTACATACCCAGTTTTCTACGCCCATTCGTGTCTTTCGTGCTGACTCGGCTGGTGAGTATATCTCCCAGATGTTGCGTGGTTTTCTTGCCGAACAGGATACTCTCGCCCAGTTCTCTTGTCCTGGTGCTCACGCTCAGAATGGCGTTGCTGAGCGCAAGCATCGCCACCTTCTTGAGACGGCTCGTGCGATGATGATCGTCGCCTCTCTTCCACCCCACTTTTGGGCTGAGGCTGTCTCCGCATCCACCTATCTCATCAATATCCAGCCTTCGGCTGCTTTGCAGGGTGGTATTCCTATGGAGCGTCTCTCTGGTCGTTCTCCTGACTACTCCGCTCTTCGCATGTTTGGGTGCGTGTGCTATGTTCTCCTTGCTCCCCGCGAACGCACCAAATTGACCGCTCAGTCGGTGGAGTGTGTTTTTCTTGGCTACAGTGATGAGCACAAGGGCTATCGATGTTGGGATCCTGTTAGTCGTCGGCTACGTATTTCCCGTGATGTGACTTTTGATGAGTCTCGTTCGTACTATCCGCGTCCTACTGTCTCGACCTTTTCGGTTGAGGATATCTCCTTCCTTATACTTCCCGACATATCTCCCTCCGTGCCTCATGTTCCTCCTCCACCTCCACCTCCGCCAAGTCCCACTATTCCCGATGCACCGACCTTGCTGGAGCTCGGGCGACGACGGACGGCAACGGTCGGAGCTCGGGCAGCGGGCAGGCGGCGAGGTCGACCTTGCTGGAGCTCGGGCGTTGCTGGAGCTCGGGCGACGACGGACGGCAACGGCCGGAGCTCGGGCAGCGGGCAGGCGGCGGCAGGCCACGGAGTGGCGGCGGCCGGAGAGCAGGCAGGCGGCGGCAGGCCACCGAGTGGCGGCGGCCGGAGAGCAGGCCGCAGGAGGCGGCGATGGACGGCGACGGCCGGAGCTCGGGCGCGGCAGCAGGCCGTGCGATGCGAGCGAGGTCGGAGCAGAGTTGAAGCAGGCAGCGAGGTCGAACCTGTTCGCCCGACGACGCGATGGAGAGGACAGAGGCAGGCGGCAGCAGGCCGTGGGGACGACGGCGGACGGTGGGCTACGCGCGGAGTTGCATCGCGCGGGGAGGAGGAGAGCAAGAGCAAAACCAGTGCTCTGATACCATGTGAATGAATGAGCAACTACAGTACACTGGGGGCACTAGGCCACTACATATACACATCTAACAGATACCAGGAAGCTCTTGGATGGTGTCTAGCTACGACATCGGTGACGAGGGTGGCATCATGGACGAGCAGTAGTTAGTTGCATTTTCGTTAGTAGCGGATAGCAGTTCGAACTGCCCTTATTTTAACTTGTAATGGAACTTTGGATGTAACTGGAGCAGGTACCCCTATGTATCTCCTGTGGTACCATTACTGTTTGTGGCTCAGATCTTTGTTGTGTTGTTGAGAAGTGAAGACCTGCCTGTCAGAGTACTAATTTTCTACTTGTGTCGCAGTCTTGTGGTTCTACTGCTGGCCTGCTTGTTATTGGCCGTTTGTTTAGTACGTTCTTGTCCAGCATTGCATTTTAATCTGCGAAATTGCTTTGCATCCGACGTTTTCCGTCCGATTTCTGTACGACACATCCATCTGACGTTGCTGGTTCGAACGCTGTTGCAAAGCAACGGACTGATCAGTCCGTCGGACGGGCGTCGTACAGGAAATCGTCGTACGCCAAGCAGTGCTCTTTAATCTGTTTTAGTTAGCCATGTGTAGGTCTTATTAAGCAGTAAAAAGACATTTCCTTGAAACCAGTCTGTCTGAAGTACATGGGAGGCTATTGTAGATATTCTAGATATGTTGATCAGAGGTTTAATAGTTGGTACCAGCCTCTGTACACGCTCTGGTAAATGTATGAACAAGCAGCAGTTAAATGTATGAACAAGAAGCCTGAAGTACAAACTTTGAACATGTTCATGGTATCGTAACCGACTTAACTACCAGATTCAGTATGCTTGTAACCCATTGGAGAATAATAATCATAACTAGCTTGGTCTCTCTCTCTCTCTCCTGTTTTGCATTTAACTATGTCTTCTAAAGACAATGTTAACCAGGCGTATGTTAAGCTCGCCACGGACTCCTTGTTCCATATAGCATAGTTCCGCGTCGCTCATTGTTCTCCAACTTAAGCATCGTATCAGTCGCCCATATGTGCCTTAACTTAGTTCTTATTACTATATATAATACTCCCTCCGTTCCTAAATATAAGATGTTTTAGATGTTACACATGTTGTCTAGATACATACACACATGAGTGAACATATATATGAAATGTGTCTAGATACATTTGTGTACATGTACATGAAATGTGTCTAGATACATTTGTGTACATGTGTATGTGGACAAAGTCCAAAACATCTTATATTTAGGAACGGGGGGAGTATAATAGAAGGGGAACATGTGCAGTGCCTCAAAACAAGCCCAAGGGAGCCCAAAAGAATACCCCCTATCTCTCGTCATTAGTAGAATAATGTTACATTGATAATTTAAACCCAACAACATTCTGAGCCTAAAGATGCGACTTCCATGCCAAAACTAATTAGGTATGCTCCAAATGGCATGATTACTTGACGAAATCCAACAACATTCTATGGCTACAAGTGAGACTTCTATACCAAAATAGATAATGTATGCACCAAAATGACATGATTATTTGCCGAAGCACCATTGCCGGAAGCAACACCACCATGGGGTCCGGCTTCGTTCCTGTCTGGCAGTTGGACGCCGTGTGATTTCCCATGCGCTTCCGTTTCTGGCTAACAGCGGCCAGAATTGGCGCGATGACAAGGAAGCCTGCCACGGGAAGCGTGGAAGGTTGAGGCGGTGCCCGTGGGGCCAGCGAGGCGATGAACCCGAATGGCGGGAGATGCGCCGGGTCCATTTGCGTCAAATTGGTGGCGCGATGGTGTGAGCAGGCTCTCCGCCGGGGAGATCAGTGACGGTGGTTCAGGCGGGAAGGGCGGAGCTGAAGTTACAGCTCCCTCTTTCTCGCGCCACAAATGGGGGACCAGTAAAAGTGGCCGCGGAAACTGAATATATAAAAAACTCGGAGGAAAATATCCCGCTCCCCTGATTTTTTTTTCCGGTCTAGCCCTTTTGCCGTATCTAGTCGGGCTGTTTGTTCGCCTCGGATCTGGAAAAACAGTTATTCCCGGGTCAGGTTTATCCGGGATCTGCTAGATATGTTCTTTTCTTTTTTGAAATTTTCAACCACTATATATTAGGTCAGCAAGCCGCCTTATTAAAAATCTTCCAGTCCCTTTAAATACCCTGATAAGTAAAAGAGTGCGTAAGAAACTTGCTGCCTCGAAATCAAACCATCGTTACATCATTCAAGAAACTTGCTGCTAGATATGCTCTTAACTGTAATCATCTTTACACTTGGATCGATTTTATTATTTGAGACAACAGTTGGTCGAATTATCTGTTAATTTCTTGTCTGATTGTCAACGTGGGTTAAGTGGGCTTTCACTGTTAGGTTCGGCCGGACATGGGTGTGCATCTTATTTTAACGTACTTTACCCAGGGAAAAGTCTTGTAATCACCCGGGGGATCGCACGCGACGCGTCCCCCGGATGGAACGATCGACGCATGTCTAGTGGGGCCCACGCACGTTTCCACGATCCCATCCTTATCCCCTCCCCGGTTCCTTCTTTCCTAATCCAATCGTTTTGGTCAACTCCCGAGAGCCATGGCGACAGCGCCGTCGTCTCCCTCCCGCGATGCTTCCAGTGGCTCCACTCCACCGGATCCCCGCTGCCAGGGAGCGCCGGCGAGCCACGGCCTTGCTCGCCCAGCTCCTTGATACGTCTCAAACGTATCTATAATTTTTGATGTTCCATGTTGATATTATGCCTATTGTTACATGTTTTATATACACTTCACAGCATTTTTACACATTTTCTTGGACTAACCTATTAACAAGATGGCACAGTGCCAGTTCCTGTTTTCTGCTATTTTTCCATTTCAGAAAAGCTAGTCGGGAAATATTCTCGGAATTGGACGAAAATCAACGGAGGTCCCTATTCCACCGACACGTCCACGGAGTCCAAAGGGGAGACGGAGAGGCGCCAAAGGGCGGCCACACCACCCTAGGGCGCGGCCCCATGCCAGGCGCGCCGAGGGGTGGTGTGGGCCCCTCGGTTGCCCTCCGATGCCGCCCCTTCGCCTATTTATTCCTCCTGCCCCGAAAACCCTAAATACCCGAGCATTATTGCACGAAAAGTTCCAGAGCCGCCGCCGTCGTCAACCTTAGCTCGGGAGGGTTCTGAAGCTCTTCCCGGCACTCTGCCGGAGGGGAGATCATCACCGGAGGGCTCTACATCGCCATGCCTGCCTCCGGAGTGATGCGTGAGTTGTTCATCCTTGGACTATGGGTCCATAGCAGTAGCTAGATGGTTGTCTCTCCACTTTGTGCTTTCATGTTTAGATCTTGTGAGCTTCCTAACATGATCAAGATCATCTTATTGTAATGTTACATGTTGTGTTTGCTGGGATCCGATAAATATTGATACTATGATCAAGTTGATTATCAATCTATCTTTATATGTTGTTTATGATTTTGCATGCTCTCCATTATTAGTAGATGTTTTGACCAAATAGATGCTTTTAACTCCAAGAGGGAGTATTTATGCTCGATAGTGGGTTCATGCCTCCAGTAATCTGGGTGAGTGACAGAAACATCTAAGGTTGTGGATGTGCTGTTGCCACTAGGGATAAAACAACAATGTTATGTCTACGGTCATTTGTGTTGTTTACATTACACACTTTGCTTAATGCAATTATCTGTTGCTTGCAACTTAATACCAACGGGGGACACGGATGTTAACCTGGCGGTGGATTATTAGTCATAGATGCTGTTGGATAACGGTATATGTATCTTGATGTAATGCCCGATTAAATATCATAGTAATCATCTTGTCATATAAATGCACTGTCATGCGTTCATTATTTGTCAATTGACCAGCTGTAATTTGTTTACCCAACATGTTAGTTATCTTTTATGGAGAGACACCACTAGTGAACTATGGACCCCGGTCCATTCTTTACACTGATAAAACCACCAACTGCAAACATCTGTTCTCTTTTACTTTCTGCAATTAATACTATTTTCCACCATACGTTTAATCATTTGTTTTCAGCAAGCCGGGGAGATTGTCAACCTTCATGTTTCGTTGGGCCAAACTAGTTTGATTGTGTTGTGTGCAGATTCCACGTCAGTGATCGGGTAACGGCGTCGCTGACAACCTTCAGAGCACTTCTGATTCCTCCTGGATTCGACAACCTTGGTTTCATACTGAGGGAAAATTGCTGCTGCACTACATCATACCTTCCTCTTGGGCTCTCCCAACGAACGTGTGTTTTCACGTCATCACTCCTCCAACTTTTCCTCGCGCCGCAGCCGTCGAGCACCGCCGTCCGACCGCGTTGCTCCGGATGGAGGCGGCGACGACGACCTCCGACCGCGTCCTGCTGCTCCGGCCCGCCGCCACAGCCATGGGCTACAGCGTGGGCGTGTCCCCTTCAACTCCGACGGCTATGGCGTGCTGCAACCGCGTTGACAGCGGGCGGCGACGGCGTGCTGCAACCCCGGTGACAGCGGGCGGCGACGGCGTGCTGCAAAAGGCACATGTCGATGCTACCGCAAGAATACATCGATGCTACCGGCGGCAGGTGGTGAAGCTGGCGTCTTCTCCGGCGACGGCGGTGGTGCTGCCATAGGCGACGGTGGTGGTGCTGCCATAAGAGGGGAGGAGTGCTTCCATGGGCACATGTCGATGCTACCACAAGCATACATCGATGCTACCGGCGGCAGGTGGCGGAGCTGGCGTCTTCTCCGACGACGGCGGTGGTGCTGCCATAGGAGGGAGATGTGCTACCATGGTGGCACGGTGGTGCTGAAAAGGCGACATGGCGGAGCTACCAGGGCAAGGCGGTGTTGCTGTCAGGGTGGCAGGTGGTTTTGCTACCAGCGGCATATGCTGATGCTACCATGGGCACATATCGATGCTACCGCCGGCATACATCGATGCTACCGGCGGCAAGTGGCGGAGCTGTCGTCTTCTCCGGCGACGGCGGTGGCGCTGCCATAGGCGACGGTGGTGGTGCTGCCATAGGAGGGGAGGTGTGCTACCATGGGAGGCGACACGCCTTCTCCGGCAACTACTCTAGCTCCGGCGACTTCTCCGACGACAGCGCCTTCTCCGGCGATGTTTGGCGTAGCACGGGGGGACGGGGAAGGATCTGCACAGCCCCATGTGCGAGAGGCTTTTTTTGGAGATTTTTCACGTACATAGCGACCTCGTTGACGAGTAAACGGGACGGACATGTGTCGGCCTCTACACCCGGGGATCGGGCGGAAAGATCCCGGGACGCCTAGTCCTGTCCTTTGATCCCATTTCTCGTTCTCTGTGAGAAAAAGAAAAAAAAAACACCCCAATTTCAAAAAAAAAAAAACACCCCACTCAATCGCCTTCCTCTGCGCCGCCCTTCCCCCAACTCACCAAAATGGAAGACGACGCGGCGGCGGCGGCGACGGTGGACCCCGTATCCAAGGTGCTCGGCGACGACGACCTCCTCGACGAGATCCTCCTCCGCGTAGGATTCCCCACCACCCTCGTCCGCGCTGCCGCCGTCTGCAAGCGGTGGCTCCACCACGCCTCCGACAAGGCCTTCCTCCGCCGGTTCCGCAAGCTCAACCCGCCTCGGCTCCTCGGCTTCTACGTCGAAGGACAAGGGTCTCCACGCTTCGTGCCTGTGCTTCCTCAGCCCCCCGAGCTAGCCGCCGCCGTCCGCATCGCCGGGGGCTACAGCTTCGGCGCAGGCAACGGCAGAGTGCTGCCCCTGGACTGCCGGAACGGCAGCGTATTCACCTCACCGCGCAGCAGGAGCGGATTCAGAGTCAGTCTTGGGTTGCACAGCCCGCTTTGCCCTGAGAGAGTCATGGCCATCGACCTATCACTCTCACTCTACCAGCAGCAGCGGTACTACAATACAGATAACTTTCGAATCCTCTCCAAAGAAGAAAAAGATGGCGGCTTATCTTACTTTTATGTGCTGAGGGAGAACCCCAGACATGTGGATATAACATCACCAACAAATTTTACGGCGCACGTTTGTATGTTGAAAGATGGAGTCTGGTGCATGCATACCTCGGCCACGACAAAAATCCCTCATTGGGCTGGCGGATTTCGAGCTGTGCTGGTCGACAATAAAATCTACATGAGGGCCACCTTGATAAACATTACTGTCTTGGATTTGACGACATCAAGTTTTTCCACAGTTCAGCTCCCACAAGGAGTGAAAGACTTCATGTTATCACGGGCTGATGATGCTTCCAGTGTGTATCTCATCGGGATGAAAGAAAATAAAATTGGCATATGGCTCCACAAGGAGGACAGCTGGTCGATTGTGGATACAATTTGTTTCCGTGAGATGTGGGCAAATCTGATGGCGTCAGATTGCAGGTTTAAAGATGCGCCCACTTCTCGTGTTTGGATAAACCACGTGGGGGACAATGCTGAGTTTGTGCTCTTTCAAATGGGTCCACTCGTGCTCCATCTGGATATGAGGTGCAGGACACTTTTTTTTTTTTGAATTTTTCCACATATATTAAACCAGCAAAGAGTACACGATTACATCGATTACAAAAACAAAACTAAAAGAGACTAGCAAATCTATGAGATCTTCAAGCCCTTTCTTCACCCATGACACAATCTTGTACTTTTCTGAAGGCAGCCGTAGAACAACGCCGAAACCAACAAACCACAAACCTG
Source organism: Poa pratensis (assembly GCA_947311845.1). Lineage (NCBI taxonomy): Eukaryota > Viridiplantae > Streptophyta > Magnoliopsida > Poales > Poaceae > Poa > Poa pratensis. The sequence continues at coordinate 13,664,353 of CAMZMU010000020.1, read as the reverse complement.
TGAATACCACTGAAAGTTCTCCCATTGTACGAGATGTCACAAGATGAACCATTCATTGGAGGCAGTGGTGGACCCAGAAATTTTGGTTTGCTGGGGCGAAAATTCACGGACAAAAAAAAAATTTAACACACAAATGCATGTACAAGATTCAAAAAAATCACAAAATCAATGGTCCTATAAAATATTCAATTGTCGTGATAAATGAAAACAACTACCAATAACGTTAATAGACACACAAAAAAAACCTTAGAACCAACTAACACGGACTTTTGCCGCGTGAATGTCCATTTGCAGCCATAATAATAAGCCCCGAGTGGCCAGTTCGTAGCATGGCCTACAACATGTGAATCAAGAAAACTATGAATATAAATCTAAGCATAATTGTAAAAATAGTGGACTATATTGCATCATACCTTTGCAACATATCTTTGCAAAAATAGTGGACACGAAAAATATGTGAATATAAATCTAAGCATAATTGTAAAAATAGTGGACACTAAAAATATGTGAATCAACATAATCTGTTTATCACATATCTTTGTAAATATCTCTCGCTCAACAAAGCATATCATCCGATTATTCAGTCAATCATCACCTATATTATTTCGAAGATCTTTATTTATATAAGGACCGTTTATATAATGCTAATCGCCGAGAGGTCGAGCAGCAGGGTGAGCAGGTGGTTTGAGGCTTTGAGCAGGGGGGGGGGGGGGGGGGGGACGGGGAGGAATTTTTTTTGGAGTGATCCATGTCTATTGGTTGAACGAACAAAACTCTTGTATCGTGGTGCTACTGCTGCTATGGTGGGCCTCAATTGGTAAAGTACAGGCCCATTTCCCTCCCATGTCCCTTCCGTTTCTGTGTTTGTTCTGCCTAGTCATTTTGCTAATGTATCAGCCTGGGGCTGCACAACGATGTATACTACCACTGCCGCCGGCGACCTGGGGCGGTCGCCCCAGCTTGCTCCAGTGCTGGGTCCGCCACTGATTGGAGGTATTGGTATACAACCTTTTATGATGATCTGGCCTCCCACATTCCCTGCGCTGAAGTGTGATCCTACCAGGTTCGCCTTTTGCCTTTAGATAATCTGTATAGTGCTCTTCTTGAGTTTAGCAATGTGCGTCGTCCATTACAATGTTTGATGTATAGCTGTAGAATTTTGTTAGGTATATGATTGATTTCTTGCACCATTGTGACATACTTGTTAACTGACATTTTAGAATGCTTGTCTTAAAGTTTTATCATAAACACTTCTGTACTGTGGTCATAATGTTTGGTGTTCAGAAGGGACACACTTCTGTGTTAAGTGTGTGGCACAAAAGGATAAGAGTGTCCTCTGAATGGTACAACAGTAGGGACTCCTGACTTGTTACAAAATTGCTTTACATAGTGTAGATGGTTGTCGATGTAGTTTGCTAGACATATACTGACATTTGAAGTTATGGCATATTACTCCATGGAAACTTTTGTTAAAGCTTGTATTTGTACCAGACAGCATGTTTTTCTGAACCTATTCTTCCCCATATAATCTTACAATAGCAGCATTTTATACTGGTACTAAGAGATGACTTGTTTGGTGTTTTTGGATGGGCAGTTCATTCTGCTTTATCACCCTTTTTTTGAATTTTCAAGCATTCTTAAGTAAAAATTAAAATTGGATGTTCAAAAGTATAAAAATGTATAACGGAATTAACATTCCACATCTGTATGTTGAAGCATGATGTTGCCTACTGCATCTTACATCTCTTATGCATGATTCCCGAATCTGAAATATCATAGCATAAGTTTTCCATGATATGACCAGTAGATATACAAGTTAACAATGGGTAATTTGTTCTTGTATGGAATTTGTCCTTCTATGACCAGAGATTTGTTTTACTGGACTGTATTGTGAAAATATGCATGTCTAGGATATGAAGGCATTTAAAAAACTTTGTAGAAAAATGTATTACTTTACGTTCGAGCGAACATAATGTTGGCTATCATTTTACTAGCCAATTGTCTTAATTATTCATTTGAATTCCAAATTTTGTATCTCCCAATACACTATTATCCTTTAATACCAGCTTGTGATTGGTTCTAGTGTTCATGCTACTTGAATGACTCCAGACTTGTTATAGAATTACATTTCATAGTGTTGATGGCTGTTGATATCGTTTGGTAGACATATGGTGATGTGTCAGAATACGGCATTTTACTTCATGGGATCGTTACTGCTGCAAAGCTTGTGTTGGCACCAGACAATGTGTTTCCTGAACTTTTTCTACCCAGTATATAGTCCAGTGATAACATTTTATAGTGTTGTTGAAGATGACTAGTTTGGTTGCTTTAGCTTTGACATTTCATTCTTCTTTCATCACTGTTTTCTGAATTATCTGGTGTCCTTAAGTGCAAAGCTAAATATGGATGATCATTGTTTTATTTCACGAAGTTGATGTATTATAGAATGAATGTTCCATATCTTTCTGTTGCTTAGTGGATCGTGTATATCTCTTATGCATGATTTCTTATGCAGATATATCATAAGAGTATTTTTAATTTCATGTGACCGGTGGATATTACGATTTAACAATGAGTAATTTATGCTTGCATGGAATTTGTCCTTCTATGATCAAGAATTGCTTTAATGGACTGCAAACTGTATAGCGGGAACATGCCTGTGCTAACCTAGACTGAAATTTTACCCCGTGTCCTTGTATAAATCACATATTTCTCGTCTAGAGTTAGGTTTCACAAACTATATGTATGGAATATACCAATGAAATTGATTTGGACCCTGTGTCTTGTGCACCTCGTTGCTAGTACCTGGGTGCGCCCCTGCCTCTGCCACATACGAAGGCACTTAATTTGTATCCCTGTGCGAACAAATGCAATACTTTGATCGCATATAATATTTAACTATCGTTGTACTAGCTTGTTATTCAATTTAAACTCTGAAAATTTTACCATCCTGATCTATGTTATGTTTTCCTTAAAACAGATATGACATGTGAAGAAGGAAGATATTGGGAAGCTCTTGGATGGTGTTTAGCTACGGTGTCGGTGATGGCGATGGCATCATGAAAGAGCAGCACTGAGCTGCATTTCTCTAAAGTAGTTAATAGCAGTTCGAACTGCACTTAGTATAACTTGTAATGGATTTATCAATTAGGAATTAGGGTGCGAGGTAACCGGAGCAGGTACTCCTTTAGTTCCCGCATTATGGTTACTCTTTGCGACTAAATCTTTGTTTTGTGGGTTGAGGATTTAAGACCTGTATGTTGAGTAGTTATATCTGCTCATGACGCTGTCTTGTGGTTCTACTGCTGACCGGCCCGCTTGTTACTTATGCCCTTTGGAGCGGCATTTTCTTGTTCAGCATTCAAAATCTGTTTTGGTTGGTCATGTGCAGGTCTAGTTTAACAGTAAAATGTCACGAGCTAGATTACGGAGGGGGTAGTCGTGAGAGGTGGGAGGCCTGGGGCGAACTGGTTTAGGTTTGGGCGCCGTGATGCCCTAGGGATAGATCGTAACTGGAGGAAGACCTCCCCTTTTCTCTGTTTATTTCTTTGATGATGATTACACGAGTACTCCTTGGCTTATATAGCAGCCAGCCAACTAGGGATAGAAACCGAACCAACTAGGACTCCTGATTCTATACAAAGACCAATACTTGCAAATAAAGGAAACTAACCAATCCAAGATAGGAAGGCTTATCTAAGCCTGATTCGGATCCTGCACAGGATCCTGATTACCAACGTCCCTGGACTTGTGGAGGTGCCTACGGCTGTACTGCTTACCCCACATGACAAAAAACCTTTCGTTGATGTCACACAAATCCTTTATGGTCAATTTACTGTTATTCCTATATATGAGCTAACAGTTGTTATTTTAGAAAAAGAAAGAATGTTGGTTAAGTTAGTTTGCAAGAAATATTTTTTTCTATCCTCATGGAAAAAAAGGGGAAATGGTAGGTGGGATCTTCCAGCTTCTGTACATACTTCACGCCCTTTGGTTAAGCACAAGAGGCCCTTGAACATGGCAATGGTAGTGCTGGTTATAGACCAGTGGCAAATGATCCGGTGAAGCATTTCATATGGAGGAGAAGGCATGGTGAGATTTTTCAAGCACTGCTGAAACGCGGAGAAGAAAGTAAGAAGTGAAGACCTTTTCCCGGCGATGAGCTACCAAATTGTGAAACTTATGCCTGTTGATCTTGAGTCAAGCTAAAAATTGATACAACATCGAGCTGCTCATGAGCTTGGAGATTTTTTTTAGATAAACTGTGTAATTTTGTTATAAACAGTGTAAAGCTCCGGCAATAAACTAAAGCACTTTATTTATGAATGTATGTTTAGAACCATTTGTGGAAGTCACCGTTGGTCTTTTATACAGAACTCAATAGCGAAAAGGGTTTAATTGAAGAATTGCACTGTTTATTTTTTCCAACTTTCTTGTGTAAAAGCCCTTTATTTTTTGCTCTTCTGATCAGACTCATGTACAATAGGTTGGTTTGAGTTAGAATTGACGCAATATTCCTTTGACTGAAAGTCTATAAATATTTGCTCCAAGATATCGAAATGTTCTCCTACTCACCTTTTTCTATTGGGATAAAACATGGTGGATAAGTAGTTTGCTTGTTAAGTTATAAAACATGCACCGGTTCAATGTATGCCTTGACTAAAACTCGATACATTATGCAAAAATTTCGGTATCTCGGTATCCTCATGGAAAAAAGGGGAAATGATAGGTTGGAAAAAAGTTCGGTGTCTCGGTATCATTGTCGAAATTGTTTTTGCTAAAAATTGCACCCCGAAAGTTACTCAACTCGTTATTTTTTAAACTAATACTGGACATAGATACATAACTATTATATTAATAGAATAAAATTTTGATTCTAATATGTAATAGTCTAGATATAGGATATAACAAAATGAGTCTGTCGAAGGGTTGAAATTCTACGGAACAAAATATATTCAACAAAATTCAACCCGTAGCAACGCACGTGCATTTAGCTAGTACTATTCTAATTTATCTCGATTTCCATTGTTATTTTCATCTTGAGAAAAACCTAGCATGCTGGAGTACATTAGAGGCCAACTCAGGAAATTTTAGCCATGGGAGCTGTGGAGAGATCTTGGTGTTCTTCCGTCTCGGGTACAAGGTTGAAGAAGATGTGGGGAACAGACCTAGGTTTCGGATTTTAATGCGGGCGGCTGGCAGATATAGCTGAGCTGACGGGCGTCTAGTTGTGAACTGAACAGGAAGGTCCAGGAAAATATAGTGGGCTATAGTGGGCCACACCCTGATTTTAACCACAGCAAAGTAGACGTTCGGGGCCATGGGAACATATCCCGACGCAAATGGAGGGACAGCATTTCCAGTGCATATGAGACCGGGCTCCAAAACGAATTTCTGATAACTTTTCAAGTTTAAAACATGAAAATCTATTTAATGATGAACCGTTATTCAAATGACTCCAAACTTTCTCAGAATATACAATGAGACATATACTACTTGCAAGAAAATTTTGCGATTTTTTCTAAAAAAGTTTGAATTTTGAACCGGTAGCGAGCTAGACTCCAGACAACTGTGTGCAAGTAAAGCCAAGACGATCGAGCGTGCAGTTGGGGCCACCGGCTGACGGCGAAACTCCGTCGCACCATTCATGTATGTACCCTATGCACACGACAACCAATCATGATATCCTGTGCAAGTGCACGTACGATCGTCAACAGGTCGCTGCGCAGTCGTCGCGATGCGCCGAATGTGGACGATACATTACATGGGCCTAGTAGCTTTGCCTCTCCCATGTGCACGCATGTGCACCGTCTCCTTCTCCTCAACAACCAACCAAGACTCAAAGACTCACACACCTTGGGTCTTGAGAGACGCACATCATCACATCTCCTCTCATTTTCTCTCCACCTCACACGCACCAAATATATCTTTCGATCTCTCACTCACTTGTAGTATAAATATCCGTGCATCGTACCAGTTTATCCACATGCAAAAGGGGTGAGAAGATTTGCTCTCTTCAGTTCAGAGTTCCCCGTAGGTTTTTAGCTATATCGTCTCGATCGGTGTCGTGTGCGTAGGCATTCATGCAGGGCTCGAAGCAGTTCAAGCAGGCGTTGCTCGACAGCCTGCTTCTCGGCTCCGGAAGCCTGGCGTAGCGGCAGCGTCGGGTTTCCACGACAGGAAGCGCGCCATCAGGCTCGCCGCCGACGCCGCCCTCGCGAACGCGAGGGGCGCCGACGCCACGCGCTGGAGCCGGACCATGCTGGCGGCGTCGACAGAGCTGCCGCACCCTCGGGCGGCTACGTCGAGCAAGTTGATCTCCGAGAGGGTCTTGAGGAAGAGAAGGAGCCACCGGCCAAGGCGCCCGAGCACGAAGGCTGCAGGTACGGCGGCCAAGAAGGCGTGCGACTCCGCCGGCGTCCTCGCGAGGGCCATGGTGAGGAAGAGGACGAAGGTGCTGAAAGGTCTCGTGCCGGGAGCGGAGGAGCTGGACGACGAGTCCACGTTGCTCGGTGAAACTCTGGACTACGCCGTGTGCCTCAAAGCTCAGGTCGACGTAATGCAGCTTCTGGTGAGAGCTCTTCAAGCGGCAAAGGCGCCATAGCAACAAGTCGATTCTCTTGTTTAGCTTCTTTTGCGTCTACGGAAGTTTGTGGAGATGAAGCTTGTAAGATTTTAGACCGAAGGCTCCAGCAAAGCCCAGCTTTAAATTAATAAAGTCATCCAGCCAGGTTCAACAATCACAAGGTAACAACACAACTGTCACGAAGGACAAACAGATAAGTTCCAGGCAGCACGCAATATTGTCGCTAGAAGGGAGACGCTTCTAACCAGTTGCCAAAGGAATATCCTGATCCTTAAGGGGGATAGCAATCCCCCAAATTCACAGTAGTGTTTCTGAGGTAAACCTTGGCAAAGTTTGTAGTAGAGGGATTTGACCGAGAATTTCCTAGATGGCTCCAGTATCCAGGTTAGGGAATCCGCACCCGCCGTCGGGTGTGTATCCGCAATCTCTCTTAGCAGGTCAACCCGCTCATTCCTTTAGGCGTGCCCCAACTGTCGCCTAAAGGGAATGTGCCACTCCCCCGTACGGTGCATCTGAGCAACAGAAGCAGTCGGCTCAAGGGAGATGGCAAACAGATTCGGAAAAAGGGCTTTAAGATAGCAAGCCTTTTGATCTCCCATCGATTGGCAGTCTGAGAGGGACGTCATGAAGGCCTTGGGGATCAAGAATATGAAGTTTAGTTAGTATCTCAAGTACACAATATTGTGCACGTATGATTCAGACGGTCTCTGTCCCGCAATTTTTTATTGTAAAAAAATTGTAAACATCGATTTTATATGTATGAGAGAAATCTGCATGACAAGTCTAATGACAGTATCTTCACTTTTATCAATAAAACTTTTTTGAATCCCAAATTTAGAGATGTCACCAATAATTGGGAAAAACAACTCATGCAATATGTTCACTGCTTGTCTGCTTCTGTACTTCACTATAACTATTGCTCTGTTATATACGATTGAGTGGATGCACATGCGCATAGGTCCAAAGTAATGCGTATTTGACCTTAAAAGGTCGCATTCAGAAAGATCGAAAAGCAGGAAGGATCTTCTTATTCTATCGTATATTTGTTCTATTATGAGAACAAGTATCCACAAGGTACAGACGGTTGTTGCATCCACATCTGAAAAACAAAATTAGAAACATTTGTGTGTGTAACCCGACTTTCAAAAAGAAAATTGACCACATGGAGGAAAATTTTAAGTTTAGAACAAAGTGGTTTTGAAAGTTACTACTCCACTTATTTTGTATCATTTTCTCTTTCTTATAGAGGAAGGCCCAGTTTTTATAGAAAACAAAACAGGTACAATCGGAAATACTAGCCACGCATCTACGAAACCAGAATCTAACTTCTCTTTCTTTTTTATGGCGAAAAGATACAAGTTTTTTTTTCCTTATGTGTTGACAACAGATTTTATGCCTTCGGTGATAAATTGTAATAGTAGCAATGTTTGTTGTACATATTTTTATACATTATCTATAGGGTTTGTAATAGTAGCAATGTTTGTTCTACATATTTTTATACATTATCTATAGGGTTTAAACAGATCTGACTTTGCTCGTACCATATCATTTAGCTTATTTTTTCTTGGACCCAAAGCGTAATGGATATTGACCGGTTGCGGATTCGAATTCGAATATATTGAACCTTGGATCAGAATCAGAATCGGGACAAACATGAACCGGACACAAAAATAGTTGGATAATACCCTCGTGGGCACATAATTATATTCTAGCGAAATCAAAGGGGATTTAAGCTCTCAACCTTTGACGGAGCCGATTACTTAAAAAAGTAAAACCATTATTTAGGGTAAACCCCAAAGATTGTCGAGATGGTATAAATACAAACTGAATAGTTGATCCATAGTCGTTGGTGAAGTTCTGTAAAATTCCGAGCTAAACATTGTCGTCGAATGAAAGTTGACCACATGGCGTAAAATTAATTTCAGTTTTGAAAGTTACTGGCCCACCTATTTTATAAAGAGAACTCTTTTCTTACAGGAAGCCCCTGCTTTTGTAGAAAACAAAACAAGTACAACTGAAAACGCTCCACGCATCTACATAACCAGAGTACAAAACAAGTACAACTGGAAAGAAGAATATCATGCAGTTCAAGGTAAGAGGAAGGTAATCTGACATTTCAGTTACCATGATAGAGAGGATTCCCGTGTCTTAAGGAGTCAGTCGAGAAAAGTTAATAAGAAATATATCGTTCCGCAACTTTGTATTGGGTTTCTACCAATGAACTAACGAAGAGCCGTAAAATACTTGATGCTACTATAAGGAGTGTGAATCCCTAAATAAAAAAACCAAATGCAGTGTGAATAATTTTTTTCTAGAACAACGCCGCGGAGCGGCTCCACTCCTATCAACAAGAGGTGACAGGTCCTCAACAGGAAAAACGTTTACTCTCCCGTTTGCAACCACAGGGGCGACGGCTCCGGGAAGCCAAAAGCATCACTACGAAACAACCTAGCTAGCCGCCACTGATAGAATTCTTCCTTGATCTTCTTCTTGATGGTGTCCACTGCCGGCGCCACACCATTGAAGACGACGTCGTTTCTATGACGCCACACGCACCAGAACACCAATATGATAGCCGTCCACAAGTCCCGCCGGACCGCGGGCGGCAGGTGCGAGAGGTCCACCACTCTATCAGATCATCGTCAGGCGTAGGCATCCAGTCAATTTTGCCCCAACGCTGCAACGCCCAAGCCCAGATCTCACGGGCAACCACGCAACCAAGCAAGAGATGCGACAAGGTCTCTTGCTCCTGATCGCAAAGGGGGCATGACGCTGGGTGGGGCAGCCCCCTGCGCCTCAGCCTGTCAGTAGTCCAACATCTGTTCTTCTCGATGAGCCATGCGAAGAACTTGTAGCTGTAGGGAGCCCTCGAACGCCAAATCTGCGTTGAGGCAGCCGCCATGGTCGTCCCCGCGAAGAACGCCTGGTAGGCCGATTTCGCCGTGTAAACCCCCTCGTGAGACCACCTCCATACGAACACGTCCTCTCTGTCGGGGTCCAGCATCACATTGGCAAGCGTCCGCCACAGGCTGAAGAACTCGGCCATAGCCACCTCGCCGAATCAGGTCCACAGTCTAACAGCCACGCCCCAGCCAGTCTGTCCTTGATAGTCCGGGACCGGGACTTGACACTCTGGGCAGCTACTTTAGCCACCAGATTAGGCGCGAGGTCGCACACCTTAGCGCCATTTAGCCAACGATCCATCCAAAACCTTGCCTTCTCCCCATTGCCGAGCTCATAGTGCGTGGCTGAGTCAAACAAAGCCCGGGCAAGGCGGGGAATCTGCAGGTTGAATTCGGCCCACGGCCTAGATGGGTCCACTCGCTGCAACCAGGCCCACCGACATCTCAACGCAAGGTTCATCAAACGGAAATTCAGAATACCCAAACCACCATGGCATTTAGGAGATGCCACCTTGTCCCACGCCACTAGACAGTGGCCTCCCTTCACGTCCCTACGCCCTTTCCACATGAAATCTCGACAAATCTTCACGAGAGCCTCAAGGGTTTTAGGGGAGACGTCGAACGACATCATCGCATGCACCGGAATTGCCGCGAGGGTCGTCTGTACGAGGGTAGCCCCACCTCGGTTGAGTAACTTGGCACACCACGGCTGCAGCCTGCTAGCCGCACTGTCCACCACGGGCTGAATCTGCGCCGCCGAGGGTTTGCGAAGGCCAAGGTGAAGCCCTAGGTACTTGCAGGGGAATGGGGCCACCACACAGCCAAGAATACCGGCTGCAAGCTCCACTTCCGCCGGCGAGCAGTGAATCGGGTGGATGGAGCACTTGACTAAATTCGTGGGCAACCCCGAGGCCACGCCGAAATCCTCCACAATTGCCGCGCAGGCGTGCAGATCCAAAGGCGTGGGGCGCACGAACACCACCACGTCATCCGCATACATCGATGTACGGTGCCGAAAGCCTGTGAATATGATAACTGAATTAGTATTTTGCCTAAAAAAAAATGCAGTTTATACTCGATGATCATACAATGTCACATTTCTTGACGCGTCAATGGCGGTATGGCACATTTCCAACGGCGCCGTCCAGCAGGCAGAGACAGATACCACTAGCTACATCATACGACGGGGCATGTGTACGCACGAAACTCCGGATCGACAAACAATCATGCGAACATGTTAAGCCAATATGATCCTGGAATCTGCAAGTGCACCTACACCTACGTACGTACGTGAGCACGACGCCTGGTTACCTGGGTAGGTATGTAGTCGCTATGCCACGTAGATTCGCCGAATGGGGCACCTCCTCACCATCGTCCAGAGCCTCTTTTCGAGTTCTGGTCAGCTGTATGGTTCGACACATGGAGAGATAACGAAATATAAATCCTTTCCCGTATGGCGAGCGCTAGGCACAGCTCGGCCTAAAAAAGGGCAATCTAGCTCCACTCTCCCACCGTCTGATCGTCATCCTATCGCCAGAAATCAGAACAACACACATTTATATTTAGTCCCTCGGTTTTTTGGAAATCAACCTGCACTATATATATATATATAGATCAGTTCCACATCGCTTTGCCCCAACCTTCTCGATAATCACTGCAAAAAAAAATCACGGTGGTGATTTACCCAGAATGTGTAGTAACAAATTCATGAGTATTGTAACAAAAATTATTGCCCCTTGTATTAAAAAAATATAGTATTGCAATAAATCGTCGCAACATTTTGAAAACAAGTAATGCTACAAAACAAATGGATAAACAACCATATTTTTGCTTACGATTGCTTTCAAAAAAATCACAAACGACTACAACAAAAATGAATGTGTTTGTAGCAATTAAAAAGTGGTTAAGCAACATTATTTGTGCAGATTCATTTGCAAAAAAAATCGTCAGCTATTTCAATAAAAATCATAACATCTTACAACAAAAATCCATGTGTTTGCAACATTCTGCTGAACTTCATCGAAAAATCCGAGAAACATACGAACTTGTAGCAGAAAAGTTTGCAACATATCGGGTGTGCTTTCTCAACAAAAGGAATACGAGTTGTTATAATTTGAAAGCACATATTCAACATAAAAAAAACCTGGTAAAAACTCAACTTGTAGGAAACCCCAGAAAAACTTGCAGCTTTATTACAGATTTAAAATACGTATGCAATATTTAAAATGGAATAAAAAACTTAAGCAAGCAGGTGGCACTGCGCTATGCTTCGATTACCAAATGCACACAAAAATCACAAATGTAGGCTATATTTATATTTGTTAAATTTAAGTTTTAAGATCCTTTTTTTTTCGAGGAAGACGGGGGGGATTACTCCCCACCGTTTGTTATATTCATCGAAAGCAGCTAGCGGGCCATGTTCCTACAACAGGTAGAAATTTTACAGGGGGGATACAAGAGAAGAGAAGACAAATAAAATACAGAAAAAAAATACAACTAGAAAGAAGGGAGAAACACTAAGGGAGGGGGAGGCTAGCAATGAAGCCCACCGAAACTCCCGTGAGGCCGACACTTCGAGAACTCGAGCCAGCCGCTAGAGGAGGATCTCGGTGAGAACCTCAACACCGAAAGCAAGTAGCCGAAAAGGACGTCACTGGCACAGACGAAGGGCGTCGGATAGCCGAGTCTGTGTGACGACACCGGTGTGCCGTCGACATAGCCGAAGGACGCTGCGCCGCCAAGACCAAGCACAGTCGAAGGGCGTCGGATAGCCGAGACTGGGGCGACGACACCGGTGTGCCGACCCCGTGGTCGAAGGGCAACGCATGCCGAGGCCACCCCAGGAAGTCCGGGGAGCAGGTAGTAGAGACGTGGGCACCACAACAGGAGCACACCGAGGGATGTCACTGGCACAAACGAAGGGCGTCGGATAGCCGAGTCTGTGCGACGACACCGGTGTGCCGTCGGCGTAGCCGAAGGACGCTGTGCCGCCGAGACCAAGCACAGTCGAAGGGCGTCGGATAGCCGAGACTGGGGCGACGACACCGGTGTGCCGACCCCGTGGTCGAAGAGCGACGCATGCCGAGGCCACCCCAGAATATCCAGGAAGCTTCATCGGAGCCACCGAGACCACCGCCCTATCCCGCAAGGATACGAGCCAAAGGTCCAGCAGGAAGGCAAGAGGCAGAAGCCGCCCGATGCATGTCAGGCTCCAGGGCGATGCCTCCAAGGAGGAAGAGCGACAACGAGGTGACGCCATCGCCTGATCCGGGAAGGATCGGGGATTTCTCCCGGAGCACCGACGGGAGAACACTGCGCAAGGACACCTCCAGGGAGGAGCACGACACCCAAGGCGCCGTTGCCCATAGGCTTTCGCCTCTGCAGAGCCTCCCAAACGCATCAGGGGGTCAGCCTCACCAGCGCTGCATCACCACGGGGCGGAGCAGAGGGCCCAAGCTCGACGGAGGGGAGGCTGCGCGCCGTCACCCGACCAGGCCAGCAGCAGCACCGCAGTGGGGCACCGACCGGGACAGGGGAAGACGGCCACGCACGGGAGAGAGGCGGGGACGGCCCGCCCTGCCCATCCAGGGCCCAAATCGGGCCCGGGGCCAGCTGCTGCCAGCAGCCTCACCGCGCCGGAGACACGGACGCACAGCGCCGTGCCCGCAGCCGCCCGGACGCCAAGCCACGACGAGGGGGACGCCGCCGCCACGAACCGCTGCCGACCGGGGAGGCCGGAGACAAAACGCGGGCCGGCCTCGGCGCGAAGCCGCAGGACCACGGGAGGCACGCGACCGGGGGAACGCCGGGACGGAGAGGACGCGGGGGGGGGGGGGGGGGGGCAGATGCGGAGGCCCTGCACAGCCGCCGCCTCGAGCTGCACAGGGGACCGCGAGCGGGAGAGCCCCGCCGCCCCTTCACGGCGCCGCGCGGACCAGTCCGGCGGCAGCCTCAGGAGACGGCGAGGGCGGGGACGGGGGAGGAGGTGGGTGGCGGCGGGAGCTAGGGTTTCGCCCCTCCCGTCGCCCAGAGAGGAGGCGACGCGAGGTAGGCCCTGGTTTTGATTATTCTAGAAATGATGAACATACATCGGTCACACCGTTTTAAGATCCTTAGAAAAGTTTATATGAATAGACTGAATCGTTGTCGCCGGGACGATGACACTTGGGTGCGAATATACACTGATCGATATTCCAGTACAACAGACTCCACTGCTGCACGTGCGTCTTGCTTCCTCTCCGTTCAGCACGCGGACCTGGCGGAGCACCTCAGAGCACCGGCGTCCTTGGTCAAAACCCTGACCTCGCTGGAGCTCGCCGCCGGGAACGCCTGATGCCTGTTGTAGTTCGGCCGCCGCACCCTGTCGCCAATCTGCTTAAAGAAGGCGCCGTTCTCGAAGGCGTCCCCGACGGAGTGCCAACTCCACCCCTTCCCCGCGGCCGGAATCCTTCGCGTCACCTTGGCGCTCTCCGCTGTGGAGGCGACGAAGAGGTTGCCCTGGCTCTTGACGCTCGGCCCCATGCTCCCTCCAATCGCGTAGTCTCTCCACCCGTCGTAGAAGTTGTTGACGACGTGCGCGTAGCCGTGCCTTATCCTCGGCATGCGCTGGTTCACGTTGGGCCCGAAGCGGTTGAACGCGACGGTGACCCGCATCCGGCGGTCGATGACCTCACCGTCGTCGTGGCCGAGCAGCATGACCTTGTCGTGGTCGTGGAACCAGTTGTTGGAGACGGTCACGTCGGTGGACCCCATCGTGACGTCGAGGAGGCCGTCCTCGCACCGCGACAGCGTGTTGTGGTCGATCCATACCTTGGAGCTCGACACCAGCCGGATGGCGTCGCCGTCGCCCACGCCGACGCTCTGCACGGCGCCCCCGGGCCTCACGACGCGCCCGGCCGGCTGCGCGCGGACGTCATGCACCTGCAGCCCGTGGACGACGACGTTGCTCACCTCGTAGAGCACGATGCCGGCGCCTCCGGCGACGTGCACGTCGGCGCCGCGGCCGTCGATGACGGTGAAGCTCTTGACGAAGAGGGGCTGCGCCAGCCGGATGTTCATGTCCCGCTGGAAGGTGATCCATACCTTCCCCGGCAGCACCGTCGCGCCGTACCGCAATGTGCCAGGCCGGGACTCACGGGATCGTCGCTCGGGTCCGTGACCGTGTACTGGGTCACTGCGGCGCCGCGGTTCTGCCGCATCTTCCCCGCGAAGCCGACGGAGCAGACGGCGAGCCGCTGACGGTCGGCTTCCCAGTTGCGCTGCCCGCGCCAGCACCGGTCGATGACGTTCTGATCCTGCCGAAGGTTCGCGGCGGCGGCAACTTGGAGGAGGAGGAGGACGAGGAAAGCAAGGGGGAGTAGTGATCCATTGAGCGCCATGCTTGACATGTCTGCAATCTCGTACGTGTCACCCTAAATCTGTTTGATGTGCCGTCTGTTCTTGTCTTCTTCTTTTTTTTTTTTTTGAAATTGTCTGTTCTTGTCTTCTTGAGAAGAGGAGGATCGAGAATGAGGTTCGTGCAGATTTTTCTGCCGCCATTTTAAGGAGGGCGACCGTTTCTGGTAGACATTTTGCTGAGTCTTGCTAACGTACTTACGTACATGGTCCATGAATAGATGGCAGTTGTTTCGATCCTTTTTTTTTTTGCGAAACACAGTACAACGCAGACGCTCACATACACGCGCATACACTCACCCCTATGAACGCACACACGCACACCCTACCCCTATGAGCACCTCCGAGAGACTGAGCCGGCGGTTGGGTCTTGAGATTGACGAAGTCACCACGGGCGCCTCGCTGTCGACGGGAACGTCGCCTCCCACTGAAGAATATTCCGCCTAAATGAGAAACACCAGCGTCAAACCTGGGGTTTGAACTCTGGTGGGCTGGGGGTACACCCACCCTCCTAACCATCTTGCCACGGGCAAGTTCTCAGTTGTTTCGATCCTTGATTTATTTGCTTTTAAAGGAGAAGAAGAAGGCAGAAACGTCCGAAAAACCTCACGCTAAACTGCCTCCCCCGCAAGAAACTGCCTCACGCCAATTTCATGCATGGGCCAGCAACGCGTCCGTGCACAAGTATTTTACATGCAAGGCGAAAAACAAAAGCATTTAACAGTACTGAAAAAAAATCATACATTTTTTTCCTTGCATCAATGGACAAATTTTGCAAATAATCACTGGTCGACAAGCATTGCATGAATGAAATCAGATTTTTGCATACATTATTTTTCCACAAAACATGATCAAACAATTATTTCCAATATACATATCCAATATGCTGACATCCATCCCAGCAAATATGATTGACATGTTCATCCTGGTGGTGTGGCGTGCTTTGGTACGGTATGGCCGTAATGAAGTGACCCATGCAAAGCCCCTGCCGTCTATTGAAGCTTCTAACCGATTTCTTATTGGATATCTGAATACGATAAACAATTTAAATAAACTTTCAACTGATGAGATGTTGAAGGGTAACGTGCAATGTTGGGAGTTTCTGTAGATACCTTTTTTTTAGATTAGTTTCTGTCAAGGATGGCAATTTTACCCACGGGTACGGGTACCCGCGGGTACCGTACCCGCATGAGTAGGGTATGGGCATAATTTTATACCCATGGGTAGTACCCGTACCCTACCCGTTAAGTCACGGGTAGGGCACCCATACCCTTCCCTTTTATAGCCTTATCGGTGGAGGTCCAAAATTCATTCTCGTGAGCTTGTGAAGCTATGTTAAAGTTGTCATCAATTGTCAATTTGAATTAAGATAATTTTCATGTCCTCATATATATGTTATTGAGTTGAGATAAATGTTTTCTTTTATCAATGTGTTATCGATGAATGTAAAATTATGTATAACATGTGTACTATTTGATCTACCGTGGGTACCCAGTGGGTATGGGTATCCGTCGGGTATGGATACGGGTAAAGTTTCATACCCGCGGGTACGGGTATGTGCAGAGTTTTGTACCCATTGACTACACGGGTATGGGTATGGTATTGCTCTACCCGCCTCATACCCTACCCATTGCCATCCTTAGTTTCTGTAGATATTGTTCACCATCCGAAACCCCCAGACAAACACTTGGCAGCTGCCATTCTGCCAACCCCGGGCTGGGTGAAGTTGAACATTGATGGTTCGGTAAAAGTGGAGGACGGTACAGCTGGTGCCGGAATGGTCCTTCGAGATGAAGCGGGTCAGGTTACTTTCTATGCATGTCGCCAGCTCCAGGACTGTGATGACCCATTTGAATCTAAAGCTAGAGCATGCGCGGAGGGCCTATAGTTAGCTCTGAATCATAGCGTGAAGCCAATATTGGTGGAAACTGATTGCTCCAACATGATATTGGCAGCTACTGGTGTGGGGTGGTTCGGGACTTCGGTCCTGATTGTGCTGTTCAGGAACGAAACCATGACCTCGTTGTAAGCCCTACTGCTTAATGTATCCCCTTTTGCCCGCAAAACAAATATAGCTCCCAAAGGTTGTCTCACGATATAGTGTTAACGTGGTCTATGAAAAGTTTTTTTTTTAGATGAAGAGATGACCATTGTTTCATCTCTAAATTTAACGGCAGAAAACTACGGCCCAGAAACCTCTCACGGTAAACTACCTGACGCTAATGCTGCAGCTCATGCGCAAGCCTCAGAAGAGGGCCCAACCATGCGCGCTCTACGACTCCGGCTGGCTCAGGCTGCCGGGCCCCCACTTCTCGGCCCGTTATCGCTGGCTCCAAGAAGCACCGGCCCATTGCTCCTCCTCTCTGTCTTTCTTTCTGTCGTCGTCCCGGCGACAGCGATCACATTTCACATACGCCGCCGCCGGCAGCCTCTTCCTGAATCTCCCCCACGTACGTATGGACACGCCAAAGTCATCGTCTTTACTTTGGATTTGATCCGGTTCCGGCCGGCCGGTGACGAGTCAAGTCAATGCGCGCGACCTCAGCAAGTTCATATCACCGAGCCACCAGTACTACTACGTGCCGGCCATGTACCGGCCGGTCGTCGACATTGGCGCCTTGCTGTGCCGGTGTCCGCCTGCCACATGCATCCATGGTTTGCCGTCGACGTTTCCCCATCGACGGCGACAGAAAGCGACGGGCCTTCCCACGGCAGCAGGGTGCAAGTGCATGGGCGACTTGACCGATCAAGGTGAGACTAGAAGCAGCCTGGAGTGGCAGAGGATCGATCGATCGCTGCTGCCGTTCGACGCAAGTACGATGCCGCAACCTCTCTCTGTCGACTACCGGTCACTCGCCATCACCCGGATGCATGCTTGCGCGTGAAGCTACGGAAACCAGAGGTTCTAGAAGACTCGAGGAACGGTGAAGACCGAGGAGGCAGCTAAAGAAAAATCGTGTTCGAACTAGCTAGGCCTGACACGTCGTAAGCGAAGGTAGATTCTTCACTTGTCATACCGAGGTCTAACGTTTACGGTCAGCTGCTGGCCGGTGTGAAAGTAGTAATTCAGATTTTGCATGCTTGTAGTATGTTACATCATTGATTACATTAAGTATTTCTTCAAAAATTTGTAAGTATAATTTCCGAATTTTTTAAATAAAAGGGTCACTTGAGATCGGGTGCCAAAAAAGAGTTTTCGGTAATTACCAGCACAAGAGAAAGTAAAAGTAGTAATAATCAAGCGAACGATCGATCACAATAGGGGCATAAAAGATTTTCCTTTTATTTTTCAAAACAATTGTGCCATGTCTATGGGAAGATATATAGAATGTATATAATGTACTCGACAGGAAACTCCCTCTTAGATTCTCTCTCTCAAGAAGTCTATTTGTGGTGTAAGCACATCCATGTTACCATCTCCACATCTACTCGTTCAATCGCTTTCGTTGGTCCCTTATTTTCAAAGCTCAGATTTTGAGCCAATGCACATTAGCTGATTCTGGCATGCAAGATTACAGTTCTACCTTTCTCATGTTCATGTTTGCGCGTGAAGCTACATAAATGAGAGGCTTTGAAGGATCATGGTACAACGGAGATCCGGGAAAGTTGCAGAAGAAGAAAAGTATGAAGGATCCAAAGATACCCGATGTCGGATGGCGCTGTCGATGGAGCTTTCTTCGATGTCGACATGGATGTCGCTTGTCTGGACAAAGAGCGTAGAAAGTTATATTTTTTTGTCTCTCAGTGGCTTTGTTGTCCTTTTCCGCACTATTGTTTTGTACTTTCTATCCGCCAATTAGTTTATTGAATTACATATTTGTAGTTTGACCAAGTAACTGAAAAAATATCAATATTTACAATAGCAAATATTGTATACAGTATGAAAGTATATCTCATGTTGTTGAATACATGCTATATACATTCGATAGTCATATGAAGTTTGTATTGCATGCCTTAATTACATTTCTTCCTCTTTCGGTGGAGAGCATCGTAGGATTTTTTTTTTTTTTTTGAGAAACAATAGGATTGTCTAGTAAGAAGAACCGCTGACGAGCAATGGATAAGCAGGCTTTGGGCCTCGGAAAAGCCCAACGTTGGACGTCACCAGCAGCGCGCGCGCGTCAGCAGCATGAGACGACGACCGTGCCATGCATCCCGGCGACAGCGATCGCATGCGCTAGCTCCTCTATTTCGTCCTCAAGATCTCCTCCACGTAGGACTAGCACGGCGACGAATCGAAGGCAACCAGTCACCTACCGCTACGTGCCGGGCCATGCATGACGCAGCGGCCGGTCGTCGACGTTGCTCCTGTGCTCGTCTCCGCCTGCCACATGCACGTACGCACGGCTCTGATCGGTGTCGACGGTTACAAAAGTGGTACGGCCGACCTGACCTATCTATCAATCTACTCCGTATATATCTATCGTGAATTCGTGAGGAGCAGATCGACTGCTGCGAGCGACCTCTCTCGATCAACCACTCGCCATCACCCGGCCGGCCGGATGTGTCTGCAGTTCTGCATGCTTGCGCGTGAAGCCGCGGGGACGAGAGGCTCTAGTAGGCTGGCACAGGAAAAGTAACAGCGAGGGTATAGAGGAAGCTACTGATCGAAAAATACTTACCGTGGAAGTAATTGTACACGTCGTGTGTCCCTGTCAGTAGCGGAGCTTTCTGTGATCTCGATCGATTGCATATTTCGGGACAGCGATTTGGGCGCGTGGAAAGGTGTTTTGTCTCGAGGCAAATACGGCTTGCCGTTGATTGAGCGTTGGTGCCGTAGTCTTTCTTCCTGAACAGTAGGTACTCTCGTATCTTCCTCTGCTTTTTGTCCGCACTGAATGCAGGATCAGGAAGTAATCATGCTAACTACGGGTGGGGCGTCGAAAAGAGGAAGGTACGAGGATGGGATCGATCGTACCTAGCTAGGTCGCGCTGGTGGATCCGTGATTACTTGGAGTCTGGTGGATCTGCTACGTACTGTATATGGTTTGTCCACAGGCCGGCTTCGCTTTCGTCGCACGATTGACCGACTCACTGACTACGCCTTTCCAGCTAGCTGCGGCGAATTGGAGATTAGTTTGGAGAGGGCTTGAATGCTTGATGATCGAGCAGGCAGCAGAGAAATAGTAGATGTGTGATTCAAGTTTCTGGAAGAGGCACCGATATATGTTGCTTCTTTTTAGCGCGAAAGAGAACTCCCTGTTTAGATAAGATAAGAATGAGCTTAGAAACCCTTGCTTGGGACCTCAACTTAGTAGTATACTACGTATAATCAAAACACTTCAGTCTGCAGGACCAACCAGGTCCACATGTAGTTTTCTACAGCGGAACACACACTAGATGTCAAGCTGGCGTATCTCTCCGTATCCGAGAACGCGCACACACCTAGGAGGCTAGGACGAATCGTGCCGGGTTTAGACCGTCCAAATCTGGAAGCCGTCCGTGTAAAGCAATTTTATTCACCGTCGCGGACCCATGAACGAAAACAAAATGCTTTCCTCGTCGTTGGGTACTTGGATCGGATCCTTTTCTTTTGGGTGCTCGTAGGCATACCCACCCACAACAACAGCTATTCTTGGTGGGTCGCTCCATCAACTGCCGGCCGCGTGACAACACTGCCACTGCCACTACCGATTTGCTGAGCTGCTGCCTGCAAAGGCCCGGGTCGACACAGCGCCGTCCGCGGATTCACCGGACGGCGATGGCACGGCACTGTCGGCCGCATTTCGCATGTACCATGAGAAACGTGAGAGCGACCCCGAACTGCTTACTGCATGGACACCCCGATAGAAGGAAAGGTGTGGCCATCGACAATCTAATGGCAAATGGTACCAAAAAAGGCACTTCCAAGCACCAGTCATCGTCGACAGCGGGATACGTAAGTTTTACTGTTTTACTCCCTCCGATCATATTTGATTGTCGCAAGTTTAGGGCCTGTTTAATTTAAAGGAATTGCATAGAATTTTTGGAAGAATCAATCCTATAGAATTTTTTCTTTCTTACTTGTTTGATTTGTAGGATTGGATCTTATACGAATTTTTTCTAAGAATTCATTTGCACTACTTCCCATAGAAATCCTAACATCCACTCCAAGCTCTTTTTAGAATTCATTTGGTGGAATCAAACAAGTTCTAAATCCTATAGGATTGAATTATGTATGACATGGCAATCCTATGCTTTTCCTATTCCTACGTCTTTCCTATCCTACGAATCAAACATGCTCTTAGGGAACATTTAGGAAAAACTTTGTGAAGCTCTACGACAACTAAATCAGATCGGATGTAGTGCATGCAAGCATATGGAGTTTGGAGTCGTCCGGATTGAAATTTGTTTTCCTACTACAAATTTGAAATCGGTGTCGCCTACACCCAAGTGGAGAGCCATGGTGTTCAGAGTCGCCTACAAGTTTGGATCTTTACTCCTCTCTATTACGTGGATAATTTGCGAAGGAAACGCCATGGTGTTCAAAGTGCTACTGACATGTCACTATGGATTCACCATTTTCGACCAAAATATGAAAATATGGCCATCGTGCGTTGGCAACTTGGCATGACTATCCCTCCTCATGTAATTTGCAAATTCTACTCCTTTTAATGAACAAATTTAGGTGTGTTCTCTCTCCCATGAATGTAAAAAAAATCATATCCTGATAAATCCTACAACCGCCTCGCAAAAGAATTTCAGTTGCTCCGCCAAATTGTCACTTGCAACATTGGTCGTGTGACAAGAGCACTCTTCCGATGGTGGTAGGTGTGAGAACTAGTTTGATTCTCTCCACCCATGCGTTAATCTGAATGAACATATTAGATCAACTAAACTAAATAAATCAAGATACCAGTCGACCAACAAATGGAAAAGTCACTATCGTTTGGAAATATGGAAGTCGAACACTCAATTTAGGTTTTTCGGAGCGGAACTAACTGTTTTCATATGTTGCATAGATTTATACTTGATGAAACGAATTATTTACCATCGCTGCATTTGAGAGGATGAGTGGGGGAACCAGGGAAGAAGAGGAGGTCATTTGGAGTGCGGTGTTTTGTAGCCCCGGTTACATGTAGCGCTATATTTTGAAAAAAATGAAAAACGATATGTTAAAGTTAAAAAAAAAAACTAAAATAAAATCCTACGTGTGGGCAGTGATGTATTCTATCAATTTGCAAAGTTTCAACTCAAAATACATTGTATCCTAGGCTGTAAAAATGACAAAAGTTCAAACGTTGAGTAGTGAACAATACCAATATTTGAATGCTCCAAAATTTGTCGGAATTTTTTGTGTGGCTCAAAATACAGTTTGTTTCGAGTTGAAATTTCGCAAGTTCGTAGAGTAGTACATCATTAACACATCATATAGAAAAAAAATCAAAGAAATTGAAACTCAAAAATACCGTTTTCAATTTTTTTTCTTGAACAGACTGCATGTAGGCCGGGCTGCCTTTCGCCTTTTTCGAGGTCATTTGCCAATACATGTCGACGTTTCCTCAGTTCCAAAGGTACAAACACTGCAGCAGTCAACAAGACCTGTACGTGTATGTCGACTCGCGGCATGCGCCACAGGTTGAGCATAACGCACAAGCCGCCAACATGTACGTACGGTCGGAGTACTATGTATGTCGCAGGGCCAACGCATGCGACGGCGTCGTCGTGAGCGAATTCGCCGGACGAGCAACGGATGATGGCATTGGCACGGCACTGCACTACGGGCAGGGGGGCGGAATGGCCGTGTTTCCCGATTTTCAGTCGCACCGGAATCCATCCCAGATCCTCGTTTTTCTTTTTCTTTTTTGAGATCCATCTCAGAGTGCCGGCGCATGTTCTTTCGAACCTCTAGCCGACAAAATCTTTTTAATCCCATCGTGCAAGCTCCCAATCCATACAATGGCACCACTCACGTTCGTTGAGAGGTTCCATGCACCGAGACCAGTCGCTGAGCTCGTTGACCTGGCCTACACTGGAACCGCTCGCAAGATCCAATTGGTAGATCGTCATCACTCACGCGTCACGCGTCAAACTCAGTTCGTCCAGCACCACGCCGTCACGCGGCAGTTATTTTTTTTGAACAAGAGGTGGGCCTAGAAGACCCGGGAGCTGCATTATACTTATTAGAACACGTGGCGGGTACGCACTAAGAACCGAATATTTGAAGAAGGAGAAAGAAGACGTGCGTCCCTCACGCGCGGCAGATCCAATTCATTCATTCACCAACGAGCCAGTGCCATGGCACTGACAACACATTCACACGGCGACGCGCAAAAACAACCGTGGGACTGGCCACGCGCAAAAACAACCCAGTAAATTCCGCGTGGGAACCGGCCAGAATAAACAGCGCCAGGCACTATTCACATTCGTCCATCCGCCCGTGAAGCGAATCATCCCCCAACCCAACATCCCCGCCGCGGCCGAGCACAAAAATAGCCGCAGAATCCGCCACCACCACCGCCGCCGGCAGCTCCCCTCCACCGCGTGCGTCGCTTTCCCCTATTTATACCCGGGCACCTCCGCCCCTTCTTCCCTAGGCAGGCGCACATCCAGCCCCTGCCCCCTTTCCTTTTCTTTTCCCCCAATAAAATCACCCGATTCCCTCGCCCCAGATTGTTCCTCCCTCCACGCCCAGGGGAAGGAAGGAAAGAAGGGAATCCATCCATATATACACATCGCGCGAGGTGCGCACCGATCAGACGGAAGGCACCACCGCGCCGATTTGATCCTTCCGCCATCTACGGGCCTCGGTTACGTTGCGTCGTCCAGGAGGAGAAGAAGCAAGAGCAGCTGCCTCGCGGGATTGGATTCTTGGCTGTTGTCTCGCACGGCAGCCGCACCAGCAAGACAACGGCGTCCTCCAAGAAGATGCGGGCGCTGGAGGACGACCTCTTCCCCTCCACTCCAGGCAAGGTGAAGATCGAGCGGGCGGGGGGCGCGATGAACCGGCAGCTGCACCGCTGCTTCGCCTCCACGTCCACCATGTTCCTCTGGGCGCTCTTCCTCGTCGCCATGACCGCGTCCTATCTCAGCTTCCAGTCCTTCGTCGACACCTCCTCCAAGTACTTCGCCGCCTCCTGGGGCGGCCTGCACTGGGAGCGCCAGATCCGCGCCTCCGCGGCGCCACGCCGCCCGCCTGGCTCCGCGCACGGCGCCGGGATGTCCGTCCTCGTCACCGGCGCGTCCGGGTTCGTCGGCGCGCACAGCGCGCTCGCGCTCCGGAAGCGCGGGGACGGCGTCGTGGGCATCGACAACTTCAACGCCTACTACGACCCGTCCCTCAAGAAGGCCCGCAAGGCGCTGCTGGCGTCCCACGGCGTGTACGTCGTCGAGGGCGACATCAACGACGCGCGCCTCCTCGCCAAGCTCTTCGACGTCGTCCCCTTCACCCACGTGCTCCACCTCGCCGCGCAGGCCGGGGTGCGCTACGCCATGGAGAACCCGGGGTCGTACGTGCACTCCAACGTGGCGGGGCTCGTCACCCTCCTCGAGGCCTGCAAGAACGCCGACCCGCAGCCGGCGCTCGTCTGGGCGTCATCCTCCTCCGTCTACGGCCTCAACGACAAGGTGCCCTTCTCCGAGTCGCACCGCACCGACCAGCCGGCGTCGCTCTACGCCGCCACCAAGAAGGCCGGCGAGGAGATCACGCACTCGTACAACCACATCTACGGCCTCTCCGTGACCGCCCTCCGCTTCTTCACCGTGTACGGGCCGTGGGGCCGCCCGGACATGGCATACTTCTCCTTCACCCGCAACATCCTGCAGGGGAAGCCCATCACCGTGTACCGCGGCAAGAACCACGTCGACCTCGCCCGCGACTTCACCTACATCGACGACATCGTCAAGGGCTGCCTGGGCTCCCTCGACACCGCCGGCAAGAGCACCGGCACGGGCGGCAAGAAGCGCGGCCCGGCGCCGTACAGGATCTTCAACCTCGGCAACACCTCCCGGTGACGGTGCCCACCCTGGTGTCCATCCTCGAGAAGCACCTCCGCGTCAAGGCCAAGAAGCACGTCGTGGAGATGCCCGGCAACGGCGACGTGCCCTTCACGCACGCCAACATCTCCCTCGCCAGGCAGCAGCTCGGGTACAAGCCCACCACCAACCTCGACGCCGGACTCAAGAAGTTCGTCAAATGGTACCTCTCCTACTACGGGTACACCAGGGGATCCAAGAACTTGTGACTGCCGCTTCTACACTTCTCTTCCTCCCCTCTTCATGCTGATTCTTTAATTCCTCGCCAGCCCGGCCAGTCCCTCGCGGTGGCCGCCGGCCGCCGCTCCCGGAACAATCATTTTTAGACGCAACGCAATGCATACCCGGATGGATGGATGGATCATCAAACATTTGTCTCGATTCTTTTGGGAGAAAATCCAGTATTGAATTGTTTTCTTGGTGCCGACTTGCCGAGACGATGGTGGAAGAAGAAAGCAATTGAGGGCAGCAGGACAGACAGCTCTTTACACATTTCTTTTTTCTCCTCTATTCATCCCCATGTTCATCTGTAAAGTAGCTCTCCATGACAGCATCACTCCTTCTGAAACTTTTTTCAATTCATTAATTATTCGATGTATGTAATCTTGCTGACGAAGCTGATCGATTATAGCTTATCTGATCGCCAGTTTGAAATTTCGAATCGGGCGGTCTGTTTTTTTTTGCCGTTCCGATTTACCGCTCCGGGAAGAAAGCGCGGGGTCGCCGGAGTGGCAGGCGCTGTAATTCGGCGGCGCAACCGTGGGCGTATTTGTCCCCATCGCGCCGGCGCCGGCGCGATAGAGATAAGCTGTGACGATAGGTGGTCCTCGAAGCGCGCGAAGTGGCCGCCAGCTTGTCTCCCGCGTCACCCGGGTCGCTGGCACTGCCGGTGGGCCCTATGGACGTCGCTGGCGGTGGGGCGCGACTGTCGATTGGTCGGTGGGTGGGCCTGCTGCCCACGTGGGCCAGATGGGTGGGGCCGTCAACGCGGAGTGGATGGACTCGCGGCTTCCTGAGGATGAGCTGTATTTGAACGGCCTTTTCATATTTTTAGGAACAAGAAATGCGTTTTGTTACGGGAGATATTCTTTGGTTTTTTAGGGAATACTCTTTGATTTTGTGTTGCTGTCGCGGAGATTTGTTCCTCCAGATCTGCATTAGCCATTAGACCGAAAATCCTGGGATACTTGATCAGATGGGGCTGCCGATTTGTTATACTTTGGTTTTTGATCTCCGGAGCAGGTTATGCTCTGCAATGCGAGACAGGGGTAAAAAACGAATAAGATAAGCTGCCAAGCCTGACTCGTCGTCTCGTGAATTTCAGAACGGTCGATTGGCCGGTGGTCACTCTGCTCTCTCTAACGGAGGTTCAGGCAAGCGCAAGACACGCGTTTCGACTGTCGTGTCTGTACATACAACCATATGCTGACGTACATTTCAGCACTACCCCAGTAGAAGCAGAGTACTTCTGACTTCCCGATGTGTTGGCCGAGGGGCTTCGTCGTCAGGTTCAGCTTCTCGGAGTTGAAGTTTGTTGCGGCTCATCAACGCCTTTGGGCTAGGGGCTCTGCTGCTCTTCGGGGGATCGTTTCTGGCGGCGGTTTCCTTCATCGCCTCCGGCGGTGCGGGGTTCCGGCGTTCGTCGATCTTGTGGTTGCGTTTGGAGAGTGCAAGTTTCGCTGTTCTTCGTTTTCTCTGGCTTCCTTCTTCGTCTGTACTTGTCTGTACTTTCTTCTTCTTCCTGATTGAATACAAGTATGTACATTAGCAAAAAAAAAAGATGTGTTGGCCGATCCTCTGGTGGTAAGAGCATCTCTAGCAGTACCAGTAGTGTAGGATTCACTAAAAACGTGCTCTACAGGTTGGTTACGACACCGGCTGAATCGAACATAACCATAAACCTGAGCTGTAAAATAGAATATTCCGTTTCACCGTTTGGATTTGTGGGTTCTATTAGCCGGTGCCGAAACCAAACCATAAATAAAAAAACACAGTCTAATGTTTTCATAGTAATTTTGTCAAATTCATCACAATTTTGACATAAGTTCACCAATCAACACTAATGCGACTATTAACGGAGTTTTGTACCCCATACCCAAAAAAACATCATCCATATGTCCACTACATCATCACCAAATTCACCTCGACGCGCTCATGCGAGCACCTCCGCCTGCGCAGCTGCTGCATGCGCCCTCGTGCACGCGTAAATTGGGTCGATGCAGAAGACGGCCGGATTCCGGCGAGTTCAGTGGCGGAAGGTCACCGATGCGTCGTGAATGTTCCCTCCCGCTGACGGTTTCATCCCAATACAGGGAAACGACGGGTCGGCCTCCCAACCTGTGATTGTAAAGTTGGAGGGATGATTTTTCCGCAACTCTTAAAAAAATTAAAGGTCCGGGGGTGTCTATTTGGTACGGTTTTTACGCGTAAAACCTGTATTTGACGGTTATTTCTCAGTTCCGCCCGTTTTAAGGGGTCTGCTAGAGATGCTCTCAGAGAGATTTTGGGACGCATACTTCTGACTCTCGATACCAACGCATTTGATATGTGATTCTTTTAAATGAGTACAGAAAATCAAAAAAAAAATCATATCTTCTTTCGCTCAAAGATGAACAAATATTCTACCCGTGTAATTTTTTTTGGCATGGAAACGATTCTCATTGACTTGTGGGCAGAAAAGACAAATTTATGACGAATATTTACATATTGGTTGCATTGTTGCAATGGTAACTAGGGTTCCCAATGTACTTTCGCTTAGTTTTTGCATTACTTTGTTGCATGCGGCATGCGTATTCTTCTAATTTGACGATGTTTTATACTGAACTTATTCGTTTCGTGTTTTTTAAAAGTGTGTATAACAGTTTGGACGTCACCTGGCCTCGCCACATACTTGTAAAATAATGAATATGTGATGTACTCGTATCGATTTCCCAGCTAGACATATCCTACTTTTGTGTGGTCACTAGGGGCGGTGTTCTGTTTGCACGTCTAAATTTGGGCCGGAATATCTTGGATCCTAGGTTCGTGCCACTGGTTTGCCTTTCCAGCTCAGATAGATCACACGAACATTGGTTGGTAGGCCGGATGATTAAAGCATGGCTAATAATAGATACCGCTGCTGGCGATAAGCTATTGTCATGTTACTTATAGTTAGTTTATAGCCGGTAGGTATAATAGTTGGCTATATAAATGTACTACTTTATTAGTACATGGCCTACATTATACTTTCACATAATGCATAGGAGCACGTGCTGCAGCTGGCTCTTGCACGAGAGCCCGCTTCTCTTCTCTCTACTCTTCTCTCTCCTCCATGTAAGCACAAATATACTATTTAAATTCTTATAGTCTACTGACTGGACCTTATTATACTTGCTTTTAGAGCATGGTTAATAGTATAGCCGGCTACTGGCTGTATGGGGCTGCCATGTCACATATAGCCAACATTTGAAAACACTCATATAGTAAGGTGGGCTATAAGGTTGGCTATAAGATTAGTATTTTGTATAACCTTCTCTCTATCTCTCTCCTCTCATTTATTGTTTTACTTAGGAGCACGCGTAGAGCTAGGCTCTTGCATGAGAGCTCACTCCACCCACTTTTTCATCCCTCTCTCTTCCACATACGCAAAAAACGCCACGTAGGCGGGCTTAGCCCACTATTATACTTGCTCTTAGAGCATGGTTAATAGTATAGCCGGCTGCTGGCTGTATGGAGCTGCCATGTCACATATAGCCAACATTTGAAAACACTCATATAGTAAGGTGGGCTATAAGGTTGGCTATAAGATTAATATTTTGTATAACCTTCTCTCTATCTCTCTCCTCTCATTTATTGTTTTACTTAGGAGCACGCGTAGAGCTAGGCTCTTGCATGAGAGCCCACTCCATCCACTTTTTCATCCCTCTCTCTTCCACATAGACAAAAACGCCACATAGGCGGGCTTATAGCCCACTATTATACTTGCTCTGATGCACTAGACAGCTACCACTAATGCATAGACTGATAGACCTATCAGAAGTCTTCCATCATCAACACATGCGTTCATGGTCATTGGTCAGTGTATCCGTGTAGTTTTTTTATTGTTGTTGTTGAGAGAAGACGGCTTTATTGATGAAACTAAATCATTACAAAGTATCTCCTAGAAGCAGGCGAAGCTGGAGGCAAATATTCTGTAAGTATTGATGAAACTAAATCATTACAAAGTATCTACCTAGGTGAATGTTCACCAAGAAGTCGTGTGTATGATCAATCTCAGACTATTGGCGCATCAACCATGGCCTTTTCAAGTCGGGTAAGAACAACACACATGATTAGAGCATCTCCATCGGGAGCTTCCAAATGACCCCTCAAAGGGCCATTGGGGGTTCGGACACAAAAAATCGCCACCAACGGCACCCCCCAAAGCGTCGCCCCGAGCGATTTTATGTCCGGCACCCCCGAGAGGGCCCCCAATGCCGGACATTGCCCGGACATGCCCTCCGACAGGTGCGCCTCACCCGTCATAGAGATAGGGCGCGAGGAGGTGCTCTAATGGCGCCGTGCAGGAGGTCGTTCCGCCCGCGTTAATGGTGACACGTTTCTGCAGGCGACGAAGGGACGGGACGACGAGGCGTCTGCGGCACGCCTCGCATTTACGCCGGCGCCTGCTGAGGGCCCAGCCTTTCCCGTCTTTCCAAGCGTCGGCATCGCCGAATCCTGTCGCTGCCACATAACTCCGACGCGACACGTGCTTACCCACCCGGCGCTTCCCGCCCAGCGCCACCACTTCCCGCCTCCGTTTCCCGCCCAGCGCCACCGCTCCCGCCCCCTACCCGCCTATATAACACTCCTCCTTCGACACCTGGCGCAACGAACAGGCGACCCACCAGCTCAGGCTCGGCTACGAGGCGGTTGGCAACGCAGTCGAGGCCGCCATCTTGCAGGCCTCCATCGAGACCGCGGAGAGGGACGTGCGCTGCCGCGCCTTCATGGCCACCGAGCGCGAGGCGTACGCGAACCTCAACGCCGTGGCCGCGGAGCGGGAGCATGCGGCCTCGCAGCTGGCCGCCGAGCAGGCGGCTCACGAGGAGCTGAACCAGATGCAGGCGGCGAGGCAGGCAGCAGCGAGGGAGGCAACTGCGAGGGAGGCCGAGCGCGAGAGGGCTGCCAGGGATGGCATGCGCCGGGCGGCGAGCGTGCTCCGGCAGGAGAGGCGTGTCCGCTCGCGCTTAGCCCAGGAGAGCCAGAAGGCCGCCCTGGCAGGAGAGGCGGCCCACCACGACGACGAGACAAGCCAGGGCGGCGGAGTTTAGATTAGGGTTTAGATTAGGGTTTTAAATTTGAATCGTTTAGTTTAAATTTGTATCGTTTAGCTTAAATTTGAATCATTTAAATTTCATTTCCATTTGGCGGTGTATGTCGCTCGCAAGGTGTTTGGAGTTTGGTCGGCACCTCGGACCGTTTGGGGGGTGGGCCTTTGGAGTGTGCCGCTGTGGGCGGCCTCCAAATGTTGGGTGGACACATGTCCGACACCCCCAAAGGAGGCCCAATTGGGGGGGTGCCGGACACAAATTTGGAGGCCCCCCGGTGGAGATGCTCTTAGAATGTCATGTCCAGTTGAATTCTACAAGATTATAGACTACAGAAGTTTCGCCTAGTGTTTGATCACATGAAAACAAAGAAATTGTAACATGGGTATGAGTGGATATAATTTTTCCTTCAAAATACAGCGCAATGCAAACCTATGGAAAAAATTCCTCAGGATTCAACACTACAAATCAGACAACGCTTATAGAAAATTTTCCTAAGGGTCAAAATCCTTACAAATTCCTATAGTATTCCTTTTAATCAAAGGAGCACTAAACATTTAATAAATGAAAGCAAGTTTGACAAATCCACACCCTCAGAGTGACACTGATTCTGCAGAGCAGAGTTCAGATACCATCATACGCACCATTTCTTGAATACATCTCCGACAATGGATTACACACATAGGCAATATCACATCAGTTGTTAGAACAGTTGAGCTAATGCACATACATGTCATGGTCGAGTGGAGGGTTATGTCAGAACTTAAACAGATGTGGGCAGCTCATTGTTTCATGGATAATGCTATCCTGTATTCTAACCTCTAGGGGCAAACTTGGCCTATCATACTTCTACAATTCAAAAGGAGGTGAACTGATTTCCTTTTCAACCCTACTCCGCACCGTTCAACCTTTGTCGAATCTCCGTCTGGCTTAGTGATGTATCGACGCTGGAAACAAACGACAACAGCACCACATGTTAGGATATGTAATCGTGGAATAGAATACTACTACAGAGGGGGAATGTTTACCAGCAGAGGACATCTCCACTTAGCGCGGCCTTCTCAGAGATCCACTCCGGAATAAACTCTTGCAGCAATCTCAGTTGCTCTTCAATCTCAGCTGTAGATTCATTCAGCAATTGATCATCAGGATTATAGCATTGCACGCAACAGGTTCAAGCAGCAAAAGACGAAAAGCACAACTCAGACTTACCCTTGTCAATAATCTTCGGGCTACGGTCAATTATCCTGTCGATGAGCTCCTGCTTCGACAATACAGAGCGCTGCCTTGACTGGTAGATAAGGAAGACGATGTCAAAGGTGCTTGGCAGGGACGATATAAGCTTCTGCCTTCGAACCTGATCGGCAAAGCCTGTCTCCTTCTCCTCCAAAGCTCTTTTCTCCTTCTGCTTTACCTGCAATCGACACATGTGTTATTCTTTCCTTTGCACATACAGTGGAACTGAGAATGTCATGGGTCACATTGAGTGAGAACTTACGGACTGCAAGAGGGACTCCGGAAGAAAACTGAGCAACTCATCATCGGCATCAACGACATACGTTCTTGTGCTTTGGTTCCCTTCTTGCATACCGCTTGCATCCTTTGTTGGTGTCATGAACAATTTAGCCCTGGCTGATCGCTTGGCCGTCGCCAGAGGTGGAGTACCACATAGTGTAGCAGAGACTGGCCTCTTTGGGGTGTGAAGTCCTGGTGTAGCTGCCATTAACCTCACCGGTGTAGAGGCAAACTTAGCAGGAGTCCCTTCTGAAGCACCAAACCGGAGAGCAATATCATTTCCACCTTTCTCTTGCACTTGTGATTCATGATCGAAACAGAACTGAACACCGACTTCCTGCTCAATGGGGATGATTCCGTCGACTCTGCCTTTGCCAGTGGACTGGTTGTGCTGGCACTTGTAGGGCAGGTTGAAGATCGCCGCGAGAACCTACTCTTGAAGGAATGAGACATGTGGGACACCCCAACAGGCCGCTGTTCAGACAGAGATGGTGGTGCCACTGCAGACTCAGCTTCACGAACAACTCTTGGTGTGATCTGAGCCATGCTTGATTTTGTTTGAGTAAAAGGATGTGGCAGCTCATGCTCCGGAATGTCATCTCCCTGAAAGACAAATTACAGAGAGGCCATGAGTACATTATATCAACTACACATACACCAACAAGCACAACTTCAGCTAATACTAGACAAACAGTTCCTAATCAGTTTCCATTCGACTACAAACTTGCACAAGGACATATTATCAAGTCTGAATACATGATTATCATATATGATAAATTACAGAGACGCCAAGAACAAGCCTCTGCCTGAAGATTATCATACCTCGCGGTGGTTCCTGAAGAAATCAACAAGCCTCTGCCTGAAGATTCTTCTCAAGGCCGAGTAGCGGGTTTCCCCCTTCTGCAACACACTGCCCTCAACCGCATCAACCAGTAGGTTCACCTGAAGATCAGGTTTCATACAGCAGGTCTTATCGTCACGCAAGAGGATCTTATTGATGACAATCTCCTCAGGCATTATGTACTTGAGCTGTGCGAGATTGCCATAGGTAAACCTCCTGTATACAGAATTGTAATGATTAAATATTAGATTATTGAAAGCAACCACAGCAGCAATCATCTGACTAGCTTATCTGAGGAGGCCAGTACCTGTCAGCCAGATTCTGAATGCTAGCGCAAATGTTGGGGAACGTCGCCTTGGATCCCTTCATGCGGAGGAGCCGGGTGGAGCTCTCGAAGCAGTTGAAGAACTCGCAAAGCATCTCGTAGCTGACCAAGGAGACAAACAAAATTAAAAATCCCAAGCCAAGAAAGATATGATTTTTTTTAGATAAAGAGTATATATTAATATTGCGGAGAAAGAAAGATATGAATTTAGTCACCGTTAGTATAAAATAATGTGGTTCTAACTTAAAATTTCCTATCTTCAGGAACAACTGCTTCCAGCTCTTCAGAGTTGTGATCAGTGTGCATCCATTTATACAGTATTACATTCCACTTTTCAAGTTTATGACTCTTACAAAATTAACCAAATGCGGCCTTATCTAACAATAAGCGTTTCCACATTAATGTGCGAAGTAAACTACTTTACTGGGCATCTAAAGCAAATCATTGCATAATTCAGAACTTGGCAAGACCGCAACAACTCCAAACTGAAACCTTGTACCAGCAGGAACCTACAAAATGTTCAGGGATTTTTTTTTAAGAAAACAAAAATCCATGGAATGGGAGACAATGAAACAGATAGGCATATCATCTGCACAAGTATTGCCAACAGAAACACTAACATGGACAGACTCAATCACAAACAATTTTGGTGGAAATTATCAGATAGAATTTTTGCATCCAGAGAACGGTTCCAGTTCCGGGAGCAGTAAATTAGCATTGAGGAACCGAGGTTCACGTTTTGTGGTTGGTCTGTAACTACCCAATTCTGGGGGGCCGTAACCGAGAAACTGAACTAGATGAAAATGTCGATCTAGGATCTTTACCTTTCGGGCAGCTTGACCTCGGGCCTGCGCTTGACGGGGCTGCGTCCGGAACCTGCGCCGACGCCGAGCTCCCGCGCGACGGACCCAAGCGCGTCCTCCTCCTCCCCGGCGGCAACCTCCGCGCGGCCCTTGTCCGCCCGCCGCAGCCCGAGCGCCGCCCGCCGGACCTCCTTGACGGAGAGCGCCACGGCGCCCTTGCCCGCCGCCCGCCGCAGCAGCGGCCGCCGCTCAGCCTTCTCCGGCGTCCAGACCTGATCCGCCGGGACCTTTTCCGGCGTCGCGACCCCGTCGGCCAACACGGGCGCCTTCTTGATCTTCCGCGGCGTGTCGGCACGGGAAGGAGTCGCCGCTGCGGTCGTTCTGGCCCGCTTGGATGGTGTGGCGGCGTCCATGTCGAGGAGGGTTTGCGGGGAGGGGAGAGGATTGGATGCGGAGGAAACCAGATTTGGGATGTTCTTATTAACCTTGCCGGATCCGGTTGGAGGGGTTTTTTTGGCGGGAGGCAACGGGGAAGAGTGGCGCGAAGAGCTGTGGCGGGTGCCACGTGGTGCGCTCTGTGGCGTTCGCGCCAGGACGGAAGCGCTTCTCCCGCCGAGTTCGGGTCGGGGGCTTATGCGGAAGAGTGTGCTGGATGGAGCCTACGCGTGAAGTGAACGTCGGCCCAAAGGTCAATAATTTCAGCCCAAAGGGAATAAGTTCAGAATATATCTATTTCTTAGGGGCGCAACAACATCTTCGTCCTCCTCCAGATGGGCCGAGCCCACCACAGCCGCCACCACCGTCGTCATTAGCACCACCCCCATCGACGCCCTCACCCACGTGCTCCTGCCACCTCCGTGCCCCACCATGCTTCAGTCATCACCGTCGCTGATCCACCATTGCCCTAGCTTCCCTCTACCTCCCTCCCCTCTTCTCCGGTGCCGACAACCCCATGACACACGCACCCACCCACCCTAAGTTCCTTCAACTCCTCCACCTCTGTCAACATGGCAAGTCGTGTCGTCGCCTATACTATGGTGAGGTCACGTAATTTTTACAATGCCTTGCAGGAATGTTTTCCTCGAAAAAAGACTACACTTTTGGTGAGTTCATCAATATCTAAGTTCCTCGACTGTAATACCGAATATTTTTTAATTTCACAGTTATTATTTGTCTTATATTTTTACCTGCAAGAAAATCATATACTCAAATACACAAATTTTATTTCATCTCTCTCCTCTATCGACTTCTCAAATTTCACCTTTCGATTTTTTTGCATTGTTTTTTTACCGCTTTACCGTAGGGAAAATCCCTACGGTGTAAATTTTTATAAATCTATACCTAATAATAAAAGCATTAAGGCTTCTTCTCGTACGTCGTTAAAAATACCCCTAAAGTTCGCAAAAAATACCCACCACTGCCACCCATAAGTTAAAAAAAACGATTATTTCCCTATGTCGCCTGAGGAACCGGATCGGAGACGTTTCTTTCCTTTTCGTTCGTTGCTTCCTACATCGTCGCGTGGAAGGCACGCACGCACACTCCTTTTCCTGTCCATACACGTTTTCAACCTGCCCGTTCCTGTTCTGTCCATACACGCACATCGCAGGCCAACCTCATGTCCTCGACTCCGACGTCGTCCTTGCAGACCTAGGAACAGAGCATCTTCTCTCCCGAATCGTCGAAGCTGCCGGCGGGTTCACGACATACATGGTCTGCTGCTTGCAATCTTTTCCTACATGACTACATCTGAGGTCGACCGAGCTCACATGGCCGAGTAATCTAGCAGCCGGCCGGCCAGATCCTGAAAAGCCTCCATTGATTCGTATAACACCGGTGCAATATATACGAGCAGTCGGGGATAGGCCGCCTACGTCTTTCTACGCTCACGGCTCACATGCCTCTGTGGGCTAGCAGCAGCGGCCAAAAGTGCTGGATAAATCTAGGAGTAGTCAGGCTGATCAGAATATCAGATACGCTAACTGCTCAATACTCCACGATGATTGATTCCGTGCATGCTAATTGCTAGGATGGCTCAGTTTCATGCATGCTTGATGCTTGTGTTCTGATTTAATTAAGGTGTGTGATGGATTCAATGGCATGAACGTGTCCCTTAGTTGAAGCTGGTGATTCAGAGCAGCGACGTGATTAGCCCGAGGCAGCATCCTTAGTTACTTCAGTCTGTCTGGTTCGACCCTTCCAGGTATGTCTCATGGATTGATGAACCCATTACAATGATTACATGTGCATTATATGCTATGGCATTTTTTGACTGCCAGTAGCGCCACCTGTAGACATGAAGGAGCCGTTGCCAATTTTTAGTGGTTATGTCGGCGGTCCTGAAGGAGCCTTCTCCGGTCGGTAGTGTTTGCGCAAGACAAGGATGCCACCGGCGTCCATGAAGGCAGCAGGAGTTGCTAGAGATATGGTGCCCCCAACCACCACCGACTTGGCGTGAAATAGCAGAGCAAATGTGCATTCAGTAAAAGGTCTATATAGCATTCTTGAACCGTGGCAACGCACGGTCACTTTTGCTAGTATAAATGAAAAACCAAAGGTTTTTCAGCCAGGCCAAAAAATGGGGGTTACATCAAGGAGGGAAGAAATGAACTAGATCATACAAAGACATTATGTAAAAATAGAAAGAACCCAGTCTAGCAGAGGTTGTACAGTAGCCGATTTCACCCTATACTGGTGAAGGAGCAGATCTTGTTGGAACCTTACTTTCCATCTAGCCAACGATAGAGTCTGATCTTTGAAAATGAAGTCATTTCTTTCTTTCCAAATGTTTTTTTTTTTGCATTGTTCAATATAGTACTCACTCTGTTCCAAAATAACTGAAAGTTAAGATTTTCCTAAGTAAAACTATAATTAAGTTTAAACAACTGTGTAGAAAAATATATCAACATTTATAACGATAATTTAGTTTTGTTGGATTCATCATATAGTATATTCTCATTCAATATAGAATTTATGGTGTAGCTATTGACAAATTGTTCGATGATTCGATGAAATCTAGAGAAGTTTGACAAAACCTAGAAAAGTAGATATAGATCAAACCTAAAACTTAAATTCTTTGGAACTGGTGGGATACCTTATTAATATATAGTTTAGATCCCCTAAACAATAAACTCGTGAAAATTGAGAAAAGGTCTTGATGGTGATGATTAGAAGATACATGCCTTCCTTCATATATTACTTTGCTAGAGTGGTTTTGGAATTTGTATCATCATTGTCACAAGGAGGATGGACCTCCCAATATGTTTTCGACTGCTATATGTCTTGGACTATAGTGGTTTGTACTCACAGCTCTCTAGCGATGAGGAAGGCAGTTTGGTTGATTTTCCCTAAAATGTTGGTATTGGTAATCTGGTTGAGTTTGGTGAATTAGTTTAATGGTCGCGTCAAGTGCGTAGCCTTTGCATGCAATTGTGGCTCAAAAAAATTATTGGTTAATCCTCGTTGGTAGTTTGGTCTCTATGTCATATGCGTTTTGCATCTACCAAAAGGGTACAAGATTGTGTCTTTTAAGAGTTTGGAAAATTAGGATGACTTGCTTGTTCCTCGTATAGTTAGTTTTGTAACGCAAAATCACTTTGTCTCCCGAGGTCTAGTGCCACCTATATTAAGAAAATTCAATTCAAAAAATATATTTACAAGTTTCATAAAATCTGAAAAAAAAACTCTCGGATGTAGTGAAAGATGGATCCTACTGGCATGTAAAATCTCAATGCGAAATTCTTTAAATTATGGACTACATAAAAATATTATATTTTAGAGATTTAAACGTGTGTACTTAGATCCACACATGTCATTTTTATGTACTCCCTCCGTCCTTAAATAGGTGGACATCTCGAAAATTTAAGACAACTTATGGAGTGAAATAAAAAATGCATTGAAAAATGCAAGTCATCATCTCTCTCCTCTTTAATACCCCAACTCCAATGAGGTAAGTGCCTGTAGAAAATGAGATGACCATGTTTTGAATGTTATTAGGCTAAATTTCCGTGTGATGAGAGAGAAATATTATTATCTACTTTCAACTTCATTAGGAAATTAGAAGTACACTCTTTTGTGGAAATTTTTTGAATGCCAAACGTCCACTTATTTGAGCACGGAGGGAGTAGTTCAGAATATGAAGTATTCCAAACTGAAAGTTTGAACGTTTGTGGGATACATCATTAACAACATGCATGATTTTTATTCTTCGTATTTTTTTAAACTTGTAAACCACGAATTTTAATTTTCTTAAAACCCGTGAGCAAGAAATCTCCGCTCGCTTTGTAGTCGCTAGAGATAGTTATTGTATATCAACCCATACTATTCACTACTGTGGTATTGATAGTTTGCGAGGCTTGCTTCACTGCGCCGCCCCTAAACATATCAATGGTACAAATCCTATTAGCGAGCCGAGCCGATCGCTGGAGCCGAGCAGAGCTCGAGACTCCCGGAGCCAGCCTTGTAAACATGCCGCGGAAAAAGGAAGCAAAATTGGGGCTCCTAGGATTCGATCCCAAGTCTCTCGAGACAAACACAAGGAACAAAGCCGCTGTGCTACACATGTCTTGGTGATATAATAACCATCTTGTTAAATAATATTAGAATTTTCGAGTCATTCATAGTTGAGGGAAAGGGATGCGGAATTTTTTTTTTTTTGCATGTGGGCACTGGTGATCCGATTTTCTAAACAAAATTGAAAATCGAATTTGTATGTTTCAAAAACTTCTGGAAAAAAGTATACTCGTATATATACACATTATCTAGATACGCACCAAATTTTGCTCTGAAATACGTTTTATTTTAGGCTACCCAAAAAAAGACAATTTCGTGACAGAATATGGGCTATGTTTACAACTTTATAGATACACAAATTTGTTATTTTTTCTATAGCCAGAAATAAAAAGTTTTTCAACCTAAACTTTGCACAAATACATATATACCATATATAGGTATTCATGTTCAAAAAAATAGATTTTTTTGAAACTCAAAAGTACCATTTTTAAAACAAATTCAAAACCGGGATCGCTGGTGCCCATGTGCACCAAATCCCCTCTCGATGGATGTATCACACCGTATATAATGCACGCAACACATGTCCTAGCTATATGGACAAGATTTCCATTGTTCTTTGACTCGTTAATCATAGAAATTGAGTACCAAATCATTCAAAATAAATTCTTAAAAATTAACAACATGATATTAAAATATTTATAAACCCATTTTCATAAAAAATTCGATGGTTACAGCACATTAATAAACATAAAAAATACAAACATTATGTGCATCTTATATGCTCTCCTTGCGGGGGCATGGGGCGAGGTGTGCCCGATAGCGAGAGCATCACGGCGTCGCCTTCTTTCCTTACTATGATCGCTGACTCTGGATGGAATCGAAAACAACATATTGTCTTGCCTCGCTCGTATGGAGAGTGTTGCATGTGGGTCCACATGTCATATATGTGTTGGGGTCAAAGGAGGTGGATACATACCAATATGACCTACTAGACATTTGGAATAACATGCACCGGCACTAGACAGCTTGACCTAAAACTATTATATGGGTCTTACAACTTACAACATAGTTAGGAGTGTTGCATGTGGGTCCACATGTTCCAAAGGTGGTAAGATATGACTATGAGTGTTGCATGTGGATCCACATGACCTATATGTGATGGGTTAAGGTGGCTAGAGGTGTTGCATGTGGGTCCACATGTCCTAAAGGTTGTAGATACATATATGACCTACTAAACATTTGTAACCACATGTACCGGCACTAGACAGTTTGACCTAGAACTATCATGTGGGTTCTACTACATACAACATAGTTAGGAGTGTTGTATGTGGGTCAACATATCCCAAAGGTTGTAAGATATGGCTACGAGAGTGTTGCATGTGGGTCCACATGTTCTAGATGTGTTGGGGTCAAGATGGTTAGGGGTGTTGCATGTGGGTCCACATGCTCCAAAGGAGGTGGATACATACCAATATGACCTACTAGACATTTGGAATCACATGCACCGACACTAGATAGCTTGACCTAAAACTATCATGTGGGTCCTACAACTTACAACATAGTTAGGAGTGTTGCATGTGGGTCCACATGTTCCAAAGGTGGTAAGATATGACTATGAGTGTTGCATGTGGATATACAAGACCTATATGTGATGGGTTAAGGTGGCTAGAGGTGTTACATGTGGGTCCACATGTCCTAAAGGTTGTAGATACATATATGACATACTAAACATTTGTAACCACATGCACCGGCCAGTTTGACCTAGAACTATCATGTGGGTCCTACTACATACAACATAGTTAGGAGTGTTGTATCCGGGTCAACATATCCCAAAGGTTGTAAGATATAGCTATGAGAGTGTTGCATGTGGGTCCACATGTTCTAGATGTGTTGGGGTCAAGATGGTTAGGGGTGTTGCATGTGGGTCCACATGTCCTAAAGGTTGTAGATACATATATGACCTACTAAACATTTGTAACCACATGCACCGGCACTAGACCGATTGACTTAGAACTATTATGTGGGTCTTACTACATACAACATAGTTAGGAGTGTTGTATATGGGTCAACATATCCCAAAGGTTGTAAGAAATGGCTATGAGAGTGTTGCATGTGGGTCCACATGTTCTAGATGTGTTGGGGTCAAGATGGTTAGGGGTGTTGCATGTGGATCCACATGTCCCAAAGGAGGTAGATACATATCTATATGACCTACTAGACATTTTGAATCACATGCACCGGCACTAGACAGCTTGAACTAAAACTATCATGTGCGTCCTACAACTTACAACATAGTTAGGTGTGTTGCATGTTGGTCCACATGTCCCAAAGTTGTTAAGATATGAGTATGAGTGTTGCATGTGGATCCACATGACCTATATGTGATGGGTTAAGGTGGCCAGAGGTATTGCATGTGGGTCCACATGTCCCAAAGGAGGTAGATACATACCTATATGACCTACTAAACATTTGGAATCACATGTACCGGCACTAGACAGTTTGACCTAAAACTGTCATGTGGTCCTACAACATACAACATAGTTAGGAGTGTTGCATTTGGTTCCACATGTCCCAAAGGTTGTAAGATATGGCTATGAGAGTGTTTCATGTGGGTGCACATGTCCTATATGTGATGGGGTCAAGATGGTTAGTGGTGTTACATGTGGGTCCACATGTACCGAAGGTGGTAGATGAAAGTGCATGCGCCCTCATGTGTGGTTTCGGTAATTAATGACAATCTCTGTAGACTAATGGTTGCATTGAGCTATCTTTGTAGGGCTTGTCTATTGGCAATGCTTGAACACCATGTGTTGGTATCAAGATTGAAAGAAGAAGATAAAGTGATGACCAAAACAATATCCAAGTCATCATATATATTAAGAGAAGACGTTGAAGTGCAAGTTCAAGAGAAGCATCTCGAAGAAATCCTATGCTTGAAGCTTGTCACCATTTTGTAGATATTGGTCAAGTGAAGATGTGTCTTATAGAGGCTCTCCCATATTAGTGTATGGGGGAGCGATATGTGAGTCTTCACCAAGCAAAGCGCAATCAAGAAAGGTGGTCCACTTGAAGAGTTCAAGATCATCATCATCTAGCTCAAGTGGAATGCACAAGGCAAAGGTATGATCTTGATAGGGTTTCTATTTTTACCGGTCTCATGGTGTTAGTGGGAGACCAGGTTATAGGATAGACGGCGTACTATCAAGAGGAGCTCTCAAGTGAGTAACTTGATCACATCTTTGTGGAGAGATCAAACCTTTGCATACTTGGCATCATCATCTTTCTTGGTTCTTATTTGGTTTTTCTCCTAGTTGGGTTTTGGTGCTTGTTGTGATCTTCATGACAAGCCCAAGTTCTTCGAAAACAGTTTTTGTTGAGAAAACTTGTTGTGTTTTCGTGTTGGAAATATTATCGGTTTATCCGTGAGGAAAGTTCCACACCTTCCCATGTGTGTCAACTTAACTCTATTTATGGTTCTTAATATTTCCAACAAAATTGGTTTCACCTAATTTGGAGTTCAAACGAGAAAGTTATTGGGTTTACAGTTTTGCTGATTTGCTGCTGTTTTTCCTGGCCGGAGTGTACGGTGTGCCAGGGCCGGAGTTTCCGGTGTACCTCAACCGGAGTCTCCGGCCTCAGGGGTGCTCAGGGGCCGGAGTCTCCGGCCCATCAGGTTTTTGGAGCGAAGTGCACAACAAGACGGCGCCCTCTGTGTTGGGTCCGGAGTTGGTACCACCTTGTTGCTTGTGTGCCTCGGTTATTTCTATACCCGATCTCTTTACTTATGCACTTTACATCGTGATAACCTTTGTGCTTGAAGTATTACTTTGCTATCACCTTGTTGCTTGTCTTCCTTAGCATAAGTTGTTGGTGCACATAGGTGAGCCTAGTATATTTAGGTTGTTTGGCTTGTTAATTTAAACACCTAGTTTTATTCCGCAATTATCAAGTCTAAACCGGAAAAGTTTTAAATCACCTATTAACCCCCCTCTAGGCGACATCCTTGTCCTTTTAGTAGATACATACCTATATGCCCTACTAGACATTAGAAATCACATGCACCGCTAGACAACTTGATCTAGAACTATCATGTGAGTCTTACAACATACAACATAGCTAAGAGTGTTGCATGTGGATCCACATGTCCCAAATATGGTAAGATATATGGCTATGAGAGTGTTTCATGTGGGTCCACATGTTCTAGATGCGTTGGGCTCAAGATGGTTATGTGTGTTGCATGTGGGTCCACATGTCCCAAAGGAGGTAGATATATACTTATATGCCCTACTAGACATTTGGAATCACATGCACCGACACTAGACAATTTGATTTAGAACTATCATGTGGGTTCTCCAACATATAGCATAGCTGGAAGTGTTGCATGTAGGTCCACATGTACCAAAGGTGGTAAGATATGGCTATGAGATTGTTTCATGTGGGTCCACATGTCCTAGATGTGATGGTGTCAAGATGGGTAGGGGTGTTGCATGTAGGCTCATATGTTACAAAGGTGGTAGATACATATTTGGAACAACATGCACCGGCACTAGACATCTTGACCTAGAATTATCACATGGGTCCTACAAAATAAAACATAGCTAAGAGTGTTGCATGTGGGTCCTAATGTCCTATTGTGGTAGATATACAGGTACTCCCTTCGTCCCAAAATATAAGACACGCTATTTTTATGCTAGTCTTTGATGCTCGACTTTGACCATTAATATATGCTAAAGTATTTCGATTGAGAATGTAAAAATGGTACCGTTGGATTCGTCTTCCAAAATTCTTTCATTTTATATACCATTCTACTAATTTTGTGTATGTAATATAAGTACAAATCATGGTCAAAGTTGTAGCCCGTTGACCAGCGAAATTAAAGGGCGCCTTATATTTTGGGACGGAGGGAGTATATGACTATGACTGTTGCATGTAGGGTCCTAATGTCCCAATCGTCGCCTACGAAGAACGCTGCCACTCTCATTCTCGACGAGGGCGATGGATAACTAATATAGTTCCGCTAACGAATGTCATTCTCTCCGATGGGACCCTAGCTCCAGCTCCCATCAAAGATCACCGCCGGCGGCCATTCACGCTGACAAAGCCCTACAAGATGCCATCCATAGAACAGAGAGTCAGCGATCATAGCAAAGAAGGTGACGCCACGATGCTCTCGCCGCCGGCCACGCCTCGCCCCATGCCCCCGCAAGTAGAGAATACAAGATGCACATAATGTCTTGAATTTTCTATATTTATCAATGTGCTATAATCATCAAGTTTTTCATGAAAATGGTTTATCAATATTTTAATTTCATGATGTTAATTTCTAAGAATTTATTTTGAATGATTGGTACTTAATTTCTATAATTAATGAGTCAAAAAACGATAGAAATCTCCTCCATATAGTTAGGACATGTGTTGACTGCCTTATATACGGTCTGGTCCATACATCGAGAGGGGATTTGGTGCAC
This sequence comes from Poa pratensis, assembly GCA_947311845.1. Classification (NCBI taxonomy): domain Eukaryota; kingdom Viridiplantae; phylum Streptophyta; class Magnoliopsida; order Poales; family Poaceae; genus Poa; species Poa pratensis. The sequence goes on along the minus strand of CAMZMU010000020.1, from coordinate 13,620,764 downwards.
ATGGGCACGAGTGATCCCGGTTTTGATTTTTTTTAAATGGTATTTTTAGTTAGAAAATCTAATTTTTGAACGTGAATACGTATGTACGGTATATTTATGTGTGCAAAGTTTCGGTTGAAAAGACTTTTTATTTCTGGCGACAGAAAATTAACAAATTTGTGTATTTATAAAGTTGTAAAAACAGCACGAATTTGTCTTTTTGTGTAGACTAGAATAAAACGTATTTCGGAACGAAATTTGGTGCCTGTATAGATAATATGTATATGTACGACATATACTTTTTTCCAGATTTTTGAAACATACAAATGCAATTTTCAATTTTGTTTAGAAAACGGGATCACCGGTGCCCATGTGCAAAAACAAGTTTCTGCCATCCCTTTTCCTATGAAGGACACGAAACTTTAATATTATTTAACAAGATGCATACTACATCACAGACACATGTGTAGCACAGTGGTTCTGCTCCTTGTGTTGCACTGGAGAGACTTGGGTTCGAATCCTAACATCTCTAATTTTGCTGCCTTTTTCCGCATGTCGAGGTCGGCTCAGCTCCAGCAATTGTGCGACTCTCCAGGTCGGCTCGGCTCAATTAATCTGAGACGTTGACATGTTTATAGTTTGCATAAGAAAAAAAAAGCCTTATCTCTACTATATAATATAGCTTCAGGTGATGGTTGGTACGTTTTTAAAGTTTCCGATTCTACCCTTACATAGATTGAAATATTACGATGGTTGCCACCGCCAAGTTTCCGATTCAGCCAGTACCCTTGAAACCGGAGATAATTACACCATACAGCGGCCAGCAAGTTCTGTTCGTTCCCCAATCTCTTATCCACTCTTCACACCTCTCGCTACCGCTCGTTAGGGTAGGCCGCCGCCGCCGCCTCCCTGGTCGACGGCGAGCTCTCCCGCCGGCCGTCCCCGACCCTTCCTAGACGACCGCCGTTGTCCCGCGTGCGTATGACCTCCTCCGCCCTCCTCTCCCTGCACAACTCATGGGCAGCAGGTCGCGCGACGACCGACCGGGTAGCAGGCAGCAGCTCGTGCGTGGCGACCGGCCGGGCCAGCAGCTCGTGCATGATGACCGGCCGCCGGAGGAGCTAGCCCATGATGCTTTTTTCCTCTCCTTCCCCGACGTTGGTTGAATTAACTCTCGGGCTGGACCACGAGCAGAAGCTCATCCTCAACATGCTTCTTCGTGTGTGATCAATCTCGCTGGATGCATGCTTAATTAATTTAGTTATTTTGCTTGCTCTTTGCACAACTCAATTTGTTAACTTGCTCGGCAGGCAGCACCTCCGCCGCCGCAGACGAGGTTAGGCCTCCGTCGCCGCATATGAAGTCATCGCGCACGCGCTGCAGGAGGAGCTCGCCCAGTTCACCATGGCCGAGGCCTCAGGAGGAGCTCGCCCAGATCGCCATGGCCGAGCCCTTAGAGATCTCGTCCGCTGACGGAAGTGCTGGAGGATCTCATCCAGATCTCCATGGCCCAGACCTCAGAGATCTTGTCCACTGACGGAGCTACTGGAGGATCTCGCCCAATTCGCCATGGCCGAGGCCTTATGTACCTCTTCGATGTGGCAGCTAGCCATATACCGATTCTCTTCGTGTTGAGTTGAGCTGCAGCGAAATCAGGTTTAACGTTTCCTTGCTCCGAACCTACTCTGGCCTCAGTTATCATACATGTTTTAAGGTTTTGATTTTATTTCTTCCCAGAGATGTCATGCATGGTGTGCTTTATCACAATTCCTGATCTGCTGCAGGAGTAAGCAATCCAAGGGCATGTCTCAATCCATTCTTATGGGTCACCTCCTGAGTCTCCACAAACAAGTAGCAGCAGGTCGTCATTTTAGAGCCCTGCTTTGCAATATGATGCATTATATTTCATTTGGCAACACCACTTTGGTTAGGACCCTGGTGGTTGCAATATGTCCGTGGTGGTAGAAGAGATTGCAAAATGTGGTACAAGAGATTGCCGACCACTAGGGAGTAGAAGGATTTTGTGGAGCAAGAGAACATGGGAAGGAGGAGGCCAAGATCAGCCACCGAACAAGTAGAAAGAGGAGTAGATCAAGAAGGGTAGCAAGAAATGAGATGGAGCAGATGTAGCAGCTAGAAAAGCAATCCCTAGAATTGGATCAAGGCATTTTCAAGTAAAAACAAGGTATACCCTTGCACTTGAGGGCATATTGGCATGGTGGTGTTCCTGAAATTGTTTTGTATGTGACATTAAACTTTCGGACTTCAGAATCAGTACTGCTCTTTTCTTCGGCATACAACTATACATGATATGGAAATATAGTAGTATCGGACAGTGACAACACATCATTGTTTTATCTCTCTTGTGTCAGCATAGTTATTCAATGATTGTGAAAGAGAGTAAAGTCTGTCCGGAAATAGGTAACGTGTGTCGTGATTTTTTATTGTAGTCTGAGATGCAACATATAATCAGGGTAATCAACAGTTCCGTACAGAATAAAACCATATTTAATATAACGCTTTTGCTAGCGCTCGGTTAGCCGAGAAATGTTGCCGCTCGGTCGATTCCCTTGCCCTGCAAATCGAGATGGGGGAGAGAGGAGGCGAAGCTCCTCGATGGCGACGATGCGGCTGGCCGCGGCGGCGACGGTAACGACGAGGGATGGAGCGAGTCGGAAGCGAGTAAGAAACTTAACTTGGGTTTGGGGATGTCGTGGTCGGAGAAGACTCGGCCGGCGGTGGGGTACTTAGAGGGATGTCGAGGTGGCGGTGAACCGGCGGAGCGGGAGCTTGAGGCAAGGCGGGCAGCGAGGCGGCGGGTCAAATTGGAGCGCAAGTTCACTAAATTTAACCACAATTATTTAAAGCAACATATCTTTATAAGTTTTACCAAAGTACACGTAAATATTGTTTCTTGACACCCAAAAATACGGTTAATTAATTTTTATATAATATTCTTTTATTAGCCCGTGGCAACGCACGGGCATTTCAACTAGTAATTTCATATTACACCCTCCAGTCTGTGGTAACGGGTACCGTACAAAATCTTTAGGACTGCTCTACGTACCGATCTATCTAGGACTAGGACCCATCACCTTTTGTAGAACTGAATCGAAAGTCACGCGGGAGCAGCACATCCGGACGAGCATCAGGACACATCCGGTGCAGCCGAGGAGCACGAACACGGCACCTTCCACCACGAGCACGACACCGCCCGTGAGACCTGGAGAGTCGCACAATTGCTGGAGCTGAGCCGACCTCGTCGGGATGCTGAAGAGCCCAGTGACCGTAGAGTATTACCCCGATGCCAACGCCTACCGTCACAAAGACTAAGAGAGCAGCCAAGCCGTGGTCGGAGCTCAAAGTGTCACCGGAGTCCGGCACGGCACTGCCGTCGTCCGCCGCAGCGTCGACGACGCTGGAGTCCTCGAGATCCATCTGGTTGACTTGCTACTCGTCTGGTTTACGCACAGCTAGCTGCGTGGACTCCAAAAAGTTTTATATATGTAGAGTTGCTGAACAATAATACATGGGCCGGCTAGCTCTAAATAGAGATCGGTGTCAAATCCATATGCTCTATCGGACGAGTCCTTGAACCGCACGATGCATGTTGCTTCGTCCTCAATTGGTCAAGGAAAATCTGCCGGCAGGATTAGGCCTCATTTGGTCAAGAAGCCTCGTTGTAGTTTGGTCTCTATATATATTCGTGTGGCTCTTGTTAAAAGAGTACAAGATCGTGTCTATAAAAACTGTGTCTTCAAAGAGAAATGAGTTTGAAAACACTCAAATGTGTCTTGCTCATTCCTTGTATAGTTCGTTGGGTAATCACCAGAGACAGTTGTTGTATATCTGCCAACGCACTATTCACTACTATATTACAGTGTGGTATTTGATTGTCTGAATAGAAAGAAAATAGGTGCCCTAGGATCTAATTTCATATTACACCCTCCAGCCCGCAGTAGTGGGTTACCGTACAAAATTTCTAGGACTGCTCTACTGATCTACTCTAGGACTAGGACCCATCACCTTCTGTAGAATCGAGTCGAAACTCAAGCAGGAGCAGCACATCCGGACGAGCATCAATACACACCCGGTGAAGCCGATGAGCACGATTACGGCACCTTGCACCACGATGATCACACCGCCGACCGGACCCTTCGGCTCTACCTCGTCGGGATGGTGAAGACACCAGCGACCCAAGAGTATTACCCAGGTGCCAAGGCCTATCATGGAGAGGAGAAAGGCAGCGGTTATGAGGTGGATGATGCCGAAAGTATTACCGGAGTCCGGCACGGCACCGCTGTCGTCCGCCTGAGGGTGGTCGCTGGACTGCTCGAGATCCATCTGGTTTCGGCTGTCGTAAGCTTTACGGGATCCAAAGTTAGTTAGGGTTAAGCAGAGTTGCTTAACAATAATATATGGGCCCTACTCGGGGTCGGAGTTGCTTATGTGGGACAAGTCCTTGAACCGCAGGATGCATCTAAGCATGTTGCTTCGTCCCATCCTTGTACTAGTTAGTTGTCATTGAATATCTTTTAAGTAACAATTTATTTTATTAATCAAAAATCAAGTTATATGAGAGAGAGAGGAGGAAGAAAAAGATGGGCTGACAGCCATGTTAGCTTCTCCTCCACGTGTGCTGCCAACTCAGTCCTGTCGGATGGGTCCCATCGGTCAGTCTGCTGTCAAACTGCGGTTAAAAAGGAATTTATGCAATCTGTTGTCATTAGTCCCATGAGCGGTAGATTTTTGAAAAAATCACCAAGAATTGTACTGACATTTAACCACTGCCTCAAATGTGGTAGATCCGTGTAATTCACTCCAACTAGGTCGATGAACCCCTTAGCTGCATTTCAAGCAAACTCCTACATATACAATATGGACATTATCTCATATTAATAAAGTTATTCTGGTGACTCTCTGCGAAGAGTGTCATCCATCCTAGTACTATATATCGATTCTAGATTGGTGTCGGAAACAAATGCATGGTACTTGTGCTGTGTATATTTTTATCATATTCCATCAAGCGTTATTGATTTCCGACAAACAACTCGAAGCAATGAAAAAGGCAATGTAGTGTAACTTCCATGTTGCCATTGTCCGATCTTTCTTCTCTTGTTCTATTTTCTTACGTTCTTCTTTGTTTTGTTGTTATGGTTACTGGAGAACGCTCATTGGTATTCACACGAGGTATGTTGTTTGAACTCCATGTTATTTTCCTCTTTCAGAAGAGTATAACATGTGCTAAAAAAAAGTAACTCGATGATTTGCTTGTTCCTTGCAAGGGGAGGTCCCGCCACGGCCCGCATAAAACACTTTTAGTTCAAAACGATCAAAATCTAAGTAGATTAGTTACAAACTAACTTTGCCTATTTTCCTACTATGCGTCACGGGTTCAGACGTCGCCACACAACACTACATACTATTCACTCCTATAATATATCGTGCCATTGATTGTCTGAACAAAAAGATAGCTTAATTTCATACTACAGCCTCTAGCATGTACTCATGTAGTACCGGAGTACCTTACAGAATCTCTGAACCACTCTACTGTTCTACTCTAGGTCTAGGACTAGGACCCATCAGCCTTTGCAGAGTTATGTCGAAGGTCAAGTAGGAGCAGCACATCCGGACGAGCATCAAGGCACATCCGGTGAACCCCATGAGCGCGAACACGGCACCTACCACCACGAGCATGACACCGCCGACGGGACCCTTTGGCTCTACCTCGTCGGGATGGTGAAGACACCAGCGACCCAAGAGTATCATCCAGATGGCCCAGCCTATGATGAAGCAGAGAGTGACAACGGTTATGAAGTGCATGGCGCCGAAAGTATCGCCGGAGTCCGGCACGGCACCACCGTCGTCCGCCGCCTGGTGGTCATCGGCGCTGGGGTCCTCGAGATCCATCTGATCGACTTGCTTGCTTCTCGTCTGGTTTCGGTTGTCGACTCGCAGCTAAGCTTTGCGGATTCCAAAATTAGCTAGTTAGGTTTATGTAGAGTTGCTTAAGAAGCCCTACTAGGAGTCGGTGTCAAATCCATAAGCTTATAGAATCGGACAAGTCCTTTTTGGCCGCACGATGTATGTTCGCTTCGTCCGGTTGTCGTAGTAACTTGTCGCTAGACCTGGAATACAACGTGCTGTATGCAAAAAAGCCTCGGTGCAATTAGCACGTTCCGCACCCACCTATTACGGATTTCCCACCCTGGAGTATTATGTAATGTATCTATCTTAGCGTCTTTTGTTAAGTACTCCATCCATGTCAAAATATAAGATGTTTTATTTGCCATATAAGGACTACGTAGAGATTGAAATGAGTAAATCTACACAATGATACATGTAGAGGTACATCCATATAAGACAAATGCTATAACATCTTATATTTTTGTACAGATTTAGCAGCAGTGACGGAGGACCCCTACGGGCGAGGTAGGGCGGCCGCCCGACCTTAAATTTTTCCAAAAAATCGAGTATATGTACGCATCTTATGCATCGGCAGCAGATCCGTGATCTGTTCCTATTTTTCAGAGCGTTCTTTTGAGAAGAAAGGGGAATCGAAGACCTAGGCTGGCTAGTGGGCTTTTCTTTGGGCCGAGTTGGAAGAGCAATAGTGGCCTGGTGCGTCTAGATGACTGGCACTTGCCCAGCTTGGTTCGTTAGTTTTGTTCCACCGAGCCAGAAACAAAGCGAGGAGGCAGGCAGCGGCCAGTGATGTAGTTCGACCAGCGATGAGTTTGTTTTGCCTTCTCCAAAAAATGAATTAGGCTATATATTAGCTAGTGGAGCTATTGGTCATTTCGTACCAGCCATTTTATGAAATCGAAATACTCCCTCCGTTTATTTTTACTATGCGTTTTGAGGAAAGAACAGATACCAAGGTGACACTCAGATTAGCTAAATTAGACCCTCGATGGACTAGTCTGCCCCTAGTACATGCATGCACTGCCGCCGTGGTAGCACGCATGCATACGTCGTAGTCGCCTGGCCTTCTCTGCAATTGAAGGCATGCATGCGCATGGCCAGGTGCTCCTGTCTCAGCTTTAATGCATTGAAGACCCAAAGTGGGGGCATATTAGGCAATCAACATTACAACGCAAAGTAAATGGGAAATTTTCAGAAAAGCTAGAACGCAATGTAAAAGTAAACGGAGGGAGTACATCCATTTTAATGGTGGAGGTTGGGGAGTAGCGATAGTGCAGTTATGTGATTGTCAAATTAATTTTTTCTATGTCATTTGTCTATTTCTTTCCTATCCTTTATCAAAAAAAAGTTCTTTCCTGTCAATGTGTACTTACTTTATCCCTGTTTTTTAGGTCATGTACAACGAGAATGCCGAGGAGATCATTAGCTTTAGAGTTCGCCCGACCTTAAATATTTCGTCCTCCGCCACTGTTTAGCCGTATATTGGAACATATTCTCTCTTAAATGTTATGTGTTTGTGGGGTCGTATTAAATTGGTTTAGTGATCATGTTTATGTTTTAACGGTTTATCCTTGTTGTGACATGAACTAAACGCTAGCTATTTTTCATGGCCGCTATGCTGCTATTCTTTGGCAATATTATGGGTGTGGTCGGCGTCGTTGAATTCATCCCACTGGACTTCTCCTACTTGTCATCATTTTTTAAACGAAGTTGTCATCATTTATAGCATCATGCTCACCCAGCGGGGGTCGATCCCATTGTAGTACATCGCCAACACAGCCATCATGGTCGTCCTCGTAGGTGTCGGGGCCAATACCCTCGAGTTTAAATGAGAACTTGTGCTAGAAGCCGACCGATTCAAACTCATGCAACAGAATATTCACTAAAGAACCGTATAGCCTATTTTGGTAGGCTCTACTATTATTTTAATTCCTTGATGTATTTTCTAAGTAATTAGGCTATGTTTTTATTTTCTTACTTTAGAGAGCTACGATGTGGTACTTCCTCTGTTTACAATTATATTATGTTATGGGTTTAGTCAAAGTCAAATCTTTATAAATTTTAACCAAATATATAGATAAATAATTACAATACAAATTTAATATTATTAGAACCATCAAAAAAATATTTCCATACTATATGCATTCAATATTATTATTTTTTGAGTAAACGTCACGAGTTATGCCTTCAATTAGAAGAATAGGGTAACCAAGAAAGTTTAGTGAGTCTCGTGGGACTTCCCCATGTTCGGCCTCGGGATTGCTCTTTACGGGCCCTGGTCTAGCCGGAAAAACAGTCTCAGCCCATAAAGCAGTCGGTGTTTTAAGGTTTTCCACGGCTTACGGGTTCTGTTAGAGATGCTCTAAGAATTCTTTAGATTTCCACTCCCTAGCCAAAATGCATCTTCGGAGGCGTCGTCGCCTTTGGTAGTCTTCATAGACGATGGCTCGCTCGCAACACGGACGTGTCACTCCTAGCCTCCTAGGGCTTCTTTGTTTCTTTCTTCTCTTCTTCTATTTTCTTACGTTCTTCTTTGTTTTGTTGTTATAGTTACTGGAGAACGCTCGTTGGTATTCACACGAGGTATGTTGTTTGAACTCCATGTTATTTTCCTCTTTTCAAAAGAGTATAACATGTGCTAAAAAAAAGTAACTCGATGATTTGCTTGTTCCTTGCAAGGGGAGGTCCCGCCACGGCCCGCATAAAACACTTTTAGTTCAAAACGATCAAAATCTAAGTAGATTTGTTACAAACTAACTTTGCCTATTTTCCTACTATGCGTTACGGGTTCAGACGTCGCCACGCAACACTACATACTATTCACTCCTATAATATATCGTGCCATTGATTGTCTGAACAAAAAGATAGCTTAATTTCATACTACAGCCTCCAGCCTGTACTCCTGTAGTAACGGGGTATACCGTACATAATCTCTAGAACCAATCTACTGTTCTACTCTAGGTCTCGGAGTACCCATCAGCCTTTGCAGAATTATGTCGAAAGTCAAGCAGGAGCAGCACATCCGGACGAGCAGCAAGGCACATCCGGTGAACCCGATGAGCGCGAAGACGGCACCTTCCACCACGAGCACGACACCGCCGACGGGACCCTTTGGCTCTCCCTCGTCGGGATGGTGAAGACCCCAGCGACCCAAGAGTATTAACCAGAAGCCCATGCCTATGATGAAGCAGAGCAAGACAACGGTTATGACGTGCGTGATGCCGAAAGTATCACCGGAGTCCGGCACGGCATCACCGTCGTCCGCTGCATGATGGTCGTCGGCGCTGGGGTCCTCGAGATCCATCCGGTCGACTTGCTTGCTTCTCGTCTGGTTTCCTTTGTCGACGAACTGCACTTCGCGGACTCCAAAGTTAGTTTTTTTTTTGAGATCCGGACTCCAAAGTTAGTTGGGGTTTAGCTAGGGATCGGTGTCAAATCCATATGCTCTACCGGACAAGCCCTTTTAACCGCACGATGCATGTCGCTTCGTCCTCGATTGGTCAAGGAAAATCTGCCAGCAGGATTAGGACTTGACTCCGTGCAATTAGCGCGGGCACCCAAACCTATTTTACGGATTAATTTCCTTGATAATCGCATCTAAGAATCCTTCAGATTTCCACTCCAGAGAGTCCGTTGCTATAGCCAAAATGCATCTTCGGAGGCGTCGTCGCCGTTGCTAATCTTCATAGACGATGGCTCGCTCGCAACACGGAGGTGTCACTCCTAGGCCATTCGTGGCCTTCAAAGACGATGGCCCAGCCAGTCGGCCACAACAACGATTAGTCTCTCCTGGATAGGCATGTATCCACTCAACCAGGAATAGAGATGTTGAAAGGAAAGACTCAAACCGGGCCCAGAGGCCAGGAACAAGAGTTTTTTTAAGGGTTTCACTAAGGCTTTTCAACGTCTCATCTTATTACCCTGGACAGAAAAATAGCAAGACATCACCCCAAAAAATGGAAACCCAACACCTAGTCCTCACCCTCCGCACACTTACGTTCCTGACCCGAACCAACATGCTGCCATTTCGAGTCAGACAAATCTCTCGATTTCATACTGAAATTGACCCACAAATAAGCAAACTGAAAATGATCAGCTGAAGCACAAACTCCACCCAGGACGATTTAGAATTGGATATGTAAAAGAGAGCACGATTCACGAGCTTGTGCTTCTGAGAGAAGGAGGAATAAAAATACATTACCTCGACATCGAGGCTCAAATCCAGTAAGAATTGGTTAATGCTCACAAACCCTTCAAAATATTGTTTTCAATAGTTTTGGAACTGGCTCCTTGGAGTCTGAAATCAGTTTTGGTTTTTCGGCCACCGTCTCACCAGTAGTATACGATCATACTGGAAACCTTTTCAAAATCCATCTTTCGCAGATAACATTGGCCAACAATAGAATAAATTACCAACCTGAGGCGCTTTGTATGCTCTTGATTCCCCAAAAGCAGCAACTGTCTGTGGACTAAGTTCATCTTACTACTCACTACGCAACACAGTAGACTTGAAGAAAACAATCGTCTTTGACAGAATGAATCAGAAAAAGAAAAATATTTTCCCTGTGGTCAATTTACTGCTCTCACAACTCAGAAACAATTTTCACGGAACAGGTTCCACAAGAATGTAACTTCAATTCATGAAGGCTCACTGCAGTGGCTCCATATCAACAGCGGTGGTCGACCCATTTGCGTACACAGGGTGGAGTACATGCCCCGCTACAGGATCAACGTGGATCCACTTCCTGCCAGTCAGCTTATTGCGCTCGAATCACACATGGCCTTCCTTCAGACTGAAGATCGTGTGATCCTTCCCCATGCCGACATAGTTCCCAGGATGGAACCGGGTTCCTCTTTGGCGGACGATGATGTTTCCTGGTTCCACTTTCTGAAGAAATAAATGCTACGATCAGTATGTGATTGTATCTCCACATCTTTTAAATAAAATTGAAAAAAGAACACAGTCAGTGCCCCAATGTGAGATCATCACAGGGCATTCCAAAATTTCCAAATTTGTAGATATTGTCATGTGACTTAGTTATCTTGTAAAATCATTTTATGTTTCCACAAGAAAAAATGACTAAAATCATAAGGATCATCTGAAGATGGATGGTACCTCTCCACCAAACTTCTTAACACCCAAATACTTGGGGTTAGAGTCACGGCCATTTTTTGTTGAACCAGCAGTCTTCTTGGTGGCCCAACGCCTAAATATCAAGCCCATTCCTCCAGATGACTCTGCAGTCAAGTACATTCCACAGAGTCAGATTACTCGTTTGGAACAGCATAAAAAAGATACAAGTTCAAAGTCACACAGACTACCCCAAAAGTCATTACCTGTTGCGCTGGTGTACACCGAAACATTTGAGATCAGTTCTTTGACATTGACTCTCCTGAAAACCGATGAGAAAGCCATCTTGCCTGCCACAGGTTAACTGCAGTCATTAGAATGATTATGTGATAGACCGACATTAGTAAGGTACCGCTGGGTAAAATAAGTAAAAGGACGACTATGTGTTGTGCCCTTTTCAGATTATTACCATATCATCGAATCATTTGATGCTCTACATTTACTATGGGAAATTGTTGACCTATAGTTGTTCACACTAAGCCTTCCACAAACTAAACTTAAGTTCTGATTTAATAGTCCACTGTAGGCTTGGTAGCACTCCTGTTAACTATGGATTGCGTGTTTAGGAAATCCGATTAAAAACATCAACCACAGTAATCTAGGCGTCAGAGCACAACATAATTTTTCAAATCACAGGTTCAAGAAAGTATACATCATTACAGACCAAACTAGATCTGGAAATCATTATTTGTCACTTGTCAGGAAGAATTTTCAAAATATTCTTACAGTACTGGACTCCGTTTAGAAGGGGGAAATTTATTTTTTGCCACGCTTTACTTTGGGACTATCCGATTTGCCCCTCTTTACTTTGACCTCTACTATTTGCCACTACTTACTTTGCTAGTTTATTATTTGCCCTCTGACATATGAAACCCACAGCTAATGACCAAAATACCCATAGTTCATGTGTGGGTCGAGTCCACATCGAGCTGAGCTTTCTCTGTTCTGCTCTCGTCGCTCGTGCACCAGAACAGAGAACCAGGCGGCGGTGGGAACCCACACGGTGGCCGGAGGTAGAGAGGGCGGTAGGAGGCGGGATTCTGGGGAGCACGGCGACATTTTCCCCGCCACGCTAGGCACGAGTCCTCTCTCAGGGCAGCGGCAACCCTCACGGCCGAGAGGTAGGTTAGGAGTTTGGTGCTCCGGCCGTCGGCGACGAGTTGGCTAGTGGTTGCTCCCTTGTTTTGATTCGTCGCTCGCCCGGCTCCTCCTAACTGTCCGCCGTTTTTGATTTGGACGTAGAAGATGGATTTTGGATGAATTAGCAGCACGGACAGAAGCTGGGACGTGCGGCCGTACTGCAGGCAGCGAGCGGCAGGGGTGGGCGCGGGGGTGAAGCAGCTAGCAGCCAGCGGTGGCCTCGAAGGGCAGCAGTGAGCAGCCAGTGGCGGCGCTGGCGGCAGCTATCCAAGGCAGTGTGAACGAGAGAAGATGATTTTCTAATGGACTCATGTGTGTACAGCAGGCTGGGGTGTAGTCGTCTTGCATATGTTGCCTATTTCCCTCAAAAGATAAAAAATAATACAAAAGGGGCAAATAATAAACTAGCAAAGTAAGTAGTGGCAAATAGTAGAGATCAAGTAAAGAGGGGCAAATTGGATAGTCCCAAAGTAAAGCGTGGCAAAAAATAAAATTCCCCGTTTAGAAGAAGACTTTGTTTAATGGTGAGGAACACAACAATACGAAGTTGCGAGTTCACTCAAAATATCCGAAAAGACTACTGAATGGACAGTACAACGACGGATACAAGAGTTGTTCGTGCATCAGGGATCAGAAATACTAAGCACGGAATCAGTTACTGAATCATTTGGCAAATCTGATGATTTGTGTTAGAGATTGGCCTTCACATTTTTCCTTATCTCTTCAACTTCTTTCAATAATCTGATATTGCAGAGGTAAGGACCCCATGGCATTTTTCACAGAAGAGTCACCGAAATCGCAAGCATGTAGTTGGGTGGGGGAGATGCATCAACCCCTGCCCACCACTAGAGGCTATGCCTTAGTCTGCTGATATTGCAGAAGTAGCTTTAGACATGTTAAATTTAAGCGAAGTCTTATTAGATCAGAGCAAAACTAGGATATAAACTGGGGGTAATATCCCATTGCTTTTGCAACAGAAAAACTATCTGCAATTGGAGTATCCCAATGATGGACACATCTGGAATGGAACGGGCAGAACACCACATAAAGAATCAGATTTGGATGTGGTTCCACACAGCAAAGAGAATAATTTAGGGTCAAGACGAACTTAGAGAGAGCAGGCCAGATTGATCTTACTGGGAGAGTTATTCATGGTTTCACCTTGTATGTATACATGACATGAAGTCCCGACTTCCCCTCAATACCAAAAAGAAGGAAACAATAGAAGCCCATAGCCGGCAAAGGGTGGACATTTGGCTTGAACATACTACTTTCGGTTCTAGTTAAATCAAAATTCGACAGCACTTGAGCGGTGGCATATATTAGGTTCTGCCATCTCAAAAGTCGGGCGAGACCATCAGTCCAATCACACCAAAATGAACTAGCGCAAGGCAATTCGTTGTGCTCCCCTACGGGGCATGTGACGGATAGTTGCGATTCTACTACAGATAGCAAGACAGTGCGACAGCCAGCAGATCCAGCTGAGCGTTGCGATTCGGAAGAAAGGGCAGTATGAGAAAGGGGAAGGAGAAGTCAAGTACATATGTCGCAAGATCGCTCTGTTGTCGGCGCCGGCGCCGCTATGCTGCCCGCACGCACGGTGATTGCTACGTCGCCGGCTGGGGTGGGGGGTGGCCGGAAGTAGGAAAAGGTCGCCGAGATGCGGGATCAAGCACCGGTCCGCCGCCAACGAGCCGGCCGCCGTGCGTAGTGGTCGATACAATCTGGGGGCGCCGTGCGTGCGTGGCTGGAGGATGCAGCACCAACGAGCTCTTGGGCCGTCGGTGGGCCGCGATATGTGGCAGAAGACTTGGGCCTCTCAAGGATTTAAGTGGCATCAGATTGTATTGTATGCGTGTGGGCTTTACTTCATCCAGCTGTTAGTCTTTTTTCTTCTCTTTTTTTTGTCCGAGCTGTTAGTCTTTCCCACGACTACTACTCGCGATTCTGTTTCTGTTCCTCTTCCTCCCCCTGTTTGGCTTGGCTGTTTTCTGTCCGCGCCGTCGATTAGGCTGTCAGTCTTCACCTTCGCGCTCCGGCGAACACACGGCTGCGTTTGGTTGCGCCTTGCCGGAGGCCCACTGCCTGCACATCGCCACTCCCCGTAGCGTCCAGATTTAGCCCTTGCTCTGTAGGCAGCCTCATTGGTGGACTGTGCAGGTCCAGACCTAGCCCCAAAGGAAAGAAGAAAAAAGTTCTTTTGAGCAGTTTTTTTTTCTTTGACATCAGCTCTAATAATGGGGATAGATTATGGTAGTCCGATGTCGGATAGGAAGAGGAAATTTTCACCAGGAAGGCCCATAGCATCTGCAAAGAGAACGAAGAAACCCGGGCTTCGAATCGGCAGTCTACCCAAGGTAAACTGAAACAAAACTAACAAAATCTATTACCTGTTTTTGTATGTCTTGCTGATGTTGAACCATTGCGTCCACCCTGTTTCTGTAGGATATCTTGAGCTCTATCACGTCTAAATTGCCATTGAAAGAAGCTGCAAGGACAAGCGTCTTATCGAGTCAGTGGAGGCATAATTGGTTGTGCCGCACCAACATTGATCTTAGTTGTTACACTCTGTTCTCGCAGTCCGACAAGGCACGAAGCTGGACTGCTCCTGGAAGTAGACGCAACAGGCGCAAGTTTATTAAGAGTGTTGGTGCGCTTCTCCAGCAACACGAGGGCGTAGGGACTGAGAACATCAGAATCAGCTATGATCTCTGCAATAGATACGCCGGTCATATTGATAAATGGGTGAAATATGTTATTGCATCCAAGGCCAAGGGTCTTATTCTTGAATTACGGTCCCCGAGGTTTGGGCCCGCAGGAGTGCGATATGATTTCCCTCTTCAACTGATTGGTACCGAGAAGAACTCAAACTTGCGCCGTCTGGAGCTTTGGTTTGTTTCCTTAAGGCCGCCAGCTGATTTCAGGGCATTCCAGAACCTCACTAAGCTGTGCCTGCAAGATGTTAATATTACCAACGAAGATGTTCAACATTTGCTGTCTGAAGGCAATCAACTAGAGTGCTTCTGTATTGCCTGTTGTAAGATGCTTACTAGTTTAAGGATTCCGCATTACCTGAATCGGCTTAAGTTTTTGCTTGTTCTGAGTTGCATGTTACTCCAAGACATAACATTGGACTGTGGTGTGCCAGCGCTCCACTATAGAGGCCCGTTGATACCACTGGAACTTGCTGCACCTTCCATGTGGCGCCCCGACCCGACTACTATACAGTGATACTGTGTCCCCGGTTATCCGATACCACCAGACACACTATCAGAGCATAATAGAGAGATCAAGACTTGTGGAACAACTGGCACATCACAGACTCTACGACACAAATCATAATAGTTCAACTCTTATAATAGAGAAAGATAGCAAATGACAACCAGAGGTCACAGACCCAACATTCAACAAGCGGAAGCAAATTAGGTTGTTCTAAACAACAAGAACCAAATTATGGCCTAAGAGGCCTACAGATAAACATCCAGCGCCAGCTATTCCGGGATGTCCCAAGCTGCCACCTGGGAACCCCAGACTACTCGTCGACGTCCACAAAGAACCCACCTTCGAGGGCGGTGAAGTCCTCTCCTGAAAATAAGCAAACGACGTTGAGTTCGACGAACTCGCAAGATTAAGAGCTAATATATGCTCGATGATTGGCTTTCAAGGTTTTATGGCTGTTTTGCATAAAGCTGATTTTATTTTAAAAAGACATAACTCCAAGGCATCGACTAATCAGATTATTTTGCAAAAGGGGTAAGAAGTAACTCTTTTCTTTGATCACCTTTCTCAAAGATCAACCATCACCAACCATTGTACCTGTTCATCAAAGGCACCTCCCCGAATCACCCTCGAGGAAGCTCACCTTGCATTTGTGAGTGGTACCTCTAGTACCCAGTTTTTAATCATTCGTTAAAGTTATTCTATGATCTTACCTTCACTTTCCAAGTTCGTCCATAACCGCGGACACGGCTTTTCGAAAAGATTTAACCCTGCAGGGGTGTACAAATGTTTGCCACGCGTACCGTCCGGCCCATTACCTGATCATTAGCTCTCTTCCTTGGAAAGCCGGCTGGGTGGGAGCGGTGTCGACTTCTCCCTCGTTAAGGACTCTCCAGGATCATCAGTGAGGACGGAGCAGCGGATCATCAACACCGTGCCCCGTGGCCACTCATTTTCCTAACACACCATCCTCATCTCAGTTCAACCCACCATCATCACGCACACGCAAATGGAAGCCCGAACTAGAGGATCTGGCTAGCCCCGCCGAGTTATTTAGTCTATGAGGGTTCCTGCAAATGCATAGGCCTCACGCATGGTTGCACGCTCAGTCTTGGTTCAAGAGGTAAAGAACTCGCACCTAGGCGGCGAGAACGAGACAAAACACCACAACCACAGTGGCCTCTCATCCCCACCTTTAAGCATTTTATTATCCGTCACCACAATTTCTCCACCATCATTCTCATCTCGTCACCTGTTTCCAACATGAACCATCCATCCAATAGCTATGCAATTAACTAAGCATGGCTAAGCATCAGCATAACATAGTTAAGTATCTCAGGCCAACAATACAAACCTATGGTTAATAGGAGGGAAAACAGGTAATGGCATTGGAATCATAATGCAACTATAGGATACTCTAATCCGAATCAAATTGACATTTGGAACCGCATGCAATATTATAGTGGAGAAAATACTTGTAGAAAATAGGATAAGATATGCTCAGAGGGGGGATTACGCTTGCCTTGTTGAGCGGAGGAGTCAAACTGCTCGTCGGAGTAATGGTGCTCAACTCCGAACTCGTGATCTACCGGAGAGCAAACAACACCGGAAAGCAAAAACAACAATCAACACATGGCAATTGTGCAATGCATACAAAAATGATGACATGACATTTTAAATGCACCCTAGAAGCATTGAACAAGGGCAACAAGTTAAATGGGGTCCCCATTATATGTCTTGCATTATTTGGAATATACCCCATATTTAAACTTAATGATTATAATTACTACTAGAGCACATTATTGTAATTGTGATTAACTATGCATGATGATGATGAGTCTGGATGATTCATCATTTTCTGAACATTTTGGTATAACGAACACAATTTTCTGAGGTCCCGATCAAAAGTTATTAATTTTAGAATTTCCTCTTTTTAATTGTTTACTTTTAATTCTTTTATTTTCAACAACTATTAAAAGTTATTTCCTCGGATTCGAGAGAGATGGAGGAAGTAGTTGAATCATCGGTGTCGATGTTTCTAAAGGCGTGAGGGGGCAGCGGGAATCAAGCGCAAAGGGAGGAAATTGGAAAAGATTCATCCGAAGAAACAACAGGTTAGCCGGCCTCCAGCCCAGCCTGGGCCGGTTTCCAGGCCGGCCTGCTAACAGAGAGTTCCGGCCGTCAGGCCGGTTTGGGCCGGCCCAAGGCCGGTTAGGCGCCAGAGACGGACGGCCCCGAGGCCGGTCCAGGCCGTTCTCACGGCCGGTCTCGCGAGAAGAGGAACGGCGACGACGCCGTGCTGGGCGTGCACGCGCTCGACGATGCCGAGCAAGGGGGAGAGCTAGGAGGAGAGGGGAGGGGTGCCGCGGCACGGGGTGCTCACCCTCAAGTTGCTGGAGAGGTCTGGGACAGCGGGGTGGCTCGACGGCGTCGTATTCCCCGCGGCGGAGCTCCGGACGGCAGCGAAGAAGATGACGATGGCGCCGTCGATTCGCGGCGTTTCGGCACGATTCCTTCTGCGAGGAGGTGTAGGCGACGCGGCGGAGCTAGTGGTGTCCTTCGATTCGCTCGGGAACTCGTCAATCTGCGGCGTCGAGCACGGCAAGCTCGCGTGGTGCGTCGGCCATGGTGGGGAAACAGAGGGAGAGGAAGGCAGGTGAACAGAGGGGGCGGGGTGAGAGCAGATGCGAGGCCCTCGTGGTCTGCTTGTCCTCCTTGCAGGGGATGCGGAGAGGGGCCCCGGCGCGTCGTGCACAGCGAGGAGCAGGTCCGGCGGGAGCTGCTCGCGCGCCGCTACAGGAGGAAGGAGATGGATTTTTTTACAAAGAGCCCCCTGGCAGAATATATTCCATCACAGATTAGTCCTCCTTTGTACTGGATGGATTTAGACAAGCTAGTTTTCGATTTATTAGGGGTACTCAAACATTTCCAAACTTGATGAAACTTTGCAGTAAACTCTTATTTGCCAAGAAGCACCCCTGGTAAAATTTGCAGGTCATTTGGATAAACTTTTCAGAACAAAGTTGTTTTCATTTCCTTTCTTCCATTTATTTAGAACATTTAATTGACGTTCTTAACCAACTCCAAAATTTATGAAATTATTCGGGGAGGATCCCCTTAACATTTAGTTGTTCCACAAAAATTGGGGTTTAAAAAATAAAATGTTTTGACCAACTTTTGTTCATAGTGTTAGATTTAGGCATTTTGCTAAATTCCAAAATGTTGCCCTTTTTGTAACATTTATAGCAATTGCAAAAATATGTTTTCAGAACTCTTGGAACTTCCTTGACAAATATAAAATGCCAAAGTATTTTGTTTTGCAAGATTGGGTGCCTCCCTTGTTTTGGAAGTTGTTAGAGCAAGTTGGCATTTGGGGTTTTTCAATGTTGCAAAACTCATTTGTGTGATGTTTAACAATTGAATATGGATGCCATGATGCAATGCAACACAAAAGCGAAATTTTTACTCGGGTTTTTAGGTTTTCAAACTTTGGGCTGTTACAACTCTACCCTCCTTACAGGAATCTCGTCCCGAGATTCTAAGCGTAGGGAAGAGGGAAAGGTTACGATGGTACTACACGATCAGGTGGCTTCCTTCTTGAGAGAGGTTGACCGAGGTTATCATGAAGATCTTCATCGGCTTCACTTCGAGGTCACTATCAAAGTACCACATAGGAAAGAAGGAAACCTCTCCGGAAGGATGGGTCTTTGTAAAGATACAACGAGCAAGTACCTCCTAGTAGAACTTAGGATGAGACTTCGAGCATTCCTTGAATTGACAGTTAGGGGACACATGCGTTTGACGGGAGATTGATAAGGAGTTTTCAGTTGGTAGACAACTGTTTCTAAACGATTCAGAATATGAACTTTGCACAGGGCCTTAAATTTCTGAGGGAGAGTGTTGAAACAAGATTCCAACAGTTGAAGAGTTAACTTATACTAGTCGGCTTGAGTAGAACTTTCCTCACTGAGGAGCATTTCAGATCACTGGAGAAGGATCGGAAAGCTAGATCGAGAGAACTTCAGAAACTCTTCAAACGTTAGTATCGGGAACACTTCTTGAGGATCACCAACTATCGTTCTGATTGAGATTTAGATCTAGTCAGGGGTAGAGATACTTCAGACTCAGCACCGGTAGGAATAGGAAGCTTTGCAATGCATACCAACGGATTACAATTGCTAGGACCCCAAGAGTCAGACTACAATGTCAAACTCCAAAGGAGGGACTAGATTACGGAACTCAAGTATTAGCAACTTGTCAGAAGACAGCTGCCCTACTTGATTTACTCGCGAAAATACACCATGGAGTCTCTGCTGGGGAAACACCAACGAAGACAAAAGAAGTTCTCAGTCTTCCTCTCTTTCTGGAACACTTCAATTAGTGGCTTGGATGCATAGGTGAATTCCTCAAGGAAAGTAGGTAACAACATACCATTCCGAGAATATTCTACACATGCATGATCAAGTTGGAATGATTCGGAGGAAACCAGACAATTCACTCAGTTCCACGGCGACATCTTTCAGCAATTGCACGTGAACCAGGGAAAGTCACTTCTAACTTCCAGAACACATACCTTGTGAAGACACAAAGTTAGTTCTAACAAGTTTCCAATGCTAACGCCCAATATCCAGTATAAATCTCCTCAAACATGGAGAAGATAAGAAGGTAGTTGATGGGCTCAACCACAAACTCATCCGATACTCCAAGAAGGTAGACTCATATTTCACCAGAACGAGGCATAGTATTGGTCAGACTAACACATTCAGTAGGTAGCCTGAGTTTGAGTTGACGTAGCCCAATTCCAATCAAAGATTTGTAGGTTAGCATATCCACAGAGGAGATACCACCTTGCTTCAACACGGACAAACTAGACATCCCTTTGAGAAGGAACTATATCGGGATAGAGCTTTTGTCTTTTAACTCCCCAAGTTGTTTAAGCTCAACCGAATAATTCTGGACATCCAGCACGATTTTCTTGGAGGAGGAGGTGTTCAGAGAACCAGCTTACTCATAAGCTCAACACCATGGTCAGGTGACAACCTGGCGATACTTCTGGAAGACCCCCAGAATATCACGATCCACATATAGGATATCACGACATACCGGTGGATCTTGAGTTCAAGAGAGGATCATGCCTTTCAAGGCACAACGAGGTGGTTTTGGGAGCTTCGGCACGAACCTAGCTCTTTGACCGAGGGAGTGCATCAGAGCCAACTGACTTGGTAGCACTGTCAAACTCAGCTTATTGATTGCTAACCAATCATGCTAAGGAGGGCAATGGATATCCCTGGATTTCCGCACAGTAAGAACTGCTAAGAATATCCGATAGCCACATCATTGCTCACGACTTATCCTTCTCGAGTAACAAGTCACTCGGAGATCGGAGAGTAACAAAGTGTAAGAGCATCACTTCATCAAGAAGAGCATGGTCTTAGCACGAGTGCACACTCTTTATACCAAGATATCGTGCTTCTCTAAGATGGAACAGAAACAGAGACTAATAAACCTCTTATTCTGTGGAATACAAAACTTTGACCTAGCCCGAGGAGTGGACAAGGTACTGGAGTTTGTTTCTCCTAAAAAGATGAGTGGAAGGTCTTGACGGATCAGGAGAGTGACTTGCATCGGAACATACCAACGCACGGTAAAACTTTACTGTCAAAAGACAGACAAAGGTCGGAAAGCAGATCAGAGTAAGAAACATGCTCAGGAGAATCCTAAGATGTTGAAGATGCACCGGTTATTACTCAATTGTGATAACCATGCCCAAAAGGAGAGATGCAGCAGAGTCAACAAAACTGTAGCAAGATTATTGTTGATTCGTAGCTCACCCATAAGGACGCCGGGGTCCTCTTCAGCTTCTTCAGCAGAGACGTGGTTCAGGCGACCACGCACAATAGGTCCAGCCTTGCCAGCTGGAGTGGCAGGGGCTCGTGCAGGTGTTCCCGTGACCGGTGCCTTCTGGGGGCACTCCCTGCAGTAGTGGCCAGCTTGGCCACAAGTGTAGCACTTGAATCTTGGTGGAGCAGGTAGCATAGGACGATACCCACTCCCGCCTACCCCAAGTGTCGAAGTAGTGGGGCACGTGGTGGCATGCTGAGCATCTTCTCATGGGCATCCTTTACTGCCTCCACTATAACTCCATAGAACAGTTAGCCGGACATGATCATTTCCTTCGCATAGGTAGCAAGTGGCGCTAGCGGTTGGGCACTGGCCAAGTGGATGCGCGTTGAAACAGTGCGGGCAACTGCCGGGGCATTGACTCGCCTGATGTCCACCCCTTCCGCACTGACTACATGCCTTTCCTTGTGGTAGTCCCCACTGGCTGGGGTACTTAAGGGGGCACTTCCAGGACGGATGTCCACGCTCCTTACAAGTGTCACACCGCGTTTGTTTCTAGCTTTCTTGGGCAAATCTTTAGATGTATGAGATTCCTGCCGAACAACGGGTGTCCAGTGGGTTCCTGGGGTGGCTTCGATTTGATGGAGCGGAGGACGTTGTGCCATTCTGTAGATTTGACAAGGACGCAGTTAGTATCCACCTTGATAGGGTTGAGACATTAGCATTAGCGTACTCAAGTACTCAGACTAGGGACGATAATGCTTTGTGCAACAACGAACAAGGAACCAACAAGATGGGACTTGGGTCGAAGATCAGCATCATGTACCAGTAGCGTGAGATTCAAATGGCTAAGAAACCACGTGATTCAACCCACACTATCCGGCACAATCCGGGACCTTATGTTCAAGTCCTTGGGTTAAAACCCAAAGAAAGAAGCAATGATTAGACTTGGTAGAAACATCTGAGTTGATTTGGGATTGCAACGCAGCGGGAGCAACTGGACACATAACACTAAAGGTCGAACCCCAACCCGTTTCTAATCATTTTGAAGTAACAGATGAGAAGTAAAACCTTTAACTCAAATCGAGGTAAGATTGCTCCGAGATTAGAGGGTAACCAGATAAGGAGTAAAAAGAATCCTAAGATGGTTTTCACAACTCATTTTTAGGTTAAAAATATTTTCACAAACACTAGACTCAACATCGACCAGTAGAAGGGTTTCCTACAGGCAGTACTGCTCTGATACCAACTTGTGGCGCCCCGACCCGACTACTATACAGTGATACTGTGTCCCGGTTATCCGATACCACCAGACACACTATCAAAGCATAATAGAGAGATCAAGACTTGTGGAACAACTGGCACATCACAGACTCTACGACACAAATCATATAGTTCAACTCTTATAATAGAGAAAGATAGCAAATGACAACCAGAGGTCACAGACCCAACATTCAACAAGCGGAAGCAAATTAGGTTGTTCTAAACAACAAGAACCAAATTATGGCCTAAGAGGCCTACAATAAACATCCAGCGCCAGCTGTTCCGGGATGTCCCAAGCTGCCACCTGGGAACCCCAGACTACTCGTCGACGTCCACAAAGAACCCACCTTCGAGGTCGGTGAAGTCCTCTCCTGAAAATAAGCAAACGACGTTGAGTTCGACGAACTCGCAAGATTAAGAGCTAATATATGCTCGATGATTGGCTTTCAAGGTTTTATGGCTGTTTTGCATAAAGCTGATTTTATTTAAAAAGACATAACTCCAAGGCATCGACTAATCAGATTATTTTGAAAAGGGGTAAGAAGTAACTCTTTTCTTTGATCACCTTTCTCAAAGATCAACCATCACCAACCATTGTACCTGTTCATCAAAGGCACCTCCCCGAATCACCCTCGAGGAAGCTCACCTTGCATTTGTGAGTGGTACCTCTAGTACCCAGTTTTTAATCATTCCGTTAAAGTTATTCTATGATCTTACCTTCACTTCCCAAGTTCGTCCATAACCGCGGACACGGCTTTTCGAAAAGATTTAACCCTGCAGGGGTGTACAAATGTTTGCCACGTGTACCGTCCGGCCCATTACCTGATCATTAGCTCTCTTCCTTGGAAAGCCGGCTGGGTGGGAGCGGTGTCGACTTCTCCCTCGTTAAGGACTCTCCAGGATCATCAGTGAGGACGGAGCAGCGGATCATCAACACCGTGCCCCGTGGCCACTCATTTTCCTAACACACCATCCTCATCTCAGTTCAACCCACCATCATCACGCACACGCAAATGGAAGCCCGAACTAGAGGACCCTGGCTAGCCCCGCCGAGTTATTTAGTCTATGAGGGTTCCTGCAATGCATAGGCCTCACGCATGGTTGCACGCTCAGTCTTGGTTCAAGAGGTAAAGAACTCGCACCTAGGCGGCGAGAACGAGACAAAACACCACAACCACAGTGGCCTCTCATCCCCACCTTTAAGCATTTTATTATCCGTCACCACAATTTCTCCACCATCATTCTCATCTCGTCACCTGTTTCCAACATGAACCATCCATCCAATAGCTATGCAATTAACTAAGCATGGCTAAGCATCAGCATAACATAGTTAAGTATCTCAGGCCAACAATACAAACCTATGGTTAATAGGAGGGAAAACAGGTAATGGCATTGGAATCATAATGCAACTATAGGATACTCTAATCCGAATCAAATTGACATTTGGAACCGCATGCAATATTATAGTGGAGAAAATACTTGTAGAAAATAGGATAAGATATGCTCAGAGGGGGGATTACGCTTGCCTTGTTGAGCGGAGGAGTCAAACTGCTCGTCGGAGTAATGGTGCTCAACTCCGAACTCGTGATCTACCGGAGAGCAAACAACACCGGAAAGCAAAAACAACAATCAACACATGGCAATTGTGCAATGCATACAAAAATGATGACATGACATTTTAAATGCACCCTAGAAGCATTGAACAAGGGCAACAAGTTAAATGGGGTCCCCATTATATGTCTTGCATTATTTGGAATATACCCCATATTTAAACTTAATGATTATAATTACTACTAGAGCACATTATTGTAATTGTGATTAACTATGCATGATGATGATGAGTCTGGATGATTCATCATTTTCTGAACATTTTGGTATAACGAACACAATTTTCTGAGGTCCCGATCAAAAGTTATTAATTTTAGAATTTCCTCTTTTTAATTGTTTACTTTTAATTCTTTTATTTTCAACAACTATTAAAAGTTATTTCCTCGGATTCGAGAGAGATGGAGGAAGTAGTTGAATCATCGGTGTCGATGTTTCTAAAGGCGTGAGGGGGCAGCGGGAATCAAGCGCAAAGGGAGGAAATTGGAAAAGATTCATCCGAAGAAACAACAGGTTAGCCGGCCTCCAGCCCAGCCTGGGCCGGTTTCCAGGCCGGCCTGCTAACAGAGAGTTCCGGCCGTCAGGCCGGTTTGGGCCGGCCCAAGGCCGGTTAGGCGCCAGAGACGGACGGCCCCGAGGCCGGTCCAGGCCGTTCTCACGGCCGGTCTCGCGAGAAGAGGAACGGCGACGACGCCGTGCTGGGCGTGCACGCGCTCGACGATGCCGAGCAAGGGGGAGAGCTAGGAGGAGAGGGGAGGGGTGCCACGGCACGGGGTGCTCACCCTCAAGTTGCTGGAGAGGTCTGGGACAGCGGGGTGGCTCGACGGCGTCGTATTCCCCGCGGCGGAGCTCCGGACGGCAGCGAAGAAGATGACGATGGCGCCGTCGATTCGCGGCGTTTCGGCACGATTCCTTCTGCGGAGGAGGTGTAGGCGACGCGGCGGAGCTAGTGGTGTCCTTCGATTCGCTCGGGAACTCGTCAATCTGCGGCGTCGAGCACGGCAAGCTCGCGTGGTGCGTCGGCCATGGTGGGGAAACAGAGGGAGAGGAAGGCAGGTGAACAGAGGGGGCGGGGTGAGAGCAGATGCGAGGCCCTCGTGGTCTGCTTGTCCTCCTTGCAGGGGATGCGGAGAGGGGCCCCGACGCGTCGTGCACAGCGAGGAGCAGGTCCGGCGGGAGCTGCTCGCGCGCCGCTACAGGAGGAAGGAGATGGATTTTTTTTACAAAGAGCCCCCTGGCAGAATATATTCCATCACAGATTAGTCCTCCTTTGTACTGGATGGATTTAGACAGAGCTAGTTTTCGATTTATTAGGGGTACTCAAACATTTCCAAACTTGATGAAACTTTGCAGTAAACTCTTATTTGCCAAGAAGCACCCCTGGTAAAATTTGCAGGTCATTTGGATAAACTTTTCAGAACAAAGTTGTTTTCATTTCCTTTCTTCCATTTATTTAGAACATTTAATTGACGTTCTTAACCAACTCCAAAATTTATGAAATTATTCGGGGAGGATCCCCTTAACATTTAGTTGTTCCACAAAAATTGGGGTTTAGAAAAATAAAATGTTTTGACCAACTTTTGTTCATAGTGTTAGATTTAGGCATTTTGCTAAATTCCAAAATGTTGCCCTTTTTGTAACATTTATAGCAATTGCAAAAATATGTTTTCAGAACTCTTGGAACTTCCTTGACAAATATAAAATGCCAAAGTATTTTGTTTTCCAAGATTGGGTGCCTCCCTTGTTTTGGAAGTTGTTAGAGCAAGTTGGCATTTGGGGTTTTTCAATGTTTCAAAACTCATTTGTGTGATGTTTAACAATTGAATATGGATGCCATGATGCAATGCAACACAAAAGCGAAATTTTTACTCGGGTTTTTAGGTTTTCAAACTTTGGGCTGTTACATTCCAAGCTAAGAAATCTTTGGATTGAGTTATCGAGTTGCCATTCTGCTTTAGGATTCATCGTCAGTGAACTCCCAACGACAATCCCTCATCTCGAGATGCTCACATTAGGTTGCAGTCAATTTGAGGTTTGCATTCCCCATGACGTTTCGATTTTCCTTGGTTGTGTTCATATTTATTTCATTTGGGTTCCATTTTTTCTGTATTCAGAGGGCCGATTTGGTGAGCAGGCTTCCCAGTTTTCTTTCTCTGCGTCATTTGATATTAGACTTGACTGTCAGTGACCTGCCACGAAGGAGAATTGATATCCTCGACCTTGGTTATCTCCTAGAGGTTGCTCCTTTCGTGGAAAAGCTAGAATTGCATGTAAGTTTTGTCCTTTTCAATTCTTCACTTATATGTAGACGTGAGTTTTAATTGGCAGTATTAGTATTTGCATGTACTTAGCATGTTCAATTTACTAGATATACTAGACATGGGTTAACTAGTAATATTACTAATTTTAGTATATCGGAGTGCATTGTCTAACAGAAACAATATAAAGTTTACAAAGGGAAAAATTACATCTGGTGAAGAATGAAATGTTCTGAAGCCAAGCAGCAGCTAGGAGCCTAATGCGCAAAAGAAACTTCCGCAATGCTCTACCAGATCCAATAAAAAACTGAACTAAAATTCTGTTTGTACAGATCTGTTGTGGAACTGAAACACAAAGATTCAGTCAAAAGGCAAGATGCAGACCAAACAAAAATTCGAAATGAACATGAGCACTCTAACAAGGACAGAGCTCATCGATTAATTGGTCCGGCAAATAACATGCCATGTTTGTAGCTTATGTCTATATCCACTGTGTCTGTTGGGTTTGAGTGTGACATGCCATGGCACGGAAACCGGTTTAGGATTGCTCTGAGAAATCTTGTATATGATTACTCTTTGCTGTAAGTTATTACTTATTTTTCTTGCTTATGTTACATGTTTGTTTGATCCTTCCTGGTTGAGATACTAATACAGTGGTCTTCATCCTAGATGGTAATGGACTGTTTACACAAGCGGTATTGTCACGAAGACGGGGAGTTGAGGAGTCTTCCTTCATGCCCTCACTCACATCTCAATTTGGTACGTATAACTGGGTTTATCGGTGAGAAAGATCAACTAGAGCTTGCACGTCATATTCTCCGTAACGCTCTGGTCCTCAAAGCTTTGAAGATTGATCCAAGGCCGAGTACAATTGGTTCTGTACCAGTGCGCGTTACGTCAGAAAACCGTCTTGCCAATGGATGCAGTGTTGCACTAGAATTTCTTGCCAAAAGTGACCACCGTAATGTGGTGGAAGTAGTTGGAGCTTTCCATTTGCCGGCATACAGTTGTTTCACGTGAATTGTTTTGAGTAAGTTGTCATTGTAGGCAAGTTTCGCATCCACAAGCCTGGTAACAATTCCTGGTATCTTGGCGTGTAATTGAATTCGACCAATTTGGTGAAAACCGGACTGAATCTATATACTGAATTTCGAGCATGAGTGGTTTGCTTTCGCCACGCATAATTCCGAGAAGTCATGATGTATAACAGTTGCGTGTGGTGATGGGTTGATGAACAACAGATATGGAATTGGTGAACCAATTGAGGAAGAAACATATGATGTTGTTTTATCAATGAGCATGCCAATATTTAATCATGAATTCAATCAGAAGCTATTCAAAGGCACATCATCTTCCTCCAGTCACTCCAATTTTATAGCGGATATAGCCCTTTCTCTACTAAATGCTGACATATAGGTTTTGATGGCAACTATTTCTGAAGGTGGTGTGGTTATTAAAAGCATCTCTAGTGGCATGTCTAATTGTGGGTGTATGTATACCTATATAAACGAAAAAGATTCCTTTTTAGACACACACACACTTTTCTAGCAGCTTGTGTATATGTAGGATGTCTATATTCCCTTCTCCTATATTCTAACACTCCCTTTTAGACCGTTACTTTATTGACATGTGGGACTCTCACCATGGTCTTTCTCGCTGCTGGAGTCACACGGGTGTGATGTTTAGTTCCAGTTCGTAAGTTTACAATGAGTGTTAGCGGCATATAAATCCAAAAGTGAAGCAGGGTTTCACCCAAGGTCGGATATTCCATCTTGTTTATCTTGACCAATATAGTATATTTGAGCTAGGTTTTTTAATTGAAAAATTAAATGATTAAATCATGTTCAACATTTAATTTGACGATTAATAGACGTGGTTCCTTCCTGTAAAAAGAAATAAAAAATAGACGTGGTTCCTTCATTTGTTTCCTCTGTTTTATTAATAACCGGAGATAATCACATGATCAAATCATGATCAACATTTAATTTGACGATTAAAAGGCGGGGTTTCTTCGTCTGTTTCATCTGTTTTATTGATAATTTAGGCATTATTAGATGACTAAATCACAATCAATCTTAGTCTTTCTTTGCCTGTTTCATATGCATGGCGTTGAGAAATTACATGCCCTATGTGGTGGCGGGGAAGACAAGATTAGATTTATTTTTAGTCGTGTCGTGCTTAGCGGGATGTGTGCCAACAAATAGAGTGAAAACCCTAGCTCTATATTTGTATGTTCATTTTTAACATAAGAGACATGTCTAAATTAGAATGAACTCTGTGATCTCTTGTTAATTCTACTATTATATGTTTGATTTGACTAGATAACTGGCCTTGCGTTGTAAGGGGGGCATAAATACTTCCATGATTTAGCATTCCATATTAATGTGATCGTATATTTTATTTTGATAATATAAATAATTATGGTAATTATAATGACTAATTCTTGTTAGATGGAAAAGGTAAGTAAATTCATGGCAGAGTGAAGTAATGGTAATTGATTCTGTTAGAATGAAAAAGGTAGGTGAATTATGGTGATGGAAATCTTCGAGCGAAACGCTCCCGGACAAGGAGATCTCCCGACCAAGTGGCGCGCTCCGCCGATACGAATGCCCGCCTCCCGCTTCGGCCACCTCCTCCAATTCCCTCCTCCTCCTCCGCAACGCGCGACCCTCCCCTCCTCACCCCATCCCCATCTCCACCACCACCAAATCCATTCCCATCGCCCCGTTTCGCTCGGTGACGCCGCGATTCTAGGGTTTCGTCGACCAGCTCAGACCGCGGCGCCGGCCGGTTCCACAAACCTTGCGCCTCCCTCAATCGGCGCGTCGGATTAGGAGGAGGCTCGTCGGGGTTCGGGACTGGCGGCGAGCATGGTCGGGTCCGGGCAGATGGCGGCGGGCGGGAGCGGCAGCGGCGGCGGCGGAGGCGGAGGGGAGCGGCGCAAGTACCCGATCCTCGCGGAGGACTACGAGCTGTACGAGGAGATCGGGCAGGGCGTCAGCGCCATCGTCTACCGCGCGCTCTGCAGGCCGCTCCGCGAGATCGTCGCCGTCAAGGTGCTCGACTTCGAGCGCACCAACAGCGACCTGGTAAATTAATCGTCGACGCCGCCGTTTCCCCCCCTTCGCCTTAATCCTGGTTTGTTCCTCGGGAGATGCATAAAATAAATGCTCGGGTTCTATCTGGCCGTAGAGGGTTAATTGCGCATTTGCTCGCAGTAGGTGAATCCTCCTCGTCAACCATAGAACAGGCTGATATCAAATCGTTAGACATGCTCACACCTTGAACGAACCTGTCGGACGAGTCCTAACTGCAGATTTCGATCATGTGTTTAGACTTTAGAATGATGGAATGCTCAGATTCATATTTGTGGGACGAAGCAGTTTATAGCTGCAATTTGGTTTGTGTTGATCAGCTGACTATATATGAAATGAATCTGAACCGGTTGGGCGATGCTGGTCTCTTCTAAAGGTGCAAATATGTCATGTCATGTAGAGGGGATCCGATAGGCACTTTAGTTGTATTCACGCCTAGCATTGTCTTCCGCAGTTTCACGTGTCCTATCAAGTTTTTTTCCCTCTTCAATCTTCATGCCCCATTTTGTTTCTAAAATGACCAATGCCGTTTTTTGATGCAGAACAATATCATGCGTGAAGCCCAGACGATGATTCTCATAGATCATCCTAACGTGGTTAAGGCGCTTTGCTCATTTGCAAATAACCAAACGTTATGGGTAGTTATGCCGTACATGGCTGGAGGATCTTGTCTGCACATAATGAAATCAGTCCAGCCAAATGGTTTCGAGGAAGCTCTCATTGCGACGGTGCTTCGTGAAGTTCTAAAAGGTTTGGAGTATCTTCATCATCATGGGCACATACATCGTGATGTCAAGGTAAATGCACATTTAGTCCTAACTGTGTTCAAATATATCGGAAGGATCTGTTGTTCCCCTTTGCTAAGTGACATTTACTTTGCGAAAAAAATCGTCAATATTCTTATGATTTACCCTTTCAGACGAGTTATGTTAATGTTGATTTCCCTTTTTCTTTGTTTTGACCATAGGCAGGAAACATCCTAGTTGATTCTCGTGGTGGTGTTAAGCTTGGAGATTTTGGGGTTTCTGCTTGCCTATTTGAATCTGGTGACAGGCAGCGGGCTAGAAATACTTTTGTGGGAACTCCTTGCTGGTAGTCATTCTAAAAAAAATTGATTTTATTTCTGCTACAAAAGTTTTTCTTCACACAGCTCATATGTGTACTATTTAATGATTAGGATGGCACCTGAGGTAATGGAGCAACTACATGGATACGATTTCAAGTAGGCTACTTATTCTACTGGATCACTTAGTAACTAGCAGGGTACCTTTTCTTAACAACTTCTTGTTAACTGGAGCTGTTCTGAACAAAATATGAAATATATTGCAGGGCAGACATATGGTCCTTTGGAATTACGGCACTTGAACTTGCTCATGGTCACGCTCCTTTCTCAAAGTACCCTCCCATGAAGGTATACTCAAGCAACACAATACATCATCTTCCAAGAAATCCCTTTTCCTATGATATGTGATTTGGAGTAACTTGAATGCTTCTAAGACTGTATTTCATTGCTTTGCTAGGTCTTGCTTATGACACTTCAAAATGCTCCACCCGGTCTTGATTATGAAAGAGATAAGAAATTCTCGAGGGTAAGTATGTTTGAGATCATATGTCGCCTCAGTATTCTGTGTCCGAGATTATTTATGCATACTGGTTTCTTTTGACAGCACTTTAAGCAAATGGTTGCTATGTGTTTGGTAAAAGAGCCTTCAAAAAGACCGACCGCAAAAAAATTGCTCAAGCAACCTTTTTTCAAGCAAGCTCGTTCGAATGATTACATTGCTCGGAAGTTGTTGGAAGGATTGCCTGGCCTTGGTGCCAGATATCAAGCTTTGAAGGTACACTGGTTTAAATGGTGCATGGCTACTTGGTCACTTCATCTTCTTCATGAGTTTAACTCGGGATCTTAACTGCTCACAGGAAAAGGATGAACATTTACTTGCTCAAAAGAAAATGCCTGATGGTAAAAAGGAAGAAATCTCGCAGGTGCTAATTCTAAATTTTGGATAGATCATTCCTTAAAATGGTCCTTATCTTGGAGTAGTAAAATCAAGCAAATATTTGATCCTTCATTGCCCCGTTGTTGCATGTCTTGTGTGGGTGTAGCCACATTAATAATATTGCTGATGGCATCGGTAAGCATGATTGCCAAACAAAATATGCATTCCATGTTGGTTTCTTTATCCAATGGTTAATCTTTTATGTCCCCCCATAATATGAGGAAACTAGGGATTCTGAAAACATAATGTGCAAAGCATACAATTGTGAACTTATTTCGGAACTTGTTGCTTTGAAAGACAAATGTGAAGCTTATTAGTTTTGATTAATCTGGATAGGACAGGTCATGGCCTCGTGACATAAGTGCGGACAGGAGTCACTCATATATCTTCGAAACGATAGAGTTCGATATCTAGATGTGGGTGTATGCATACACGATTACACGCCATGCTACAATTGAACCAGGTAGGGACGACTAGATTAGTGAGGTTGGAGAGGGGTAGTGGCGCCACTTTTCTGGTTGCCCATGCTGGAGCATGAGGTACGGTGCCCGCATGGAACCCTAGAGCTGTTCCATCTTGCTTCAGGGGAGAAAAGTGGAGGTAAGAAATGGATTCATGGGTTATCGGGGCAATACAGTAATTTCAGCTAAATGGCATGGGTAGTTTGGACAGGGGATTAGTTTTAAGCTGGAAGAGCATCTTTCTATTTTCATTTTTTCCTGGAAAACGCACCCAAACGTGTTTCATTTTGTATTAGAAGAAGAATGCTAACACGGGAGCTGGAAAAGCACCTCAAGGTGCTTTACCTTTGACTGCAAATAAGCATTGTGCTTTCGGAAAGTAAATATCAGCAGGGTGCTTGGTTGGGCTATTGGCTTATAACCGTGGAAAGCTGCAAATAAGCCCAACCGAACACTCCCTAAAGTTTCTTACTATGCTCTGGATTCTAGTGTCACATGAGTCCTTGTTTCCAGCACTAGCTGATATTCATTTTTTGTACAAATGCTGATATTTATTTATTCCTGAATTGTATGTTCATTTGTGAAGCTTGGGTTGTTCCACGTAAGCATGCTTCTTAGCCTACTATTGGCTTCACAAATCTAAATGTCCTTTCATTTTGGGAAAGAAGGGAAATTCCATACTATCCCATCATTGGTTTGAACTTAAACTGTTTGGTAACACTGTAGAACTTTATAAAATATGTCGATCTGAAACTCTATTTTATGTCATTAACAATGTTTTGAGATTTTGTGTCATTTCCGTTTTACACTTCCTTTTGTCATCGAGACTCAAGATGATTATTTTATTGCCACTTTATATAATTATTCATCCAGTCCCTTTTATTTCTGCTATTGCTAGGATGAATACAAAAGGGGTATCAGCAGCTGGAACTTTGACATAGATGACCTGAAGTCTCAAGCCTCACTAGTAGGCATTTAGCATTTTAATTTCTTATTTAATCACTGTCTTCACATCGGCAACTTAATATTTTTATCTTTTAACAGGTTACAGACTGTGAGGACACAATATCATCTAAAGATACAGATATATTGTCTTTCTATGACTCGGACACCAACTTGCAGGAGCGAGCACAAGATGGACCTCTTTTTTCAGGAAGCTTATCAATGAAGTATGATACTGACATCGTAAGTTTAGCTCCTGTGTGAAGTTAGATGTTCTAATCTAGCATTTTACTTAAATCTAACACCGAGCAAAGTTGGTAGGAAAATGATGTCATCGCCAATGATAAGTCAGCCGTTTCATCACCTGAGCAGTCCGTTTGTCTATCAAGGTAATAGATTTTATTTCAAAACTTCTTACTGTTGCTTGTAAATGACTTCTTAGTTTATGCTGGATTATTCCATCTTTGACAATGCCAAATTATGTGTTATATTTCTCTGTTGTACTGCACACAGAAAATTAGTTTCATTTCTTTCCACTTCCAGGAATGCATCTCTGCGTGGAACTGCAAATGGGGTGCTGGTGAATGGCCATGTCAGGAAACGCAACTCTATGGAAAGCTGTGATTTGGACTTGCAAGAGAAAGATTCGGATGCTATTCCAACAAGCTCGTTTCAGGAAAGGAAGTTTTCTTTCAGTTCTTGCTCGTCAGATGGATTTCTTTCTTCCAAAGAGAGGTTAGTTGTAATTTGCAGTCTAAAGAATGAAAACTAAAATTGAAGAATCAACTTCTTTGCGAGTAGATGACAAACATGTTTTTCTTGCCAGTGATTTGAACTGTGTTCTAGAACAAGTTCTATTTGATCTTGGTTTTATTTCATAATTTCAGTGGGTTAAAAATGCCAGTATCTTCTAGGCCCCAACTTGATGGGAAGAACCATTCTAGTCTCATTATGAAGATAAAGGTCACATAAGTGCTGACAGAATTTTTCTTACCACATTACATATGCACTGGCACTGAATTAAACTTACTTTGCTGCACAGAATCACATAAACTTCGGTGTCTGAAGATTTTGTTAACATGCCTGTCTTGCGAGATAGTAGTGCAAGTTGAAGTCAATGTATATGAAGTTTCAATTAGATAAAAGTGCCACCTATGGCAGTGTAGTTTTAAAACAGTTGTTTGCTTTGGTTTCCAGTTTAATGTATATTTTCCAGCAGTAGTGTCTGGAGGGTAACCTTCTAAGACCATATGATAGCGCTCCTATATAGCTGTACTTTTATTTATATCTGTAAGATGCATTTACCAAAAAGGGCAAGCTAACATTTTGACTATAACGTGGGGATCACTGCTCTATTAACTAATGTTGTTTCACTTCTTTTCATCTACAGTTAGTCCTTGTTTGGAACGCAGTACCAG
This sequence comes from Poa pratensis, assembly GCA_947311845.1. Taxonomy (NCBI): domain Eukaryota; kingdom Viridiplantae; phylum Streptophyta; class Magnoliopsida; order Poales; family Poaceae; genus Poa; species Poa pratensis. The sequence continues at coordinate 13,586,487 of CAMZMU010000020.1, read as the reverse complement.
TTCTTGTGTTGTACTTTTATCTCTCTATTATTTGTTTATACAGTCTGCAACTGTATATGCAGTTCTTTCAGCTCTAAGCCGCAAATCCACATTCATAACCGCGACAAGGGTAACGGAGGGGCCTTGCAAGTAGCAGATGAGCCATCTCCTGAAGCTGTTCCTAAGGCACTTAAATCACCAGGTAATGTATATGCTTTATCCCTACAGTATGTATATTCTCCATGTCCTATTAAACATAGGCTTACTTAGTGTGGGATCATTGCTTATTGCTTCAATGCAGTACCAAATATCGACGAGCATGACGATAGATCGAAGCCTCCACTTGTACAGCAAAGAGGTCGTTTTAAAGTTATACCTGGGCATGTCGAGCTGGATAAGGTAATTGACAACCATTAATACTTGGTGCATATGTGGTTAACTAAGGATGACATAATTTAGTAATTTCAGGCTCACCCACCTGGACTACAGAAGTGTCACAGCATGCAGGTTTTGAATCTTTATCCCATACCATATTGCATGGGCATTTTTCTGATCTGGTTCAAGAACTGATACAATGCATGTAGTGGGCTGGAGTCATGTATATTTTGCGTGTTCATGCACTTACTGAAAAACTGTCGTTTCCTGATGCACACAACCTTAGTATAACATATTTGGTATATGAGGCAGATTTTGTGTTGGGGCCTTAGCCATGTCGAAGCATCACATGGCTTAGAAGTAATAGTATATTGACTGAAGAATATTGTGTTCAAAATAAGAGTGCAGAATAAAAGCATAACGAACAGAGCAGAGTGCCAGAGAGGCAGTTTGGCTCTCTTTGCTTTAACTGTCTGGTCCTTAAGGGAGATTTGACATTAAAACCTGCATCAAGGCTCAGGCTGTGACTTCTTTATGTAAGCGAAAAATGTGCAATAGCCGTAGGATTACTTGGTCCTTCTGTTAATAGGTTTGAACTAGACCAGCCCATTTGGTAAACGAGCCCAGGTAAGGGTTTGAACTTTGAACTCAGTTGCTTTTGTTTTCTTTTGCATGAACTAGTTAAATACTGGGTACAGCCGCTCTAAGTGACCCTCTTCTAAAATCATTGCTAGTATTGGTTGCATTCGCCTATTCCATAGGTGATTTTAGTTTTAGATTATACTATCTCCCCGTTGCGAGTGCTTTACAAATTCAATAAGATGGATATAATGACATTAGCTAATGAGCCCATCTTCTCAAGAAGAAAGAAAGAAAGAAGGAGAATTACCATGTACTTCTCTTTATTGGTTGATCACTTGTAATGCATGAACACCGCCTTTTTTTCACACCCCTGTATTTCTTACTGGACATGCCATTGTATGGTTATATGCAGACAATTTCTCACCTTTCTGCATTAAGCATACCATCTTCAGCTGAGGCTGCCTCAAGCATTATTGGTGGCTCATTCTACATCCAGTTATACAATGTTTTGCAGACAAACATGCTTCAGAGGGTAAATCCCCCACCCACACGCACCCACAAAAGGAGTTTGTTTTTATGCTAGACTTCCCCTCACTTGCAGGAACAGATACTTCATGCAATGAAGCAGTTATATGGTTCCGATTTCGCTTCACCTGTTTGCACGTTAAGTCGCTCAGCATCTCCATCATCTGCATTATCAGTAGACAGATCCATGGTAAGCTCATGTTCTAGTTAAAATGACAGGAACTCCAGTATGAGTCTTGAAGCAACATCTGTGAATGGATGAGCTAAATTGAAAAACACTGATGAATACTTGACACCGTTTAGCTATTGTCAACTAGAGAACCAAAATTGCTTTATATGTTTTGTCTCTCATTTTCCGTTATCTTAAGTAGTGCTGAGATGTGAAATTCAAGCAGTGTATTTTCGGAAACAGAACCTATCTCAGTTAAAAATCAGTGCCATGGACATTTGTGGGAAGTCAACATTAGTATCTACTCCCTCTGTTCCACAATGTAAGCCTTTTTAGCAGGAGGTAGTACTAAGCACTGCCAATATTCCACAAGTCTTAGGGTCCAGTGGCACCTCGTAATGTAGCACAAAAAACATAGAAGACGGATATTTAGACTATAAAGCCACCAATGTGGTGAGTGTGAAAACAACGCTCCTGCATATTTTGTTCAGTCACTGACTTTATGATGGTAAATGCCAATAAGAGGATAACAACCAAGTCACTACATTTTCAGTTGGAAGCAGCTCAAGAAAAGGAGAAGGAACTGCTCAATGAGGTCCTGGAGCTGCAGTGGCGGTGAGTATCTCTTTTCTGATCTTTCTAAAATAAAACAACTCAGTCCTGAAAGTTGGAGCGCTGCAGGTTACTGTGTTCACAGGATGAGGTACAGAGGCTCAAAGCAAAGGCAGCCCAGGTAACAACATTCTCCTTCACTTGATCGTTTATTGGTGCAAATTCAGCACATTAACATCGTCGAGATGCTTCTTTCTAACAGATCTGATGAGTGGATGTCGCTGGGGATTTTGCTGCTTGAACTCGAGCTGCGCAGGGAGTGTTATGAACGCACATCGCCACATTAACAGAAAGAATTTGTCGTCAGACTTTCGAGCGGCTACTTAGGCTTAGGAACGGAGAAAACAACAACAAGATGAGACGATAGAGTCGGTTGCAAGCCTGCGACAAGGCAGCAGTGCTTCAGTAATCATTTGTATCTAAAAAGGAAGCTAATTGTTTAGTGGTAGTTACCGAATGTGTACATCCTCACAGATGAATGATATGGCGCTGATTTTTGTTGGAGCGTCATTATGCCAAGCTTTTCTTATAAATAAATTGTCTAGCTCTCAGTGCATTCTTACAAAGGCAACAAATGTGGGAGTGTTTTTTCTGCAGACCTCACACAAAACCAATGGTACACAAAATAAAGATGGCTTTTATGGCACACAGGCGTATAGCTTAACAATACACATATGTACTTGTGTAGTTTACATCCACAACATGAAGCTACTAAGCAACTACTCACACTGGTGTCTATGCTATACTATGTCAAACTGGATTAGTACAATCCGCGGCCAGGTCGGGCCAACCTTCTCTATGAACACACTCATCTCGTGTATCATATGTACATCAGTCAGTGGAAGGCTCGAGCTGAGTCGGCAAAACCTACAAAGTCAGCTCTTCCTTCTTTTTCAAAGTGCTATCAAGTAGGCTGAACTCGCGCTCCAGAACCCATGAAGATTCGTTCGACTTGGTGGTGCTGATCGTGTACTCGCGGAAGTATCCATCGTGGGTCACCATATAAACTACCGTCCTGCAATTTTTTTACATGTGCTCGTGAATTCGACCTGAACCGATAAGTGTCAACACACAATTCATGCAAAATATAAAGTGTACGTTTCTTGCCTGACAGCAGGAAATTTCGAAGAGTTTTGGGAATATTCTACGCTGTGTACTGCTAGACAGCTGCAGTTCCAGAGGATTAGATTAGATTAGCAGCAATAATAGGGAATGGACAGATGAAGCAGAAGATCTTAAGTGTACCTCTTGGTTTCCGCGGATGAAACGTTGTGGATAACGTGATGATTAGCTGGATCCAAAGCATCGGTTATTGCTTTGGATCCAGGGATTATCGAACCGAGTAGTTTATTTGTTTGGTTCCTGGAAAGTAAAGCGCATCAAAAAATGTCCACAGCGTTTCAAAACAAAAAAAATGTCCACAGAAGCGATCACGAAATATAACCTTCCATTTCTGGCAGCGTCAAGAAAAAACATGTGCAGAGAGCCTGACGAACTTGTGGCCACCAGAACATCAGGCAGATCCTTAGACGGCCCAAATGAGAGTGAGTAAATCGTTGATGGGTATGCTCCCCGCCGGAAACTATGTGACTATTGAAGTAATAAGGAAGTAAAAAGAGATTAGGCAGATGACAGACGACACTTCATGGTTGTAGATTAAAGATCAATAATGTTCACCTTAGTTGCTTGTGCCACCATATGTACTCTAACCATCGTACCCTTCTCAGAAGCCGTTGCCAGGTACGTGCCATTAGAAGAAAATGTCATTGCAGCTAACGGAGACTGGTGAGCATCTATCTGTTGATCAATTACAGAAAGGATCAGGGATAAAGCATAACAGAAACAAAAACAAGATGCAATTATATTCAGGTCACTAGGGTTGAGATTAAGCCTCCAAAGTTGACTGAGAACTGTAGGAAAAGAGCTCAGTCTTGAAAGTTATGATCCATGTTCCAGAAAAAAACAGTTAAGACTAATGTTTTTCTTCCTGTTGTCTGTGTCACCGTAGTTGCATGAGGCACTGCGTTATCTTTTTTATGACTTGGAAAGGAAGAAAGGATCCTAAATAAACAATGAGTAGGCGGTTTCTACAGTGCTACATGTCAAAAAAGATACAGGACTTGGAGAACTGTAAATCCGTGAAAGTAATGATGTTTACTCGGGTGTAGAAAGGATGCAGAAGGATCTAAAATTCTAAACCTTATGAGAATTACCTGACATATTAATTCAGGTTCTGATGCTTTATATACTAAAGCGGATCCCTTGGATGTGCTTGCTGGGATGGCCAAATAATTCGACACTGAATTAGGAGCAAATGCACAAAGACCTGATATTTGAAGTAAACATATTATCAGCAAATATACCAAGCGAAAAAATTGTTTTAAAAAAAGGTGAGAAGGAAAAGTAGCTAAAAAAATACTTAAAGAATTGTCCCCAGCTTCAGCTATATGATTCTGGAATACTACTACCAGTTGTAACTCAAAATATTTAGGTAGGATGCTTTTACCTTTAGGATTATGTACTGTGTCAATTTCCTCCAAGATATGACCGCTGCTTAGATCATAAATAAAGGTCTTATCCTGCAAAACAACAATAAGCCTGCACATAATGTGACAACCTTTTTTAAATAAAAATCCTTGAGAAAAAATAAACATAATATCCCTGTCCAAAACTGGATTTGCAAATAACAGTTGAACAAGTGAAAATTATGCCATCACATAAACTAATAGATAGAATCGTCTGACTTGGTGTCATGATCTCTAAGACTCTAAGATCCCTGTTAATTAGAATGGACCCGTAAGACTGCTCTTCTCAGATTGCAGTATGTGTAAAGATCATAGTCATCACTAGTGTACTACAGTCTTAAATGCGCTCAGTCAAACTAAGAAATAGACTTGATAAATAAAAGGTCACTTAAACACTAGGGCACTTGTCTCTTTTAGAGGGAAAAGATCGTGATGTACCTTGTCATACTGAATCGAACAGCCAAAATTGTACTCCTGAAGTTCAGATCCTTCTTTGCGGCATCTTTCTTGGTATTGAACAGGCAAAGGCGGCGAGGAGACAGTGACGGCTGCAAAAGACAATTCGAACCGACAAATAACCAGCTAATTCATCCATGTCAAATTCAATACATCGAAGCTCAAGCACACAACAGAACAAATTAAACTGAAAACGAGGAACAGAGTGTGTTAGCTACCTTTTCCCCTGTTCCGACTATGGCGACAAGGCTCGTACCATAACGCATCTCCACGACGTTTAATCCCCCAATTTCTGCACATACAGCTTGACGACTTAGCTTTGTTATGAAAACATCACAGAGCAGCTCCCTCCACGATAGAAATTGAATCTGACAGCTAGAACTTGCATTGCTATCTAGTTCTTCTACCCTATATCAATGCACAGTGATCATAACCTGGCTTGCCTTAGGCAGCTAGCACAGAGCAAACTTAATTCTTCAGCTTAAGTTCCTAGTATTAATCGAGTTCCCCGTTCTTACATTTCACGGGCAACACGAGCACGGTGCGGCGATCACTAGGACCATCGGATATTTGCAGTGAACAATGAACTGCGCTAGCGAAGGGGAAAGAGAGCAAGTGATTGAGCAAGTCTTTACCGTTCTCGTAGCGCAGGCTCCCGGTCTGGGCATCGAAAATCTTGAATCCGTCCTTCGTCCCGACAGAGAACAAGCTGAAATTTCATCGAGGGCACACAGAATCAGAGCTCTCGCTCGGCAAATCCGACCGGGGAAACCGCCCCCAATGAGCAGATTCCGCCGCACGTACCTGTTCTCCTGGTTGAAGGAGGCGCAGAGAATCTGGGGCGGGGACGAGCCGCTCGCCATCGCCGGCGGAGGATTCCTTCGCTGCCTGCTCGTTCGCCGGAATCTTTCGATTCTTCGAGGCGAAAGTTCCGATTTGTTCCCCAGCGGTTGTAGGGAAATTCTCTGTTGGGCCACCCGCGTGCGTGTCCTGAAACAAAAAATATTCCGTGTGGGTGGATGCTTTACGTGTACCCTCTTTCCCGTTTCGTAGTCCACTTCGCCTGACCATCTTGGCGTGCCGCGTGCGTCCAAGCGGATCAGGAGTTCGTAATTTAGAAAAAAAAATCGTAATTCCAACGAAAAATGACACGACTTCAAATTGAATCCCTTTTTTTGTCTCTGGTTCTAACTTTTGAAGGCCTATACGGATTTGTGTTGAGCCGTGCTACCGACTAGGCAGCGCACACAACAGTTCCAACAAAAGAGTCTCACCGTCTTTTCAGAAGGATCTTTTTCCTCGAGTCCAGTTTTTTTTTTGCGAAACACAGTACAAACACATTCACCCGCACGCACGCACACTCTACCGATAAGGACCTCCGAAATACCGGGCCGGCGGGTCGAGTCTTGAGATTGACGAAGTTAGCAGAGGCGTCTCGCTCTCGACGGGAAAGTCGCCTCTTTGCAATGCAATTTGTGCATTTAGAAAAAAATAGGTGCTATAACTACGTTCTACTAGGTTAAAAAAAGGCGAGTGCGAGGTACTAAAACAGGATGTGTGCCGTGTGCAAATGGGGGTGAAAAGTGTGTGGATGCGAAGTTTCAACCAGAAGAAGCTTGGGGTGCAGCTCACCTTAGTAGCTTTAAATTGAATGTAAAAAAATCCGTCAAAAATTAACATGCACACAAAACATTTGTGTCGTAAATTTAAGTTAAAATATAAAGCGCGGTTCAAGAGTTACAAGATGGAAATCAATATTTCACTACTAATGCGGGTGAAATCATTAGAACTATCGACGCAGCATTTGTCACTATAACTGAAAGTACATTTGGTATCATTGATTTAGGTTTTCTATGATATATGACACATGGTTGTATACACAAGAACAATCCTCAGGTAATATAAGTTTAGTCACCCTAAAAGATGATCCATCTACAAGACATAAAAATGGTGCGAAACCATCAAGCCGAGAATTAATAGGAGATGAATCCTCAATGCAAGCAGAAGAGCGAAGACGCGAAGCTGAGCCGAGAAGGCTGCTCAAGAAGAAGAAGATACATACAAACATTGATTTGAGGCGTGAATCCTCGAGAAATGAAGATGGCGCGTAAACGCCGAAGTTGAAGATTCTTCAAGTCATGAAGAAGCGTGAAGACGCGAAGTTGAAGTAAATCTCACGAGATTAAGAAGCGCGAAGACGCTGAAGCGTGAAAACATGAATTTGAGGATTCACCGGACCTCCACGCAACCATCGACGCCTGGTTCTAGTCGGCTCCACCAGGCCTCCCGCAGCCATGGACGCCCAGGTCGAGTCGGCTCCACCAGGCCTCCACGCCACGCTTGGTACGTAATTGGCTCATCGGCGCCGCCATACCTCCCCCACACTGACCTTGACACATGGGCCGATCGTTCATCAATTGCTCCTCCTAGCTGCCCTCGATGGCTCGATGCCACGGGACTCGTGGGTGCACCATCTCTCCCCGCCTACATTAATGTTAGAGCTCGCCGGTGCCAAGGTCTAGGGCACATATCAGGTCGTGATATCATAGGAAGAAGAGAAAGAAGCTCAAAGAGGTTATTGTGTTCTAACTGACCAGCAAAATAATGTTTTATCGTAGGTGGGATGGAGCATATATTACCACAAAAGGTAAATCCTGGCACCACTGAAGTTATTGCAACGGATTTTGTATTGTTGTAACAAAAATTGTTGTAATACCTAGAGATCCTTGTATTGGGATCAGTACACAGGCACTCGTGTCGTCAGTGAGAATACAAAATTCAGATCCTTGTATTGTTGTAACAAGCTCTACTACGAAAAGCTTTACCTGGCTCCGATGAGGGAGGGGTGAGGACGGCGGCGCGCCTTCAGCTCGCTTTAGTGTTTGTAGTCCTCGCTAGGTGGTCCGAAGACCTATTTCTAATTTTTATTACTTTTAGAACTCTTCGTTGTCGATGATGAATAGATTGGTTGGCAAAAGGTAGCAGTGCAACTCTGACATCTAAAAAAAACAGCCTCCGCAGCCTCGAGATTCGTGCGCGCTGGCCTCGGTATTCATGCTCGCGCAGGAGGAGAAAAGAAAATGCAGTGAGTCAGACAGTCTCTCTCTCGCTGCCACAAACGCCGCGTGCCTCTTGGCTCTGCGTCTCTCTGCTCGAGCCCTGAGCTGCCCGGCGGCTAGCTGGCTATGGAAATCGTTAATTATTCTGTCGATTAACACTTTCATGATTGCAATACAGATTGAAATTGGGGGTTAATTTAACGAGATGGCCCTGTCGACAGGAGACGGCAATACAAAACGTTTCGCTTAATTAACCTCTGCACGTTGCACTGGTGTCTGCTGAAGACATGGTGCATCAAAAGAAAACGAACTGGGTCGGTCGGCCAGATCGTGCGCGTTTGTTCGTGCTGCTGTGTAATGCCATAACTGAAACGAAAAGACTAGTCGTCCATCGTCCGTGACCGAGCGTCGATCGTCCTCCTCCGTCAGCTTCTGCGCGCGCTGTCCACTGTTCCAGCACGCACGCAACGGCGACCGGTGGTGCATGGTGGTGCGCTCACTGGCACTGGAATGTACAGTGGCTCGCCGGCGGTGCCCAACTCGCGGCATGCTCCAGCCACCACACCACCAGCTACGTGCTGCCACAGTGCTCACTACATACGCGCACTGCAGGCGGTGCAGCCACTGCGCAGACTAGCTAGCCACTGAGCAGGACGAGCGTTCCTTTTAGGCAGCAGTCATTTCATCTCGCCGTCCCATGCAAATCACACCCCGCGATGCGAGATGGATACGTATATACTCCCTCCATATGACTTTCTAGGCTTTTTGATTTGTCCAAATTGGTTATTAAATGAGTGAATCAACACATTAAAATATGTCTACATACGATATGAACAAGGATAAACATATATTTTTTTAGAAAGTCTTACATTTTGACACGGAGGGAGTACGTATATATATATCAAGCCGTCACGCTAGAATTACCGCGATGGAACATGGGCACTTCTGACTGGGGCGGAGAGCGAGAGGCGCGGCTCGTACAAGACCCACCAGTGGGCGGGGCTCCTTGGCCCGGAGAGAGTGCACAACGCGGAGGCGGACAACTCCTTTGGTGGCCGGAGGAGGAAGGCGCCCGAGCTGGAGAAGGACGTGTCGGATGAGTACCGTCTGCCTCTGTTGCTGGCGGGTGAGGTAGTCATCTCGTGCGGCCAGCGCGGCAACGGCGGCACGAGCTTGGCGATGCTCGACGAGCTCCTCCCGATCTTCAAGTGCATTGACGACGCCGATGACAAGCTCGTGTTCGCCACCATCGCTAGGGATGCAGGAGCTCTCGACATGGCTGAACGCCTCTAGCGCGCGGTGGACGAGCACGATCTCGTGTGGGGTGTCCGTCGGATGTACGAGCAGGAGGAGTTTGGCTTCTAGATCACGGCCGGGGAAGAAGAACCCTAGTTTAAATTTATGTTCGAGATCGTAGGTTAATTTATGGTCTTGCACATCCTTATGTAAAAGTTCCGCGCGAACACTAGTTTTGATTTCCTTTTAAATATGGAAAACATTTGTGTTCCCCCGGGGGATCGTTGTCTTCCATCCTCCGGTACGTACGCGCGACGCGTGTCCACGTCGTGGCAGAAATAATAGCGGGGCCCACCTCCTCTCTCATCAGCCTTATCCCTTCACGCTGCTTCTTGTTCGTTGGGACGCGTATCCGTTCTCTGCTCCTACTTCTCTCGATTCGCCGCCGCGCTCCGGCGGGGCTGCACTCAGCCGCAGGCGCGTTCCCATGGATTCCGCCGCCGCGCTCCTCCCCTAGGCTCCTGCCACCACGCGCCCTAACCAGTCGCCCATGGAGACCTCCCGCGTCGGTCACCGCCCTCCGCGACCTCCCACACCGGCGCCGCTCCTCCGACCTCCCGCGCCGGCCACTGCGCCTACACGACCTCCCGCGCCGGCGCCGCCCCTCCCCGACATCCCGCCCCAGTCGCTACCACTCCCCTGCCTCTTTGCGTCGGCCGCTGCGCCTCCTCGACCTCGCGCGCCGGCCCTCCTACTCGCCATCAACGTCGACGGATTCTTCGAGCGTGGGGCCGCCATGGCCGAGGCCTCAAGGTCCTGCCACCATGGCCACCGGCGTAGACGAGCTCGCGCCAGAGCCACCGGCGTCGCCCTCGGCCTCGAGCACGCCGCGGCCTCATCACCTCGAGCGCCCAATTTTGCTGTGAGGGGAACATCCGGGATGCTGCGAGCGTGGCGGCGCACCAGCTCAGTGCTGCCCGGGCTCGGTGGCGCCGCTGCCACCACACATGCGCGGTGCTACCAAGGCGACACGACGGTGCTACCACTGAACAGACGCGGTGCTACCAACATGACATTGACATGGTGGTGCTGGCATGGCGGTACGGCGGTGCTCCCAGAACACAGGCGTGATGCTACCATGGTAACGCGGCGGTGCTACTATGGTGGCACGACGGTGCTCCCAGCGCAGAGGCGTGGTGCTACTAAGGTGGTACGGCGGTGCTCCCAGAACACATGCGTGATGCTACCATGGTTCTCTGATTCCATTCCAATGACGTTCGCCCTTGCTACGAGCGCGGGGTCGTGCTGCCATAAACGACGACTGATGCAAAGTTTTGCTACCAAAGTTTTTATTTTTTCTATAATAGCACGGAATTTTGCTACCAAAGTTTTGTTTTTTTGCTACAATAGAATAAATTTTTTGCTACACGGTCTCCGGCGATGTCTCTGGCGAAGTCGTTTATTGCTACAACAACACAATTTTTTGCTACAACGGTTTTGTAGTTATGCTAACAACGTGTACACGTCTCGCGGTGTTGCTACCGATGGTGCATGTCATTGCTACCGACGAGCCGACGATGCTACCGCCGTGCGGTGTTGCTACCGACGGCACGTGGCGATGCTACCAATGACGAGCCAACGATGCTACCCGATGGTATCCTGCAAAGCTGATGCTACATGATGGTATCCGGCAAAGCTATGAGAAGATGTTGCCGACGTCTTGCGTTGTTGCTACCGACGAGCTGACGATGCTACCGACAGTATCCGGCAAACTACGAGCGGATGCTACAGACATCTCGCGGCGTTGCTACCGACGAGCTGGCAATGCTACCGACGGCGCATGTCGTTGCTACCGACGAGCCGGCGATGCTACCGGTGGAGCATGCCATTGCTACCGACGAGCCGACGATGCTACCGAGTGCGCGCGACCTTGCTACCGACGGCGCAGTGATGTTATCGATGGCGCGCGGTTTGCTCCGTAAAAAGCATCTAGGATAGTGCGAGCTGGCGATGCTACGAATAAAACTTTTTTTCCATAGAAGCATTTGCTGCGAACAAAACAAAAAATTGCTACGAATGAAACTTTTTGCTCCATAGAAGCATTATGTGCGATTTGAGAGAAAATTGAACTTTTGCTACAATAGAACAAAATTCTTGTTACAAACAACCCGTTTGAGAGAAAATTGAACTTTTGCTACAATAGAACAAAATTCTTGTTACAAACAACCCGTTTTTGCTTCGTAGAAATATTTACGAGATTTTTGGTGAAAACTGGACATTTTGCTACAATAGCACAAAATTCTTATTACGCGCAAACCGTTTTTGCTTCAATGAACCATTTGCGGGCGATTTTTGGTTGAAATTGGATTTTGCTACAATAGCCCAAACTTCGTATTACGTTCGAATCGTTTTGCTTCAGTCGTGATTTGGTGAGATTTGAGTCCAGGAAGGTGGACACGTGTCGTGCAGGGGACCGGGGATTTTTTCCCCAGATCCCCCGGGACTCCTAGCACTGTCCTTTAAATATCCAGTACCATATCCTGTTTCTGTTCTGCCCAATCTCATCTCCACTTCGTGCCGGAGACTACCTAGACTCGTACAGCGATTTTTTTGTTTAGATTTTCTTTTTTTTTGCGTATTTCGTGAAGATAATCGACGATGGGCCCAACAGTGTCGTGTCGTCCTGGCTCAACCCGGAGGAGCCAGCGAAACGACCAGACCAGACCACCAGATCGGCTCTGCCATCCCACGTCACGCCCGGCCAGAGAACGGCTGTAATTAATGCGGAAAGCAAGCGGAGGCGCATGTAGATACGGACCAGCGACCAGTGTCGCATGCGTTCGTACGTTTTCATCCAAATCCAAACCGGCGGCGGCTTCTTCCTCCGGGTGGTGGCGCCGGCGACGTACGGCCGCCTATGACCACCCGAGGAGCCGGCTCGTCCGTTCCGTCTTAATGCAAGCTCAAGCTTACTTTAATCATTTTGGAAAGAGCTAGACGCTGGGCCTGTGTGCCGCCGGAAATGTGGATGGACCATGCGTCGTCGGCACTGTTGCGTTTTGATTGGCGTTTAGTGCAGATGAGATGAAATGATGGGGAATTTCTCGCTGCTGCATTGCATTTGGTGGTGTGGGTGCAAGAAATGTGGGGGAAGGAGAAGCAACTACTGTCGACCGGTACTACCGTAACCAAAACCCCATCCCTTTTCTTTACTATTAAATGGGAGTTGGACGTAGGTTGGTGAAACCTCCCGTTTTCCACCAAAATTTTCCACCGGCTGCTCCATCGCTACGTTGTACAATATTCATTTTACCCCCTCAAATAGTTAGAAATCAACCCGCAGACCAATCATTTTCTGCCTGGAGACAGAACACATCGTTCTCCTTTGTTCTAGGGTATTCACGCACGGGAACCCAGCCGCCGCCGTCGCCTTGCCCTCCCCGGCGTCATCCAGACCACACCAGCCTTGTCATGCTGCCGGCGCGCCCTCGCCGGCCACTCCGGCATCACCAAACACCGCCTCAATCCCCACGCACCTATCCCTTTCTCCTTCGACTGCCTTTCTTCCCGATTTCCCAATCCAGATGCGTCGCCGCCAACTCCCCGTCGATCGGACCACTCACCGTCGTCCTGGTCGTCCCAGTGACTATCCCCTTGTCGACCGGAAGGACCTCGCCAGCGACCGGCGCAGCCCTCGACGGCCAGCGCGAGTACGATCAAGACGGTACGACGGTGGCCCTCGGGGCCGCCCGCGGCCGCCGGGAGGACCTCACCGCGCGGGGAGGGACGAGTGAAGAGCTTCTGGTCGCGCGCCCGGAGCTGCAGTTTCCGGCGTCCACCCGGAGCTGATACTGCCTTCTTCGACCGGCTGCTTGTACCACAGAAGGTTTATAAAGCTCTCATCCAGCCTGCCGTACTGCTCTCTGTTCACATGATATTGAGGTTCATGGTCCTGTATAAATCATTTGTTCAGACAGATGATGTTCTCTTTTACAGTATCTATTGACATTTGTTTCGGCCAGAAGAGACGACTGCTACAAAGACATTGGCACGCAGCAGAGATCCACCATCATGGTAAGTACATAATTTACATCCGCTTTGATGCCCATCCCACCAAGTCTAATAGATGTTTGATCAAACGCTTCAACAGTGGGTTACCAGCTCCTCGGGCAGGGAGCAACGATGTTGGTTGGTTTAGTGTGGAATGGTAAAACGGACTATGTTCTACTGAATGATTGTGATATTTTCTCCTTTGCACTGTTTTTTCTCTCACTTTTACCTCAATCTGCATGTTGGTGCTATTTTGGGGGTAGGATTACTCACTTTTTACCTTTTCTCTGTGTTGTCCTTTCACAGATATACCAAATACATGATCACTTCATTGGAGAATGCTATATGTAGAAAAGGATAGTCGCCGTGGATCTCATGATACCTCCTGACCAACTTGATATGACTGTGTACATGTCAGAATTAAATCGGGAATATGTTTCCACTAGAACCACCTCTCCGATGAAGATGAAGAGCTATGTGATGTTATAAAGGGTCAATCAAGATGTTTCACCATTAATTAATTTAGAAACAAGCAATTATATGTAAGCTCGAAGAGTTATCATTTTTATAACAGGTGTTTGTTCATGTGGTTAATTTATGCTCTTGATGCCTCTTCTGATTTAGCTAAGCAGGATAAAGCCTACTGTATTGTCATCCGTTAACCCATAGCCATCATTTTGATTCAGGTAGAAGTACTGGAGTGCTGAACAATATCAACTATAACTGTTCTTCGAATGTCATGATTTCAGGGTTTACTCACACATGATTGTTTTGAAGGGCCGTGGAGGTTTTCAGATGATCGTGCTGCAGTTTCACAGCCTTGTACTCTGGGACCATGGCAAGCATCCTGCCTACCATTGTTGATGCTAAGGCAGAGGCCACCACATTCGTGAGGCAAGTGTTCAACGAGACTAATGTGTTGTCTGTGATCGCAGGTGATGGTTATTGGTACGATTTCTTGCAAACAAGTTACACCAACCGGTTCAATTTTCCTTCCAAATGAACTAATTCAGCTCATCAGTTTCCTGATATTGTTCCGCGTTGTGCTTCAATACTTCCATATGTATGTGTGTTACATAATAGGATGCAAATCAGTACGGTTTTCTTAAAAATTCAGAAAATATAGTCTAAAACCCGGTGTACCACGATTCAGTCTTCTATCTTTATTATCTACTCAATCAATTTGCAAATAGTCTTTTCTCCCTGAAACCTGCATTTATTTGTTATAAAAATGTTGTGGAGAAGAACAGAGAAATACTTTGTACGCATGGTGCTTTATTGATGAAACAAGTACATAACTGAAGGTCTGAAGCATTCAAAGAAGTACAAGGAAGTAGGCCTCGGTACCCTTTCTCACTAAGTCGAGCCTGTAGAAAACAAATCATGACATGAATGGTGTCTTCATATTTACTTACTCTTGAACGATTATACTATAGTTTGCAAAATGCAAGTGATATCAGTCCATGATATATGATAAGAAAATTGCAGAAGAAGGAAGGTAAATTTCAGCATTCTAGCTTTCTTGCTTGGGGAGCAACTTCTGCTGCTGGGCGATTGTTTGTTGAAAATGGAACTCTGAAGGTATGTACTGCTTATGCTGGAAACAACTTTTACATCCAGTACTATGTATCCTCCAATATTCTAAAACCATCTGAACTGGGTTGTTGGCATGCTATGTGGCCTCACAGTGGTCACTACCGCGCGCCCGACAGAGGAGAATTTTCAGGAGTTCGAAAGCATCCTGAAGGAATTTGACTGCCTTCTTCTGCCGTGCTATAAGTGATGGTATGAATCCAATAGCAAAAGTATTTCTGGAACCAGCAGCACTTCTATCTTTGTCCAAGCCTCAGCAGACTTTTAACACCATCGTCACTTCACGCTGAAGCTCTCGCCCTTGTGTTGGCGGCAAACGTTGCAATTCTCCTTCAGCTTCATCAGGTCACATTCCTCACAGATAATCTCACTCTTTCTCGGTGGCAGCAACAACTACAACAGCAAATATTTAGGTCCAAAGGAATATCAGAAGCTTCATCCCCCACTCAGGAAGCTCACTCAAGAATCTGCCCCTGCTGTCTATCATATTCGAAGGAACCTCAATGGAGTGGCTCATGATTGCGCTCAACAGGCCATAAACATTTCCAGTCTGGGCCAATCCGCACTTGCACAAATTCATCTTATGTTCATGGCTCTTAACCTACTGCTTTAGCTCTAGAAAATTTGAATCTTCAGGGCATTGTATTGCATATTGTCGCTCTTCTCGTTCAAATAAAAATAGTTTGAAGAGGAACAAACAATAAATAGATGATGTGAAAATTAGCCTTGTCTATAATATTAATATGGGTACCCATTATGTTTTTTTCGTTTTGAACGGCACTATTATTGAACTATATTGTGTATCCTTTTACTCTCAAAGGACTGTTTGACAAGGAGTATGTTTTCACTGTTGCTGAAAAGGGAAATTGTTTCTATTGAGCTGGGTTTGGTCTTTGAGATGCGTGAGGGGCACTCCTGTTTTTTTTCTATTTGTGAGGAAGATGTTTATTGATGAGACAATGAGTCTTTCTAATATAAATCAAACTAACCAAGAATTTTGTAGCCGCAGAGTTCTTATCGTTGAATCTTTTAACTTTTATCTTCAAGATTTGGTAATTGGCTCATGTCAAATTATAAAAAATGTATCATCTTGGGTAATGAAAAAACAATATCAAGTTATGTAATTCAGTGGCGTTATTTCTCCAATAAGAATGTGAAGTCAAAAAGATCAAAACCAAGTAGTAAATAAATTCAACCTGTACAGATATTTCCTATTATATATGTAAACTTAACCTGCAAAAGCGGTCGAGCGTGACGGATGGTTATGCGCGGACTTAGGAGGCAGTTCCCGTAGCAACGCACGGGCATTTAGCTAGTCACATATTACGTCACACAGTTAGCTGGACAGCGTAAAAATGAGGAGACACTTTTTTTATACGGCTCGAAAAGAGCTCGGCTTTAAATTTACAAAGCCAACAACCGGTTGTTTATCCTTGTGGTACTTTGTTGCTTGTGAGGGGTGCGTGTGTGTTGTAGCGGGTTTCGCCAGCTTATCCCGGTAAGATGAGGAGACCCTCACACTCACTTGATAACATTTCTCAAACACAGATACAATCATTTCTCACACGAAGGTAGTATAAATATTGTTTATACATAAGAGCATCCCCACTTGCCGCCCCCAAACCCTAAATATGCCTTTGGGGTGCGCCGAGCGAAAAATGGATTCCACTCGCGCGCCCCAATGACCTGTTTCGTCCGGAACGGTCCTATTTCTCGTCCAGCGCTAACAACCCAACCCTATGCCGTGGGGATCGTCTTGATAGCGCCGGACGAAACCAAACGCGCCATGGACCCACCCTGTTATAGGCAGAGGAGGCGAGAGGCCGGGCTTCGTCCTGGTCGTCGCCGCTGTGGCGCCCCGCCCAAAGCCGCAGTGCACCGTCCCGTCGGCCACGCGGCGGGGCAGTAATTTCTCACGCGGCGGTGTTAATGTGAGGTCACCGTCTCAGCTACTTCGCCGTTGCGGTTAAAAAGCACCACGCACCCTCGCTCTCGCCGCACAGACGGGCCGCACTCTAGACGCAGCTCATCGGTGTCGCCGTACGCCCGCTCGGCGCTGCTGCGCGTTCCAAATCCGGAGCCGGGCTTCCGCGCCCTCCATATCGGCGACGGCTCCCGCTCCGCCGCACGCCGCCCGCTGCCACCGCCGAAGAAGGTGAAGACGGAGGAGCCGCCACCGTCGTTGCTGGCGGAGCTCGAAGCGGCGCAGCTCCGGCTCGGGAATCACGACTACCCCGAAGGCATCGCCGCCGCCATGGAGGCGTCGAAGAAAGACGTCCCACCGATGTCGCTCCCAAAGGCCTGCGATTGGTCGTTCGTTGACCACGCGGCGCTCATCGGGAGGCTGCTGCTCAACCTGAGCATTGAGCAGCGACGACGACGACGATGGCGGCTTCGGTCTCGGTGCCAACGACGGCGAGGCAGGCCCCAGCGGCGGCATGAAGAAGGAGGACTTCGACGTGTTCGACGACTACCAGTAGTTTAGTTTAGATTTTGTTTAAATTTCGTTCAAATATGTAAAATTTTCCTAAATGTTTGAATGAAATGTCGTTTTATCGTCGAATTCAAAAAAGTTAAATTTATTTTGGGGGCTGTGAGTGGGAGAGGGCGCGCCCAAACGCGTCGTTTGGTCCGGACACCCCAAAAGCGTTCACTCCGGCTCAAATCCGGACGTGTTTTGGGGGCGCGAGTGGAGATTATCTAAGGGCGTGTTTGGTGGCCACATCAGCCCCGTCAGTTGCTTCGAGCACAAAGCGTTTAGTTGTCCAACTCTGTTGCTAGGCGCCTGGACCAGTACGAGCTAGGTTGGATGGGCACGCTCGAATCGAGTATTGTCGTGGACCCTGGCCCTGGCGAGCATGAGTAAGGCGAAACTGTCCAGCGGTTGCACGCATGGAGAAGGACGGGAGACGTATCAATTATTCTTCCCACCCCTTCTCTCTCTCGCTCTCTACTATCACCGGCAAACCTCTCCTCTCACGTCCCATCAACTGACCGAAAAAACCGAGTAGACCGATGGCCGGTGCTCCTCCTCCTCCGCTGCCTCTGCCGGCCCAGGATCCCGCCACCCTTATTGCTCCCCGGCCATCCGTGACGGTCGCGCGCGCCGTCTACGAGTTCGAGGCGGGATGATTTCGCCAAGGAGAAGAAGCTGGACCCGGGAGACATCCTCGTGTTCAAGTACCATGATGGGGGCTTGACTTGAAGGTCTTCAGCTACATCAGCTCCACTCAGAATGTGTTCGACTGTGCAATCCGTCGTAGGTGATGATCTCTAGCAAGTTATGTAAAGTTTAGAAAGTTGTTTGTAGGGTTGTTCCATGAACCCTGGTTATTTTGGGCTAGGAGTGTATACCCGTGACTATTGTTAACTAATCAGATTGCATGGGATGCACCTGATACAAATTTAAATAGCTTCTATATGTGTAATTAGCTACCACTCTGTCTAGCTAGATGTTAATTAAGTACCTTGGTTATGTGTCTCTGTGATTCATTAGTGTGCGCTGGTAAGCTCACTAATTTGAATGTGGTTAGGGGCTTTCAATGTTGTGTCACACATGAAAATATTGCTGTCAACTATACCTGGGCATGGGCAGCCCGGCCCGACCGACCCGTAAATGTCGGGCCGGGCCGAACCGGGCTTGCACATCGGGCCAGGCCCGGGCCTGAATTTCGGGCCCGATACACAGATCGGGCCGGGCTCGGGCTTAACGAAAACAAGAATTCAGCAAGGATCAGACCGGGCTGGTCGGGCCTAGTCGAGCTTTGTCGGGCTCGGGCCCGATTTCTGCAGCCCGACTGTCGGGCCGGGCCGGGCTCGGGCCTGGGTTTTTCTGCGGCGAGCTTTTTTAGGCCCGACCCGAGCCCGGCCCGGCCCGAGAAATGCCCAGGTATACTGTCAACCAACTTGTATTTAGTATTTACATGTGGAGAGCTAGAAATGACAAATTCAGAGCACCAAACAAAGTGCATCTCGTTCCTAACAGTGCGATGCAACCCACCAAACAACAACATGCAAACCAAACTCAGAGCCTGCATCGCGTGGGGCAGGCCCGTGAAGGGGTCGAAATCAATGCAGGTTACCAAGGCGCCCTAAGAATGTCGAGCACAGCCGTGATTTAATTTTTCTAATTACGAGTGATACGAATTTGTGAAATACTATTAGGCAGAAGAGGTATCATATTTTTACAGTTGCAGTCGTGCTCTCCCCGCGCTGCATACCGTGAACTGGCCCAGGCAGCTATAGCTAGCCGCTGCCAGCTGCGGCAGCAATGCAGGGGCACCTACACACTGACAGCGTGGGGCCCACCCTCCGACGTGCCTCCCGGAGCGGAACGCGCGCAGCCCTGTTCTAGCACTAGCTAGCCGCTGGCTCGTCGAGCCCCACCCCCACACCACGGTGGATACGTAAAATCCGGGGGAGTACGTCCTCCGATGCATGCCGCCGCGCGCTGTCATCTACTCCTTCCGTTCGGAAAAGGATGTAACGGAGGGAGTACGACTACTCACTCTATCCCGGTTCTGCCCTTCCGAGATTGCGGCGCCCGAGGGGGCAGCACGGTCATTTCGGCCCCTTCGTGCAGCCGCAGATCTAGGCGCCCTATTTCATCAGCTCAGACATGGGGGAAACCCAAACCCGTTGGTTCGTAGAGAGAGAGAAAAAAAATCAGCTTTTGACTGGAGCTCGAGAGAGTGTGGCCGGCCGGGTCGCAGACTTGCAGCGGAGGCGGAGGAGGAGCAGAGGGAAAACCAGGTGAGCTGGTGAGGTGAAGTTCACAGCATCTGCTTTGAAGATGGCTCACCTCAGCCCGTCATTTCAATCCCTGCTCCATGCATGTGTGTGCTCTGCGTATGATCTTTCGGTCTAAAAGCTTGGACGCGTCGTCGTCCTTCTTGCGCATTGCGCGTTCCGTTTCTATAGCATTTCCGCCTGTGCATGCATGCCTCTCCCTGCAGTTGCCCTGGCTACCTAGGCGTAGCTTCCCGTTGCTTTTGCTTTCTTCCCGTTGGAACCTCTCGCACACACTCACACGCACTGGCCTTTTCTTGCTGAGCAGGAGCTCGAAGGCGCATGGAGGAGAGAGTACTACAAAGAGGGGGCGAAGTTGATGTGGAAGAGACTAGGATAGCAGAAAGGAGGAGGCTTGGGCCGGTGGGGCCGCCCCCGAGCTGAGGGGAAGTGAGGGCCGGGGTGGGAGGAGGAGGAGGATCTCCTCTCACGTCAAAGGTGGGGGAAAGCATAAAGGTGGAAGAGAAGGTGGGGAAGGAGGGAGGGAGCTACACAGGCAGGCCTAAAGCAGGGGAAAGTGGAAGAAAGCGAGCTGCGGGGAAGAAGAAAGGCAGGCAAGCTAGCTTCACAGAGTGAGCAAGGAATACTGAGCTCGTGTGAGTGAGTGAGAGATAGAGCTGGGAGCATCCGGTTCTTCTTCCACCACAGCCACCACATTGTTCCTCCCTTTCCCTTTCGCTGTTCATCCACTATATTTGGAGTGCTGGTGGAGCTGAACAAGAGGAGGTGGTGGTGCCCTGCTGCTCTAAGCCATGGCATTGCAGCAGCAAGAAGAGGAGGACGAAGAAGACGAAGACGATGAGAAGGGGATGATGGTGCGGGCATGGGGGAGCTGACCGATTTCTCCCCTTGTCCCGAGGCGCCGGCGCTGTCTGCTCCGGAGTAGTAAGATATTGGCACAATAGGCTCAATCACTTTTTCTTTCTTCCCTGATTTCCCCGGACGGCACTTGTTTTGCTGTTTTTGCTCTTCTTTCCCCCCTCCTTCGATCCATTGATTGCATACTCTTCTCGTGTAATTTATTTTTCGCCCTGCCATTTCTAATGCTATCGGTGGTGGGTTTCGTTTCCCTGATTCGGAATGGAAGGAAAAGAAGTTTGGCAATTAAACAGAAGAGAGGAAGCAGGGCGACACTGCGGAAATCTCGTAGTACACATTTACATGCTTGCCCTGTCTGTCTTGTTTGCTTCGTTCATTCAGATCGATCATGTGCCGTGTTGATGTTTTTGCTGGTCGCTGCTGCTGTTCTCGATTCTACTCGCACAGTGACGAGCGGAATGCATGATGGGTGAAGCGAGAGCTTTGCACGCATTAACTCTGCGTTGTCTGTTCCTGTTCGCCAAGATGAGTTCTCCAGCGTCCGTCCAGGCGGCAATATTCCAGGAGGAAGAAGACGATGCGAGGCGAGCCACGGTAGAAAAAACCAAGATGTAGCCGGCGGCGCTTTCCCTCCACGCGCGTCCGGCCGTTTGCACCGTTTCGGCTAGGGCTCGGCCACCGCACGCACGCAGAGGCCGTGGGTGGGCCGCTTGCTTGTTGAGCTTCCCAATTCCCTCCTCGCCCACAGCCAACTTGTCTTCTTCCCCGCGTCGTCTTCTCGGTTTGATCAACTTGTGTCACACCCTGCCATGGGAGTGTGCGTATGTGACTGTGCACCGCCAGGCTAGGTCTAGGTCTAGGTGCAGGCTAGGGCCCATAGCTGTAGTTGCATTTATTACTTGCCCGCAGTAGCTAGGCACTGCTTGGCCCCGCCTGATCCGTGGTGGCCGGGCTGTGGGTCCCGTCGGCACATCGCCGGTGACTGGAATGGTCATGCATGGGCGAAGTCTTGTTAATTTTTGAACTTGATGATGATGATTTCAAGCAGCTAGTGCCGTTCTCGTCGGCCGTCGGTTTTGTCACGATCCGTTCAAACAGTGCATACGAATGCGGTCGTGCGGAGCAGAGAGATAGATGGCTGTTTTTGGATTGGTGCGAGCCGAATGCCCATTTGAATTTTGAAATACCGGAGTTCACATGATAAGGTCTTGTTTGGTAGGCAGGCAAAATCGCATGGCACTGAAATAAGAGAATATTTCACTTTTTTTTTTTACTTTGCTCATTGTTCGGTTACACACTAGACGTTGCGTTATGACCGCACCCTTTAAAAAGCAGTGCTGAGCCAGACCCGGCAGGCACACTCGATTCGAGCGTTGTTGCTAGGGCAGGCTGCACAGCTGCAAGCGCGAGTCGAGCATTGTCGCTCGTGCAACCAGCGCAATTGCAAGTGGAAGGCAAAGATTTTCTGACACTTGTATACTTTTTTCAAACACCCCATGCAAGACGCAGCCACATCGAACAACATGTATTGCATGTCTAGAAGCTCACCAACCACCACGTAGCCTACCAAACGAAACGGCAAATTTATATCTTGCGTCATCTCTAGTGAGTCCAAAACCTCCCGTTTTTCTAGTCGGGTCTGGCTCTATGACACTCTAATGTTTGACCCGTGCCCTAGAATATTCTACAAGAATATGGATATAATTGATATTTGTATACCACACATATAAGAATCTTATAATGTACTAGGCCGCATGACTTTTAATTTATCGATGAACATGTTCTTCTAAACGTTCTAGATATTTATGGAATTATTCTTACTTAATGTCTCTCACAAAAAACACCATATAAAATAGCCCTTCAGCTTAGCACGAACTGGATATAAATGGTATAGCAAATGAAAAGTATCTTAATATCTAGTGAATAACATGTATGCTACCAATAATCACTTAAATCAACTAATCACAATATTGCCATATTACTCAATCCATCTACTCAGGGACGGAGCTGCATGCATGGTACTGGTGTCAGCTGGCACCAATGGATTTTGAAAATCCTTTGTTAATTTTGTACTAATCACTGTCAGTTAGTACAAATGACACCAGTGCTACAACGCTGACCCCATCAAATTATTTTTCTAGCTTCGTCCCTGCATCTACTTATTTGTCAGTTATGATCCTTTCTACTTTCAAATTGTTCATATCGATGAGCCTTAGCATTGGTCTAAAAGATGTATTATCAAGCACTTGGCACACATAATTTGGGACAAAATAAGTAAGTTATATAAAGTAACAGAGTTGAGTATAAATTGATAAACCGGAATGTAATAAATCTTCAGTACTGTCAATTCCTTTATGAAAAGTAAAGAAAACAGAGAATAGGTTAACGCTTAATTTCCTTCCGGCATTTTTAGTACTTCCTCCGGTCCACTATAAGTGTCGGGAGAAAACAACTACACATGCACAAACTGTTACCACAAATGGCGACACTTTTTTAGGACCAGAGGGAGTAATAAGTTATGTGTTTAAAAATTATTCGGATTATCTTTCTTTGGGTTATGCAATGTGTGAAGCATTGCAAAGAGTGATTTTTTTTCTAATGTTGCGAGCGAGTTTTTGTTATGTTGGATGCGTGGAACACATGTTTTTTTTGCGAAGAGAGAACTACACGAAGCTGACCAAGCTTCACAGAAAAGTCCAGGAAACAAAGAAAATTACAACGAGGCCTTTGTTTTTTGTAAATGGTCATCTCGGGTAGGCAAATATAACTTTCGTGAACGATCGTATGTTGTGCAAGGTAAATGTTTTTACAGCACTGGCGTGCGTGCGTTTTGTACGCCTCAACTACGCACAGTAGATAAGTCAGGGGACGCGCGCGTGACGGGTTGGGATGGGATGGGACGGGCGCCAAGCCGGCGAGGGCAATCACAGCCTCTGATCCTGCACGCTCTGCTGCATGCTGTGCCATTTTACGTGCCACGACGAGGCTAGCTACCTAATCCCGCTACAGTGTGCTGCCAGGGCCGAGCGAGTGACACACCGAAAACCCGTCGTTTTTGACTGCTGATTTGTCCCGTGTATGTGTATGTACGTGCTACTATTCGCTCTGCTGTACGCGTGCACCGTGCATGCACATGTTCGCTCATCTACTACAACATGGCAATCCATGGAGGCGAACCACGCCAACGTGATCATAGATCCCACACATGACGGGCGACAGATTGAAGGGCGGATCCTGTAGCAGCTACAGAGAAGTGAACGCAGCAATTCCATCCAATAGTCAGTTCATTCATTTGTGTGGGCAATGATCGCCTGATCGGTGGGGGTGATCATTAATTACAGCAGGACCATTAGTCAGTGATGATGGCTGATTAAAGGGACCCTTCGTTCGTTATGGAGCAATGATGATGATGAGGCAGTAAAGGGAAAGGGTACACTAATGGTCCATTAGTTATCGCGTGATGCCAAATCAAGCATATACTGAGGTAAATGATGACGGGCACGCCATGCATCCTCCACGTCATACGCCCACTATTTGTTAGTAAAAGAGCTCCTAAGTTCAACGGTCTTGTGCTAGAGTCCGTCCACTATTTGTATTTGTATTGTTTGTCCCGTGCCCTAGAATATTCTACAAGTATTTGGATATTACAGATATTTGGATTCCCCTACATATAAGAATATTATAATATACTGCTTAATGTCTCCGGCAAAAAGCACCATAGAAAATAGTCTTCAGTTTAGCATAAACCAGGTATAAATGGTACTCCCTCCATCACAGTTTATAAGGCATAATTAAGAGCACCACGTATAGTGCTTACTGCTTTTTTCTTCTCAATTCCCATCCCATGTTCCTCTGATACCTGCAGCGGCATCCACAGAGGTAAACCATGGGACCTTTGGGGCTCTCCTCAGCGCTCAGCGCATTTCGGCCGTCGGATCGGGAAGTTACGGAGCGATCTGGAGCGTGCGTTCGCGGTGGCGCAGCAGTGTTTTGCTCTGCCGTCGTGGTGTGCGTTCCACGGGTCACTGCCTGTGGGGCCAGGGCGTGGCCGGTCCCTCGCCGGTCCCGCTCGACAGGGACACGTAGCGTCGATCCGTCGGTGCGCGTCTCCCTCCACAAATCCACTGCGCGTCCATTTTGCAGAAAACCGCCCGCAAAGGACCGTATCGTAATTTCCGGAAAGTTCGAGGACTTTTTTGCAAAATTACCCACAGAGCTCGCTCTCCTTCCTCTTCCTCTCTCTCCCGCGACGGCCCGAGGCCGCCGTCGCCGCCGGCGCGCATCGCCGCCGTTCCCGACCTCCCCGCTCGCACCGGAGACCACCACCCGAACCGCCGTCGCCGGATCCGCCTCCTGGCCGAACTCCGCGTGCCGGGAGGCCGCGGGCTCGCCGGAATCGCCGCCGCCTCGCCGTGGAGCATCGCCGCCGTTTCACCACCCCTACGGCCGCTCCGGCGACCAGACGGGGGCGGCGCCGCCGCCAAAAACCCCCCCGCGACGACGCGCACCCAGCGCGCCCAGGCACGCGTGCTGGGAGGCCGTCGTTCGCCGCCGGTGGCCGCCGCGCCGCCGCGGCCGAGCCACCGCCCCGGTGACGCCATCGCTGACGTCACCGATCGGTTGGGCTGGGCTGGGCGCTTGATGGGCCGGGCCACCGCGCTGCGCGGCCGTTTCGGCCTTTTGTTTTTTTTTCCCCCTCTACCTTTTCCAAAAAAAAAACAATTTTCAGAACACATTTTAAAACCAGAAAATTTTGAAAAACAGTTCCAAATCCACTAAAACCAAATTACAATAAAAAAATGCCAAAATAAAGAAATCCATTGCAACTACTTCGCGACATTTTAAATTGTTTCAAATCTTAAACAAATCTTAAACAATAAAACCATTCGTAATTTACAAAAATACATAGATCAAAATTTAATTCAAAAAATCTATAAAAAATAGCACAAACGCAAATAAAAACAGTTCCAAATCCACTAAAACCAAATTACAATAAAAAAAATGCCAGAATAAAGAAAGCCATTGCAACTACTTCGCGACATTTTAAATTGTTTCAAATCTTAAACAAATCTTAAACAATAAAACCATTCGTAATTTACAAAAATACATAGATCAAAATTTAATTCAAAAAATCTATAAAAAATAGCACAAACACAAATATTACAAAATAACATGTAAATAAACTCATTCCAAATATGCAATTCAATTTACTAATTGCTCGGACTAAACTTACCTCTCTTTAAAAACTAAATGAAATTAAAAGAATGCTTAGTTACATGCGCATTTCAACAAATCTTAAATTATTTTCCTCTGAATATCATTTCGAATTTAACAGTTCCTAACACATTACATCTCCTCTGACCAAGAAACAAAATTACGTAAAACATAATATTTTGGCACATTTCGTTGTTTGATGATGTTTCATGAAGGTTCATGTACACTAAGTTATATTGTGCATCTGATTCCCACATGTGTGGTCCATCATTTAGAATCTCTCACAATTTAACATTTACATGACGGTGATCATATGATGCTTCTAATGATGTAACTAATTTTGAATTTTCCAAATTTGGATCTGCCTCCTCACCGACCACCGCCTGCCGGGACTCCGCGCCGTCGCCGCAATCGCCGCCGCCGTGCCGCTGCCCCGCCGCCGCGTCCACGGGCCACCGCCGTCGCTCCGGCGAACCAACGGGGGCGGCGCCGCCACCTCCGCGCTCACCGCGTCGACGCGCATCGGATGCGACCATCCGCGCATCCCGGAACGCCGTCACGCGCCTCCGGCGAGCTCGCCGCCGCCGCGGCGAAACCCAGCCGCCGCTGACGTCAGCGTGACGCCGCAGCTGGCGTGGGCTGCCCAGTTGGGCCGACTGTTGGGCCGGGCTGGCGTGGGCTGTCCAGCTGTTTCGGCCAGCTCGGCCCTTTCTTCTTTTTTTTTTCCTGTGTTTTTTCTTTTTTCTGCTGCTTCTTTTTAAAATTACCCCAAAATGAAACACTGCCTATTTATGTCATATGACCAAAATTATAATTTCAAACCTTCAAATTCCTGACAAACATGCCAACACACAATATTTTTTAGTTCCAGTAGATTCGAATCCGAAAAACTTGGAACACGGGAACACGACATCGGAAACACGGGGACACGGCATCGGAAACACGGTAACACAGGAACACGGCATCGGAAACATGGGAACACGGGAACACGGCATCGGAAACACGGGAACACGACATCGGAAACACGGGAACACGGGAGCACAGGAACACGAAATCGGAAACACGGGGACACGACATCGGAAACACGGCAACACGGGAACACGGCATCAGAAACACGGGGACACGACATCGGAAACACGGGAACACGGGAACACGGCATCGGAAAAAACGGGAACACGGGAACACGACATCGGAAACACGGGAATACGGCATCGGAAACACGGGAAACATGGGAACACGGCATCGGAAACACGGGAACACGCATCGGAAGCACGGGAACACGAAATCGGAAACACGGGAACACGACATCGGAAGCACGGGAACACGACATCGGAAACACGAGAACACGGGAAACATGGCAACACGGGAACACGACATCGGAAACACAGGAACACAGCATCGGAAACACGGTAACACGAGAACACGGCATCGGAAACGGGAACACGACATCGGAAACACGGGAAAACGACATCGGAAACACCGGAACACGGGAACACGGGAGCACGGGAACACGACATCGGAAACACGGGAAAACGACATCGGAAACACGGGAGCACGGGAACACGGCATCGGAAACACGAGGACACGACATCGAAAACACGGGAACACGGGAACACGGCATCGGAAACACGGGAACACGGCATCGGAAACACGGGAACACGGGAACACGGTAACACGGCATCGGAAACACGAGAACACGGCATCGGAAACACGGGTGATGTTCGAGATGTTGTAATTAAGAATGTTCGGTATGTTGTAATTAAGAACCTGCTTATCCCGGAGACTTATAATCTGTGTATGTAAGAGCATTGTGCTTTCTCTAACACGGGAGCACGGGAACACGACATCGGAAACACGGGAAAACGACATCGGAAACACGGGAGCACAGGAACACGGCATCGGAAACACGGGGACACGACATCGAAAACACGGGAACACGGCATCGGAAACACGGGAACACGACATCGGAAACACGGGAACACGGGAACACGGTAACACGGCATCGGAAACACGAGAACACGGCATCGGAAACATGGGTGATGTTCGAGATGTTGTAATTAAGAATGTTCGGTATGTTGTAATTAAGAACCTGCTTATCCCGGAGACTTATAATCTGTGTATGTAAGAACATTGTGCTTTCTCTAAACCTGTAAAGCTTTGCTATGCATAACTATTGTGTCATATTAAAAATGTTTGTCATAGCGTTTTGCAAACTGAAAACCAGTGTCTACGGCGGGTGGCGCGCGGCAAGCCGCGCCAAGGAATCTAGTTACAATGCAGTGTCAAAGGATCCGAAATTCCCGTGATCTACACCGCCTAGATCCATCTATGGGATCCAGGGCGTTCATGTGCATGCAGGCGGCCATTCGATCTTTAGGTGGGGAGAACGTATAATTAATCAGCCTCTGTCGGGTTACTGCACAAAAGATATATACTCAATGTCAGGAGATGGAATCTCTAGGTAATTATCAGGCTTTGTGAGAACCAAGCAGCCAGCAACTTCAGAAACTTCCCATCGATTTACTACAGGCTGAATAAATATATGGAGAGATTTGCTCAAGAAATTAATGCTTCTGGTTGCTAGATCGACGGAAGCAGTGCAAGTCAACAGTATACTGGCCACTGGGACTATATATAACTTCCGATCGGATCACCGACTCAATTCATAGCCCAAGGGGCGCGTACGTTCGGCTTGTATGATATCGCACCATGCACGCCCTAGCTCCACCACTATATATACCAACGCAACCCCTCTCTGCTAAGTATCCAACTCATCTCACACTCCACCGATACGAGCTCACTCACAATGGCTACTAGCACAAAGCTTGGAGCTCTTGCCTTTGTAGTCCTCGTGAGCATTGGGTTCACCAATG
The DNA here is from genome assembly GCA_947311845.1 of Poa pratensis. Lineage (NCBI taxonomy): Eukaryota > Viridiplantae > Streptophyta > Magnoliopsida > Poales > Poaceae > Poa > Poa pratensis. The sequence goes on along the minus strand of CAMZMU010000020.1, from coordinate 13,557,632 downwards.
CTTCACGTATGCTCTCAAGCTCATCAAGTGCCGGAGGGGGAGGTGGAGGCGGGTGGCGGATCAGTGGGAGCGGATGGGGCACAGGATCCGGAAAAGGGGGTGGCTTAGGGTATGGTGAAAGCGGCGGAGAGCCGAGTGACCAGTATAGCTATGCCAAGGGAGCCGGCGAAGGAGCAGGGGTAGGTGCCGGTGGTGGTTCGAAGGGCGGATTCGGATCTGGTTCCGGGTCTGGCTTTGGCACAGGCATCGGTGCAGTGGTTTGGCATCAGCCCTTAGCGGCCATGGCTATGCCAATGCTAATGGGAATGGTGGTGGTGGTGGCAAAGGTGCTGGTGCCAACGGGTCTATCGGAAAAGGAGCCGGAGAGGGCAGCGGTAAGGGTTATGGTGAAAGTGGAGTGGCAACAAACTCAGCTCCTGCCCCTGGTGCAGGCGTCAGCTACTCTGATGCTGGCGGTAGTGGTAATGGTGGTGGCGGCGGGAACAACGGAAATGGAGGCGGTGAAGGAGCTGGTGCTGGAAAGGCGGGCAGTGACGACACTTATGGAGGCAGTGCCAGTGGAGAGGGCAGCGGCAATGGTGGTGGCATAGTTAAAGGTGTCGCTCAAGGGCCAAGCGTCGGCGCCGGACTAGTTTTGGCTCCGGAACTGGACAAACTAGTAGTGTTAGCTCTTCTGGTTCAGGCTATGCCACTGGAGAGGGTGTCGGGGCCGGTGGCGGCACAGGTGGAAGCGACAATGGCAGAACTGGTAGTGGTGGAGGCACTGGATCTGGATCGGGTGCTGTCGGATATCATTAAATTTTTCTTTTTCGAACAAGCTAGAGTGAGCCCAACATGCATATTTAGTATCTTCATTTTACTATTCTGCATCAGTTAAGTTTCTCTTCATCTTTAGGTTTGTATTAGGCTCCAAATAAAAGGGTTTCATAACCATGATTGTAGTGAAAATGAGTAGTTAGTGGAGCAATCAAGTGAGATGTTAATCGCTATCTACGAGTATCTTTTGCCATAATCGATTATCTGTTTCGTTGTCCGTGTGAGTGCTGGTTATTTCTTTCTTCCAACCAATTTGACTAGCTAGCTAATTGTTGTCTTGGTCCTCTAATTGCCATCTCACTGCTAGGGATTAGGGACTATGAAAGATTGGCTCGACTGACTGGATCAGATGGAGACTAACTAGGAGGAAGTAGCATTGCGCTCTTCCCAGTGTCTTCGAACTTCTCAGTTAGTAGTAGGCAGGTTTGATGAGAAACGACCGCAAAATGGGAATAAAACAGTGACCCATAGCCGGAAGCATTAGAATCTGGCCGGCAAAGACTAATCAAGTAATTATCCACGCCTCTTTGTTTTTTTCTGGTAAAAGAGGACATGGATTACAAATTTGTCATTGTCTAGAACCTGAAACAGACAAGCAGGTCGAGAGCCAAGCACAACCGCAGTTCGAGATTTTGTTCTTGCAAAAGTTTCAAGAGAGTGACTCACGCTATTTGGCGAATGGTCCGCTGATTAAAAAAAAGTGATTGAAAACGGCATCATTCTCTACATAGCCACTCCAATCAGAACTAGAGCCCGTAGCTTACGAACTGGATGCACTTTGCGCCACACACACCTCGGCCAAAATGACAACTGAAAAGCATGTCTAATAGACTCATTTTGAGTAAAAAACACACAACGACTTGAACTACCTTGCCACTCCCTTTTGCGGAGGTTATCCTTCTTCCAAATTGCGGGTGCGTACGAAAGAAAATTCTGTTTCTGACAGGGATTTAGAACTCGCCGGTCGCATGACAAGGACGCAGGCCGGAAGTCTCACCTGGAACGTAGCGGGAAGGAAGAGCCGTGACGCGTGTCCCCATGCAAACTCAGCTAGTTCTACAGATTTTTATCCTGGGCATCGAGCGGGCGAGCTCTGTGCGCCAACCAAACCACCAGCGACATGACGCCTCCTCCTCCGCCCACCACACTGTCACGCCCCTCCCTTCTCCCGATCTCCTCCGGCGCAGCTCCGCGTCTGAGGAACTCGGCGGCGACTCCGGCAGCGGCAGCGCGTGGCGTCCGATGGCAGGGAGTTGGGATCGACGGGAGGAGTGCGCGGCGGCAAGGGAGGTGCTGGGCGGCGGTGGTGGAAGGAGAGACCGGCAAGCAGGAGGACGGCGTGCTGTTCCCCAAGGAGGGAGGCGAGGCGGCGGCGGACGGGTCCGCGAAGTACGACTGGCAGGAGGAGTGGTACCCGCTGTACCTGACGAAGGAGGTGCCCGAGGACGCGGCGCTCCCGCTCACCGTGTACGACCGGCAGCTCGTGCTCTACCGCGACGCCGACGGGGTGCTGTGCCACGAGGACCGGTGCCCGCACAGGTACCTGCCGCCTCCCATCATCTCTCTCCCTGTCTGAAAAGTGAAAACTCTTAATCTCTCTTCAGTCTGGAAGTGATCGTGTCTGTCAGTGTGTTGGCACCGCAGTTTTCTGACTTGACAAGTGTATATAATATTCATCTCGTTTCAGTGTTAAATAACCCAGTTTGTGCAGCAAGATTCATAAATCTATCTTCATACGACCAGATTAAAATTTGATGATCGATAGTTAAACCATGTACTGCATAGCTGCTCTGACTTTCATGATCGATCGTCAGGTTAGCCAAGCTGTCGGAAGGGCAGCTCGTCGACGGCAAGCTGGAGTGCCTCTACCATGGGTGGCAGTTCGACGGGCAGGGCAAGTGCGTCAAGATCCCACAGGTCTCCTCCCGCACTTTTTATTCCATTGTCTCATAGAGTGTTACGTATCAGAGCAGAATCATGAATCCTGTGTGATATGTGTGCAGCTGCCTGACGGTGCCAAGATCCCGCGGAACGCGTGCGCGCGCAACTACGAGGTGCGCGACTCCCAGGGCGTGGTGTGGGTGTGGATGTCGCCGTCGCACCCGCCGGACGCCAAGAAGCTCCCGTTCTTCGAGCCGTACGCGCGGCCGGGGTTCACGGACCTGTCCACGGTCCACGAGCTCCCCTACGACCACTCCATACTGCTCGAGAACCTCATGGACCCGGCGCACGTGCCCATCTCGCACGACCGCACCGACTGGACCGCCAAGCGCGAGGACGCGCAGCCGCTCGCCTTCGACGTCGCCGAGCGCACCGCCCGGGGCTTCGCCGGCCACTGGTGGCGCGCACGCTCCCCGCACCTCCGCAACGCGCTCCGGTTCGAGGCCCCCTGCGTGCTCACCAACACGCTGGAGTACACGGACAAGGACGGCAAGGAGCAGTGCTTCTCGGCGCACTTCCTGTGCCGGCCGGCGGGGCAGGGGAAGTCGATGCTGCTGGTGCGGTTCGGGTCCACGGCGAGCTCGCCGCTCACCAAGGTGGTGCCCAGCTGGTACCTGCACCAGAACGCGTGCAAGGTGTTCGAGCAGGACATGGGGTTCCTGTCGTCGCAGAACGAGGTGCTGATGAAGGAGAAGGTGCCCACCAAGGAGCTGTACCTCAACCTCCGGTCGTCCGACACCTGGGTGGCGGAGTACCGGCGGTGGATGGACAGGGCCGGGCACGGCATGCCGTACTACTTCGGCCACAGCACGCTGAAGACGCCGGCGTCGCCAGCCGTGGTGGAGCAGGCGCCGGCGGGGGCCGTTGCCGGGATCTCCGCGTCGTTCCCGGCCAAGGGCGGGATCGGCACGCAGCACGCGCCCAACCCGACCAACAGATACTTCCGGCACGTCGTGCACTGCAAGGGCTGCAGGGACACCGTCCACAAGTACACCGCCCTGAAGAACGCCTTCGTCGTCCTCGCCACGGTGGCGGCGGCCGCGGCCGTCCTGGCGGCGACAAGGCAGTGGAAGGCCGTCTTGCTGGCGTCCGCCGCCGTGCTCGCTGCGGCGTCGTACGCGTGTGGCTCGGTAGTTTCGTTGATTACAACAAACTTCATTAGGACGCACAGAAGGCTGTGATAGGATGAAACTGCCGTGCATTATATTCTAGTCAGAAAGATATGTTTCTTCATTTTGCCGCTTGTAAATTTGTATTTATCTATCTATATATGAGTAGCATTTTGCTAACGAGTTGCAATATAGTAACAGCGAGTAAACATTTCAACTGCTCAAAGAAACCATGTTCTTGAAAGTACAGTTATCCAAGATTGTGAGTTTAAATGACTGACTGAAATCATGATAAGGTTTTCTCAGAAAGCAAGACATCAATCAAACAGAGGTAAACACACTTCGTTATATATACAATCAAAGACCGTTTCTTCACAGCTCAAATACTGGCACAATAAGTCACACATATTATGCAGACCAGACTCTTGACAACGTCACACAAACACCGGCTCCTTGCCATGGGTTTGCTCACACAATATTACAGACCGAATACATATAGTCAGCTTAGCTATCACAGCCGACACACTCGATAAGTGGGTGCTCCAAACAGATGATGCACCCGTAGCAGGTAACATGTCGATCTAGAATTCCCTGTCAGGGAACAGAAGGGGTGCGACGAGAGACCAGATGAACAGACCAGCGGTTGCCCACTGGGTCGCGATCCTAACCCAGACTGATGGCCACCCAACATCAACAAGCTTGCCACTCTCGCCAACTGAGGTTGACCAGCCAGTCAAGAGCATCGCCGAGTACATGCTTGCCAGGGAGAAAATGAGGTGGAAGAAAGAGTACGAGTATGAAACTGGCTTTGCGACCTCCTTGGTTTCCTCCTCATCAGCCTTGCTGAAGGGGAGTAATGGCTTGTCGGCACCTGAAGAAAATGTCAACGAGTTAAGCAACACACACACATCTGCATAATTAGTTCAGCAGCATGGGAAGGCGAATCTAACCGGCACGTGGTGAGTCTGGTGCTGAGAGCACAGTTGCAGAAGAGCCAGCACGAACAGCAGAATAGACCACAGAAAGGATGGTGGTACACAATCCCAACGTAAGGCTACCAGTTGACATAGCTTTGGAGTGATTGTGAAGCCCGTTGCACTCGTAGTCCCTTGGCTCACTGGAGAGTCCACTGTAGCACAGATAGGTGCAGTAGAGGCCGATAACTGATGCAGGCAACAGGCTTCCATTGACCTGCCAAAATCATAAAACCAAAATTCATCTTTAATAAGAAGCAGAAAACTAATCGGGTGCACATGTAATACAATCAATAACTTGTGCTAAAGCTATAAGCTAAGTCTTGAAAAAATCTGGATGGCAATTATCATAATGCACAAACACATATCATGTGAACTTTTGATGGTACAACCACAAGAACATTCTAGATCAAGCATTCACTAAAATGGCAAGTGACAACAGAATACCTTCGGGTGCAGCGCAACAATAGCGAATACAAACACAAGAATCAATGTGGAGACAATGAAGAACAGATTGAGTCCGCAGTCCTGTCCCGATGGAGTGAACCAATGAAAGAGTAGGCCCGAGAAAGAGAACGAGGCAATATAACAAACAACCGAAACAACCAACAGAGCCATGTACCTGCAGTGATGAAGAGGAAGTAAATAAGAACATATCTAGAGAAAAGGAAGAAGCACTCTAGAAGCCAATGGAAGATCAGTTAAAGCAAAGGGGAAAAACAAGGTACCCACCAGAACTGTTCATCCTTAGCGACCCAGTTTTCGTTCCATCCATGCACAAAGTCCAACAAAAGAACAACCTGAACTAGAAGGAACAGTCCAGATCCGAACTTGGATATCGATTCTGCAAAGATATATAGCTAAAGTAAGCATCACCAACTTCGCAAAGATGACCATGCAGCGTCAATAAAGCCAAACAATATTAGTATATGGTATACAACACAATGACAGTTTAAATTGTCAAGAAGCAGCAAAGAGTATCATAATTCTGATGGTTAGGAAATTGTATTGCCTTGGTAAAGACAATAGCTAGATTGAACTATAAGCCAGCGAACCACTTTCACTATACAAAGAACATAATCTGGCAAAATGCATAGGTTTCCCAACTCAGGTTTAATTTACCAAACAAACAAGCAAACATAAATATACTACTAACAAGTGATGATTATGATAGCAGGAGCAAATGTTAATCCAAATGTAATTGGCTCACATCAAGCGAAGTCAAGGACGTGGAGGCCGAAGGGTTTCATTGTGAACAGTGCATGCCTTGAAACACAAACCCCACATGTAAAGTCAATAAAGCTAAACAATACTAGTATATAGTATGCAAAACACTGACAGTTTAAATTGTCATGAAACAGCAAAGAGTATCACCAGTCTGATGGTTAGGAAATTATGTTGCCTTGGTAAAGACAACAGCTAGATTGAACTATAAGCCAGCGACACTATCATCACTATACAAAAAACATAATCTGGAAAAATGTAAAGGTTTCCCAACTCAGGTTTCATTTTCCAAACAAACAAGAAAACATACATATACTACAAACAAGTAATGATTCTGATAGCGGGAGCAAATGTTAATCCACATGTAATTTGCTCACATCAAGCGAAGTAAAGGATGTGGAGGTCGAAGGGTTTCATTGTTCACAGTGCAAGCCTTGCAACACAAACTTTCACATGGTGACTTGAAAATGAATGCAGTAGTACCAAACAAATTTTATTTCCCACTTTCCTAATTCAATAGAATATCTGGCCAAAATTTGGAATAATAACCAGATACGTTTATTAACAATTATTTTACTTCCGCTAGGATACGCCACTCCAACCATGTGTGCCTCATGATATGCCATGATTTCTGGGAAACCTAGCTTATGTCTTCATAACTCGGAATAGTTGTACCTTACATTTGGTTTGCATATTAGTTACTACATTTTCAAATATCTTTTCAATCGAGTGATCTCCATCTGATATTAACGTTTGGTTCAGGAAACCCTTTCCATTAAATTTGAAGTGCACGTATCTCCTATGGTTTTGTTCATTTTTAGGTTTGTCCTTCGTTTAGGTAATTAGCAGCATCCTTCAATCAAGTGCCACCCTACCATCTCCACAATCATGTTCACCACGTGCAATAATCACCAGACAGGTCTATCTAGCCAAAAGCTACATGCAGCATGTGTGCAAAAGGGGCTCACCGTAGAAGCTGACGACGCCGTTGGGCACGAAGAACATGAGGAAGACGATGACGACCCAGCAGAAGACCTTGGCCATCCACCCTCCGTGGTGGAGCTTGTCGCGCGGGTCCTTCTGGTCCTTGATTCCGGCCATGATGGCCGCGAGGATGGTGAAGAAGAGGAAGTTGCCGAGGCTGACCCTGAGCACGGCGTCGGTCTCGAACCACTCGCGGTCCGGCGTCTTGCTGAAGTGGTTAATCCCTGCAAGCACGCACGCGCGATCAAACAGCACGGTCAAAATCGAGCGGAATCGATGGAACGGGGCGAGGGGAACGAAGGGTTGGGGGTTAGGTTTCGGGGCGCACGTACATGGGATGGACTGGAGGAGGGGCGCGGCGACCTCGCGGAGCACCCATGAGGCGAGGAGGGAGAGCGCGAAGAGGCCGCAGTAGGCGATCCGGGCGGAGCGGCGGCCGATGCTGCCGACGGCCGTGCGGCACGCCTCGCACGCGCACGCCGCGCAGCAGGACGCCAGGCACGACGCAGCCCACATGGTGGCTCCGGCGACGAACGATCAGGTTGAATCGATCGGGAAGGTGGGAGCTCGCGGGCGCTTCTGGGTTCGATTTGGGGGATTGTGGAGGGGAATTTGTGGGGAACGCGTGTTGGGGAGGGGATGGCAAAGGTGAGGAAAGGAGGAGGTGGATTCGATTCCGAGTTGGTGCTGCTGCCGTGCCGGGCCGGTGGGTTGGACCGGATAAGGAGACCGGGTCAGGTAGTCTTCTCTGGCCAAACTAAACAAAGTTTTTTTCTAAACAAAGCTAGATATTCCCCTATGCCTCTATATATAAAAGCACGCGTGATTCACTCCCTCTCGCACTGTCCACGTCACCTGAAAATTCTGGCCGTCCGATCGACCGCACGGACAGCCCAGATCGCGTCAAGAATCGTGCTGCTACAGTATTACTGTAGCAGAGTAATTTCTTCCAATCACGCGGCGACACGCCACCCCGCACGATATTTGGCGCAGCGATTTTGCAGAAAAACGCCCGCAAAGGACTTGATAGCAATTTGCGGAAAGGCCAGGCACTTTTTGCACAAAAAAACCGCAGAACACGGTCTCCCTCCTCTTCCTCTCTCTCTCCGCGACGCCGCGGGTCGCCGTCGGCGCCGGCGCGCATCGCCGCCTCCTCGCGCCTCCCCGACCAAATCCGCGGCCACGGACGTCTCCGCCGCGCCGCCCTCCACCTCCTCGCCGAGGGATGCGTGCCGGAGCGCCGCATCCGCGCGGAAATCGCCGCCTATTTTCCCCACATGTTTTAGGGTTAGCCGCCGCCGCCGCCGGCAGCTCCTTCACGACCTCCTCCCCGCTCGCCCCGACGCCCCGCCTCCTCTCTCTCCTCCCCATGGCGGCACTGCTTCCCTCTGTCCTTCTCCCCCGTTCCCCGAGCTCGAATCGCTGCGCTGCGGCACCCACAAGCTTGGCGGCGGAGGAGCACGCGGGGAAGCGACAGACCGATGTGGTTATTGCCCGTTGGAGCTCCATCACGTACGGCCGCCCCTCTCTCTTCTCAAGCTCTCTCCACAGCTTGAGCCAGGATGGAGATGGATGGGAAGGTGCCAGGATGGAGAGGAGTGTCAGGACGGAGGTGGCGTTGTGGAGGAGCTGGCCAAGAAAGCCGGGCTGGAGCGGCTGTCGTGCAGGCAACTGCGGCGCGCCACAAGGGCGTCCGTGGTCGGGGGCTAGCTCAAGCAAAGCGGATTCGGCCCCGCTTCTAATGGCGCCTTCTCGCCAGCCACAACAAGAAGAGTCCTGCCAGCGGCCGCGTCGAGGGAGGTGGCGTGCGACGCGAGGCCATCCTGGTTGGTCCAAGCTCCACCGACGAATTCATCTTTTCTAGATTTTTCTTTCTATTTCTTATCAAATTTGCTTGGTGGTTGTTACACTCGATTTGTGGTTAAATTTATTTACTTGATGCTGCAAGGATTGTACGTTATTATGGTTGCCCTTTCTCTAAACCCAAAGCTCGGAATCAGAGGCTGAATTGTTGGGAGGATTTTGGTTTTCTTCGTCAACTGTCGGAGGCCAATCTGAAACAGTCTCTGCCTGCACCGCCGGAGCAGGAAGAGGAGAGGTGCAAGAGCAGTACCATCGGCCTGAAGGATTTTATGGGCGAAGACTTGATGTCGTACTCGCCCCGCCGTTGAACTCACTCCTCTGTCTGATACTCTGATGTGGATTCTTTTTGTTTGTTGTTCCGGATGTTCCTTCTTTTGCTATTTTGTGTTTAATATTTTGTCTGATGCGGATGCTTGCGGACGAGAGATCCGTCTGAGCAAGTGCCTGATAGGCTATCAGTCTTCTGTTCACTCTTTGGATTGCCTGCTGTTATTGATTCAGTCCTCATATTCTGATTTCTATTTGTGTCTTGCATGCAGGGAGCCCACCCACTTCAATTTGGCTCCTGTTGCTATTGACATCTGCTTATCTTCCTATTATCAGTAAGTAAGATTTAGCTTCATGTTCATTATTATGTGTTCTTCTTTAATTCTCCATGAAAAAGCTTCAGTTCCTTTTTATCTACATTGTATTTTCTTTTTCAAATAGGCAATTTATTGTTAGTGTGTGTGAGCTCATGTCTCCTACCTATTTGATATTATGCTCATAAGAACTAAAACTAATTGCTTCAACTTTCTTTGTGCGATTTTGAGAGTTAAGGCACTTGCAAATCGGCAGTACACTGCGGGTACACTTGGTTTTAGATTTGGTGTTGATTTTGATTTGATGACTTATGCCCTCCTGTAGGAGGCGGTGCAGTCCCGGGCTGTTGGATGTTACAGGCTCCGTGCTCCATGAGTGGTTGTTCTGATGTTCCATGCCATGGGGATTTTGTGAACTGCTGCTTCGTGCTAATAGAGGTTTGTGGCCGCCATATTCCTGCTTATTTCTCTGTTGTTTGTGCTTGCGATGAAGGTGAGTTGTTGTATTTCCTTTATTCTCCTTCACATTCTTTTTTCTGCTCATCCGTGTAAGTGCCATCTAACAATGATGCCATTCAAGACATGCAGATGTGGAGGGAGCGCATGGTCATGACGGCCCGGATGCTAGGGACCCTTGGGTACCGCTTGAGCGGCAGCGAAAGGTTCTACCCCACGACTTATGGATTTGTTATTTGTTTTGCTCTCTTTCATAGTTCAGGCAGTACTATTTAGGTTACTACTTCTCACTAACATTTGCCATCGTTTTTGTTATTGGACACGACATATGTTGTCTCTTCCAAATTTTGCTGAAATCGCATTACGATTTGGCACGCCTTGCACATTCCTTGCAGTTTCGAATATGGCAATTTAATAGACGAGTCCACACCATCAGGAAATGCAACAAAACGATCATGGGTGGTGTAGACGTGTAGTGTTTCTTGATACAATTAGTTTGCCGAGGTGCCCAACAAGTTTCCAAAACGTGACCAACCCGGGCTAGACTAGCCTGTTGGCATTTTTAAAGAAGAAAACTGCGTGAGCACCAAGTGCTCGAGCCGAGACTCGAACACTGGTGGGCTGGCTGCGAACACCCGCGCCTTGCCAACTGAGCTATGCTCCGTTCTCCCCAACAAGTTTCCTTTATGCATCATCTTCTTTTCGTTTAGTTGTGGCTTCTTCTTACTCTGTTGTACCGCCATCTATTGTTTCTAAGAGATGCCCTGCTACAGCAAGGTATATCAAGTCCTGATTCCATGAGGGGCTTACATATTTTTAGTAAGAGGGGAGGTGGTGAAAAGATAAGACTATTTTATAGTTCATTTCATCTACGGACTTCTAAATCACCACTGGCCTTTCCTATGACCTCCTTAAGCACCAAGAGGAGGTAGCACTATATTTAGTAGAAACTCGGAGTCCATTTCCATATTACCACTTTCGTTATTGAGATCGAATTAATTGACCATGGTTTTTTCTGTACTTGCATTTTTTTATTATATAAAGAGTGGGCAAGTAGCCCTATTATTTGGTTCACATGTGTTCTTTGTATATCTTTGATATAAGAAAAGAATCCGTGTTATTTCGCAATCTTATACTTATCCATGAACATTCAGTTACAAACAATTATGACTTACTCCTTCTCGATTATTCAGTCAAAACTAGATTGGTTCGAACAACACGATGTTAGGTTTGAGGTCTTCTCTTTTTCAAAACAAAATGCATTGTAGCAGCTTTGTTCGGACCTCTTCCCACCCCTCTCTCTCTCCCCCGAGCGGATAAGGCGAAAAGGAGGGCGACCAGCTTCCGCTCCCCGCCGACGGCCGGATCGGCGGTCTCCTCCCTCTCCGGCCGCCCGTGTGGCGGTGGGGAGTGGAGGGACCTCCGATCTGTGCCTTAGGCATGTAGATAGTAGGGTTAGGGGTAGGTTTCTGGCCGGCGCTGCTTCGGTGGGGTTGGTGGCGGCGGTGCGGAGTTTGTGTGCTGGAGTCCGTTCCCCACCTCGGCGCCGTTCCGCGGAGCGTCGCCGGCGTGCTCCAGGCGTGGTTTCCTCTCAGATCGGTGGATCCGGTGAGGTTTTGTGCTCGGAAGGCGGACACCGTGGCGGAGGTGGTGGCTGCCTTCATGAGTTTTGGTCCCTCGCCCCCTTCTTCGCCTGGGTCTGGCTTCTCCTGGCCTCGCCTTGGGGGTGCTGGGGGTGCTGCAGAGAGGAGCTGGTGCTGCGCGTCGGCTGCCTCCTCTGCTTGTATAGGAGTGGCTTCTTCGGGATCTCGGAGTCCTTCGCCGTCGTCTCCGTCTTGTTCTTCCCTTCTCCGGCCGGCCGTGGTGGCGAGGGGAGTAGGTGCGGTCTGGGCGGATCTTCGGTGGTGGCTCCGGCGGGCTTTTTTCGACCCCAGCGCAGGGTTTGGTGGATGATGGGTGGAAGCGGGGTGGAGGCGGCCTGGCCGTGCTCTTTCAGCGTGCTTCAGTCCTGGTGCTTGCGGCGGGTGGCTCCTGCGGCCTTCGACATGAGAGGGGCGTCTTCTTCCCGGGGCTGGTGGTGGCCTGCGACCTTCTTCATCGGCAGTTCGTCGGCGGGAGAATATCCAGTGATCCCACCCCCTCCATGCTCCCATGCTCCCATTTTGAAAAAATTCAAAATGTGTTGTTTCAAAAATTCTGCAAAAAATCGTGAATGTTGACACGGAATGTGTCAACATGCTCCAACAATTTCAGTTCCAAAATCGAAAAGCACATTGAGAAACAAAAAAGACAAATATAGCATGAATAGTGTCGAATTTTTTCAAAATGGGAGCATGGGAGCATGGAGGGGGTGGGATCACTGGATATTCGCCCGTTCGTCGGCGTCGAGGTTCGGCTTCAGGTTCTTAGGTGGTTCAGTGTTTGGTCTGTGGTTTTCGGCCTCGCTGTTGTGCTGGGTGTTGTGGCCTTGTTCTTTTGCGAATTCCTGTGCTTTTCCTCTGGTTTGTACTCTGGTTTGAATTCGCAATGTAGATCCCTTCAAAAAAAAATGCATTGTCTTATTCAGTTCTTCGTATAATTTTCAAATAAGTGGTTTGTTTGGTCTATTCATTGCATATTACAGTATTTTCCCGCTTTATGTGACCATCCATTTTCAATCATTCAGATCCAAACTCATATGCACTTCTTATTTCACATGACCAACAAGTTTGGATCCAACATTCAGATCCAAGTATGTGGAAAAGGACACATGAAATGCTGCTTCACCAGGATGTGGTACTGCAGGAAACAGTTGAATCATTAGTGATACCTTTGCTGCAAATTAATATGGATTCTAATTCGTCTTGAATGTAGGGCATGTAGGAAAATGTTAACCCGCATCTTTCCTCCTGCGCCTCTTGCTGTTCGTGGACGAGATTGAAAAGGGACACTGGAATCCATCGCGGGCCGATGAAGGTTTTCCCTCTTGGCCAGCAACGACCTGCGGCTCCAATGAGAACAAGGTGGAGAGGCTGGGAGCATGACAACATGAGCTCCGACGCCTGGGACATCTCGGTGTCGGACACGATCGACCTGACCAGGAGGCGGTCCAGTGCCGGAGCGGCCGCAGCCAGCCACCGCGTCCTCCTCTGCTTCGGCCTGTGCTGGGATGGCTCGACATCAACCGATCAACCTGCACAGCCGTTGCTCTCTGCTTTTCACCTTCGTCGGGTTGGATCTGCTTTCTGGTCGCTCCCGATTTATGCTGCTCTGTGGACTGCATTGCCCATCTCAGCTGTTCTGTGGATTGCATCAGGTGTTTTAAAGTCTATCATTGTGTACAGAGTTGTTGAGGAGACTAGCGAGGACATCTATCTGTTGAACGCTGGAGAATTCACGACAGGGCATGGTGACATATCTATGCTTCTTCCAAATCAACTACCTTCACGATATACAAAGTACTAATAACTAATTAAATAACTTTTGCTACTAAACATGACGAACAGAAAAGTTCACACAAAGAGCGCGGCGTGCGCCGCGCCAAATTTTCCTAGTATATATAAAAGTATATAAAAATCATGCAGAACATGAGTTACTGTAGCTCCCGAATTTCTACCAATCGGAGATGGCCACGTCGCGCTGCAGTTCATCTTTTTGCAAGAAACCCCCGCAAAGGACTGGTTCGTAATTTGGAAAAACATTGAGGACCTCCGTGTAAAAACGACAACGCAGCTCCCCCTCCCTCTCTCTTCTCTCCAGCGCGACCGCGGCGTCGCCGGCGCCGCCGACCGCGCCCTCGCCGCCATGGCCCTCCCCGGCCAGATCCACGGGCACGGCGAGCTGCGCCGTCAGCCGCTCTCCCTCCTCGCCGGTCGCCGCTTGCCGGGACGGCGCACACGCGCCGTAATCGCCGCCGCCGCGCCCGCGGCCCGCCGCCGCATCCGGCCGCCGCCGGCGCCGCTCCGGTGACCTAGCAGGGGCGGCGCCGCCACGTATGGGTCGCCCGCGACGACGCACGTCCGACGCGCTGAGCTACGCGTCCCAGAACGCCGGCGGCGCGTATTGATATTAAGGATGAACGTACATCATTACTGTTCACAGGAGTTTAATCGCTTGGTTTCTCCTAGTTTTATGTTGTTTATATCTGTGTCATCATTGTATCCGTACTTTTATCAATATAAGAAATGTATGCCTGTGGGCGTACAATGTAAAAAAAAAACAGTAGAGAAAGAAAGATAGGTGCTAGCTACACAACACAATAAGAAGATGATCTAAACTCGTATAGAAGATGTTGAAGATCACAAATGGAACCAAACAACGATAGTTCATTCGTCGAAAACTCGGACTCGATATTGCCGCATATGCAGTCTTCAAGGGCCTCTGCCCCACGGGTGGCTCTCCCGACGGTCTATCTGAAATATGCACACGAGGTATGGAGTTGAGCTATGGATATTGAATATCCTTCGCCGAGCTCAAACTCAAAGCTTAAATAAAACGGAGCAGTTGTCGTCCACCTTTGGTGACACAGTCCGGTGTTAACTCGTTATTATCACTAGAATATAGTAACACGACCTGTGTTTTTCTTAAGTAACGCCGAAAAAATATCTAGTTGCATTTTGTGACACCTCAAATCGACTCGAGTTTCACAGAAAAAAAAATGAAAAAATAAAGTTTCACAGAACCTCTATGGATGAGTGATCTTTCCAGCAGTGAGGCATGCGAGCATCGCCTTGCGGGTGAGAAAATCCAGTAATTCACAAACTGTTGTTACCCAACGTAATACTACATGGAACAAGAAATTCCATACACAGCAGAGTAGACAAAAGAATACATCCATCAAATACGCATAGGACCAGACCAACCGTGCCAGTTTCCGAGTGCAGATAACTATTAAAGGATTGTTCTAATGGTCCAAACCAAAGTCTCCTCTAACTAGAGATATCACATCATTTACTTCCACTACAAACAGAGCTCCTATTAAACACTGAGGCCATGCTTGATGCTGCAATAGCTCAGGGAAGCAGACAATCTTAAGCTCCAGGCATCGACATCAAAATTTTAACCACTTTTTCTCCTTCTCCTTTCTCGTGACCGCGTTGGTCCGAAGCATGCGTGGCTTCCGCGTCAGCGAGCGCCTTCCTCGTCTGTTCCAGTTTCCTGGAGGCCGCCTCGTGCACCGCCTTGTCCTTGCGGTTCCGCTGCACCATCTCCTCCAGCTTCCCGACCTGGCTCTTGAGCTCCTTCACTTCGTCGTCGTATGCGAGCAGGGATCTCCTGTTGTCCTCCTTCCTGGGGTGCCCCCCGTTACCCTGGCCCGGCG
This sequence comes from Poa pratensis, assembly GCA_947311845.1. Taxonomy (NCBI): domain Eukaryota; kingdom Viridiplantae; phylum Streptophyta; class Magnoliopsida; order Poales; family Poaceae; genus Poa; species Poa pratensis. The sequence goes on along the minus strand of CAMZMU010000020.1, from coordinate 13,542,385 downwards.
ATTCTTTCCTGCCTTTGCCGGCCGAGCCTCCGGCCACGTCTTGGTTTACGAGCTGGCTGTTCATGAAGCTGAAGACGGACCTCTCCGCTTCCTCGGTTTTGGCGGCCCTGGCCAGCTCCGCAAACTTCTTGTCACGCTTCCTTTTCCCGCCACGGCTGCGCTTTTTGTCACGGCCTGTTCGTGTTCCATCCTCGCCTGCTGTTGGAGCGACTGCGTGGTCAAGCGATTGCTTAGGGGGTAATACCTTGACCGGGATAGGGTCAACCATGCCTTGGCCAGACACACCAAGCCCCATGCCCTCCCGGTACCCCATTTTCGCCATCATTTTGGAGGCGATACCTCTGGTGTGCTGCTCCCACTTGGCAAAGATCACGGTCTCTGATTGAACACCAGCTAAATTAGTGGATTCCGAAAGGCCAACGCCCTGATGAATGGTTTCATCCTCTTGATCACCATTGTCACTAAACCCAGATTCTTCCTCACTTGTGTCTCGTTCATCGTCATCTTCGCCACTTGCATCATCATACTCCGGATAGAAAGAGAATCCCCTGAAAGCCTTGCCCTGCTCCCATCGTCTTGAAAGATAACATGACCAAGCTTCAGGTCATCATCCCATGACTCAAGTTCAGCTCTCCTCCAAAGACCAGAATGATGCCCAGAAGCAGCAAGTATGTTTGATCCTGCCAAGGACTGCTGCCATCTAGTTGGAGTAAACTGCTTCAAGGATGCAGTAGGAATTACAATACCTGAGGATAAGTTCTGAATTAGACATGCATATCGCTTTACCTGAAGGAACATAACCAGTACACATATCTTGACCATACATTATAAAGAAAAAGAGAAGCAAATGTGTGCATACTGACAGATTACTCACCAAAATGCAATATGAATCAATCAAAGGATGAATGATTTTATGAAGCCTACACCACTACATGGACTAATTATTGCTTTATGCAAAAAAGCAAAAGGAACAAGAACAGAATAACAAAGCACATTTTTAAAGGGTTTAATCCTTCAAACGTGACACAAGCATTGACATACCATGGGACAATCGGCAGTTACTATCAAACCGACACCGTTGCTGTTGAAAGAACTTGCACATCTGCACTATGGGCAGATTTGTATTAGTTAGTCTGTCGATAATAGTGTCACTTGTTCTGGGTATTATTACAGTTATATTAAGCAGCAGAAAGTTATGGCCACAGTAAATGTAGCTATAGGGTACCCACCTGTAACCTGCTCTAAGAGGGTGTTTTCTTCCTTTGTTATACATGTTTGGCTGGATGTCAGCGGGATGGAAGCAGACAGAGGTGCTATACGCTCAGGTTTTATATAAAAAAATGGAGCAGATGGCTCATGGTTTCATTGTGAAGACAAGAACTGAACGTATGGTCAGTTCACATGGTTCTTGTAAAAAAAAGTACTGTTGCCTTCACCAACCACTAACTAAATAAATATGCGGAAATTGGTGCTGAAGGTGGAATTTAAACAAATGAACAGCTTTGCAACGTAACAAGGATTTGTGTTGATTGTGCATGTGCCCAATGGACAACTGAATTTGTTCTGCCTGACGACAGAAAGGACTTCTGTCGAGTTTAGAATTGAGATCACTTGTGAAGAAACCTACAATGCATATTTTGTAACAATCAGAAACTATTTCATATAGTTGCTCAGTTATGCACGGCCATTCAACAAAACATTCAAACATGTCCTAACGACTGGTGAGGTGACCAAGTGTTTTCCTACAGGCTGGTGTGCCATTTAGAACATTGCTACCAATACCAATCATATTAGCATGTAAGAGGTTAAGACTGGTGGGTTACCAAGCAGCAAGACTGGTATAATTCGAAAGATAATCTGTGCAAGAATGATAGATCAAGTAGCATGACTCACCGACATGTTTTCTGATGTGGGTGTTAAAAATGAAACCCTTGCATCACTTGAGCCTTCAAGTCCTATAACACGTCCATTATACCAACGCCCATCATTGTGCCTGAATCTACACTTAGATCCGACTGAAAATTCCTGTGGCTCCAATGGTTCCGGCTCAACATCATCTGGATCTAATGGCTCAATAGCAGCTTCTGTCTCTTCTGATGCTGACCCCTGATTCGGAAAGATCTCATCTATCTGCTTTACTAGCTAGAACGCTTCAAATGGAGAAGTGCCTCCTCTGCATCCTTAATCGCAGCAAGAAGTTCCTCATGCACCTGCCGAAAAGAACAGGACATAGTTTAACTCCTGTATTGACATATAGTAGGAGTGCAGATGCAAAACTAGGGAACACTATGATCTGAAATATCTCCAAAAGATTCCAGAAAATTCTAACTATCTTTGAGAAAAGACATGCATACTTAGTCTCCTACGCATCCCAGGAATGAAAATATGAGAGCTAATCACCACTTCCACATGTATTGCTGGCATGCATTTAGCTATCGCCAGTCATCAATGAACAATGAGACTTGGGAGGAAATAAGCTAAGATGTAAAACTACACTAAACTCTTGCTATCACCACTCTCAAAGTCTCATACATAGGTGTTGTGATATACTGTACATCACTTAAAGTCTTGTGATTTCTCAAGTTACGTGCTACCAGCCTACCAGTGAGACAAACCATGGATTAGCTAATTCAACACCTGCAGCAATCTCACAGGACAATCAAACTGGAACAATGCCACACCTTAAAAAGGATCGCAGTCCTCGTAATCAGACCAACATACCAAAACCCTCACCTCGCAAAACAGAACATCACTCGGTGTTGCAACTTGTAACTCACTGCTAATAGCGCAGCACATACTGCCGAACGCCCTAACCCCAACATCTACTGTAACATCACGGGCAAGCATGCAATCCATCTCCATCCAAGCACTCCCCACGTCGTACTCTTACTAACAGTCATTCAGATTGACAACAACTCGCTCCCTTATTCCCTACCGCGATGAACCAGGGTTGTCCCCTAAAATCCCCATTCCTTTGGGGGTTATGTAACCAGAAGTCCAGGACCGAAGAAAAATTCCACGAATCTAGGACCGTGCTACGGATTCAGGAACTGGTGCCGAGGTGGTTGCACATGGGCGCACATACCTCGAGGAGGTCCGCGTTGGATGCGTCGGCGGCGAGGGCCTCGTCGACGGCCTCGAGGGAGGACCGCTGCTCCTGCAGGTGCTGCTCCAGCTGCAGCTCGATCGCCGCCGCCTCGTCCTCCTCCCCCTCGCCCGCCATGGCTCACCGGTCCAGAGGTCGGTCGGGGAAGGGGCGCCGCTTCTGCCGACGGCTCGGTGGGTCAAGTGTCGCCTGGAACGCAGCGGCGGCCGCTGCGCCGGGACGACAATGGCGTGTTGGTGGGCCGGAGACGCCGTGGAGAAAAGACCACGGGCTGCTTGGGTGGGCTTCCATGGGCTTGGTGGCCTACGGGAGATCCATGTCCCTTCGGTCGGTTTGCCTGTCTGTGTTTGAATAAATTATTACTCCGTAGATCATTGCCAGATTTATCATTACATCTCCGGTCCGGAAACACTGTCGTGGAGACTCTACTGTCGTAGTACAAAATATGTATAGAGGTAGCGACACTAGTTCTAGATCGGAGGGAGTATCTAGTTGAGGTTGACGTGTAACATAGTTTGATGATCCTTTTTTTTAACCTGCTACTGGTTAATGTGTGGATCCTTGAGTAAAAACATGAGGTTGAATTTTGTTCAATGGTTTATCTATCCATTCATGGACGGCCTAAGATGAAAATTTGCATTCAAAATGTTCGGACCTCGCGATAAAGAAGATGCCGCCAATTCTAAAATCCTATCATGGACGGCAGAATTTTGTATCTTTCCCACCAGCATGTATTTTCTCTTTTCTGTAAAGTTGGCGATTAACCACTGAGTTCACATCCAACAGTTGTGTAGTTTGTTCTCTTCGTAGTTAGGGAAACAATCTATAACACTGTTTACCATCACCATGCTTTATGTTTCCACCCATGTTGTTTTGTTCTCTCCATTGCACCTGCACTTGTATAACATACCTACATCTTCTTTCGCTCAATCTCGATGGGGCCACACTTTTGTATAAAATGAGAATCCTAACCTGGAATACGCGAGACCTTTAGAATGATATGTAAAATGAAACGATCTACAACTCCATAGATGAAGCAAAAGCAGATATACTCTGCCTCCACAAAACAAATCTGGCAGAAATTTAACAGTTCAAAGCAAAACATTTTATGCTGGCTAAATATTTATATCATGTTTACCAACCATCCGAGGGAGCCTCTGATGGTACTTTGATTGCTTGGAAACAAGAAAGGCTACAAACTAGTTGTCATCGAGCAAAACAAATTTGCCATAACAGCCACGGTAATGTCAATGTTGGATATTGTCACACTCTTCTTCAATCAAGCTGTTTTAAGAGGACAAACAATAGGTGGTGAATTTTAATCTCCACAAGCTCTACGAGCAGAGTTCCACAAACCTGAAATTCTTGCTGAAAGGACAGCTACGTGCTGGCACTTAATCAAGTAGTAGCGTTGGCATGTCACTCGGCTCCTCGGCTCACTTCGGTGGCAATTTCTCCTTAGGCGCACGTCTCAGCAACACAAAACGAGGGTTTTGCTTGTTATAGGACTTGGCAAACATCACAATACGCGAGCTGACGACCCATTCACATGGAAAAAATCGAAAGGGCTATCAAGATGGCACCACCGAAAAAAGTCTCGGGCTAGATGAGTTCACAAATGAGTCGTATAAGTTTGACATCCATGATCTCAAGGGTGAGCCACCACAACTTTTAACTGCAATGCATAGTAAGACAATCGAATTATCAAGAGTGAATCTGGTCAAAATTTCTTTACTGATCAATCGCCGACCTCTCTTTGTTTCTGCAACATTCAATCCCCCAAACTCATAGAAAAACTTCTAGCAAACAGGTTGCAGCAAAAAGTCATAGCTCCTTTGATATAATGCATTGGAACGCCATTAATGAAAGTCTGTCATCAAGGGGTTTTCCCGAAAGATGGATTTGGTGGGTTCAACATTTGCTCAACATGTCTCAACCGCAATTACTAATTAATGTTCTAACTACATTGGAGTTTTATATCATAAAAGATTCAGGCAGGGGGACCCCTTGTCACTATGCCAACTTCACTTTTGTTCAATTCAATAGTGTATCAATTAGAATTACATACTTATATCTACACGACTTTTGTGCATTGCATGGCATGATCAACATTGTATCACAATTTTATGGAGAGCGTTCAAAAATTATCCTTAGTGTGTGTAGAAACATTTACTTCCTTTCATCATAATGTGATTCAGAAAGCTTATGATATCTAGGTCAACATCCACCTTTACGGATAACAATTTCGAATATGACTCTATTTCTTAATGCCTTACATTTGGGGTATTGAGGTTGCACACAATAGGTGGACTCCATAAGTCGGGGTGTTAAGCTCCCACCGCGCAAGGTGTTGAGCTTGTAGCTAGTACTATTTTAAATTTTATGAGATTTAATATAATGTGCGAGTGGGGGTTTACTGCCAATAGACACGTGTGGTTGGAGAGATCTCCCGGGGTTAAACTGTGATGCCTTGTGCTTATTAAGATCCTTGACGATATTTTTAAGAAAAGGCAAAAGTTTGTATGAATCTATTAATTAAGAAAAAGCTTGACTTTTAAGCTTTACATTTCAATAAAGATGAATCAAATAACAGTTTAGAGTTTTAAAGGCTTATTACATTTCAATAAAGAGAAATCAAATAACAGATATGTTTTGATATCTCGTTAAAAAATGCCCTTAAAGCCATGCGCGCGCCTCCACCCAAACGGTGGCCTAGTTCTTTGTTCGGTCCAAAATGATGAAAGCATGGTGAGAGAAGCTAGTGCGGTGGTGCCTTTCTTCATTGGTTTGTTGCCGGGTTTATGGTCATATTATGTGTCCACCAATCTTTTGCTTAACAAGGATATATAAGGACATTAGAGAGCTCGGGTCTGCTAGGATTATTATTTAAACATGGAGCGTGTACATGGAGAGCGATTTAGCAGAGTTCAGTTAGGGACTCAGTTGCAGGCGAATCATACCCTGGGGTGCTCGCTGCTCTCTCTGAGACCCTTTATTAAATAAGTACCCGTTAGACAGACGTTTCCAGCGACGCGATGGCTCACTCTGGCGGCATGGAGACACTCGTCCTTCTCCTCCTCCTAGTCTCATCGTACGCCAGCGCGGCCTTTGCCGATGCGGTGCTTGGCCGGAAGGCTGGCACCATTGCCGATCTGGCGGCGGCGGCAACGCCAGGGAAGTACGCCGTGATCTTCGACGCCGGCAGCACGGGCACACGCGTCCACGTCTTCAGGTTCGACAAGAAGATGGAGCTCGTCAAGATCGGCGACGACATCGAGTTCCTTGCTACGGTACGCACGCACCACAATCACGCATTCAACTGTGCTAATCTCTATTCATTTGCTGGTGCGCACGTACGTGAGTGCAGGTAGAACCGGGACTGAGTTCATACGCCGGACGGCCCAAGGAGGCTGGGAACTCCATGCTACCTCTGCTTGAGAAGGCAAACAGCATTGTGCCTCGGCGGCTCGTGAAGAAAACACCCGTTAAACTAGGGGTACGTTCTTAAACAACTACAGTAATTAATAACCTGAGACCAAAATCTTCGACATATTTACCAATCGAATGTGCAGGCCACGGCTGGACTCAGACTTATCGGAGATGAGAAAGCAGAGCAAATCCTTCAAGCAGTAATCTTCATCTCTTTGCGATGCTGAGCTTAGAGATATTCTACTCATGATTCAGTAGCTGGTTATTACTTATTAGTGGTAGGATTTAAAGTTGATTAATTTGTTGAATTGATTCGTAATACAGGTCAGGGATGTTGTCCACACCAAGAGCAAATTTCAGTACAATCCTAATTGGATCAATGTCATCGAGGGATCTCAAGAAGGATCTTACTTGTGGGTACGTACTATGTACTACACTGCCTTAATCTATCCACATACATACAAACTGAATTGTACTCATGCTTGGTTATTAACCAAGATATCCTGAGGATCAGGCTTGGTTATTAACCAAGATAAAAATCCTGATACTCATGCTTAAAATGCTGTGTGCATCCCTAGTTGGTGCAGAGGCCGGGGAAGAGAAATTCTCCCCCAAATTTTTAAGAGTCTAAACTTTCAGGGTGAAAATCCAAGGTCTGGCGGCCTTAATTGGTTGTGTCTGGCGATGGTCTTGTTGAAGACATTGGTTTTGTGAGTGCGGACCTTTTTCAGGGTGAAAATTTATGATTTATGATCAGAGCGACGACGGTGCGTATGCACTGTTTTCTTCTTAGAGGCGTCGCTTTTGGAGAAGTTGGACTTCTAGTACTGTTTTGGTGGGGTTAGGTCCGCTGTCAAAAGGATTAGATCACTATAGCGGGACTTTTATTTTTTGTAATTATCATGCATCCGTGTGGCCGATAGGGCAACGCGTTGTTGCAGAGGCTGGGTGTAATTAGTATCTTCTTGATATTAATATATGTTCTTTATCTAAAAAACAAACTGAATTGTACGCTTTTGCGGAATGGATATTGCAATAGGTTGCTCTAAATTATCTGTTGGACAAACTGGGCGGGGACTACGCCAAGACGGTAGGTGTGATCGACCTTGGAGGCGGGTCTGTGCAAATGGCATATGCCATTTCTCCAGATGCTGCTGCCCTAGCTCCAAAAGTGCCTCACGGAAAGGATCCCTACGTTACTAAAGAGTATCTAAAAGGAAGAGATTACAATGTTTATGCTCACAGGTTGGACCCTACCTCCTCCTTTGTTTAAACTACCACTTCAGTCCTATACAAGACCACATATTAGCTTGCTCTTGTCGAAAAAATAAACATGGTAGCTTTCCTAATTAACGTCTTTATGAATGGTTAATATTTGAACTAAACATGTTTATTTAAGGTACGTGTACAAGCTCGGGTAAGTTTAAATTTTATTTCTTTCTTTCAAGAACATGTAGAACAATTAAAGTTTTACTACATCACATATCATGATGTCTATTATAGCTAGGGTAAGAATGTGCGTTGCGTATGAAAAGAGCAAGTGGTATGTGGAGAATACATATATTGGGGCCAGCAAACGTTCAATTGTTACTTCCCGAGATCCAAAATCAGAGAAGTTGGTCCTCAGGCCCAAAAACTATGTTGTATTCAAGGTTTTGGCTCGTGATTTTTTTCCGATGGGGCTTGGGATTTACGGTTACTGCGGTAACCGAGAAATTCTGGATGGTTACTGGATAAATTTAAAATCAAATTTTGAATTTAAATTTTCTTAGGAAGGGTTATTTCACTTTTAAACTACAATTTGACACAACCTTGCTCGGAGCGTAGCGGTATACTCAGTTAGTCCGAAACCACTGGAAGCGTTACTTGTACTAAACTTATATTATAGAGGTAATAACATTTGGCGGTATAAATACTTGCGTTGTTGCGCGTGTAAAGTAAAATAATAACTTGAAGGATAACCTGTCCGAAAACTTGTGCCACGATAAAAATTAGTCCAAATGATTCTAGTGAGGATACATGGCAGCAGATTTTTTGCGAAAACACCCTTACACATTTGACCCTTAGTAATCTCTTACATGCAAGTCCCACCTGTCATCGGAAGAAACAATCAAAATTATAAGCGTTGGGTGGAGATTCGCACGAAACTATTACTACCCCAGAAACATTGTCATGCTCACATATGTTGGCACCACAACGCAAGCTTTCGGACTAGATGACCCCGTTTTTCAAATGATTGCATGACTTTGCACGCCCACGTAAATATTTGTACCATTGGTGATATTACCTCTGTTTTATAATTTAGACTAATTTATTTTTTATGAAAGCACACGAAAATTTGTCCATCAACCGGTAAAATGGAAAAAAGCTAGTGGGAAAAGTTAGATTACCACCAGCATGACGCCAAACACAATCAAAATTGTTCGAGTGGAGATTTCTGACTCCTGAAATCCAGTGACCCATTTATTTGAAATATTCAATCAAATAATATTTATATTTTAAAAATCTAAAAGGAATCCTACATGATGTTGTTAATGATGTATCCACAAACGTGCATATACTCAATTTGAAAAAGTTATATTTTGAGCTACAAAAAATGACAAATGTGTGGATTTGTTAATGATGTATTCCACAAATGTGCAGAATCTCATTTTGAAAAACGTTATATTTTGAGCTACAAAAAATGACAAATGTGTGTATCTAAATATACATACTTTCAAATCTCCAAAGTATACAAGATTTTGCTATTTCGTGTAGGCCATAATACACATAATTTTGTATTGAGATTTTACATGATTGTAGGATGCATTATTGGCTACACCCAGAATTTTGCTTCACACTTTTTTATATTTTTCTTAAATAAGGGATCACTAGAATTCGGGAGTAAAAATGAATTTTCATAAATTGTCTCCCTTATATATAAAAGGGAAAATATCTAGTGATACTAGAGCTTAAACGATACCACGATACCACTCTTAAAAATTCAAATTTACATGTGCCAAAAAATTCCGAAAAAAATCGTGGGTGTTTACATTCCTAAAATTTTCAGAACCAAGTTCAACATACACACTGAGAAATAAAAGACAAATTGCTATGTGAATAGTCCCATTTTGTGTTTTTGTCAATTTGTGACACTATTCATGTTGGATTTGTCAATTTGTTTCTATGAGTATATTTGGAATTTGGTTCTGCAAATTCTAGGAATCGTAAACGCACAACTTTTTGGAATTTCAAATTTTGAACTTTTAGTAGTGGTATCATGTTATCATATCATGTGTGGGATCACTGGATATGCACTCAAAGTTCCTCACACCATGGCAAAAACGGGTTTGGATTATGTAGCGGTGCTTCCACGTCCGTGCAAGGCATGTGCAAATACTAAAGTTCAGAAATTGAACATGAACACAGGGACACAGCCGGCCCATATCTCCAAACGGGTGTTTGTCAGCATGGTTTGACTTTGTGTCTACGATTTCCCGGCAGGTGCTAGCTATGACTCTGTAGTACATTACGGGCAGAATTTATAGAAATGTTATCCTCCAAACGAGTAGTTATTAATAATTGTAGTTGGACCCATGCTCAAGTCATATTGTTTTCGTTGGTGGTAATTACCTTCAACCCAAAATGTCACTCGGATAGAAAAGCTAGATATATCCTCCAAATCTGAACTTTCTTAGTAAAATGCAGTTAAAAGGTACGTATATCAAGCTTGCATACAATGAACTCTAGCATCCGGCACCAGTATGTCTCTCATGTTTAGGAACCAAATGTACTACTCGTACTTGTTTGCATTTAGTATACGTTGAGCTACTAGCAGGAATTCTACAATGTTCTTCCCATTTCAGCTAACTACTTGTGATGTTTCCATTTCAGCTACTTGCACTATGGAACTCAGGCTTCTCGAGTAGAGATCTTCAAGGCAAAGAATGGAACATTCAGCTACTGCATGCTGGCTGGATTCGACGGTAATCAGCGCTAATTACTTAGACACCGGCCTGGCTCTACTGGTTGAGTAATCAAGGACATCTCCATCTGATTACAATTTGGGGATGCTGAAGGTAAATACACGTTCAACGGAGAGCAATACGACGCCATAGCGCCACCACAGGGAGCAGCATACGACAAGTGCAGAGAGGACGTGATCAAGGCACTGAAACTGAGCGCACCCTGTGAGACGAACAACTGCACCTTCGACGGCGCGTGGGACGGCGGCGGCGGAGCCGGCGAGGCCCAACTCTACGTCGCCACCAACTTCTACTACATGGCATCTCAAGTAATAAGAAAAGTAAAATGTGGATCGATCGAATTAATGACCTCTTCTGACTGTCTGTTCTGGCCTCCGATCGACAGGTTGGCATCATCGACGGCGAGGCTACCAGCGGGAAGACCACCCCTGCGGCGTTCAAGGCCGCCGCCGAGATGATTTGTCCGATGAGCTTCGAGGAAGCAAAAGCGGCCTACCCAAGGGTCCGAGCCAGTAACGCGCCCTACATCTGCATGGACCTCATCTACCAGTACTCATTGCTGGTGGATGGATTGGGTAAGCAGCTACTTCAGCTTGCTGACCAAATGTGAAATGAGGCTAATAGGTAATTATAGCTAAACTTGGTGTACTAGCTGATATGATATCGTGTTGATGCAGGTTTGGAGACAACCAAGGAGATAACAGTGGTAGAGAAGGTGAAGCACGGGCCATACTTCATGGAAGCCGCGTGGCCTCTGGGACAAGCTATAGAGGCCCTCTCGCCCAAAAAGCGGCGCCAAAACCCTTGAGTTATATACCTAGCCTGTCAGAAGTAGAACAGGGTGCTAGAAGATATGGCTGTCAACATTGATGCCTAGCATCTTATCCTTTTCAATAAAACTAGTATATATGGTGGCACTTGCAAATGCAAGGGCATCATCCTAATTGTTGTTATAAACGATAGGCAAATAAACGATGAACAAAGAGATCAAACCAACGGGGACACGAGATTTTAACGTAGAAAAACCCTTCCAACAAAGAAGGGAAAAAACCACGGGCGCCAGCCAGCAAAACTTCACTATATCACGGGTGAGGTTACAAACGCCGGGAGATTTACAAAAGCAACTTATCCCAAACCGGCGGCTTACAAGAAGTATTTATATTGGTGAACCCTAGTCCAACTCAGTAACAACTCGTACCGTACCGAGGGGGGCTGCCGCCCCCCGCACCCCCCTCCGTGCGGCCGCAACGGATCAACGGGATGGGCGACGGGTCTCGCTTCGCTCATGCCGAAGTTGCCTTTATCTTTATTTCTTCTTAGGAATTTGGAACACCCCAAAAATAACACTCCACCTTGAGCCAAATTCCCTCTTGTAGCATAAACGAGTACCTTTACCCTGAAACAACAAAGATAACACCTTCGCCGCCAAATAGCCTCTTGGACTAGACAGTGACACCAACTAAGTTCGAGCAAAGCTCAAACTTAGCAACAGGAACTGGCTTTGTCATCATATCAGCAGGATTATCATGAGTGCTGATTTTGCATACCTTCAGCTTACCTTGTGCAACAACATCACGCACATAATGGTATTTGACATCAATGTGCTTTGTTCTCTCATGGAACATCTGATCCTTATTAAGGTAAATAGCACTCTGACTGTCACAAAACAGGTTAATGCAAGTATCATCTCCACAAAGCTCAGCAAACAAATCTTTCAACCAAACAGATTCTTTGCACGCTTCAGCAATAGCCATGTACTCGGCTTCAGTGGTAGATTGAGCAACAACTGACTGCAACGTTGCCCTCCAACTCACGGCACAACCACCTAGCGTGAACACATAACCTGTGAGGGATCTCCTCTTATCCAAGTCGGCAGCAAAATCTGAATCCACATAGCCTGCGAGTCCCTCATCAGTCTTGCCAAACTTCAAGCAAGCATTGGATGTGCCACGTAGGTACCTGAAAATCCACTGAACAGCTTTCTAATGTTCTTTACCAGGATTAGCCATGTATCTACTAACCAAACTCATAGCATATGATAAATCAGGTCGTGAACAAATCATGGCATACATTAAGGAACCAACAGCACTAGAATATGGAACTCTAGACATGTACTCAAAATCCTCATCCGTACTAGGGCATTGTAATGCTGACAATTTAAAGTGAGGAGCAATATGAGTACTAACAGACTTTGCCTCATGCATGTTAAAACGATGAAGAACTTTCTTAATGTAATTCTGCTGACTAAGAAATAACAAACCAGAATTTCTGTCTCTAGTAATCTCCATAGCGAGTATTTTCTTAGCAGCACCAAGATCCTTCATCTCAAACTCACTACTCAACAATTTCTTTAACGTAGTGATTTCTTTCTTACTCTTGGCAGCAATCAACAAGTCATCAACATATAGCAGCAAGTATATAGGTGATTCATCAACAAACTTAATGTACACACAGCTATCAAATTCAGACCTCTTAAAGCCATGTGACAACATAAACGAATCAGACCTTTTATACCATTGACGAGGAGATTGTTTCAAACCATATAATGACCTTTTCAGCTTACACACAAAGTCCTCCTTACCAGGCACGATGAACCCTTCTGGCTGGTCCATGTATATCTCCTCCTCCAACTCTCCATGCAAAAACACAGTCTTCACATCTAACTGCTCAAGCTCAAGATCATGCATAGAAACAATACCAAAGAAAGTACGAACAGAGCTATGCTTCACAACCGGAGAGAAAACATCATTGTAATCAACACCTGGAATTTGACTGAAACCTTTTGCAACTAACCTTGCCTTAAACCTTGGAGGCTCACTAGGAGATAAACCCTCCTTTCTCTTGAAGATCCACTTACAACGAATGGTCTTCTTTTTCTTAGGCAAGCGAACAGCATCCCACGTACCATTTTTCTCAAGCGACTGCATCTCCTCTTGCATAGCGGAGATCCACTTCTCGCGATCACCAGAACCAACGGCTTCAGTGTACGTGGATGGCTCATTATTGTTCTCCACCTGTTCAGCACAATTAAAAGCATAATGAACAATATCACACTCCTCAATTAAACGTCTAGGTTTAACAACATTCCTCTTTGTTCTGCGGTCTGCAATGGACTGATTTTGTGGCTGCAAAACAATGGGTGAGTGCTGATTAGTATTATCAACATCATTATCAGTTTCAGTCTCATTTTCTTTATCATCAACGTGCTCCACCTGCACGCTAATTCCCTCCTGCTCATCATCAGAACTAACAGGCGAAACATCAGTAGGCAAACTGTCATTGAACATAACAGATTTATTGAAAACAACACTTCTGCTCATGAAATTTTTTCCAGTGTCAAGATTCCATAACTTATATCCTTTTACCCCAGAACCATATCCAACAAACAGACACTTAATGGCTCTAGGTTCTAGCTTTCCATTATCAACATGAGCATAAGCAGTGCAACAAAAAACTCTCAACTCTGAATAATCAGCAGGTTTACCTGACTATACCTCAATGGGAGTTTTCTTATCAAGCGGGATAGAAGGTGATCTGTTAATCAAGTAGCAGGCGGTGGAGGCTGCTTCAGCCCAAAAACGCTTGTTCAACTTAGCGTTTGATATCATGCAGCGAGCTCTCGAGATGATGGTTCTGTTCATGCGCTCAGCTACACCATTCTGCTGCGGAGTGTATGGGATGGTGTGGTGCCTCACGATGCCTTCTTCCCTGCAGAAGTCATCAAACTCATGCGAACAAAACTCACCACCATTGTCAGTACGAAGCAATTTAACCTTCTTTTCAGTTTGCTTCTCTATCATAATTTTCCACCTTCTAAACGCAGCAAATGTTTCATCTTTAGTTTTCAGAAAATATGGCCACACTCTTCTAGAGTAATCATCAATAATAGTGAGCATGTAACGAGAACCAGCATGAGAGGGCTTACGTGACGGCCCCCATAAATCAGCATGCACATAATCAAGTATACCTTTCGTGGTATGAACGGAAGTAGGGAATTTCACCCTCTTGTGCTTACCAAACACGCAATGCTCACAGAACGGTGTCTTACTCATGGTGCAGCCATGCAGCAGGTTCCTCTTCATCAATTCTGCCATACCAAGTTCACTCATATGTCCAAGGCGCATATGCCACAGGTTAGTCTTACTTGGTTCATCATCAGAAACAGTAGCAGTGGCAATAGAACCATGTAAAGTACTACCTCTAAGAACATATAACTTAGCAGAATTCATATCACCAATCATGTGAATAAGGGAACCTTTTGATACCTTCATCACACGGCGTGAACCGGTGTGCTTATACCCCTCAACATCAAGTGTGCTAAGGGAAATCCGATTTTTGGCCATGGTTGGGATGTGTGCTTGTCGTGTAGTACACGTCCGTTGGGAGACCCCAAGAGGAAGGTATGATGCAGTCTAGCAGCAAGTTTCACTCAGTATGAAACCAAGGTTATCGAACCAGTAGGAGCAGTAGCGCTTCAGAAGGTTGTCAACGGCGAAATATGACGCGGCGCAACACCAGGGATTCTGGCGCTGACGTGGAACCTGCACACAACACAATCAAACTACTTTGCCCCAACAAAACAGTGAGGTTGCCAATCTCACCGGCTTGCTGAAAACAAAGGATTAAACGTATGGTGTGGAAAATGATGTTTAATTGCAGAGAATGAAAAGAGAACAATGTTTGCAGTTTGTGGTTTAATCAGTGTAAAAGAATGGACCGGGGTCCACAGTTCACTAGAGGTGTCTCTCCATAAAAGATAACTAACATGCTGGGTGAACAAATTACAGCTGGGCAATTGACAAATATTGAGCGCATGACAATGCATATACATGACATGATGATTACTATGATATTTAATTGGGCATTACGACAAAATACATAGACCGTTATCCAACATCATCTATGACTAATAATCCACCGCCAGGTTGTCATCCGAGTCCCCCGTTGGTATTAAGTTGCAAGCAACGGATAATCGCATTAAGTAAAGTGCGTAATGTAAACAAATACATATGACCGTGGACATAGCATCGTTAGGTTATCCCTAGTAACGGAAAGCATGCAAGATCATAAATAACATAGGGCATAGATTGATAATCAACTTGACATAATATTCAATATTCATCGGATCCCAGCGAACACAACATGTAGCATTACAATAATATGATCTTGATCATGTAGGGCAGCTCACAAGATCTAAACATGATGGCACAAAGTGGAGAGACAACCATCTAGCTACTGCTATGGACCCGTAGTCCAAGGATGAACTACTCACGCATCACTCCGGAGGCAGGCATGGCGATGTAGAGCCCTCCGGTGACGATTCCCCTCTCCGGCAGAGTGCCGGGAAGAGGTTCTGGACCCTCCCGAGCTAGGGTTGACGGGGGCGGCGTCTCTGGAACTTTTCATGGATAATGGCTCGGGTATCTAGGGTTTTTGCATCGGGGGGGAATTGATGTCTACGCACGCTTCTATTCTTGTAGACAGTGTTGGGCCTCCAAGTGCAGAGGTTTGTAGAACAGCAGCAAGTTTCCCTTAAGTGAATAACCCAAGGTTTATCGAACTCAGGGAGATAGAGGTCAAAGATATCCCTCTCAAGCAACCCTGCAATTAAGATACAAGAAGTCTCTTGTGTCCCCAACACACCCAATACACTTGTCAGGTGTATAGGTGCACTAGTTCGGCGAAGAGATATTAAAATGCAAGTGATTTGGATGATTATAAGTGGTAATTGCAATCTGAAATAAAAATGGCAGCAAGCAAACATGAGACAAAATGAGAGTAAACGGTGTTTCAATGCTTGGAAATAAGGCCTAGGGATCATACTTTCACTAGTGGACACTCTCAACAATAATAATATAATTGAATACATAGATATTTCCTCTTCACTATATGCTACTCTGAGTTATTCTCTCGTTGGATAACGAACACCAATCCACTGCGTAGGGCTATAAAAGCACACCTTAAAGTCGCATTCCACATCTAGGGAACCCCACACTGTCAACTTGAGCGCCCTAAATAGTACTAGACAAACACCACAATTTCATAGAGACATCCAACGCAAATAATAACTCATGATAAGTATTCCTGTAATCTTTAGCCTAAGAGCCACACACGGTGCGCACACTGTCAACTTCGCACCGTGGGACAAAGGTGACTCCGGAGTTTACATTAATAAAACCACTCAAGTAGCATATAAGATAATGAAGAGTAACATCTATGGATTCAACTAGATTACAAAGCTCATGATCACATAAAGATCACACCATGGGAGAGAGAGATAAACCACATAGCTACCGGTATGAGCCCTCAGCCCCGAGGGAGAACTACTCCCTCCTCATCATGGGAGGCAGCAACGGCGATGATGGAGGCGGTGGCGTCGATGGAGATGGCTCCGGGGGGCGCTTCCCCGTCCCGGCAGGGTGCCGGAACAGAGACTTCTGTCCCCCAAAACTTGTTCTGGATGGCGGCGGAGCTCGGAGTCGTATTTTGCAAAATCCTTCGGGGGCTAGGGTTTTCTCCGCGGGGGCAATTTATGGTCCAAAGGGCGGCGTCAGGGGGTGCACGAGGCAGCCACACAACCCCTCGGCGCGGCCTAGGGTTTTCCTGGCCGAGCCGACTTGTCGGGCCCGCATAGGCCGCATCCGAACTCCGATGGAGGAGAACCTTTTGTATAGATCGTGCGGCGGAAAATTCCCTGCAACTTTCGCGACTAGACTTTTTACATTTGACGTCGTCTTCAGGCCCGAACGTGACGATCTTTGAAAATAGTTTTCAGACAGATTTCTGGAAAGTCCCAATTTGACTCCAATAAGGTTTTCTTTGCCCAATTTTGATAATTCCTACACATTAAAGTGTAAAACAAGAACATTGTGCACTTTGGCAACTATTAGTAGGTTAGTCCAATAAATGTCATAATATGATATAAAGTGCATATAAAACATGTGGCAATTGATATAAAATATGCATGGAACATCAAAAGTAGGCGAAAGGGCGGCGGCTGACGACCCCCGTGGGGCCCACACCACCCTAGGGCGCGCCTGGCAACTTGGCCGCGCCCTAGTGGCGTGTGGGGCCCTGGTGGCTCTTCTCCGTCTCTCCTTTGGACTTCCTGGTGTGTTCTGGTAAAATAGGTCCCTCCGTGAAGTTTCGTCCAATTCCGAGAATATTTCCAGACTAGCTTTTCTGGAATACAAAAACAGCAGAAAACAAGAACTGGCACTTCGGCATCTTGTTAATAGGTTAGTCCCAAAAAATGTATAAAAGTGACATAAAGTGGATGCAAAACATGTAACAATTGGTATAATAACAGCATGGAACATCAAAAATTATAGATACGTTTGAGACGTATCAAGCATCCCTAAGCTTAGTTCCTGCTCGTCCTCGAGTAGGTAAACGATAAAACAACAACAACAACAACAACAACAACAACAACAACAACAACAACAACAACAACTCCTTTTTCCCAAACAAGTTGGGGTAGGCTAGAGTTGAAACCCATAAGATCTCGAAACCAGGTCATGGTTCTGGCACATGGATAGCTAACTTCCACACAGCCCTATCCATGGCTAGTTCTTTGGTGATATTCCAATCATTCAGATCTCTCTTAACAGACTCCTCCCATGTCAAGTTTGGCCTATCACGACCCCTCTTAACATTCTCATCCCGCTTTATCCGTCCGGTATGCAATGGCGCTTCCGGAGGCCTACGTTCTATATGACCAAACCATCTTAGACGATGTTGGACAACCTTCTCTTCAATTGATGCTACCCCAACTCTCTCACGTATATCATCATTTCTAACCCGGTCCTTTCTTGTGTGGCCACATATCCATCTCAACATGCGCATCTCCGCTACACCTAACTGTTGGATATGTCGTCTCTTGGTCGGCCAACATTCTGCGCCATACAACATCGCAGGTCGAATCGCCGTCCTATAGAACTTGCCTTTTAGCTTTTGTGGCACTTTCCTATCACAGAGGACGCCAGAAGTTTGGCGCCACTTCATCCAACCAGCTTTGATTCGATGACTCACATCTTCATCGATATCACCATCCTTCTAGAGCATAGACCCCAAATATCGGAAGGTGTCTTTCTCAGGTGCCACATGTCCATCAAGCCTAACCTCTTCCTCCTCGTGCCTAGTAGTACTGAAACTGCACCTCATGTACTCAGTTTTGGTTCTACTAAGACTAAAACCTTTCGATTCTAGAGTCCGCCTCCACAGCTCTAACTTTCTATTAACCCCCGCCTGACTATCGTCAATTAGCACCACATCATCCGCAAAGAGCATACACCATGGGATATCTCCTTGTATATCCCCTGTGACCTCATCTATCACCAAAGTAAAGAGATAAGGGCTCAAAGCTGACCCCTGGTGCAGTCCTATTTTAATTGGAAAGTCATCGGTGTCGCCATCACTTGTTCGAACACTTGTCACAACATTATCATACATATCCTTAATGAGGGTAATGTACTTTGTTGGGACTTTGTGTTTCTCCAAGGCCCACCACATGACATTCCGTGGTATCTTATCATACGACTTCTCCAAGTCAATGAACACCATATGAAGATCCTTCTTCTTCTCCCTGTATCTCTCCATAAGTTGTCGTACCAAGAAGATGGCTTCCATGGTAGACCTCCCAGGCATGAAACCAAATTGATTTTTGGTCACGCTTGTCAATCTTCTTAAACGGTGCTCAATGACTCTCTCCCATAGCTTCATTGTATGGCTCATCAACTTGATTCCACGGTAATTAGTGCAACTTTGAACATCCCCCTTGTTCTTGAAGATTGGCACTAATGTACTCCGCCTCCATTCTTCGGGCATCTTGTTTGACCGAAAAATGAGGTTGAAAAGTTTAGTTAGCCATACTATCGCTATGTCTCCAAGGCCTCTCCACACCTCGATGGGGATACCATCAGGGCCCATTGCCTTGCCTCCTTTCATCCTCTTCAAAGTCTCCCTAACCTCAGCCTCCTGGATACGCCGCACAAAGCATCGGCTGGTATCATCGGAGGAATCGTCTAGCTCAATGGTAGAGCTCTCATTCTCTCCATTGAACAGGTCGTCGAAGTACTCTCGCCATCTACGCTTGATCTCTTCGTCCTTCACGAGGAGTTGATCTGCTCCGTCCTTTATGCATTTGACTTGGTTGACATCCCTCGTCTTCCTTTCTCTCGTCTTCGCCATCTTATAGATGTCTCTTTCGCCTTCCTTCGTGTTTAGACGCTGGTAGAGGTCCTCATACGCCCGACCCCTTGCCTCGCTCACCGCTCGCTTTGCGGCCTTCTTTGCCCCCTTGTATATCTCCATGTTGGTTGCACTCATGTCCAGGTATAGGCGTCTGAAACAGTCCTTCTTCTCCTTAATAGCCTTCTGGACCTCAACGTTCCACCACCAGGTATCCTTAGCATCCCTTCTACTTCCCCTGGTCACCCCCAACTCCTCTGAAGCAATCTTCCGAATGCAAGTCGCCATCCTCATCCACATAATGTTTGCATCGCCTCCTTCCTCCCAAGGGCCCACCTAGTGACTTTTAGTAGTGGCCAACACTCTAGCCAGATTGATTTTGTCCTCTCTCGAAGAGAAGGTAGACGCGCTTGCCTTGATTGTAAGGCAATACCTGGAGAGAGTGTTGTCCATCAACATAAGCTGGTCGTGGCTGACTTCCGTTTTCGGAATCTAGATCAAATAATTTTTGAGGTGACATGCTAATATCATAATCTTGATCAAATAATATTGTAAGGCAGATGTAGATGAATGAAGTGATCCAAGTCAATGGTCTATAATTTGCTACCAAATAGATAATGAGTAAACAATGAATCACACAAGCTAAACTTTTTCATGAATAGTACTTTCGAGACAAGCATCAAAGAGTTTTGCATAAGAGTTAACTCATAAAGCAATAGGTTCTAATAAAAGGTATTTAATCAACACAAAGGAAGAATTAAGTTTCAGCATTTGGTTCAACTTTCAACATATTTATCTCATGGATATTGTCAACACAAAGTAATATAACAAGTCCAATATGAAGCATATAACAAATGTTGTAACAAAGTTGACACTAGTGTTTGCTTGTGGAAGATAGAAGGAATAGGAAAACTGACTCAACATAAAAGTAAAAGAAAGGCCCTTCGCAGAGGGAAGCAGGGATTAAATCATGTGCTAGAGCTTTTAGGTTTTGAACAACATATAGAGATTGTATAAAATATTTGACACTCCTCCCAACCTTTGCTAACACAAGCCATGGCTAACCGAATCCTCGGGTGCCTTCCATCAATCACATACCATGGAGGAGTGTCTAATTTTGAGAGGTGTTTGTTAATTGTCAACGAATGGTAGCGGGTGAGAACAGTATTCTCCCTGTCAAACAGACTTTTAAGAGCGGCTCCCATGAAGGACGTTATTTCTACCAGCAAGGCAGATCATCCCTCTTTCTCTTTGGTTTACACACGCAGGTATTTCACTGTTTGTCATTGCTTACTGATGAATCAGGGCAAAAGTGTGAAGAGAATTAATGGTTAAAGTTATAATTAATTGGGACTGGGCACCCCGTTGACAGCTCTTTTTGCAAAATTAAAGGATAAGCGGATGTATATGCTGCTAGTCCAGGTGTAAAAGTCCATTTGACAAGTAGAATAAAGAATAACCACACTACTTCCTCATGAGCTAGTAAACATTGACACAAAAAGGAATAATAACAGTTTTGAATAGTTTAAAGGTAGCACATGAAAAATTTACTTAGAGTGGCAAGGAAATACCACATATAGGTAGTTATGGTGGACATAAATGGCATGGATTTTGGCTCAAAGATTTGGATGCACGAGAAGCATTCCCTCTCAGTACAGAGTTTAGGCTAGCAAGGTTATATAAGCAAGCAAGAATATCAACCCGTACACCAAGTTTTATATGACAACCATATTGCAAACATTATACGACTTCATACCGTCTTCCTTGTTAACCAAACTCTTTTATTAGAAAATATCTAGAACTTAGAGATACCACCTATGCAAACCAAATTTTCAACAAGCTTTACGGTAGTTCTTCACTAATAGGCTTAACTCACATGATGCATAAATTTAATCATGATCTACTTGTTAACTCAAAACAATTGACAAGTATCAAATTATCCAAATTAGTGATCTACAAGAATATGCAAGTTTTTCCTTATACCAATTACCACATGCAACATTTTCTGTACGAACCAAACACCAATCAATTTATTTTAACAACTCTCCAAACAGGTATAAGTGAAGCAGGAGAGTACTTTCTTTAAAAGAAAGCTAATAGCTCTGACAAGAGATACATGAAAACAAGAGCTAAAAGCTGAACAGCTCTAGATATGAATACTCAACAAATATAAGTAAAGAATAGGAGTATTCTCATGAAAAAGCGGAGCGTGTCTCTCTCCCAATCAAGAATGCTAGGGTCCAGTCAATCTTATTGAAAATAAAAGTACAATACTGAAAATAAAATCACACAGACGCTTCAAGAAAAGCACATATGATGTGAAAGAATAAAAATATAGTTTCACTAGAGATGACCTGATAATTTTGCCGATGAAGAAGGGGATGCCTGGGCATCCCCAAGCTTAGACGCTTGAGTCTTCTTCCATGGGAGCCTCCCCAAGCTTAATCTCTTCACTCTTCTTGATCCTATTATATCATCCTTCTCTCTTGACCCTTGAAAATTTCCGTCACACCAAACTCAAAGTAAATCTCATTAGAGGGTTAGTGCACAATCAAAAATCCACATGTTCTATAAAAACGCAATATGACTTGTTACTTTAAACATTAGCTACATCCACTGATGTTATGTGAAGCTCTTCCACCCAAAAAAAGAATTTCACTCAACACTACTAAAAGAGAGAATGCAAAATAAAAAGGCATAATCTGTCTAAAACAGAACAGTCCGCAAATACGAATTTTTTCGAGACACTTAAGACGCTCAGATCGAAAAACTTTGAACTAATGAAAGATTCAGACATTCATAAAGATTACGCACAAAAAATTTCAGATTTAATTAACAATGTGGTGATTTTAGGAATTTCGTACAGTAAACAGCAAAAATCTGTTTCTGCGCAGCAATCAAAATTTAGCATCATCTTAACATTAGAGGCTACTCTTGGCACAACAATGCGAGAAAATAAAGATACAAATGAGTTGCTACAGAAGTAAACAACACCTTGACAAAACCTGAAAATAAAAGATAATGGGTTGCCTCCAAAAGCGCTTTATTTAATGCCTTTTAGCTAGGCTATCAGATTTTAATGATGCTCTTATCTATACTACTATTAAACAAGCGAACATTTTCTTTTCTAAAGCCACCCCGTTAAGTGTACCAGGCTCATTAGTACCACTGATTTATCCCACCTAACGAGATCTAACGGCCTAGAGTCATCGGATTGGAGCGCAAGGGTGCAGTTAGCAATTAGCGTTGGCAGACGAAAACTCTGCCGAGCACCGCGCATGCCGCTCCTCCTCTCCCCCGTCTCCACGTGCCTGCCCCCGCCGCGCCGCCGCCTCTCGCCGCCGCCGCCCACGGTTGCCGTCGCGCCCCGTCGCGCTCCTCTCCATCGGGGCCCCGCCACTCCCGTCCGCCACCTACGGCTTCGACTGGCCCGATCTCTTCACGTTCCTCAGCTCCCCCGCCGACTCTTACGAGATCCCCCACCCGCCCCTGGACGTCGCGACGCGAGTGGAGGAGGAGCTGGAGAGGGTGGTGGAGAGGGAGAATGAGCGGGCGCGGCAGCTCAAGGCGGATATGGAGGCCTGGGTGCGCGCCGCCGAGGAGTACCGCCAGCTCGAGCGCGAGATGCTCGACCGCAACCTCGCCCCCGCGCTGCCTACGTCAAGTCGCTCTTCCTCGGCTGGTTCGAGCTCTCCACGACGCGGTCACCAGGGACCAGGATGTGCAGCGCCGGAAGCGGGTCAAGCACGTCTACGCCAACTACCTGCTACTGCTCCCCGCCGAGAAGATCGCCGTCATCGTCATGCACAAGATGATGGGATTCCTCATGTTCAGCAAGGATGGATGCGGCAGTGTCCGCGTTGTCCAGGCCGCACACTCCATCGACGACGCCGTCGAGCGCGAGGTTAGTACTACTGGCTCACTTCCATGCTGTAGGGGTCAGCCTAGACTCTTTTGACACTTTCTACTATGATCTACAAATAGCTACCTTGACACCAATTAGCCACGACAGTACTACCTACAGTTGGTCCCTTCTCCCTTGACACTAATTACCCATGGTCGTACTATCTACAGTGCACTAAGTTTTTGCAATGACTTTTGTTTTGTGATGGTTGGAATTGGATTTTTCTCATATGCGGTTTAGTGCTAGTTGATTGCGATTTGTGAAATAAATTAATTATTATATAACAGAAAACAACTCCTTTCGAGGACGCAATAAAGCGACTGAATGTTGGTAGAGATGGTGTATTGGGCATCCACAACGCGTCTCTATTAGCATAGAAATGCTTTTGATCGCGTCTCATTTTATTTTAGAGACGCTCATATTGCGTCTTTACGACATTTGAGATGGTGCACTGGAAGACGCGTCTTAATTTCTAAATTAGACGTCTCTACATTCATTTTTTGTTGTAGTGGTACGAGCAGATGTTGAGCGACATGATCCACACTTGGGACATAGGATGTCCGTCGAAGCGCACCAGCAGTACGGTAGGAACGGCCACGGCCATCGCCGCCATGAGAACCAACACTGTGGCGCGCATCATCCGTGCACGGAAGGCGGGGTCGCGCCAGGACGTCGACGATGCGCTTTTGCTGACCCCCGGCTTGATCGAGCAGGTGGTGGAGGAGCAACTCCCACCTGCAGCGACTGACGTCGACGGCCCCTTCTCTTCGCCTTTGTCGGAAGCAGCCATGGAGATAGGCTGGGCGGCAGCGACGGAGAACCTGGGTTTGGATCTGGGGAACGATGGGACTAATAGTAACCAGCAAGCCGTGGTCTGATCCTGATATACCTTGCCAACATCTCTAAAAACCTTCAGAATTTTGGTAAATTTCAATTAGAGTTGCCAAATGTTGGCTAGCTGCTTCGGTCGGTTCGCGGTGACCATGTGCAACTGCTTCTCGATATTGATTCAGACTCAAACCCCAAGTGCGGGTCGGTTTCTTAATCCGTCTCGGACTCGTCTTCTGGCCTTCTGGGCGATCGATGCCCCGGCGCCGCGCCTATTTGAAGACGACAACGGCACGGCATTGCATCGATCGGTGCCCGCTCATCGAGTAATCAAATTAGCTGCCGCAGCTCTGTAACCGCACGCGGCAATGAATAAGACCATGGTGAACTCGTCGCTGCCGTGCCTCATCTTCGAGTACGGCGATGAGCGGCAGACGAAGCTCTACGGCCCCTCCGACGGCGCGTATCGGCCGTGCGAGATCGGCCCGCTGCTCAGCAAGCGGAACTGGGTCACCGCGCAGGGCTGGGTGCTGGCGTGGGACCCGGAGACCTCGGACACGTTCCTATGGGACCCGCAGGATCCGGAGGACGGCCGGGTCGCGCTGCCGCCGTTGGCGCAACCACCACCTGCTGGCTCCGGCTGCGTATTGTCCGGCGATCCCACCACCCACGACGGCTGCACGGTGGTCATCGCCGAGCCGTACGGGAACACCGTGTTGTGGTACTGTCACACCGGATCAGCAGCGCCGGAGTGGGTCAGGTACGAATACGACCTTGGGGGCAGCTGGACAGTACTCGGGGAGTACCGCGAGTGGAACAAGACGCACATATCTCGCCT
Organism: Poa pratensis; assembly: GCA_947311845.1. Lineage (NCBI taxonomy): Eukaryota > Viridiplantae > Streptophyta > Magnoliopsida > Poales > Poaceae > Poa > Poa pratensis. The sequence continues at coordinate 13,517,126 of CAMZMU010000020.1, read as the reverse complement.
AGCGCCGTACCGTGGCAAGTTCTACTTTCCACTCGGGAGGGACAAGTGCGGTGTGCTCGAGTTCTCGCCGGCGCCGGTCTTGAGCACCGTGAAGACCAAAGGGATCAAGCTCACCTTCCCTCCCAGCGGGGAGAAGTGTCTGCATGCGTCGTCCTTTCTCTTGGACCTCGATGGCGAGCTTCACATGGTGTGGATCTTCTTCGCGGACCTCGGTATGCAGGCGGTCGCCGACGTCGCCGTCTACAAGATGGGCTTTGCGGGGTCAAGATGCGTCAGGGTTGACAACATCGGTGATCGAGCCATTCTCGCAGCCTCAACTTGCGGTTTTGCTGGATGGTGCAAGTCCAGCAAGTTCGGGTTGGCGCCTAACAGCGTCTACTGGATGAGCCGCAAAGGCAAGAGCTTGCATGTGTACGACATTGAAACAAACACGGAGGAAGTGCATGAGTGCGAAGGTGTCGCAGAGCTATCGAGTTTGCCATTTTGGTTGGTTTCTGTACACCATCCATGATCAGATCAATAGTTGGTGCCGTGACATCATGTTGCTAGCTACTCGTCCGTTAGAGATTATAAGCCTCCTCTCAGTGTTTTCAGATTGTTAGAGATTATATAAGTCTTTCCTCATTTATCTTCTTCAATTCTCATCACTAATTAAGGTGTTTTGCTCTTTTTCCCCTCTCTCCCTCAATGCGTGTGCTTTCCTCTCTTAGTCGTTTTTTCTCTTTCTTTTTTTTATGCACTTAGTTTACTCTTCTAACTATTGTTGCATGCACTAACTAGCCTAGTTTAAAAAACCGGACCAGACCGGCGGTTGAACCGGAAAAAACTGGAACCGAGGCCCTCTCCAGTCTGTTAAGCGCACAGGACCGCCCCCGCGAGCGAACCGGAAAAAACGGGTGAACCGGCCGGTTTTTTCCAAAACCGGTGAACCGGACGGTTTGAGGCGAGCCGCCCGGTTCAATGTCAGTTCCGAAATTGCCCCTCATTCGAATTGTTTTTTTGTAGAAAATGGGGGGGGGGGGGGGGTAAACTTGGAAATCGAAGAAAACCTAGGTTTTCTCCATCCTTATCCTTCCCGTGCTGCCTGATTGCCTCATTCCCTTATTCCCCGCCGCCGCCGCGACTAAGAGCAGAGAGATCGGCGCGGCGACGCCATGGCCGCTGCTTGAGAAGCTCTGCTCCACAGCTCCGCCTCCACGCCTCCACCGCTCCAGGCTCCACTGGCCGGGGCCGCCGGTTGCAGGTGGACCGCTGGTCACCATCGCCGACCGTGTTGCTCGATTGGATTGGACGCCACGCCACCCATCGCTCTGCAGTCTGCATCTCCGGCCGCAGGTCTTCGAGCTTCCAGCCTTGCAGGTACGCAGTACGCATCTCCCAGTCCTAGGCCTTCTTATTTTCTTAATCTCAACATTCGTGACTTCTGCAACTTCTTAATCTCAAATTATTGATTGCTTGTTTGATGTTTATAGAGTATACGAGCGGCCATAATTAACCTTCTCGGTCGGAAGGAGTTGGCCCCCTAGTTTAAAAAACTGGACCGGTGATCGAACCGGCGAGGCTCTCGGTTCCGGTTTTCACCGGTCGAACCGCCGGTTCACCGGTTCACCGTCCGGTTTTTTAAGATGTAAAATAATAATTTTCACACATAAATATGACAATATATGTGCAACTAAATTCAGTCTTGGCAATATAAAATAAAGTATCAAGCACCCAAGACTCAACCACCAATTTAGCAAGAACAAAGCAATGCAAATATGCATACGGTAGTATAGTTTCAGTTTTGACGCATGCATAAATAGCACCAGATGACCAGATCACCAGACATCAGAGTAGCAAACTAGCAAATAGTCTCAATTCTCAAACATGGTGTCAAACATAACAGGTCCAGAAATAAAGAGACATAGTCTCATGCTGTCATACATGATTCATGCAAGAATTTAATTTCAAAGCCTAAAGTTTATGACCGTAGCACCAAACTCAACGATATTCGAAGGTCCAATCAGTCATGATGCTGGTCATCTCCATAGCCATCATCACGTCCAGCTTCTTCATCTCTTTGGACAGCTCCATCAATTTGTTCTTGGTCGCCCGTTGGAATGTTTCCTTCATCATTCTCTTGAGCCTCATCCATGTCACATTCATCATCAATCCAATGAGCCTCATCTACACAATTGTATGTGCTAAAAATAAGAACTAATGGACAGAAATAGGAAATGGCAAGTTTAAAAGAGAAAGAGAAACAGTACCATTCATGGCAATGGCATTGCATATCTCGGTGTCATTTGGCATCAAACCTTTCCGGTATCTATCAATTTCTTCCCCATTTAGCTCTTGGGGATCCTCTTCAAAGATCCATTCTTCATCAAACTTGGCAATGTCCTCTAAACAAATTGGATCATAGTTTCTTATGCAGATTTGGGACCTACACATGGCATGGAAGGATGCAACCATATAAAAATAGCAAATAAGCTAGGGAATAAACAAGAAAGTAGGTAATAACAACAAAACGTACTTCTGTTCCAGCCTTGAGTTGCATTGAACATAAGCTATATCATTCATCACTTGATGCTCAAGTCTATTTCTTTTTTTGGAATGTACGTGCTCAAATAAACTCCAGTTTCTTTCACAACCAGAAGCACTACAAGTTTGGCTCAAGACACGAATAGCAAGCTTTTGCAAGTTTGGAGCACTACAGCCATAAGTCAACCACCACTCATCTATAGCAAAGATAGGATACATGTTAGTAGAAGAAGGTGCTGAAATTACAAAAACAATATGAAGGGATAAAGGAGATAAAATGACATACCAGGAAGCATTGAAGATCTATCATTAATGGCTGTGACCCGACCAAAATCTCCTTCTGCATTTCTAAAAATTCTCATCTCTGCTGTCAAAGCCTTGCGCAAAGCCGGATCATGTGCTGCATATCTCTCAATAACATCAATAACACCAGATGTAGTGGTATGATATTTTGTCATCAGCTCTTCATCATATTGGTTGATTGGGTTAAACCAAAAGCCAGCAGCATGCAGATTTTTATTTAAGTGCTTATCCCACCTTGCCTCTATCGAATTAAGAACAGGTTGTTGGATTGCCCTCTTCTTTTTCTGAAACCTCTTCTCAATCTCTTCTATTGCACAATGTAATGCCCCAAACACATATCCCATGGCTGGCCTTTCATCACTATCAACAATTCTTAGAACCCGAACTAAAGGTTCTGAGAAATTACAAATGGAAGCACAATCTTTCCAGAATTGTTGATCCAATACAAGGTCAACAAACTTTCTTGCTTTCAGTTCTCTTGCAAATGGGGCTGACGTCCATTCTTTTGAAATAACCATGGTACGAAGAGCATCTTTTTGCTTTAATATACTTTGCAATGCAACAAAATTTGTAGCAAAGCGAGTTGGTGCGGGACGAAGTATCTCATGTCCATTAGTAAACTTCCGCATAAGAAATAGTGGGTAGCAATGGTTGTACAAGTATCTAGTGATTTTAGATGCATGTGCTACAGTTGATTGCACTATCTCAAGCTTTCCCAAATCAGACAATGTCAAATTTAAACAATGAGCAGCACAAGGAGACCAATAGATTGAAGGAAACTCAGCCTCTAATTTTTTTCCAGCACTAACCATGTTTGAGGCATTGTCAGTCACAAAATGCACAACATTTTCTACTCCAACAAAGCGCACAACATCACTGAATAACTTGAACAAGAAATCACCAGTTTTTGAACTAGCCGTGGCATCAACAGACTTGAGAAAAATAGTACCTTTCGGACAATACACCAAGAAGTTGATGAGAGTTCTTCTCTTTCGGTCAGTCCAACCATCAGCCATAATAGTGCAGCCACTATCCTTCCACGCTTTCCGGTATCCCTCGGCAAACTTCTTAGTAGCTTCAACATTCTTGACAAGCAAAGGGCCACGCATTCTGTACATACTTGGCCCTTTATAACCACTACCAACACTAGCAATTGCATCAATCATAGGTTGGTAATATCTAGAGGTAGTTGCATTGAAAGGAATATGTGCATCAAGAAACCATTTATTCATGATTAAATCGACCCTTTCAAGTTGTTCTTGAGATTGCAGCACACTCTTAATTGTTTGTTGATCACCTGGTTGCCCTCTAGATAAAAAAAACCTATCTGCTGGACGGTTTGTTGTTGACTTGCTTGATGTAGCAGCAGCTTTGCCTTTTTTCGATCGACTAGCTCGAGTGTTAGCGGCAACCTCTTGAGGTGATACTTCCACACAATCATCACCGGCATCGACTCTAACACGAGCTGTTTCTTCATCAGCCCTCCTCTTCTTCCCTGCAAAAAGCTCCACACTTTGCTCCATCTCATATCTAACCTCGGCACTAACTTTGGGGCATCCCTTCACGTCACCCTTTATTCCAGCCAAATGCAGCTTCAATCGATGAATACCACCACCTTTGAACAACTCATTGCAGTACATGCATCGGATCCACTTCTTCTTCTTTCCGTCAACAAGAGCTTCCAATTCCAGACCGTGCGCCCATGCTGGATCAGTTTTTGCTCGCGATCTTGACTGCTGCACCTGCGACGATTCAGTCTCTTGTGAAGCCGAGGTGCCATCAGTCCGAGGCGTATCGGACGAATCCATTTACCACTGCATAGTGCATACAAATACAACATCAGAGCTTCTCAATCTGATTCTATTTCTATCTCTAATACCAAAAATATCATGGAAATTATGTACGCTCGTATACTCTATAAACATCAAACAAGCAATCAATAATTTGAGATTAAGAAGTTGCAGAAGTCACGAATGTTGAGATTAAGAAAATAAGAAGGCCTAGGACTGGGAGATGCGTACTGCGTACCTGCAAGGCTGGAAGCTCGAAGACCTGCGGCCGGAGATGCAGACTGCAGAGCGATGGGTGGCGTGGCGTCCAATCCAATCGAGCAACACGGTTGGCGATGGTGACCAGCGGTCCGCCTGCAACCGGCGGCCCCGGCCAGTGGAGCCTGGAGCGGTGGAGGCGGGGAGGCGAAGCCGTGGAGCATAGCTTCTCAAGCAGCGGCCATGGCGTCGCCGCGCCGATCTCTCTGCTCTTAGTCGCGGCGGCGGCGGGTAATAAGGGAATGAGGCAATCAGGCAGCACGGGAAGGATAAGGATGGAGAAAACCTAGGTTTTCTTCGATTTCCAAGTTTACCCCCCCCCCCCCCCCCATTTTCTACAAAAAAACAATTCGAATGAGGGGCAATTTCGGAACTGACATTGAACCGGGCGGCTCGCCTCAAACCGTCCGGTTCACCGGTTTTGGAAAAAACCGGCCGGTACACCCGGTTTTTTCCGGTGGGGCGGTCCTGTGCGCTTAACAGACCGGAGAGGGCCTCGGTTCCGGTTTTTCCGGTTCAACCGCCGGTCCGGTCCGGTTTTTTAAACTAGGGTTGGCCCTAGGGCCTTGTAATCTCTAGATTTCTAGAGTACATAGACCGTTGCACCAAGATTCACTGGTGTTACATATAGTTTTGAAGAAATAAAGAGTAAATTATGTCCTAAACCTTAAACTTATCGAGTCATTCTAAATCCAACCCTACAATATCAGTCCTTAAAATTGACACCCTGTACGTACTAACTGATAACATTCAATCTCGTCATATTCATCTTATTTCTCTAGACACGCACATACTCTCCAACCTAAACTTTGCTCCAACCCCTCTGAGATCCTTTGCCAAAATAAAAAGCACATGGTGACCAATTTAGCGATTTTTTTTTTATTTTGACACAATGAACAATTTAGCGACTAAGGCCATGTATATTGCAGTGGCCCTTGTATAGATGCTTAGGAATTTAAAAATGAATCAATGATTAGCATTTGTATAAGAGCATGTGCATTCAACACAAACAACGGTGGTAGATGCTAAAGTTTTTTCAGCACTGGATAGCGCATGCCGCTGTAAAATACGGGCAACGCGTCGTTATTTTGCAGCGAGCCTATCTTAGTATCGGACGGGAATCAATAATTTCTTCCTAGCATATGCTTTTAGCGTCTCCTCCATTGTACGTGCCCTAACTAAAGAAGAGTATTGACGAAGGAGTTACGAACCAGAAACAGTCCCAGCCTTTGATGGATCTTGGATATTCGGCTGCTATAGGGGTGCTCAACCTGGCGCGTGTGGAACAAGCAACAACTATTGCATTTAGTTGGCCGCGTGTAGCACCAAACTCATGGACACTAACCAAGAAACGCGCCCCCTCGGTATCACTTTCCCTCCCGCGACAACCTCATACTGCTCTCCATCGGCTCACATTGGTTCTCAAACCTGACGCGGTGCACCCGGTGTTCCGCCTGGTGCTCTCCATCGACGTGCTCCCTACGGCACACAGAAGATCTCCTTCGCGCCGCGCGTCTCTTAGAAAGTGACCCTACCCACTAGTGCACCTTTCACAAATAAAAACTTTTGCTTCAAATCAAATCTAAAGCAAGATTGTGGTCGTAAGGGCATGTACAATGGGATGACGTCAGCATTCTCTTAGCGTTGACACGTAGAGTATTTGTCTAGTTGGAGGAGAGAGAATGAAGAAATGGGATGCTGTCTTCCCTTAGCTAAGAGATGATCTTTTACGAAATAAGAGAAGGCTAATTTCACCATTGTACCATTTGTATTCTCTTAAAAATACAATTTCCTACTAAAATATAATTAATTTCATTAATTGTTAGGAATGTCAATAAGAGATAATGCACTGTACAACTTATAATTTTGCCTTCTCCAGATGATATGGATGGCTAAGAGAAGACCCGCCTTCTGAGGTAGTTTCAGCCTGTAGAGGGTTGTCTCCGTGTGCTCTTTTTTTCCTTTCAGCTAAGTGTGTGTTTCTGGTCGGGAAAGTCGCGTCAAGAGCTTCTTGTAACCCTCACTATACTGTGTACCCCCTCTATGGGGTTTTCTTTTTGAGAATTTGATTATATGTAACTAATTTGGTGGGACTTTGATAATATATACAAAGTTCATCTATCTTTAATAAAAGATCAAAAGTTGGTTGTATGGCTTGATGAATCATCTTTTGAGGACTATTTACAAATACGACTATACTTAGCATCCAAAACAAACCCGCTGGAGATTTAATCACAGACAGGATGAACTCTGTACACAAAATCAAAGTCACGGCAAGCCCCTGGTTGGAGTCGCTTGGCAGGTCACATGGCTGGATCGCTCTTTGGGCGAGCTAGCAGAATAGTTGTCTGTACTTGTTTCCTATGTGAGTAGTGCATATGATAAATATCTCACAAAATAGTTCAAATCATCTATTGGGACAAAACATAATAACTAGTTTTACACCTGATAATCTGCTAATTAAGGTAAATTCACATCTCACAATGAAAGACAAAATAACTAGTACTTAAAACATCACAAGCTTGATTGAAAACAAGCTCGAACTGACAGCAACACAATAAAGATCTCTGTTGACTAAAATAAATATCACATGTTGAGCTTCCTCCTCTTTGGAGTCAACTTCTTTGGAGGTTTTTTCATTGACTTTGCAGGAGACTTGGGTGGAGTCTTGGCACGGGACATAGCAGCTTGACTCCTTGTAACTGGCCCAGGGGACACCACAGTTTGACTCCTTGTAACAGGTCCAGGAGACGTTGTTGTATGACTGAAAATTTAAATTCTTTTAGAAATTTGCACGAAAAAGGATCACAATAAGAGAGCAAGCAAGTTATTTACCTCCTTTTCACGGGTCTAGGACTACATGGAGGTACATTCATTGGAGTCTTGGCAGGGGACAGGGGAGACATGGTAGTTGGGCTGGACAAATAAATATAGTATCACAAAACTGCACATTGACACAATACAACAAAGATAGCAAGTTAAATGTAAACCTCCTCATCTCAACGGTTGTGGAGGTGCTTCCATCTTCCCATGGAGCATCATTTCTCCTACTACTCCTATCACAATAAGCACATACATAACACATATTTGCATAAGATCGAAGTTGAGAACATAGCATATTTTGCATAAGTTGCACTACAAGAAATATGCTGACTTGTGACCCTCGAAATTGGTCACAGAAATGGTCATAAACTAGCATTTGTGACGAAAAACGATTGGTCAAAAGATGAGCATCACTAATGGCAGTTTGCGACCTTTTTTGGGGATTGGTCATAAAGCATTGTGACCAAAAACAAAGGTCACAAATTCTATGACCAGTTGTTTTGGTCACTACCAGTCTGGCCAATCCACGTCAGATCCAACGTGGCAGAGCTGACGTGGCGAAATTGTGACCAAAAGAAATGGTCGTAAATCAGAATCAGCCTAGTCCAGTTTGGCACGCTAAATGGGCTGGCCCAATAAATCAGCCCATTTAATGTTTTTTTCGTGTCTACTTTGGACAGCTTTATGGGCATAGCCCAACAGTTAGGCCTTTTTATTTACTGGGTCGTGGCCTTTTTAATCGACAATATAAATATTTATTTTGATTATTTGGGTCCCAGTTGTCAGGTTCTTACAGTTGGGGCCCAGTAGTCAGGTTATCGTACATATGTCCCATATGTCAGGGTCATACTCTTCATATTCAAATTAACAGTAACTGGATAACTAGAATTTAAATTGATAATCAGAATAGACAAAATACTGCAAGTAACAGCAGCCAGATTCAGTATGGAGCTCGTGCTCTACAAGTAACACATAATACAATGACTATCACAGTTATAAGCACTGCAAGTGTAACGACTAGATACTCTACAAGCTCTACAAGTGTTATCTTCTTCAGCATGGAGCTCCAGATCTTGTCATATGGACAACATGCTGGACTCACTGGACGACCAAAGTCAGGACTGGCCAACAAACTTCATCATGCCTTCCAGGGTTGTCCTGTTACATGAACAAGCACAGAATTATCAAAAAGAACTCGAGCCAATATTATGAACAGACCATTCAAAAAGGACATAGTTCTTTAGAATGATAACACAATTCAAAACCATCCTTTTTGTTATCCAGCGTCAAAATGAGATATCCATACAAGAAAACCTTAACAACATGAATATGCATGGCTCTAGTGCAGGTCCTGCAACTAACTTCACTTCAACATATTGACCCTAAACAAGCACTACTGGCAGGATCATCCATTCAACTGGCAGGATCAAACACTACTAGTCAACACATATTAAGGACTGAGTTCAGATTTCTTAAAACTTTGCAGAGCATATCAAGACTCTACCTTGTTGACTCCACCCAACAGTAAAGACTGAGTTCACCTTAAATTATAAACAATTATGTGTACAAGGCAATTCAGCATTTAATCTGATAGTTGTTCCGAAGCAAATAAGAACACAATATGAAGGAAGTTCAGGTTTATTATCCAAAGAAGGATGAGAAATCTGCTCCTAAAATCACAATTCTATGTGTAAACTTGTAGAATGACATGACAGCACGTACTACAAACATGGTATCTCAGCATTCAAATGACCATCTAAAATGCTAACATGACACATGAGGCATAAGTTGCCACACAGAGATTAAGAGATGGCATTTGTATAGACCTTGAAACACGGCACTCGTGGATAAAAACAAGAAGACCATGCATCCAAAATATAAGACAAGAATTCACCACAGTTTAGAACACTCTTAGTTAGCGTTCATAGTCAAACCTCGTCAACCTGGAAGGGCGCAGGCAGCGAGTTCAAGGCTCAGCCCACAGCTGAGTACCATCTCGTCCAGCGTGTACGTGAGCCTCATGCCAATGGCAGCCACCAGTACATCTCAAAGTAGCCATCTCTCAGTGAACACTTCCCCTGCGATATAGAGATTGTCAGGATTCAGAACACTACAACAAACAGTTCCATTAAGACGAACTCATGCTGGAACTGCAATAATGAATCATTGATCCTGGCACATGGACTTATCCAAAATGATATAGGCATTTTGTGCTGTCAATCAAAATTGAATGTCTCCAAACAGACTAAAATTGAATCACACTCGTACCATGGCATAGCTCAAATTACTATAATTTATTTTGGAGTTTGGACAAAAGAAACTGCCATTGTTAAGTTATAAAGGAATAACAGCTACATAAATCCGGGTAATTGTTTCTCACTCGAGTTTACACCACCAAGTGTGTACGAACAGCAAACTGTTTCCTAATACCGCTATAGATCCACACTTCACAAACAAGCTCTCACAAAGACTCTCACACGCTCAAAATGCTAACAATACTAGAATTACTAACAATACTACCTGATGCAGTGGATTGCAGAGGGAACATATGTGCGACCTGACCGACAGGAACATTGATGGAGGAAGGTAGCAACAGGAACCTGACCTGGTGACAGATGGTGAGCGTGGGCGTTCCCTGCTGCCGGCGATGGGAGGAGGAACCCGGTCGGCGGTACAGATCTTCCCGGAGCCGATCTGCGGAGACATAACTGCCACCAGCGACTGCACCAGCCCTCCAGTCCGTGGAAGATCTGATGGAAACACGACTCATAACTCAAAACAGAACGAGGGAGTCGGAGGAGAGATAGGTTGGAGAGGTGGAGCAACGCCGGCGACGACTGGATCTCGGGATCGAGACGGAATGCAAAGGGCGGGTTGGTGAGGCCGGGCGCCTGTCCTCGCGGGAGGGCTTGGTGCAGTCGCTCGATCTGCTGCGGGAGGACGAAACAGAGCGACTGGGAGATGTGGGGGTGGCGGAATGGAGGATGGGAGGAGAGGACGGCGGTGGAGGGACCTGCCGGCGAGGTGAGAGAGGCGGTGGTGGAGGGATCTGGATCGGGGCGAGGATCTGGGAGAGGAGGCGGCGGGGAGGAAAAGAGGACGGGGATTAGGGTTTGGGTAGTGTTGGGTGTGACGCCCGCTGCGGTGGTTGGTGGCTTGGTGCGTTTTGGTTTCTCGGGAGACTTCCACCTCTCGATGTGTGGGTGATCGACGACTAAGATCGCGTGCAACGGAGTGATCCGCGTCGAGATGATTTCTCGCATCTCATTGGCCAGTTTTCTCGCGCTTAAATCTTCAAATTTGGACTTAAATCTTCAATAATTTCGGCTCCAACATACGGTCAAATAATTTTTAGATACACAATTATCTATTTTATTGGAGAAAATCCAAGAGCTTTGCAAGCCATCCACCTCGCGGCTACCGAGAGTGCTAATGGCCCGACTTTTTGTGAAGCGGCTACCGAGAGTGTCGTCCAAAATGGAACCGATAAAAATTGTTCACATAGTCGATATCATTCTATGTACATTCACCAAAAAAGTATTCATTTCTGAGTTTTCTACCATTTTCCGATCAATTAAACGGTTTCCTGCCGATTCAGCTGGAAATGGGTAAAATTTGAACTACAAGTGCTATATATCTTGCCCGTTATTTTTCAGGAATTTCATTTCTAGGTTCACAACTAGTCATTTCATCATAGATACACAAAAATATTTGCATGATTCAATCACTACACACGAACGGTCATGACCGAGACTTCGACTAGATTTTCAAACAAGCATACGAAATTCAAAAAAATTCAAATAAATGGAAAACCTTCGCGTCGCGTCATGACATGTGACCTAGTTACCATAAAAAATATATAAACTTGCAATTCGGAAGTTTTATTGAAAACGTGTTCCCAGAAACTTGTTATCATGAATAGACATTCATATCTTTCAAGACTAACAAGCAGTGTTTTGGCCACATTCATGACATAGTTTGTTGAAATGTTCCTGAATTTGGCACATGTGTGCATTGTGGCATGACAATCAATGTTGCCGACCAGCGATTTCGACATGTTTCACAAAAAAATCCACTTTTCATTTTTTAAGTGCTAATAGCCCGACTTTTTGTGAAGCGGCTACCGAGAGCGTCGTCCAAAATGGAACCGATAAAAATTGTTCACATAGTAGATGTCATTCTATGTACAATCACCAAAAAGTATTCATTTCTGAGCTTTCTACCATTTTCAGGTCAATTAAACGGTTTCCTGCCGATTCAGCTGGAAATGGCTAAAATTTGAACCACAAGTGATATATATCTTGCCCGTTATTTTTCAGGAATTTCATTTCTAGGTTCACAACTAGTCATTTCATCATAGATACACAAAAATATTTGCATGATTCAATCACTACACGCGAACGGTCATGACCGAGACTTCGACTAGATTTTCAAACAAGCATACAAAATTCAAAAAAAAAATCAAAATAATGGAAAACCTTCGCGTAGCGTCATGACATGTGACCTAGTTACCATAAAAAAATATAAACTTGCAATTCGGAAGTTTTATTGAAAACGTGTTCCCAGAAACTTGCTATCATGAATAGACATTTATAGCTTTCAAGACTAACAAGCAGTGTTTTGGCCACATTCATGACTTAGTTTGTCGAAATGTTCCCGAATTTGGCACATGTGTGCATTGTGGCATGACAAACAATGTTGCCGACCAGCGATTTCGACATGTTTCACGAAAAAATCCACTTTTCATTTTTTAAGTGCTAATAGCCCGACTTTTTGTGAAGCGGCTACCAAGAGTGTCGTCCAAAATGGAACCGATACAAATTGTTCACATAGTAGATGTCATTCTATGTACAATCACCAAAAAGTATTCATTTCTGAGCTTTCTACCATTTTCCGGTCAATTAAACGGTTTCCTACCGATTCAGCTGGAAATAGCTAAAATTTGAACTACAAGTGCTATATATCTTGCCCGTTATTTTTCAGAAATTTCATTTCTAGGTTCACAACTAGTCATTTGATCTTAGATACACAAAAATATTTGCATGATTCAATCACTACACACGAACGGTCATGACAGAGACTTCGACTAGATTTTCAAACAAGCATACAAAATTCAAAAAAAATCAAAATAATAGAAAACCTCCGCGTAGCGTCATGACATGTGACCTAGTTACCATCAAAAATCATAAACTTGGAATAAGGCAATTTTCTTTAGAAAGTGTTCTCAGAAATGAGGTATCATCTATGAAGATTCATGGCTTTAGGGCCAAATGACGAATGTTATGTCCACATCCATGGTATAGTTTGTTCAAATGACCTAATATTGGGCACAAGCGTGCATCTTGGAATGTAGAACAATGTTGTCGAAGAAAGTTTCCATTTTCTTTAAAAAAAATCATTTTTCATTTTCCGAGTGCCAAAAATGGTTTTTTTTTGTGAAGCATCTACCAAATATTTGTTGCACAATTGGACCACACCAATTTTCAAGAATACTAGACCATATTTTATGTACAAATAACCAAATGGTTGCATGTCTAAAGGTTTCTATGCATCTCTTGTCAAAAAGACAAATTTCTGCCGATTCGGTTGGAAGCGGGTCAAATTTGAACTACAGGTGCCTCGTATTTTGCTCATGATTTTTTTGAAAAAATCATTTTTAGGTACACAAGTATCTATTTCATCAGAGATACACCAATAGTTTTAGAAGTGGATTTTTGCATTTCATCTTTTTATAATTTAAAAACCTTGCATGGGTTTTATCTTTCATTTAAATTTAAAAGAATAATCCCAAAATTTTATTTCAAATTCCACAAAACCCTATATAAAGCAATATATAAGCTTTTGTATTTTATTTTGACTAAAAAACTTCCATAATAGTCTATAATGACAGAGGACATCTTTACAAATTTTACAAAATTTGTTTGGTTGAAATTGGAGTTCAAAATCAAAAGTTATAAAAGAAAACAAAAAAGAATTAAAAGGAAAGAACAAAAAAAACCTAGCCGTGGTGAGCCGGCCCAGCCCAGCAGCTCAGCAAACCATTGGATCTCCTATGGGCTGTTGGCCCACTTGGTGACCCGCAATTTTAAAGAAAAAGAAAGAAAGAAGCCTTAGGCCAAGGCCCAAGAAACCACCGCATTCTTTAAGAAGGATGAGTGCGGTAGCATGACACAACCGAGTTGGTGGCTTGGCGGTTGGGGTACATCCGTGGTGTAGTGTGGGGCGCGTGTTCGAGTCCCTGCGCGCGCTATTTATTTCCGGGTTTTGTTGCTCCATATGGCGGGTCCCACTTGTCTGTTTGGTGGATCCTGCATGTCAGGTCAGAGGTGGGTCCCACTTGTCAGGTCGGAGGTGGCCATGTGCCAGTCCATGGTGGGTCCCGCATGTCAGGTTGGTGTGGGTCCCACGTGTTAGTTTGGTGGGTCCCACGTGTCATGTCAGTGGTGGGTCCCGCATGTCAGATTGGTGGTGGGTCCCATGTGTCATTGGATAGGCGGTGTAGTTGGACTTCATGGTCAACAAGTCAATGTGTGGGTCCCATATGTCAGTGATAGGTTTAAATCGACACATGGAAGTGACACATAGGCGAAAATTGACACGTGGACATGACACATATGCGAAAATGCTGAGTTGGCCTCCCCGTCATTTCAACGCATCACAAATTAGCGAGTATGACCATTTAAATTGGTCGTAATCCACCGAAAATAAGGTGGTAGAGCACCAATTCATGTAAGCAGACTATGACCTTTCTGACTAAATTGGTCGTTATAGTTTCGGGTTTAGACCCTCCCAAACAGTTTGCGATCAATTGGTTCGAAATGGTCATAGATCTATGACCAATATTTTCAAGATCACTATCATAAGGTCACAAGTTGGCATATTTCTTGTAGTGTTGAATACAAAGGAGAAGTTTTTTGCATTTATTCTGCCCACCTACCTTATGTTTATTTCCTGAACCCCCCTCAAGAGCACCTTTGATCCTTAGTTTCCTATGTCTCCCTGCACCTCTTTTTGGTAGTGGCGCATGCAAAACAAAACCTGGATTCACTACAGGCCATTGAGTTTTATCTGTGATGGGCTCTATTTCCCCTTGATATGCTGCCCTGAATTTTTCTAGCGAGTAGTAGCTATCCACAAAGTCCTCCAACTTGACATTAGGCAGTGCAGTTAGAACAACTAGTGCATGTGGACATGGCTTTCCTGTATGTTGCCACTCAAGGCAAGTACATTCACGTGTAACAACCTTGACTACATGCCTAATGTGATCCTTCTCTGTATCCTTCACCTCGGCACTCCAATCACTTGATACATGTGGCTTAAGATGGCCTAATCCTCTAGTCCTATTGTTCAATTGTTGTATGATAGCTGGTAGAATTTTACCTTGCAGACGCTCTCCAATTCGTCTCCTCTTTCTAAAGAGCTCCATAACCATCTCCCTCAGTTTGTCACAGAGTTGGACAATTGGCAAATCCTTTATGTGTCTAATCCAACTATTAAAACATTCTGCAAGATTATTGTGTATGTAGTCCACCTTGATATCCGTGTTGAACATGCACCTAAAATAAGAGTGGACATTGAGATCAAATGATAACAAAAAAGGATTTGCATGTACAATAGGAAAGGTTAATTTTCAACAAGAGGAAATGTACCTCATCCATAGCAAGTTGTGGTACAGCTCGAGGTAAGTATGCACCTTAGGCTCTTCAATAAATACTTCTTTCATATGCCAGTCAAATTTTGACTTTTTATATGCTTAAGCAGCAGGCCACATGTGGGAAAACTTTTCACCATGGAATTTTTTTACCGCATTTCCCATAAGGTGTCTGAAACACTCTCTTTGCTCAACATTAGGAAAAACATTCTTCACTGCACTTTCTAAGCCTTTGCAAGCATCTGTGCATACAGCCAACACAGGAGGATCACCTATTGCCTTCTTTAGTTGACTCATGAACCAGGTCCAATTTTCTTTAATCTCAGCATCAAAAAAGCCAAAAGCTACAGGAAACATCCAATTATGTCCATCCAAAGCTGTAACTGTGGCTAGGTGTCCATTCCACTTGCCATTCAAATGAGTTGAGTCTATACTTAAGTATGGTCTACACCCACTCAAAAATCCATCTATGCAGGGCTTAAATGCAATGAATAACTTGTCGAAAAACATTTTACCTTCAACTTCCTTAGTGGCTATCTCTACAACACTCCCAGGTGACCTCAACTCAATCTCAGCTTTGTAGTTGTAAAGCAAACGAAAGCTCTCTTCCCAGCTCCCATACAGATCAACAATAGATCTTTGTCGACCCTTATACACGGTGTGATACTCCAATTTGACATTATAGTCATTTTCAAGCATCCTTTGCAGTTCAATGGCAGTCATGTTTGGGTCCTTCTTCATGATTATTTCTGCTCTTTCGGCAACCCAGCTTTGAGAAGTCATACTACTTATCTTTTTACTGCTAGAGACGCACATATGTTTGTCCTCCAACTCAGTCACCTACATGTATAAACAATGGAGAATATGGTTTAGTCCATCACGATATCAAAGATTTATACAAATAATTGACAAGAAATAACTACAACCTTTATATAAATAATGGAAAAGAAAATAGCAACATGTAGATATAATACAAAAGAAAGAAAAAAGTAAGTATGTACCACCAGAGTGTTGCAATCTTGCTTCTTCTTGGCCGTAATCTTCCAAGGGCAACCTTCTTCAAAATCCTTGGAATCAGCCACATACTTTTTTGGCTGAGACATTTTAATTTTTATGTCAAACTCTCTTTTGATAGCATAGTGTTTGAGTGCCATTCTGAAACTATCCATTGAAGGAAAAGTATCACCCACTTCCATCTTTGGATTATCCCTATCAAAGAAAGTGAACTGCTCCTGCTCGGGTGCGTGATCATCAACAGGTAAGACTGCACTCTCAGTGTCATTGCCATCAATATCCGAGACATTAGCATCAGAAAAAAATCATGTCACAGACCTAGGTTCAACAGATTTATTCAAATCAATTGTGGTGTACAGCAAGATGAGAGAGAGCCGAGAGAACGAGAGAGAGGAGATTGGGTAACCTGGCACTCCGTCGTGCTCCGTTGCACTCGCCAACGGTCGCTAGAGGCGGCGGCGGCGACGCGTACGAGAGACAAGGGCGAAGTATCGCACGATCAATCTGGCCGTATAAGAAGGAGTCTGGAACGTGCGTGGGTCTAGTTCTCCAAGGACCTTGTAATTCTTTTTTTCACAAACCAGTCCCCGCTGGAGATTTAATCACAGCCGGATCAACTCTGTACACATAATCAAAGTCACGGCAACTTAACAACAAAAAGTCAATTTTCTCGAGGATGGGGGGTGGATAGGTTTGGGGATCGAGGGTGGACGGGGAAAGTCTTGCGATGGCAAGTGGGGATCGCGTTCGCGTGCGGTTTCCTTCGCTACTTGCGGAGGCGTGCGTGACCGACCCGACCAGGTCCGTTTCTAAGTTGTGGTCTTGGCGTTTCCGGTCGAGTGGACCGTCCGATGACGAGTGACCCGGTTGTACGATCCAAAGTGTACCGTGTCGAGTCGTGTTCTGGTAGTTTGTGGCAAGTCATGTGAAATATTCATAATCATGGTTATTATCATGCTGATTCCGTAGGTGTTTGTCTTGTACGAATCGAACCAAGCGGTCCATCAGTTCATGTTTGTATGAACATCGTTCCACTCAATTGAGATGGGTAGATAGCACTTACTTTTGTCTCGGTACATCACACGGACGTTCATGCATGTGAGTGAATACTATTCATTTTGCTGTACTTGATCTTAAGTGAGTGAGTTTTCAAAGTAAATGGTGGAAAGGACCCCGAGCGTAAAAACAAAAATCGCCGCATCTTTGTGGGATGACTGCAAGCGATCCTCCGTAATTGTAGTTCTCTAGTCCATTTGCATTGTCTCGTGACTCTCGTTTGTAGTCATCTGTGTCGTTAATTATCGTATGTTGCTTGGTATGTTATGTCTATTGTTAAAACATGTGATTTGTCTAAAAAACATCATAGTTGAGCATGGGTAGTGATAAAGATGCTAGCGGTAGTACATCATGAGTACATCATGAGTACCTGACCTCAAAAAAGAGGCCCTCTACTTTCAAAGTTGCCTAAATCTAACAGTGACATTAGTTGGTGCCTCTTTTTCAACTAGTATGTGTGTTCTTCCGATCAAATATAGGTATCCACTTCCTGAACCCTTTTGCCCGTCGCAGTTCATCGGCCGCAACCCTAGCCATTCTCCCGTTCGGCATTGACGTTGTCAAACTCCCATCACTCACCACCTTCTCAAAACCTCCTCCGTGTGCCATCTTCACACACTCTGCTCTAACCGCGATACTTCAACCTCATCTTCTATCTAAGACGTCTCCAACTTACTATGGACCACGCCCACTATTCGTCTCATATCTCTCTCTTGCTCCTGGCTACACCGCCATAACACATATATAGCCTCGTGACAACGAGTACACCGCTTCTCGAACTTCCGTCACCATCTCCTTGTCCTGGATCCTATAGTCCGTACATCCGAGGGAAAAACAAGAAGGAAAAGTTACATGGGATGTAAACAATTTATGTTTCTGAAATAATATCACAGGTGAAAAAAAAAGAGACCATTTCACGTGAATTTTAAAAATAAATGCATCGCACGAGCATCGTGTTCTAATGGGAGAGGCTAGCTTACGCGACCGCTCGCGTGGGTTCCGATCGTGCAAGCGAGGTTTCGACCGCAAAATGACAAAGCGTCGGGAGGAGGAAGATGAGAGGGCCACCGTCGGCAAAACCGCGGCCACAGGCTGTATTCAAATCACCATCTCCGTCGGTCCGTGCCACCCCAGACATCGGATCTCGTTACCGACGAGCAGCCCCACACCCATCCTCACCGATAAGTCTAGTCTTGACGACCATCTTCTCCGCCGCGGCTCCATAGCGCCGTCACGGCCGGCTCCATCTCAGTTCTCACAGCGTGTTTGGTTGGAGGGAATTGCAATTAGGGAATGGGAATTGAAAGGGTGTGGGAGTTAAAAGGCCTTGTTTGGTTAGGGGGAATGGGAGTTGTGCAAGGACGAGGCAAGGGAATTGAGGAGGCCAACTCCCACGGATCTCTTCCCAGGGGGAGCAGGTAATTGAAACGAGATTAGAGAGTTGACAGAAAAAAAATCTCTGCTTCCGTTGTGCATGCCTCGCGATCGTACGGAACAAAAACCTTGAAAGTCGCCAGCACTAACGGCCTCCCGATCTGTGCAATGGAACACCGGGTGCTCTGGTCAAGGGCTAGGTTGATCATTTTTTCGAGCACAGACAAGAAGTATGCTCTGATCATCAATATTTTTTTTTTGAGAAAGGATCCGATTTATAAAACAGGAAACTCAGTACAAATTACAGCTAGGTCCGAAGAAAACAAAGAAAATACAAAGGAACCCAGAAATTTGCACAGAGCACCCTGAGACGCCTGGGAAGATCACAATCGAATCCGCGTCGATCCCCAAGAGCCTAGGTCTCGCCGGAGACGCCGTACCGCACGCCGCCGGAAGCAGAGCACCACCACAACTTGTAGACAACCGCAGGAGCCGTCCGCCGCCACGTGACGGAACTGAAGAACGTTGATCAACCACGGCCACAGCGCCCGCTCCCAGCCACCACCCATCTTCCAGCCGCCCCGCCGACACCCAGGTCCACCACCACCAACCCCCATCCACCTCCAGCAGCCGCTCCCCACGCCACCACGGCCGGCCGGAGCAGGAGCAGCAGAGGAAAGCACCAGAACCACCAACCACAAAATAGGTCGCCGAGCTCCCCCTGCTCCTCCCCTCGCCGCCACGGCCGGCCAGAGAAGCAGAGGAGAAGAAGCGCAACCGACGGAGAACCTTCATGACCTCCCCGGCATCGAAGACGACGCCGGAACGGGGACAGGAGGGGAAGGACCACAAACCCAGCTCCGACGCCATCGCCGCCGTCTTCGACGACGCCAGGAGGCACGCACACCTAGCTAAGGGATCTATCTACACGCACGGACAGATACCGGAGCTCCCCCCCACCTCACGGTGCCAGAACGGCGACCGGAGGCAGAGGGGAGCGGCGGAATCGCCGGCGAGACCGAGAACCTTCGAGTCGCCTGACTCTACTGTAGCAGGGGACACGCGGGAGGGGAGCAGCTCTTGATCATCAATATTTTCATGTGCATTCTCAGCCGAGAGAACACGAGCTCTTGCGCGGCAGTCACATATAAGTATGTGCTTCAAAACAACTTCTTTTCCCCTCCCCTCCCCTCTCGTTCTCTCCGTCCCTCTCCCCTTGAGAGTCGCCGCCCGTCCCCCGGCTCGCTCGGCTCGCCTCACCGGCGGCGCTGCCGTCCGGCGTGGTGGAGAGAGTGGAGCGCGGGCTGTACAGAGTAGAGTAGGGTTTAGTTTAGGTTTTCTTCTCTTTCCCGTGTGGAGTTTCGTGGCGGATGCCCGTCTTTCTTCCTTTTGGAGGTGTGCTGCTCCGGCGTTCGAGTACGGCGTCGTGGCTGCTGCGGATCTGATCTCCTTCATGCTCCCAAGGTGGGAGATGCGTGGATCTGAGTTCGTGGCCATCCTCTTCTTCAAGTACTTCTGGCCTCCAGATCTGGGGCTTCCTTTCCTGTTCCTGGCCGGCCTCGGGGGCGAGGGGGAGGAGGAGAGGGCTGCCTCGATGTGGGAGCGTGGTTGGTTCGTGGCTGCTGCGGGTGGTTCTTGTCGCGGCGGAGGTGGCTGGTTGCTGGGTGGTAGCGGGGAGTTGCTGTTGTGGTCGAGCTCGTTCATTGAGCTTAGGTTCCGCCGCCTGCGGCGGACAGTTTCTGCGGCCGTCTACAAAGCGTGGCGGTGGTGTCTTCCCGGCGGATCGAGGTACGGCATCTTCGGCGACAAGGCTTCGTCTGGGTTACTCTGGCCGGCCGAGGTGGCGAGGGGAGGAGCCGGAGAAGCTTGGCGTGCTGTTTTTGGTGCAGGTATGTCTTGGTGGTGTTCTTCTTCTTCGGTTTCTCTGCCTTGGCCGGCCGTGGTGGCGAGGGAGGCGGTGTCTGCCGGAGTTTGGGTGCTGTGGAGGGTGGACCTCGTCGGAGTTGGGTCGGCTGGAAGTTTGGCGGTGCTGGGGAGAGGTCTCTGTGGTCGTGGTCGTTCAGCGGGCTCAGATTCCGTCGCGCGGCGGCGGATGGATCATGCGATCGTCTTCTTCATGAGGTGGAGCTTCTTCTCCGGTGGTTCGAGGTACGGCGATGGCGACTCTGGCTAGGTTTCTCGGGAGCGAGGTGGTGGACCTGATTGCGCCCTTTCATGGAGGCTCGGGGTGCTCAGTGCTTTTTGCAGGGACTCCTTTGTATTTTCGTTTCTTTGTTGGGTCGCGCTGTAATTTGTACTCTGCTTCCTTCTTTATAAATCAGGTCCTTTCTCAAAAAAAATATAAGTATGTGCTTCGCATCTTCTTTGCTAACTCAGATCAATTGTACAACTTTGCGGCAGCTTTGATAATGTTTAAGATTAATTACAGCACACCAAACTCTGACCGCTTAATTAGGGCAACGGGGCTACATACGTAGGCTGCAAAAATCAAGGAACTCCTTCCAAAATTTCCACCCTAATTCCCACCACGCAACAAACAAGGGAATGGGACTAAATATCTATTTACCCTGACTAACTCCCACGCCTAAACTCCCATTCCCCTTCCGTAGTGTTGCCAAACACGCTGTCAGGGGAGTGTGGGGGGCGAGAAGGGAGAGAGAGGAAGGAGAACGGGACGGGAGAAGAAAAGAGAGGGAGAAGACACGCGAGTTTTTAGATTCACAAGTGGATCCTGTCTCTGTCTGTCCTGCCGTCGTTTCAAATTGGAACAAACGACCTGGACCAATCCGCACAACAATCCAGCCCGGAAAAAGATCCTCCCAACTCTCCAAGCTTCCCACTCGCCAACCGCCGCTCGCCGCCCCACGATGGCCGCCGCGCCGGAGGAGCGCCTCGACGTGCTCACCGCCGCCGGCGACAAGACGGGCGTCTCCAAGCCCAGGCACGTCCCCGGTCACAGCCCTCCCCCACCTCCACTTCCGTTTCGATCGGGGCCCGTAACTCCTCCTCCGCTGCCGCTCTTCCTGCTGCAGGTCGGAGGTGCACGGGGACGGCGACTACCACCGGGCGGTGCACGTGTGGATCTACAGCGAGATCACCGGGGAGCTGCTGCTGCAGCGCCGCGCCGACTGCAAGGACTCGTGGCCCAGCCAGTGGGACATCTCCAGCGCCGGCCACATCTCCGCGGGGGACTCCTCCCTCTCCTCCGCACGGTGAGCTCCCTCACTTCCCTACCGCCGCAGTCGCGGCATACTGTGACACGGTTACTGCACGGGAAATCCTATCGCTGTTAGAAATAGTCAACTTATGGATGAACGGTTGCACTTGCACATGTGTGTTTTTGTACACTGTCACACAGTGTTTGCCATATTGCCTCCGTGAGGCAACTCAGCCAATTCTACTACTCTATAGTGTGCTCCTATGCTAGTTTAAGTAACCCCCTTGTACTGGGATGATTGGTTCTGCTCTCATAATCTGTACTGGCATGGATCACCAGGAGGGAGCTTCACGAAGAACTAGGCATCATGCTTCCGGTCGATGCTTTTGAACTGATATTTGTTTTTCTTCAAGAATGGTTTGCATCTCTACATTGCTCTTCGTTACCTTCTTGCAACCTAGAGACAGCATGCTCATCAATTTAAGTGACCTTTGACTCTTTGCTGCAGTGTTATCAACAATGGGACTTACACCAACAATGAGTACAACGATGTTTACCTTGTGACTACTCTATCTCCAATTCCACTCGAGGCCTTCACTCTGCAAGTGAGAATCTAGTCCTTCTAATGCTCACTCCTCAACTGTAGTCAAGATCAATAACTTTATGCATTAGAAGAAATTGTGTATCATGTATCTGTGTGTCACTGCTGCACTACTTGTAAGCAAAGATTTTTAAGAAAGTTATGATGATACCATGAAAAAAATGCGGTTTCTTAAGCGATGAAAAATATTCAGTAACTTTATGCATTAGA